>CM065939.1:12722000-14083000 GCA_033459515.1 Theretra japonica | reverse complement strand
TTTGAGAAGTTTTATGGTTCGATTTGGACTCCAACATAACCCATTATATCGGGTTTCAAGAGAGTCATGATTCGTTGTACTTTTTTCACCTAAAATAGTGGTACAAAATAATCATCATCAGCACTTCCGCGTACACTGGATATAGGCATCTCCTATGACACCCCACTAATAAAATAAACGACATAAATAACCTAGGTAGATGACACTCCTCCAAATAGGCAGTAATATTTAGCTAAACAAACAATAACACACCTGACAATTACTCCATACAGCATTTTCCCAACAATTTTTTCACTCCCCTCTCGAAACAGACGTAAAACAATAAATCGAACGTCACCGTACGAGCCAGCGACGAGCGCGCCGTAATTGCAACAATAATGACTACATGACAATCGCACATACAAAATTATGCAGTGAATGAAAACAGAAACAATCGAATAAAAATCCACCAGCGGAGCGCGAAACGAAATCTCTTGAAAACTACAGCGGGTACAAAAAAATGTAATGAAAGCTAGCGGGGCACACTCGTGCGCGAAATCACAAAGAACCGACGCGATACGAGAACGGTACTGTGACTTTGTTTGTGCAGTTTGAAGACCAACACTTATGGGTGTAGCGGTCAGACGAAACGCGATAGCCGTCCTTTTTAGCCAAAATGACAAGCAGGTACAGAACAATAATAGCAGTAACACCAGGATTTTTATATACTAGTACAACAATGACTGTTCTATCCTCCTCGCATCGTTTTTTAATTGCTGAGGGTCATGATCACCTGAACATGGAATAATCATTGTTTTGATCATGCTGCGCCACTTGTTCCTATGTATATTAGGCCTCATGGAGCGCAACATGAGTTTGATGTTAAGGGTCGATCTGATTTGTCGGACGATCTGATGTAACATCAACTTCTTGAACGCACTGCTATACCTGTCGAGAAATGCGGTGCAATTGAGATAGAGTATTAATCGACGTGTGACCTTCATCTCTCGCCAGTTGATTTTTTATTGCATAGGTCCGGCAAACGAGCAAACAAGTCACCTGATGGTAAGTGATCACTGCCGTCCATGAACATCCACAACGCTGGATCGTGGTGTGTTGCCGGCCCAATTGCTAGAGAAGCGGGAAGGAATTTTTATTGACCATTTACAAACATTCATTGTTGTCCCTTCTAAATAACTTCTGTATTATGCTAAAATACATAAACAAAATCTATAAATCAGCTATTTCAAGCCATTACGTAATGTCCCGAACCTCGCTCCGCCCTTCACGGCGCATGCTGCGAGTGCGGTCATCGACTGCCCTACTTACAAGCATATAATGCTCTCGCGAAATTTTGACACCAGTAAACTGCTTGTACTCCACGCAGACAATGTGTCTTTAAAACCAAATAATTAATAGCAAAGATGTGATTAATGGATGAAGATGAATGGATTTTCAAAGCAACCTTCGTAGTTTATAATACGACATTATACATATACATATAATACGACGTAATAATTGACCGACTGCCTCGGTAGCGGAGTTGTATACTACGGTATGATTACAAAACTGAGGTCTCGGGTTCGAATCCCGGGTCGGGAAAACTAATATTGAATTGTTCTATTCATTATCAGCCAGGAGTCAGGCATTTGTGCCCGATATGGCGATGGGCTCGGCTACCATATCTTGGGACGGAAAATACAAGGCGAAACATAGATGTCCTGGTTGCACCTCTGCCTACCCTTTCTGGGAAAAAGGTATGAGTTTATGTATGTATGTAATAGTTGATGGATGCAGGCCGCTTCCAATTGTTTGCTATGAAATTCTTGATGTGGGCCAATGTTCCAACCCGAACTAGGCCAGCGTGGTGGACTATATGGCCTGACCACTATCAATTGTACTCTCGATTGTAGAGCAGGCTCGTGCGTAAGACGTATCTGGGCTGATACAGTACAGTACAGTTCAATGGATGACCATATCGCATTGGGCGATTTCTTAATACAATATAGGTAGAAAAATATACGTAGCTATAACGTTTCTTTGAACTAAATCTGTTAGTAAGCATCTCAATAACAGCAAACTTCCAAGAACATCGCTATTACAGTATTTCTTGTAATATTGAACATTCCGTAAATTCTTCCCGCTCATTACTGCTAACTACTTGAACACACTCCACTTTAATTACACAACAATGTATTACAGAACTTTGTTCACTTGAAAAAATTGTAATATATTTTCAATTACCCTCATTATTATCTTCATAGTCAATCCATTGCTGGGCATCATCGCCATCATCATCAGCAGTTCCAGGTCCCCTGGACATAGGCCTAGAAATTCATTTTTTTTTATCTGTTGCAAGTGGGATGCAATTTAATCTTGGCATCAAGATACTTAAACCTTGAGCTGATAGTGACGATAGCTAGTCTTAGAATATAAGTACTAACACCGCTTCAGAACATTTTGTGCAAGAAAACAGTGCAAGAAAGTCCCATGCTTACTGCCAATATATCTCATTTTTCTTTCCTTACTTTTTTGGCTATCCAATTTTTGTTATCCAACCACAAATTAAGGATCTTTATGAAATATCTTCAAAAGCGCAGTTCATTCCACATATCCCAATCTTACATCGACTGGTTGTAAATTACAAGTACAGAAAACAATTTCTGCAATTGCACATTTTCAACTTGTATCGAATTTAAAAATAGACATTCTTCCGTAAGTTTATTGTCCTGGCATCGATTCGGTTAAAGTTATCAGGAATTTAAAGTTTCCAATTGTAACTAGGAACTTGCTAACTAACCTAATTTCGTATTTATGCCATAACTTTACTAACTCGACAGGGTGTTTCCTAGTAAATTCATAAATTACATGCCTCCTCTATTACCTTTTACCTAACTTCTAGTGAAGCTACTTATTCTAGTACTTGTGACTAAAGTTAAAGACTTATGACACTTCAAATTAAAGGCACTTGTAAAAGGTGTTAAATTATTGGTTGATAGGACGTTACTGTATAGTGGAAAAAAAAATTGTTTCAAAATGTGCTGCATAATATTTAGATCCCCTTAATGCGGATCGAGGTTACTCTATGATCCGAAACGAAACTCTAATATTCGGACGTTCGACGTCTGAAGTAAGTTACAAGTTTTCCACTTCTAAAAATCAACACTCTTCTCTATGATACTTATCATTTACTCCTAAATAAGTCTATAGTTAGGACGTAAGAAAAAGGGATCGAATATTTTATGGAGTACCTAGGCAAATTCGTACAGTTTTACGTGCTACGTCCGTACATTCGAGTTTCGTTTCGGATAATAGAATAGCCCCCCAATATAATATTGTCGATTGCCAGAGATATAGTTGTCAGTCGACAATCGATGCTCTGTCTCAACCGCTTAGAACTCGCTACAGAAGCAATGCAACTACTTTCACGACCCATGATACACAAATCCACTTAATATGTACATGATCGAACCGTCCGTCACACGCAGGCGTCCTCAAACCCTGACAAATCAAGTGATGTCCCCTAACGAAACAATCCCACGATAAAACACCCATTAATTTATAACACGCGAAACACCGTCGTAGAATGTCACGTGTGCATTATGTATTCCATAAACTATGTTTCAGTTCAAAAATAGAGTCGCGGGTAAATACAAGGAGCGGCGCAGCGCTATCGACTCGCAGCGCTCGGCCGCTTAATAATTCATCGATAGATCGATAAATTACGCCACTTTGTGTAGCGCACCTCTGTTGCATGATATCTGGATGAGGGCTTATGATTTCATTGTTGCTGTCATTGTGATCTTCTATCTGCTTTTGTTCTTATATCATGATTCATGAGGTCGGTGAATTATAATCTCTCA
Organism: Theretra japonica; assembly: GCA_033459515.1. Taxonomy (NCBI): domain Eukaryota; kingdom Metazoa; phylum Arthropoda; class Insecta; order Lepidoptera; family Sphingidae; genus Theretra; species Theretra japonica. The sequence continues at coordinate 14,079,158 of CM065939.1, read as the reverse complement.
GAGATGTGGCGGCCTTTGGCTTATGAAGACCGGCTGCCAGCTTAACGTTCACTATTCCAATTGGTCTTTTGGTCTACCAAGCCAGTCTTATAGTGTTAGTAGAATCACATACCGTAGAATTTTTTTGTGAGAACGTTTTTGGTTTATGGATTTCTTTTAGACGCATTTTTCCATCAAAACGTTGTAACTATATCTTTACTTGAATACTTTTTTACTCAAACATCTGAAAAATAAGTACGATAATTTACTAGTTTATTTAACAATCTTTAAATAGCGCCAGAAGCCATCTCGGTCAATGTCAATTTTCAAGTGAATTATAGTGTAAAAAATCAACGAGCTTGTTACATAACGTACAATAATTCCATAATTATGGTAATTAAAGGCTTGGGCCGTATCACAGACACTGACATATTGACGAACAGGCCGCAGATGAATAATGTATAATTATGTAAAACAAGACGCGACATGACGCGGCGGATAAAAATCCGGTCGTGAAATGAAGATAGCAGGTTCGATTTTCTCATATAAATAATTCTGTAAATGGTCGTGGCTTGACAGCCTTTGATGAGGAGCCTGTGAAAGGCCCATAAGTTTGATTCATCCATTATTTCAATGTCTTTTGGTCAATATTATTTGTTTTTGATGTGTGAGACCTTTTAGTTATCCTTGTCCACGACACAAGACATGGGACTTTGAATGGGATCAGACTTTTAGTAATTTATTTTATTAAAAAACTTTACTCGGCCACAATTAAGTTAACGTTTAACACTATGAAAAAAAAACAAGCCCAAACAACAAAACAGAGTTTCTGTGGCGATCAAATTTACATCTAGAAGCAACACGCCAATCTATTTTTATTCCCCGATTTTTAATGCATATACAGTAGAAAATTCTATTAACATTACACAGTAAGTAATTACTTAATTAATTCTTAAGTAGTTACCATTGCTTACGAACATCCTTATTTTTTACATCGTAGATTGAAAATGAGACGACAAATATATTTAGGTCCTCTAGCAATGTCACGACACGAAACTCCACAAATCCTTCATCACTTTTCTGCCATATTTTCATCAACGACACCGAATACAGAAGCCATCTCCACTAAAGCCATATAACAAAGCAATTAGTGGTCGGTCCATTGTTCAATTTGACTTATTAGCGCTCGCATGCATGCGTAATTGGAGTTATTGGCCCAACGTGCGCTGTACAATGCGCGTCTTGTAATCCTACGGAGGTAATCTTGTAATTCTGCCCAGAGTGCTGCCTTTGATGGATCGTTTATTGAGAAGATTCGATCTGGGATGGTCTTGGAATATTGGATCGACTTGAAGGCTAGGCCTCCTACTTGGATAGCAATGTTGGACAAGGTATGGAATATGATGATATAAGACTGAATTTGGTAAACATCGCATATATAAATCTTGCAGACAAATCTTTGAAGGATTGATCGTTTAAATTCACTGAAGGTGATGGAATCCAGGGGAAGGACTGCATTCAGCAATGAAGTCTCGCAGCCTGAATGTTACGTAATGTCTGTAATTTATTTGGACACTAGATGGAGTCAAATTATTATACTCGTATCTACATGTTATCAAATAAAATAAACACTATGAATCATGCCTCGGTGGCGTAGTGGTACTACGGTATGATTGCAAAGCTGAGGTCTCGGGTTCGAATCCCGGGTCGGGCAAAGTGATATTGGATTTTTCTATTCATTATTAGCCCGGAGTCAGGAATTTGTGCCTGATATGGCGATAGGCTCGCCCCCTATCACATCGTGGGACGGAATATACAAGGCGAAACGTGGGTGTTCTAGTAGCACCTCTGCCTACCCCTTCTGGGAAAAAGGCGTGTGGTTATGTATGTATGTATGTATGTATGTACTATGAATCATCAAAATTAAATAGATAAAAGTCTAATTATGTTTACACTGACGACTTTCAGTGTATCAAATGTTTAATAAGGTGGAAATAATACAAAAATACAGTCTTCCTAGGTATCAAACCTAAGCATTAACGTGCTACACATTTCCGTGAGTCATTAAAAAATTATTAACATGTTACGAACGATTGTTACGATCCGGCCAAATACAAATAACCCTATCAACAAATCCAAAAATAAACGTAATGTGAATTCCATCTAAATTCAGCTATTTAATACCAGGTATTTCAATAAACGCCCACCACAAAACCAATGCGACGTTCCCAGTACCTATGCCGAGATATTTCCACGTACTTTTCAATTGCGACCTAAATTCTAACATTACATTCTGCTCATATTGAGTAACACGAACAATATTTTCAGATATGCATCGTAACTCGCCGATATTGGCAGAATATGTTTTATTTTAGTGTTTATTGCTCTCTGCATAGAAAAATGAATTGAGCTGGCCGGAATAATTGTGTCAATGTTTGATAAATCTTCTGTAACCAGTCGATTCTCTAAACAAGGGACTATTAAATCATATTTCTCCTACTTATTGTTGTGACACCTGTAGGCAATGCTTTAAGCATGATACCGAATCAATTATGTATTAGATTTAAAAAACATTGTAATTGCCGTTGGATGTCCTCGAATAAATAAATAAATAAATAATCGCGTCTGGTGATTTTGCATTTGACAAACATCCTCATTGTATGACGTCCCAAGAAATGCAGTATGATGAAATTTTCTACCTTGTTATTCTTCCCAGTCGTTAACTCTCTAGGCAGAGTTGCCGCAGTCATCTTATCAGGTTCGCTTTACAACCCGTCGCCATTCCTCTCTTACTGACACTCTTTGAGAGACATGGCTATGAGTAAAACCAGAAGGCAAAAAATTCTCCATCATAGATATTTTAATACTGGCGCGACTACGTCTCTGCAGACCCGATTGTAAATACAGATAGAGCATTCGCCACTGGCTATATCACTTCAAAGTAAAGAAATATATAAAAATGCTTATGGAGTTGTTAAACGGGTATTAAGTATAATGTCTCGTACATTATTCAATACTTAAGTTATCGCAGCAATTTCCTTACTTCAAACAAAATTACAGTTATTCCTCGAAGTGCAATTAAAAATATTAACCTTTTCTTTGGATATAACAAGTAGTTTACTTTATGGGTCACATTGCTTACATATTAACGACCCAATTAACTCTGAAAGCCTTCCAAGCGCGGGTTCGTGGTTTACTTCCCGATTTAAATCTGTATATATGCGATTGGAATCTCATTTATGTCCATAGGTCACTGTCCTCCTTCCCTTTTTGGAAAGTTATTTTCATTGTAGTCCTTTACTTTTGGTGTCGAAGTGTTGGTTTGTGGTCATATTGACATGTTGGGCACAAATTCTACGGCAAATCACATCCATTTTCATCTTAATCACTCTTAAAAAGCTAATCATTCTCAGTTTTAGCAAGTCCATTGCTGAACAAAAGCTTACTCAATGATTGCCGCATTGACTTTCTGAAAAAAACTACTAAATAATTTACCCAACCTGGAAATTGCCCCGAGATGTTCAGTTCACAACTCAAACGATCTAGTTCCTGCACCAACAAGGCTAGTGGTCATTTGTATTGTATTCTATCACCCCATATACGTCCCACTGCAGGGCACGGGCCTACTCTACAATTGGGAGAACGATTGAGAGTGGTTACGCCATATAGTCCACCACGCTGGCCTAGTGTGGATTGGCGGACTTTATGTACCATAGAAATTCTTACAAACCGCTTTGGTATGTAGGTTTCCTCACGATGTTTTCCTTCGGCGTTATTGTGCCTTGATTAACTATCAATACACACATGACTCCGAAAAGTAAGAGATGTGCCCTGGGATTTGAGCTTGCGACCACCGTGAAAATTAGGCAGCCGCGTCTGGTCCGTTACCAACTAGGCACTTTCAATGATCATACAGGATATTTAAATTAATTATTTTAGTCAACACCATTGTCTAAACCGAGCATAAAGCAAACACAAAAGTGAAGGATCAAGCGTCGCTAGCGTGTAGTGTAAACGCACCAATTACCGGCAGCGGCGCACCTAAATGAAATCCCTCTATATACCTCTTAATTCCTCGTTTTAAATAACAAAAGGTTATTACAAGCGTTTTTCAGAGACTGGTACGGGGAAGCACGCCTTACCCTCGGCACCTTTCTAATAGTCTACGTGGTTTGTGTGAATGCCGTGGGGTTAGCGCTCCACCGCTTTTTTTTAATAATAGGATTTTATCGGATTTTATGTGGTGTGGTCGTAAGTGAATGTTGAGGAAGTGTTAATTAGATTGAGTTGTGGGTTTAATTTCGTTTCAATGTTTTGGTTTTACGTGATGTATTTAATCTTCAAACTAGCTGTTCTGATTGTCTAGTCTATTCAAAGTTTTTGAATCAATAAATATAGTTACAAAAATCTAATGATATATTTTATCGCCAACTCAAATTCAACTGAAATAAACTTTTTGTGTTTGTTCTTGATGAAGTTACTCAATTAACAACACGAGAGTTAATTCTGAACAAACAAATCCAACTAAATACACGCCGAGTTAACTATAAAACCGATATCAATAAAGCAAAAGCGGTGCGCTTTATTATTCATGGAAAAAAGGAAAAAGCAGGTGTGAAAGTTTCTTTTTCTCGCCGCACAACAAAACTGTTTATTTATGGTTAATGAAAGTTATAGACTTGTAATGGCCGACTATCGACTTCTTGCTTGTTAGCCGGCTCAAGGATATTTTTATGCTGAGGTACTAAAGTATATTGAAGGACGCTGAAAGTTGTTAGTGTAACACTAATGAGGGCTTATTATTTTTTAAATATAGGTATTAATTCGTATCTGAGGTGAATTGACTTATGTTGAAACTTAAAGGTGGTCAGACGATCTGGTAAAGGTCGCGGGACGTCGCTGGATGCAGGCTGCCTCCAACAGGTCACTGTGGAAATCATTAGGAGAGGCCTATGTTCAGCAGTGGACTTCCTTTAGCTGATGGATGGATAGATGAAACTTAAATCAAAATAGTTTCAGATGAATTATTTCTATATTAACCAATATATAGGGACGTATAAGGGCTGATAGAGTACAGTAACCAATATAAGTTCCATAGTAAAGCATAGCTTTCTTTACCAAATCAAATACGTCTTAGTCAACCAAGCTGGCTTGGAGCGAGTGACGATTTTTTTTAATGGAACCGAGCTCAACACTTCGTGGAGTGTTAAGTAACTCAGCTAGCATTATAGCTCGCAAACTAGTCACCACACCAAGTACCGAGTACCAAGTACCAGTCACACGAAACGTATACTCACTAAAGAAAATCACGAGCTAATTTCTTTTTCACGCAGCGCACGCCGCAACTCCGCATGTTTCCGACTCGGAGCAAACTTTTCACTTTTAAATTAGACGGTGACTGTACAAGAAAAAGTAGCGTTATTTATTCCACGCAAACACACTTTTGAGCCATTAATGAAAAGTGGATATTGACAGCGCTTTCCATTTATCTTTCCACACCCCCAGCCCCTAATTTAACTTCAAAACCGTGTATTCGCCAGTCACCGACAGATATACGCCTTGTGACGACTTTATACTGACGGTAGTCAATTTACTTCATTCAGTAGTATTAGATTCATTATGTTATCGTGATTAGTTCGGATTAGATGAGGCTGAAGTCATATTTTTATAAAATGCTTTGATCATGCGATATTGCTCCCGGGGGAAATTCGGTTTATACCAGCTATAGCTAATGCAAATTAGGCTATCGATTGAACTATTACTGAGTTCAAAGCTATCAGATTTTACATTAACGTGTAGAACTAGGTTTCACATTACAATCCAGGAATATTACTTCAAAGAATTTTGGTGACGCTCGAAAAATCACAGATGTACGTTAACACAACATGCTGTAGCTTAGAAACGTTGGCTGGATGTCATCAACTTAGCATGAGAGCCAGTCGTCTAACAATCGAAGGTGCCAAAGATCGGACGAGAAGCATAGAACAAAACAAAACGTGTTCCTTCACAAGGCAACAAGGAACAAATCTCAATAAAATCCAAACACGTCTTAAATCAAATTTAAAATAAAACCTGTCACCTAATTAAAATCAAACTGAAACGTTGATGACCCATGAATGAAACTGATGCATGTACAGGTAGACTCACGATATCAAGTTCGCAGACATGACAGGTGCGCTGTCGGTGCGTCGCTGTAATTACACCGTTTGCTTTTTATCGCCGTGTTTACGTGCAGAGGTGAGGGATCAAACGAATATGGATGAGCGTAATGATATTTTCCGTTAGCTAAATGCTGAATATTCAGATAGGGAATTGAAAATCTAGATATGTACTGTTGCTGTATAATTCGATAATATCGGTTAAATTAGATATTGTATACCCGTTTTGTATAACTTGTTAAAAACGAGGTAAAATTATTGAATGACAAATATTATCTGCATTGAAATAGACTCAAACAGAGTTAAACAAAACTATAAAAAACTCAATGTATTTTATATGAAAAATATTCCTTTCTTTACTGAATTATATAATTCCAACACATTCGCCTTCAACCAACACAAACAGCAAAAATCCAAACACCGCTAACTCCATTGAACAACTGAATTCCTCACACCGAATACATCCAAAACGCAGTCGCCACTAACGATTAAGTCCGTGGAAGCAGCCGACAATTGAATGTGCATATCAATAGACAGGTGCGTGCGGGGGGGAGGGAGAGGGTGTACTTTTGAATAAATTCGCGGGATATCGCAAAGAGTAGGCCTCGGCATTAGCATGTCAAACGGGTCGACACCAGGTCGCGATGTGTGAATTTTTAACATAGTACGTCTCGCGGCTGTTGGATTCGATACTTTTTTGTACGTGACCGAAAATTGGTGTTTTTGCCTTTTGTTGCTTTGTTGGTTGGGCGGAGGTGGTGTGCCGTTGTTGTGGATGTTTTAAATATATAAAATATATGATGTCTGTTTGTATGGCATAGAACGTGATATCCAATTTAATACAGCTAAGTCACATTTACTATTGTACACAGTAAAAACTTGAATAGTAATTTTTAGACTTCACAAAACTTGCGCTCGAAACAAACATTGGTTTATTACACAAAAAATTATCCAAGTCTGACGATTAAAACCATGGCTCTATAATGACAGCCAGTTCTCTCTGCTGTCAATATTCTCTCAAGAAAACTATATCCTCCAATATACAGCCATCCTCCATTGCTCTCAACTCACGTCTCATTTTCGATTAAAACGTAATTTCCCTTTTTCGCTCGATTAAAGAAACTCATCAATTCACGAAAAGAACTCCGCTATGCGTCGATAATGCTGGCCCACATTTCTCCGACCTCAATATAGAGGTGGCTTATCTTGTATTAATTCCAAAATTCCACCATAATTATTCCTTCAAAGGTACGTCTCAGACGAGACTTCAAATTACATCGGCAGGTTTCTTCCAAATTTGAATTTAATTTCGTGTGCCATTAGGCATAATATCGTGTGATCGTCGGGATGCTTAGACATCTCTGGATAAGCCGATTTCAAAAGAAACACGTGATCAGATGGTGATTGCGCCCCCCGATGCCACCCTTTGGATGTGCAATCATATTTTAATATTGTGAAGAGAATATTTCGCTAGATTAAACTCGAATTGTGCCGGTGCGAGCGAGGATTTAACAGAAATCTTAGGAAATATAATGGAGGGCTAATTGGTACCGCTGCAACATTTGCTCCGAAGTAAAGCTCTTTTCATACCGCTTGTGTTGGGAATAGCTCGGGGTTATCATCCAATAAATGTCCTTATAAAATGGTTACTTTAATTTATTTAGCTACAGCGTGGGTTTTAGTTGTATTCGATTTATCTTGAGTAGTCTAGAACAACAAAATAATTATTTTTAGGCTATGTTTACTTGCAGACAAATCAATACCTTTTTGATATGGCTTTTCAACCGGTTTATAAAATGATTTTCAAAACATTACATTGATAAGACGAACGACCACCCTTTCTCTCTTTCCATTTTATCTTCAGCAATTTCTCAAGTCTTTTGCAAAAGCCTTTAGATTACCACCCAAGTTTTGAACAGTATCTCTAAATCTCACTAACATTTGTGTTTTTGAATTCTGACGTAAGCCTTTCCGGTGCGTATAGATCATAGCACTATCATTAAAATATAGTCACGAAAACAACTATTGCATTTTTCATTACATCCCTGGTGATAATTTTAAAACTTTTTAATTTTATTTATTCGACACAATCTGTGGTACCCACGAATCGTGTCCCAATTACCCTTATCTTACATATTGGATTGCAGTAAAATTTAAACGCACGCTTTATCCGTATTTATTCGAAATTTAAATCTATAAATTCCGTATTTACACAAATATCCGCATCCGTCAGCATCGCGAAACTCTCGAACTTTTGATAGTACTTGAGTGGGAAAGCTCATTAGTTGGTCATAAAAGTTAATTGCGTGTTATTGAGTGAGGTTGAGCTTTGCGAATGCGTTGCTAACTCCTCATTAGGGAGGAAAATATCTAATTTACTTTACCTCCGCTCGGTTAGTATGAAAAATCCAAGAGGTACGACCCTCGTCTTTTGAGCAATAATTGTGTGGTGCAAGTTGCAGGCGGTCGCGGGGATCTATAATAGTTTGTTGGATTGTCATGAAAGAATTCACAGATTTTCGATTAGAGTTCACTTCGGCTGTCATAGATAGTAGTTTCTTTGCATAAATCTGCTTGTAAGATTGATCACATAATATTTAATAATCAGTTTATAGTTTCAAAAGGATTGTCTTCAAGCAGTCAGTGACTATACTTAGATATTATATACTTAGATATTCATTAATTCCCATGTTCATCTACCCCAAAGTAAAGTATTAACGTTGGGAAAAGGGCGCATACAACATGATATATATATTATTGCACTATACAACATTTCAAATGGGTTACACACGAAATGTTCATATAAACGCAGCGTCTTTAAACCCGCTAACACCTCACAGCTTGCACCAAAACCTTACCCGTAGTGATTAAGGCGCCGGATCCCCTCGTACCATATTCAAGGGTCTTAAGATTTATTAATTACTGGCAACATTAAAATTAACTGCCATTTCGGACATTATAAAAATACTCACCATTTTCACCTTAAACTTTTCCGAAGAAAATTGAATTCTTGTGTGCTCGACATACGAGTATTTGTAGGGTTTGATCGTGATATTGATGCTTTTACAGCATGTTCATTAATCGCCTTATATTATACAGGTAGTTTAAATAAAATATGAAGGTAGGTTAAACGGTACTATTTTTGTACATACGAGTTATTTAACATTTAATGTAATGTCACCAATTTCAAACACTACCTACACTGTGGCAACTTACACACGGTAATTTGAAATTTATTTGCGTATTACCATCTTGGTTTTTGTATGTAGGGCAATTTTTCTTGGCCCTATTTCGCCTGATAATAAATCCAATATTACAATTTAAAAAGTGAAGATAAACCAGATTACAGCGACACGGGGCCATTAGCGCAACCCTTTAAAAGGCACAACACGTGTTTTTCAAAGCGTATTTCTCTAAGGGCGACGTTTCACTTAACCCGGCAGCTATCAGGAAAGCCCACACCATACTGACAGAGACAAATGACTGCCACGTAATACCAACCTAGTGCCGGCTGTTGGCAGATGGAGGGAATTTTGAAGAATGTCTATTTTTCTTACATACTGCCACATTGATTTTTTCGTAGTGGTAGTGCCACGTACCTTGGACGACTTTGGGAATAGCTTAGGCCGGGGTAGTACCACTGTCTCTTAACGGCAGTTTTGCTGTTGTTTTTTATTCGCAGTGAGATTAAAGACCATCAATGGATTGCCCAAATCTAAGAATCGGACTCAAGTGCTCATAGTTTACAGACTATATCTACCACTACAACGTTTTATAATCCAAACTGTTAAGATATTACGGCCTACTGTGACCATCTAAAATACTTAGAACATAGGTGTGTTGTCAACCTGTCAAAATTGAAGAGGAAAAAAAGAAAAAGAACCGGAGAAGAAAGGGTTCCTGGGCCTCCGATTACAACATGGCAGTGAGACCATCATATCACGACAGTTTTCTACGAGCCAGTGGTACCAACCGACCCCGCCCGGCCCATTCGTTCTGTAATCCAACGCAACTGCACTGTGGCTCAACACTTTGAATTCCCCCACTATAGTACTTATTGATCTACTCGGTTACCTTCCCCAGCTTGTCTGGGAGCGCATTTCCCTCGCATTTGACCAAATCCCCAGACGTTTGGCACAATATCTAATATCAGCGAGTTGCAGCGACACGTATACGTTACATCAGGAGTGCAGAAAGTGTTCGGGAGTTTGATAAACTGTACTTGGCTTTGAGGAACTTCACTTTCGCACTTGGTTACAGATTGCGTCATCAGCTTTTTTCTTTTAAGTAGAAATTAAACCAGTATTTTTTGTACAGATTTTGGAAATATGTACAAAAATATATTTAACAGTGGCGCAGTTGGTTAAACGCCTACTATGAAACGAGGGGTCTCAGTTTTGATCCCCGCACCGGGAGAATTTTTTGTGAGGCTCACAAATATTTCTTTCGGATATTTATGAGGCGGAAAAGTCTCTCGTAGTTTTTAATACCCACGACACAAGAGTTAATTTATCTTAATCTGTGATCAAGGCTATGTACGTGACTGATGGAAGTATATAAATATTTTATACAATATTTTTTATTTTAATTATAAATACAATATTTATAGATAATGATACCTTTTACCATCGAGCTACCATTCGCAGAGCTCATTTTAGTCCCATAACGGGGTTCTTAACCTGGAAATTGAATCCATCACACGCCATCACTAATCAATGTGCTTCTATCTCCTAAACCCATCTAATTAGTTCAAAAGACTAATTCAAGCCAAATAAACTTAAAATAGAAGTAGTTCAATACAAAATTCCACTAACTACAGTTAAAAACAAACAAGTGAAAAGCTAGGAATATCGGCCAATGCACCGCCGACTTGGCAACTACAATTAAAATGCAAATACCTACTCGGATCTTTCTTACAAATTTTTCCAATTTAACTCGGCCCTTCGTTACGGCGGCGCTTATAAATTCTAATAAGAGACTTGGAAATAAATTATTTACTTGATATCTCTTGTCTGATTGAATCGTCCGGTAATTGAGCAATTGCGTTAATTACTTTGATCAAAACATCGCTATTTTGTTTTTATTTTCGAATTCAAGGGGTTGATCCAATTTGTACCGGTGACTTGTCCTGAATAGTACCGTATAAAATTAATTATCAAAATAGGTTTTCGTTTAAAGTAATTTTGGGGTTATTAAATACTATTATACTTTACTAAGTGCGTGGTGGCCTGTTAGTGGACCAGACGCGGCTGTCAATATGTTCACGGTAGTCGCGGGTTCAAATCCCAGGACGCACCTCTGACTTTTCGGAGTCATGTGTGTATTGAATATTGATAGTCAATCACCACGCACTGTAACGGTAAGGGCAAACATCGTGAGGAAACCTGCATACCATAGCGATTTAAAAATAAAACTATGTTATGTAAGTTCGCCATCCGCACTAGGCCAGCGTGTTGGTCTATATGGTCTAACCACTCTCAATCGTGATTTCGATTGTAGAGGAGGCTCGTGCCCTCCAGTGGGGTATATATGAGCCGATACAAAACAAAAATACTTTACTGTATGTACTGGATTTACCTAATATCTACATAATTAATTTGGACAATATAAAATACGCCCAACAATCGCGCACACAGCCCTGACCCCACATAAACTAACCAAGCCTTTAGTTTTATTATCAGTAATTATGTATGTCTTATGTCTCACAACACACATACATAACACATACTTTTCATTTGTTATTTCATTGATATCTTGTAAGTACATTTCAACTTACATTTTTTTTTTTTATCAGCCCATATACGTCCCACTGCTGGGCACGGGCCTACTCTACAATCGAGAGAATCGATTGAGAGTGGTTAGGCCAAATAGTCCACCACGCTGGCCTAGTGCGGGTTGGCGGACTTACATACCGTATAAATTCTTTAAAATCGCTACGGTGTGCAGGTTTCCTCACGATGTTTTCCTTCACCGTTAAAGTGCGTGGTGATTGACTATCAATACACACATAACTCCAAAAAGTCAGAGGTGTGCCCTGGGATTTGAACCCTCGACCACCGTGAACATGTAGGCAGCCGAGTCTGGTCCGTTACCAACAGGCCACCACGCACTTTTACAATATATAATATAAATAAATAAAAACATAAACTTATAGATCGCACAGTATCCATCGCATTTCGCAGCATATTGATAACGTGTCTCCTCAACCAGCCGGCGCCTTAACCAACCGCGCCACAGAAGCTGTATTAACACTCATTATTGACATATTCATAACTCAAACAACGTGATATAATCAGGAGTAATGTCGTGCCGCGCGAACCTCACCAAAGTACATGTAATTATTCCATATTAAGTAAATAACCATCGTCGAACACTCTTGACCTACAAAACTTTATGAGATTGATGGATTTTTATTGTAATATAGTGTCTGTTTGTATGGAAGTATTTGGGTATGTCATTACATTACATAAACACGCCTTTTTCCGAGAAGTGGTAGGCAGAGATGCTACCAACACACCAATGTTTCGCCTCATGTGTTCCGTCCCACTGATGGGCGGCGAGCCTGTTTGCCGTCATGGGGCATTTATGTTACATACATAATTCAAAATTGGTATATTGATAAAGATTTAGTGCATTGATACAAATATAAGATCGCATCTTTATTCCAGAAGGAATAGGCCGACTTTTACTTCCGTCCCAAGATAAAGTCTTAATTTAGAGCCAAAAATCAAGTATCCACAATATTATTTATTTATTTTAATGTTAGAAGTTTCGAGTCACTCGAGTCATAACTCTCAATGTCAAACAGCAAAGTGTTCTCCTAAGAACTGAGGCATTCGGGATATATCCTTCTAAGTATCGCCACTTCCCGTGTTGGTTTTGAAACCAAAACTCCAGCTCAGAGATATGGTAATATACTCGTCATACCGTTTTGAATCTTATATACGAGTAATTACGACCCATTTTAATAATTACCATTTGTCTTAAACTACCGTTATATTCAATATTCTCTAAGCAAACCCGCGAGCACAACGAGTCAAATTATAATTACCCACTGTACTTTCTTGTGCGGATTTCAAAAGCGTCAGTTAACCCGTCCTCTACGGGTTGTCAGGAGGCGAAGCTTATTTGGTAACAGGGCCGTTTATACCCGTCCTGATATGGTGGCCGCCTTCGCCGTATAAGGACGCGCGGGTTGTCCGCCGCCAAGCATGATACAATGAAGTAGTTTTGAAATGAATTCTCCGCGGTCGCTCGGGCCCTGTATGGTTAGTTTATAAAAAATATGCCGTTTGCCGTCAACGGGTTAGAATGTAGGTGACGCGCCTTATACACTAAGGCGTCTGGGTGTTTTAATTAATATGGTTTTTATATAGAACAACAGAATTGTCTAGCGTCGTCGAAGAAGCAGTTACTTACTGCTTGGATTTAAAAATAAATATTATATACTTTTTATTTATTTATCCATACAAGTTTCAAGATTGACTTAGCCTCAACTCCTCTCAATCAAAGAGGCTGCTAAACTGTGGAACAATAAAAATATAAATGAATAATAATAAAACACGGTCACCAAATGAACTCACTGAATTAATGAACCAAAAGCTATTTCTAAGCTATCTTGCTGACTCGAGAATTGTAAAAGTGAACTCAGATTACCAATCTTAGTAATATAACATAGCTCCTCAATTTCTACACCGTACATACAAAAATGCCAAATGAATGTATGTCCAATATGGCGATAAGCTCGACCCCTGTGACATCGTGGGACGAGACACACAAGGCGAAACGTGGGCGTCCGGGTAGCACCTCTGCTTACCCCTTCTAGGAGAAAGACGTGATCAGAGATCAGCCCATACACGACCCACTGCAGGGCACGAGCCTCCTCTACAATCGAGAGTACGATTGAGAGTGGTCCGCCAACCCGCACTGGGCCAGCGTGGTGGACTACCTATATGGCCTAACCACTCTCAATCATGTATGTTTGTACATACAAATATACAATATTTCATTTTTATCATGCGTAATTGAAATTGCCATTATATTGCATAAAATAAAACGGCAACGACCTTACACCGTTGCAAATCAGCTGCTCATTAAAGAGGTGTTTTATTCGTTTAATGCTAGATTACAATCGGCCTGTTTGCAATGCTTCACCGGATGGCACAGATACATACATTAACTAAACAAAACTATTGTACGTGTGATGTCCTTGGCTATTCATTCTTCGTGTTAAAAGAGTGGCTACGATATTCTAATGTACCTTTACACATGTAATATTTAGGGCATTATGACTGCCTCGGTGGCGCAATTGTACTACTGTACGATAACAAAGCTGAGATCTCGGGTTCGAATCCCGGGTCGGGCAAAGTGATATTGGATTTTTCTATTCATTATCAGCCCGGAGTCAGGAATTTGTGCCTGATATGGCGATAGGCCTCCTATCACATCGTAGGACGGAACACACAAGGCGAAACTTGGGTCTCCTGATAGCACTCTGCGAACCCTTTCTGAGAAAAAGGCGTGAGTTTATGTTTGTTATAGCATTATTGTATGAAAAGGCAAGAGATATGTCTTTCTTACTGGTCGATACGCTATCCAGACAGTACTCTACTCACAGTTACATACAGTATAGTAACTATGACTTAAAAATAGAAAAAACAATTCAAAGACGATACTCGTCGCAATTGTCAAGTGGCAGTATGTTTAAGCTGAGTGTCCAGGGGTCTAAGGTTCGATTCTCGGTTGAGCTAAACACTCTGCGTGCTTTCTAGTTTGAAAAATCTGATACATGTTGCCCGGGACTGCAATTTAGCCTAGCACAGGCAATAATCTTGATTTTTCGACAGCCTCCGTGGCGCAGTTGGTTGGACGCCGGCTGTGAAACGAGAGGCCGCTGGTTCGAACCCACATCGAAACAAATGTTTGCGTGAACCAAAAGTATTTGTTTTGAGTCTGGGGGTTTGTGAGACCGAAAAGTCTCTCGTAGCTCCTGTTACCCACGGCACAAAACTCGATCTTGGTGTGGGATCAGGACTATGTGACTGTTGGGTGTATTTATTTATTTTATCACATCTTGATGCATTAATAAGGTCGGCGCAATGAAAGCAAGCTACATGTGTGCCTACCCCTCTGGAGCATACACGTATAAGCATCAAAACTCCGCAGTTTAATGTCGCTTTACCTGATTCACAGTACTAAAATCAGACCCGACCGACGACAGTATTACGCAATTTCACCAAAACTTAACGCAGGCCCAGATGGCAATCGTGCCAATATCCTTTTTCGTCCATATTGCCCAAATATCAGATCTCGGACGGGCATTGTCATAAATCATCTGCGGGCCTCTTTGACTCTTAATATCTTTACATAATTACATAATATAAAATTGTGAGTAAATTGACAAGTTACTTATTTAGTTTGACTGTCGATATTGGGCGTAATGACGAGAAACTTTGATTTAAACGGTTAAGAAGTCGTGTATTTATAGTAGGCTAAACAATCCTTGATGATTTCTGATAACCACTATTGTTGTGGACTATATAAAGAAATAAATGAAGGCCTTTTAAGATAAAACACTTTTACTATAAAACACACGACAAGACGTATCTAAGACATTATTCAAAGGGTTTTAGACTAATTTGACATACTACAAATATTGCCAACTTAAAGGCAAACAATATTTGAATAAAGTATTACATTGTATTTTAACAACCACGATACAAAATAAACCCGAGATCGCGACCAGAGGTGTTTCTTTAAAAATATATTTATATGCATTTGACGTCCGTTGGGTGAATTGATATTATATTATAATATTTAGTGTTGTGTGTTCCCTGGCACAGACGGGATAACGCTCAAGCAGAATGAATGAATAGGTGTATTGATTACAATCTTCTGCACGAAAAGAGTCTAAAAGTTTTTTCAGTATTTGTATTTATAAGAGAACCTACCAAAGAGTTTGTAAGTCTTTTTGTATTGTATCAGCCCATATACGACCCACTGCAGGGCACGGGCCTCCTCTACAATCGAGAGTACGATTGAGAGTGGTTAGGCCATATAGTCCACCACGCTGGCCTAATGCGGGTTGGCGGACTTTTTACATACCATAGAAATTTATACAAATCGCTAGGGTATGCAGGTTTCCTCACGATGCTTTCCTTCACCGTTATAGTGCGTGGTGATTAACTATCAATACACACATGACTCCGAAAAGTCAGAGGTGTGCCCTGGGATTTGAACCCGCGACCACCGTGAACATGTAGGCAGCCGCGTCTGGTCCGTTTACCAACAGGCCACCACGCACTTTTTTTGTAAGTCTAAAAATATGATATATATATATTTCGACTTTAGCCCTAAGGAAACCCTACCGATCTCTTTAATTCATTTCTTACCAACTACGGAATTGAACAGTGACCACTTTAAGCACCACTCCAGGCCAATCCATATGTTACTGGACCAAACTCCCGAGGCGTTCAGGCGCGGTCAGCGAAGGCATTCGCAATAAATATTAAGGCCCATAGCCTTATGAGCGAGCCAATAAGTTCGGCCTTATACAGACGTAATGGAATGAGTTTGGATGCAAGATAGTAAATTGCACAATGGTGAATGATTGGTAGGTTGGTGGGCTATTGGCTGTCTGGGGTACAATGTTTTGTATGGTTAGGTTGTACGCGATCTGTCGAAAGTAGAGTCTCCTGCCTAATAATGGTTGTGAGTTAATAAATAAATTAAAAAATGATACGTTCGTCAATCGTCAGAGTGAAATATGTAAGGGACCTGAAATAAGTAGGTTGTGGCTAGGCATATTTCTTCATACATACATAAACTCACGCCTTTTTCCCAGTAGGGGTAGGCAGATGTGCAAACAATGCACCCACGTTTCGCCTTGTATTTTCCGTTCCATAATGTGATGAGGGCGAGCTTATCTCCATATCAGGCACAAATTTCTGAGTACGGGCTGATAATGAATAGAAAAATCCAACATCACTTTATTCGACCCCGGATTTGAACCCGAGACCTCCGCTTTGCAATAATACCATAGTACAACTGCGCCACCGAGGTAATCTTCTTCATGTCATACACTTAGACAGTTTTGCCTTCACAAATCAATTTCTAATATATTGTCATAAAGTACGTATGATTTCAAAAATAATACATTGGCATGCGTTACATATGCAATCATGCTAATTTATATAAAAACTAATTTCCATAATTCAGTTCAGTATTCAGTATCAGCCCATATATGTCCCACTGCTGGGCACGGGCCTACTCTACAATCGAGAGAATCGATTGAGAGTGGTTAGACCATATAGTCCTCCACGCTGGCCTAGTGCGGGTTGGCGGACTTAAGTATATACCGTAGAAATTCTTTTAAAATCGCTACGGTATGCAGGTTTCCTCACGATGTTTTCCTTCACCGTTAAAGTGCGTGCGATTGACTATCAATACACACATAACTCCGAAAAGTCAGAGGTTTGCTCTGGGATTTGAACCCGCGACCACCGTGAACATGTAGGCAGCCGCGTCTGGTCCGTTTACCAACAGGCCACCACGCACTTAATTTTCATAATTAAAAATCCCAAATTATCAATTGTACGAGTAAATAACCAACAAAGAGACAGACATATACAGATGTAAATAGGGAACAATGACACACTATCAGCTCGGACGGGTATTAAACAGGGAGCGGTGGCCACGTCACTCATCGTATCCGCAAATAGCATCGATGAACTCTGACAACACCGTCATGTTTACTCGATAAATAATGCCAGGACTCAGTTACCAATCCTGATGTAAAATTATATTTATACATACATACATAAACACACGCCTTTTTCCCCAGAAAGGGTAGGCAGAGGTGCTACCAGAACACCCACGTTTCGCCTTGTATATTCCGTCCCACGATGTGATAGGGGGCGAGCCTATCGCCATATCGGGCACAAATTCCTGACTCCGGGCTGATAATGAATAGAAAAATCCAATATCACTTTGCCCGACCTGGGATTCGAACCCGAGACCTCAGCTTTGCAATCATACCGTAGTACCACTACGCCACCGAGGCAGTCGAGGCAGTTATAATTATATTTATTAAATGATATTAATTAATTAATTGAACAGTCACACGCGTAATCCCGCTGCCGTCGTAAGATACTGATCTTGTTTTATGGGAATCATGAATATTATTAAACTTTTATCATCTATCATTAAACATTAAACTGCCTCGGTGGCGTAGTGGTACTACGGTACGATTGCAAAGCTGAGGTCTCGGGTTCGAATCCCGGGTCGGGCAAAGTGATATTGGATTTTTCTATTCACTATCAGCCCGGAGTCAGGAATTTGTGCCCGATATGGCGATAGGCCGCCCCCTATCACATCGTGGGAAGGAATATACAAGGCGAAACGTGGGTGTTCTGGTAACATCTCTGCCTACCCCTTCTGGGAAAAGGCGTGTGTTTATGTATGTATGTATTAAACTTTTTGGTGTGACATAAAGAGACATAAAGGTCGTCTACAGTTTTATGGCATGCGAATGCATTGTTATCAAAATTATAGGAAACAGTTTCTCTTTTCACATTTTATTTTATTGAACATGTTATTACTATAAGATTACGAGTATAAATGCTTGTTGTTTATATTAATAAAAAAAACATTTTATTCATTTTTTATTTTTTAATTTATTTACAACAAATATAACATCCTAACAGCAACGGCCAATGTAACACTATATTGAAATAAACAAAGAGAAACCTAAATCTATATAAATTATAACATAAAAAATCATACAATAAACATACAAAATAGAATCAACAAAACAAACAAAATGAAAGAAACATAATATTTTAAGATTCTCAACATCTCTCATACAACATATCTCAAACAATGCATAAAAATAGAAAAACTGTTTCTGATATTTCGACAACAACGCATTCGCACGCCAAAAGATCGTAGACAATCTATAAGACAAATATTTGTAGGTGGCACTAACTTTTGTCTCAGTGCGGAGATCGAACCCACAGACTATCATTTCACAGTTGGCGTCTTAACCAACTGTAGCTAGGAAGCTGTTACAAATGTTATAAGACACTCACATTGATATTTGTGGCACGTCAAATATTGTGAGCCCGGAAAGTCTGTCGTAGTTGGTGATACCCACAACACAAGACGTATACAGGTCAGGTCAGGACTCAGGACTATGTAACCCCTCTCAATCGTACTCTCGATTGTAACGAGGGCCCATGCCCTGCAGTGGGACTTATATGGGCTGATACAGATACAAGAATATGTGTGTGCGTGTACTTTTAATTCGTCTTATTAAATTTTATTTATTTATTTATGAAGTCTTTATTGTACACAAGAGTGAAACACAATATAAGTACAGAAATAAAAATTAAAAAGTACAAGGAGCGGTCTTATCGCACAAGTAGCGGAGTAAATTGTTTTTATTTTACACCAAAATTCCAAAGCACAAGGATAAGCTTACTTTACCTTGCTGTAGGGTCACGAATAAGTTTATAGCAATGGGATGTATTAATTAGAACATACAGAGTTAATATATCAGCATCAGCCCATAGCATTCCTCTGCTGAACAAATTATGATATTACTAATTAGTTATTTATCTCTCTATTTCTCTCACTCTTCAAGCACAGAAGTCCACAAGTGAACATAGGCCTATCCCAAGGATTTCCCTACCCTCCTGATTGAATCAACCTACATCCAGCGATTGCATACACCGTTCTATAATTACCAGTCGAAACAAAATAAGAACAGTTTACAGTGTAAAGCTGAATGGTCTCGTCGGCGGCACGTGCGCGTCACGGCGCCGTGTCGTCACGACGTTCACGAGCGCATTGTCGCGCGTCACTCGGCGACAGTTTTTTGTCTCCCGATATTTATCGACGTCGTGACCCATCGGGGTTGCCGGGCTACGGATTTTACCGGAGTATTGTGGAGTTATTTTTAATGTGAGGTAACTCTTAGAAAAAAACGGTTTAAACTTTGTAGGAATATGGTGTGGACTTTACGTTTAAAATCCTTAGACATACAAGTTTCTTCACGATTTTAACGTTAGTGATAAAAAGAGCGATAATGAAACACGAAAACACACACTACTTCTGAGATATTTTAATAATTAATAAAGAATTCATACTTTTTTATACGAACCTTCGATTTGACAATCCAAACTATCTTCAACTACGACACCACTCAGAAAAAAAAATTAAGTGCTTTTCTTAAGGACTAGTTTTCTATACACAATATTTTTGGTAAATTTTAAATTGTAGTCTGGCAACCCGACCGATCTGGAGCGCGGTCACGCTTGCGACACAAAGCCGTTTCAAAATTGTTATTGTTGACAGATTCGACTGGCCAGCCAACCGTGTACCATAAACTTTATGTATAAGTATTTAGCTGTTAACTTTAACAAGGATAAGCATCAAAAATATTTGTAGGTATTATATTTCATCGATATGGACGTTCACTAACATCAGATAAAACGACACGCTGATGCAGAGATCTTTGAGTTAAGCACTATAATACGTTCAGCAGTGGGTCTTCTATAGCTCATTATGGTAGATTTTATTGTATAGCAAAAGACAATATCTTGTTTACAATTAATATAATAGAGAAAGATTAACACCCATATATCTTTTAAACGAATTGCATGACCCAAAACATCTTCAACCCTCCACTGCGAACGCCTCAATCGCCGCAACAATCGATTGAGATATAAATTCACGCATTACTGTCAACCTGTTCAGTGCACGCGCACTTGACTCGCATTGTGAAGGAATTCGCATCGGTCCATCGTACCGCACAATGCAATAATAAACACTTCACAACACACCCCTGTGGGGGTTAGAAATATTTTTTTTTATTATTTGCTAAGTGAACTCCGCCGTTCGCACCTCGAGGGGAGATGTGTTTTTTGGCAAGTACTGAAGGATGAATTTGGACTTATATAACATCTATTTCCTGCCCTTCACGCCCTATCAGGGGTAGCTGTAATTTTTATTGATATAAAAAATAAACATCGAAAATAAAATATTTGCTGTTTTTTTTTTATATTTCAGTATTTTGTATGGGCCCCATGATGTTATTGTGACTCGTATAAAGTCAACCTAACCCAAAAATAATGGCTTAACCCAATAATTGAATCTACGTCTTCGCGGTTCACGCTTTACAACGCATGCATGTTAATGGTTGATTCATTCGCATTGCGTTTTCAGGGTGACTCTGGATTTGAACTCTCTCTCTCTCTCTTCAGCCACAGGAAGTCCCTTGGTAACCATAGGCCTCCCCCAAGGATCTTGACCTGTTGGAAGCAGCCTGCATCCAGCGACTTTCTGCAACAAATATTTGAAATTAAACTTTGACTCACATAACACAGAAAAACTGAAAAACCGCATTTACCAAACTAACATACATTTTACATAAATTACATTAACTTCAGACAAAGTCTCCTGTTTTAATAACTTTAAACACTTTTAAATCCTAAAAGACTTCACTACACGCGAAATAGGAAAGTGAATTTCATTTAAACAAAAGTATATTTCATTCATATGTTAAATTCGAGTAAAATAAACCCACAATGTTACATTTGAAGTAACGGGTACAGTCGTGCACGAAACTATTCAAAATAAATATATCGCGTGATGATTAAAAGTAATTTATGTGATTATTTTATAAAACTGTAACAATATAATCACTTCATAATAAATCACCACTTAAATACATTTTATTAAATTAATTGCTGTAATTATGTAGTTCAGCTATTAGACATCGATTAGTTTGTTCAATTGTTTTAAACCTTTTTTGACCATATGTTGGAAATATTGTGTTGAAGGGTGAATTTATAAAGTCACTTGTATTGATTTATTGTCGTGTAATACTAATACGTGCGGTGCGTGGTGGCCTGTTGGTAACGGACCAGACTCGGCTACCTACATGTTCACGGTGGTCGCGGGTTCAAATCCCAGGGCACATCTCTGACTTTTCGGAGTTATGTGTGTATTGATAGTCAATCACCACGCACTTTAACGGTGAAGGAAAACATCGTGAGGATACCTGCATACCGTAGCGATTTTAAAGAATTTCTACGGTATGTAAGTCCGCCAACCCGCACTAGGCCAGCGTGGTGGACTATATGGCCTAACCACTCTCAATCGATTCTCTCGATGGTAGAGTAGGCCCGTGCCCAGCAGTGGGACGTATATAGGCTGATAAAAAAAAATACTAATACGTGTGTTATAGATATTTTAATACATACGTCCCGCAAACGAGCAAACAGGTCACCAGATGGTAAGTGATCACTGCCGCCCATGAACATCCACAACGCTGGACCATAGACGTGTTGGCTCATCAAATTATGCGTATATATGCTTCAGAACTAGTATCGAACCCTTAGTCACTAATTTCTCTGCCGGCTTCTTGTAATACGAAGTCAGGCTTATTATTGTCTGTCTTCCCATTCAATGTCTTTATTCAAAAGTAATGGTGATGTATTCCCCTTTATATAAAATTCAAACCTAAGACCACAATTTCGCCTTTCAAACATTATGTTATACTTGCACATTTAAATTAATCCTCCGCTTTATAAATAAAAACAAAAAACAAACATACCGACGCAATTAAACGCAACATAAAACTGAATTATAACACCTGTACAATCTTTGTCCTGAGTTTTACGGTACGAAACGCAATATAAATTAATGCAATTAGTCTTCGATTGTAGGGAAGCCAGAGGTGCTAAACGGTGGATGTCAGCCTCCGAGACAGGGGCGGGCAATTAGCGCGTGTCCACCATAAACCGGTTGCCATGGCAACGGCTCGGCCGCACGTTAAACAAAACTAATTGGGCGCTTTTATCAACGAGTGTACAATGCGATGATGAATGGGATGAGCAGGACGGGAATATGCTTTGTCAGATAGATTTTTTGTTAGTTATCTTGAATATTGTGGGTTGTATCTTTACATCCTTTAGCTATTCGCTCTCAAATTACAATGTAATTTTACTAGACTTGCTTTTAATTAACGTCTAAAAACCTCGGCAGACTGACCTAGCCTGCGAATCTAATAGCTAGGTGGCAGAATTTTTACACCCGCTTGGATAGTGGCTATTTTGCATGATTATGGAAAACCCACTATAGTAATGAACGCTGATTTCGGATCCAGTCTCTGTATATCGGATGTATTGCAAGCCGACGTAATTGTTGGTACTCTATTCGAATTTCACTTCACTTCCATAAGTGTTAATGTCCCCTTACCTTATTATTATTTTAAAAATCTCACAATATTTTCGCTTGTTGCAGGCATGCTGAGATCTACATTCGACCGGCCAGACCACGAACGTAAGTACTTATTACCGTCAACGCAAACACGTCGGAAAGCCTTGTAGCGGCAATAAAGTTTTTTCCGCGCTGAGCCGGTATTGGGCGAATCTATCAACCTTTCACAGAAATACATCTATTAGCGTACCATGTGTTCTCGACTCGAATTCACTTAAAATTTGTAGGTGAGTTGATTTTTTAATCGACTGATTTTTTATTTGTAGATTAGAAAATTTCATATGGGTTTTTACCGTTAATGTGACGTGCATCATAAAAATAACTCTTGCGATGTTCTTTAATAGTCATGGATACTATGATATACATAAAACACATGCAGCAGACATACACTTTGGCTTTTCACTACATCATAG
Organism: Theretra japonica; assembly: GCA_033459515.1. Classification (NCBI taxonomy): domain Eukaryota; kingdom Metazoa; phylum Arthropoda; class Insecta; order Lepidoptera; family Sphingidae; genus Theretra; species Theretra japonica. Next base: position 14,055,325 of record CM065939.1, on the reverse strand, counting down.
GGATTTGGTAGTTACATCACATACCTAAACAAATAAACACATTTATCACAAATAAATTCATAAAATATAAACCAGGAATTAAAACAGAACAAACTTGCTCGCAAGCCGGCGCGGCGGCGCGATAAGGTTTTCTTAAACAGAGGCTTACATTAGAACACGAGATAAGTTGCTGTCAGTACACAGCGCTTGTTTGACAAACACACACGCTGTCATCCATCAAAGTCGAGTGCTCGTGTTTTTGTACAGCTTTGTGGGAAGATAGTGCTTCGATGATGTTTGATGTAAGGGAAGAACCTTTGGTGCTTGAAATTAGGGGCAATCAGATATTTGAAGTAACATAGCAATATGACCAAAATTTTAGATTTTATTAAATGTGTTGCTTCAATTAATTCCATGTATCTCTTCAATTCGGCACTGTTTGACAAAGACTGACTGTTTACTATTCGGATAAAAGTCTTCCAGCAACCTATTCTTGTAAGAGGAATGTGATCAGCAAAAAATGACGAGTAGTAAAATTACGCCTCAATTGAAGATTTCAACAACAACATATTTCAAAAGATTTATAGCCACCAGATTATTTTCGAAGTCGACTTAAAAATACCAAATTCAATTTAATATTACTATTTTCTTTCTACCTCTATCCTCTAGTATACTATGTCCCATCTTCCTTAGATTTCTCAAAGCCATACAAAATGTACCAATAATCACATCAATCTCGCCGCTAACTCACTTTAATTCAAAGTGCACAATTAGTATGCGTCTAATTAATCATTCCGCAGATCCCTCGAGATCTGTGCCCAGCGTATGGGTTTATAACTGACAGCTCTGTCAGATTGTCTGCAGGGAGTTCGTACGTGATAACTGGATTTTTGGGCGTGTCTGGTGGAATCATAAATAATAAATACTATTGTAATGTCCTTGGGGGAGGTCTATATTCAGCAGTGGACTTCCTGAGGCTGAAGAGAGAGAGAGAGAGATTGTAATATTAGGGAGTTAGTAGGATATATTGTACATCTTCCTCCAACAATATCAATAGTACTGGAACGATAAATAATATTGGAAACAGATATGGCCGAAATTTGGATTAAACTATAGGCTTTCAGGCCCAGTGGACAAGAAGCTAGTTACAAAACGGAGTACATATAGTTGATTCACGCATCATTGTTTGTTTCGGTACCTATTCGTTTTTAGGAGACTGAAAAGATCTAAAATTTCAATACCCACACTAGATGAATGTATCTTGTTCTCATTGCCAGCTCAGACTTAAGCCTGTGAAAAGTATTTATAAATTAAGTTAAACAAAATTTGCAATAAAATCCTTTTATTTCAATGTGTAATATTCGCGTAAATCTAAGAAACCATTATACAATATTTACAATTCACACATTTACAATAATGCAGTTAATAAGAATAATAAAAAAAACACCACTAGTAGGGGCGCAGAACATAAATAATTGCGCGCATTCGCTCCGAGCGGCGCAGACCACGATTCGTCAAATAAATCAAGTGAATTTGCATTTACCAGCGAGTTTTTCGGCTGTTTGATGGGAAACGTTGTTTTATACATTTTAACGTGCGCAAATAGTGGGGATTGTGGACATATTGTATGCATATGTACGGTTTACGGCGTTCGTGAGGGCATGTGGGCTGGCTCTGAGACTTGGGTTGCCAGGTTTTTGTTTAACTGAGTCTGTGAAGTAATAGATGTGAAACTGGGTATAGTCAGGAGTCGCAGAGTGAACACTGTTTGTGTGATTCTTGTCACATGTTAATTCCGGTTCTAGGTGTTATGGACAAAAGAGACCTTCGTAATTACTAATATGCAAAAAGTTTTATAGTGTCCTAATAGGGCACAAATGAACATGCCAAATAATTGTGCTAAATGCTATAAAACATAAAATTCTTTCAACCACAAATAAAAAGCATAAAAGTTATATATAAAGTATTCAATAAACAATTCATCAAGTTAAAGGTCAGTTTTTCCATTAGACCTCCGAACTTGCTGAAGTCGATCAGTAATTTCACTTAATAAATTATTCCCCATACAACTAGAGACTAAAAGCCGATCTAAACTGTGCAAAAAGTTGATACCCAACTTTCACTACGCTCTGACCAACGTACAAGCATATGTGAACTTTATCATGAGCATATAAAGTTCAGTTTAGGTTGTAAGGTGTTATCTTGCTATCGAATGGGGGTGAGTGACAGAACAATAGCCGGAAGATAAGTATGTCGTGTCGCACTAAATTGTATCTAATACTCGCAGAAACGGGAACAAGGAATTTAAAGGATTTAGTATTAATTTAAATTGCAAGTTGACAGAATATGGACGTAATTACTGGTTAGGCCAAAATCTAGGACGGATAGACGCAATTTATTTGACTTCACAATATTTCGATTTAGTTGTCTTTAAGGTTTATGTACAAAACTGTCATGTCAGCCTACATATGCATGCTAAATAACCAGATGTATCAACTCTATGCTTCAAAATCTTTATTATTTATATCCCTATCACTTTACTGCTCGTATACCCAGCATAATAACTATACCTTATGTTATGTTTGTGTTTAATGTTACAAATTATTAAGTTAATTATAATTGATTAGTGTCATTGATTTTGTATAATCGTACTATTCAAATAAATAAATAAGCAAAAAATCTGCACCACAATATCCTAAGATCTAAAGGAATAATAGACCTTTATTTGGAATACTTTCAACTCCCAACAGCCCTGTTTGTTTATATGAAGACATGAATTAAACGACAAAACATCCATATGTAAAACACAAAATACCAACCCACCCAAATCGTAGTCCCAATCGGTCGCGTAACAAGCGAATCTGCCGCGCCATAACCGACAAATTACGTTCCAAGGGATTGTTTACTAGTTGATAGTAGTTGGTGATTACCGGTACAAGTTCAGCGTAGAGTTTGCCATAAACGAGGACTAAGTTGGAACATTCAGACTAACTCAGGTGGTGGGGGAATTAATTCGAGCATTTGATGGCTGGATATTTCGTCGCATTGTTTGGCGCGAGCTTTGTGCTGGTTAACGCTTAGATGGGCTGTGACGAGCTCTTTATGCTTTTAATATGTTTGGGTTTTGCAGCGGGTGTGTCCTGTAAGTAAAGTTAGAGTTCCTGTCGCTATTTTGCCGTATAAGTAATGTAAAAATATGGTAAGGTAAGAAGTAGGATGTGTATCGTTCAAAACAGTTAAGATTTTAATGTAGACAATTTGGATTCTATGAAAAATAACTTTAAATTGTGACTATCTCTTTCTGAAATGAAGACTTAAGTTACATATATGTGCTATATAAAATATACTGTGCACTTTTAAAAATTCAACAAATTATTTACAACAGTAAAATGCAACTTCATTTATCTAAAGTGACGTTTAATGACCTCTGACAAACGACAAATAATGTTGCCAATTTATAATTCAGAATTCTCCCATCAACGCCTGATGCAACACAACAAGCGATAACAAAAAACTCGTTATAAACACTCTTTTAATTTTTCCCGTTTTTTACAAATGAAAAAGAGCACTTCACACAAACGGCTACCTGAATCACTTTCGAGTTTAACTAAGGAGACAGTCGTTAAGAGTGGAAAGCGCGATTTAACGGCAAAAACTCCGTTATCCGCGTAACGATCGGGCGTTATTTCGCGGGATGGGATCAGGGGTGTCGGTGCACTCGACTGTGATGGACTAGTAATAATATCTCAGAAATTTGAAGGTGGTCTTTCAAAATTCTTCTGGAAAATTTTGACAAGGGCTATTTTCAAGTTTAGGTTTTAGCATTGAAGATTTTAGCGTTTCCAATATATACATAAGTAGCTTATAGGTTGATAGTAATCTTCAGTCTTATTATTTAATAATCGTAATTAATACATCCAAATCCAAACGTCAACTGCATGCTCGCCACATCTTTAAGTAATTTTAGGTTTTAACATAAAAACTTTATAACCCTTAATTCTAGAGTCAACCCGATTTTTGTTAATATAATACAACAAATACGTACTACCACAATAAGCGCAAATAAGCAACTTTGCAAAATACGTAGTTTGTAACGTAATGCCGGCAAAAGTTAGCGTGTTCATTAATTTCTATCCTTTATACTATTCATATTTGTAAGCAAACTTATTTGAACATAAAAATTTAGAACATTTGTTTGTAAAACATATACATAATCTTGATTACTGGAAGTACAACAATACCCCCCTCCCTTATCTATGCCCTATTTTACCAGTAAGTTTTCATAGTCTCGCAACTAATCTGAAATCTAAAACCTGAGATCTCAAAGATTGCTTGCTTGTTTATAAAATCTAGGCATTATTATCCATCATCAAGGGAAAGATGATTTAAAAAATTACCAAAAGAACAACCTAACATATTTAAATTTAGAACATTCTTGATTGTCACAATCTATTTTTCCACAACAACAAGATTAATAAAAAAAACTACCACGCCAGTTACTTATTTTCTCCTGGCAACCCTTGAGACGCCGAAGTGAATTTGCATTATTTTTTATCGTTTAGGCTGGCGACACTTGATGTTACAGTTTCCTTTGTCACACGGCACAATAGCCGGTGAGACTCCGTTTTATAGTGTCTGTAAAAAGTGTATTTTTTTAGGTGCGGATGAAAAATTACTTTGTTATTGTCGTCGTGTAAAAAGGCGGCTCTTTGTGATGTTATTAAAAGCGGGCTAATTCGCGACGTGACGAAAGATATCGAGATTGTCGGTCGAGGATCGAAGATGACTTGCTGTGTTCGCGCGGAAAATTACTTTGTAATGCTTTTACGTAGAAACCCGGGGCTGCGGTGCAAAATTACCGGATGAGGAATCAAGGATTTTAAAATAAAACTACGGGATATTTTTATGTAGATGTTGGTAGTACATGTATCGATACTCTTTACTTTTCTTTATTTATTTGTATACAACACAAGTACAATAACTGCCAGTATATGCATTAAAAACTGAGGTTTATCCTAATGCTATATAAATGCATTGTTTATATTGCCCTGTCAGGTAGATATTTTTATGATCAAGATGGTCCTGCGTTCGATTCCCAGTTTCAAATAGATACCTTATAAAATATCATTAAAATGAGTAATTTTTTTCGGACCGTATAATACATATACTTGTTAGCACCTGATCTTACAATCTACACCAAGACCTCATAATAGAACATGTTGGCAGCCCCAATGAAATTTACTAAATATACATCAATATTTATCAATGACTCCAACAGCACATACCCTTGAAACTCAATAAAACAAACTGCACATTTATACTGTACTGTATCAGCCCAGATACGTCCCACTGCAGGGCACGAGCCTCCTCTACAATCGACAGTACGATTGAGAGGGGTTAGGCCATATAGTCCACCACGCTGGCCTAGTGCGGGTTGGCGGACTTTTACATACGCTATGGTATGCAGGTTTCCTCACGATGTTTTCCTTCACCGTTGTAGTATGCACTACAAGTCAATCACCATGCGGTGATTGACTATCAATTCAGCATTATATGTTCATACAATTGAAATGAAAGGATATCGCGTATCACCTGCAAAACTAAATGTAAAGCCCCTAAATAGACAAAACGGCATTTTGATTGGCAATCATTGGAAATCCCGCGGGAGTGCGCGGCCGGCCACTCGCAACAAAGCGTTAAAGCATTAATGTAACAAACTACACTCGCGCAAAAATGTACAGGATTCGATTTAAGAGCTCGGCTCCAGTCAATTTAGATCCTCTGATATTCTCTCGACACGCGGGCGGTGCATGCAGGGAGATTATGGCGAATTTTGTTCTAAATATACACTAGCGGTCGCGCCCGGCCTCGCTCGGTTGCAGATAGTTTTTTAATTCTAGTCCACATCAACAACATATTGGTTATTTCGCGTAGTGATTGTTTTATGTTTAAATGATTTCAATATATTACTTGTTCAATTTAATGCTGTTATTCCGAAATTATCGGACACCATTATTTTTCGTTTGTAATAATGGTGGTTTTATTTTCTATTTCCAACCCTTATTTCAACCCCTTTGGTCAATAGCTAATGGCAAAAGAATTTTTATACCAAATTTAAAAATTATTTTACCATTTCTAGCAGGTTATTCGTTAGAAACAAAAAACAAATGCACAAAAATACAAACTTACAAACAAACTCTTTATATTATTAGTATAGATGTAAATAAGGTCACACATATAGTCCCAGATATGCTACTAATTTTACGCATAGTTTGCTGATTTTTTTCGAAGATGTGATAGGAGGCGAGCCTATCGCCATACCGAGTACCAATTCCAGTTCTAAGCAACTCCTGACAATTTCCAAATCGAAAAAATCACACAAATTACGTAAAATATTGATATACTTGCATTGAGACGCCAGTGTCGTACACTCAAGCACATGTTAAAATAAACAATATTGTTCTTTATAAATATACTTTTTAATGTCATAGCATTTCACTATTTAAAAATTACACGGCAGAAAAATCGAAACAAATATTCCGAGAATTACACAAATCTATTTTATTTTATTTTAAAGTTTGAAGAGTTTATTTCCCAAAATTAAGTCATTAAAATATTTTAAATTCTCGGAACCATTTTTGAAATTCGAAACACCATTTCATTTAAAACATCGCACATCAAGTTCGTATGCGTTTGGTCTTCCGGGAATTATTGTGTGCATGTCATAGAAATATTCATATTCTGTCTCGTTTGTGTGAAAGAATATAATAAAATGTTATACAGAATCCGATCAGCGCTTCAACGTATTCGTCTGCTATGTTTAAATGTTCCCCAAAATGGTAAATATTTAAAATCATATGAATGGACACGTGCCCCTCCTACGCTAAGGGTCATCGTCCACTAAAACGTAGCATGCATGATTGTCCTATAAAAGCACAGGTACGTATATTTAAGAAAACATGCTCTATTCATATCATATGCTGAGTATTGGTCGTTAATGTGAAGTTTCTTTTTGGTCCCAAAATAAATTCAAACTTTCTTATGCACATACATAAACTCACACCTTTATCTCAGAAGGAGTAGGCAGAGGTACAACCAGGCCACCCACGTTTCGCCTTGTATGTTTCATCCCACGATGTGATAGGCGAGACTATCGTCATATCGGGCACAAATTCCTTACTCCGCCTGGTAATGAATAGAAAAATCAAATACCACTTTGCCCGACCTGGGATTCGAACCCAAGACTTCAGCTTTGCAATCATACCGTACTACAACTGCACCACCGAGGCAGTCTGACCATTTTATTATGTACATATTTTAAACACAGATAAAATACTTTTTTTTCTATCTTCCAAAACATATCATGGGACTATGTTTAAATAGAAAACTTGATATTTCTATACCAATCTTCGTTGTACTCTCCTAGACCGCACAAATCAGCCACCGCGCTCGATTTCCAGTGATTATCGATACAAATCGCCGGATCTCTCGTTAATTGCGGCTACCCCTACCCGACAGCTCGCGTATTCCCGCCATTTTTCCCTCCAAGATATTACGGCCGCCCAAGGAGTCGTTTCCAGTACGCCCACTTATAATTTGCGGCTGTTTGGTATCCGCTATCCTCGAGGGGCCGGTATCCGCGCGATCCGGTTATATCCGGCTAAACGTGTTTGATGTCTGACCGCCTCGCGATTTTATTAATATATTTTTTCGGTAACGGCTTTTTTCACACTCCCTAGTAAAATATTCACGGGGTTTCGTCATTTCGTGTTTTCTCTCTGTTATGTCCGGTGGTTGATTAAAAATTTAACCATCTGAGTGGCGATATGTTACTGTTGCCTTGTTTCGTGAAATGGGATTTGCGCATTTAAATTGCACGTGTTGATCAAAGTGAATTTGTTGCTTTTCGTCCGCGTTCTTTATTGGGAGGGATATGATGATCTACTTAAATCAACTTATGGAATGCACAGGTCGAGTTAGGGAACAGTTTGTGTTTAACTTAAGTAGATACATACATAAGTAAATGCAACAAGGTATATTGCAAAATACATATTATTACTGTATTTTTACCTCAAGCTACTATTTTAAGTAAAGTAATTTAATTTCTAAGTTGCACATAATTTTCTTTACATTAGGTATTCACCCAAATGCCAAGATCTATCTACCAGTCCAATCTCATTCAATTCCCCGAACCTTAATTGTAAGACCATTGGCACTACACTAAAAATATTAATTCAATAATCAAAATTCAAGTGTACACAAAATGAAAAAAAGTTTGCGAGCAAATAAAAATTTCAAATCCCAATCAACGCGCAAACTTTTATTTATACACAAAAACTCTCGGAAACTCATCTGAAATTCATTTCTATCAATCCGGCCGTTTGTAATTCGGCCGAAGTCGCGTCGAAACAATTTGTACAACTCGCGGACCGGCGTTTTAAAATTCGCCCGTCGGGGAGAAAAAATAAACGGCGCGAGTTTGTATGGGAGCGTCTCGTTTCTTGCGAGTCGGAATTTGCGGTGGCCAGTTGGTGCACCGGTGCTACATTGTGATGAAGATTCTGGGTTCCTTCACCAAACGGGGAAATATATGTAGCCCATACCAATACAATTGCTCACATGTTTTCATTTAATTTTACGCTAAGAAAGAAACCAATAAGCTGTAGTAATCTCGAATAAATGTTTAGAAAATATCTGACTAAGACTCCACAACAATGTTTAAAAAAAAGCAACACAAAGCAAGCCTCCGTGGCGCAGTTGGTTAGACGCCGGCTGTGAAACGTGAGGCCGCGGGTTCGATCCCCGCACCGAGACAAATATTTGTGTGATCCACAGGTATCTGTCACGGGTCTGGGTGTTTGTAAGACCTTAAGTCTCTCGTAGTTCCTGATACCCACGATACAATACTTAGTGTGGGGTCAGGACTACGTATGTGACTGTTGACTGTATTTATTTATTATTTAATTATAACACCAATAAGACAGTACTTTACAATGTAACAAGAGCTAATTTGAACGCTCCTTCTGACTTTATTGCACCTAGTCCGGCCGCGCCGCACATAAATTCGTCTTCCCACTGTCTCGCCCGAATAAGTCCGTACTAAATGTTGAATGAACTTTTTACTGCATTCGAAAAAACTAGCAGGGACGAAGCGGTGGCGTGTTGGAACGGTTCCGCATGGAATATACGATAATATAAGAAATAGTAGCCTAAGAGATAGTGATCTCTGAGGCTTATTTAAGTACCAAATTATTCAAAAATAATTATGAAAATTAACATACTTGTACCATTGCTGGACTTTTAATGTAAGTGTATCATCAATTATCATCCCTCTTATGAAACTAGGAGAAGGCCAATTCGCTTATATTTTCCGTAATGTTGTTGGTGTTAATGCACCGAAACCTAATTGCATGTTTAATCCCAGAGTATATACACTCACACACAATATAAAGATACGCCTTACCCCCTCCCTCCAAACAAAATCCAACTCAATACTATTACTAAGAAACTCTAGCAACTAAGTTACCAGTCCATCTATCGCCCACGGAACCCTAAACGCAGGGCGACATTTTTGTAACAACTGAAAACCGGAAATGTTTTTCCGACGTAACGTTCCTTTATACGTGCGCTTCAGTTAATTGTTTCAATTAACTAAGTAAGACAATGCGACTTTTTCACGTGATTATGTTGAATATTTTGCGGTGGGAATACTCGTGCGTTTTTAAACTGAATTTCTATTTTGGAACTTAAAATACTAGGATTTGCTTTTTTACTTATTTTTTTGTGAATTTTTGAGCCGGATAAAATAAAATAATTAATGCCTTACCGTTAGCGTTGGGCCTCATTTATAACTGAAAGAAGTGGGATATTAAGATTTCCTTAAAAATTTTACTTAAGAACTCAACAGTATTGAACCAAGTGTTGGTTAAGTATGAACACATGTAACTTCAAAAAGCAACTCGAGATCACTGTCGCAATATTCCCTTCCCTCTGAATTACCTCACGTACTAACAAGACAGTCTCGCCCAATTAACTTCTTCAAACAATTAAAGAAATATTCCGAACGGTACAAAAGAAACGGCAACAGTTGCAACTTTGATATTGCAGCGGTTCGATAATTCGTATTATATTTCATACAAAATTCATCGGATAGAGAACAAGCGGCCCTTTGTGCAAGTCTACGAATATCGTTTCTTTGTTAATGGTGCCTTCAAAGATTGTGCCACTTTGTGCCACTCTAATGAGCGACAATGGATCTTGTACACAGTTCAGAACGACTTAGTGGGGACATTCTGTGAACTGTAATAATTGGACGGAAATTGTTTTATTGTCGCAGGCTATAGTACGAGTATTAAGAATTATTAAAATGGAAGATGAGAAGAAAATATAATATAAGTAATAAAAAATATGATGCACGATGAAATCGCGACACCAGGTTAATATGTCTTCATAGTTGTTTGTGAAAATGACAGTATTATATTCCCATATTATCCAAGGCCGCATGTTTAGAAGTATACGAGTAAGGCCCTCAGTATAGTAGTGTAACAGTAATTATTGTAAACAAAATAAAACAATGATTTATAATAGGCTGCGATTTTTCAAACATAATATGTGAAATCTATCAATACACACTTGCTTAGCGTAAGGCCTAAAATTCTTAACCATTATAGATAAGACACATGTTCAGTAATAAGCCATTATGGGATGATATAGTAATATACATAGTAAAATAATATACATTAATAAACATATGTCGATATTAACCTACCAACTTTTACGTCCCAACATTCTGCACCCACTTAGCACACTACTCGGCGCTGCACTGTGACAGCGGTTTCATTTGAAACTTAACCGTAATTGACTCCAAGTTGAATAGTTTCGATGGAAGTTCGCAAAAGGCAACATTATCGGCAGACGAAACTCCAAATTGCGATTGATGTGGTACACGTCGTTATTAAAAGCTTACAATGTTTTAGTTCGGCTCGTTTGTTTACTGCATGCTTTGTTTACTGTGACCTATAATGGATGGAAAAGTTGTATCATCGTTATAACTTATAAGCATAATCTTATTTTTTGCTGGAGATAGGATTTCTATAATTCATGCCACTGGTTCATCATTGTAGGCTCAAAGCAGCCCACTGCTGGACATATTCCTCTCGAATAACACGTACAAAAACATGTTGACGACCATTGAATTCTTTCATCCATAAATGTTTGTATGGAAAGGAGTGCCAACCCAACACTTCACCATGTCTGTTTCCCTCATAAAAGGTTGTAGAGGTATACCCAAACCGAACACCAATTTCAGACTCGAGGATTACTTAATAAAAATATATCAAATTCCTACATTGCATTTTCCGACTTCGAAAAACGCAAGACTTTAACATTCTCAGCTCATATAACTCATATTTCCTCATAACCAATCGCAGGAATCAGTCCAAAATCCCACAGGCCCGTCAACTTATCTGCGAACTAATCAGCAATTAATTACAACACTTCAAATCCTAAACTGGATATACAATAACAAAATAAAGAGGCAAGTAACGAGCGCGGACTTGGCCGATGACTGCGAAGTTTTGCTGTAATTGAGTGCCGTTAGTGCCCCGGGCGACAGAACCTCCTTTAATACTCGCCCTATCTATATCGGTATTATTTTATTAACTTGCCTATCGATTGATGGTTAAGGCTTGGTTTGTTAGAGTTTAAGTATTGTGGGTGGAGTTATGGCGTAATTGTTAAGATGTGTTGTATATTTGTGTCTTAGGATGACTCGTATTATAAAATTGGTAGTCGCGCTGTTGTCAGCCATGACTCATGAATGAACAGGCTCGTCCGTGGAACAGTGGTACGCCACTGTCTCACAGGAGACCAACGTGAAGCGACAGCTTTGCTGAGTGAGACTGCCGGATGCCGAATACCCCTTTCCTTTTTCCACCCTTTTTTCTTCCCACTCCCCTCCGATCTGATGGGCTGGAAACACATCCATGATCCACACGTTGTAGATGTTCATAGGCGGCAATGATCACTTACCATCAGGTGACCTGCTTGCTCGTTTGTCGGACCTACGCTATAAAAAAAATAGAAGTCTTAACTTAGCTAATTTAGACGAATCTGATTTAAAATGGATAGTGGCAGTAGCTCACAAATATCTACAAAAAATAATTATTTTGTGTGCATATTTTATCAACCCTTACTATCTTCCCCCATTATCCATGTTCAAAATCCGGCTATACCTTATAGTTTTCAAGCATTACAAGACTTTGCTCCTTTATCAAACCTATGCCAGGAAAAAACCTCACTACAAAAAAAGTCCAATAATGTCACATTACAACTATTCTTACCAAACAATACGTACTCGTATAACACCTATGCCTATAATTATATGTACCTATACTATAAGTACTTTTGGAAGAGCGGAGCCTCCTAACACAGGTAAAGTTATACTTAAAAGGAGTCCTCCAATAAGACATTCTGTATTTAGATTAAGTTAGGATGATGCAAATAAAGATTTAAATTTTATTATAACGCCTAATACTCGTATTATAAACTAAATTCATCTACCAACTATGTTTATACGTTCGACAACTGAACACAAGCTTCCTCTACAACTGACCGAAATTTCGGCCCCCATTTACCATGCTGCCCTAGTAACCTGAATTCATCCAGACATCTTTCAAATTCAAAGAACTCTCAAATATCGCAAACGTACCCTTAACTTAACACCAGCGGTAATTAAAAACGAATAGTCTTCCTAACAAAGTAACAATATAACAAACAAGAGCCATAGAAATGTTGATGCAAAATGAATTTTGTATTTAAGCACCAATTAAAGGTAGCGGCCGCGTCAGATAGCTTAACTCAACTCAATCGCAATTATTCCCCACTCAGAAGAAAACTTGAAGCGAACGTTAATTGTGGGCAAGGCAGGACGACACGGCGGCGCCTCTCACACCCCACGGAGCGGGCACGACACGATTGCGACACGATTTTGTGCTGTTTATTAATTATTACGTACTTCGGTTCATTTGTTTAGTTTTTTCTAGTATATTATACATTAATGTCATTGAGAAGATGTTTTGCAATTTAGTTGCAACTGTCAGGAATTGTTTCCTACTCATATTTCTATACTGATGATAAATGCAACAATTATATAAAAATATTTTAATCGTTTTTAATTGTTCATAAGTTTCTATTTCATACGTTAAGTTAGCCAATATGTTAAATAGTTACCATTGGCCTATTTGTAATATCCCTACTGCATTCACCGATATATCTAAAACTTTCATAAACGAAACCAAATGCTGCCAAACTTTAAATCAGCATTCCCAAACTTCCACTACACGTTTTGCATACAACTCATAATAGACATACATACATACTCACGCCTTTTTCCAGCCGGGGTAAGCAGTTTAATTTTTCTTTTTCTGGGCGGAATATAATGAAACTATATAAAATGTAGTGTAAAGAATAGAAATCATTGTTTACTTAATATAGAACCAAGCCTATAAGGCTATCAGAGAGAGATACAAATTATATTATAAAAATTTATAAACCTAATTACATCGTAAATTTAATATTAATTAACAGCACCAAAAATCGCATGCTCTAAAGGCGGCCGCGCGTACAAACAGGAGGTGTGACGTCATTAGCAATCTGCTACGTGGCGCACTGTGCCGCCTACAAATTGGAGCAATTACTCCTCACAGTTTATTCTGAGCCATCGCCTTTCAGAGCAAACCGACCGCACGCCGGGGAGACACGCCGCTTGTTTATGTGTTTATTGCTATTTATTTATTATAATTTACATACATACATACATAAACTCACGCCTTTTTCCCAGAAGGGGTAGGCTGAGGTGTGACTAGGACAACCACGTTACGCCTTGTGTTACCGTCCCACAATGTGATAGGAGGCGAGCTTATCGCTATATCGGGCATAAATTCCGGACTCCAGGCTAATAATGAATAGAAAATCCAATATCACTTTACCCGACTCGGGATTCGAACCCGAGACCCCAGATTTGCGTCATACCGTAGCACAACTGCGCCACTGATTTTTGTATCGCAACGAATGGCGAGACGAGCATGCCATTGACCTGATGGTAAGCGATACGACCGCTCATGGACAGTAGCAAACCAAACAACACCATGAATTACAAAGCAATGCTTGGAATTTCACAGCGCTCGCCATCTTGAGACATAAGGTGTAGTCACATTATGTCCAGTAATTACTCTGGCTATAAAGTCTTTAAATCCGGAAAACAACAATGCGTTTTCACTGTTGTTTGGCGGAATAAATAGACATTGCGATGGTGCCCATCCAGGCGGCGTCTTACATATGAAATACCTAGTACCTACCAGTAAATTGTCGGTAGATTTATTCCATGTTCAATTTCTTCAACTACAGGTACTCCATTGTTGAACTTTGCTTACATTTATGAATTAATAAAAAAAAAAAAAAAGTTAATAATATATATAAGTTCCAGCTCGTCTCTACGATGAGATACGCACAGGTGCCTTTTTTGACCCTAAGCTTTTGACCCTAAGCCTTAAGCTTTGACACTAAGCTTCTTTCCATCCCAGATTGAGATAGTATGGGGCGGTCCTACCGTCATGCTGCATACAGAAACTAGTCCTAGAAAATTCATCTAAGAATTTACATTTACTCAAGGTGAAAAAATTTAATTACAAGCAATTTAGTTGTGCCCGATTCGGGACTCGCTCCCCTGACGTCACAGTTCACAGCCCACGTTACCACTAGACCAATGCGACCCTTTATTAAAAAGGGCCGGAATAATCCGCGCTTGATTACACCTTCCTAATGTCGCCTTGTGTCATTTGATCGTTCCAACCCTTTGCTTGGGGTTGTTTTGTGAAGATATTTTCATAGGTATTGAATTAGTGTGTTTGTTTAATGGGTGGTAAAGTTTGGAATGAATGGGTGATATATGTATACTTCATGTAATATTGTTATAGGGGATATATTGCGTGTAACGATATGTACAGCACGCTTCGGATAGTTATTGAACTGAGGATATGGTATATAGTGAAGTTTTTTCGACCCCTCACGATATGTTAAAATTGTCAGATTATGCAAAAAGTGTCTCAAAAGGCTTGAATAAAGAAATATATCAAATATAGGCAATTTTTGTTATAAGAAAATGGATACACTGTCACGATTATGAGCTTTCTGATCAGCCTATATGATATACGTTGAATTGAAACAACAAGATATATTTTTTACAGAAAAGGCTACAATAACAAACGTATTACACGTTAAATTCCCATTCTATAAAATTCAATCATCTGTCGCCAAACGTGTGAATACCTAATACAGGCCACTACACACGATACGATACTGGCGAAATCTGCAACCAAATTTGCTTGCGAAATTATAAATGATCACAAAACCAGGCCAAGAAAACAGCCGCGAGATCTGTCTAGACGTCCGCCACGTCGCGCACCCGAACAATGCGCTGAAACGATGACAGATAGTGTAACACCGCTTTTGAGTTTTTCTCTTTTTGAAGAGCACGATTAAAATCATTCTGTTCGGTTAGATAAAGCCGGGGGCGAAAACAAGCTGTGGAGTAATTATTTATTTGTCGGCTGAAATGTCCCGACCATTATAATATAATATATTGAGATATATAATGCTGAGATATACGGCCTAACCACGGTCAATCGTACTCTCGATTGTAGAGGAGGCCAGTGCCCTGCAGTGCAACGTATATGGGCTGATAAAGATCCAGATCTAAAATGTGCTACATCTACCGCCAGTATAATTCACTGTGCCAAGAAAAAATACATATTACCGCCCTTTACACCTCCAACAAATAATCTACAACCACAACACAACAAGAAGCAATAGTAAATTTATCCCGCGCCATAACACACGCGGCGCGGGCGTTTTTTAAATTTACTTAATATTTCACCGTGGCGCCATCTGCGCGCAATTCCTTTGCGCGAGTTTGTTTTTATTGTTTTATTTTTTGCGTTATCCCTAGTAATGTGTTTGTTTATGGACCAATGGGTGTCACGTGCGAGTCTGCGATATTCGATGTACGAGGGAATTGGAATGAATTAAAATTATGGATGGGAATTCTGCGTCGTGTTATTGAGATATGTGGATATTTTCATTATTAGATAAAAAAAATAATTTTACTAATAAACTTACGTTTACAGTAATACAGGGGGCATGTGTACAACTAATAAGTAGCTGATCATTTATAAATCAAAATTGAATTCAACACAAAAACAAGGTGTAAAATAGCATTGTAGTTAGTCCAGATGTGCATGTGTGTAATTTTCGAATTCTGTCATTCGATATTTAAACTGTATCTGTACTGTACAGCCCAGATACGTCCCACTGCAGGTCACGAGCCTCCTCTACAATCGAGAGTGTGATTGAGAGGGGTTAGGCCATATAGTGCACCACGCTGGCCTAGTGCGGGTTGGCGGACTTTTACATATCATAGAAATATATTCCTTCACTGTTATGGTGCATTGTGATTGACTATCAATACACACATGACGCCGAAAAGTCAGAGATGTGCCCTGGGATTTGAACCCGCGACCACCGTGAACATGTTGGTAGCCGCGTCTGGTCCGTTTACCAACAGGCCACCACGCACTTGTATATTCAAAATCTAGGTATAATGAAGCGAAATACAAAAGGAGCTTCCCTATGCAAACATATGACGGCATTTTTGAACGTTCAACTGGCTAGGAAATACAAAATTTCACCCAAATTTAAATCTGCATACTACATCAACAAACCCATCTTCCGTATCATCTTCGTATTAAGCTTGAGTAATTTTATCCGCCGCAAGATAACTTTGATTACGTTACTGAGGTAAACAATGGTTCAGTGACCTTTAATCACAGGTCAATAACTTCAGAAGGGCCGCTGTGTATTGCGGCTACGTAATTAAGCCGCCGGTAATTAACCAAGTAGATGCTTCCAAGTCATATACATATGTACTGTAAATTAAGAAAATGGTCAAAATGTTGATTTTATTCTAAAAATCCATGGAGGTAAGGTTAGATGTAGTTTTATAGAAAAAATAATTCCAATATGTATTATAAATTACTAAGATATAATCAAGAGTATATTTTTCATCATTCACTTTTACCCTATTGCCTTGTTGTCCACATCCTTAGGTGTTAGGGTTTAATGGGCAAACCCTAGGCCAACTAAATTAAAACAGCATAGTACCCACAAATCATACTTAAATTCATGCAAAAGCTACACTATAAACTAAAAACTCTTTCAACATGATTACAAAACTCACAGTAAAGTCAACTATGTATGAGTAAGACTGTAAGTTTAAAAATTCTCTAGGATTCAAAAATTAACCTCATAAAGCAACTAGAACAAGTCTCATGAACATTAAAATGCATCGCGTCGTAAAACTAACGTGGCTACAATGATGCTACGCCGCTACGAGCTACGGCGCTACGCGGCTACACCGCTACGGCGTAGCACAATAAAAAAACTCGCTTGTAAAACTTGATTGAGTGGAATAAACGATAAATAACATTTTATTCGCCCGGTTTAAAATGGCCATAGTTTTTTGATTAATCATTTAAGCGATATGTTCATTTAAATTGTATGAAGCTTTATTTTGTTGCTTATGAAGTAGATTACTTTGGCCGTTCGTGCTTCTGTCGCATTGCGGAGTTGCAGTATTGCGTTCTATGTGAAATATCTAACACCTATTTCATTCATTTAACATCTATATTTTATCTTACATCTGCGATTACAATGTCTAACACTACGAGACCACGCACTGGGCCAGCGTAGTGAGCTATGGTTTAAGCCCTGTCAATCGTAATGGAGACCCGTCCAATGAGACGGATATGACTGAATTTATCGTCTATTTGATGCAAAATGATTACGTACGCGGAATCTGAAGCTGAGGGATGTAGAATTATACATTGCTATTAATATTCTATGTCCACTGATGACAAACTTTCAACCACCTACTTATTTATGCCAACCTTTAATGCTACCGCGACATCGTTAATTACATTAACAAATTAATCTCAAGAAAACCACACGTTATGCGAAATTCTCTCTATAAGGGAACGTATAGAAAACCGCGCAGTCAACAAAATATCGAATCTCCTTCATTCTTGCTAAAACGCGGAGCCAGCGTCAAATCAACACGAAATTATTTAGCTTAACACCAGGCGTTTGGAATTTAATACCTTCAGACTAGGCGGCGCGAATTATTTCCACGACTCATCGTTTTATTTCTGTTATGATTTGTACGGAATTGACTGTTGGAAACTCTATACGGGGTAAGACAGCTTCCACCGTGTATGATAGTGGAAATCCGTCATAGTATAGCTTGCCCAAAAAATATAATAAATGGAGGCGCCACTGAGCCATTTTAATGACATAAGTTTAGAGTTGGGATTTTAATTTTTATTCTTATTATTATTCATTTAATTATGATCAATTAATAAAAGTCATTACTAAGCGTTGTCACTGAAACACTTCAATAAAAACGTAAAAGTAACGTTAAATAAAATTCACAAATATGAAAGTTGTGACAGCGCTGCCATGTGAAATAAAGGGTTAGTTCCGTTTCAACAATTTTTTTGCCAATCTGTACCTGAGTTAATTCGTCGCGTTTCGGGTTGAGCTTGTGAATATTCGGATACATAAGTGTCAGAATAATTATGCCATGCTAAAGATAACTGAGATAACGTTTAATCCGATCTATGGGTTTGCCAAAATGACATTCCACAATCCTCCACGTCAACACAACCACAAATATTTAAATCAAAATCAATACTAACATCACTAACACAAAACCCACGTTTACAAAGCAAAGTTCCAAACGCATCAATGATACATTGAATACAAAAGCAATTAATCCTAAAGGCTCGTCACAATATAATGTGCGCTCGGCAATTAACGTAATAATTTAATGCCGACGCAGTACAATACGGCGCGACGCATTAAATAATTAAAATAAACGTTTTGTGCAACAAATACAGCGAGCAGTGAACACTGCTGTGTCCAATGTATAAATTATTCGTTAATTGAATATCCGCCGTGCGCCGGAATCTAAAACGGGCGGCGGACACCAATAGTTCCCAACTTATGTAACTGGAGTGCTGGACGGATTTGAGGTTTCGAATGGGGGTTATTTATAGAGATTAATATTGTACTAGTGCGGTGGACTGTGACCTCACTTCTCTCTTTAGTACGGAGAGATCTATTCACACTATCATATGAATTGTAGTTTGCAGTAGTTTTTTTATACAACTACGGAAGCAAACAAGTATACGGCCCGTCTGAGGGTAAACAGATACTGCCTATAGACGTCTGCAACACCAGAACGACTGTAGTTTCATAACAGCCAATCTTTAAATTATCTATGGAATCTGTTGCGTCTTTGTTCTATAAATCAATATAAAACAGCTAAGTGCTATTTGCAATCGCATTTTTTTGACTCCATGAGATACCTAGATGATTTTTAGATTTCATACAAATCATTTAATGCAGCTAGATTTACTACACTGTTAAAAGCATTATAAATGACATAAAAAAAAACAACAGCCTTATTCAAAATACTGTTGGGCAATGCCCCCAAGATTTCCGACTGAGTCCGTTCGTTTCCCCAGCACACAACAGTTATTTCGAGAGATCCAAAACCGCTTGATGACTGGAATATCTCTGTGGAACGATAATAAAAATAAATTCACGTCTCTATTTAAATAGATCTTTGGAAAGAATTATTTTATACGAAAGTGAAAGAAAGCTATTTAATGCTAATAGCACTTTCCATTTATTTAAAAACTATGAGCGTATTTAAAATACAACTTATCTTTTATGGCATAGTTTTGGTAGCATTATATCGTGGACTTTTTAAAACACCGACCTAGCAAAAATGTGAGTGGTATGTGTCTCTCATTGTTATAATATCTATGAAATCTCCATGCTCTGCTGCACGATGTTCACACGTATAAACCCCTATTAAAATAAAATGAAATGAAACTCGTTTATTAGTCACGTAGGCAATTAAATAGATCTTGAGACAAGTGAATACACATAGAACTTGTTCTCTATTCACAAAATATTAGTTTAATATTGTTTATATTTAATTAATTATTTTTCGGTAGTCACAAGTATAATGTTCATTAGTATTTTGTAGTAAAAATCTTATGAAGTACCTACAAGCGAATGCAAATCAATCCATTTCAAACATCAGACGGTCTATCTTGTAAATCTATTCGTCTGTATCTGCCAAAACACGCCTTCCACCAGTACATCTTCGCTCAAATATCTTCTGAGGCAGACGTTTCGTTTTTTAACTGTCTTGGCAAGCCAACCAAAGGCCGGGCATTAGTATGGACCATTCATACCCGCAGCAAGTCTACAACTCGATGGCTATTCGATCCGAAATTGTTTCCACGCTCGCTAGCACTCCTCGTACGTGCCACATGGCCCAAGAAAGCAGCAGGGTTGCCAGAAAAAACAGGAAGTTGGTTTAGAAGTAATAGCTTTCGAATAGAAGTACAGGCCTTAAACACTAAAGTTGTGCCAGTAGAATTTTATTTGCCAGATTTTTCGAGTGATATTTTTTATCTGGCATAAGATTTGCGTTATTAATATTTGATCGTAAGACGTAATTATCATAATGCCAGATATTTTTGTTAATGTTTCTTTTTCTGGCAAAACTATGTCACCTGCCAGCCCTGGTCGGTTTGCTCGCGGCACCAACTCCCTGCCAAATCTAGCCCAGTTTTTCACCGATTTAATTTCACAGCTTCGAACGTACTTAATGGGCATTCGACTGTGAATTTAGATATGAAATTTTGGCGTTGTTCTCTCGCCGCTTTTCTACCAATCACAGAGCTCGAATCGTTTGGCAATATCGGCCAATAAAATTTTAAGAGTGCAATTTAAAGATCTTTTGACGTTAAAAATAATTGAATTTCGAATCTTAGCTCGCGTTCTTTTTAAATTAAAATTATAAGTGTATTATCCTTAATTCACAGATGTAGTTTTGTAAAGCATAATAAATTACACATTATGGTAAACGACATTGTAACTTAATATTTTGCCTAGTTATGAACATAGGTAATTTTACACATTACGAGACTATTTAAGGATCATTGTTTTCATGGTATAATTGAATGAATTTAAAGCCTCATTACCGTAACCTTTTTGTTAATACTAATATTTTAATAACGACAAAAATATTTTAATATTTACCTATTATTAACTACATACTACTCGTATAATATGTCGTCAAAGTGTGGTCTATTCTACCCTCTACAAAGAAACACACATTCATAATAACCCGTTTTTAACCCGCCAAAGCGGAGCATTCGAAACCAGGCCAACTAGGCAAGTAACGGCACATCTTAACCGTTCGCAGGCCAACTGCCAAATACCCCGGGGTCATATGTACCCAACCCGTCGCGGGGTAATTTTACACAACTCTATCGGTTTAGTTTTAAATGACGGTTGGCCGTTGGGTTAGTTCGCTGGTTTATTTAAAGTCTAAGCTATATAGGAATTTCAATTTTGAACGTTTTAGAGTATTGTCAATCTGGATTTGAGACGTTTTAGTAGGAGAATGTTTTCATTGGACATATTTCAATATTCTTGTTTAAGAATGGGAATGGAAATTCACGAAATCAATATGCATTTATCTAGCTATGCAATTCAATATTGTTATTTGCAAAATATTTTATTCTACTTAAAAAAACAAGCCTAACACAAAACTATATAAAGTTATATAGTTTTATGTTATTAGATTATAAAGTATATTTTTAGATTATAAAGTATCCTACTTAGAAACAACGAAGTAACATAAAGACGGCAACACCTACATCATAATAGTTTCAAGAATAACAAAACGCGAAGTTCACCCGAGTGGGGAGCACGCAAATATTTATCGATAAACTCGCCTCCGTCGTCGATTTAATTCAAACAAGTAAATCCAATCGCGCGAAACACCGAGACAATCGTTTTTATTCCGTTCACATTTACACAAAAAAAGCGTCACGGAACATGTACTGTACAGTCTTTATTGCAAGCGTCGGATAAATTGAAACGTCCTAGAGACCCACTTGAAAAGCGGAATCTTGTCCCGACAGCATTCCCTTTACGAATTTACCTACTAAGTCTAGAAACAAAGCCGTGCTGATTCGATTTAGTAGCGAATGAACGGGATCTTCTTTGATGTGTCGAATGAAAGGCAGCGATCCGACTGTAATACACTTAGTCGGGCCATTTCAGCCCCCAGCGCCGCGCGAGGGTTGCCGCCCGATGCACTCGTACCCGCTTCCAATAAGATTTTCATTAAGCGTTGAAAAGTTTTTAATGAGCGCTTATTCGGTACTCAACCCTTCAATGTTGGGCTATTTTCGCTAAATATTCTGTTGGCCGCATTTTTAAATTCATATTTTGATTTGCATTCCGCTTGGGAATTGGAACGATAAGTTATTGATCGATCAAAATCGACACGGGAAAACCTACATTAATTTTGTACTATATTTGTTATGATCCTAATATTTTATTAATATAATATTTAATAATATTTTTTCCCTTTATAAAAAGAAAAGAAGAATTAACCCTTGCAAAAACATCCACAGTTTCTTAAAGTTCACTAAATTCCACACTGAGTAGGATTTAGAATTCAACACAGACTTATCCAAGCAGATGGTCAGTTTCAATTTGACAGCTATAAGTACCCCTCAGCATGAATACAGCGCGATTAATATTCTTAAACCGCCACCCCACGTAATTGTCTTTCAAACAGCGATGGGGTATTAATGGGGTTACGTTAACGGGTATAGTAAGCGGGTATTTAACTATAAAGTACATTATAAAGGATAAATATATAGGTTTACGCCTTTATATCACAAGGGTAGGCAGAGGTAGTAGTAGTTTCAATGAACCTAGGTATTTCCTCCCAAAATTTGGAGACGACCGTTACCATGACAAGCATTCTATGCCCAAGCAATTAATTTAAGGTTTCTCAAGCCAATAAACACATACAAAGAGAAGTGCTTGCCATGGGAATTGAACTAACGACCTCATGGTTTTACAGCCAAACCACACTAGTCTACACTATTAAGAATTGCGAAAAATAGTTCGATCAAATTTTAAAATTCTCATCAAAATCGTCCAATTTCGAACTGAATCCATTATAGGCCCATCACATCACGTGTCTGGAATCATGAAAACAAATCGATGTACGGAAATTACTTATAAAAGTGGAGCAAATAGGGCCAGATCTGATAAGTGGTGGACGGTAACCGTCGGCGTACAGGCTTTCTTCACCTCACGCCATTTGATTGATGCCTTCATTGTGTTGCCGCGATTACTCGGGCTATTTTTATGCCGGCCTGACGTAACTGGCGGTTTATAGATTGCGAAAAAGTTACGTAATACCTTATTATAAGGTAAAGTGTAATGTTAGGCAAAGAGTACGCGTGGAGATATTGATTTTTTTTTGATAGAAGTAGTAAATTACAGTAATGTATGGATTTTATATTTTATTTTGATAAAGCTCGTTAACAACTACAAATAACTACTTTTATACTCGCATATCAACCGAATAAATCTTTCAAATCAAATTACTGGCTCTAAGTGAACCTGAACTGGAGCTCGAACCCAGACTCTCAATTCACATCCACATACCAATGCTATGACAACCAACGCTTCAAACTATCGCAAAAATATATCCATACATATATGATTTTATGGTGGCCTGTTGGTAACGGACCAGATGCGGCTGCCTACATGTTTACGGCGGTCGCGGGTTCAAATCCCAGGGCACACCTCTGACTTTTCGGAGTCATGTGTGTATTGATAGTCAATCACCACGCACTACAACGGTGTAGGAAAACATCGTGAGGAAACCTGCATACCATAGCGATTTGTATAAATTTCTATGGTATGTAAAAGTCCGCCAACCCACACTAGGCCAGCGTGGTGGACTATATGGCCTAACCACTCTCAATCGTACTCTCGATTGTAGAAGAGGCCCGTGCCCTACAGTGGGTCGTATATGGGCTGATACAATATAAATATGATTTAACGCAATATACCTAAAAATATCGAGTTAAAACAATTTAAAATTCCTAACACGTAGGCAGTATATTTTTGGTTGAATTATAGAGTCGATTTCAACGGGATTACATAGCGGAAATACTTTTAAGAGTTTCAAAGGTAAACGTTGGCGCATCGCCATAGAGTAGTCTGGCTGCGAAGTTTTTTTATTGCCTCACTCGGTCCTCTAAGCGTTTTTAGAGATTTCGAAGCGTGGACAGTACCTACTGTGAACTCGTTTTTGCAGTTAGGAGGATAGTTTTGAGGTGTGCCGGTAGATGTCGCTTTGTTAAATTTTGATGGTATGAAGAGCTTGTCATTTGGTCCTAACTTGATTGATAAATTATGTATATGTTAAGCATTTTGAGGATTAATCTTCGGCTAGCCTTAAGAATCATTTGCGTGGAATCATCCCACCATGATCTTTAATATGCATATTGCTCAAAAATAGCATATTCTTTCGTATTAAAGATTTCTTACGGAAAGTATAGAAATATATACTATATTTCAATTCACTAAAAATAAGTCGCACCTTACAATGCACATTCATACCCGCCACACCAACGCAGCATAAAAATTATCCCGCAATCCCACCAATAGCCGTCTGAAGAAATGAATATGTTACATTCAGTTTAAATAAGAAATCAGATACTCGGCTTGTGGGGGGCGCACCCCTCCCACCTCCCAGCCGGGGGCATCGCCCACTGGATATCAGACGCTCAATGTAATTCACTATCGGACTCACTTCTCCCTTATTACGTTGCTATTAATGGTTTCAAATATAGCTGTTGATTATAGGATAAAATGTATTAAAGGACTTTGTTGGATCTGTTGGATATTGACGTAGATTTACCTGTAGTATTGTATGTATAAGCCCAGATACGTCCCACTGCAGGGCACGAGCCTTCTCAACAATTGAAAGTATGATTGAGAGTGGTTAGGTCATATGGTCCACTACGCTGGCCTAGTGCGGGTTGACGGACTTTACATACCATAGAAATTTACAATCGCTATGGTATGCAGGTTTTTGCACGTTGTCCTTCACCGTTATAGTGCGTGGTGATTGACTATCAATACACACATGGCTCCAAAAAGTCAGAGGTGTGCTCTGGGATTTGAATCCGAGACCACCGTGAACGTGTTGATAGACGTGTCTGGTTCGTTTACTAACACGCCACCACGCACTTCAGTACATATACTACTGTAATGTATATATTGTTGTTCTGTTGTCCTCCACGACGTATCCATGGGCGGCGACACCTGGCTAGACTCTACAAGGCGCGCGAATGTGGCTGACGAACCCGAAGTTAGTTATAAAAGTGCGGTTGTAAGAAGTATAGTTGGCTCAGTACATTACATGTATAGTTATAAGTCCGCTTGTGAAACCTCGCAGGAGCGTTCAGATTCGCGCATGTGTTGCTTATAGTAGGTATACGCAATTTTGAAGCACTGCGTCTGGAAACCTGGATACCATATTCAACTACGAAAGACCCAAGTCTTTAGGTTGACCCAAGCGAACTTATTGCATATAATATAATATGATAATGGCACAAAATAATCGATTGAACATAAAAATAATGTCTAGTACTGTGGTGACTGTCCACGTGAATACTGGTGAACTACAACTAACCAAAAGCCCTAAGCCTGAAACCCTATGTAGCTGATAAGTGAAAACTTTCACAAAAATGTGAGAAAAGGAAGGAAAATGTAGAAGAAAATCAAATACGGAAAACAACTCTCTCTCTCTTCAGCCACAGAAAGTCCACTGCTGAACAAAGGCCCCCCATAGATCGGCACATAGACCTGTTAGAAGCGGCCTGCATCCACCGACTTCCTGCCTTAACCAGGTCCGTCCGCCTTGTGGGTGGGCGAAAAATAACCACCATTACATTTTTCCGTATAATTCCAACTACTTTTCTTGCAGTTATTATTTTACGCGCCACTCGCGGCTTAATACGCGGGGCGGCCCCGCAAGATGCTACATTAATAATTTACCATTACGGACCGCCGACGGCGCCCACTCTGCACAAACGTTGGCTACAATACGCCAATGTTGGTTACACATGTTTGCATAGGTTAGGCTATTTAATGTGTTAGGGTAAATTTATTAAAACGTTTCGTTAACTATTTTGGCATTAATTGGGAACATTGTTAGATTAAATTTGAAAATCTGTGTGATGTTAGTTATTTCTATTCATATACAGAATCTATGCTTAAGCAATTGTATTATAGTCATTTGTAAATTATCCAAGTATTCTGAGAAGCATTAAAACAAATAACTGTGTAATAAAAAGCACATAAACGGCTTGAAGTCTAAAATAATAGCCAATAAACTTGGCTTCAATAACCCTTACATAACCGTTTAAAACGCTCATTGTTCGACTTGCAATGTTTGACCAACATTCTAGGCGTGGACGTTGGCCAAATGGTAATGTAACTATACAGTACAATAAAATAATATAATACACCAGTCACATGCATAGTCCTGAGCCCACACTAAGATCGAGTCTTGTGTCGTGGGTTATCAGGAACTACGAGAGACTTCCAGTCAATCACCCAGATCCGAAAGGAATACCTGTGGATCCCACAAATATTTGTCTCGGTGCGGGGATCGAACCCGCTGCCTCTCGTTTCACAACGGCGTCCGACCAACCACGCCACGGAGGCTGTTAAACTGGATAGCTTGGTACCGCCACGTCTGGGTTGCAAGCGGTCATTTCACACGGCTCGTTGGCTCTGACTCTGAAGAATTATGCGACGCCCACATACACCGTGTAAGCGTAGGAAATTTGCTTTAATTTTTACACTTAAATCGTGAACATAGGATTAAAGGATTTTTGTATTGCACTTTCATTGTTCTGGTGTGAGTGGATGTGTGTAAATTGTTCCTCGTGTTTGTTTCAACGTTAATCAGCCCTGATATGACTTTATTGAAGTTTTTCACTTCATGCACATTTAATTCTTAAACATTACGAGTATTACGTTTCTATGACTAATAATTTGACATCTTTGTATTTCGTTTAAGTGCCTTAGAAAAATCTGGTGTAATTGCCAAGAACCAATCATGCGTTGTTTAAGAGCGCCAATCGATTTATTAGCAAAATAAAATATTTAGCATTACAAAACAGGAAACAACTACAGAATACCAACAAAGTAACGATACAATGACGATGATTATGGATGATTGCCTCGGTGGCGTAGTGGTACTGCGGTACGATTGCAAAGCTGAGGTCTCGAGTTTGAATCCCGGGTCGGGCAAAGTGATATTGGATTTTTCTGTTCATTATCAGCCTGGAGTCAGGAATTTGTGCCCGATATGGCGATAGGATTGCCCCCTATCACATCGTGGGACGGAATATACAAGGCAAAACGTGTGTGTTCTGGTAGCACCTCTGCCAACCCCTTCTGGGAAAAAGGTGTGTGTTTATGTATGTATGTAACGATACAAAATTCTTAAAATAAAACGCAATAGCAGTAATGGCACCGAATCAATCCAGCAGCATGGAGCACACGGCGACACCGTTTAATCTGCCCGCACTAATTTGGCAATTTAAACACCCAACAATAATTAACAGCACTTTAAATTGCGATCAATCCACTTGCATAGCAATTATTGTCTTTGGGGACTTTTGTAGCGAGCGCCTTAATTGTACAGCGTCGACCTCGCGGCAAATTGCGACCAACTATCACTATGGAATTAAATTTCTCAACACCGACATCGTAGACAATTCAGACGTTATTACTTATTGAAACATCAAATAAAACGTCGCCAGACTCGTTCGTTTTCAAATATCTATTTAAGATATTGAATGATAAGATATTTGGATTACTCCTTTATTCATTGGCTGAATGATCGCGTTACTCTTGCCAATATTGTCGCTGAAAACATTATTTTAGTTTGTCAACTCCGATTTTAGATTTTATAGTAATATTTTAGAGTATTCGCCCGACGTTTATAAAGGATTTTTAAATAAACTTATTTATTATTTGATTTTCTGTTATGATAAATTTGTGTTATGTTATCCAAGTTTATTTCGTAACTCATATTCTTTACATCTAAAAATAACCAACTCGTTATTGTATTAAGATTGACAACTGATTCAATATTTCAATTCGTAAAACTTATTTTAGTGAACACTGTACTTGCAATGTGGGTGGTATTTATTTCCGACAGTGTTCTAAAACACAACAAATCAAGAAACCTCGACCCTAGCCCACACACAGCCCTTATCTCCACTCGATATCGAAAATAAATTATATCGCATTTCAACATGTTACCCTGAGGTCAATAGGTTACACCCGTGGCGTCAAAGTATCGGGTTCCTTAATCACAAACAACTTTTACAAATGACACGTTGACGTTTTTATTGTTCTAACACCATATCTAGTTGTTATTCAACTGTATTAGGGTACTAGCGGCGCGGCCCGGCTTCGCCCCGGTACAGATTCTTTTGAAGTCCATTCCACACCAACTTAATTTGACTGCTGTCACCACTCCGTGTAAATCCCGTCCTGTCCCGTCTCATTCTGTCCCATACCTACTGTCTACTCCTGTTCCATCCCATCCCTTAGAAAGAGTGACAAAAATATTTTATTTCCTTGCTCATCCCACGGGAACATTTAATTTTTCGGAATAATATGTGTTAGTCTGGGGTGTTAGCTACTTCTATACCAAATTTAAGTGAAATTGGTTCAACCATCTCTGAGACGAGCGTGCACGAAGGCACAGACAAACAGACAAAATTTCTAACAATCGTTATCTTGGGTTCTATTACCTTAATACAGTCCCCCATAATAGATTTTCTCATATATCTTCCATGCACAGACATCGATCAGTTCCATATGTATAGATTAGTGTGAATTAGTACTATTTGAACGTGTCAGAAATGATTGCTGGTTGGTGTTTGATGTATATGTCAACATATGGGTATTTCTAGCTTGGTACAGGTAAATGACCACCCGCAGTGATCACCATTAACCGTGAAGACTCACACCATGTTAGGAACATCAAATTTGTTACTGGTCCTGAAATATCATTGCGAAACTGGATGCAGAAATGAGAAAGAAATTTGCAAAGATTTTTTTAACACTTTATACAAATTGTGTATAGGTGGACTTAATCCATGTCGCATTCACAACCATTCGTTATTATTGTACTTAAGGTAATTTTGCAAAGTGAACGAAAAAACTAATACATTGTTTTTGAAGCTGTGGTAGTGTCCCGGATGATCCACTGTAGTGCAAACTGGGTAGGTACCACCGCAATGTCTATTTCTCCCGTCAAACAGCAGTGCAAATGCCATTGCATTGTGTTTCGGTTGTGTTTCGGTTTGAAGGACATTGTAGCCAGAGTAATTACTAGATATAATGAGACTTAACAGCTTATGTCTCAAGATGGTGAGCGCAGTTGAATGCCAAGCATTATTTTGTAATTCATGATGTTGTTTGGTTTTGCTAATGTCCATGAGCGGTCGTATCGCTTACCAGCAGGCGAATGGCAGCTCGTCTTGTCATTCATCGCAATAAAAAAGGCAACAACTTCATTTCCTAATTTCCAAAAATAATACTTTTTTGCTCAGTTTATAATCTAAATATAAATATTAAGGTCCAACCTCACATTACAATATTTAATTTACCTTCTAACTATATAATTAAATCTTCTCTTAGTTATCTAAAAGCTATTTATAAAAAGAAAAGGTTTCTTAACATAAATAAGAAGAAAAATATTACAAAAGCAATATAATAAATTTCAAATAAAAGCGAATTAATCAACAAAAAACCTCATAAAACGCTCCTGGAGTGAAATTTCTCAGTAACAAATTAGTATCGTACAAAATTAGGCATTATATTTTACGTACAACTTCCATTATGATAAAAGTACCGTTAAATATCATAATAAAATGTTTGTGCTGAGAATCCTTTCTTATTTACTTCAAATAGAGACTAAATGAACAGCGAACCAAGATTAGTCAGATTTTCGACATAAATAAAACAAATTACTAAAGGAAAGTCCGAATGGTCAATGCTATTGGCATACCATAAACGATACTTGAAGCCCGTCATTTCGTTTCCAGATTATGGATATAGACCAAAAGGGAGAGGAAGGAAGGAGGTAAATAACTAGACAATTCGATGTTTTGAATTCCGTTAGGAAGGAGGAGTATGAATATGGGTCCAAAGGATGTATGTGACTGATTTATTAATATGTTTATCGAAAGCGTAACCACGCTGTAGTTTCCCAAACGTAATAAAGTGGGACAAATACAAAAAGTAACTCCATCTACTGTCTGAGGTAAAACATTTGAAGCTTCCGCAGGCCAGAGAATTGGCAGCAACTCTTTGTGTAATATCTCATGCACAGCGATCGCCGTTTGCCCAGCGTGGCGGTTAGGGCATAACCTCCCATGCTTGACGCGCAAAATAAAATCACATCCTTCGCGCAAATAAAAGATCTCCGTTCAGTAACGCCTCGTTTAAGAGTGTCCGCGGATTATTTGCATTTTTCCGCGAATGAATTACTGATGAAGGGATCCAGCGTTTGCGTTGGCGATTACCGTGGATTTCCACGCCGATACGGGATGTTTAGCGCCAGAGGTTTTTACATTTTTCACGCGGCGCCGCTGTTCATTAAATTTGAAAATGCGAAAAAAACGTGTCGATTTAATCAACGCGATAAATTGCAGCTGTGATTTTCGGGTGGGCTCGTTATTTGCCTGTTTGCTAAATCGGCGGTCGGATGTTATGATTTGTGTTAGAAATTGATTAATAAATGTTTTCTGAGGGGTTTCAGTGATTCTAAGTAGTTTAATTGGTTCATTGCGGGCTTATTTTATGTTATATTAACTTATACCAGAGCCCATACTACTGTAGTTCAAAAAATCACATCCACAGCGTCTTGTAACAGCTAGCTTCTTATCTCTAGTTTAGTTGTCGTTAATCTTTAGCTATCCTAATACTTTATCCTCATAAATTCACTACAAAACACCCTTTTTCAATCCCCCCTCTAGTTTACTCTGCATGTATCTAATATGTAATATGCACAAGCATTGAAGACGGAGCGCCGCAGCGGATATCATAAGCACAGCATCGGATATGCAGCGGGCCCGCGGTCGGCGCCGAAATTAGTAAAGTTTGCGCCGGCATTATTGGCAGCCGACAAAGGGCCCGTACCGCCTTTGCCGGCTTTGTCAACGTATAATTGCACTTGCTACTTTGAAACGGACGTATATTAGCGATATTGCAGAATATTTTTTTGTAATTTTGATGGAAATGATTTGAACTGTGTGTATCGTAAAGAATTTAACACATTATGTAGTACCTGGTGGTATCTTGACCCCGTAAATATATATTATAGCCAGGACGCTAAATTAGGAATCGTGAGGTCTGAGTTTCAATTCCCAGTTCAGACAATCCACTATGAGAGAGTTTCTGATGTGATTGTATGTTATATCATAAGAACTGCTGTGCTATAGTGCAGAGCTACTATTACACATACTAATTTATGCGGAGCTCTAGAAAAAGAACGTCTTACTTAACGTAGAGCCTTGTGGTAACTAGAAGTGAATGAGCCCTTTATTTACCTAATCCCTCTTGTTGTTTCTTTTCTATATCAAGTCTCAAAGTCTACTTACTCCTCAAAATGGTCAAGATAACACAGTGTCCACAGAACAGTATATTACTTTAAGTCGTAATTTACATCAAGTATTAAAAGAGTAACATTAAGATTTCATATCAATTTCCTTAATCTCTACAGCTCTCGTTTAGCAAAGATTTGTAACATTGACTCAAGCGCAGTTTACTCGACAATTATGTACGTTGTGCTTTAAGTCGGACACTTCACTTATCTCTGCAGAGGAATTACTCGTTACATATCTTAAATCCCTTTCCGCGTCCTTCAAAGCTCAAAAATATAAGCTGGGTTAATTTTAGATTATACTTTCAGAGATAAAATGTGAGGCTACGTGTCTCCGAGGCCCAGAAAGCAATGCAAATTTAATGTCGAATCGTCGTTGCTTTGCTAGGTTAAAGAAAACTAAATCATAATCTACAATTTCAAATAAAAAATATCGTGATATCGCTTCACAAGAAACTCCTCTATCGAACAGTGTAAGAAGCAATCAATAGCGAATTATACCGTTCATAGGAAACAATTAACTCAACACTGCAGGATATTACGTTCGTCGATGTCCGAGTCAATAGGGGTCAAACTGACCGGCCGAATTAACCCTTAACACACCCGGAACTTTGTCAACTGGACTTTGGCCGCAACGGTTACGTAGGTTCCACTTTCAAACGACTACAATCGGTTAACTTCGTCTCAACATCGGCAAAATTCACGAGCGCTGCGATTTTGCCAACCGCAAATTACACTTCTTTGAAGCGGCGCCGAAGTGCGGCGGAAATGGCCGAAGTCGCTTCGTTAGAGGTCGGGATTGGGCCCATTGTAGCCGGCGCTTAATCGCCACCGGACAATGGCCAGTGACGCGCCGTAATTGTCTCTAAATAGTCAGCATCGAATCGCACGCGCTCTGAACGCTCCAATTTAATTGGTCCGAGCGATTTAAGCGTTGCGACATTAAAAGGTTTTTACGCCTCGATTAATGTCGCTCAGATGAGCCGTTCCGCGACGAATGTCAAATTAAATTCCGCCAACGATCGCGTTTCACACCGCCGTCATCCGCCGATGAGTATTAAGCGCTGACGAGGTCGCGGCGCGCGGCGACGGCTTGTTGTGAGAAAATGCGCTCGCTGCTTGTATTTTTTCAGTTGTAATAACAAGTTAGAGCGGCGGCGGGCGCATGCCGAGCCGCTAATTGAAACTATAAATATAAACCTACAACATTTTCCACTGGCCTGTTTTCATTTCAACGTTTTAGCGCACTTAAAATGCGCGAGCAGCGAAAGAACGTTGCTAAAGTTCTCCCTTGCACTTTAACTAACGCCAGTATTTTATTTCGTTCGACGCGTCATCAACGATTCGGGGCACAAAAGAGAATCAAGACACATGTGCGCGCCTCCCCGCACTCTCGGCTTGTGTTGGGAAAAGTTGAGTTTTCGTCCAATGCGCGTTTTCTACTGAACTAGTGCGCGATTTCGGTAACTACACGGCAATGTACTTAAAAAGTCTCTCAAAAATGATGTTCGGGTTGGGTCGGTCCCGCATCCGCTTTGTTCCCCAGCCGGGCGCCCGCCCCCCGCGCCGCGCCTCGCCCGCGCCCTCGCCGCGGTGGGGCTCCCGATAACCGCTTTTTATACGCATAATGCTCTGGATCTCGTGCTAAGCTGATAGAATTGTGGTGGAATCAGCAGGCCTTTTGAAGTTTCTATTAAATTGTAACAGTGGCGGGTACACGCCAACGCGCGCGTGAAATTGTGGCTTTATTGAAATTGCTTGAAATTATTTATCTTTTTTTCCTTTTCTATATTTAGAACGATGTACAAATAGGAATTATCGTGATTTCTACTTTTAACAACTAAAAAATACGATGATTACCGAACATGATATTTTATTATTTAAATGTAAACATAAACATTTTTATATTGGTAAATTGAAACCATAATCATGTAGCAATAAAAATAATCGCGGCTCTTAGCAGCGACACCGCCATAATTTTATATGAGGCTGTGCG
Source organism: Theretra japonica (assembly GCA_033459515.1). NCBI lineage: Eukaryota > Metazoa > Arthropoda > Insecta > Lepidoptera > Sphingidae > Theretra > Theretra japonica. The sequence continues at coordinate 14,021,633 of CM065939.1, read as the reverse complement.
TAAAATATCGCGTTATAATAAAACGTAATGATCTCGTATATTTCTCGACAAATTGAATGGGGTACACGCACCGATACAAATGTTTTGCAACCACTCATGGTCTTGCAGTTATGAGCCATAAGCAGGAGCGGGTTAAAATGCAAGAACCGTTGGCCACAGCTTCAGAAAGTATTGGCTCGACATCACTCAATCACCCACAACGTCCTAGACTAAGTTGCATCCTGTTAAATTAAATGTTTAAGGAGGTTACGATAAATATTGAAATTGAAATGTCTTAAAATCTATGACCGCTCGTTATACGAAGACTAATCCCCCTGGCTTGCAAGAATTAAGTTCGTATTACTACGAAACTATTTAGGTTACTTTAATCCGTATCTACTGTGGTATTTTTCGTACATATTATTACAAATATAATGGCTTATTCTTGTATTCTGTGTAAATAGGCCATTACCAACACTCCTCGTTATTTTTTTAAATCGAAACTAAATTTATCGCAATTTATCTCGCCTATCAAACTCTAGCCTTGCACCACTGTCCACGGCGCAGCGGGAACATCCTTCCGTATTATGGTAACAGCTATAATTTACTTCCCCAAATAGGATTAGCCACGGGAGGCATTTCACTCGGACAAAACAGACTTAAAGCGCGTATCGATTCATATGTACGCGTATGTGAAGTCCACGCCGCACTGGGCCAGCGTTGTGGCTTAAACCCTCTCAATTGAACTCTCGATGTAGGAGGCCTGTATTTAGCAGTGGGTTTTTGATACAAGACAATATCGAGTCAATGTAATTTGATAACTAAAAATGTCCAAATCAAGTGGGAAATGTAGGTCGGCATGACAGGTGGCGGTAAAAGCTTAGAGATTGTGTTACGGTAAGTAATCCACGGACACCGGTTTATCCGAGGCCGAATAAAAATCCTTATCACGTAAGCCGTGAGGCAGCACTGTCGCCGCCAATCAGAGCCCGGCCCTGCCTCCTACGTCACTGCTTGTCCGTCTTAAAACAATCCGGCAGATAACGCAGGTTTGGAAGTTGACGCACGTGCTGCCAATTGGATCGTTGTCATTAAATTTGTAATTTTTAATATATTTGTGTCAAAGTTGGTTTCCGAATATTCTTACAGTGAACCCTTCCTCGGGTCCATAAAAGTCCCAACTAATACGTGTGTAAATTACAGCTCAATACATAAGTATTCCGCGCATGCTGACGCTAAGGGTTTTCACCCCACCGCAAATTCTGCATAACCTGATTAAATATTGAAACTGTGAAACCAATAAACGTAACAAAGTGCCGCGCGAATGGGCCCGCCATTGTCGTGGATTTGGTCCGTACTCGGCACTCGCGCCCCGTGCATAATCGATGCGAAGACGCGAGCATACGTGATAGCATTATTCCTGTGAAAAATGTATCGAACGGCACAAGTGGCGAATCTCGAGAGGGCCACATCCGAATAAATAAAGCGGAGGGTGCCGCGCGAACTTGCAAAAAATCCCCATTTACCGCGGCGCGGAATATAAAATATTGATCTCGACGGAAATTTATGAAAACATAAAAATGCGGAGGTGCGAACGAGCGCCCTGATGGAATACCCTTGTAGCGTCTTCAACGGCGCGCCAGGATTAATCTCGCGATATCCGCGCCGCAGAAATTACCGAACGCGTTTCATCAGCGCCCGCCCGCTCATATCAAGAAATTCAATTCACTACACTTATATCATCGCGTTGTGCCGGTTCATAATGGCGTTTCGGTCAGAGGGAAATTTTTGCAAATGAAATTCCGAGAGCGAGGGTTCTTGTCCGCCGGGGATGCCCTCTCGCGGCCGCGGTTATTGCCCATTTTTTATATAGAAAAGTCCATTTTAATCCACGCGGCGTCGGCAGTAACTCGCGATTTATTTAGTCACTAGATTACGTCTAACAAGGGCTTTGTTTCGCGCCGAGTTTGTGCCGTTTTAATTGAATTTATTCTTTTAAGAACGTCCGGTCGGATGGCCGCGGCGTCTAAATGAGCGATTTCACAGTTCACACTCGAAGTGGTAATAGGTTCGGCGTGTGATTACTAATCTGGATTAGGTGTGGGTGCGCGCCCGGCGGCGGTTTAGTGCTAAATCTGCGAGCTCAGACGCGATACACTTACGTAATAACGAGGCGAGTTTTCGCGAGGGCAAATTATGTTAAGCGATCGCTTAGAACAAACGCGTTGAACATGTAAACCAGCTTAGTGATCTCGCGGCCGCGCTGCGCCCGACTAATGAAATCTATTCGACGTGTAGTGAACATTTCGAATGCATTGGAACGTGACAGTTGGAAATAGTTTTTAATGGTTTCCAGTTTCAGTTTGTTGTTTTTTTTGCAAATAGTAAATCCGCGTCGGCTGCAACTGCTCGGCCCGCCAACTTGCCGTGATGGATGACGTCATTAATGCGCCCACGTGATCGAAACAAAATGGCCTCCATTAGGGATGTAACAATGCAAACATGGGTCGCCGAGGCCCGCCGCTGATCCTTAAAAATGTGTAAAGAAGATAAATAGCTGACCCCGCTCGCCGCGCCCTTCGACACAATGCGATGCCATTGCTAGACGTTTTGCATTACATCGCACATTTGGAAGAAATCGTTTTACATTATTCAATTTTAATTTTATTATATATTAAAAAGATTCATAAAAGTTATTTCTTATTGCTAAACATTTGTTATACGACAAAGCAACTATAAGGCACACTGACAATTGGAGCAATCCAACTTGAACATCCACTACAAAACTCTCGCTATTAAAATAGAAACAGATAGGTACACAACATTCCTTGTAGAAAATCATTTTAATTAATAAATAATAATATAATAAATAAATAAGCTGTTTCTGAAATACGACACGCTTAAGTCACTATGACGAGTTCTCCACCATCGTTTAAAGAGACATAATAAAAACAGTATAAACTGAAGCCAAAATCAATTAATTTCTCCTCTACAAAAAACCGTACACAAGCTAATACACCCGGGCAAAGTAAATATCCAAAGTAAATCCAAAAGAAATGGGACAAGCATCATCAATCGTTTACGCGTTTACATCAAATATGTAGACACAGGCTCCGGCCGACATGACACATTCCTTATACAACCCTCATAAAAATGCCCGATAAAATATGGAGAGCGGGCCGAAGTGACCGGGGGAAACTATTACCACGGTCTTGCAGGAATGGATTCGAGGGCCATCGCATTGTGTCATCTTCTACAGCTATCGCAGTGGGTACGAAAGGCCCCGTCGCGTGAACATTTGCAAATGTTTTAAGCACGGGCGGGTTGACTCGGCCATTTTTTACATGAACCCGACTGATGTTGAGGTTTTGGGTATTGGTTTTGAAATCCTTAGTAATACTTCTATATCACTGAACAATTTCTTTAAAGATTAATTTACTGGATTTCATTGTATTTTCTTTTTACTAAAAAACTGGTAAATTTCAAGGAGTATTTAATTTCAAAATATATAATTATGACAGGAAATAAAGGGGAAGTTATGTTTGCGTGTAAAGTACAGTTAATGGCTTACGTCTTGAGAATATAAATCAAATTTTCCATTAAGCGCATTTACTGCTGAACCTGTTCTATCGCATTATCCGGGTACAGTTTGTCATCGCTTGAATGGCGTTTCACAAACGTTGCACATTTGGACACATTTTATTTGCATTGTTCGCGCCGTCCAGCTCCGAACCCGACGCCATTAATTAATTAGATTTACAACAAACATTTGCAAAGCCGCTCGTTTGTTAATAATATTTGCTTATCCATTTAATTCATACCACGATCCACTATCAATTCCGCGCGTTGTGCTATAATTGAACAGTATAAATCAAAATGACATGCGTTTAATCGCGGTTCTCCGCGGAACCCTACCGGAAGGACGGAGGACGGAGGGCGACAAGAAAAGCGACCCTCGCTAATGCACACGCGCTCTATCTGTTTCCCTACAAAGGCCCCAATGTGCTTGACCTTTGCATACAGATCGGCCCATGTTTGTCCGACCGAACTCCGCTTATGTATCCACTCTTCGAAGCCTTAAAAAACTTCGATGAAATGCCATTCACGTATAGTCAATTGAAACTATTCGGATTTTTCATGAATCCGCCGGATACTCTGCCAACTTGAATGAGCTCAACGGGTACGCAGATGAAATATAACTTTTTGCGTGCCACGACGCTTAATAACCCGAACATACATTGCTCATACTGGAACAGCTTGCGTGTGCACTCAGCAAACGCAAAATAAACCTTTTGAACAAGAGTTAGAGCGCAAAATAAAACAACCGCGCTAGGAGTAAGGCGTAAAGATCCGTATCAGTGACAATTAATCATACAGCCAACCGCGAAGACCCAAGCAAAAACAAAACGCATATCTGACAGTTCTCCCACCTGTCAACGTCACGTCAAATCCCACCGCGGCAGCCATTTTATATCGGAATGCAAATAACCCCGCAAATCGGGGGTGTAACGCGATCCAGCTCCCGAGGCGCGGCAACAGCTGATTTATTTCATACGCGATATGATTTTGACGGCAATTGAGGCCGCGTGACGTAGGCAATAAGTTTTTGCCAGTGAAGGGTTCGCGTCCAATTACGCGAAGGAAACGCTGGTTTTTCGCACGCAACGTATAATAGCGACACTTGTCTGCGGCGTGGATGGGCCACTCCGTCGGTGTCGAATGCCACTCCACATTCAAGATGGCGGCCGCTGCACCGCGGGTTGACAAATGCGCAACGCGCGACGCGTCCTGTCATACGATGCTTTTTTTTTTTTTCAAAGCAAAGGCCACGTAATGAGAGCCAGGTTATTAGACTGAGTTGAATTACACAGAATACTGCGTAATGACCGTCTCGTTAAAGGTGATTAAAACATGTTTGTGGTACTGACTTTTGGAACGAGTATGAATGCTTAATCGACGTAAAAAAAACTAACTGATGAAACGTTTTGGTTCAGTACATAAACATGAGATCATAACAAGATACCTGACCATCCCAAACTTTTAGTAGCTTAGCTCCGATGTTATGACGTGCGTTTGCAAGCAAAAGTTTAAAATCCTATACTGCGGTCCTAGTTGCGGCGCGTTTATATTGCCAACGCTTTAAAATCCCTGTCAGAAACTTAATGACTTAAAAATGTGACATTGGACTGAATATTGATGTAATTCATATTTTCCGTTCAAACAACTATGAGTTTTATGAACTAAGAACTGATATAATTTTACTTCCAAATCAATCACAATTTTTGAATATTGCTAATATTATAAACATTACAAAATCCCCATATCATGAAAATAAACGACAAATACATATTTACTATCATTTACATCGCCAATTTACTACCCATACATCACACAAAGCCTCGAATCAAGCGCGCAATGGATCGCGTCCGGTTATCGGAGTAAGAAACGTCCATCACTAGTAATTTGGATATATGCGAACTCCCTCCGGTAATCGGGTGAACTCAATGACCCGGGGGTAGGGGGTAGGGGGAGAGGGTAGATCATCAATCTCTATCAGGCCGCGGCCGCAGCTCGCGTACTGTCGGAAAAAACCGTTGGAAAATATGAGCGAGCCGACACGTGGCTTCTGGCGTGCAGGCGTTGGTGTAATGAGTGTGGCTATTTAATACATGCATATAATATACGAAATAGTCTCAGTCCACAGCAAAATACCGAGGTTCGTGTCCTGGGTATATAAAACTACGAAAGACCTTTTGACCTCAACAGACCCGACACCAATATTGGTGGATTTTGCAAACATTTGGCTCCGTAGTTTTTAACTGGAGTGTAAGCCAACAGTGCCACGTAGGCTGTCAATATCTAATGGTGTTTCAGAAAGTAGTGCCATTTAATCCGCTGAGCTCATTTCCATATCGAAGTGTAATGAGTCATTCCCCATACTAAGAAAGAAAGAAAGAAAACTAGGCAACCCAATATTTTAATCCAAAACAAATTCGACGTTTTATACCAATAAACTCACCGAAAGCAAATATTGATAATTTAAATAAAAATAAATAAATAAATACACCCAACAGTTACATAGTCCTGACCTCACACTAAGATCGAGTCTTGTGTCGTGGGTATCAGGAGCTATAAGAGATTTTTCGGTCTCACAAACAACAAATTTGCTATCACACCGCGGATCTAACAGCTCACTGCCCACACAGGCATTAAAAAAGGCGTTGAAATATACAAGACACGTGACATATGCAAGTGATAGCGTTATCTATAACTCGTAGAGCGCAGTGTTAATAGTTATGTAAGATTGTGATCTGGGAGTGGATTAACATTCGATCTGGTTGGGGAGCGAGTGAATTTGAGTCGAGTGCAATACTGTTATACACTTGGGGACCTGTGGAGTCATCAATTCTTTGAGGGACCTAGTAAAATGCAGGACGTGGAAAACCTGGATCTTTTAAGCTATATTTTCTACTCAGACATGCCTAAAGCCCTTTTTACACGGGGAGTTTCTCGCGGCAAGAATCGTATGCATGGCATAACCGCCATATATTATCGTGTTCTGACAAATGTTTACACAATGCAACTTTTTTATATCTTTACGATAATCGTATCTTCGAAGAGAGATACTCTCCCCGTGTAAATGGGGCTTAAATAAAAAAATAACAATTTAGAAATCAGTTAGATTGTTAAAATAAACACAGCCTACATTTAATCATGTCTGACCCCACAATAACACACAGTCAAGTGAATGGGTACCAGATAATACATACATACATAAACACACGCCTTTTTCCCAGAAGGGGTAGGCAGAGGTGCTACCAGAACACCCACGTTTCGCCTTGTATATTCCGTCCCACGATGTGATAGGGGGCGAGCCTATCGCCATATCGGGCACAAATTCCTGACTCCGGGCTGATAATGAATAGAAAAATCCAATATCACTTTGCCCGACCCGGGATTCGAACCCGAGACCTCAGCTTTGCAATCATACCGCTACGCCACCGAGGCAGTCCACCAGATAATAGATATTACGAGAAGCTTTTCGGTCTCACAAACACCCATAACCGAAACAAATACCTACTTGTTGAACACAAAAACATTTCTCTGGGATCGAATCCGCGGCCTTAATTGTATCTCAACATTACTCAACTCCTGAGCTCTAATAATATTATATTCGAATATATTGATGCTTATGCATGATTATTAGTCATGTAAGAATAGGCATCATACCACAAATGGCCTAAACTTTGTTATGATTATCAAAAGTTTTTGTACTATAAAACTTTTTTATGACCAACATTATATGCTATACTTAAACCATTATATACTATACTCCAATAATGACAATCTGTATTTAGATAAGCTTAAGATGACGCAACTTTTTTTTTAATATTAACATTCATTACACTGCTATGATTAATACCGATTATTTATACAGTATCATCAATTTCTTATATTTACTCTTAAAACGATCTACAAAACACTTCACTATCCAATAAAGATGTTTCAAATAAACAGTGAAGTTCAGTGACCTGTCAAGCCGTGATAGTTAGCAGAAGCCTCCTTGTAAATTCCTCGCTCCATTATAAATTGTAATTACGTATTGTAATTAAACGAAACAATAATTTTGCAAACAACCAATCTTGTCGGATCGTTCATTAGCGGAAAAGGGGAGCGGAACTTTTGACAAAAGTTAAGACGTAACGCCAAATGAATCTGTATTATTCTTAATAGGGAGGAGACAACGTGGGATTGAGAAATAATACACAACAAAATTAACTGCCTCGTGGCGCAGTTGTATTACGGTACGACTACAGTTTTGTGTTCTAGGGTTCGAATACCGGGTCGGGCAAAGTGATATTTGGATTTTTCTATTCATTATCAGCCTGGAGTTAGGAATTTGTGACCGATATGGCGATAGGCTCGCCCTCTCATATTGCTGGACACACAAGGCGAAGCGTACAAGCTCAGAGCACTAAACCTAAAGAACAATACAAAGTATTATGTTGTCGGTATCAGAAATTACCTGAGTTTTTTTCTTACACACACACCCAAAACAATTGAAGATCACACATACTTTTGTCTAGGTGCGGAAGTCTGCACGATCTCAAATCTCAGACAGATTGAGGATAGTTAATAATATAAAGTTGCTATTCCAAATTAGCTTTTCGACTGCAATTGCGAACTTCCTACACAAGTTACCTTGCTGAGTACTGAGCACATTCCGCTACGCTTCCAAGTGGACCATTATCTTAGACTTGTGTGGGATTAGATCAGCTTAACATAAGTGTTCCCACTGTCTCATAGAAAGCCTACTTAAAGTGACGGGTTTGCTGTCGTTCAGCCCAATCCCTTTACTCCTTTCTTTTCCTTCCCTTTCCCGTTCCATTTTGAGAAGCTGGTGACGTACCTAGGATCTGTATAGACGTTCCTAGATTTACCATCATATGAGTTACGACTCATTCACTAGTTGCCGGACCTACGCAATAAAACATTTAGAAGATGACGCTTCGAATACGTTAGCATAATTATTTACTCGAATCACCGGCTGCGAACTCTCGAAGCTCCTAATTCTGTATTCAACGTACGAATGCATTGTTTATCATTTGTTCTCCGTTACATAATTCACCAGTTCGCAGTAAAACACTTGTACAGAATTTGCGAATGCCTGACTCATACATCGCAGAATTCCATAGCGATTTTATTAAGTTCAGTGTTCAAATAAAACATTAATTTTGATGCTTGTAGTGGCGCAATGCGGTGCGCTACGATGTAAGAATTTTAATTCAACATCGAACTATATTTTTACGTGTCTGTGTTAGTTCGCTGGTTTATGTAATGATGCCATCGCAAATAATATTCAGTTATTAATTCTCACGTCAATTTATTGCTATTAAAGCTAGGAAAATTAACAATTACGTTGCTTACATTTATATAATTGAGAAATATAAATCCCATACCCCACAGCCCCGTGAAATCACAGCCCTAGTGAACCGGAGACGCGCGCGTCCCTCAGATAAGACAATTAAATAACTATCTGCGCCCATTTATCTGTTAGACTTGGTTTTGTTTGTTTCAGTTATACTTAATTAATGACTCGCGGAGTGGCGGAGGTTAACGAAGCCCCGATTGTTATCGGACATCTGACGAACTGTCCGGCGACTGTCCGACTTCGCTATTGTGAGCCGGACACCGCCTTACAGCTCCACTCCCACCGTGGGCGGGATAAAGATCGTTTAATTAAAGTTCATCAATATATCGCCTGTCTGTTGATCAAAGGCTAAACTTAGTCTCAACATTTATACTTGATACTTTTTGACTTGGCGAAATTGTTTTAATTCCTTCCAGACCTCAACTTTTGTAATAACTTTCGCTTTTAAGGCTAATCGAGTTTTATTTATAGGTTCTCTTTGGGCCTTTCTATCGGTATCGAAAGCGTGCCGTTTACATAATGGGAACATTTTAATCACGATTTAAAGTAGTGAGTCCGCCATTTTGCAAGATGGCTGCCGCGAAACCAGAATGCTTACAAAACGTGGCAATATTTCATCGGCAACGTGTAATACCTTAAAGAATTCGGCCAATTTAAACAGCGCTTTGGATTGGCGCCATCGAATCATCCCCTAAGCCATCAGGGGGCATCACTCAAGTGCTAACTGCATTCTTACCCGGACAGCTAATTCCGTTCCCCATTTTCGTGTAAGCGGAGCATTTGTCACCATATCCCGGCGTTTCTTCCAATTTACCAAGAACTTGCCTATCGCGAGATTCAATGAATGATAACGAGGCTAATAAATACGGAACGCCGAGCCGAATGGCCGTAATTAATTTAATGGATTTAGACAAAGAAATATGTACAATGAGATAGTGAGAGTGATGGCCGCGTGTTTTGTGAGGGATCGCGTTACCTATACCATTACAAGTGCGTGGGGCCGGTTGGTAATGGATCGGAAGAGAATTGGCAACCCGCGCCGGTCGCGGGTTCAACCTACGGGGCGCACACCTCTGAGCTTTCATTTTCTCTTTATTAAAGACAAACAACATGTTCTTTATAATATGATGTGTGGTATTCAAGAGCAATAACTCACCTTCGATCACCGAAGTGATTAATGCCGCGAGGATTTCCCACCAAATTAACCATGACACCGCGAAAATACCACAAACTGAGCCATCCCGTATAATCCTAGAGTGAATTAATATAATAAACAAAAGGATGCATGGTGAACGATTTCATTAATATTCCTTTCATCAGAACGTAGAGCTACACAACTCATTTTCATATAATAAGGGAAAGCCAACAAACACACCGGCACGCGCATAAATTAACATAACAAATCGCAAGCCACAGAAAATATGTAAATAGGGACGCCATTCGACGATTATTATGTTAGACCGCAGCGATTCCTAGATAATCGGCCGACTGTGCTGCTATCTTATAGCTAACTTTGATAAACGCAAACTTTATTAAAAACTGTTTAATTTAAAATAACTACATGCTAGTTACCCTATGACTGTCTCGGTGGCGTAGTGGTACTACAGTACGATTGCAAAGCTGAGGTCTCGGGTTCGAATCCCGGGTCGGGCGAAGTGATATTGGATTTTTCCATTCATTATCAGCCCGTAGACAGGAATTTGTGCCTGATATGGTGATAGGTTCGCCCCCTATCACATCGTGGGACGGAATACAAGGCGAAACGTGGGTGTTCTAGTAGAACCTCTGCCTACCCCTTCTGTGAAAAAGGCGTGTGTTTATGTATGTTATGTATGTACATGCTAGTTAATTTTAGTTTTGGACTGGAAGGATGTAGAGAATCTAGTAAAATGTATAATTTAAATGTCAGTATATTGAAAGTGACAAATCTCCGTAGTGACCAGAAAATGCACATAATTGGCAAAGAATTCAAATGTGAATCGTAAGATCCAAGCTTCAATAAACTTTCCAAATAAATGTGCGCATTCGAAAAACACAATTTACTCGCAAACAAATTAAGTACCAAAAGCGTTGAAGTTAGAAAAACGTAACCAAAACTTTGCGCGGCGTGCACAGAAACAGCTTCCGGATAAAGAAAGGATAAAAAGCCAGAATTCACAGACGAGCATTCACATGCCCGAAACTCACTGATGCAAATAACGCTAATACCCTTTAAAAGACTCGAAACAGGAATCAGCGTGGAGTTTATATTTTTTCTGAATTCCCTGGCACTAATGAAGGCACATTTCTAACGAGCCGGGCGTCGGTTCATTACGCTGCCTGTAATCTTGCTGTCTACCTTAATTTGAGACTTGCATCTCAAGGGGAGCTAAACATAGCTGGGTTTCGTTTGAGTTCAATACTGGATGCGAATGCGTAGGTTGGAAATGACGTTGGCTTTTCCAGTGTACAAGCGGGAATGATGAATAAGTCACCGATGCATTGATAGCAGAATGTTCTGAAGAGGATGAAGTTTGCACCTGCTAATTTCAGAAGATATTTTCTAGAAATTAACTGTTACTAGTGTATTAGGAAAGGAAAGACAATATCATTTTCGGTCACAGGCCTTGTTCAATTTCTATACCAACCTGTTGTGATCAACTTATCAACTTACATATGAATTAAATAGTTCTTTGTAGGTAGTAATAAAGAAAATCGTTTCGTTATTCTTAGAAAGTATATTACTTAGCCTAATTACGACAGTCAAAGCAGAGGAGATGAGACTAGGCATCACTTTTATCATCCTTGCATCATCATATTATAATATCCGTAAAAAAAACAACTGACTTACTCACTCAAGCGGACTCTACAAAACTTTGATCCTATGCATTATGTATTCGTGTCCACCAAAATGTCATGTTTCAGCCGACCACCGCAGTATTGCAAGAAAACACAATAGACACTATACTTGCCTAGACAATGCATTACCATAAACTATAAAAAGGTTTCTAGAAGCAGGAAGGGTTCCGTAGCATATCTCGAAATCAGCGCAACATAAATTAGCGGACAGGTCGCGTGACGGGCCGCCTTAGCGTCTCCTTATCGCTGTCCGGAAACCACCCTGGTACACACGTCCACCAGCAAAAAAACAACTCTAAATCTTTAAACAAAAAGTTCATATTACCACGACAAGACATGTAGCCACATCCGCGCGCCATTGCACAACAAACCCTAACCGTTTAAAATAAGGTAGCAATTCTTCTAACGCCCCGCAGACTGCAACACACGAAGCAACGTTCCCAGTATGTCAACATAAATAAAGCTGAGTGTCCTTTAACGAAGCAGACGTTGACTTTCGAGCCACTAATAAAGACGTTACACTAGGAAATGGGCTTTAATTTCTTCGTGTTAGAGTACAAAATGGATAGTTGGACAAAAGGGTAGTAAATGAACGCTCGTATTTAGCGGTCTCTGTGGTAGTGATATCGGTGGACTTCCTTTGTCTGGTAATCTTATCAGAATGGCAGGCGACCGCGTCCTGACATGATACATTGCCCGCTACACAAGCGCACGCTCCGTAACTAGAGCCGCCGCGATTGCATTCTAAATTTAGAAACACCATGCTTGGGAACGCTACTTGGACGATATTATTTTGGTAATGTCCTATCCGAAACACGATATTTATTTAAACAATAAAAACTATAAGTTCACGCCTACATCCTTGAGGGAGTAGACACAGGTGCCAGTTACAACGTGGTGATACGCCCTACTGGGGAATTGAACCTAAATCTCGTGAATAACAAAAATACACGCACTGCGAGACTCATAAAGCCATTTATTTAAACTCTCTCAAATGGAATTGGGTAGTAATCAATCAATATTGGTAGAATGAATCCGTCTATTCGCTGATAAGTGAATGTGTACCGCAATCCAACCGTGAGCTATCGATTAACATACACGTGCTCGCGAGCCCATAGAGCACGCCCTACCCAAGCCCATAGCATCGCCCTTCAGAGCCGCTAATGCCCATCGACCTCGATAACGCAAACCTCCGCCAACCTAAAACGCAGGAAATTACCCTCTAAAAAGTAGAAATCGAATTTTATTCGCGACGTAAATTTGAATGAAGTCTCCCGTACGGCATCAGAATGTTGGCACCACAATGGCGGATCCCTTTCCAATCGCAAAACTTTGAATACACTTCTTTCGTCTATCGAAAAGTTCCCGATAATGGATTCATCGAAGCGGCCGATTGTTCCGCGATGAATGGGCACTAATTAAAACGAAGTCAGTGCGACACCGGACCAACTTCCCGATTGTTTCCCTACTATAAATCCCGGAGCGGCGCTCTTCATATAAATATCGCCGCGATGCCCAACTTCGGTGCTAAATTTAAAATTTTCGGTTGAAATTGGCAACGACAACGCGCGCTCCTCGAGTGTTTCTCCGAGCACGCGACCGAACCTCCAATACATTCGCACCAGATATTAATCTACATAAATAAGGATTCTGTTGTGTGCGCGTCCTCGATTCCTGTTCGAATCAAGATTAAGGGGTAAATTCTAAATTGCTTCGGGAATGTTCGCGTAACGAGTTTAAGATTGTAGGCACGTGTTGTGGCTCGACGGGTGACGTATCCGGCGCGGCTTGCGACAGTGCGTCGCCCATACATCAACGTCGCCTGATATGAAACCTCACGCTGCAGCCGCGAAACCACCAATCGCCAGCTTGTTATATCTAAAACAAACACGGACATTAATCTGGTTAGAAGAAATACAGCGGGATTAACCGGGCGGGCTTCCGCGCGGCTGAACCGCAGCCACTCTATTACGCGGCCGGTTCTCCGTTGCCAATAAGAAATCACGCCGCTCTGGCCGGAGCTCGGCCGCAAATGAGCCGAAACACAAGCCCTTTATCTTCCAATAAGTAAGCGAGCTTCGGTTTTCTTCCTACGAAAATACGGAACACATAGATCGGATGCCAGATGGCTCGAAAATATATAAAAATAAACGAACCGGAATACGGGATAGTGGTGTCTATTCGATTGTTACACGGGTTTGTGCATGCCGTGGTCTCGCTGTTGTACCTACCCGTGTTCCGAGTTAAGCAAATTTCGAACAATTCGCGTATCGGAAAGTACTTCAGTATTGATCCGGAGATTCTGACTTCCATTCAAATTCAACTCTAATATCAGACGCAGACACTTTATTTGAGTGAACGTATTGTTTGCTTATTTCGGAGCTACTTTGAAGGTTATTTTTTCAGTGTTTCCAGGTAGGTATATATCGAATTGTACGCAAAAACACAGCCCGTATCGAGGCTTGCGTAAACAAGCCAGGAAAAATAACGCTCCGGCAAAGTGAGTTGGTTCCGCCAGGCGAGGACAAATCCCATGGCGGCATTCAAAATCGCGTTCCCTTTTTAAAGTTGAGACGATTCCCGTAACGAGTGTCGAATTCCGAGCGCCCGCGGGCCCCTCTCTCCCGGAGTGCCCTCCGAGGTGCCCCGTAATTACCCCCCATTACAGACAAAGGACACGACTCGTCCGATTACCATAATTCCCAGGCTAGGCGTCGGGATATAAATGGGCCACATTTTGTAGTAGCGCGACGACTGACGTGTGTATTAATGACTACGCTTGTCCTCCTAAATTAGCTGAGGGATTTGGTGATTTAGGTTTTTTTTTCATCGCTCCCGCCGTAACTTAACGTCTTTAAATTGAGGATCGAAACCAGCTTCGAGTCTTAATAGATGACGTTTAGAATGCGATTCGAAATGGATTTTAATGATAGTTTCTAATGGGCGAATGATTAAACATTTAAATAGAATGATGACTCCCATAAACACGGCGGACAAGAAATAAAACAAAATGTAGGTGGCGTAAAGAAGTTTTTTTTTTATTAAATAATGGAAATGAACGGCGCGACGTAAAGATAGAATCGTTGAGTTTGTTGAAGTGTTTGAAATTTTAAAACAATAATGACGTGTATTTTTAACTCGCTTCCGCGTACAACGCTTTCCACTTACTCAAATAATACTAAATCAACGTCGTCGAGTTATAATTCACGCTTTATGTTGGAAAGCTTAACAAAAATTATCGGTGTATTAGCGGGTATTGCTCAACACAGAGCGCCATAATTGTTTCTGTTTCGTACATAAAACAATGCTCCAACTAACCGGAATGTATATTTTAAATTCAGAAACATTCTCTTTGCTCACTTCACATTGCTACGAATTGAACAGCTAAGTTCGTACCACGTACTTTGTTTCAAATTTTGCGTTCGCTTTTGGGGGGGTATCCCCATCGGGAGCGAGCTGAGTCGCCTCCCTGCTTTCCATAGTTACCGCATTCGAAAAAGAAAGTACAAACACCTAGCTGTGCTTCAACAACTCTTCGTTATTGCAATAAAATTGTTTCTGGCTCTGCGGAGGCGTTATAAAGAAATATAGTTGCGCGGCAGCTATAGGGGCAGGTTCGAATAAATTCATTAATCTGTAATTAGGAGGAGTGCGGCGTGGTACGGTATCAAAGGGCGCCACCACAAAGGCTGCGATGTTATCGAGCTCGCAATTTTCTTTTCGGCAGACGACGCGGGTGTGAGCGATCGCGAAAAAAACAACACAAAAACCCTTTTAAAATTAATTGAGTTTTCTTGCGGCTACATGGGGCGGTACAATAAATTAATTAACGCTCAGAGGAATCCTTAAAATTTGTCGAGGATCAAAGTTGGATAGAGGCCGCGGCGCGGGGTACAGATAACGATTCGATTTCCCATTAACTTGTACCGGCGATGGGAGCGCTCCCGCGATCTCTCCGACACATTTTCTCCAGCACGCGATCTTTGATCACTTGGCTCCGCGATATTTGTTTACAAACCATTATGGCGGCCAATATTCGCCCTTAATTGAATTTCAACTTGTAAATTTCCATGGATAGAATTAATTAAATTTTTCCCTTGCGCTAATGCTCCTGGAGCTCGGCAGTGTGCTGATTAATTTTGTTAAAACCTTTAACTTTACAAATGAGGTGGGCTTTTTAACTTTCAAAGGGGGCGCGATACGTTTCAATTAAGTGACCTATGACGCACTTCTTTGTTTAAATGTCATCTGTTCGCTTTAACGATTGTTTAATAAATTATTCAGCTTAAATTAACTACGTAAAGAAATACTTCCAGTGATTGTTTTATTAGCTTTATTAGTTTTTATTTATATAATTTCTAACGCCTTTTATTATATTAAACTTGTTTGTTACTGGTTAACAAGAATATTTATAGCACGAAAATTTAAGACAGCACAAAAAAATGAATGAATGATGCCGAAGACCGAGCGAAGTGGAAAAGATTTAGCCAGAAGGTGGACGGTTATAACGCCGTTATAACGCCTAAGTAGAATGAATTAAACAACGCAAAATATCCATTACACTTATTTTCATACTGACTGTGAAATGTTGATAGATTCGACACAAAGTACACCTAGTATATGATCTCATAAATCTCATCTCATCTCACCAAAACCCTGTCAATACTAACCATCTCCCTTTGCCACCAGGTTGTCTGCTGGAAGGTTCCCGGCTGCCCCCCGATGTGCCGCCGCGCAACCCGACCATGTCTCGGCTGAACGGCCGCATCACCGGCAACCCGGCGGACCTGGCCGACTTCGAGCCCTCGTGCCTCGTGCGCACCCCCTCCGGCAACTTCTACGTGCCTTCTGGTGAATGTTAGAACGCCTTTTATATATCTTATAGTATTAAGTGTAGCTTACTTTCTTTTAAAAAACATATAACCGCCCACGAAAACAAAGGTCCTGATGGTCGCATGAAGTTAAGAATCTCTTGTCCAGGTGTTTAAAAAGCTGACTGTGAAATTTATTTAGGTGTCAAATATGGGTCTTCGGTGTTCTTATGTATTTAGTTAGCTATGTATGCCCACTGGAATTGATAGACCTTATTGCATACATACATAACCACACGCCTTTTTCCCAGAAGGGGTAGGCAGAGGTGCTATTAGAACACCCACGTTTCGCCTTGTATATTCCGTCCCACGATGTGATAGGGGGCGAACCTATCGCCATATCGGGCACAATTTCCTGACTCCGGGCTAATAATGAATAGAAAAATCCAATATCACTTTGCCCGACCCGGGATTCGAACCCGAGACCTCAGCTTTGCAATCATACCGTAGTACCACTACGCCACCGAGGCAGTAATATTATTGACAGACCTTATTGCTTTAATGCTAAGTGCGTGGTGGCCTGTTGGTAAACGGACCAGACTCGGCTGCCTACATGTTGACGGTGGTGTCGCGGGTTCAAATCCCAGGGCACACCTCTGACTTTTCGGAGTTATGTGTGTATTAAACATCGTGAGGAAACCTGCATACCGTAGCGATTTTAAACAATTTCTACGGTATGTAAGTTCGCCAACCCGCACTAGGCCAGCGTGGTGGACTATATGGCCTAACCACTCTCAATCGATTCTCTCGATTGTAGAGTAGGCCCATGCCCTGCAGTGGGAGGTATATGGGCTGACAAAAAAAAAATTGCTTTAATAAAGTATGGCTACGTTCAAGACTGCACGTTCTTGACCGACTGAAGAGAACGAGTAACAGCTACTGAGCTTAAAAAAAATCTTTAAATGCTGAGCTTAAAAAGTTAAATCTACTTCATTAGATTAGATTTAATGCAGTGTCATACACTTCAATGATGTAGGAAGGCAGATCCAGTTGTATTAGATTCATAGTCAGATATAACTTTTGATATTGGTAATGATACCTAATCATTTAAAACATCTAATAATCACCTATGGTTGGTGTTTCCAACTTAATAGGACATTATATTATTATTACGGATAGATTCTACGTTATTGTGGATATTATCATAATACGATTATCGTATGAATATGAAAAAATTGCATCGTGTAAACGTTTGTCCGAACACGATAATCTATGGCGGTTATGTCATGCAATAATCGCATACGATTCTCGCCGCGAGAAACTCTCCCCGTGTAAGTGGCGCTTTAAAATATACTTTGTTACAATAAGGTTTATGAATTAAATATTCTAAATAATATAAAATTCTGAATCACACAATTTAATTTCAACCACAGAAAAAAATTGAAGGATTAATTTATTTAATACAAGACTAACCACGCAAAATTCCATTTCAGGGGACATTCAAAAGAATCCGTCTATGGACTATAAATCAAATTCGTCCTGCAGTAGTCCAGGGAAGCAAGACAAGAGCACTTTAGAGAGGATGGACAGGAGTGACAGGTCGCACCCGACGTTCGGCGCGCCTGTCCCTGTCCTGCCTGTCAGGAACAACCTCAGGGCCTCCCACTTCCCCCCGGCGGCCTCCCGGTTCCACTTCAGGAAAGGTCTCTCGTCACGATGCTCGTGGAAGTGCACAGCAATAGTGTTCATACTACTGTTTGTTCTCCTTTTAGCCATTGCATCTTATATGTCAGGTGAGTTTACAGTTTGCTCTTAATTCATTAATTATAAACAGTCAAGTAACTAAACAGAATTTCTAGCAAAATACTATGCTATAATTGCATTAAAAAACGGCATAGCATCTTTCTTAAAAATTAGCTTTGCGCTTTGGAATTTGCGGGTTCTGTAACGGACCGAATACATATTTGAAACCACGCTTTGTTCAAAAACAATAAGATAAATCTATTCAAGTACATTTTCAAAATCTGCATTGTAAGTATTGATTTATTTTGTCCACAGCTTCCTATTTCGTCAACTGGTCATATCAAAACTCAAAAGCATGTACAGTACTAGTTGGCGAGTCGACAGAGATGTTCCCCGCTTCCAAAGCGACGACGCTGGAAGCGACTAACAAATCTCTAGTAAGACCGCACCAGAGCTCGCCGTCCACTGGTTCAGGTAACGAGGAAAGCCATTCGCGGCACCGTAGGAGCATAGATGTAGACGGGCATGCTTCTGAATCTGTTTCTTCTACGAATTCTTCCACTGCTGTAGATAATATGCATGAAATCAGTACGCCTGTGAACACTACCAATGCTAGCTTAGCGCATGGTGTGGTGACGGAGGCTGCCGCACAAGTAAGTGAAACAGAACGGGGTGCTAATGCTTTCGTGTCAGTTAATGTGTCAACTAAACATGGTAATCTAACAAAGGATCATCCACAAAACAATGCTGCTGAAGTCATCACATCTTCAACAACAGAGGGGAGCAAAGAAACACCGTCTACTAAAAACGCTTTTGTGTCAACTAATACGGCATCTAAAACTGGTGATCTAACAAAAGCGGTTGAACCACGTAATGATGCATCTGCCGAAGTAACTCTGTCTATAATAACGGATGAAATTAAAGAGACAACAACTAAAAATGCATTTGTATCCACGGAAGCGTCAAATAAACCTAACTACGTAACTAATTCACTTGAATCACGTAAAGATACGCCAATCGAAGTAGCTGTTACTACTACAGAGGTTAGTAAAGAAAGAACAAGTAAAACATCTGCCATGGCACCTAAATCTGATGGACTTACTAAAGAAATTGACCCGCGTAAAGATACATCTGTCAAAGTAACTGTATCATCGACGACAGAGAAAAATACGGAGGCAACTACTAAACATATTAATAATATTAAAAAAGCTGATATAGAACCTGTTGATTTGCCAGTAGAAATACGGCCTCAAGTAGCGACTGAAAAAACAGTAACCACCACAACACAGAAAATAGATAGAATTGCTTATGATCCAGATGACATGCAAGGGGATTCATTCCCAACTATCTATTCTTACGGAGTCCTGAAACGGGAATATTTAAAACGACTAATCAAATATAGGCAAATAATGGAGGAGTCACATATTTTAACCAATGATACCGCTGAAGTGAATAACAATTTAGAAAAGTACCGCTATGAGAGTGTACCTAGTACCACGATAAGTGTTACTACCACCAATAATCCCACCACCACGACGACTAACGAAACACCCGTAACAAGTAAAGCAACTGACGTCATCATTACAACAAACACATTTGCTGCACTCGCCGAGCATGTTGTGACTACAACACCCACACCGAGTGTTACTGTTGTTACTAACAATAACTTGTTGTTAAACACTACCACTACATCAACGACAAGTAGTACTACTGACAGTAGTACTTCTACTACTACCAGTACTACCAGTACTACAACAACCACACCTACAAGTACTGGCCCTACAGTACCTAGTACAACAGAAGAAACTGAAACAATAACTGTAAATACCGCTAAGACAAAGTCACCAGATTTATCTAACGCTAAACATGTTTTAATTAACCTGACCATTTCTGCTGATGATGCAGATTCGTCATACAAACCTCTTTATTCATTAGCAGTAACTGTGCCTACGTTAGGCGATTCTAACGAAATTCCTACTGTCAAAATAACACCATTGGATATTGAGCCTACCCCAGCTACGAATTTTAATAAACCTGTGATTATTGAAAGCGTCAGTCAAAAAACTGTGGAACCAGAAACAACCACAAAACTCAGTAAACCTTACAAGGAGGAATGGGGTGGTATTTGCGAATGCTCTTGCCCAGTTTGTATGAATAATAACACTGACGAAGCTTTTGATGATTATCCAGAAAAATCTACAACAGCCTCTCCAGAATCAGAAACTACAACAGATTTAATTAACGAAAATGCAACAGAATCAGAAACTGCTACAACAGTTGGAAGCACAGAAATAACCACTGTAACAGATGTTGCATCGACAACAGACGTAGCTGATACTACAACAGATTTTACAACAGAACCAACTGTTTTGCCAACAACACAAACACCGTGCGTTTGTCCAAAGGTTACACCTCCACCCATACTCATTCTGGAAGGTGAGGCCGAATTTGAATAAAATCAGTGATAACGAACTAACGTTCACAATTTCCATCACCTTTAGGGTTTTCTTACAAAATGTGTCTAACATACTAACCAGCATGTTTCATGGGTTACGGAATATTCACATGTGCATGAGCTTCCAGGTTCTATTTGGGTTGGTTGAAACCGGATTCTACGCTTGGAGTTATTTTAGTATGATTTGCAAATATAGACAGTTGATGCTAGATATATTTTACTTTAGATTAGAGAGTAGAACTGCTCATCACATCGCATGATATTAAATTTGATGTTCTATAAATGTCTAGTGTTAACAGCTGGTATGTTTTTAGGTGCGCGAACGTTCCCCGCACAGTCGTTTCCGCCGGACGGGACAACATTCAAACAAATTACTCTAGGTGAAAAGTTATCTAAAGAAATCCCTCCATATAGTTATTGGAACATGCAGTTCTACCAGTCTCAGGCTTCGTATGTGAAATTCGACTACATGATACCGCGCGGCGCGTCTATCGGAGTTTACGCGAGGCGGAACGCGCTACCTACGCACACACAGTATCATTTCTTGGAAGTTCTCAGCGGATTCAAGGCGCGAACCACCAGGGCTTCACATGTAAGTAATAATAAATAGTACGCTCATGTTTACAGATAACTAATATTAACTAGGTTTATGGTGAATTATAAATTCCTTTATATTATTATTGACTATATTATACAGGGTGCGCAAACAAACGGCGCACTTGCTAATATACATTTTAGTAAATCGTGATTGCGTCTAGATTAAAATGCATTTGCATAGCGTAGTCTGATATTAACAATTAACAACACACGTGCTTCTCCTAAACGTATTACGCCAAATAGATACATAATATGTACCTCTGTAACAAATGTTAAGGCGAAGTCTATGAAAGTTTTGTTGTTCAAAATGATTTTCACTGTTTATTTCGTTAACTATTTAATAAACGACGAAACGAAAAAATACGTATATGTTAAAATCTCGTGCTTTGTTCATCCCAGTTGGTTTTATTTGAAAACGTGGAGGTCATTTTTAAAACTTTATAAGGTCATAATTCCAAAACGGGTAGGTATTTTCCAAATATTATTTCTTTATTATCATATTAATATTATGCTCTGGTATCCAACTGAGCAAGTGCTCCATTGTCCTGCGCTCCCTGTATATGTCGAATCGAAATAAAGAAAACACAAATACTCTTTCACATCTCCATACGATGGTTTATCGATTCATGAAACTAGCAAAAGCTTCTAGAAACATGTATTATATAATAATTTCTTAATCAATACTTATTAATTTTCTTGAAAGTATGTAGAGTGCTCCGTTTGTTCCGAAGTTTAGGAATATCTTCGAGACACGAACAACTTTTCTTTAACGGAAGCGAGTCTGAAATGAAATATGTATCGATATGGAAATTTATTCAATGAAAATGTTAAGTTTTAATTGTGCCTTATCGTAAAAAGAGAACTCTTACAAAGTAATACAGAAATGTTGTCTTTATAATAATTTATATTGAATGTTTAAATGACGAATAAATTATTTCAAGGTTTTTTCTTAAAACAAAATATATTTAATACAATTTGTGATAGGAATATTGCTAGTAATAAAGGCACAAAAAGCCAATTCCATTAGATATCGAAATTATTGTCAGTAATAATCGACAACATGTTTATAAAAACCTTGTGGCAATATAAATGTTTCTTAAACATATTTTACACAAAAGCTGTTTTTTCTTTCATATTTAGAAACATAGTATTTACAAACGTAATAATCATACAAAAACAATATCATTACTTTATCATGTTCGACTGTAAACATGTTAAAGCTTATCTTATATCTTTAAATGAGCAATTCTTGTATATATATATATATATATATAATTGGAATCTCGGAATCGGCACCAACGATTTTCATGAAATTTAGTATATAGGGGGTTTCGGGGGCGATAAATCGATCTAGCTAGGAATCATTTTTAGAAAATGTCATTTTATTCGTGTTTTATCGATCGTTTTTAAAAATATAACTCTTCCTGACATCTATTGGCGAATAATAATACTATTTTTTGTGAGCAATAAAGTCATTTTAGAAAATGTCATTTTATTCGTGTTTTATCGATCATTTTTAAACTGAAAAATATGACTCTTCCTGACATCTATTGGCGAATAATAATACTATTTTTTGTGAGCAATAAAGTTATTTTAGAAAATGACATTTTATTCGTGTTTTATCGATCGTTTTTAAACTGAAAAATATGACTCTTCCTGACATCTATTGGCGAATAATAATACACGTTAAGTAACACGAAGTCAATGAGTGTTTGCTAAGAAAATCAATTGTTTATTTATATTATTTGTGTCTTCTTAATGCACGTGTTCACTTAAAAATGCCTAAACGATCTTGGAAAAAAACGCTTATAAACAATCTAACTTCACGAAGCCGCAACTCGTCTCAAGAACACCTAGAAGAGCATCGTCATCAAACTGATCAGGATTCTCAAACTTCTCACAGTGAAGACTCATTTCAAGGATACCGTCATGAAAATCAGGTTTCTGCTCGTCCCACACGTGCTGCTAAAGTAAGATGCTTGCAAAATTTGACTGGCATTACACGAGCAGAAAGGTCTTATGATTTAGATGTTTCACGAGAGCGTGCGGCCCAACGTGTAGCTAATTAAAATAACGATAATTTCCAAAAAACACAATTTGTGAAAAAAAATTAAAAATACCGAGCAAAGCTCGGTCATCCAGGAACTTTTTTTATTAATATCACCATAGACACATTACTCTACATTTTCTCTATTATTATTCCTATCCCATTCTTCTCTCTACCTAAATTGCCAAGTGCATCGACAATCGCACCATTTTATATTTAACTGCTATGGTACCTTCGGAGTGCCCTAAAGTATTAACAAATGAAATAAAAGTGATAATAATCCTATATTAAAAGATTAAACCTCTCCTACAGCCATCAGTGAAAAAGGAAGTAACTCACTACATGGAGCAAGGCCACTGGTTCCTCTCACTGTACAACGACGACGGCGACCCCCAGGAGATCTCATTCATCGCCATGGTGGCCGAGGAAATGACCCACAACTGTCCCAACGGCTGCTCGGGGAAAGGAGAGTGTCTTATGGGACATTGCCAGTGCCAGCCTGGGTTTGGAGGCGACGATTGTAGTAAAAGTAAGAAATTTTAATATCTAAGTAATATTGACACAATTGAAATATTGTGGGTGTCACAACTAACGCGACTGTGTTTAGAACTGCTGAAAATTTTATCGAAGTAAAAGAAAATCAATCATCAATAGATGTTACTTGTTGACTTGAAACATTTATTTGTTCATC
The DNA here is from genome assembly GCA_033459515.1 of Theretra japonica. Lineage (NCBI taxonomy): Eukaryota > Metazoa > Arthropoda > Insecta > Lepidoptera > Sphingidae > Theretra > Theretra japonica. The sequence continues at coordinate 13,997,540 of CM065939.1, read as the reverse complement.
GACATTAGCACACATTTATACCATTACTATAGTAGAACCCATAATGGCCGCCACACACGTAACAATATATCTGTGCATATCTAAGTTTGCCCCAATATTCTGGAACCTGTTCCGGTAAATAACTGCGCAAACTTCGTTCCATTTTCAATTCGAGTCTGATACAAACTCCCGTTTCCGCAAATGCGCTTGAACGTGTGTGGCAGGCTTAAGACTGAAATGTGCCCTTTTCTCTTAGAGCTGACCTTATCTATCGTCCTCACCAAATGTGTTTTATCTGACAAAACAATAAAAACAAAGTTAAAACATTGTATTCTACGTATAAACTTTTCAATTTACAGGCGTATGCCCAGTCCTCTGCAGTCAAAGAGGGGAATACATCAACGGCGAGTGTCAATGCAACCCTGGATGGAAAGGCAAGGAGTGCTCACTAAGACACGATGAATGCGAAGTCCCGGACTGCAATGGGCATGGTCACTGTGTAAACGGAAAGTGCTCCTGCGTCAGAGGCTACAAAGGGAAGTTCTGCGCAGAAGTAGACTGCCCTCATCCAACTTGCTCTGGCCATGGGTTCTGCCTCGAAGGGTCTTGTCTCTGCAAAAAGGGCTGGAAGGGTCTGGACTGTGCTACCATGGATAAGGACGCGTTGCAATGTCTGCCTGATTGCTCTGGACACGGGACGTTTGACGTGGACACGCAGACTTGCACGTGCCACGCCAGGTGGTCTGGTGAAGATTGCTCCAAAGGTAATTTAGTTGTTCTACCTACAATGTATAGTTGTATATAGTAATTAGTTATCTTTGATTTTTTCTGCCTTGTTTATTCAGCGCAAAATTGAGGAAAGGTGTAAGTTTATAAATAAGAGCTATTGAATAAAAAGAAAGTATTTTGATGTTTTCAGATGTTTATTGATCTTTCTTATTTTTACACATAAACAAACGTAACTCGTGTTGCAACTTTTATAAAAATATTTCACACCTATCTTCCATTTTACAGAGGTTTGCGATCTGGACTGTGGTCCTCACGGCCGATGCGTGGGAGAGTCCTGCGTGTGTGATCCCGGGTGGACTGGCGAGTTCTGCACCTCCAAGCTCTGCGACGCGCGCTGCAGTGACCACGGCCAGTGCAAGAACGGCACCTGCCTTTGCGTCTCAGGGTGGAACGGAAGACATTGCACCTTAGAAGGCTGTCCGCGAGGATGCGCCGGCCACGGACAGTGCAGAGTCGCCAACGATGGACACTGGGAGTGCAAATGCTTCGATGGATGGGATGGACCTGACTGCACCACTTTGAAGGAGCAGATTTGCGACGATTCTAAGGATAACGATAAAGGTTTGTGTAGATTTGTAAACTGTGATAAATTAGTACCAATATAACAACACTTATAACCACATCCACTTTCGATGATATTGTGATGTCAAATAATATATTGACAACATCTTAATTGCTCAATCACATTTGAAATACTTCTAGATGGTCTAGTAGACTGCGAAGATCCTGAATGCTGTCAAAGCACAGCGTGTAAGGGCAGCCAGCTCTGCGTCTCTTCGCCAAAGCCCACCGACATTCTCCTAAGAAAACAGCCTCCAGCGATCACAGCCTCGTTCTTCGAGAGAATGAAGTTCTTGATAGACGAGGGCAGTCTGCAGAACTACGCGAAGCAGGAGACCTTCAATGAGAGGTGAGTCTTGGTGTTTGATGTTCAGCGTTAGGTTAATTGAACTGGCTTAAGACGGTACGGTTTACAAGCGTTTTGACATTACAAACTTGATTCCAGAAATGTTTATCAGTTTTTAATCCGATATTTTGAAAGAAAAAATTCATATATCATCAATATTTGTGTACCTATGGGTAGTAATTTTACGCCTAGTTAAATTTTACTTCATTGGATTTGTTTCATCGAGAGTTTAAAGAACTATTCTGCCACTTGGCAAATATGATTTATTTCTAAATGCTAGTAAACCGTTTCGATTAATTTAAGTGACAGTTTCAATATAAAACAGTATGAGAATATGAATATCTGTTATATAAAATATGCAATGTTGTGCCCCAGTCAATCCTAATGTTTTATTTACATCGTAACAGTGTTCCACGACGCTTTCTTTTGGTTTCTTTACACATCAACTAACTGTCTTCTTTAGTTTATATATTTGTGGGGGACGTAGCCAGAATTAATGTGGGGGTTTTAGTCCGAAATTGCAACAACCTATTCTTAATTGTTTATTACCTTTTTTGTGTTATTCTAAACTGGACTAAAAAGTATATTTTTGTTTTCTATCACTATTTTTCTCCACAACGTTTATTCAAAAATTAACCCACCATGTACCTATAATAAGGTCTAAATTCATAAAAGACGACCTCTGGCTGCGATCCTTGTGGCGATACTAAGCGATTGGCACTGCATGACGGGTACACCACCACTATCGACTTCCTATCCTCTTCTTAACTAAAAAAAATAACGCAAATAATGATTACTTACTCATTCTGTGTCATTTCTCTCGGTTTTCTAACGCTGCGCAGTATGTTTTGGAATCACTTCAACACGAGGTAAGATTTGTGAATCCGACGCAGGATTGTGTGTGAACAATTTAGTTTCCTACGTCCATGTAGTGTTGTGTATTTGTGTGTTCAGAGGCGTTTTTATTTTGGCCAAAAGTAAAATTTTAAAAGCAGCCATTTTACCAAACGACTACATTGAAATTTTATATTTTTGATATCGTCATTAATATGTCATAATTTAAAGAAATTTATATTAGGTTTTAGCATTAAGTTTTTGAAGACATTTGCTTTTGCCCCCCAACCTAAACCCGCCTCTGTTGTGTGGTCAGCGATACCAAAGGTGCATGCCCGTTATTATGTGTAGTAAAATTATTTATTGTGTCCTGTGAATTTGTGTTACGCTTTTTATTTTTAATATTATCACTACTGTGATTAAGGACGTAGATATTTGATACCATTTATAAATAACACATTTAACATATATATATATATAATGTAGAAGTTAATACAAATAGATTAGTTGTAATTGTTAGTGAGATCCTATAAAACATCTTCATAGATGTAGGTACTTGGATAATGTAGAAATTAAACACGAGACAGAAAATATTTGTTATGAACAATGATTTAATAATAGTACCTTGTGAAATGCAAACCCTTGTAGATATCTAGCTCAAGACGATAAAAAGCTAGTTATTATTGTCTAAATACCAAACAGAAAATTAATCTTTTCAATGAATAAACTATTCTCGAAATAGAAAGAGACAAGGATATTTTCACTATCAAAGACAAATCTAGACATACTGGAGATGCCCTTATATTGGCTATCTTAACATCGATAGATTAGTATTAATTCTTAATTAACACATTCAATCCTTTACACACGTATTCAGATATATCCAATACAGAATCTAAGCTGAATATAGAAATTGAACAATCAAATCCTAAAAATTTCAGCCGCTCAGCAGTAATCCGTGGACGAGTAGTGACAACCCTAGGTTCTGGTCTGGTGGGAGTCAGGGTCTCCACCTCCACGCCTCTTGAAGGCTTTACCCTCACCCGAGAAGATGGCTGGTTCGATCTCCTGGTGAATGGAGGAGGCGCTGTGACCCTGCACTTTGGAAGAGCACCGTTCAAGAGGTCTTCTCAAGTTGTCTTCGTACCGTGGAATGAGGTTAGTGGTACATTTCTATCCTTGAAGTGGTGGAGAAACTTAGAAAGATGAATGGTATAGTATGATTTTGAGCCAACTGATTAATATATCAGACAATAAGATAATGCATAATTAAAGGAATATGAAAATGAAAAGGATACGCATAATTCCAATGAAAGAATAATAAGCAACTTATAAACATAGTGGGAACAGTTCTTGCGTTTTTGAATATTTTTATTGTATTGTATCAGCCCATATACGTCCCACTGCAGGGCATGGGCTTACTCTACAATCGAGATTACGATTGAGAGTGATTAGGTCATATAGTCCGCCACGCTGGCCTAGTGCGGGTTGGCGGACTTTACATTTTAAACATTGTTTTCATTTTTTTTTAACATAACAACTGCAAGACTCTACGGTCCTAGCTTATTCCCACTTTGAATGCGGAGTATTAAATACTATACATAGCAGGAATACTAATAAATAAAATACGTCATGGTATCTAAGATAGTTTTACGTGAATGTTACACATAGAAATAATCAAGACACAGTGACCTCCTTCTGCGTGGATCGGAAACGCAAAAACCAACTAACTTTTTAATTTAATAGTTGTAAAATAAGGGCAGTTAAATTTTGACAGTCACTGAGCGGATGATTAATACCTCAGTCTTCTCCCTGACCACGAAAACTGTAAAGTGAGCGAAAAGTAAAAACAGGTAAAAATTAAACGAAATGCCCGACAAAATCCGTAAAAATTAGTTTTATTTCAAATAAAATACTGAAAACCGTAATGATTCAATCCAATATATTCACGGCTGTGGAAAAAGCTATCAATATTTGCATAAGCCATTTGTTCTGTATGAACATTCAATTTATGGTAAACCTTCTACCGTCTCAAATAATGAAATAATACCGAAAATATTCACTAAAATATAGGTTTTTAGCTCCCTTCAATGATATATGAAAAGTTTAGTCAAACTCACAAGTAATTGTTAGTTGATCTTAGGTGATATTGTTAAAAATCGTAAAAAGTACATGATTGAAGCATTCAGCAGCTCAGCGTCCATTTTAATTCCAATAAGATGGATATCACGCATTGAGAATAGTACCGAACACCTAGATTCCGAATTTTCGATTCTCAGTAAAATAAAAAGAAAAATAATGCGAGAATAACATCCGCTAGATAATGATTGCTAAAAGACTTTTGCAAGTCTTGGGTGTGTTTTTTTCTAACATATCTTATGCTTTAAAAAAATTACATTGTAGTTGTTATATAAATGAATGTTCGAAAGCAGGTCAGGCTAGCATTGTGACACATTATATAGGCCAACCGTGCCATGTCATACAAGTTTAAAGTAAATATATTCCGAGCGTATGCAGATTTTAAAAGTGTGTGCTGAGTAATTTAGTTTTTCATCCGCGGCGAACATGCAATGCAACGATTAAAGAACAATTACTACTTTATGGCTTTATTATTGAGGTTGTAAAATTTAGACGTGCGGTGGCATCTACATTTTTATGTGCTTATGCTGTTAGTGGAACGGAATCTTGATCACATATTTTGTCATAATGTCATTATTAAGCAGGAATGCAAAAATATTATATTCATTTTTGCAATTAATTGAATACTCTAATTAATGTAATATAAATGTAATAATTGTTCGGCAAATAAATAATGAATAATAATTGATACAGTGCACAAAAACACAGTGGGTAGTTAAGAAAAATTTATTCGTGACTGTTGTTGAGTAATTTATACTCACTACAAGTTACTTCCACCTTGATAAGTTCTTGTGTCTTTTTGTAAGAAAAAATTGTGTTGTCAATTTGTTACCGCGAAGAATTAATAGTTAATCCAAAAGGCTATTTGTATTCTTATGCTGTTACGTGTGTTTTCAAAATCAACAAATTAACGAATACTGTAATAAGGTATCCTCTGCGATTATTTTATACGATTGATCTGCTAACCCGCACTAAACATATGTATTATTCTAAAGTTTAATTACACCTCGAAATGCATAAAATACAGGGCTTATAATTTTTATAATACCAAATAAATGAATTCTAGGATAGCATTTGACAATCAGTATCATCAAGTGACATCTACGTGAGATGATTAAGTAGAATTTGTTGGAGAGTTTAGGTTTGAAATGTGCACCTACGCAGGTGCTTAATTAGACCGTTTCGTATGTGACGAATACGGCCACATTTTGGACAGTTAAATACTGTACTTGTATGTCTTTCACGGTTGCGGGCTAACTGCTCGAACCAGGCCTGATCCTGAGAAGAAACGCCATTACCTAGGCATTTCCGCCATACGGTATGATCGACCGCCTTAAACTAATATAAAATATACTTAAAATATCCTTCACTCATGGAATACTCACGATTCAATGGGCAGTGTTGCTCTTTATAAGCTGGTTTAAAAAAAACAACACAAGAGTTTCTTCCCCATTCTTCTCTAATGAAAACTGCTTTCCGAACCAGGTGGTAGAACAAAAAATAACTAAATATAAATGATGTTCAACATTAATAATTAATTATTTGCATTTTCATTCTTCAGGTGGTGATAATCGACGAGGTGGTAATGACGACAGCGGATGAGAAGACAGGCATGGGTCCGCCGCAAGCCTGCCTTGCGCATGACTACGACGCCATGAAGCCGGTGGTGCTGGCCACGTGGAAACACGGCTTCCAGGGAGCTTGTCCTGACAAGAGTGCTATACTCGCTGAGTCACAGGTTTGTCGCAATTTTAAATATTTAATGATTTAAATATTTTATTCTTAACCGATACCGTCATTGCAAGATTTGTCGATTATTTTTTAATTATTTACAAGAATTCTCAATTAATTCTGCTGACGCTTTAAAATATGGTATAACCGAGGAAAATAAACTGAATGATTCTTTCGCCCAGTATATTTTTGAATAACCCGCGGAAGGATTAAGTAATTGTAATGTAATTAATAAAAATCATAAAAAGTACAATATCGTTTATTCAACAAAAATGATTTTATTTTTTCCAGGTGGTGCAAGAAAGCCTGCAAATTCCAGGAACGGGTCTTAACCTGGTGTACCACAGCTCACGCGCAGCTGGGTACCTCTCAACCATCCAGCTTCAACTTACTCCAGAGAAGGTCCCACCAACGCTGGCCTTGATCCACCTTCGCATCACCATCGAAGGCATCCTCTTCGAGAAGACCTTCGAAGCCGACCCAGTCATCAAGTTCACGTACCCTTGGAATAGACTGAATGTATACAGACAGAGAGTGTATGGAGTAACCACTGCGCTAGTCAAAGTTGGCTACCAGTACACAGATTGTAAGGACATCATCTGGAATGTCCAGACGACCAAACTGAGCGGGCATGATATGAGCATCTCTGATGTTGGCGGATGGAACTTGGATATACATCATAGATATAACTTCCATGAAGGTAATTTGAAGTTCTTAGTTGGTAACACGAATATTTATATGAATATTTTATGTAGCTAGCCGTTTTAAATGGAAAAATAAACCAATATAGAATAACACATATGTAAACATAAAACATTTTATAATATTTAATACTTTAATAAGTGTTTTCTTAAGTTTTGTATTGATTGTCGACACTTGCATAACATTATCACGCGGTATACTATTACAACTCAATATCAGGGAAAATAATAAAATAAACATGAATTAGAGCACTAATCACAAACCTTGATGTCTAATAACTAAAATCAATTTCAGGTATACTCCAAAAGGGTGACGGCACCAACATCTACCTGAAACACAAACCTCGACTGATCATCACGACTATGGGCGACGGGCGCCAACGGGAGCTTGAATGTGGTTCTCAATGCATCGGCCCAGCCACTAAACAACGTCTACTTGCCCCTGTCGCTTTAGCCGCTGCCCCTGACGGCTCTATATTCGTTGGAGACTTCAATCTGGTGCGGAAGATTAGCACTGACGGCATGGTTCGAACTGTGGTGAAGCTCAAGTGAGTTAAGAATGAATACTATTGAAATAATTGCTGGATTTTTAAGTATTACAACAGTTCATTGTATTATATATGTTCATATATTTACGGCAATGCTTCACCCAATATTGTAATCCACTTGAACACCAAATTGCAATACTTATATATTCCGAATTCTGTTTCAGTGCTACTCAAGTGTCCTACCGCTACCACATGGCACTATCCCCACTGGATGGAACACTCTACATCTCAGACCCCGAATCCCACCAGATTATCAAAGTCCGAAACACCGACGACTACAGTGATCCTGAACACAACTGGGAGACTGTTGTGGGATCTGGAGAAAGATGTCTTCCTGGAGACGAGGCGCATTGCGGTGACGGCGCTCTCGCTAGGGACGCCAAACTTGCGTACCCTAAAGGAGTAGCAGTTTCCAGCGACAATGTCCTTTACTTTGCCGACGGCACAAACATCCGCATGGTTGATAGAGACGGTATTATCACCACTGTAATAGGTAATCACATGCATCGAGCGCACTGGAAACCGATCCCTTGCGAAGGCACTTTGAGCGTTGAAGAAGTCCATCTACGCTGGCCAACTGAACTTGCCATCAATCCTTTGGACAACAGCTTGCATATTGTTGACGACCATATGATATTACAAATGGCACCCGATGGCAGAGTGAAAGTGATTGCAGGAAGACCGCTCCATTGTCCATCACCATTAACTGGCTATGATATGGAGTTAGCAACGTATGCTACATTAGTCATGCCACAAAGCATCGCTTTTGGAGCCGCAGGAGATTTGTATGTTGCTGAGAGTGACTCACAAAGGATAAACCGAGTAAGATTGATCACCACTGATGGAAAAATATCATTATATGCCGGTGCAGAATCCAAATGTAACTGCTTAGAAAGAGGCTGCGACTGTTTCGAAGCTGATCATTTCCTTGCATCCAACTCTAAATTCAACACAATTTCTGATGTTATTGTTAGTCCGGACGGCATTGTACACATCGCTGATCAAGCTAACTATAGAATCCGGTCCGTAATGGCGAGCATCCCAGACGCAAGCGGTGCTAGAGAATACGAGATTTACTCACCAGACACGCAAGAAATTTACATATTCAACAGGTTCGGACAACATGTCATGACAAAGAACATACTTACCAGCGAGAATAACTACGTATTTACTTACACAGTGAATACTAGCAATGGAAAACTAAGTACTGTCACAGATGCTGCCGGCAATAAGGTATTCCTTCTCAGAGACTATTCTAGTCTAGTCAACTCTATTGAGAATACCAAGGGACAGAAATGTAGGCTAAAGATGTCACGAATGAAGATGCTGCAAGAGTTAAGAACGCCCGATAACTTCAACGTCACTTTTGATTATCACGGAACCACTGGCTTGCTCAAAGCAAAGTATGACAGCACCGGAAGAAGCTATATTTACAAATATGATGAATTTGGAAGGCTCACGTCAGCTGTTACTCCTACAGGCAGGATTATTAACCTGACATTCGATTTGAGCCTCAAGGGTGCCACCGTGCGAGTCAGCGAAAATAACAGGAAACCTATTTCGATATTAATCAAAGGATCCTCTGTTAATACGAAGGTCGGAGAAGCTGAGAAAAAGACTATCATATCAACTGATGGCAGTATTTCTTCTAGCATGCCTTGGGGCCATGTTATTTCAACGGATACAGTCCCATACACCATACTTGCGGAAATAGATCCAATACTTGGTGAGAGCTATCCTGTACCGGCCAAACAAAGAACTGAAGTTGGCGGCGATTTAGCGAACAGATTCGAATGGAGATACTTCTTACGAAAATTGGTCACCAATAAGGGCAAGAGCAAAGCAGTCGCGCAAATCGGACGCAAGCTAAGAGTAAACGGCGAAAATCTTCTAACGCTCGAATACGACAGAGACACATCGACTGTTGCCGTCTTCATGGACGATAAAGTGGAGCTTCTTAACGTAACTTATGATAGAACAGCGAGACCGCTCAAATGGGGCCCTAGAAACGGTATCTTTGCAGAGGTTGAATTGGAATATGACCGATTCAACAGACTGACTAGGTGGAGTTGGGGAGATTTGAACGAAACGTATGGATTTGATAGAGCTGGACGACTTCATGAAATCCGTTACGGTGATGGGTCTTCCTTGGCATATTCATTCAGGGATATGTTCACTAGTCTTCCGCTGAAGGTTACAACGCCAAGAGGCAGCGACTATCTCTTGGACTACGATGACTCTGGTGCACTACAAAATCTAACTACACCTCGGGGGCACATTCATACATTCGCTCTAATGACCTCTCTGGGTTACTTCAAATACCAGTACTTCTCGCCTATGAATCGCCATCCCTATGAAATTCTATACAATGATGATGGACACATCCTCGCAAAGATTTTCCCGCACCAGTCTGGGAAAATTCTTTACGTTTATGATAGCACGGGCAAGTTGGAGACTATTTTGGCCGGCGCATCTGCTATCCGGTACGTTTACCATGAAAACACACATCTGGTGAAGAATGTGGAAATCACAGACCCAGATTACGAACTAAAACAAGATTATAAATACCACGCAGGCATTCTCAAAGACGAGAAAATGAAATTCAATTCCAAGAGCGGTTTGAACAATGCCCACTTCAAATATCAGTATGATGGAAACGCGCGCCTATCTACAATTGATGTGAATATTAACAGCAAAGAAACGCCACAATTGAGACTGAAGTACAACCAGAATCTGGGAATACTGGAATCAGTGAGTGATTTGAGAATCTACCGTAACACATTCAATCGCTCAGTAATGCAAGACACCAGCAAACAATTCTTCACTATCACTGATTACGACGATCACGGCAGAATCAAGACTGTTCTCATAAACATCAAAGCTTTCGACGTATTCCGCCTGGAATTGGAATATGATGTTAGAAACCGAATCAAGACGAAGAAAATGATGATCGGCGACACATCGTCGAGCGAACGAATTAGTTATAACTACGACGGACACCTCATGGAAGTGGTTGGATCCGAAGACGACTGGAAATACAATTACGATGAGAACGGCAATGTAATTGGCATTATTGAACACGGAGAGAAACGCTACCTCGGCTACGATATTGGCGACAGAGTTGTGCAGTACGGAGATATCGAATTCAGCAGTTACGATGGCCGCGGTTTCGTTATACGCCGTGGCGAACAGAAGTACAGATACAACTCTCGAGGCCAATTCGTACATGCATTCGAAAGAGATAAGTTCCAAATGTGGTACTACTACGATAACAGGAATAGACTGGTGGCCTGGAAAGACGAAAAGAATAACATTACGCAATTCTTCTACACAAATCCTCAAACACCGAACCTGATCACGCACATGCATTACCCGAAAACAGAAAAGACCATCCGTTTCTTGTATGATCAGAGAGACTTCCTGACCTGCATCGAGACAGAAGACCAGCGTTTCTATGTAGCAACAGATCACAACGGTTCACCTTTGGTGGTCTTCGATGTAAATGGTGAAATCGTTAAAGAAATCAAACGCAGTCCATTTGGAAAGATCATCAAGGACACGAAACCAGAATTCTATATACCTGTAGATTTCCATGGAGGCGTTTTCGATTATAATACGAACCTAGTGTACGTTGAGAATAGGCTGTACGATCCAGTTGTTGGTCAATGGATGACGCCAAGTTGGGAGCACTTAGCTACAAAACTAAGTCTCCCGACAGATATCTTCACGTACAGGTTTAGAAATAACGATCCGATAAACAAGAACCAGAACGTTCCGTACATGACTAGCCTGGCGAGCTGGCTGCAGCTGTATGGATACGATATGAACAAGATGATGGGTTCAAAATACATCACCGATATGATCTTCCAGCCAATGACGTCAGTGACCGCACCACAGTTGGCCCCCGACTTCGGCGTCATGTCTGGACTCCAGTGCATCATAGAAAAGGTAACAGACATTTTAACTAGTATTCATTTTCAACGGGAAATATGTATTTATCTTGTACTTTGATATAGTAATTTAATTTTAAAATCTACAGCAATAATTTTTACTTTCTAGGTGAACGACAAGCTATCCGACATCGATTTCGTCCCAACACCACTGTTGAAGATGGAGCCGATCACGAGAAACCTGCTCCCACGAGTGTCGTACAAACGAGGCGTGTTTGGAGAAGGAGTCCTCATATCCAGGGTCGACGGCAAAGCCTTCATCAGCGTTGCCGACGGTGCCAACAGCGTGGTCGAAGATGTTATCACCACTGTCTTCAATAACTCTTACTTCCTTGACGTTCACTTCAGCATTCACGACCAGGATGTGTTCTATTTCGTGAAGGACAATTCTCTGAAGATTAGAGATGACATGGAGGAGTTGAGGCGGCTGTCTGGCAAGTTTAATGTGTCACAAGATGAGACTAATGATCAGGGGTTGGAGGTAATTAAAAGCTTTGTTTGTTTTATAAAACGTTTCCTTATAATTTGCCAAAGTCCGTGGGGCAGTAGGTTAAAATGCCTACTATGAAAAGTAGAGTTTAGACAAAAGACTGTGTTACTCACAAATATTTGTGTCGAGTCTGACTGTTGTGAAACCAAGAAAAAAACTATAGTTTCTGATGGCAGATTTTAGCAACTATGCGAATGATTATTAATTATACCAAATATTCAGTAATAAAAATGTTCTGGGCTTATTTAGTTTAATGTAAAATATGAAAAAATTCCAGGTGCGAGTCCACGCCGTGGGCAAGGGCTCGGCGCAGGCCGTGATCGTGCTGCGCTACGGCGTGGAGCCCGCGCAGGAGCGCATCAAGCTGCTGAAGCACGCGCACAAGCGCGCCGCCGTGCGCGCCTGGGAACGGGAGAAGGCGCTCGTGGCGGCCGGCTGGGAGGGCCGGGGCTCCTGGACCGAGGAGGAGAAGGAGGAGCTCATCTCCCACGGCATCGTCGACGGCTGGGCCGCCAGGGACGTACATTCCGTCTCCAAATACCCCCAGCTGGCTGATGACCCCGCCAACATCGTCTTCGTGAGAGACGGCAGAAGAAAACGGAGAAAGAGCGGCCGCGCACGCCACCGCTCGTGACTCTCTTAATACGTGCCATACGACGCCATTTTGAAATCCAAATTTGACACCCGCCATGGACAAAATGGCGGGTCTCATATTCGGTTTTGATTATTATTTTTATAGGACTGAAGCGTTCTCTGCCTCGGTAAGGATAAGCGTGGTTTATATGATCGGTAAAATGATCGTAGGAATGTAACAAAATGCATACGACTGAACGGAACGTACGGGTTAGGTTAACGGATGTAATGAGAGACGGGACATACGAGCAAGACACACACTTTACTTTGCTTTTTGTACTTAGTCGTGTAATATCCCTGGCTTGTTTACTTTCGCCCACACATCGGACTGAAATGAATCTCGTAACAACTCACTACAGGGTACCGAGTCATAAATAAAAAGTGAACTTTAAAATAATAATAATTAATAAACAAACTGAGCATAATATTACAAATGGAACCAAAATACTCAAACGCGATCACAACTTTTTATATTGTTTTTTTAATTTTGTATGCCCATGATATTATTTTGATTTATATTTAGATGTCCTTAGATCACACTTATTTCATTTTACGCACGATTGTGGTTAGATGAAACGTAGAATCGTGGTAACTTTAAATTAGTGAATACTTAAGATTACCTTTTTTTAAACCCATTATACTTAGAGGTACGTTAATTTATCACAAACATATACTCCTATCACGTTTTAGCCAAATATTTCTTTAACCGTACTGTTTAGATGTAAATAGAATATAAATATATACATATATATATTTTATTCTTGTAGTCGTTCCTTTTTACATTAGACCTAAAGTCTTTTTTACTTCGCAATACTGTTTAAGCAATAATTTTATATGTTCCCTACTAAGTTAATAATATGTATGTATATCGTATCTGTATAAGCGAGTTAAAATTTCACGGCCTAGGATAAAATATTTTTTTCCAAACTCTTGAAAATCAAACTCGCTTTCTTGGTCTCGCTGACTTGAAATTTAATGTGTAATCTTTGAAATTGTAAAAAGAGCTTTCGTCCCATTACAATGGTAGTGTTCAAATCACGATCGTTTCGCCCTAGTTGTTATATGTTGGTAACTTAGCTCACTCATCCCGAAATAGTATGGCCTCGTAAGTAAAATAGAAGAATAATAAAATTAAATAACTTCTGACAACCGTTATACGTACATTCTGCATGTGTTGTGCAATAATCGAAGAGTAGGATTTACAGTAACAATGTAGGTCTTCTCGCAGACTTATCAAACGTTTTTTCTTAGAGACTGACATTTTATTTAGCTTAAAATAATGCGTACAAACATTTCGCATCATGCAGCGTAATTTACGCACCTAAAATCATTTTGCGTGCGTATTTCTTCTTCGCATTACGCAGTGTACGTGTGATTTGTAATTCCTAAGGATAAGTCGGCGAGAAGAGATGTAATTTAAAAATGTAGATTTATATATAGTATATGTCCATGATGAATGTATCTCATTTAAATTGTGGTGTCTATTCTGTGTTAGAGGTACTAATTTAATGCTAGTTGACTGAGTGAATAATGATGGATGATATTTTTTACGAAAAGTGTTAAGGGGCTAAATGAAATTAGTTTTTTCCACTACCACAAAAATATCGTAATACAATTTTTATTAATTTATTAGATTTTATCTCAAAATACAATTATATATTTTATTTGATGTATTTTAATGTGATGAGTTGTTTCATGGATTTATGATGTATTTTTATTGTCACTGAGTGGCGTGAACTAATTTGGTGGAGCCCCCTGGCGGAGGAAGGTTATAACTACGTTGGCTCGCCGGGCCCGCCCGCGGCTCACACTATGGTGATATTTTTGCAAAATGTGACGAAACGAAGCAATACATTGTAATTTTAATACGTCTTATCCTTTATTTAGTGATGTTTAAGGTGTATTTTATTTTTAATAATAATGATAATAATATATATCTATTGTGAGTAGTTATTCATTTTGCGGTGATATATAGAGCGGTATAGTTATCTTTTTTATAATGTATAAAGGATTCTAATTTGTAAATAGGTACTTAATTATGTTACATGTAAAAATATTGTACATATCTCTTACGCTTGGATTATTTATAATGTAAACCGATAAGGAGTTTTAGATTAATGTTGAGATGTAATAAAACAGGATGGGCAGTTGTAGAAATGTTCACGTGTGCTAAGAGTTGCCAGCATTGTCGCTATAAGTTTTATTAATTCTATGAAAACATTAAATATAAACTGGACTAAAATAATATCAAAACAAAATGCAATAAGTAAATAATTAATTAATCTGAGAAATATAAAAAAAAAGATTTTTAATAGCTTCAAAATTGGCAACACTTGCTGCATGTATTAAAATGTAACTAT
Source organism: Theretra japonica (assembly GCA_033459515.1). Taxonomy (NCBI): domain Eukaryota; kingdom Metazoa; phylum Arthropoda; class Insecta; order Lepidoptera; family Sphingidae; genus Theretra; species Theretra japonica. The sequence continues at coordinate 13,982,479 of CM065939.1, read as the reverse complement.
AGATTAACTAACAAAACGTAACACCACGATTTTACACTGTTGGTTAATCCATAGACAGGCGCATAGGTCGTAGAGCTCGTCATAGACTGTATACGGCCACACAATCGACAGATTTAAACCATAGACTCAGCTTTTAGATTTTTTTAGAGAGCTTTATGGGCTGTCTGAATGAATGACCATTAACCAAGACCGCATTTATTCTATATAATTAATTTATTAATATTAGAAGTTGCATTTTAAGTTCTACTACAAAAATCATAACTAATAAGTTTAAAATCTGACAAAAAATTATCCAAATATTTGTGAGATAGTCGAAATGCTTGGTGCTTTTTCGGTGCCATATCAACAATTCACTTTTATTTCATATTTGCTAGTCCTATGCTTGGCGACGATGGTCGTTCGTTCAGTAAGTGGCGATCACAAGGAGCATTTACATGGTAGAACTGATTTCCTCTTAAAGCATTTAATTTTAATCTCTATTGTAGATACGGTGCATAGACCCCATTGATATTCTGAATGTGTATAGCGTTGCAGTCATACTCGAGTTAGTTGGAGCGTGTGCGTGCTGTGAGGCGATGTAAGCATGTACAATAATAAATAATAGAAACTATTCTAATGGAATATGTAATAAAAAATATAAAATCTATGACGGTGGTTTTAATTTCCTCCTAAGACAAAAAATATAAAAAAAAAACATTTTATATGTGTAGATTCAATTTAATATGCTAGCTAAGTCCATGATCATTTAAATCCAATTAAACCATAAGCATTATATTATACAAATACACGATTAGAAAACAGTTAACATTCACAAAATAACCTTTAAAACATTTCTTTTGTACTGAGGGTATTACGAAAACCTAATTTCATTAAAACAAAGTACTAGGAGAACATAAGATATGTGAGGGTATCATTCTACGGAAATAAAATAAAAATCCAATAACAGAAAAGTTAATTTCATCAGACGAAGTACTAGGATCGCATAAATTACGTGGAGGTCTGTGGGTAGAATTCAACCTTATCAATTTATGAATCAATTCACTGAAAAGTTGGTTTCATTCACACGAAGTACTAGGAGCGCATAACTTATTAGGAGGTCTGTGGGTATGATCCAACTAAAAGATGTAAACAAAAAGCGTAACTCATTTTTTTATGAAAACTACCCACATTTGTCATGACAATCGTCGATATGCTCAAGAAATAACTCTTTGGAATTTCTGTGCTCCTGGTACTTCAATGAAAATTATCAATGAAAAATGCTGACATAAACATACCCACGTTTTGTTTTAAATATTTTTAAATACCCGACTTCACTCAAATATTTACAATGCCGTCTTTCCTTACGTAACCATCAATTTTTAAAGATTCATTATCGTAATTTGTTTCAGTGTGTGCATTTATGATGTGATTATCAATATAGAGGTAAAAATAAATAAAAAACAATATCAAATTATAAAAATAATTTATTATCCATAAATAATCTACAAGTGCTCCAATTACAACTAGTGATATGTCACAACGGAATTATTTTAGACTTTGCACAAACATTAAAACGTAAACGTCAACATGGTAGCATCAAACAGCTATTTAACACAATTTACATAGTTGATAGTATCAAATCGGTATAAGACGCACCGCAATTTTTCTTTAATATATATGCTGGACAGAATATAACGGCAACCAAAAATATATCTATACATTTCCACAAAACAATATCGTATAAATTTTCACAAAAACATACTTAGAATTTTGCATACATTAATGACGAGTAATTTCGTCATTGAACTATATACACAGATCACTCCCAATAGATACCGCATCATGTCAATATTATTGAAATCGAAAAATGCCAGAAATGGCTGAGGTAAGCGAGAGACGTAACAGCAATTTTTAGTGCTGTGAACGAAAAATTATTATATTACAATGTCGATAAGCCTGTCGATAGTTTCAATATAATTATTTGATAAACTTTTTTTTCATTGTTATGATATTATAATTGATCTTTTCAAAGAAAATAATAAAAATGGCATTTCAGTATTTTTGTAAAATATTTATACAGAGACTTATAATAATTTATTAAACTTTATTTGTCTATACAATTATACATAATAAAATTGGTCAATGCAAAGTAGACCCAAATGACTTGAATAAATAACTCTGACAGATCGGGAACCATTCATTACCACGTCGTGTAAGTAGCGTAAAATAATTATGATTTTGTTTCAACACGTTTCGAAAACCATAAAAAAACATTAACATTCCAATCCAATCCAATCCATCAGTCAAAGGAAGTTCACTGTTGAACATAGGCCTCTCCCAATGATTTCCACAGTGACCTGTTGGAGGCAGCCTGCATCCAGCGACGTCCCGCGACCTTCACCAGGTCGTCTGACCACCTAGTTGGTGGACGTCCAACGTTGCGCTTTCCGCTTTGAAAAATTAAATTAATTAAAAATATTTAAATTATAACGGAGGAAATTAAAACCACCGTCATATATTTTAATAACATTCATAATTTTATTAACATTATTTATGTTTAAACTATTCCTATGTAGTTGATGAAATCATTTAATACATTTGTTTATACTTAACAGAACCAGTTATTTTTACTTTAAGAGCAATCGCGTGAATAACAAAAAAGTGCAAAATTGAAATTATATCACGATTGCAATATTGACATCAACACTAAAGCGGGTTAACAAGACGTTTCCAAGGTATGCAAAAGACAAATATATTGATTACACTAATGAGAGAAAGAGATAACTTTCAAACTGCTTTTAATGTCCATTATAACTTGAGCTCCGGTCACATGCATTTAATATATCGTAATATTTCTTACCTATGAAAAAGTATACCATATTTTTTAAACTGGACCTCCAGGTGTTCTTTCTGTACCATTTCACACAACAATTGCTTTATTTTGGTATATTTTAACATATCAAAGAATAAAAACAATATGAATTATATTTGTGCAATGACACCGACGGTTCAAGAAAGTGGACGTTGCTGTTATTGCACGTAGATGCACTGCGCATAATCAGTGAAAATTCATAGACGTATTAACACGAATCATTTGCCTTTGATGTGGTATCTATTGGGAGTGATCTGTGCCTATATATTACAATGCTTACACACGTATAATTTGTTAAACTATAATACAATACTACTTACATACAACGTAGCAAGTCTTTGATAACATATTTTCCGTCTAACCAAAATCACAATAGCGTGCACACAAAACTATTCCTTAATATCAAAACTCTTTTAAGCAGCTCATCAAAGCTTGCCATACTCAAGACCAATACCAACTGCTCATCGATTGCTTTTACTACGCCGGCCTACAAAAATACTGAATATATACTTTCTGACGCCTACTCGAGTCTCGACGAATACAATCAATGGCGATCGCTAATGAAGCGGATATAAGTACCAACAAAAATAGGATTAACTTATTTCTATTCTAAGAACTATTAAAACTACATATACGCGTCAAAAATATGTAAATTCACAAGGCGCGTACTAAATTGCACAAGCTGACTACGCTTACGACGTTATATTACGTCAAGGCCAAGTTTACGCTATGGACGTTTTATTATTGCAAATAAATCATAACGGCCTTATTTGTAGACAGATTTTAAACCTATTTTAGTTACAGAATATTTTGTCCCTTTTGAACAACTTTAAAATTCAGGTTTACCGAAGAAAAAACGTTCGATAAATAAAGTAGATTTTAAATCTATCTATGAATGAGGTCGTATATGTTTATATTTTAGTTAAAGGATAAATGCAATACAGAATTTAAGATCTTTAGCCCCAAAAACATCATCAAAAGTTATAATATGACGACGTTTTGCGTCACTTATTAATTTACCTTATTAATTTACAGCAGCACAATCAGTGCAAGAAATAACATAACTGAACTCAAGAGTTATCGATTTCATTACATTTGCATATCTTTAATTAATTGTGTTTAAAGTAATAGCTTCTATAGTCATTATGGGCAGTTTAACAATACAATAGCTGTCATACACTTTGGAACGGAATATATGGTAATTATAAATAAATGGTAATTTCATAAGTACCTATTAGCGAGGACAGCTTACATATCATATATATTATTTTACTCCCTTTTACTTTACAAAAGCGTCATTGTAAGGTCATATAAGAAAGTTTATTATAACTGCTAACTCAAAATGCAATAATGGACAGCCTTATACTTATAGTAATAATAATACAATAATTTGTAATTTTAACCAAGAACAAAATGCATAAAAACCGCTCTTTACTTTTCTTGATTACCAAGTGTCTTATGATCAAAATCTTTAATTTTCTTTATACTCCACTTACCAAAAGATTAACAGTAATCAAGTACATCATCGGCAAACAGAACATTTGTTATGCATACAAAAACAAAACCGGAGATATAAAATAATAAAAAAATGTAAGTTATAGATAAGTAGTGAGTAATTTGTTTTATCGATAAAAACCTTTCAATGGCATATTATATATTGACGAACATTTCATATCCATTATTAAAATGATACGACCTTTTAAATATGATACATAGGAAATCTTATGCGTGGAAACGAATAACTTAGCACCGAATAAAAATAATTGTTAACGCCAATGAAATATAGACCTTATTGCCTTATTTTTTGGTTTGATTTGCAACAGATTCGTACTCTTAATGAAATGGTGTTATAATTCCGCAACGTATGTTACGTCAAAATACAAATAAAAAAAACCTAAATTGACGAGAAGCAATGGATGTCACAGTTAACACGAAATAACCAATAGTAGACATAAACGATTGCACGTAAATAACGCACTCGTTGATCGTCTAAAATACACTGACACATATTGAAAATTCTTTTTCTACGCAAGTATACTGTAACAAGTTATTTCAAACGTAAATACATACAATACCTACATCTTCAAAATTTAGTAGGTATAATAGAAAATGAGTCATTGAATAGTATTCCTCACATAACAATCGTCTAACAAGGAACTCGAATATAAATTTATCAAAATTGTAACATGAAATTAATTGTTTTGACAAAATACTTCAAGTTTATAACATATTTTGCAGCGCTATTTATCAATTAACTAATGACAATCGTATCTTCAAGGTGAGAAACTCTCCCCGTTTAAATGCGACTTTAGAGATTTTCGAGTTAATGAAATCCAAAGTAATTTGGTATCCACAAAATATATAATTGATTGTCTAATTATACGGTCCAAATGACAAATATATGAATAGGAACTACAGGGCTCGTAATTTATATTTATAATACTAAATATTTTAAAGCAGCAACAGTGTTGTCCGAACCAACCACGACACCACCTAAGATTCTAAAAGATGTCTTTAATAAAGCCGGCCATAGCTTAACAATAATACACAGTGTAATAACTAAGGACGTTATTTTACATAAATATTTTTCATAATATACTTTATTATGTACCATAAAGCAGAAATCCATATGTTGTCAAATTTAAAGTGTCAAATAGTTTTTATCTTCATTTTATATAAAATTTTAAAGCCTTAAAATAACATTATTAAGGAAAATAATTATAAGTACAAAGTACAAAAATAAATATAAATTCATTGTTTTGGTAAAAAAATATGTAGTTTACGCAAATAAAATAGCCGTAGCAAAAATAAAATTCTCATCGAGTACGCAACTAAATGACTAAAACACATCACTTTATGTCGTTGACTATTTCATCGAACATGGCCGATTTGTTTCAATAATTTTACTTACCTTTGTAGCCACTATTCCCAAAAAATATACCACATCAAGACTTAAAAAAATAAAATATAAACAAATCTCTACCTACATTTAAGTTATACCAATTTCAACGTAATTGACAGATCAGAATAAAACATACTTAACATGGAGGTATTTTTTGTTTGCGTTTTATTTTTTCGTATCTTGAGTGTGGTAACACAGTGGAAGCTGTTAACCGGACTTAAGTGAAACAAAAAGACGGTCACCCTTATTGCCATTGCGATCAAATATTAATTAATTAATTAAAGTGGCAATATTTCAGTGCCTAAGGAAACATGTATGAGTGTTGACCAATATTTCTGAAGTGTGCACTTAGGCTGCGGCGCACACACACGTTGTGTTTGTGCGTAACGCGGACGTAACTATCACACATCAAGTGTGTTATGTAGATAAATGGTGTGTATGGCCCGCAGTAGACTGTAACATAACCGATGGTATATGAAGAGCAAGTAGAATATCTATTAATTGACACAATAGTGTATTTTACTATGCTCATTTTTTTCTATTATTTTGCGTACAAATACAAGTACCATTAAAATAAAACATTTATGTTAAAAGTATAAGTAAGTATTTAAGTTGCATGTAGCATGTGGCAAGTATTAGTATATTAAATGAAAGAGTGGGAGCGTAAATCTTACCGTCTTTTTCACACTCGCACACTGTAATGCATATTAGGACTAGTGACGTAACTAGTTTTGTTTCACATCCCTTTCTTTTTACTCCCACTACAAGATTTAAAACGTTTCTAACTTGTTTAGTTGCGAATAGATTTACAAAATTCTTTGTTTGCTTTATTTTAGATATGAATACCTTTTGATAAATACAATAAAAAAAATAGTGAAATATCCTATTACAGCCCACTGATCGTATTCGGATACACACAAAATAAACACGACACATTTTAGTATGACTCACATTTAGTCCGGTTAACATTGTCCATTGTAGTACTTATTCGTCGACATTCTCGACGGGCCCGGTGACTCGTGTCCCGAACTTGTCCCACTGCACCAGCATATCCTGGTGGATCTTGTCCACATTCCACCGCTGGGTTTTGCTGAGGTCATCGCAGCGGTTGATGTAGAGCGCTAGAGTGGACTCGTCGTAGTCTAGGCAATCTGTGTGGGCACCTTGACGGAGCTGTTTTGTGTCCTGGAAAGGATGGAAATTATGTTTTAAAATTATGGACTAAGTGTTGTGCAAGGGTTGTTGTTCTATAAATATTGTCACGTAGATATTGCATCCTAAGCATTAAAAGTATTTTTGCTCAACTTCAGCCAGGTGTGTAATATAAATGTTATTGCCAACGCAGACCGGAAGGGCATGGCAAGGAATTTAATTTTTATTCCCAAAGAATATTCAAACTTGTCTTGTAGAAATACGACATAAATCCCAATGTTTTAAATTGATGCCGTGACACCAAAAGGGATTTCTCAATACCGCGGCATCAAAAAATAAATCGAGCTAGTTGGCAGCACGAGAGTATCCCTTTTTGTACATCTTATCTGCTATATCTGCCTAGACTAAATTACCATTGCCATCAGATACAAAACCTTTGCCGAGACATGACATAAAAAATTGCAATATAATCCTCTAAGAGTCTAATTTATATGTGAGATGATAAGTGTATAGTAAACCGTTTTATTTGCACATATTCTGATATATTTGACATCATACCGGGTGGTACTTCCACAGTTGGTTCCCACCTCCCAGGTGGCAGGAGTACAGTAGAATAGGACTCTTGGGAGATGAATCCGGAACATCCCAGCACATGTTCCGCTGCTTCGATCTGAAATATATTACGGATTAATTAAATACATTTTTTTCACACACGCTCATGCACGCAATAACAATTTATCAGTCCTTATGACAAAAGACAAACTTATAAAAATTGTAATCAACAGTAGGCCTTACATCGAGACGATGATTTGCGTTTTAGATCGTTACATATAAAAAAAATTGACGTTTGCGGTGCGCATTATTTTCCATTTACTATTAAACGTGTCACACACAACAATTTATTAAACTAAAATGTATTAGGGTCAATAGGGACGAAGCATCAATGAATAATGATGCGAAAACTGTAAAAAAAATATTCTCCGGGTATTTTTTGATGTGAAGTAAACAAATATCTATACCCGGGCGATATAGGGCGGAGCTGCTAGTGGACAAAATACAATGAATAAATAAAATAAATACACCCAACAGTCACATACATAGTCCAGACCCCATATTAAGATCAATTAAGTCTTGTATCGTGGGTATCAGAATCTACGAGAGACTTTTCGGTCCCACAAACATTCAGACCCGAGACAAATACTAGTGGGCCTCACAGACATTTGTCTCCGTGCGGGGATCGAACCCGCGGCCCCTCGTTACACAGCCGGCGTGTAACCAACTGCGCCACGGAGTCTGTCAATCTGAAGTCCTTATAACAAGAGGTAATAAAGAATGTAGGTAACCTGATGTCCTTATGCCAGGACAGTATGAACTGTTGTTCTCCCTCGTCGGAGCACTTCTTGATCTGCAGCCGCTCCATCTGCTCGCCGTGGTGCGAGTCCACGCACAGCTGCGGGTTCGATTCCGGCTTTATCTGCAATTATTTATTAGTCATTAATTAACAGATGAGAGAACAGATAACAAACCCCGTGGTGAGTACGTGTTTGATACCGGTCAGAGCAAAATTATTAATACGCTAGCTGTAAAATGAGTAGCTGTGATTTCAATTTTCGCACCGAGACTAAAGTTTGTGTGATCCAATAGTATTTGTTTCTGGTCTGGGTGTTCGTGGGACCGAAGCCGCGTGTAGTTTTTGATAGTCCTGACACGAGACTTTTATATTATAGTGTGGGATCAGGACTATGTAAGTGATCGTCCAGTGTATTTGTATATATTGATTTATTAATATTAACAAATATTGAACTTACATGGCCTTCTCCGAAAGGCTTCGGTTCCACAGTCGGGTACTTAGCGGTGAGATCAAACGCGATCTGGAAAACATACGACATGATTAACTGATATCCGATGCATGTAAAAACTGCAATTATAGGCTAGACACAAAACACTCACTGATATGTGGTTACTACTATAACGGGTTTTCCGCTAATGTGTATAGTAGTCGCTAACAGTCATATCTTAAGCAGAAGACACATAATTATTATTTATTCCACTTTTAATCAAAAGTCTCCCCTTTGCTTCGGCTAACTTTTACAATTTTAAAACGTATACATCGAACTCGTCTTTTCACAGCATCTTAGCCAATTTAAATACGCTTTTCGTTAGTGAACCTTTTTCCTTGTTCAATATCCTGCTAGGGTTCTTACAAAATTGTTGACAAAACGAATTTTACTATGTTTTTCTTACTTGCAAGTCAACAATACCACTTTCAAACGTACTCTCGATTGTGTCGGAGGCCCGTGCCTTGCAGTGGGATGTATGGGCTGATACAGACAAAGATACACAATCATGTGTGACATGTATAAAAACGCATTCAATAAAATAACTTTTAATCATTCTTATTACCAACCGCACAATTTTACGCGAATACCGACTTCACGATGGTGGGATCAAGTAGTCGGTGTCCGGGCGGAATTGTACATCCACTAGCAAAATTCGCATACACACCTGCGTCATGAACCAGCGGAAGGATTTGCACTTGAGTCGTTCCCGCAGCGCCTTCTGTTCCGAGATGTCTCCCGTGTCGATCTTCAGGTACTGAGGCCGTCGCTCGTACAGATACTGAGCGTACTCGTCCATCCACACCTCGGCCACACGCCGGTAGTTCTGCAACACAGGATTACAATCACCTTTTACACACCCGCTACTAAAATACCTTTAACAGTGAAGGAAAACATCGTGAGGAAACCTGCATAGCGTAGCGGTTTAAAAAAAATCTACGGTATGTAAGTCCGCCAATCCGCACTAGGCCAGCGTGGTGGATTATATAGTCCAACCACTCTCAATCGTACTCTCTATTGTAGAGAAGGCCCGTGCGGAGCAGTGGAACGTATATGGGCTGATACAGACAGACTAAAATTCCTGTCGGATAAGATCAACAGATTATTATTATTATTTAATTTTCTTATTTTCTCCATTCTTTTCATTGAACTATCACATTCTCTCCACTACCCTTTCCCACTTATTTTCGTTATTCTTTAGACCCTGATACTCACCCTGCCCACAAAATCTCCGCGTCCAGGGTTAGGGAACGGAGCGAACTTCCTGTAGATGTGCCCCACCCGGGAACAAGGGGCGTCTAACATTCGCCCGCCACACTGCCATATCTAAACAATACAAATTGTAAAACGAATTAAGTCTCAAAGCAGCCTAAGAAAGAGAAACAATAGGCGTACAATATCGGGAGAGTATAGCAAAGATATTATAAGCTCACGTCTGTGCTACAAAAAGGATACGTTGAGGGATCATTAGTATCATCAACAGTTCGTCAAGTTTATTACAATCCCAAATTTTGATAAGAGCTTTTTTCATCAAAGCAGGCAAAAATTCAACTCCCAGACAATTCGTATGAAATCTCATACCTTCAAACCGCAAAACTTACAAAACGTCGTATAAGAAAACACATGTCGTAAATGTATTTAGCTTAGTTAAACATAATCCAAGATGTATTTAAATTTCGACAGTTCGGTTAATTTATTCAGTTCCATAAACCTTAAGGTACAAGACAAATAACTTACATCATAGTTCTAATTTAAATATACACTTGAACACATTCCAAAAGTATCTACTTAAGTAGTGCTAGTAGACTTTGGTACACATAAAAAAAAAACATTTTAAAATAAATTGTCCCGACTACAATCATAATATTATGCACAAGTTTTCCTAGAAGACATCACAGGATAAAAGATACAATGTCGGCGTTAGGGTAGGGCGCGGTTGGGCGACGGCCCTAGGGCGCCAGTGCCGAAAGGGCGCCAATTGTCGATTTAGTGTAATCTACATTGTATTATGTATGATTTATTGTTTTTGGCTTGAATTTGGATAGTACTTAAAGGGCGCCGTAGAAATCTCGCCCAGGGCGTCGTTAATGCTAGAACCGTTACTGGAGATACCATTGCCAGTATAGCCTGGGACAGACTTTACACGACTAATCGTGTAAATTTTATTATTTTATTACTATTGTAAATTAGTATGAAATAAAGATATTTTTATTTTCATAATTATCACAGTACTATTAAAACTGGATATTGAAAATATCAATCAATTTAAAACTATTAAAATTGTAAGTGTTCCGAGAATATATCGATCCTTTGAACAGATAAACGAAACCACTTGAAGTTTATTGATGTAGATGTGTGATAACGATATTTGAGTTTAATTTTAGTGTGTTTAAAAACAATGTGTATTATCAAAGTATTTTTATCATATTCGTTAGGCAACTAATTGAGGAAATGTAAGATGTAATAACAATAAAATCGGTTCTACTGGTTTTATGTTTTACAGGAAACCAATATGCGGATTACTTAACTTACCAAATCTCCTTCATCTTAACCCTCATTATACTAACCGTTACCACGTATTTCCAAACCAGCAACACATCTATCAATTATAGGCTGTTTTGTCCTTTAAAACACATTTATTTCACATCCAAGTTCATCACGTGTTGTGCTTGACTCAAACAATTTGCAATTGATAACCTTCAATTCCCCTCCAAAACAGCTTTATTCATAGAAATACTGGTGGTAGGATTTTCACATCCTGATAAAATTCCGCCATACAACGACTCACAATGGTTCAAACCCCATCATAATGACCCATATAAATCATTTTTCGGATGCAGTCCATGGAGAACCGGAGCAATCTTTTTTTTCATTGCTTGGGTTTGGTAACCGAGCATACAGGTCACCTGATGGTAAGTGATCACTGCCGCCCATGGACATCCACAACGCTGGATCATGGACGTGTTGCCGGCCCAATTGGGAGCGGAGCGGGAATGTAAAGGAATGGGAAAAGGAAAGGGGGATTGGGCATCCCGCAATCTCACTGACCGAACGAAACGCGACAGCGAGGCTGTCGTTTCACGTCAATTTCCTTTGAGACAGTGGTACCGTCCCGGATGAACCTGCCCATTCATGCTGGGTCATGCCTAACAACAGCGTGACTTTACAGTGGTAGAGCAGGAAACTCTTCAGGAAGTATCCTGAACCTATATGAACTACGCTACAACTTACCATCATGTGGATTGTAATGAATTTCTCCTAATATAATCAAATAATAACTAGGTTAATATAACAAATACAACTGACTTTAAAACTGAGTTCGTATTGCTCGCCGCCCCAGATGTCGAGGCCGGGGTCGTAGCCGCCCAGCTCCCAGAAGAACGGGCGCGATATCGCGAACAACCCGCCCGCCATCACTGGACTCCTGGTGAGGGGAAAACATCCTAATGTTAAATAAACACTTCGAATTAATAATAATACTTATTTTAACCCAGATAAGACTACAGTTCAAATAGATCAGCGCGCTAGCGAAGTCTCGCCAAAGTTTTTATAATGATTTCGGGCACTCAAGGAATTGCATCGTGGGACATTAAATTATCAATTTACCCAAAATGAATTGAGTAAGCCGCTTCTCAGTTTGGCAAACTTATGTTACATCGAACATAATATAAAAGTACAAAAATATTTGTAAGAGAAAAAGTAGTCACTTATTTTTCATCAGATATTAGTAAACTTTAGAATGTTTTCAACTAGAAGTGACTATACGGCTTGACCCCTTTCAATCGTACTCTCGATATATAGAGGAGGTCTGTGCCCTGCAGTGGGACGTATACAGGCTGATAGAGATATATTGCACTCACTGGAAGGGTTCGGGCATGTTCTTCTCGTCATCCGGCAGCACCGGCAGTCTCTTGTAGAAGAACTCCCAGTCGAAGGCTCCGCGCGCGCCCTCGTCCTGCGCGCGGTACTCGAACGTGTCGTACGCCACCACGTCGATGAACGGACACACCACCGTGCGGTAGTTCAACGCTATGGGCTCTGGGGGATATAACACCTCAATCATTCCCATGGACATCAAATGATAGCAATTTAAATTGTAAAATATGGGAAACAACGCAGTTAAGGGCCAAAAGTCGCCCAAATCTCGCTGGCTGGATGTCGAAGGGAGAAGAGTCAACAGTCAAAGTCAAGATCGGAAAGCTGACCTTGGCACGGGTCGCGATAACGCTCGATAGATATACAAGTGGCCAGCAAACCACGATGCAAAGGCTTAAATAGCGTTACCATTTAACTTTTCTTACCACATGCTACCACAAACGACCACCCCATTTTACTTTCTAAAGGTGATCAACCCATGGTACTGCCATTACTTATTTGTCACCAGCTAAGTATTATTGTTATTTTATGTCTGAATCACTTTATAAATAGCTTTTTAATTGATGTAATCAAAATATTTGTTCTATTAAAATACGCATGCAATATTTATTATTTTCGCATATGATTTAAGCCTAAGGCTACAACCATGAATGGCGACTCTATGACCATGACCATAAATATTCCCCTTTCTAAACACTTTCAACGCGGACCACACTGCACTTACCATCATCAATATTGTTTACCGTGTCAGTAAAACAGAATCTCAATGGTAATTCAATCAATATACTATAGTGTTATACCATGATATTGACATATGGCATTCAATTTAAACCACAAGTTCCTAAACACCCCAGGTAACATTATGCTAAGTTTGAAAAAACTGTCTGGTAGTTTTATCAAAAATCGCGATTGTAGTTTTGAAGGCTTTTGGTCAACTTGTACCTAACGAGTCATTTTACATCTCAGATAAGTTCCCGAACCGAACTGAAATTCAGCTAAGTGATAAAAATACTTGTATCTATACGGGGTAGCTAAAAATCGTTGAACTAAAATCACGATTTTTGGCAAAAAAATATCTCGGATTTTTTCAAATTTTGTACAATATCACCAGGGGCGATGAGAAACACGTGAATTAAATTAAATACCATATGTCAATGTCACTCTGTATAACTTTGCTATATTGATGAACAAGGTAACCTAACTGTAATATGGATGTGGGCGTGCATGGTAATTTATTTGTTTTTAAAGCGTCTCGTATAGAGGGTGATATTGACACCTTAAAACAATACCGTAAAAAGAATCGTTCCTATAAGGGTTGATCAAAGGCCTTGGAAACGAAACTATATATTAAACTGTAAACCTTGTAAGCCCCTGTAGACTTTGGAAACTAAACTGTATTCTGTTTAATGTTGTTGCAAGATAAATACGATCTAGAAACCTTAGAGACTTCTCAATATTTAGAGCTTGATATCATTGCAGTGCTAGTCCGAATCATTATTGAGTAATAGAACACTGCATAGCATCATTTAGCTACACTAACGTTTTCTCTATCAATTCACAAGGAAGTATTCGCTAGAGAAAAACGGGGACAAACTATGCTCTTTTTAAAATCAGTTTACAATACAGTGATTATACAAAAGTCTGTATAATAGTTTCTTAGATTTACGCGAATGTTACACATTGAAATAAAACGAATTCTTAGTCCGCCCCGTGACTACGAAGAACTATAAAGTGATCGAAACGTCCGGAAATTTAAAAATATAAAAAATTTAATCAAATTCGCGATAAAATCCGTAAGAATTCGTTTTATTTAAATATACAAAAGTCGTTTTTTTGTAGCCTCTACTTTTTCTGAGCAGGCACGCCAAACTGATACATACTAAGTGTACACAATATAAAGATATCCAGTTTTCAAACTAGTTCGTTTAATGACATGTCATTACAATGTATCGATTACACAATACGTATACATTATATAAAAAACCGCACAATGGAACATTTAGAAGTTAAACCGATAAAATTATAAAGTTATCACCAATTAGCAATTTGCTACATATTTCACGGTAATTATACTTAGGTCACATATGGCATGAAACACGTACATAATTATATTAGATTAGCAGCTGCTTCGTAAACAATACTTCAATAACTTATTTAAAATAATTTTGCAAATAAATACTAACGAAAGTTGAACAAACAGTAAGTATGCAGATTTACTGGTGGTAGGTCTCTCATATGTGAAAGGCCGCCTGGGTAGGTACCACCGCAATGTCTATTTCTCCCGCCAAACAGCAGTGTAAATGCACTGTTGTGTTCCGGTTTGAAGGACATTGTAGCCATAGTAACTACTGTACATAAGGAGACATAAAATCTGATGTTTAGGGATGACGAACGCAGTAGAATGCCAAGCATTGCGTTGTAATTCGTGGTGTTTGGTTTTGCTACTGCCCATGAGCAGTCGTATCGCTTACCATCAGGCGAAAAGCATGCTCGTCTCGCCATTCATCGCAATAAAAAAAAACAGGACTTGTTTTACACATTGAAGAGACTTTTTAGTGGTACGACAAAGCCATTTTAATACATCTGATGATAAATGCAGATTAGTCCTAATAGATTACCCATTAATCATAAAATATCCATTTTCCCGGCCTTTTCTAAAGCGAATAAGCACAGACCGATCCTGATATTGGGGGAGTTCTATATTCAGCAGTGGACTGTGGCTGAAGAGAGAGAGGGAGATCCTGATACTCGTATCCTGGCTTGTGCAAAAGACTGATACGTTTTATACCTTAAATACCAGTTGTCGCTACCTGGACTACAGTTATAGTAATATTGCATACCCCAATTTTACATTCCATAAAACATTATTGGATATGTTATTCTTCACATTTAAGAGATTGTTAAAAGGTATGATGGGGTTGGCATGTCCATATGGACAAAAACCCCCAAAATATTCTTAGATTTAAAAAACACACCACTCTTTCTTCTTTTCTTACATCTACTCCATGTCCGTATGAAATTGCCTATAGCGGTAAGCCACGCCTACTTTAATTTTACGTTATTTCTGTATGTCATTTGTATGCAACAAATATCTGGAATAAAAGGTAGGAGAACAAACAAATACATACACAGACCTAGCAGTGGAGGCAGCCAGTTGACGTTGGCCTCGGTGTGCGAGTCCAGGAATATGATGACGTCAGCGGTGGCTCTCTTCGCGCCCGCCAGCCGGGCCGTGATCAAACCACTGCGCTCCTTCAGACGAACCACCTTCACCTTCGGCATGTTCTGCTCTAGGTAATAGTCTAGCTTGTCTTTTAGAAAATCTGTAAATAATAAAAAAATATATACAAATTCCGACAAGAATCACAAAAGAAAAAATCAACAATCAAATAATCAAACCACACCGGAGTCTCATTTCGTGGATATCGAAATATAGATTTTAACATATTCTTTCCTAATTTCAAAATACTGTTGTCATAAAACTTTATTTCAAAAAATATTCATGTAAGTAAACTCTTCTTCCTTGATTGATACCTCGCTTCAATACAAATATTAAATATTGAAACAACCCACTCAATTGGTCTGATAACACTAACCATTCAGGGCAACTAACGAGATTACAACTCAACGAACTCTTTAAGACACAGACGAGCATTAGAATAATGCCACACCTTGTTAGTACTTATTGATACTGAACTTATCCAAAACAATTCCATGGCATTGAACACCTTTACATTAACATTATCTAAGGGCCTAGGCCATAGAAACAGGTGAGCATAGGACTCCTCCATGGATTTCCACATAACTTATTGGAAGCGGACAGCCTGTACCTGGACAACTTCCATACATGCATAAACTCACGCCTTTACCCAAAAGGGGTAGGCAGAGGTGCCACCATGGCACCCACATTTTGCCTCGTGTGTACCGTCCCACGATGTGATAACGGGCGGAGCCCATGGTCATATCGAGCACAAATTCCTGACAACGGGCTGATAATGCACAGAAAAATCCACTATCACTTTGCCCGAACCCGGGATTCGAACCCGAGACCTCAGCATTACAATCGTACCGTAGTACAACAACGCCACCGAGTCAGTCTAACAACCTCCTTCATTTGATATTCCATGTATTGCATTAACAAAAGTATCTAACCTTTTCCTAGTTGATCAGCACCTTTTCATACTTCAATTATCCTCCTACATTATGTTATTGTAATATAATGTTATTGAATTGATCGACGCGTCCTCAACGTGTCGCAATACATGTGGCGTCAGGCGTGGCGCACGACCCTATTATCTAAACATGTCGGTTTAATGCAGCGTGCACTTATTTGTATAGCTGTTATGTATATTATATTAACTGCATTAATATGTACCTCTATGTTTGAAGGTGTTAGCTTACTTAGTGTAACTTCAGGGCCTTATTAATAAACTCGGATGAGCGAAGGATTAACTTTAGTCCAAGGCTTCAGAATAGCCTCGATTATTTTGAATAGCGAGGTATTCACGACTTTATTATTTAACACGGAATTGCAGAGGGCTAGGCGGCCATCGTATTGTAGTTACATTATTAAATATTGTAGTCAAATTAATAGTCAAAATAACCAAGACAATTTTAAAACCTTGGACTAAAGCTAATCCTTCGCTCATCTGAGTTTATTAATAAGTGTTGGTACAATTTTGAAACTTCACATTGTTTGTTTGGTATTGTATTGCTTGGTACGCGAGTTTCTGTTATTTTCTCTTCATATTTATAATTATAATAATCAACCCGTATAGATCCCACTGCAGGGCATGAGCCTCCTCTACGATTAAGATGGGCTATTCCATAAACCCCCATGTGTATGACTAGTGAGTTTTGACCGATTCATTAATTTTCATATCTACATTACTTTTAAAACCAGTGGTAGTTTTACTTGTTGATTTAAAACATTTATTTAACACTACTACAATAAATTATAATTTGATCTGATCAAACAATATCAAAACTGTAGTCGCAGGAAGTCTGATATATTTCCTACGGCTGAGTTTGATAAATCATTGGCAGAGGCTTATGTTCAGCAGTGGACTTCCTTTGGCTGATGAATGGATGGATGGAGTTTGATAATTACCTATTATAATAAACTATCTCGCTTACAAGACAAAACGCAACAATAGTTTTTACGCGTCTGTGGTACAGTGATAAATCCCCGATGAAGATTGGCAATTCATTTCTGTATTGAGGACTGAGCGCAAAGTAGGCATACTTTCAAACTAAAACATAGCCTATAGTTAGTATTTAAATACACATCAGTATTGTAATCTTCAACAAAACCTCGCCTCACTCGAAATTTACATAACAAATGAGTAATTATCCAACGAACCTTAAAACGAAGTCATTAAAATGTCTTCATTGTTTTTACATTACATACGAGTATCTCAACATTTTTTTCTAAGTAAACGCCATAATAATACTGTGTTTATACGAGTATTTACATAATATAAATAATGCAATTTATACTATCAATATGAAATTATATTTTATGACATCACATCGATTAACATCGATCGTGTGATGAACCAAAATGCTTAAAATGTTTATTTACAAAGTTTCAATAATATCTCATTTATTTATATTTATAGCCCTCAAAATATTTCTAAACTACGCCTCAATGCTAAAATGAAAAGGTGCGGTTTCTGTAAGGGCCCTTCAAAACTGTGATAAACAAGGAATTTGTCCACAATCCATTCATCGTATAAAATATCTACATCAGAACATCTGAGAGCCATAATGCAGTATATTTATCTCCGATACATATGTACGTAACTTCGAAATATATTTTTTCTGTATTGCCATCGGTTCTTTATAATAGACATCATGTAGCAATACCATACGTGAACACAAATTAAAAAAATCGAGTGGAAACTTGTTTTTTATCCATGGTCTGATTAAAAATACACTTTTAATATTTTTTTTATGCAAATGGTAAAATTGAAACAGTTGTAAAACAGCGTGGTAAAGCGACCTCATTCGTAATTAATAGTAAGAGTGCAGAGAAACTAACCGCTTCTAACATGAGGCTGTAGACATCCTTGTGGGAGACCTATGATCAGCAGGGGACTTGTGCCTGAAGATTATGATTACAACACAAATAACTTCGGAAACGTTTTTTATTTGTCGTGGTTATAAATACCGTAACATATACTTGTTACATTCTGATCATCTCCAAACTATAACCATACATACATACATACATACATAAACACACGCCTTTTTCCCAGAAGGGGTAGGCAGAGGCGCCACCATGACACCCACATTTCGCCTTCCATGTTCCGTCACACGATGTGATAGGGGGCGAGTCCATCGCCATATAGAGCACAAACAATAACCAGCTATTGCTAATTAATGTAAATATTACAAATTGTAATTAATCTTATTTCCCTATTTTCCCGAACCAGTATTTGAATATAAAATTGTGATAACACGCCAAAACCGCCATTTGCACATTTAACGACTAATTTAAGTGGCAATTATATGCGATGTTGCACTGGAAAATGATTACTAGCATGTTTTAACCAAATATACAGCTTTAATGAGTATGATAACATTACAAGTTTTGACGGATATTGTTTTATCAGTAACCTACGACTTAAAAACTAAACACTTTGTTTTAGCCTATTCGAGCGATTTTGGTGCCGGCCTGTCGCAATACTAGGCACAAATTTCAATCTTGCGCTAATCATGAGGTTTTTCAAACCAAAATATCATGCTCATACACTCAGATTGCCCCAACCTAGGATTCAAACCAAACCATACTGTTCAAAGCCACATGCTGTTTAGAATGTAGATTTTAGATTAATGAGGCAACTACAATATATCGTATACCCAGCCTATCGCCGGCCAATGCTGGACGTAGGCCTCCCTAAGCGAATGCCAACAATCCCGGTCCAGCTCTCATCCATCCATCCACCCGCTATTACAATATACAGGGTATGTCAAGACTGCAACCGAAAACGAAGCCAGGTGGTAGTTTTAGTGACTACAGACACGATGCAACTAAAAAAAATGCAAAAAAGCGACGTTTTTTTTTGCAATGTTTTAAATATCATTGTGTTTGGGTGGTAAATCCATTTGGGTTATGCTAAATTTATAGTTCAAAGCATTATTTTTTTAGGAAAATGTATGTATTTACCACCCAAATACGACGATAGGAAAAAAATTACAAAAAGAAATCGTCTTTTTTTTTTGCAAAAAAAAATTGTTGCTTAGTGTCTAAAGTCGCTAAAACTACGACCTGGCTATGTTTTTGTAAAAGATATTAAAAATCAATAATATATTCTCGCATTTTGCGTAAAAAAAGGACCTGCTTATATTAATTGAGTAGCAATAACTTAAAACGATAAAATTTTATTTATTTATAAAAGAAACTCACACTTTGTCCTGTCATTATCAAAACATTTCAATTGCTTATAACACCTAAATCCTTGATAGGTAATTTTATTGATTCCGCTGGAGATAATACCGTATTCAATTAACAATCTTACTGCGAAAACACCGCCGGAATCTATATCGTCAAATACGATAAAGTTAAATAACTCGCTGAAAGGGACTTTTTACTCACAAATGTCCCTACAAACATTTCTTGCATAAAGCAATACTTAAAAGAATCTCATCTTGGGAAACATGCGCAGTGAATTATTTTACCAGCACCTCTGCCTACCTATTGAGGCTTGCAGTGTTAGGATTTATCAAGTCTGTCATCGCTAACATACCTAAAATGTATTTCAATGTAATTTTATAAGTTGTGTATTTATTCTTTTTGACAACCTCCGTGGCGCCGTTGACTAGACGTCGCGTCGGCTGTGAAACGAGAGGCCGCAGGTTCGAGCCCGCACTAAAACAAATATTTGTGTGAACCACAGGTATTTGTTTCAGTTCTGAGTGTTTGTGAGACCGCAAAGTCTTTCGTAGTTTCTGATACCCACGACACAAGACTCGATCTTGGTGTGGGGGTCAGGACTATGTATGTATGGCTATGTATGACTGTTGGATGCATTTATTATTTTATTCACATTAAATATTAAGTACGTAGCTCGATAATACGAAAGTCGATCTTACATTACTATAAATCATAGATTTTTGCGCACATTTTTCATGCAAACAGGTTTTAGTTCATAGATTTTTTTAATAAGAATAATGTATTTGGCACTCACCTTTGGTACTAGCATCGTCAACAAGGAACACCTCCTTAATAAGATGTTCAGGTGACCTATACAGCACACTGAACGCTGTTCTTAACAACGTACTCCAATGTTCGTTGTGGAAAGGCACCACCACACTAACTGTTGGTAGAGACTCCAAATACTTCTTCCTCTTGCAACCAGGATGCCTTATATCCGGTATTGACCGGTTCAAAGGTATTTTGTCACTGAGGGCCCCGTTGAAACCGTTCACGGAGTACAATTTCTCCTCTAAATCGGACTCTGTTTTTGGCATATGGGCCGGTTTGCCTTGCTCGCCGATACCTGTGGAAAGGTTCTGTTGTAAATAAACCTGGTTGAGGTCGCATAGCTGCTAGTATAAACCATTTAAAAAGAGTTGCTGGAGAAATCATAAGAGAGATTAAGATCTACAGTGGATCTCTTGTAGCTAAGGATGATGATACAAATTAATGGATTAAGCGTGTAAAAATTTCATAGCGATGCGCTTATACGCAACTAGAATCTAGACGAATTTAGAAATAGATGATCGACATATCCAGCAAAGTATAATATATGGACTAGTCTGGTCTAACGATCATTTAAAACTGTGGACTGCAGTCCGCAGTTCATTCATTCCGCCTTGACAGTTATTAAGAACAAAGATTATTCATTTTAAATCACAATGTTCATAAACAGAAATCAAACATGAAAAAGATATGATATGATATAATATAACACGTGAGATTAATAACACGTGACTGTCTCGGTGGCGCACTTGTACTACGGTATGATTACAAAGCTGGGGTTTTGGGTTCGAATCCCGGATCGGGCAGTGATCTTGGATTTTTCTATTCATTATCAGACCAGAGTCAGGAATTTGTACCCGATATGGCGATAGGTTCGCCCCCTATCACATCTTGGGACGAAAAATACAAGGCGAAACGTAGGTATCTTGTTAGAACGTCTATCTACCCCTTTTGGGAAAAAGGCGTGAGTTTATATATGACATTAATAAAAGTACCCGAAAGTATGTAGTATGTCAGGATCGTGTATAGTCTCTGCCTATCCATATGGGGTACAGGCGTTACGTTTATAGATGTATGTGACAATGTGTCATCTATGAAAATGACTTCGTTCATGAATACTTCGTTCATGCTCCCTGTCTGTCTGGTACGCGCGCACAAAGATCATGTCAGCTCTAGCATAACACCTCAATGAGCAATACAATAAAACATTACTATCTAAACAAATATACCCTATCAATTGCAAATAAATCCTGACTACACAAAACCGATTCCACTAAGCGTAAATCTGTTATCAGTCGCGATCGATATGATTGCGTTATCACGAGTTTCATAAGTAAACGTTTGACCGAGATAAAATTAATTGCATTAGAACATAATGCATCGATAGTGTATCGCAACAGATCTACAACTTTCAACTGGATGTAATAACATCTATATATGTTACATATGTACATAACTATGTTATTTATACTGGTTTCTATAATACGAAAGCTAACGGCTTGATACATAAATACATGTTTCCATTTTTAAATTCAGATTATTGTTTTCGGTATAAAGATTTATGGTTGTGACTAGATGCATGTCAAAATATGGCCACAGGAATTCATTTTAACAAGTTTGTAACATATTTTAGGAATTTAAAAGTATGTTTTTACTTTTGCTATATTCAATTCGGTCGCAGACTCTAGGCAGTCAAGTATAAACGGGTTTATTCCGTTATATCTATTTTATAGTACATACACAATCGGAGCAGCAAGATATAAATAATTTTGTATCTACATTGGTGTTACAGAACGAGTACTTGCCTTCAGTTATAGAAAGACACTTAGAGTAACGGCCTTATTCATAGACAGTTTTAAATTCAATTTTTAATTATCGAATGTTTTGTCTTTTTCGCTCAAACTGAATTCAAAGGTCGTTCGAAAGGGACAAAACATTCGATAACTAAAATTAATTTTAATAAACTGTCTATGAATAAGGCCGTAATTTTTATACAGGATTAATAAATTTAACAGCTTATTTAGTTTCAGTTATCAAGCCTGCAACAGTTTTCAAATTCCAACAAGACACACGGTCTGATGTGTAATATCATTTTAACGCTATTTGTACACATTCGTTCAAAACGCGATTATATGAAATGATATAGAAGTAAATTCAAGAAAGAACGAGATATAGACTTTTTGTTTTATTTTTACATTTGTATAAAATATCCACGGTTCATGTACAACTTATTTTCTTAAAGATCAATTTTTATTATTTTTCATAGTTTACACGGCATTCAAGTATTAAGTTATAAGTCTAATATATGTATAGTAGAATTGGGAAATAAAATTGACCTTGAAATGAATATTTGATAACTCACCCACTCGTTTCCTTTCCAACACTATCTGTGTGTAGTTGTGCCAGTCTTTTTTCTGTAACAATCACCAAATTTATTATTTACATCCTACAGATAAATAAATATATCCAACAGTTGAAGGTATATACCCGACCCATATTGAGACGCAGATCTTATGTCGTGGATTCCGGAGAATAGGTACTTCAATAGACTTTCAGGTCTCACAACACCCAAACCAGGTACTAATACCGGTAGATCACGCACATTTTTATTATAATAATTTCTGAGGTATGTGAATTCATACACGAGTATGCCGGCACATAAAGGTCATTGACCTGCACATTGACCACAATACCCACACATTGAGAAAAAATATTTAAAAGAAATTGATGCCTTTTGTCAATTTTTTGTGAGTATATATTTGTTTATTTATATACAAGTGTGAAATATAACATGTTTGAATAAATGTATTTAAAAAATTTGACAATTTCCGTCAGTATCACCAAAATGTGGAATAATTGATGGCACCAAAAATCTCCATGTTTACTTGTTTGCCAACTCATAATTTACTACTAATTGGCAATGTCTAATTATTGAACCAGTTAAGTCCACTCCTGTGACACACCCAGACCCATTTATGGGAGCATAGCACAAGGCAATAGGCATAGTATATATTGAGTAGAAAATGTCTCAACATTGTGTGAATGCAAGCTTGATTGAAATTAATTTCAAACTGAACACATGTAGCACATAAGTAATGAAATTATATTATTATGCTAGTATTGCTAAACAACCAATTTTTAAAAATCCAGCATTAGCTAAAAATTCTTTAAACTGGGATTCAAACCCTGACACCCACAGCTAAAAGCCTGTTTATTAAAAAAAAAAAACTAATTTGTTTAAGTTTTAATGGGTAAGTTTTAATGTAGTTTGCTTGTAAGTGAAAAAACTATTTATTTCCAGGGACTTGTGCTCTATTTCAGTACGAAACACTCTTTAAACGTTTTACAAAATGTTTTTAAAGTTTCTATGGACAATATCACTGCAACAAATGTAAAAGTGTAACACTTACCTGCATACTTTTTGGTACAAAATATTCTCCTTTCCTAAAGACCGGCTTTTCAATGTCCGGTGGATGCAAAACTGCTTTTTCCACATGTATAATGCGTGGTTGTTGCAAAGCTTCTTGAACTGGCTTCAATTCCGTGTCATCATAACTACTCAATGTTTTAGCAATGTATAGAAATATCACTATTATAGTAAATAGCAGGAGATTCCGCAGCCTGAGTAGACGTGATAATTGCCTTCTTATCATTATTGCTTTGGCACTGCTAAAATAAAATAAAAAATATGGATTATAAAATCTACTCTAAAGAGTACAAAAACATAAATTCCACTATTTATAATCAAAATCTGGTCACCCAGTACATAGTTGTGAGGTAACATAATATAAAAAAAATACAGTTGAACTGTGAACCTACTGTTTTTTGAAGTCAGTGAAAAACTAAATATAAATAATTGCAAATATCAATAATTTTGGTGGTTGTATGAAATAAGGAGTACTGTATCTTGCTAATATAAAACTTATTTTGAATTCAGTGCTTTTAATAAACAGGCAATATGATGATGGAATTTATAAAATTAATGGTAAACTTATCATAGGCAAGTTCCAAAGGTAGATATTAAATGAGATTAATATCTTGAATTATTATGCACTATCTTGATAAACACACCACAGTAGTAGTACCATTTGTTAAATTAAACTAATGGCAATAACAATTTGATAAACAAAAAAAATGTTTTAGGGAATCATAGCATGTTACAGCAATTAATTGAATAGGAAACACAAGCAGGAACTTATTGATGTTTACTTATTGATTGAACTTATTGATTGTATACGCATAATAAAATACGAATCTAATTGGAAAATAATCACAACAGTGAAATATTAATAATTAAATAATTAAAACTTTGAATAAAGATTTATTATCAATAAAATAAATACATATTAGTTAAAAACAATTAATATGACCGAGTAACGCTAGAAAAATAATTCTAAATAAAAATAGGATAGTGTTAAGTTAATTATTTTTAAAAAAGAGTCTTCCATAAATTACAAATAAACATTGAGCGGAAACAATTTAATCCTATCAGTAATTACTAAACCATCACTTCTGATAACACACAAAAATAGCCTATTCAAAATCCGCTACCAATAAATTAAAGAAACACACCGATTATGCTTCACGGGCCGAGGCGACTTTGTTAACATTTTTATTGTAAAAATAATGATTTATGTTTAAGTAAAATATAACGACTGCACTAAGCAAGCGAGCGATATAAACAGAACTCACTTAGTAAATACACAATCAAATCGTGAAGATCTCAGGCTTACTACAAATAAACATCAACAACAAAGCGTACAATGTTTTTACACATCACGTCCGAACGAAAAACATCATTTTCTTGCCAATAAACACGATTCATGCACGAAATACAAAACCCGCCCGAAACAACTTATCCGAGTAAAAACAAAATACAACGATCGCCAGCTACAAAGAGTGATGTCAATATAAAATTACGTGGAATAAAAAGAGCAAGCAATATGTTTGACATGCTAATTGTATCATTGTAAATTATCCGGATATCTTTAAATATGTTTTTTATAGTAAGCAACGGAAATGTAATACTCAGCCTATGATTATATTCTATTATATTATTATTTAATAAATTCACTCACTAAAAATATAAATGTAGTTGTAGCGATCTATCATAAAAATGTATGTTATCCCAATTAAATTATTATATGAAAAAAATGTCAATAGGTAACATTTACAATAATAGAGAACCCATTAAAATTGAACGCTACGGAAAATTCTCGATCGCACCTTGACAACTGTTTGTTTTTGATTGGTTGAAAATTTTCAGGAAAAATTAAAAATCATTCCATGGGGATACGGTTTGGTGTTTAGCTAAATCGTAGAAATATTGTACGATTATAGTGTTATATTTGTGGGTGTGATTGCAACGGTGAGTTTTTTATTTCTTGTTTATAAGATGATATGATTTTTAACTAATAGTAAAGTTTATTGAGGATATCCGTTATCCGGTGTCCACACATGCATTCTCGAGTAAAGGTTTGTAAACTCGGCTGTTTCAGTTGTTTAATTGAATTAATATGTTGAATCGTGTTAGAGTCGTGTGAAAAGAATATTGTCATCGTGATTCCTGCGCCGCAGGGCGGAACACATCTCGGTTTATACATTGAAAATAGTATTCATTTCAGATGGCTGTTAAAAGCCGAAAAGTGTATTTTGTGAGTGCCCTAGTGGTGCTAGTAAGTTCCCTTGGTGTGGTAAGGGCTGAAAGTGAAGAGGCCATAGATGAAGCTATCGTGGAGGCAAGTACTCTTGTATATTTACTGAATGTTAGGTTAGTTGACCCACATTCCTGCCGACAATGAAAATATAATCCATCTTGGCTGATTGTAAAAGAAATGACCTACATTTAAATGAAATCTATACAACCTGATAAGGTTTCAATATGTATGTTACATGTCAATGCAGTTATCATTATTATTTCTCTAGATTCAAGTATTTATTCCAGATGTAAAGTTACATTTCAGTTTTAGTTTAAGCATTGAATTTGTAGTAGATATTAATCAATGTATCTCTCGCTTTTCCTATTATTTTATGCTTTTGTATTGTACACCATACACATACTTTAGAATTATAGTACACTTGTAGTTCTATAGTCCTATAGGGGTTAAGAATTGTAAGACATTACAAACATTCATTTATTAAATAAAAATTTTTAATTGTGTTTACACACACACACACACCTGTTCAATACAATATTGATTCAATTTACTGTATTTGTGCTCAGATTGATGAAAATGATCAATACCACAGTCCTCAAGTGAGTGGAGACAGTATATATTTGGCTGAACATTTTGATGATGAGGAAGCTTTTAAGAAGAAATGGGTCAGGTCAGAAGCCAAGAAACAGGGTGTGGACGAGAACATTGCAAAGTATGATGGGAGATGGGAGGTGAGTAGAATGTTTTCTTGCACAGCTTTGTCAGGCCAAGAGTTTAACAAAAGTATATTATGAGGGATGTTATTGCTTTTCCCAAAAAGTTAGTTTTAGGCCATTAGAATTAAATCATAGATATTATTCTGTGATTGCTCACAAAAAGTTGTTATATCTATCACTTGTAATGTGGCATAAAAGGCAGGCAGCTGATAAGGATTGACAGACTTTGTTTAAAAAGAAAGTTAACACAGCTATGCCAGATTATTAAACACAAACATTCTTATCATTTTTCTGTTCAGTTATAATTTTCAAATACTTGATACTCTTGTATTTTTATTCTACTCGTTTTATACATAATTACCTATTTCTTAATGAACTTTGATAACAGCTCTAGATATATTAAATAACAATTGACATTTTCACACCTGTAACCTACTTTTATAAAAGAAAACAAAATATTTTTAGCTGCATAACAAAATTAAAAATTACAGACTGACTTTTGTGTTATATCAATAAAAAAAAAGAATACAAGTCTACAGTAAAGTTTTTATTTTCAGCTTCAAACTCCAACAAGGAAGGTATTTGCGAACGACTATGGTCTGGTGTTGACAACTGAAGCAAAGCACGCAGCAATCTCGGCCCTGCTCGACAAGCCTTTTGAGTTCAAGGACAAACCATTAGTGGTCCAGTATGAAGTCACTATGCAGGTCAGTTTTAGCTCTTATCTTAGAACCATAAACAAGTTTTACAGCAATTCTACTATTGAGTTAAATACAACATCCAAATGTGTTTTTTAGGGGCAATCTGCACTATATTCAACATGTTAGTTCTAAATCGTTGGTAATTTATTGCAAGTAATTCTTTATGGGATTGATAATCACAAGAACAACTAAGTGTTAAATTACATATATAAACACATACAATACTGGTGTAATTATTCATGGATTGCTGCTGTTCAAGATATATGTAAAACTTATTCATGATTTTACTACATTAAAAAAACAACTAGAATATGTACATAACTGTTTCTTAATATGTACATATATACTAGCCAGCTAGAAATAACATTATTATGATCTAGAAATGCTTATATTTTCTACAAATTTTACTGGTACATCCGTGTTAAAAAAATGTACACATTTTAGCTTCTACAGAATTGTTATAAACATTGTACCTAATTCTGTTATTCAATTAATTAATTACCATGCAAGTTTATAGGCTATCGATTAGCAAATCATCATATTACTAGTGTAGTTTATCTCTCTCTCCCTCTTCAGCCATAGAAAGTCCACTGCTGAGCATAGGTCTCCCCATGGATTGCCACATAGACCTAGTGTAATGTGCATAATATATTGTTTTATATCATAATAGTGCTACTTCAGTGAAAAGCAATAAATAAATACTTCAAATTATTGTTAACTGCTACAATCATTACCATTGTGTACAGTACATAAACCGGTTTTGCTATTAAATATAATCTTACCTAAAGTTGTATAATTACACATGCAACAAGTTCTGGGCTGCTTTTTAAAAATAACTTAATATTATTGCTGATGTGGTTATTACAAGTTAGTTAATTTTAGTACCTTATAAATTATTGTTAATGATATTTGCCGTCTTTGGTTTTGAAACTGTCGCGTCTTTGTTTACGTAATTTTCATTGGCAAACCAATCTTGACAAGATGAAGTTACACATTATACAGCCGAAAACAGTTCTTCCAATGTCAATATACATACATTAAATTATTTTATTTTTGGAAATTCGTATTCCATTAATTCTTAGAAGATAGAATAAGAGGCTATATGCATCTCCCAAGGATTACAGTGGAAACAATAATGTAATATTGTATAGTACCCATAATAATAAAAATGCAACGCAACATACATTGTTTGTGTAGTTTTGTATAAAAAAAAACATACAATGCACACAGAATATGTAATGTCACCTGGCACATGTATGTTATGACTTTGAAGTTCACCCCTCAGTGAGTCATACCCACTGTAACTGGATTAGTCAAGTAACCTGGCCACTTCTCGCACAGACTTACTATATTGGATTGTGAATGCTTAGGACGTAATATTGGTTGGATAATATACGTCCACTCATATAGCGTGGTGTTATTGTGACTTATTAGTATCATGAGCTCATTACTCAACTGATGTATTGAGAGGATTTAGGCTGAATCAACCGAGCTGTTTTAAGCTATAATTATCATACTTTTGAAATTTTCGTGGAGCCTTTCTCACTATGGTTTCATTTACCCTTTAAGGAAAAATAGTGAAGAACCATGTAAATCCATTGGACAAATCTCGACTTTAGTTTAGGATCGAACCCGAAACTTCCGTCTTGGTAGTTGGTGCCACTTCGGAATAGGCTGTAGCTCATTCTCGATGACCAAGAATTTAAATTCTAGCTAAGGATGAAATGATAGTTTTAGCCGTAAAATTATTTCGCTCTTTTTATCTACCGTGCATGTAATATAACGCCGACCCAGACCTAGATATAAAATAAGAACAGATAACATTTTTCTTGTGCTCGCAAATGTTTTATGCAAAAAATTGTCCCGCGAGACGCGGCGAAGCGGCCTCATTACTGGATCGATATTACAAATCACCAGACGGCGCCCTTGAATATCATTCAGCTGACCTCGGAGACTTAAATAGGGATGTGAATGTAGTACTACTCAGCGAAAATAAAAGACAACTGGATTACAATGATTTTATTTGTGTGAGGATTGTAAGTGAATTGCCAATTAAGTAATAAAAGGCTGGTTTATTTGCAATAATTCAAGCGTTTGCTACACACTTTCATGTTTGGCTCTGAAAATCAAAGTGGTTTCATTGGATCTGATGGGAAGAGCAATATCTTCCAGGCAGACTATCAAACTATTATATGTTTCCATTAGACACAATTATACCAGCCTACATAGCTAATGTGCTATGTACTTAATTATGTTAGCTTAATTAATCTGAGTAGTTCACTTATTGATGCAATGCGACTAAGCGAACGCATGGAATTGATTACACTAGTGGCAATTCTATTAACAGAGTCTATATCTACTGTACTGAATGATCCCGTAATCGCCCACTGCTGGGCAATCTCTACAATCGAGAGTTTGATTGAGAGGGGGTAGATCATTGTCTACCACGCTAGACTAGTGCGGGTTGGCGGAATTTACATTCGGAATTGCCAACCCGCAACAGATCGGCGTGATGCTTATTAACCTAAGCCATATAAATTGAACACTCGTTTGTAAAAAAGGCTCATACATTCATACATACATAAATATCACGCCTTTATCCCAGAAGGGGTAGGCAGAGCTGCTACCAGGACCCCCACGTTTCCCCTTGTGTGTTCCGTCCTATGATGTGATGGGGGGGCGAGCCTATCCGACTCCGCGCTGATAACGAATAAAAAAATCCATTATCACTTTGCACGACCCGGGATTCGAACCTGATACCTCAGCTTTGTAATCGTGCCATAGTACAACTACGCCGCCGAGGCAGTCGAGTAGAGGAGACTCGTTCTAATGGGCGTATAATAAGCCGGTGTATATTATTTTGTTGAAGACTGGAAGACAATTGACTCCAGTTAGTACACACATCATCCATATGAATAGTTGTGTTATTTTTGCACACGTAACGCCACATCCGACATAAAATCTGGACTGAAGCCAGCCTGTGTTTATGATAATGCGTTATTTCTGCCTAGCTGCGGTTCGCGGACCTCCTTATGCGCTTGTCATGCCAAATTTGTTAACTCGACGGGCCATTTTCCAATAATTGTATTCGTAATTGCTATTTAATGCAAAAAAGAGATTTTCTTTGAATGCAATGTTGTCTTGTCAAGTCATTTCGGATTTTAAGTAATAATTGGTATAGAAACAAAGTATATTTATTATCGAATGCTATACATAAAACAAGTAACAAAATGGCAGTAGTCTAATCCTAATGACATTAACGTGTAGGTCGAAAATGGTGCCTATTCAGGTTTGTACTAAATAAACATAACACGCTATAAATTATATCCATTACAGCTTTAATAAGTTTAACTTAACATACAAATATACATGAATAAATTAATGCCTTTTCCCAGAAGGGGTAGGCAGAGGTGTAACCAGGATCCACGTTTCGCCTTGTATTTTCCGTCTCACGATGTGATAGGGGGCGAGCCTATCGCTATATCGGGCACAAATTCCTAACTCCGGGCTGATAATGAATAGAAAAATTTAATATCACTTTGCCCGACCCGGGATTCATAACTTAAACTTCTTAAAAATATTTCTTCACGGAAATATCACCATGTTCTTACTTGCTCATTATGTTTCTCAGACATAATACGACCTGGGATTCGAACCTAGTATACTCCACGGTATTCAGCCAAAATACTAGAATAGCAATGAATATTTATAGTATGCCTGTGCATGCTGCCGCTTATAATGATTTATTATACCGAGGCCGTGTGGGCGTGTCCCAGCATAATGCACGTAGCACATTACCGCCTGATATTACTATATTAGATGTATGTTTGTATTTATAGCTTTATTCACCTACGATACTGAATCAATGAAAATACTGTGTTGTTTATTGATTAGTTGGAGACAAGGCTTCATGACGAGAAGCAATATTTTCATAATTGCTGTTTACTGGTTAGTTTATTAGTTCAATTAGCGCATAGGATGGGGAGATTTATTTACAACAATTATAACTAGAATTTCCTAGATATGTATAATGTTTAAGGTTTGTTTCTTAAATTTTTACACTATGAGTCCAGCAAGAAATTCTACCGATTCAATGGCAATCAAACACTGGCATGCATGACTGAAGTTATAACTTTACGTCGGTTATCTACCACTCATACTTGACAAATTTTTATTTCTGTCAAGATCATATTAAAGTTTGAATCATAAAATAATAGTTTTAATTTAATAGTATGTTAATTTTACAGGAGGGTCAGAACTGCGGCGGTGCGTACATAAAGCTGCTATCCCGAGGGACCAACACCAAGGCCGACTTGCGCAAGTTCCACGACCAGACTCCCTACACCATCATGTTCGGCCCGGACAAGTGCGGCAACGACAACAAACTGCACTTCATATTCAGACACAGGAACCCCAAGAACGGAACCATTGAGGAGAAACACAGCAAGAAGCCTAGGTATGTTAAGCTTATTGAATAGTTGCTATGGATATTTTACTGTCATTTGTACCAATCGCATATAAAATCAATGTGCTTTTTGATCTAAAGCGTGGTAACTTTAATGCAGAGGTTTTATCCGATGGACCGATGGTGTGTTTTTCTCAGATGTCCAGACCGCGGTGAAAATTGCAAATTAGATTGGTAGACTTAGGACACCGGTTACCGTTTTCGCCCCCTCCTCCCCCCCCCCCTTCTCCTCCCAGGATTTTTAAGACAAAAGAAGAATCAATAATATCTCTCCATTTGCAATCAGACTGATATACTAAATGTCTCTGCATTTAGTATATTAAAAAAAACCTTTGTTTTTAAACAGAGGCAGACGGACTGTGGTTGGCGACTTGACATGATCGTAATTCACCCTATCATCATTCATGCTCACCAGATTCCTACATTTTCATCGATTCACAGTACTATGAACTATAATATGGCTAATAAAGTATATACATACATGCTGTATTCATCGTCCTGAATATACAATTAGAACGTGTCACAAATATAATTCCTTAGAAGTAACAAACTTTTTGTTATTTATGTAAATGAATCTTAATAAATAAAATAATATACTTGTATCCTTCAGTCAGCGTCTCGACGACATATACAAAGACAAGGAGCCACATCTCTACACTCTGATCGTGCGTCCCGACAACACGTTCTCGATCCTGGTGGACAACAAGGAGGTGAACGCGGGCTCCCTGCTGGAAGACTTCACCCCTCCCGTCAACCCGCCCGAGGAGATCGATGACCCCAATGACAGGAAGCCCGAGGACTGGGATGAGAGGGAGAAGGTAAATAACTAATAAATATACTGTAATATAGTGTCGCCTTATGTGTGTAGTGGCAGCGTACTGGGCTAGGAATAGTAAGGTTCTGGGATATGAGTTTTTCGACGATAAATTTTATGAGTTTAGGTCCTGGACGACAAATTCGTTTCATATCACATCTTACGTTGGAAGTAAACATGAACGGCCTTATTAATAGATAGATTTAAAACGTATTTTAGTTATCGAATGTTTAGTCATTTTTGTACGACTTTTGAATTCAGTTCGAGCGCAGACGACACAACATTTGATAACTAAAATAGGATTAAAACTGTCTATGAATAAAGTCGTTAATGTAAAGATCGGTAATTGTACCTCTTAATATTCTTTTGGGATAAAAACATGAACACATAACATCTCTCAAACCATGCTGTGCGAATTGTGTATTTATTGTCTTGTCAACATTGTTACTGTGTTAAATAAGATATAATATATTTTATACCTACCAAATTATTATACTCATG
This sequence comes from Theretra japonica, assembly GCA_033459515.1. Classification (NCBI taxonomy): domain Eukaryota; kingdom Metazoa; phylum Arthropoda; class Insecta; order Lepidoptera; family Sphingidae; genus Theretra; species Theretra japonica. The sequence continues at coordinate 13,948,800 of CM065939.1, read as the reverse complement.
AAACACTAAGGCGAATACATAAGATCAATGAATTAAGATGTAACGTCCATATACCAGCCCAGCTTCTTAGACTAGACTCTATAAACTGATGATGGATGTATCGTTTCCAGATCGTGGACCCCACAGCCACGAAGCCTGAGGACTGGGACGAGGACGCGCCCGCGCAGATCCTCGATCCCAACGCTGTCAAACCTGACGGCTGGCTCGACGATGAACCAGAGACTATTCCAGGTAGGCCATATTCATAACTATGTATTTGCTCAATACTTAAGACTCGTAATAATTATGAGCGTGAGTCGTGTGCTCGGCGTATAAATTAAGGTGAGAAGAAAAACATTTCAAATAATTATTTTTTTATAGCATTCGATTATTGTATTAAATCAAAACACAAAGACGCCAAAATCAAAACACAAAGAGCTACGATATGCCTTGATCTATCATGTTCCCCTAGTATGTGTTGTATTGTATTGTATCAGCCCATATACGTCCCACTGCAGGGCACGGGCCTCCTCTACAATCGAGAGTACGATTGAGAGTGGTTAGGCCATATAGTCCACCACGCTGGCCTAGTGCGGGTTGGCGGACTTACATACCGTAGAAATTCTTTTAAAATCGCTACGGTATGCAGGTTTCCTCACGATGTTTTCCTTCACCGTTAAAGTGCGTGGTGATTGATTATCAATACACACATAACTCCGAAAAGTCAGAGGTTTGCCCTGGGATTTGAACCCGCGACCACCGTGAACATGTAGGCAGCCGAGTCTGGTCCGATAACACGAGGCCACCACGCACACCAGTATGTGTTGGTGAACTTTAAATCATAAGAAAATTATTTCTAACTGGTAAAACAAAAATAATCTCTCGCTCTTTAAACTTCTATAAACTATACTCCGTGTTTTATATTTAACCAATAAACCCAATTACAAGACGGGTAGTACTGTACGATAATATTATGTTGTATTCATCAGACCCAGAGGCGCAGAAGCCTGAGGATTGGGACGACGACATGGACGGCGAGTGGGAGGCGCCGCTCATAGACAACCCGGCCTGTGCCGCCGCTCCTGGCTGTGGGAAGTGGAGCCCGCCCACCATACCCAACCCCAACTACAAGGTACATACACATCATATTCTATAACATTAGTAAAAGGAATTCAGACGAAGAAATTACTTCACTAAAAGAATTCATGTACTTTTTACAAATTATTCTGAATTCTTTAACAATTTAATAATATTTATACAAATTACCTTTTATATTTCCTGATCAAATGTTCACACAATCCGAAAGTATCTCCTTATAATTCATGATCAAAAATATTCTGCCTTTTTCCCAATCTAACGTCAAATTATCGATTTCCCCTATTATTTTTTAAAGTTTAGACATTTAAACCTAACATTAGCATGCACATACCTGTTCGAATACACACAAATATCCTCGAAGGAAGAGGCGAACCTTTCTCTAATACCCACCTACAATACACCAAGATTAAAATTAGTCCTAAGCTTTGGTAAGAGTCTAGCTAATACCTATGCTTAGCACAAAATCTAATACCCACCAACCAAACTTGGTTTAAAATGTTTGGAAAATTTGTTTTAAGATGTAATATGTTAGCTGCTACCCAGTTTGGCCATTGTGATCAAAACTTATTAGATCATAATTCATATACGTTAACGGTGAAGAAACAAGGCAATCGTTTTTTTAAATTATGAATTTCCAGTGTATAACAATGTATACATTGCAGGGCATCTGGCGCGCGCCGCTCATCCCCAACCCCAACTACAAGGGCAAGTGGTCGCCGCGCCGCATCCCCAACCCCGACTACTTCAAGGACGACCACCCCTACAAGATGACACCTATCGTAAGTTAACTTTTAACTATTAATGTCGCCCTTACTGAGTAATTGAGTATTTTATTTAATAAACGTTTTGCCCAGTAGGAAAAAAAATGTAGTCGACACAGCTATGTAATTGTGCTCGAAGGCATAATATAATAACACTTGCGTGTTGCAGCACGCGGTGGGGTTCGAGTTGTGGTCGATGTCTCCGCAGCTGCTGTTCGACAACGTCATCGTGTCGCACGACGAGCGCGCCGCGCACCACTGGGCCGCGCACTCCTTCGCACTCAAGCAGGCCAAGATCTACAGAGACTCGGTCACTACTCGCTACTCGCTACACACTACATCATACAATGCAAACATATCTGCTATCACTTAATACTACTTTGTCAATACTCATGATTAACGACACATTCAAATTTTAATCAACTAAACTTGTCAGTTTAAACTCACATGGAATTAGAGTGGTAGTTAACAGACAATACTTTTAATTTTTTTATAATCATGAGTTCTATCTCTAACTGTACAACTAACCTGACACAGGTAAAATGGCCAAATTAGGAATTTAAATGTGTTTTAAGAATCCAACAAGTAAACCCAAGTAAATCAGGATCAACAACATTCATGGTAATCCCACCATGCACTGAAGCTCAACAATTAGGAAATCTTTAAGTTAAACCTTCAATATAATTAATTTAATTTTTAAAAGGGTAGTTATAAATATTTGAGTATGTGTAGAAGACGTTGTGGGGCAAGATGTTGCGTGCGATGGGGTACAAGCCGGGCTACTGGCTGGCCTACGCCACGTACGTCGCCATCCCCATCGCTGTCTACGTCTACTGTCTTCTACGCAGGGCACGAGAGGTCTACCTATCCTCATGCGTCTTATGCTAGCGTGATGATAACCTTTTGGAGGGTTACTTCCTAATGAGCCCGAAAAAATGTATTTTCTAGTGTGTTCTAGCTAAAATATTGCCTTTGTGGGTTGGCAGCTAAATAATTTGGAAGATTTATTTTAGCGAGTTTTATCGCTTATATTATATCAGTGTGCTCATTGCCAATATAATTGAGTGGTTTAATGTAATACTTACATGGGAACATACATAAACTCACACTTTTACCCCTAAAGAAATAGGTACAGCAACCACTGCTACCATCTACAGTTCATTGAAATCAAACCCATCCGAAGATGATATAATTATCACTATAATCCCAATACTTACTTTATTTCCAATTTCTTTCTCCATCAACAAAGGTCACCAAAAACTTACAATCATCGTTAAAACAGTTTATCAGTGAGGTATTAGTATAATCTACCTTAGCCCATCACTTAACATGAGATAACAACTCATAGACTGAGATAGTTAATTTCATATTCATTGTCAGTGGTGTATACTCCTAATCTACCCTTACTCAGTTTACAACCTAAGCTAAATACATAAGCTATGCTAGTAGTAGTGTTGAGTAGTGCCGCTACGTGTGTACAGGACTCGCTGGTGGAGCGTGGGTTGAAGTACGCTGGTGAGAACCCCTGGGTGTATGCCGTGGTCATCATCGGATCATTCCTACTTGTCGGCATCGTGGCCTACATGTGCTGCGGACCTAGAGGGGTGAGTCTTACATCTTGCATGGAGGGGTGAGAGGAAACATCGAGTTGTATATAAGCGTAATGGAGAGTTTTTGATGCAGGTATTGTAAGATTTTATTGTAGCTTTGCTAAAACCAAGATTTTCCGTACTTATATATTTACAAAAGATGTGGATTTTAAGTAAAATAGTATAAGAACAATATTGTGGAGAAACATGCTTATCATGGAAATCTATGTATGTTTTTAGTGATTAAAATCACCTACCTGTACCTAAGCCAGCGTGATGTACTATAACATAACCCCATAATAGTACAGGAGGTTTGTGTCTTGCATTGAGACATATAATAGCTAAATTATAATTTTTGTACAATGTATGTATACTGACATTGTGACTGAGACAGAAGACCGCGAGATCATTCCATAGTCCAACAGGTATATTTACATAAAGAAGTAAATATTTTTGCTAGTTTAAATGATATAGAATAGTAAAAGTTTTAGTTTGATCGAGATTATATTATGTGCAGCTGTTATGTACCTATTCTCACATAATACCTATGTAACGCAGGACTCAGACGCCGACATAAAGAAGACGGACGCTCTAGTGGAGGACGACCCCCACCAGTCGGAGGGCGAGGGCGAGGCGGAGGGCGAGGACACCAGCAGGGACGACGAGCCGCACGACAAGCCCAGCAAGGCCGACCTGGAGGGACCCGACTCCGAACCCGAGACCTCCAGCACCACCACAGAGGTAGCTATAGTGATACATGTATTGGGGCAGAATTTAGTTTGATAAGGTTGTTAGAAGTTCATCGATGAAGGCTGCTGCTAACTGTTGTGGAAATTCTTAGGAAAGGATATAATACTTCTAGGGTAGTGGACATTTTGTAATTGAACAGAGTTATACAGAGATACAAATATAAAGAAAAGATATTTGGTAGTATTTACCTAAAAACCGCATTTTTGTTAATTGTTTTTTTTTTCATAATTACAGGCAAAATCTGTAACATGCATAAAAATCGCAAAAATTATGTTACATCGATTGTTTATAAATGTAGCATAGTTGTAAGACATAGTAAACAGATTTACCTAAACTGAAAAAATATGTCCTAAAACCACCGTTAACTTTAAGAAACAATACCCTTGGGAAAAATACTAAACAGAGTATGACATTCCTGCAGGATACCCCGGCAGAGGGCGCGGCGGGCGGCGCGGGTGACGGCCACAGGAAACGGAAGCCGCGCAAGGAGTAAACCACTCACGCCAACCTACTCACGCTTTTGGTAAACCCACTCACTACTGACTACACACAACTATATTCTACTTTAGGACCGAAGTATTTCAAATATTTTTCCTCTCAATTGTATTTAAGAGTTTAATAAAATAGTAATAAAATAATTTAGTATGAAATTTAAGTTGATTGTATGAGTAAAAACTTGAACTTATTGTTAAATATTTTTAACACAAATGACAAATTTTATGAATGTTTCCAAAAGTTACAGGATCTAAAACAAAAGCGAATCCTTTACTACGAAAATGTCCAACGCAAAACAATATATTTATGGATCTCTGACGTTTATAAAAATGGTTTATAAGCAGTTTTCATTATTCTTCTAAACCTAGGCAACATTCATGGAATCGTCCTTACTTTGGTCCTTTTATAAGACTTGTTTTGTTTGATATGTATTAACTAGCCGCAATAACCAAGCTATTGGTTTTACCCGCATACATATGTACATTTAAGTATCATATAGATATAATACATACAGAATTTATCATCAACAATATATTGGGACAACTGGGGTAGAAATAAACAGGGGTAATTGGAAGCTTATTGCCAGCAGAATTGTGTAGATCGGCGATTGGTAACTATATCATACTGGGCGACTAGTCTAAATATTGAAAAATAGATATTACTGTAACTTAATTTCGTGGTCTGACAGCCTCCGTAGTGCAATTGGATTAATGCCGGCTGTGAAATGAAGGGCGCGGGTTCGATCCCCGTACCGAGACAATTTTGCAATTTATTTCACGTCTGCCTCGCATTTTCTGATACCCACGACACAAGACTCGATCTTAGTGTGGGGTCAGGACTATGTATGTGACAGTTGAGTGTATTTATTGATTTATTAATAAAAGTATATTAATACATGTTCCCAATGACCCCGGTTTAATTATACCCTTGTTACCCATAATAATATCCAGTAAGCTTGACGCATACAGTTGTAAATGTATGTATAAATATGAATTTATGGTGGAGTGTCCTCGGCCAGGTTTATCAGAAGTATTTCATTTCCACCGTGCTGTCACGGCCGGGACTGTCTTGTGGGCCTGTTCAAATTATAATTTTACAAATAATTGTACTTTATAGAACATTTTGTGTAAAGAATGTCTAATATATCAAAATTTCATTATAATAAAAATAAGAAATTAAAGATATTCCCATTCCTGCATAAGGAATTCCTGTAAAATTTCGAGAAAAGTAAATCTTACAGTGTAAATTATAATTATCTAGAATTCCCTAGTTTATCATTTTTAATTTTTTTTCCGTTACTTTTTAAACAAGCATACTATACTTGAACACAAAATTTAATAGTCACAATAACACCCCAAGTTAGACAAGTATGATTCATACTCATCATCAAATTCAAAGTTATTTTGTATACATATTTATTATTAATTTTGAAATAATTCAATTTGTTTACATTTGAATAGGTCCATGAAGGAGTCCTTTATATATATGTAAGCGGTTTAGATAATGTTAGTGGAGCTGTGTTGTGTACTGAACGCGTGCGTGTTAGATAGTATATATTGTGTATGTACTATGTTGTGTACTTCCTGCCTATTGACGTGGGGTAGACTGAAGCATTGTAATATATTTAATTTATTAATTATAATGCATTTAACGCATAATGATATATGTCAGGTAATTTACCCACTGTAAAGAACTATAGTTGAAAGGTTTGGGACTTGTTGACCAAGCTGTCTTAGTGTGTGTTGGTGGAATTCACATGTTTAAAATATTTATGGTCAATCCGCAATGACACAAAATAACATGAGCCATGATATATAGAAAAAACGTTTGTTTTACGACGTTTATAAATAACTATGTTTAGAATAGCTATTGTTACATTTAATATTCTCGAATAAAATTAAATACAGAGACAAATGTTTTTGCGGTTAAAAAATATTTGATCCTGTTTTGGATATCCTTGTCTTGTATTTTCTGGTAACAACGCCCAAAACACGTGTCTTTCTTTAGGGTACAGATGTGACTGAATAATCCAATTCCTCTTCAGTTTGGATCCAACATTAAAAAAAATAATGCTTCAGTCTATACCACGGGATATCTCTTATTTAGCAAAGTCCCATCTCGATTTGTTAACTTTATGTTTCCGTCTTGTCTCTAATATTTATGAATAATTGACGATATTCCGCGCCTGTGGTTCGCAAGCGTAAGATAATGTACAAGAGCAATACTGGCGTGTTATATATTAATATGCCATTAGTCATATGGATTTCTGTTCTACCAAAGATACTAACAGAGTTTTTTACATTTATTCCTTCGGCGGTGCACGCACATGTTATGTTTAATTGTATTTTCACTGGGTATAAACAACTTTTTGTTAACCTTCAAAATTAGTCATATTTGACAGTTTTTTATTAGAACATGCTAGAACTTAATCATACCGTAGTACAACAGCGTCACCGAGGCAGTTCGGATTCGAATCCCGGTTCGGGCAAAGTGATATTGGATTTTTCTATTCATTATCAGCCTGGAGTCAAGAATTTGTGCCCGATATGGTGATAGTCTCACTTCCTATCACATCATGAGATGGAACCGCCAAGGCGAAACGTGTGTCTCCAGGTTGCACCTCTGCCTGCCCCTTCTGGGAAAAAGCTGTACCAGGGTAGCGACCTGTCTTATCGTGACCCACGCAATTATATTATATTTCGGATTGATCGGGGAAACAAAATCGCCGCTATTAGACTATATTCTATACTACATTACACGTAACATCAGAGGCAGTGTACTCACTTTGTCTTATCACTATAAAAAAAACGTTTAAAATTATTTCTTATCTCATATACTTAAAGGCGAAAACAACGGACGCGGTTAAAAAGCGCTAGAGCATGTTCTATGACTGGTCTGAGTTTGGTCTGGTTCTTACGATTTGTTTTCGACATAAATGCAAGATGGCGCAAGTGTAGAACACAATAAACATAGTATGTGGCGCGCATCGCCGTGTATTTCGCTTTTACTATTGGACCAATGCGGTGTGAACAAACGGACCGGGTGACGGTATTATTTACTTAGAAGCGAATATGTTAAGGTGTGTCTTCACGTCTCAAATATTTACATTGAGTCATACGCAACTGTCCCTACGTTTAGGTACGGAACATCATTCAATTTTCTTAATTAATTGATGGTATGTTACAAGGTTATTTCTGCTCTGTTGACCAATTTTTGATGCACGGGAATGTTTTAGCCAATACATAAATTGCGCGCGAACTTCGTTGGCTATATTTTACGTGTCATTTTAATGACTTCTGTTTTTTGGTTAACAATAGCTACAATTATGTAAATAAAAATTATTTTATTTACCCGGGGACTTAAAGCAAATAACACATATGTATTGCAGATATATTCTATAAATTGTAACATTATAAAAATGAAATGTCAGTTTTTGAACACAACATAAGTGTAGGGACAGTTTCGCTAACTTATTTATTATGACCTATATATGATTTTATATTGTACTGATGTCGTTGGCTATATAGATCGCGCTCTCCTATTTCACAAGAAAACATATATAATTACGAACTATTATGATGTATACAGAGACGAAGATATACAATACATTGAATGCATTACATTGCTTGTTTACAAAGATGCAAATTGATAAATTGACGGTCGGTTGGCGCAAATTTGTCCTTCAATAAAACGTCCCCACTCAATTTGTCAGTTATTTTTGAACAACGACACGACCTTGATTTTTGTTTGTTTACATACTTATTCAATAACTTTGTAAGCTAAAAATTATCAGTATTATGTAATTATTTGATGTTTGCAATATGTTAAATTATTGTATACTTATAAACGCAATGGTTTGTTTAATGTCTACAATATCCAGTGCTGGGAACAATTAGTTTGAATGGCAACACCAACCACGATTGCAATTTGTGTTGCCCCAAATTGACAATTTATTGTACGACGTATCTTTTAAATGATAGATAAGAGATCAGGAATAAAGAAAAAAAATGTACTCATTCATTAATTCATGTTTCAAAATTAAAGAAAGGTTGTTCCAAGTCGATTGGAAATATACTGAAAATACCACTACGAAGGCGTCAAGAACGCTAGTACGATTTGAAAATTTCAACATAATGTATTAACACTGTATCGTAAACTTGTTTTAAAAAGAGCAAAGCCAGAGTTTTTTACCCGTTCTTCCCTGGCGAAAACAGCTTTATGATCCGTGTGGTAGAGAAAAAAAAGTGATTCAATCCAAATAATGTATGTTTTATAGGTTCAATAAAATATTTTCATTTCATTTCAACTTAAATGGAATACATAGAGATGTGTAAATGTGATACGTTTCCCCTTTTGTTGCTTTACGTAACGACAAAAACAAAAGCACCATTACTAGTTTATACAAAACGCATCACGATGCAAACTCCCATCATTGTTTGTGCGTTTCCTATTTAATTAACACTATACGCCACAATGGCGGCCTCACAACATAGTCAATGTGCTATTGTTGCTAATTTCTATATTGCAACATACTCCGTGATGCAGGCTGTGCAACGAGAGGCCGCGGGTTCGATCCCCGCACCGTGACAAATATTTTTGCGATCCACAAGTATTTGTTTCGGGTCTCGGTGTTTGTGGTAGCGACAACACAAAACTTGGGGTCAGATCGATGTATGTGACTGTTGGGTGTATATATTATAACTGATGATTGGACTCTCGTATTTTCCTGATATCAAGTTAGTACCAATTTGGGCGGCCTCAATGGTTCCGCCTCAGTACATAACTGAATAATTTAAAGCCTCAAGATATTTATGAAAAAAACATTCAAACCATTGTTCTCAGCTGCTGATTTGTCAATATTGTAAACATTTAACAGTCAGTTGTTTATTGTGTTTTAATGCAGCTAATTTTTTTATCAATGTACTAGAAGATTCATTATCCTGGGCAGAGTCGCGATCTGCCAACGATGATGCGTTTGTCAAAGCATTTTATTTTCGTCCGTAAGACTATGTGTGATAGGTAAATGTTAATGATTATTATTTATATGGATAATAAACTGAACTATTTGTAATGTGTGTTTTATTAACCCAACCCGTAGATTCTTAGTAGTGTTACCCCATATTTAAGAAACATTTTTAAGGTTACAAATATTGTTTTGATCATCTCGTGAAGTATTAATATCCTGTGCTTCAGGTTATATCACAATCAGTGTAGCTATTTTGAATACAAAGCTTTAGACAGAGCAGTAGAATCTTGGCTCTTAATGAGATTTAATAAAAAAAATTACAGTCAATATATTATGACCCATCTTGTGAACTTTGAGAGTAGAGATCATATAAAATCTATCAGTATAGCCATAATGAAAATAAGCCTTTAGACAGGTCAATAGGACCTTGGGTTTTAATTAGATCTGATATTTTTTAACAGTCAAGTTATTGTGATCCACCATGTAAACATAGAGATCATATAAAATCTATTGGCATGTGGCGAAATTTGGAATTACAAATAAAGTTAAAAATATATATGTTGCAATGTTTGAGATATTATGTTTTCATACTCGTAATCTTTTAGTATTAACATGTCCAATGTAATAAAATGTGGAGAGAGAAAAACTGTTATCTATTATTTTGGCAACAACGCTTTCGGCGGTAGAAGGTCGTGAACAACTTGTACTCTATATGAAAACAAGTAGGGGATTGTAGTAGATTGCATTTAATTAAGTATGACTGCCTTGGTGGCGTAGGTAGTTGTACTACAGTACGATTGCAAAGCGGAGGTTTCGAATCCCGGGTCGGGCAAAGTAATATTGGGTTTTTCAATTCATTATCAGGAGTCAGGAATTTGTGCCCGATATGGCGATAGGTTTGCCCCCTATCACATCGTGGGACAGAACATACAAGGCGAAATGTGGGTGTCATGGCGGCGCCTCCGCCTACCCCTTCTGGAAAAAAGGCGTGAGTTTATGTATGTATGTGTATGAAAAATGCTGTATTTCGGTTATCGCTATGTAACTACAAAATATTTCGAAATGACTATACTTACAGATTAAACTGCAGCAAAAAATAAATACCTCACGAGTGCATGTTACATATCTTACTACATTGCTATTTGCAGATAAAACGTGAACATAAATATAGGTAAGGACGACCAAACATTGTTAACAGTGGAACAAAATATATACAGTTATTTTTATCAGTACGCGGATCTCTTCCATAGTAGGTACAAATACATAAAACAAGTAGATAAAAAATAGCAGGTAGGTACACACTACAAAGTATGTCTTTTGGTTGGACATCTCCGCTATTATTTACACTACTCACAATTTGTAGGTGTTGAATACAAATTACAATGTATTTGCGTTTTGTAACACGCTTGGAGGAAATTAATCGTGAAGAAAACTTAAAAAGAAATATTTGGTAGCTTTGATGTTATAAATCTGTGTATATTTTAGTGTTATTGTCAATGGTGTGTCCAAAATAAATAAATAAAAATAAATAAATAAATGTCTATTTTTCAAATCTGCAATTTATATATTTATTGCATAGCCGGTTAATAAGTAATCATAAACAAAACAACGAGGCAATATAAATTAAAACATATACACAGGTACTCGTCTTTGACGCGATGTTGGTAAATATTTGGTCACATCAAAAAGCTCTTCTAGATAAATTAATTACTTCCAAATCGATACACAAGCGAGCTCTGTACCATAATTTATAGCCGAGTACCCGAAAATTAAAGCAAAAAATGTTTTTTTCAATTCTAACATCGTATTACTCGACAAATAGTGATTGTTCAGAAAATAAAAAATGGGTGCTTGTAAACTTCAAAATATTGTCTACAAGACACAATTGTACTACGATAATAAAGTCGTATGATGAAAAAAAGTATTTCCAAGTGAAAATGTTAGCTAAAAAGAAATTATGAAATTGATTCTATAGGAGTATTTGGAAAACTTGGCATAATTAGAATTTCAAATATATGGTTAAACGATGGACAATGGTAACTTTTCCACCTTTAAGTGTCCGAAGATATCCTAAAAATTTTAAGCCTCCGCGATTATCTTATTGCTCGGAAGGTTTTATCACTCTATATTTTTCTTCACCATTCAAATAACCATAAAATATACAGACGTGACTTCGAACAGAGTTGCCACCTAGGGTTCGAATCAGCAATCGCCAATAACAATGACCTGAAGTAGCTAATTTGAAACATAGTATTAGTGGATTTCAAGGCTTATTAATTTGTTACAATATTGTACGACCAAACAATTTGATGGAGTAGATATATCTCGCGCAGCCTCATATAACCACCTGAATTATAAATTATACTAATGTAGCCACACGCAACAGCTATGTTTCTTCTGACCTATATTTTAAGATGAAATTTTCCCCTAACACGATCAGGAACCAGACATTACATAAGCACACGTTACCTAGTTACTTGGATAATATATTTAATACTCAGTAACGGATTTTTTACTTTATTACCTAGAAATGAATACAAACAAAACGCGGAGTATAAACAAATGATGTCACAGAACGTGATAAACAAAAGTTCACACCTACACAGTGTCCGCGCGAATTATCAGAGTCCAGTGATATGGTTCAGTCGGGTGTGAGATGCGAGTGGGAATGCTGTGGGTAGTGTTGTGCGCGACGCTTTGCGGTGTGGCCGCGTCCGCCGCCCGCCCGCACATAATACTGTTCCTAGCTGACGACTTGGTAAGTACTAAGTTAGCAAATGGCATTTAACACATGATAAATTAACATAGACAATTTTTTTTGTTTATTTAAAAAGAGATTCATTTTATCATTCTGATTTTGAATTTAATTATTTTTGTTTAAATAAAGAACTTTTTAATGCAACCTTTTTAAAATTGTATACATTTAAATAGTAGTATATACTGCAGCTATCTTAAAAATAGATATTGTAATTAATTTATTTTCTAGAGATGCATTTATTATTTCTACTATTCAACTTGTTTTAACTTAAAAGTAACTTTGTGTACGTAATGCAACATTATGTTATTATACATTGTGACTTTACCTACATTGATAAGTGATAACAAGCACCTAATTGTATCCACAGTTCCCTATCGACTTTACCGAGAAACCGCTGCAATATATTTTACTACGATAAATTTTTAAGTAATTTTACTTGCATTTGCTTAGAGTGGTAAAGACAAGTCACTAGAATACCATAAAAATTAATTGAATTGCCCATTGCCAAACTTGAAACATTTAATTTCTTGAATCAAGCAGCTGATAAAAATCATCGGTTTTGCAAACTAATATAAGTTCTGAATTATGACCTCAGTGTTTGTGGGGTTTAATTATATCTATTTTGATAATTGCAAATAGGTAGGTAGGTACCGTAACAATACCCAAAATCAAGCTTTTGCAATTTCTAAAACTAAGTTAAAACATTGCGACTAGAAGTCACGCATAAATCTATTTATTATCTGTATCAGCCCATATATACATCCTACCGAGAGTACGATTGAAAGGGGTTAGGCCTTATAATCCACGACGTTGGCCTATTGCGTGTTGGCGGACCCATAAATATAGCGACAAATATCGACTATTTGTTCAAGGATAATTAAAGTGTATTCTGGTGTTGTTCTACGAATTAGGGTTGGAACGATGTGGGTTTCCACGGGAGCGACGACATCTCGACGCCGAACATCGACGCGCTGGCCTACTCCGGCCTGTTACTACACAACTACTACGTCGCTCCGATATGCACGCCCTCCCGGGCCGCGCTCATGACCGGCAAATATCCCATACACACCGGTAAGAAACATAACTAGCACACATTCATACTTATATCTTTTGGTACATTAACATACGTACCTACTTTCATATATCTTTTGCTAAGTTTAGTGGACTAGAATAGCGGCCTGGCTTAGCTTCTTCCGGTTAAAGATATTTTTTTACTTCAATCTTCACGAAAAATTCCACGATACCAAATTTTATCCCAACATTTTTCTTTGATGCCCCGCTGCTAATTCCTATAAATGGCCATATCGTGATTTTATATAACATATAGCCCTCCTCGGTAAATGGGCTATCAACCAGTAGCACATAACCAGTACTTAGTTCCTGAGATTAAAGCGTTCAAACAAACAAAAACTTTGGCTATAACCTTTATTTAGCACAGTGTACATAGTGGCTAAGGACTCATCATAATTACCAACGTATGTCGCCTTCCAGATTCATCCTTATTATATTCGGCCGGCAATACTATCAGGCCGGCATAATTATATCACCCGGCAAAAGATGAACATTTCACATTTATCGATACCCTATCAGGTACTGCGCGAATATAAAAAATATATGTGAATATTAAAAAAGCTTTTGATTTAAACTTAATGAAAAGTTATTTGAATAATGTTTAGAAAAAGTATCCCCACGCTAAAATTAATCTCACATTGTAGATGCATTTTACAAACACTTATCCCAATTTCCGAGGAATATTAGTTAGCTGTATAAATATTTACGGGGATATCCGATACGCAACATGTAACTCAGAAAGCCGATTCAGCCGAGGCGCCAATCTGTCGCAGACTTGTTTATCGTCGAAAAATATGGGATGGAAGCCAAAATACTGTGAGAAAACCTCATCCAATCAATCAACTGACTTCATAGGACTGTAATTACTGTAAGTCGAACGTTTCTGATGGTGTCATTGAAGTGCGGTGATATTATTTAAATAGATTCACTTACGATTTCATTATTTCTACCTAGTGGTACTAAGCCCAGGCATAATCGATTGTAAGACCATAAAGAGATAAATAATTTGTTTTATAATTTGTTTCCCATATGGAAAGGGCAGAGTCAGACGATAAACCAAGCAGGTCACGTTTGTATGGTCTACAGAAATTATCGCAGATAATTTGAACTGTATTTTCAAAAATAATAGTTCGCCGTTCTTTCTGCCAAAAAAAACTATTTTTACAAAGGTTAAGAGTCGTATTTTATCGACCGCATAATTGCCGCGTTGTTTCATTTTTTGTTACGATAACTTACTTGATCAGTGGCATGTAACTAACCACCTATATTCGAAAGATTGTAGAATTATTCGTTGATTCAAATATGAAGTAAGTTAATATATTATAAGTTTACCTAATCGTTAGTTTGTAGTTCGACTCAACCAAATTTCGCTTTAAATTCAGTTTTAATCTTAATGTCATCCTTTGTTTACTTAGCAGACAGAACCTGCGTTCAATGTCCCTGATATATATCAAAACATGGCCAGTTCTTTATTTTTTTGTTTTTTCTACATGCGGATCACACTTTATTTACTCGATAGCGAGTATTGTCTTTACGTCGAATGGCATCTGAATGATATGGAACTACCTTGTCTGGTTTTAGTTTATATATTTTTTTGGATCTTGGTACTTGAAACAAGGAAAAGATCGCAAGCAGTTTATACAAAGTAGGTACGTAAAACTATACCGGGCGGAGTTGTTTATATAATAATCGTGTTGTTCCAATTCATCGTAGTTAATTATTTTTTGGGCTTAATTAGTTGCGGGCTGATGATAAGTAATGAACTACTTAGCTTTGGTGTCCGCTCAATATTTTGCTTGCTATGGTTGATACTTGCTTTCTTGCCGATGGCTAGTAAGGGGGTAGAATAATCTCTAAAGCAACAATAGTGATCATGTACTATCGAGCAGATTAGATCGTTGGATTTTTTGTTAGATCTACACCATAATAAAAAAAATCTTCCGTTATTACACTTTAATTGTAAACTACAATTCTTTATGTTAGAAAATATTTAAAATATTAAAACAACGGCCTTTGTGCGGGAGTGTAAATCTGGTCAAGGTATAACGTATTCTTGTGCAAAGCCCCGAGAATGATGCGTAACATAATTTCCTTCACAAACCGGTTTCAAAAAATATGTAATTTATGCATAACGCTGAATTAGGCTTGATATACATGGTTCAATTTAATTTAAAGATTTTGCAATACAAATGTCAATGTTTGAAGTAATTGTCATTTTAGAGCTCTTTTAAAATTGACTTTATTGTTTTTTTACAAATTAAGCACACGAAGGGCAAATGAAACAATGGTTGCATCACAATGCATGAGGGTTATGAAAGGGTCAAGGAGTGCAAATTAATGGCTCCCTAGCAATAACCCTGATCAAAGAATATTCGAATCTAAAGTGGGCATCATTTCAGGGTTTGATTCAAAGTATTGATCGAAATTTTACGCAGTAATGATTCTGCAGTTATAGATAATGCTTATCTACATCGATATTTCTATAGTAAAACAAATATCTTATAATCGATTTATACCATTCCAACGTAACGAATACGCAAATATTTATTAGCGACGACAGTACGGGCTTAGGTAAATAATAGAAAACCGCAGCAAAAATCGATCCATGTAAATCCAGCTTGGTCACAAAAGATTCTCTCGCCTGAGTTGGAAAATAAACAACTGTATGATTTATCGACCGACATAATTATTGTGATACCATGATTCTCGTTTCCAGAGCGAAATGCATTAATTTTTTGTTAGTTCGTATTTACGTTTTATGATATTAAAAGGATATTAATGTGAACGCGAAAGTGTTTGTTACTTTTTTATTGTGATGAATGACGAGACGAGCATGCTATCCGCCCGATGGTAAGCGATACGATCACCCATCTACAGTAACAAAAGTACTTTATTTTCTTTAAGCGAGTAATCGACATTTTTTTTGCATAGCTATTGTTTATGATTCTAAGTGTGATATAAGAACTCTTCTATGATAAAGGCGGCAAGTCCAGTTTAACGTGAAATCAGGGACACTGTATGCAGGTAAATTATGAGGAAAAATTATTGATTATAATTGGAACAATAATTGAAAATACGTAGGAAATGAAAAATAACATATTGTAGTAGAACAGAAAGTTCAGGCTATAGATAATGCTACGAACTACAAACATAATAGCACAGCGCTGAGCGCTGGTATTCAAGAGTACCAGATTCTGTATGGAATATGGATTCCCAGGTACTATATAATTTATTGAAAAATTATACAAATAAATCTATATCGATGTCGAAACCTACATATAATAAATTACATACTGTAACCGATCGATGTCTTTACATAGAAGATAAAAGAGAAAAACTGTTATGGTGGGACTATATTAACGTAATAGAAGTCAATTTTTATAATTTTTGTCTATCTGTGCGGCTGTGCGCGATAAATTTTTGGTGTGGAGGTAGTTGACACCCTGGATTAACACTTAGGCTACTTTTTATCCCGACAAATGTAGTGTTCTCGTGGGACCAGGGAGGAATTTCGATATATTTGTTACTTTTTTGTACTCAAATGGGAGGGATGGGACTGGATTACATATCTTAAGTCAGAATGAGACGTGATATAACGGGACGGGACGGGATAGGATTTTTTTATAAAGATAACCAAGCCAACGCAGTTGCGGACAGAAGCTAGTAAATAAAAATAATGATCTTTGTCACGTGTTTCAAAACATCACATCATTTTTCTTCAGTCAAATCCAGTTAGTCAATTGGCTCTAGGTATTAAACCGTATATACTGATAGAAACCGCATGCTGATTCGAAAATTGTTGAGCTAGATTAGGCTAGACTCTGTCACTATAAGGCGCTGAACATCAGTATGCAAAGCGTGTCCTATTGGTGAGCTGAGTGTCGTACGGTATTATGATAGTGGGACTGCATTTATGAGCAGACATTGAGCGCAAATCTTACATAAAATTATTCCTGTTCTTGTTTCTGTAGGTAATGTAAAATTTCGACAAAGAATTCAATGTGAATGAGTCTGATCCTTATGCTCACACAGTAATGCATCTATAGCAGGTACACCTGATAGTTAATGACTTGCTGGCCAAATAGCTTATAGAATACTGGCAAAAGCTGATTATCTCTCAATGATCGACATAAATAGCCGGTTTGTCGGAAACCAGAGGATCAGCGGCTGGCCCTATTACGCAACCCAGTAGCATGGATCATTTGTGTTTTATTTTTTGTACTGTAGCCCCACGATCTGCAATTATGAACAAGATTGGAAAAATTCAATAATTTGCTATTGGAACTCATTTCAGTCTTCATAAGTTTTTTTAATGTTGCTACCGAGGGTCGACAACCACGTGGTCCACCTGATTGTAACTAAGTGATCACAGCATCTCGTGAACATTGGAATGTCAGGGAGCCAGTCAAACTGCTGCTTACTATGCGGTTAATACTCTGATCAGGCGTCGTTTGGTGCTTACTCGTGCCTTGTATTTAATTAAAGGATATTTCATTTTTATAGCATTTATATTTGCCATATAGCATCGAAGGTTCATTCAAAATACCGTTAGCCACGGCTTCCTGGCGCGGCTTCCCGTCTCTAAACACCCGTCAATTGATTTAACACCTGTTCATGATACTGTCACTTAGCACGCAGCAAATCAATCCTTACCTTTATTGTACTAGAGGTCATATTTGAACGACATTCGAGGTCGAGGGGACCGGCGATGATGTAACAAGTCGATGATCTCGTATTGATAGTAACTTAATCTATTTTTATAAAGTATATAGTGTTTACATTTCGAAAGCTTCGCTGTTTGTTGATGATAAATACTTAGCAGTGCTAATGACGTGGTGGCTTGATAAATCCGTAATGTAGCCATGAATTATTACTATGAAATTGTCAGTCAAAACTTAAGCAGAAGGTTGTGAGAGCAAAGAGAAGGTGTGGTCAGGAGTTTTCTCTGAATACTTGCTCGTAGAGAGTAGTCATTTTAAAAGACTTTTTCGCTGGTAGGATATTTGTAACCGAATAGATAGAGCTAGTAGGAAACCGGTCATAGTGCCCTAGTGGTGTATTGTGTAGATACATAGTGTTTTGGAGGGTGCTGCAATATCGATATCGATATCGATTGGGAGATATAACCATATCTCGTATGTCGATACTCCTTTTTAATCGCACTGTATCAAGTAAATTGTAATCACCTGTTGCTGTAAAAATAAACTACCTTTATGTATTGACATAGTAACATCCTTGAGCACCGTGGGTGACCCATGAAAATTGCTCAAGTTCAGTGCTAAAAATGTCGAGAACCCGGTTAGCAGTTGTTTAAACTGAGTCAATAAACAAAGAGGTGGCTTGAAAAACCTGGCGCTCTTCCAAGTCGTATTGATCCTGCGTGACTATGGCCTAATTCCAACACATAACGGGAAAAGGCGGATGCTGAGCAGTGGGTGCTTAACTTTATCTCTGTCGTAAAGTTCTAAGATTGTATAGCTATTTTCTATACATTACAAAGTACAGGCTATAAAGATATTTATTATTGGGTTATAAAGGTTTACAACTTATGAATACTACATATTATATTCGGTTAA
The DNA here is from genome assembly GCA_033459515.1 of Theretra japonica. Classification (NCBI taxonomy): domain Eukaryota; kingdom Metazoa; phylum Arthropoda; class Insecta; order Lepidoptera; family Sphingidae; genus Theretra; species Theretra japonica. The sequence continues at coordinate 13,929,757 of CM065939.1, read as the reverse complement.
ATATAACAGACAGTTAACTTAAAAGTAACTTATTTCCATGAAAATACAATGTGACCAAAATACTCGTAAAAAGAGATGACGCTTCAACGTCATTCTTTTGAACACACAATTGTTTAATTTTACCATGTACGTAACTTAATCATTACTACACCTTCAACCGACGCCTTTAAAATAAACTTTACCTTGTATTGAGGAAGATTGTATTTTACCAGGAATGCAACATGGTGTGATATACGGCGCGGAACCAAGGGGACTACCACTCAGGGAGAAAATACTGCCTCAATACCTGAAAGACTTGGGTTACAAGACTCATCTCGTTGGAAAATGGCATTTAGGAAGTTACAAGAGAGAATATTTACCACTAAATCGTGGGTATGTATTTTTCTTTTAATACATTTTACTCGATATTTTCGCCAATTCTGAATCAAATTTGGAGATTTTTTTATTGCATGTCAGATTTGTTTCCATAGAAAGCTAAAGATCAGATGAATATCTTTAGACCTAAAATGAGCTTTAAACTAAAGCCCTTCTCATTATGTACATATGTTACCCTCATCAAATTAAGCTTGATTAGCTACTGACGTTATGTAAAATGTCTTATTTCAGATTCGACAGTCACATCGGATTTTGGACGGGCAGAATAGATATGTACGACCACACTTCGATGGAACACGGCTCGTGGGGATATGACTTTAGAAGAGGTAAGTTTTTTCCTTGTATAGTGTTGTGTTTATATCGTTGCACGTTATATCTTCGGCTGGTAGATTTTTCCGAAGTCTTTTGAGTTTATAAACATTGTAACTAAACATGCATTTCAATGAATGTAGATATTTTCAAGTATTGGATAAGAAGGTTTATGCACGTTTGTGCGTTTTCAGGTTTCAAAGTAGCTCATGATCTATTTGGGCAATACGCTACTGATGTATACACGAGAGAAGCTGTTAAGGTAACAATTAATAAAAGTAAAATTTATAATATCTTGATTAAATAATTCAACCAAAGATGCGAAACGATACGTGTTTTATATTTTAATGCTTTATTTGCATGTTTAACACAAATACTGGTTTTAAATCCGTTTAATTGCTGCCTCTCTTTCTTTTGTAATGCTTTTTTTTAAAGAATTTGCCTTAGTTCAATCTCTTTATCAATAGTAAATATCTGTATACTTTAGTTTATTTATTTACAGGTAATCGAAGGTCACAACAGCAGTGATCCGCTTTTCCTGATGGTGTCTCATTCAGCAGTACACAGCGGTAATCCATATGAGCCGATTCGAGCGCCCGAGTCAGAATACCAAAAGTTTAAGCATATTGCCGATCCTAAGAGACAGAGGTTCGCTGGTAAGTAACTTGGCAATCATCTCACAAGAAATTGAAGAGAAATGAGTCCCTAATAGTAATTATACTTGGAACGATCATGAGAAACAGAAAAAAATGATTTCAAGATGCATTGTACCATAATTTAAACGTCATAGAGATGGGATACCATAACAAATAGCTTTTTACAAATGGGATAAGGATATTCAAACCGTTACTTGGACATTTCGTTATAGATAGATATTATTCTCAGAAGCCCAATAGCCATACTACTTTAAAGCACTTAAATCTTCAATTCAAAAAAAGCTACGTAAAGTTTCTGTATTGGAAGTTATCTACTGTAAATTCCTAAAACAATTTTGCTTTTCTTGTCTTATTATTTTCATTCTATGTCCACATTAACATAATATCAATAAATTATTTTCTCATTTTAGCTGTGTTATCGAAGATGGACGAATCTATAGGCAAAGTTATAGATGCTTTGAACACCCAAGGATTACTGGACAACTCCATTGTGATATTTAGCACTGATAACGGTGGCCCAGCTGCTGGATTTAATGATAATGCAGCTTCCAACTATCCTCTTAAAGGGGTGAGTAGTGATGTTACTACTATACAAAAATTTCGTAGCAATACCACATGAAATTAAAAAAAACCTAGATCCATTAGACGCGGTCGCAGTTTAAGTAAAAAATAACAGGAAACAATAATTAAATATAAATAATTTAAATAATGCTATACCAATTTTAGCCATCTATTGATATATTTCAAAAATAACCTATTATTTGACCTTAATTATATTTGCCGAAACAAGGACACTTGAATATAACGAAATAATATGACCAGGTAAAGAACACGCTGTGGGAGGGCGGCGTGCGAGGTGCGGGGGTGCTATGGAGTCCTCTACTTGAGAAGAAGTCGCGGGTAGCGTCGCAGAGGATGCACATTGTCGATTGGTTGCCAACATTGTACAAAGCTGCAGGCGGGGACCTTAGGTACGTTGCAGTATTGATTTCAACATATCCAAACCGATTCCTAGATCGATAACGTCAATGTTCTTTTAAATTCCATAAATAGGTTTACTATTGTTGAGACTGAAGCACATTTACAATTCAAAAGATTTTTTTATTTTATGCTGCTCATAATTGGATAATAAATATACACATGATTGTAGCGACTCCATTAAGTTACGAAATGAAAATCAATCAATAAAGAGCGCTATCCACTACAACGAAGCATACGATGATCGAAAGTATTTTTTACTGATACATCATGTTTTATAGGCCATATTCAATTTAGTTTATAGGTATACGACAAAAACATTTGATTAGTTATTTCCATATTATAAGTTTTAGTAGGTTAATGTAAAAATTAAATAAATGTTTTTAGTGCATTCCAGAATATAGACGGGATAAACCAATGGGAAGCGTTGTCGAAGGATCAACAGTCTTCGAGAACAAGTGTGCTTCATAACATCGACGATATATGGGGAATCGCTTCTTTAACTGTCGATCAGTGGAAGATACATAAAGGTATTATTGAATTTTATGTCTCACAGGCAAGCGCGACGTGGTTAAGATTGCAGGGAGCCGCTGGATGCTGGCCGCTTCCAACAGGTCAATGTGGAGATCCTTGGGGGAGGTCTATATTCAGCAGTGGACTTCCTGTGGCTGAAGGGAGAGAGAGAGAGAGACAGGGAGAGAAAGAGAGAGAGATGTCTCATAGTCATATGATTGCTTTTGATTTCTATATTTGCCAGTTGCCACATCTATTTATAGCAATATTCAGGTCTATGTACTGCCTTTTACAGCTTCTGTATCTTGATCTTCCTACTTTATAGTCTCAGTGTGCATTGATAGATGATACCACTGTAATAAACTAATTTCAGACATTTTGAATTTTTAGAAATAATTAACTGTCAGCTTCAAACAATGCATTAGCGATACACCAAAAAATATTCCTAGCGCTATATCTGTGTGTGTTCTGAAACGCACCTTCAGTCAGCTTCAACGAAGTCAGCTAAAGTGTAAAGGAAAAGGAGTAGACTCTAGCATTGAATTACAGGTACAACTTACAACGGGGCGTGGGACTACTGGTACGGGCCAGACGGCCGCAGCGGCTCCTACAACGTCAGTAATGTGTGTGATAATTACGCGGGAAGAGCGATGCAGAGGCTCGGACTCTTACCCAATGGAGACAAAATTGTGGAGCTCAGGTATTGGTAGAATTATTAAGTAGGTAATCGAATTAGATGTCGATGTTGAACGCAATTCATTTTCGATAAGTCCATGTGTAAACCTTGGGAATTTCTATGTTCCGCAGTAGACTTCGTTTTCAATTGCCTGCATAAGGTTGGGGTATTTTAAACAAAGATTATACCTAACTATATTTAATTCAACAGATTTCCAAGTCTCTTGTGTGAGTCAATCGATAACAAAATTTTGTAATTAACGTTTGACGCTCAAATATGGCGATATTTAGACAGATATTAATTTGTAACAGCGTATTTTCAAGAACGTACAGTAAATTTTAGTTGTGAACCGAAACGATAATATTTCAGAAATGCAGCCACAGTAAGTTGCAACAGCAGCATTAAAGCGATCCCGTGCGCGCCGCTGCTGTCGCCGTGCTTGTTCAACATCCAGCAGGACCCGTGCGAGCGCAGCAACCTGGCACTACAGTAAGCCACTCCTCGTCACTACCATAACTATTAAGCAACCTTAGTTTACCTAACCACACGATGAACCCATGTCCTACAACATCAACCTTTATTTAACGACACCATATCATCCATTATTAATACTACAATACCAACCTTCAATACGATCGGTGAGAATTTCTGTAACTGCGGCGCTATACAAACAAATCTTCATCAACAAGTCATCTCTGCGCCCCATCCAAGTCTGCACCCTACGCCTAGGCACCGCTTGTACTGCCCTGTTTCAGAACTGTTTCTAGTACGACGTAGTTTCGGAAAATTCAATCATTACGTAATGCAACGGTGAAGGAAAACATCATGAGGAAACCTGCATACCATAGCATTTTGTAAGAATTTCTATAGTATGTAAAATCCGCCAACCCGCACGCACTAGGCTAGCGTGGTGGACTATATGGCTTAACCCCTCTCGATTGTAGAGGAGACTCGTGCCCTTAAATGGGAGATATATGGTACAGTAGAAAGTAAGTAAAGTAAAGTAGGTAAAGTAGTAGTACTAATAAAAAAATACTTTTCCCAGGGAACCAGAAATCCTTCAAAGACTTCTAGACGAACTGTCCAAAGTGAACAAGACAGCGGTGCCTCAAAACAGCAAACCGATGGACCCCAAAGGAAACCCGAAGAATTGGGGCAGAATCTACACAAATTTCGGCGATTACGACAGACAACATGGTTCTGCTGTTTGTTTATAGCACTGTGATATAGTAAATTATCTATGGATTCATATTCTATGGGTACATTTACATGATGTCTAGAATTTAAGATATTATGAGCAAATCCACGCATAATGAAAATAAGGCTAAAGCTTAAATCTCCTAGGAGGAAGAAGCGAATGCATAATGTTATATACAAGTACAAAACCTAGATAAATAATTAAGGCGCAAAAGTTATTGTATACGGCGTTAATTCAATAAACAAACTTAGAATTAAACTTGTAATACATTTATTGAACTTATAAGTAACAGCAACCCAACATTTGGATATTTATGACTGTATGAAATTGTCCCATAGCAAAAAAGTATACATGAAGTATAAAATAAGACAAAATTAAATATAATTTGATAGCTATTGTTCACTTTTTCATGTTTTACCCCAATTGGTTCTAATTCTTTTGGGCCAATCAATGAGCTTTCCTTTCCCCGATAGCTTGACATAATTATCATATCGAGAGAAAAAATATAAGTTTGAAACTAAACTACAGATAATTCAATGAAAAATGCAATATCCTAAAACCTAAACTATTTAAAAAATATTTATTAAACTTAACAAAAAATTAACTTGCGACAGCAATCAGTAATGTCCATACTTAACAGTTATCAACATTAACAATTATAATGTAGAACTAGGTAGGTGTACTTTGCTTTTGAATTTGAACCAAGGCAAAGTAAATTATTTAACATAAACTGTAGATGAATAATGAAATCATCAAAGACCAGTAATCAATAAATTCAAAACCTAAATACATCGGGTTTTAAAAAACAATCTATACAATTATATAATTATATCGATTTAGAATCAACATTAAACAAAATGCTTACTTATGTCATATAAGTACACACCGACATTACCCAATTTAACGATACGTAATATTGAAGTACAATAGCAAAAATATAATCAAGACTAAAACATTAATTGAATACTCATCAGATAACTTGTATTTATAATAATAAAAATTAAAATCAATAACAAGTTTTTAATCTACTCATATCAAAATCATTACGAAAAGGTAACAATAATCAAGGGTATCTAAAACAAAACCAATATTTCATTTGTTAGATGTGTTGGCCCGTTTGGTTCTACTCGTAAACCCTCTTGAACCTATCCGAAAGTTTCCTTGTTGCCATTATTCTTCATATCTTTAACTAGATTGTGACTACCACTTAAGAGGCATTTCTTCATAGACATATTATTTTAAATCGACAGCTAACAAACTATTAAAAACACGAAATATACGAAAAACTAACAAAAATCAATGGTAATACAAAATCTATTTGTTTACTTGTTAGATGTCTTAGCCCGTTTGGTTCTAACCCCTCTCTTGGACCTTTCAGATAGTTTTCTTTTCCCTGGCTTCCCAATATTCTCCATGTCTTTAACTGGATTGTGACTACCACTTAAAGGCATTTCTTCGTCATTACCCTGGTTGGTTTCAATCGCTTCTCTATACTCTTTTAGTGCAGAATCTTCTGGCACTTTCGATATCTCTGCCTGTACTACTCGACCGAGTGTGGATGCGTTTTGAAGACTTACCTGTTAATGGACAATACACATTATAATACCTGTGTGGTATAAATTTCCCCTAACTTTAGTATTGATCTGGATTACATCTTGATGTGATTGTTTCGAAAGCTGTAGGAATTGTTATCATTGGAAATATTATTATATCGCACATCCGCTCAAATAACGTCATAACTCGATAAAATGTTAAAGGACTTAAATTGTACCATTGGTATTAGAATATCACATACTTTATGCTCACAAAACGTCATAGACGTAGTTCAATTATTTGTCCCTAGATGGCACTTGTGACGTTCTATTGTTTACCGAAAGTTGTGCCGCGGCGAACATGAACAGTGTCATGTTACGACTTGCGCGAGGTGGTCATACGGGCGTAGTTCAGTAAAAGTGAATTGTGTCGAATCAAGACAGTTTTTGTTAATGAGGTAAGTAAAATTTATTTTCTTTTTTTACAACTAAACTGATGTTAGTCGAGTTATGCCAGTATACGTGATTGAAACAATTCAAGTAACAGATTTTTTTATCATATAACACATTTTTTATAGTAATCGGGACGTCGCTGGATGCAGGCTGCCTCCAACAGGTCACTGTGGAAATCATTGGGAGAGGCCTATGTTCCGCAGTGGACTTCCTTTGGCTGATGGATGGATGGATGTATAGTAATAGTATAAAATTCATTTAGGTACTGTTGACGCATAATGTTTTTTATTGAATTCCCTGAGACCATATTATTGTTTTCTTTAGGTTTAAAATCTTAAAAAATGTTTAGGTAGGTATTTAATTGTTTTTAACTTATCGTCTTGTTCATCTTGTTCTCAGGTGGTATTCGGTTTGGCGGTGTATAATTCACTTGTAACTATGTCCAGATCCAGAAAAATATTGTCATTATGTCTGGAACCCAATGACCAACATAACACAGTAACTGATGACTTGTCTATTGAGGCAGAAGATACACAACCAAAAGATGTAGAAGAAAATTGTGACACCTCAAACAAAGAGAATACATATTATTATATAAATGAACCTACTTACTACACACAATATTTCCAACTTGCAAGTAGAAAGTAATAGAATAGAGAATGAAGACTGTAATTTGCAAGAACCCGAATCTACGGGAGAAGAAACAGACGATTCTGTTAAAGATCATGATTATAAATTGCCTTCTAAAAAGCGTAGCAAGAATTTAGTAGTTTCTCGTCAGCGATCATCTAGTACTTCATCTACAAGTTTCTCTTCGTCTAGTTCATCTTCATCTAGTTCATCCTCTTCTAATAAAAAAAAATAAAATTTGATTGTCTTTATAATAAGGCATTTCAAAGTCTGATATATTGTGTGTACTACACGTTATATTTAAGAATTTATTGTATTTCGTAACAAGTTAAACATACTTGTGTCATTACAATAAACAAATTAAAGTAAAACTTTGTTTTTTTTATACATATAGTGTCATAACCCGATTTTTTTTCAATGTTTTTTCAGGATTTTCAGATTACTAATAATATGAATTTATAGAGCTTAAAAAATCATTATAAATTGCAGAAGAACGTTTTCTTCTAAAATAGTTCCTTTTTTAATTATGATCCAAAAGGTAAAGAAATTAAGTAGGGTAAACTTTAAATGTCTTTCCTGAAAAATGTAGTTTTTGGAGTTGTGACGTTATTTTAGCGGAGGTGCGATATGCAAAATTTCTTATTACATAGGTATAATAAAGAAAAATATAAATATAGATACTGTATGTTAATGAGGAAATATTTAGGGGAGGCCTGTGTCTAGCAGTGAACCTCCTGTGGCTAAAGAAAGACAGATAAAGTGGCTAAAAAACGTATAAGGTGATTTGTAGATTTAACCAACTTTACGTCACAAAGAAGTTACTATACTCTTCTTTGAAGCATAATACACGGTCTATGACTAAAAGGTTAAAGCAAAAGAACTTACCTTCTCCATAGGACTGAGTACGTCCCCTACTGGGTCGGAGTGGCTGGGTTGGGACAGAGTCTCTGCTAACAGTCGGTCCACTATGTTCTGCTCTTCTGTTTGGAAGAACTTCGCCATCACTTGGTCCAGCTGCTTGTGGATTATTTCACGAGAAGACGTTTGACTACGAAAGAATATCTTTTGTCTTAAATAATTATTAACACTAATCATACCATAACGGGTCAAATGACCCATTTTGAACTTTTGCATTGATAATGCACGTATTATCTTATTACTTCTCCAAATTTAACTTACTGACTTTTTCTGACTAATTAAGTCTACTGTTCTTATACTATTTTAATAATGTTTTGTTTTGTTTATTTTGAGTAATAACTGTCGTATACCGTTGTCTACCACATCGGGTCATTTGACCCGGAGAACATTTTTTTTGTTTTATAAGCTTATCAATACATATTGCTTATCTTATTCAATTTTATATGCACGAGCTGCATATGGAGCAAATAATTTGAAACTTTCTTTTTTCTGGAATAATATATGGGGGCCCAAAATTTTTTCTGAAACTATGAGCAGAAATAATTTTACCGAAATTCTTAGATTTATTCGTTTTGATAAAAAAAAGTCAGCGGAGTGAACGTTTGAAAGCAGATAAATTTGCTATGGTATCCACGATTTGGAATATTTTCATTGAGAACAGCCAAAACTGTTACAAACCGGGTGGTAATATTACTATAGATGAACAGCTATTTCCGACTAAAGTGCGATGTAGACTTACGCAATACATGCCTAACAAGCCGGATAATAATTGATAATTGCACTCATACAATTTATAAAAGCAAGCCAAATAAAAAGGTACTTTTACTTAGTTCTAAACATAAATTTGTATCAATAGAAAATAATGATAAGCGTTTACCTGAAACTGTTTCATATTACAATAAAACCAAATTTGGTGTAGACATGACCGATCGAAATGGCGAGGAAATTTACTACAAAGTCTAAGTCTTGCAGATGGCCACTCCAAGTTTTTTTCAATATCCTTGATTTAGCTGGTATAAATGCCTGGATTTTATACAAGCAAACGACAGGAGATAATATCTCGAGACAAGATTTTTTACTCAAGCTAGCAGTAGAACTTGCCGACGATTTTCGAGTTGCCCGTGAACAACCAAATACTAAACGATCGTTGCCTAACCCTGTTACAGATTCTAATAAACGTAAGAGGTGTCAAATAGGATACTGCAAAGAAAATAAAACTAATAAAATTTGCTCCAATTGTAAAAATTTTTTTTGCGGGAAATGTGCGACGGAAACACTTATGTGTAAAAAATGTGATGTATAAAAACAACTGTTATTTTTTCCGTTTGAAATAGAAATTGTAAAAATACTATTTCATATAATTATAATACATATTTTATTATCATTATATTTTTATTTCCTTTCCGACATCCATATTTCATATATAAAAGTAGGAAACCTAAATTTCGGGTCATTTGACCCGCTATGGTAAACTAGGTATCTAATAAGTGTTGGTATGATTAGTGTTAAAACTAAAATAACCTTTACCACCAACTTACAATAATATGTTAAACTCATAGGTCTCAAGAATTTTTTTTTAGCCTAGGTACCTTATCTCTCACCTACTCCTGTTGCTGTAAGAATGGTAATATATCTCCATGTCGTAGAATAATGTGAATTCATATTAATTCCAACATACCTGCCTGCTATCAACCCTTTTTGGTTTTTTAGTAAATATATCACCTTTAGCTTTATGCTTGTTGGTAGATTTCACATACAAAATATGAAATCTACCTAAATAATGTATAAAACCCAGCTATACAGGTCTCAAGACGGTTTCCATCACTATAGATGATTACCTGAAAATCGTCAATGATACTTACTCGGAGCTAGGGTCCTGTTCGATGATCCCGTGGGAGTGCAGTAGTCTCATGAGCTTGGTGGCGTTGACGTGCGACATGCTGAACTTGTCCGCGAGCTGCGCGCCGCATATGGACGCCTCTTGCGAACACCAGTCCAGGGTGCGGCGGAATATGCACAGGCACTACATGGCGACGGCAAAATTATTTATTTCATTACATAGAATTACTGTAGTTATCTTGATTAACTGCGGGAATGGTCGGAGGCGATCGAGGTGGTACAGAGATACCAAGGTCTCAAAATCATACAAAACGGTATTTCTATTGCGAGTGAGATTTCTGGAGGCCCTAAATCCCTTGCTTCTTTTTTCCTTGGCTTTTGCTTCCTCTATCGAAATACCGACTATGCCTTCTTGATGTTCATGGATGGTGGTAATCATTTATCATAAGGTTTAACCACTTCCTCGTTTGCGATTAGGCCATAAAAAAATCCTTTTAGCGCAGAGGCTCGATATTTTTAAGTGTAATAAACCTGCACTTGCCCCTATCATTCATGTGTAGCTGGAGCTTGCACATTATTTTTATCTTGTTTCACTTATAATTATTCTGCACCAGACTATATGACCTCAACTCCTAGGGAAAAATTAACATACACATAAAAAATAGGAGTATAAGTACGTACTTCTCTCTTATTAGGCGACAGGTCGTCTAGCCTTGGGTCGGTGGGAGTACTGTCCACGTGTTGTAGGCGACAATCGACGCATGTGTGGCGAATGTTGGCAACATGTTGTCGCCGCACGCCGTAGCACGACGCGTGTTGCAAACATCCGCAGTGACTGACGGCAAATAAATAAATACACCCAATAGTTACATACATAGTCCTGACCCCACACTAATGCTAAAACTTGGGAGGTGGGTATCAGAAACTATGAGCGACTTTTCGATCTCAAAAACACCTAGACCCGAACATGCGGGGTTCGAACCCACGGGCTCTCTTTGCACAACCGATGTCCAATCAAGGCTGTAATATCTGATGTAATGTCAATGTATAGATTTTTTTCTTGTTTGTAAATTTACTGCCGGTTTTCGTTATTGCATTTTTGATTGAAATGAAAATCGAATGTTTAGTTACCGGTCAATGATTTCAAGTGTTTTTTGACTGAGACACATTCTTTTATACACCCGTCAGCGACATCTCTACTTTAAGCTTAAATCTCCACAAATATATGAAAAATATTCAAAACTACATAAAAGCTGTGCAACTCACATGCAAGTAAGCAGCAGTTTGTGGTCATCCACGTCAGTTCTGTGGCACGGACAGCGCACTTGTCCCGCGTCGCTTGCAGAGTTGCTGCGCTGCTCACACCCGAGCACACCTAACATGATACTCTCACTATTCACACTGCCTCGCTTGCGCAGCTGTACGGTATGATTGTCAAGCTGAGGTCTCCTGTTCGAATCACGGGTCGGGCTCAGTGATATTGAATTTTTCTATTCATTATCAGCCCGGATTTAGAAATTTGTGCCCGATATGGCGATAGGCTCGTACCCTATCACATCGAGGGATGGAACATACAAAGCGAAACTCGGGTGTCCTGGTTGCACCTCTGCCTACCCCTTCTGAGAAATAGGCGTAAATTTATGTACCTATGTAATTCATAAAATAGGAATTGGAATAGGAAAATATACATGGTAAATGTGAAAAAAAGTCTGTACCGGTCGACGTCACAGAACCTACACCCATCCAAATCAGTGACACCCTGAACAAGAGACAGATTAAAGTAGCCTGAACCGATGGCAACGCATCAGAGGTTGATGAAAATGGAAGATGCGAAAGTAAAAGGTATTTTAGGTACGTCACTTTAATCCCATAACGGCATACAGGTGTCACGTACGCATGTCAGAATGAATAGAAATATTCTAGTTAATTACACTTACGTATGTCGTCTATTTTATAATGCTATATATTTAACGAAAAGGAGAAGATTGATGATATAAGTAACTAATAACTTACTAAAGTCGTCTCCGTGATCTTGCGTCATCGCAGGCGGATTTTGAGATGGCTGGAAATCACCAATCGGCAATTAGGACCTCGTTTTTTGATTATTTTATTTTATTAGGTCCGGCTGACAAGGTGCACAAGCCACCTGATGGTAAGTGATCACTGCCACCCATGAACATCCACAACGTTTGGATCATAGATATGTTGCCAGAACGCCAAATTGCAAGGGGAGAGGGAAGGGAAAATGATGGGTAGAGGAAAAGGTATTCAGCATCCAGTATGATTCTTCAAGAACGGCATCATTTATCAAAATCACATGATTAATAAATAACAATTATAATAACAATTTGCTACTCACATTGGCATCGTGGCTGGAGCCCATAGCTTCCCTACAATAAGTGCGAGCGACGAGCTTGTGGTACGGAGTCTCCACCCAACCCAACTTCACGGACTCCGCTACAGTGCCCTCTATATGGTCTTCAGATTCAGGGATCGAGAGGAACCCTGGCGCTTGGTAGCCTTCTGGGGCGTCTGAATAAAACAAACATAAATCAATACCAAAATTATAGCAATTTGACGTACAAAAATAATGGGCAATTGAATGAAATAATTAACAGTTGTTTTAGAACCAAAATAACTGTAGGATTTCGTACTTTACACTTCTACAAAATTCTAGAATGTAACAAATTGTTCACGTGGTTCTACTTTCGTTGAATACTGATTTATTTAGAATTCTAACGAATGATGAAAGAACATTCAGACTACCTACAATTTTAATCAATGTATGTGGCCTTCCTTACGATCAAGCTACGGACTTTAGTCAAGTCTTGAAATTATTTATACCTAATTTAAGAATGACTTTAATGGGTGGAAAGTCAGAGGCTACTTTATTTTACTGAACAATAGACTACATAAAATATGTTGATACATTAAAATCATGGAAACCAAGATATAGGTAAAACTCAGTAAAACATAAAATTACTCTTACCATTATTGTAATAAAGCCTCAAGCTTACATCGTAGGTTGATGGCAACTCGTTCTGACAAGTCTGCATGATGACCACACAAGCCCTGATCAGATGGATAGTCCTGTCCCTCACGTTATCAAAGGAATACCTAGATGATCGTTTCACACTGTCGCGGTTTTTGGAGTGCACGTCCATTGTCACCCCTTCTGGGTTGTAAGAGAACTCAAAAATGTGGTACTCTATTAGATTTTCGAGCTTGCATTCGCCGTCGTAGAAGCATAGGGCTAGTTGGTGGAGCTGCAAAAAAGGTTTCTTGATTTTACAGCGCTACTGCTGGTATATCATTCCAAGATTTTTTCGAAGTTAGTTGCGAGGTTTTATAAGGTTTATGAAAAAAGTCCTATATAAGCATCGATAACTAAAATATAGCAAACAATATTTTTAAAATACCATAACACAGACTGCAAATGATAACGATTTTTGTAACAATAAACCTAACACACAAGACTTATATTCAAATATTTCATAACTTAAAATTTTAAAAGCTACTAGAAAAATGGATACAAAATAACTAGAAAGTATAGACATAAAAATAAAACTTTACATATTTCTTATCAAACGCCTCAAACGCTTGCGTCAGCGCGGTACTGACGAACTGAGCTAGTTCATCCTTGCATTTCTTCTTCAGGATCCTCAGCCGGATGCCTCCGAAGCTCTCCACAGTATAGCTCTCTTCAGGGAACACGTTCTTGAGATAAGTTATAGTACTGACTGCGATCACAGTCAACTGCTTGATGAACGTTACGGAACTCGTGTAGGTTTCTGTTACTGTGCGAGGGAATAGTTTTATCCATTCAGACACAGCCTAATGAAAAAAATAAAAAGAATTCAATGATGTTTATTTTTACACAGGCACGATAAACTGTCTGTTATGCTCCAGTGCAATCCATCATGCAATCCAACACCAATCATCAATCCATCTTCCATCGACATAAAGATTGCTATCCCTCGCCGGTCAAGTCAAATATTCACTATTCAAACTATCGTAGGTAGGTACAAGATCGTGTCGTAAGTACCAGAAAAAATAACCAAGGACTATTAAAATAAACTTGTGGGTCATACACAAAATTTCAGGTAACAAACATTTGTCTCGATCAGGGACTCAAACCCACAGCCTCTCAGCCTATTCAGTTACGCATATTAAATATTTACAAGGTTCCATAATGAATATTTAAACTAAACAAGTTTAAGTATAAGTATTTTATCATAAATAACATGCATAACCTCTCTTAATTGAGAAAGCGGACTAAACTTTTATTTTTTCGCCTTTTTCTACCTGAAAATACTACACCAAAATTGTATGATAAGGAATTTAATATAGTTGCGTTTTGCTAGCAGGTACCACCAAGGAACTTATGTCTTAATTTTATACTCTGACTCCATGGGTACCACATACTAGTATGAAGTTACCTACTACATATGCAGGTACCTATTCAAAACTCAAAAGTGCTTAATAATATAACACTAAACACCGCGCTGCGTAACAAAATATAAACAATACTTGTTAAACTTACGTGAGACGTAATTGTAGCCGTTGCAGACATGTTTTAATATACCACTTTTAAGATATACGATTACTATACCCAAAATAAGTAAGAGTTATAAAATAAATCACTGTGTAAAGTATTTAATGTTCCCGCCATTAAATGCCTACAGTGGCACAGATAGAGGGTTGATGGCGGCCACAGATGGCGGCTACTTCGTCATAGACAAGAAAAAAAAACTGATCTAAAAAAATAGGGTTTCAATTTTTACTTTACCGTGAGTTACTAATAAATCATGATTTTTCAGTGTTTTAGATAATCAACCGTTTAATTGCATAAGAATTTCAGAAAACATAAATGTAAAATAAGCTTCCATGAAAATAGGTTTGTGATGACTTTTTTTTTTTCGAATTTTAAATTCCTTTTGGATTTTGTAACAAATGACGAACTGACAATCATTGTGACAAACCAAAAATTTTGAATAGTTTTAGTGAAAAGTTCTGAAGAAATTTTAATTAAGGCAAATCGAAATGTTATGTCCTGAAGGTTCGCAATTCGAAAAAGAAAATGTTCCCAAAGAAGAGGAAGAAACATGTAAAAAGAAAAGTAAAAAGATACCTTCCGAGGGCACGAGTAGTTTGGAGCTAAACTCATTTAAAAATCCAAAAACATGGAAAAAATCCATTTCGAATTTCTTTCGCAATCAGCTTCGATCGACTAAGTCCAATGATGTAAGATCAATAAATTATTTATATTTGAGAATGTCTACCCATTTTGTTTGATAACTAAAGTAATTGTTTCATTTTCAGGGTGATCGCCCTTCAGGAAGTAATGACCACTTCGAAGATAAGGAGATAAGTCCTGAACAGAAGTGGCAGAGCTTGGGTAAAATTTTTCGACGACAAAGTTTTGCTGAACAATGGAACAAATCGCCAACTCAACAAGGGGAAAGTTCATCTCAAAATAAACGGCTCGCTGTGCGAAAAGTGCTTTCAAGCTATTTTGGTAAAAATCCCAAGTCTTCATGTGTATCAAATGAAAAATAAATATTTGTTTCATAAGTTTTAATTTTTTGTTTCTTTTGACCAGTATGTAGCGAGTGTATTTATATAAATATATTTTAATACTATAGTTTCATAAATACCTAAGTGGTATAAATAATGCAGACGATCTAAAAAAATGGAAAAAGTTTGAATGTACTTCATGATTTTTAAACACCATCTATGTTTTTAAAAATCCATGGAATTAATAAACTTTGTATATTATGTCGATGTAAAAATCCCATGAATTTTATTATAATCTATTGTATCATAATTCCTTAGAGTATTTATAATATAGAGAGATCGCTGTCATACAATTGCGTCTTCAAAAGTGTAGATATTTTTTCTTGTTCGTAATTTTGGTAGTACTGTTGTATTAGTGAAAATTGAACTAATTATTTAACAAATATTTCTGCAAATTCCTTTGGTAACCGATTTTTTTTTTATTATTATCCGTCTAAAACAAGTTTAGTGGAATTTAGTAGATCTAAACATTTTTTTTTACTTTTCTTTTTCAAATCATTCGTGCATGTTGGACAATCAGTCAAATGTCAGCCAATAGCAGGGTAAGAAAACGTTGCCCGGCACCACGATTTTCGTCTACACTTTTGAAGTACCATTACTCCCTCTATAATATACATGTATTAAGTAAATACTCTAAAATAAGCATAATTCTGAAGTGACTGGAAGACAATCAAACTATATTCGTTCTGAAACTCGTTGACATAACTCTGACAAGACGTCTAGAACACAAAAAATCACCAGACTGACATTTCTATAGGCAACTCAGGAACGGAATTAATTTTTCAGCTTTTTGTGCTAAAAGATTTTTTATTTTTAACCGTTTATTTCGTTTACAGTCACATTTATTACGTTTGTTTTAGTTTTGAACATTGCAATCGGTTATTAGTTCACGTGTTCTTGTGTATTGAGTGCATACGCCCTTGAAAATCTTGTGTAAAAAAAGTCTAAAGTCAGCATAGCAACAACAGAGTGGTCCATATAACACCTATTTTGGGGGATACGGCTCGCTGCTACCACACGGGTGCCTTTATGAGGTGAGCAGAACAGTTTATTGGAGTAATAAGGTACAATATGTTAAGTGAGCGCTGCGGCATCGGATCACAGTGGCACCTTTGTGTTCCATTCTCATACAATATATCTATCCATATATGTTGCTATAACGCTCGCTAGTGCAGTTTACACATTTATCACAATACCAGCATTTTCACGCGCCGTCATTTTCGATGCCGTTTATGTCCAATTTTTAATTTTTAATTTTTTTGCAACAATCAATTTAATGTTGTTGCAACAATGTTGAGCTCAGAAAATATTATAATATTTAAATGAAGTAAAATATGTATGATTTATTTTATATATGTACTTAAATAGTGCCAAAACTTAGCATATAAATGAGCATCATGCATATTTTATAATGTATTATATTCATTATACAAATATCAAGTTTAACTCAATAAAGAAAAATAATTAAATTCAACCCATACCTCGAGAAATAACACTGCAAACTTTACTTAGTCATAGCTTGGAACGACACCAAGTAATTGCTACTATGAATAGAGGCATACTAGCCAAGTATTGCACAGAAATGGTTGGAAATTGTTAGAATCTCTTTTAAATCACAATCGGATTACATTTATTAATATATTATTTGCATCTAAATTTCAAAGGTCTGTGCTATTATCCACATTAATTCCAATGGTAGAATAAAATGACCTATTTCCAAAAACATTGATGGCAGTCAGGCGTAAAGGCAACATATATATTTCAGCAGAAAATAATTGCAAAATACTTGAATTCTAAACCTTAAACGATACCTTCTAAACCTTTTGACACTGAAGTACCTAACAAAATATTTGCATGCCATTCATGTAAATTATAAACATTAATCATCTTGTTCTTGTTAAAAACTTCATGATGTTGTTTTTCTTTTGGATTATTATTATATTAATTCGGATTTCGTAGTTACATAAAATTGAATTAACCATATTATAAATATGTGATGTCATCGTCTACATAACAATTATATGTTGATTACATTAGTGATAACCCTTTAAAGAAGAACTATAGAGCCCTGTCTTCAGTGCTTATTGTTAAACTACAATAGGGACTCAGGGAGCTCAATCCCATATTACCAGTTCTCTATGTCAGAGTCTAATAATGAATACAAAGAAAATTTTAGTTCTGTATGTTTGTCTTTATAAAGTGTAGATACCTCTTTTCTTCTTCATGGTTGAATTTAGTTGTACATCTCTAGACCATGTGCAGTGTAGCACCATATAGTGTCAAATATACTGATTGGTTTGGAGTTTAATAATAAATAAATATGAGCCCAAGTTAATAAGCATGAGTCCCTTTAATTGAACACAAAGATCTAGAGGAGTAACAACCTCAGTTATGGGTATTATTACGGTACAGTACAGTACACTGAAAACAGAAAGATATTTACCATATCATTTGACAGCCTCTGTGGCGCAGTTGGTTAGACACTGCCTGTGAAATGAGAGGCCGCGGGTTCAATCCCCGCACTGAGACAAATGCTTGTGAGGCCTACTTGTAAATGTCTTGGGTCTGGGTATTTCCGAGACTGAACAGTTTATCGTAGCTCTGATACACACGACACAAAACTTAATTGATCTTAATGTGGGGTCAGGACTATATATGTGACTGTTGGGTGTATTTATTATGCCACAAATACTACAAATCCATAGCACAATTTGACAATTTAAGTTTTCCTTTTATAACAACCTTAAAATTAACTTAGCTAAACTACTAACTTATCTTAAAACCTATCAGAGCATTAGATAGTTTTGATATGTGGGTCTAAAGTATGGTAATCAAGTGGTTAGATTCAGGTGGTCAAGTACATTTGTAGAACCTTGCATTCCACTGTCAAGGTAACCATGATCTAATGCATCTAGTGTTACCCATTCTGATGTGTATGATTTCAAGTGGTGGGTTTATGTCCATAAACTATGTGACAAGCATCAATTACATCATTTTATATGATATAATTATTAAAATTATAATAATTAAGAGCAATATTTTTCTTCATCAATACAGGAAGATACATAATCAATTGAAACTAATAAATCTGTTAGATCTATAGTATGAACCTAAACATTATGTTTGTTTAATATCAGACCTTTGAATTATTATCTAATTACAGCTTTTAAATATAATTTTGCACCAAAGGTTTTCGTTTAATGTTCTGTTGTGAAGAACATACCCATGACACATATTACAGGATTAACAGTTCCAAAGATTTTCATTTGTGAGTCAATGGCATTAGGTTTTTATACATAAAAATATTATTCATTATGTTTATCACCATCCACTGTAACTTTTAGTCATCTATACCCTTTCATTTCTGATGCCCTGGGCGGTCACAGACCTGCCCTAGCACTCGCTCTGAAACATGATGGGTTCCAGAACTACACCAGTTATTATGCCGTCGAAATATGATAGGGAGTTTCTTATTTCTCTGAATCCTTCACAGCTTGTGGTTTTCCCTATTAAGTTATAATTATAAACACAGACTGTTTGTTTCAATTATTCATCATATGATTTGTTTTGTTTGTGAAGTAAAAGGATTCATAATTGTATATTGTGTATACTTAATGGTGTTTTGGTAAAATATTTCTTGAGGTTAAAAATATGACACTGCCTTATTCATAGACAGATTTAAAACCTGTTTCAGTTATTGAATGTTTTGTCCTTTTCGAACTTCTTTAGAATTAAGTTTGAATGAAGAAGACAAAACATTTGCTAAGTAAAATAGGTTTTAAGCCTATCAATAAGGCCATTATTGTTTATTCGAAACAATTTTCTTGAGAATAAGTAATGTTTTTATCACCTATATTTTGGATAAAAATAAATCGAAAACCGCGTTTAAGTGTATTTTAGTAAAAATTGCGTCCAAATTCTCAGCTCATTATCATGGCTACCATATAAATAGTCACCAGAAAGACTAGATTTTTCATATTCCCCGTATTGCATGATTCCCTCACAAAGCATCAAGACCAATAGTGTGATCAATAATTTTTTGTTTCGTGTCTGAGTATTGTGGGATTGAAGAGTCTCGTAGTTTTCGACATATAAAAAACACACTCTACATGCGATTTCGGAACGAATTTGACTGTTTTCACATATTCCTTAAAAAGTTTGCATCGCTCATATGTATGTGTACCTATGAGACTATAAAATAACCCACGTAAACAAACTAGCGTAAATTGAATGAACTCAATTTTACATTACAGGAAATTCGCCCGTCAGTGGGTTAGTTCTAATGATTAGTTTGTACACTTCGCGAGGGGTTGCCGGTCCCATGGGAATGGATACTCGGAAAATATCAGTTAATATACTTTGACACGTAGTTGTATGTATGGGTGTTACGTGGGAATCAGTTATTATGGTATGCTTTGTGCTATTCCCTCATGATTCTTCTTCCATTTGAATATGTTTTTTTTTTTCAATGTATGCACATATATTTCCATAATAAATTAAGTTCTCCTAGCTGTGTTTTTTGTTAATAAAAGTAATTAATATTATATTTAATTTTGCCGAGATCACAATGGTAGCATCGGTGTCCAAGGTTTAATATCAAAGAAAAATTGGATTTAGTTTGAACTAAAACGTACTGCTAAACTTTTAAAATGTTTCGAAAGTATTGCTAACACATTTTTTGCTATTCCGTATATAAAAATAGTCAAACAGTAGGTAACAGTGACTCAATGCCCCTCATGCATTTCAATTAGTAGGTGTCTCACCCCATTGTAACTGCAGTTGAACTGTGTGCTGGCAACTAATTAATTATTGCGTTCTGGCATTAAATATCCGCAACAAAAAATTATCACTATTAGCTATGTTTGGCACATAATTATTTATTGGGAAAATGTCAGCCGTACTTAATGCCAACAACCACTTAAAATATTGTTTCAATGCGACACGTGCGCTCATTTTTAAATTACCTTTCGCTGACGGCCGTTTGGTTCGATTGCTTAAAGCCTTTTTGCGTTACAAAGGTTGCAGTTTCAATCTCCGCAAGGAAAAAGTATGCATAACCGTTTGTGTTTTAACAAGAGAAACCCGTATTTCTGCGGCATATTAGAAAAAAAATAAACCCCACCATATATTATTATGTTCACTCTCAATCGTACTCTCGATTGTAGAGGAGGCCCGTGCCCTGCAATGGGTCGTATATGGGCTGATACAATACAATACAATACAATATTATGTTCCTTCCTTAAAGTATTTATAATAAACCTCTTTAGTAGCGCTGTCATAAATTTGCGTGTTTTTGAAAACGTAGTTATTCTTTTGCTTGTAATGTTGGGAGCACTGCTATATGAGTGAAGTACCCGCGCTCGATCTATATTATACATACTCTAAGGTTCCTTCCAATAATCCTGGGCCCTTAGTTATTCAGCACATTGACATAAATATGTCCAATAGTGAGAGACCATCGTCTTTGGTCAGCATATATGTACATTTATGTGGACAGCGCTGCGTTTGCCGTAAGATGTAGTGTTACTCACTTGGCCAAGTATAAAATTAATTCTAGCGAGGCTTAAGAAACATCAAATATAGGATTTAGTAAAGTGAAACTGGCAGTGCGATAGTTTCCATTGCCAATATGTGACGTTGCATTTATTCGAAATTCAAATACTCGAAAGGCATTTGCTTATATTGTAACGGCTGGCAAAAAGACAAGTTATGCGGAGATACAAGGAAATAAACGAACATAAATCACTATTAATACATTATTTATGTATTTACATTTTATTAATCGCTTCTGTGGATTGCGAATATTAAATACCTATCGCAGGTTTAAACTATGCTCCATCAAGCTCGGTACCGAGACAATATCTTGTAGTAGATGAATGATAAACGTTGTTCATTTACAATGCAAATAATACAACACATTATTTATTTATTTATTTATTCTTAACTGCACACAGAAAGGAAATACATGCAAAAAAAATAATAAAAAATAAGAAAAAAGTACAGATGGCGGTCTTATCGCTCTAGGCGATTTCTTACAGACAACATTTGGATGGATCTAACACAATGAAAAGAAGACAGGGCAGTCTAGAATATAAAAGAGACAAGCTCCAACACAAACAAAAAAAAAAGGAAAATTAACAAATTGTTTATAATTTATATATTATATGAACTTAAAAAAGGAAAGACAAAAAAGTAAGATTTAAAAAAAACCAAGCGGAGTCTAATATAGAAATGTTATACAAAAATAAAAACAACGCTTAATTCTCGATGCCACATTATGTAGATTTAAAAAAAATGCCCGTCGCCAAAATTGGTCTTATTGTCACTGCTCTGTTCCACCCTGATGCACAGTCTAGAGCCATATAAAGGTGTTTCATTGTCAGTCTCAAATCGATCTGTCGCTGTAATGAGATCCCCTGAAATAGAACAAACTTAGAATTATTTTTCTTGTTGAGAGATTGATATCCTTATTTAAATTTCGCGGCACCTGCGTCTTTAGCAGGAAAATTAATAACGGTACGTTCTTTATTTCATCGCACGATTTCTATGAAGTTCTATGGACGTGTGCATATGTATGTGAAGTAGGAATATTGCATGTTGTCCAAACTGGCGTGGTTCGAAGCAATAAATGCTATTATGACTATGAGAATTTTGTATTTTAATAAAAGTTCACAAAATAGATTTTCGATTTACAGAATTAAAAATTTCTGATAACGACACAATATATAAAGTAACTTAATGATCCGTAAGAATAATGTATGTAGTCACTATTTCATGTACATGTTTATATATATCCATCATCCATCCATCAGCCAAAGGAAGTCCACTGCTGAACATAGGCCTCTCCCAATGATTTCCACAGTGACCTGTTGGAGGCAGCCTGCATCCAGCGACGTCCCGCGACCTTTACCTTTACCTTTATATATATATATTTTTATACAATTCTGTTGTTTTTGTCCTGAAGTTCTGTTTTTCATAATAAAGGGAATAATAAATCAATTCTGTAAAATTTGTGTCCAAATCGACAAATTGCAACTAATGCTGGATTTTCTAGAAATTACATCCAAACAATAACAACTCACAGCGAGACATTATTTTGATTTGTAATTTGTTGTTGTTGAAAAAGTATATTATTTAATAATATAAAGGAGTACATGGTTATCTAAAACATAATAGTAAATACTACGCAATAAAGTAGATACAATGCTACGCTTTTCTTATTTTCCTTGTGGTTACATGTACTTAACCGTTTGTAATGTCCCTTTTTATGTGAACAAATTTGCATTTTGTGTCATTAGCGCGTTTGACCACACCATTGGGCTAATACATAATTGTTGCTATGATGCCTTTTACGATTGTAGATTTTGTGGATTAAAGTGCCATTTACACGGGGAGAGTTTCTCGCGGCGGAAATCGTATGTTATTATCGCATGACATAACCGCCATAAGATTATCGTGTTCTGACAATTTTTACACGATGTAGCTTTTTTATATCTTTACGATAATCTTTAAGGCGAGAACCTCTTCCCGTGTAAATGGGGCTTAATTTGAAAAGCAGCAACTTGATTTTACTTTGATCAACTTCTATTATAATTACTACTTGGATATATAGGTTGGTTATTAATGGATTAAAAATAGATGGAAGTTTTTTTTTTTCAACATCTATCTTACGTTTTAAATATTAAGAGTATGTTATTATACACGGAGTTCACGGAATTGACACACCATTTCTTTTTGGTTTCAGATGATCGATGAGGATGTTCGCAGGCTTAGAGGTCAAGAAGAAAAAACATTAATTTGATTTAGGCTTTGTAAGTGTCACGTGGTGCTTTTATTTAGTGTAAGATGATCACTCGAAGATGGTTCCACCCATCATTAACTGGCGTGGAAGCAGAGAAACTCCTCATGGATTGCGGTCACGACGGCTATTTTCTTGCCAGGCCCAGCATGAGTAACAAAGGGGATTTCACTCTGTCTGTGCGTAGAGGCAACGAGGTAACGCACATAAAAATCCAGAACAATGGCGAGTTTCTCGATCTGTATGGCGGTGAGAAATTCGCCACTCTCTCCGAGCTTATTCAATACTACATGGACAATCAATGTCAATTGCGCGAGAAGAACGGCAATATTATCAGGTTAAAAACGCCGCTCAATTGCGCTGACCCGACTACCGAACGCTGGTACCACGGACAACTCACTGCGAAAGAGGCAGAGAGGATGATGCTCGAGAATGGCAAGAACGGTTCCTTCCTTGTCCGAGAGTCCCAGCGGCAGCCAGGAGACTTTGTGTTGTCGGTGAGGACGAGCGGTCGAGTGACGCACGTGATCATCCGGCGGCAGGACAATAAGTACGACGTCGGAGGTGGACAGCAATTTAACGATCTCGTGAGCCTCATAGAACATTACCGCAACTTCCCCATGGTGGAGACGACGGGGGAAGTGCTGCGACTGATCCAACCCTTCAACGCCACCCGCATCCAAGTCCGACATCTCCACACCCGGGTGAAACAGCTGCAAAAAGAAAACGAAGGTCCAATAGAGAGCATGGCCTATAAACAAGGCTTCTGGGAGGAATTCGAAACGTTACAGATGATGGAGAATTTGCAATTATTTGACAGGATGGAGGGATCCAAACCAGAAAACATTAGGAAAAACAGATACAAAAACATCATACCGTTTGATCACACGCGCGTAGTTTTGAAGGATATCCCTCCGGATGCGCCGCCAGGTTCCGATTATATAAACGCTAACTATATCCGGTGCGACAGTACCGACTCGTGCTCCGATTCTCAGGACAGTAACGGGTCCAGCGAAAACGGCTCTGTAGGCAGGGATGGTACTCCGTCCAGGAGTAAAGATAAGTCTTCCCCCAACCACACCAGTCTCGTGGTCACCGAAGAAAAATCTAGTGGGAAAATCCACGGGAACGGAACTCATAAGCTGCCAGCGTTTGAGCCCAGCGTCCTCCGCATAAACCCGAATTATGTCAACACGACCATCCCAAAACCGGTCGAAGAAACGGAAAATGGAGTTCACGCCGAACACGTTTACAATAAGACGTACATTGCTACTCAAGGCTGTCTGTCGACCACGATTTATCCTTTCTGGTCAATGATATGGCAAGAAGACGTGCGCATCATCATAATGACGACGAAAGAGATCGAACGCGGGAAGGTTAAATGCGAGAGGTACTGGCCCGACTTGAACAAGACCGACTGCATCAAAAAATTCACAATCTTCAACGAATCCGAATCGTCCACTCCGGACTACACGCTGAGGCGATTCTTGGTAACGAAAAAAGACGAGCCAAACGTGAAGAGGACAATATATCATTTCCATTTCACCGCGTGGCCTGATCACGGCGTCCCATCGGAGCCGGGCCGCGTGTTGAATATCCTGCTGGACGTCAACTACAGGTTGCAGCAGATCATGACGGGCCCGGAGCCCCCCGCGCAGGCCGTGGTGTGCGTGCACTGCTCGGCAGGCATCGGCCGGACCGGCACCTTCATCGTGATCGACATGATCCTGGATCAGATCCGGAAGGAGGGCTTCGACTGTGAGATCGACATCCACCGCTCGGTGCAGATGGTGCGAGACCAGCGCTCCGGCATGGTGCAGAACGAGGCGCAGTACAAGTTCATCTACATGGCCGTGCTGGAGTTCATCGAGACGGAGAAGCAGAGGGTGGGTTACGGGCCCGAGCCCTCGCAAGACTCGCCCCGCGCCAGATCGCTCCCCGTACCTTTTTTATGAAGCGCGCTAAGAGTGCAAAGAATTTTTTATCGAAAGCTTTATCCTGTGGAAGCATTGTAGGGGTGCGTAGATTCTAAACATTATCTATTTGACACGTATAAAACCATTTTATCAGGTATAATTTTGAAATCAGTCATACATTAATTAATACTTTCGAAGCGATAAAAGTTTATCGGAATATTTCGAAGCATCGTCTAGGTGTTACCCACAATATATGCTGGCGATAATGTCGAAAATATATTTTGAAAGTAACATATTTTTACGTGTATATAAGAAGCTACAGAACATACCTGATTTCTGTTTATTATGCTGAAATTCGATTATTATTATATGAAATTATATAAAATCCATTCACGTGAAATCACTATTAGTTTATTAATTATAAAAAATATCAATGACAAAACGTATTCAATACAAGTTTGTGTCTATAAAAATATTAATGTTTATGGGGTATCTTATGAAAATATTCTCATAACAATGAGGCACTAATTAATTAAGTCCCTGTTGTATGTAGCATATGAAATCTGTCCAATATAAGTGTAGGCGAGTTACTTTTAGAACTACGAAATTCTTCATTAATGTCTACTCTTCTAAACTTACACGTTACATTTTATAACGCATGTAACAAGCAATACATTATCCCAGAGTACTTGACAATATAAACTTAATACCGATCTGTATATTTTTAATCTGATCGGATAGGGTTACGAAATAAGACATATATTTATGTTGGTTGTTGTATCGGTAGACTGCGGGCCTTTGAGTTAATTCATATGGAAGTCTAGTGCGCTGGACAATTTCGAATTTTCAATTACAGTATGATTGAATTTTTAAGTTTTATTGAGCATCATCGAGTGAAGGTTTACAATTTAGAAAAATATAGAAACAGTGAGTTTCGATTAATAAATTATAAGAGAGCAGGCCCTCGGCCGATTGGTGTTTTTTTAAGGGCTCTATTCTGCATCGAACTTTATTTGCTTATGAATAATGTTCATAATCCCAGACTTAAGGATGGACCATACTTTCGCGAATTATTTTTAATCATGTTTTTTAAACATTGAAAGCTAAAATAATATTGCAGACGATCACTAGATGTGTTCATGCATAATTTTAACACACGACACGTATACATATTTATTAAAATGATATTCGTTTAAGAGAATGTATTAGCAATCGACTATAGAGACATTGTCAATTTAAAAACTTACGGCGACCTGGAAACGTATCAAATCGTTGCTTTAATTTATATTACATGAAAGTCAGGTGTTTGACTTCGTCGTGATCTCGAATTGGATTCTTCTTTTTAGGCAGAATGTTTTGTATTTTTTATTTTTCGACAATATGATATGTGCTTGATTTGACCCTTTTATACTGCGTGTTATGGATTGAGTTGCGCAACGTTTGATTCTATGAGGAAAAAAAAAAGATATGGTTTGATTAGTTAATTGGATGTTCATTTGATTGTACGATAAAATGATGAAAAATATATTCTTTTCAGATATGAAATTTAAATAGGTACCTATAGTACTTTATTGTTTGTGATTCCCCAGAATATTTTTCATAAATAGATGCTTCTAAAATATAATTCTAATTTGTATGATGATATGTTAAAATAACTATTCAATTTTTTTAACAATTTATATGATTTTTATTCTCTATCTGGGGAATAGTCGAACAATGAAATTATAGTGCATACATACATTATTTGTAATTTGGAGGAAGCATTGTAAAAAATGAAAACTGAATGTTTAATGAATTATGTTTATCCACACCCAAATATGCTATCTCTATAAAATACGTTATTTTTGTATTCTTGTCAAAATGTGAAATTGGAGGTGCTTTTTATGTGAAGTTTTAGACTCGTGTGACGTCACGGGATATGGTGCGATGATTTTAATGTTTTTTTTGTTTGTAAGCATAGATGATACGAATAAAATATGTATGATATAGCGATTTGTTTGTTCACGCAGAGGTAATTCGAAATGAGGCCTAGGTTTTGTGGAAATAAAAAACAAACATTGAAGACTAGGGAGGTTAACACAATTATACCAAGTTCTATGTAAACGTAACTTATAAGGCTAAAAAAATGTAAAGTGTTTAAGTACAATAGATAACTTTAGACATTAGAATATTATGCAATCTGCAAATTAATTTAAAATATTTGGAAACTTTCTGAAATGGCACCTATTTGTCATTTACATAGTCTACATTTATCGTTATGGGGAATATTTTAAATTATATATTAGGGAGCCGATAACGGCTAGGGTATTATGTATGGTCAAAACTTATGTATCACGTAATATATTTCAAAAAATCTCGGAACTGTTAACGTGACTATCCAAGATACTAATGACAAACTTTTCTCAATTCGTAATGATTGATCCTTTGGAACATTTCGATATTTTTTATTTCAACTAATTTAATGGTAAATGTCCTGTGTATACGATTACATTTCAATTATGTATTTGTATCGTTTTCTTTGATTCTACAGTACTGAATATTGATCTATGATTAATTACAGCGAGGGAATAATCATTAGCTGTATAAAGATAATAAAAAAAATGTGATTGTATACAACAAATGATAAAAAAAAACAGATACAGCATAAGTAGTTACATACCAAACGAATAAATAAATCAATAGAATATTAGTTGCGACTGCGTGAACAAGCATATATATATTTTATGTTGTTGGCATTTTATTTAAAAAAAAAACTTATTCCAATTTGTAAAGCTGAGCTAATGAGTCGCATGAAGTTAGAGAGAAAAAATATGTTATCTGCTAAAGATATATGTTGTGTTATATTAATATAAATATTGAATAAAATGTGATATTGTATATTTATTGATTTTTATTTCGTAATATTTAAAAATAAAATTCACAATAAACCTATTTAACTAAAATTTAAATCCAAATTATGAGCGCATTATTCTCAGGGACTGTAGCTGGTGGCACATAATATTCATAGCGACCCAAAGTTCTCACATTTTGGGTTCAACATGTGTATCCAGTTATGTGCAGAACGGCATAATAGTTTTTCCTTATAGTGGATATGCTCTATTCAAACTGCATTGCATTTACCAACAGGCATGTTGTTGCACTGATGTGCCAGTATATAAAAGTATACACTTGCTTTACACAGGAAGAGTTTCTGGCGGCGACAAACGTAAGCCATTATGCCATGACATAACCACCATAGATGATTGTGTTCTCACTTCTGACAATGTTTAAATGATGCAATTTTTTTATATCCTTGCGATAATCAAGGCAGGTGTCTTCGAGGCGAGAAACTCTCCCTGTGTAAATGGGACTTTAGCAATCTTTTCAAAGGTCTAAAACAAGACATCTTAGGCATGCACACTAGACAGTAGTAAGTAAGGCCAATTTGTTGTCAATCTATTCTATAAATTCAAATGAGAGTTGTTAGCGTTTATTATCGCAAAATAGATTTTTAAATTACACATGGAAATTGCACATTGTAACTTATTGCAACAGAAATACAGACACTCAAAACTCACAGTTGATGTTTGTATTCATACAGTTCTTGTATTCAGCTATATAAATTAATTCATTCTACATAAAATATAATCCAATCATCTTTTTATCACAGGATTTTGAAAAAATATTTCTCCATATATGTATTTGATAAATCTTCAGATATTGAGATTGTGCCAGGATGAAAATTCAGCTTCAATCACACATAAAACACTCAAGCCTTCATAAATATTACAGTAAATAAGAGCAATAATTATCAGTTATTGGCCTTTTTACAATTTTGTGATTTTAAGTTTAAATTCCAAATTTTATACATCCTAAATGTATTCAGAAATATTACTTTGAGTATTGTTTTTATTTCTTTTCTATTAACATTAATTTAAAAAAGTTTCTCTTATGCATTTTGTATCATAATAATATTCGATGAGACTTGATGTTTAAAAAAATAAAAAACTTAACACCTAATAAACAAATCACACAACAACGGCTAGTGAGTTAAGCTGTGTTAGTCATCACTGTTCACTTGAATTTCTTCTATGCCATCACTTTCTGTCACAAGGGCCCTTTCGAGGATCACCCGGCCCTCCTTGTATCTGAAATCATAAAAATAATATTATCCTGCATTGGCAAAATTCGCAATATTGGATTACTAGGTTGAATAAGTCGATGTAAGCCAAGAATAAGTGGACAAAGTAAATGTTTTAAAGATATAAACTATATTAGCACTCCACACTACAATTCATTTTATTACAAATCACCATTTTATAAAAAAATATTCCCAACAAAATTTTGTTAAAAAGTTACCAACACACCTCTGGTTTTCCTCAGTAGCGAATTCATAGACCCAGCCGAGTTTGGTGCTGCAGTTTTTGCAGGAAACATCGCGCACCATGTGGCGGCCCGTCAGCATCACGCGATCCTGCACCTCGGAGTACACCAGGTTCACTACTTTGTGGAATAAAAATGCTCTACCTGAAATGTTAACACATCATAAACTCTGTGTTGACATTGACCTGCCGAAATTAAGGCATAAAACAAATAAATTTTCGTAGAATGAAAATAGGTAACGTTGACAAACACGACCTTTCGGACAACGAAGAAAAATAACATGATGGCCATTTTATTATGAGTATCAATTATCTACTTAAAGGACGATAAAAAGACCCTAATTATCGTCAACTAGTAGTAGATTAGCAGGTAAATGAAAACTACTCCAGTTTTTCAACATTAAACAGAGTTGGAAAGACAAAGAATATGCCAACATCATTTCGCAACACGACATACCAGTGGCTCCTGTAAATCGAGTGCTAATCAGCTCCGAACGGTTGGTAAGATTTACGTCGCACGACGCGCAGGAGAACAAACGAGTACCACCGATGTGATCGAGGAATATTTTGCCCATTTTCAATACCTTCTTTGTGTTCAAACCACTTCAAAACAAACAAAATAAGCAATCTTTCCAGTTGACAGTCAGACAGCTGACATAGGTAAATATAAGGAGACAAGTGTCAAATACTGTTAAAAGGAAAGTGCTGCCATCTACATATCTTATAGAGATAACTATGATGTATGAACTTTTTACGGCGCGACGCGGCGCTCAGTTTAAAAATATTTCATTGAAATAAACTGAAATCACTGTATGTTTACATCATAATTATATACCAAAAATATAAAATTATGTAAAGAACTGTATTTTATTTCATTATGGAGACAATGAAATACAAAGACACCAAATGGTCTCAACCACCACTAGTATTTACACGTTGCCAAAGCGACGATATCTTTTCAAATTTACATAACTATGATTTTTATAAAAAAAAGTAAACAAATTTATGTCTGTTATTTTATTTATACAAAATTAAAATAGATATATTTGTTGACTAGTTCTAATGGAGAGTATTAAGGAGGAGGCCATACACCAGACAGCGCTTAAATTAGCCGAGGAAATAAAGAATCTATCAATATACAAATCGTTTTATAATGATGTACAGGCAAGTGCTTATATAAAAGGATATCTTAGCTTTAGTACATCAGCACCGTAAAACTTATTATCCAACTTTAGCAACTGTTTCCCAACACTGGTACTAGCGAAGCTATTTTTCTATAGTAAGGGAAGCCTGCTAACCTACAATGTGTTAGCGTTGGCCTACTATACTATGGTCTAAACCCTCTCTATTGAACTCTGAGTTGTAGTGATGTCTCGTGCTCAGCAGTTGACGATTTTGGGTTGATATAGTACGGTCCAAACACTACCGGACTTAGGTATGAATTAATTGTCTGTCGTATAAAAATTACGATAACATTTTCGATAGGTACCTAAGCGTTTGATATCAATATTCCTTTAAATAAATACATATATATCTATATTTACAAATTAATGTGTGCTACATTCTATTAGAGTTTCCATATTTAGTACTTTTTACTCATATTATTAGGAACTGTAATTACGCACTGCTGGGCAAAAGCCTCTCTCTCCGCTTTCCATGCCTTATTATTAAAATGAAAATATAATATAATTGTCTGCATCACCTAGAAATTAGTAGCTTCGCCAAATGTGAAAAAAGAAGACTTCAAACAAACCTTACAGCAAGCAATGAAAGAAAAGGGATTAGACACAAAACTTCGGAACACAGTATTTCATTGGGTGCGCACTCAGAGTAAACAAAATGTAAGTTTCTTTATAGGTATCTAATAAAACATTATGATTATTTTTGGATTTGTCACAGTTTTAATATTACTTTTGTGATAGATACTTTCTAATAAGTGTAGTATCATTAAGGTTTAATATTTTCTATAAAATGTACGTGTATTTTTATTATCTAGTTTAAAAGTAACATGTAAATCTTCTTTTTCAGAAATTAGACCCCTTAACGTCGTTAATAAAAGCTAGCGCTCAGTGGGAGAAGCGAATACACAAATCACTGAATTCAATGTGCTCAGATCTGGAGACGTCGTTGGCTAAAATACGGCCGCAGAGCGAGCAAGACGACCTGGCAGAAAAATGGCATGAACTCAGCACCTATAATTTAGGTAAAGGTAATATTGTTTCATACATACTCATTTAAAATTACGTCCGTATTCCTGAAGGGCTAGATAGAGATAATACTAGTGTTGTCGGAGGTTCGCAGAATTTTTCTTTATATTTAGGGTAGTCTTTGGCTATGTTGGGCACAACTTCAAATCCAGAACAACTCTAATAAAATGTGGACACATTTTAGTTTAGTATATTTAGAAGTAAAATACTGAATTGTTTCAGATTTAACAAAATACAGACCAGTTTATGCTCCAAAAGATTTTTTAGAAGTATTATTAACTTTATCCGGTTATGTTCCTTTCACAAGAGAGTAAGTAAATGTCGTAATATGCGGTTAAAGCGCCTGAATTATTTGTTATATTACATTGTTTTATTCCAGAGATGAGCCCAAATGGGAATTTGCTCATTTGCCTTTACAAGTGAAGACATTGGACCAATTGGTAAGTCACAATTATGTCATATTGGGCTCGAAGGATCAAATATTTATAGGTCATCTGACGGAAATTAATGCAAATTCTATAATGTATGAAAGATATACAACGATTACACCCACATTAGGCATTTTGCTTCCCATAGTTTTTATTTTTGTATATGTTGTAAAAAGATTTAACAAATGATTGTGCCTCTGGTCATCTGTTCTTTGACGCTTTTCTGATCGCTATTTTATCACCGGAAATGATAATTTCAGAATAGAAAATAAAAAGGTACATGATAGCTCGATTTGAAAACCCAACTTAAAACCTCATTTTCCATAGTTAATTAATAATTCCTGCTTACCTTACACTGGAAAAATGTGTCATAATTCAACAAATCTATTTCAGAGGAAAGTATTCGTGGAGTGGTCGAACGGCGAGCCGTTGCTAGGCGTGAATGCTTGCATGCCCAGCACAGTTCCTGGGTTTAGCACCCTGGAAGCGGAGAGGATAAGCCTGGGTGAACGAGTGGCGGTGCTGGGCTACGCCCCAGTAATACAGGAGTACTTGAAGAAGGGTAGCCCGCAGTGCTTGAGAGCCAGGCTGTGGATGCAAGTACTAGGATCGGAGATTAAATCGCAAGTATGAATTATATCTGTTTGTTTTTATTATTTAATTTTTTCTGTTTTATTTATTGTCTGTGAAAATCTGGTGGAGACTTATATGTAACAAAAGATTTCCTGTGGTTCAACATAATGTCATGAAACTTGCGTGCGTTATTCTAATTAAATATGTGCCTTCATTTTCAGCAAACAACATATTTTAATCAACTGAAGAAAAGCGTGTTAGAGGTGGATCTGATGATCGACAAATTAATATTTAAAGATGTTCAACTCACCGCGTCTAATGATGACCAGTACTTTGTTTTTGAAGATCTATTATATCAGGTGAGTAAATGATACTCTAGATATTCTTCTTTTAAAACACTCCCCATTAAACAGTAGTTAGGTATGTTTTGTTTACGAAAAATATATTTAGATAAAAATAGTTTCCAACCCTTTAAAAAAAAGTCTTGGAATACATTTTGTTTTATTTTAACTAGCATCGAATTTAATCACATATATTTTCTTCCATCTGATTAATCTTGCAAGGTAATGCTGTGTTTCTCTCGAGACTGCGAGATCATGCAACATCTGAAGGGCAGCATCGGCAATCCTCTCAACGTGACTATCAAGGGCAAGCAAACGTCGTCGGAAAGCGTTACAGTGTTCCCGCCAAGTGGGATCATACCTTTTCACGGGTTCACGATGTACGGTGAGTGTTATTTTTAATATGCACGTTTCAAATACTAAAAAGGTTTAAGCAAAGCTGTAATCGGAACACAAAGAGCGAAAGATGGGGAATCCAATATTTGTATTAAAAATAGATGCTCCTAACAGTCATACAAATAATTCTGACCCCACCTTAATATACGAGACTTGTGTCGTCTTCTTCGCTCAAACTGAACTTTCAAGTCGTTCAAAAGGGACTAAACGTTCGATAACTAAAATATGTTATAAATCTGTCTATGAATAAGGCCGTTAGATGATAGACTCTTCGGTCGTAAAACGTCCAAACCTGAACAAATAGCTTTAAAGTACTTACATGTTTCATTATTTTCAGCGACTCCTTTTTGTTACTTGTACGATGATCCCGTACAACTGTACTACACATTTAGAGCGTTTTACATAAGATATTGGCACCGGTTACATTACATATCAACACATCCACAGGTAAATTATATAATAACTACCTATTGTACCTACTGTCTACTACATGCTTAGGGGTTGTGTAATTTACATTATTTTGCTCGTGATTTTTACCACCTACCCTCTCCTTGCAGTCAACTTTTTGAGTGTATCCGAGCGTAGACAATTATTTTTCCATATTTAAATTTGTATGTAACTTTAAGCAGTTTAAATTTGAAGGCGTTAGACTTTGCGTTAAAAAAAGCTTTGTACTTAGGTTACTTCAGCTAACGTAAGTCCTTACCTACGTTACGTAAATAAATACCTACATAATAAATTCCTTAATTTATTATGCTTCCAAACCCGCCGGTTTAGGCTGTGTATAATAATGCCTATTTTTTTTACATTTTAATCGTTTTTCTTTAAATAAATTGTATTAAGTATATTATTTAAACCCAATATGTTTTGTTTCCAGGGTATAGTTTCGTTATGTCTTTTATACGAGAGACTTTTAGAAGCAAATGAGCCTTTATTATGGATACATTTTCGTAATATTAATATAAATCCGTAAGTATTTATAGATATTAAAACACACCTTGAATTCGTTAATCCAACAGCCATTTTGAATATTAATTTATGGTATTAATAGTAAATTAAAGTCTCATATTATTAATTATGTAAGCTTATTAAGCCTCCCGGTTTTTGTATACCGTAGATAGTGATTCTTCTCGCTAAACTATAGTCATATCTAACTATAGTCAATTTGATCCTTCGAGCAGGACTTTTTTTATCATTCCAGAGTCCGAGTGGTGTTCAAATGGCTAATGCGTGCGTTCAGCGGACATTTGCCACCAGACCAATTACTCCTTCTCTGGGACGCGATACTCGGCTACGACTGTTTGGAGATCCTGCCGTTACTAGCGCTGGCAATACTGAGCTTCAGGAAAGAGAACATATTCCAAGTGAACACGCTACAGAATGTCGACGCCGTGTTAGCCGACCTCTCCACAATATCTGTTATACCGTTACTGCAGTTATCTCTAATGAAACCGTAGTTACTTGCGCCGTGTGATAGTGTGAATAAGTGTCAATTCAAAATAGTATTATTTTTTAATTCAAATTGCTGTCTAGGATGTATGGCGGTTTGTAATGTTGCCAACTTCAAGGCACTTAGTGTTGCCCGGTTAAATTATTTCTGTTTGTACGAGTGATATGAACATATGCGCGCAAGCCAATCGTTGTTGTACTTGAACATTGTTTGTACAGTGTTTTTATACTAGTGTTTCCTTTTTTTTTGTAGAATCAAACTTTTTTTTGTAAATTAAAAAAAGAGTACAAAGCTGTTACCTCATATTTAATTGTTTTACTTTCGTACCTATTACACCCAACAGTCACAATCATAGTTATATTCCAACAGGATGTCTTGCCTCGTATTATAAACCACGTGAGTATAGGTTACACATTCAGAGGCAAAACAAATATTTCCTCAACTTATTTTTTTCTTTTTTAATAGTCACGTTAACGTAGTGGAGTGTACACTAACTTAATCTTGAGATATGTAAACTTGTAACCTATCTGTACACTTGTTTATTATCCTAAGAAATAAAATTAAAAAAAAAAACAGGGATGGACCAAAAATGATAACGCTCCAACAAAATGACAACAGCAGATCCTGTACAAACATTTATTGCACTCACACTTTCCTACAGACAACACACCAGTTACCCTCTTCATAAAAACTCTTCTCTACAGTCAAGCCCACCTCCTCACACAGCCCATCTAACTCACCCTCCTCAAAAACATGATAATACCTCAACAATGTGCTCTCCGGCTTATCAGATAACTTGTTATCAGTCTTCCTCCTCAATTTCCATGGGACCAACAGGTCTTTATACTGAAACTGGGTCCTATTCTCATGTACAGGCAGGTTTAAACCTGCGACGGTTACCGAACGGTCCTCCGATACGCTTTGCGTTTTGTTCTTGCATAGATAATTTGATTTTGATTGGTCCTTCGCCCATACTGTAATGAGCGCTTCGCCATTTTGTCTTAATAGGCGTTTGATGCTTTCTATAGCTTGGAGTCGACGGGACTGAAATGCAAGTAAAGGTATTTCCTATAAGAATTTTTAGCCAGAGTAGGTTAAAACTTATTTATTTAACAAAAATAACACGACAAATAATACATTTACACAACAATTAATTCATAAAATAGGTCGATACCACTGGATTGCATTAAATTTTTGAAGTCTCAGGTTACAAATACAAAGGATAGTAAATGAAAATTGCCTGAAGCGTTTAATATAACAATGAAACTTAACTCACCTTACTACTAAAATGGTGTATAACAGCTATACAAATAATGACGTCAGCGCAGGAATCTCTGAGACCTGTGTGCAGGAGGTCTAAACGGACACATTCTGCTGACGTCACGGTTTTAACGTTCTCCTTACATTCAGCCAACAAACCGCTGCTGCGCTCTCCTGCTATCTGAAGTCATCATCATCAATGTCAAGAAAGAAATGCGTGGTGGCCTGTTGTTAAACGCACTAGACGCGACTGCCAATATGTTCACGGTGGTCACGGATTCAAATCCCAGGGCATACCTCTGAGTTTTCGGAGACCTGTGTGTTTTGATAGACAATCACCACACACTATAACGACGAAGGAAACATCGTGGGGAAACCTGCATATCATAGCGATTTGCAAGAATTTCTATGGTATGTAAAGTCCGCCAAACCGCAATGGGCCAGCGTGGTGGACTACATGGCCTTACCACTCTAAATCGTTCTCGATTGTAAAGGAGACTCGTGCCCTGCAGTGGGACGTATCTGGGCTGATACAGTACAGTAATGACAAGAGTCAATATGTCTATACTGTTACTGAGACAAGGTTTACATTTAAAATTATGAGCTGATGGCGGGATATTCGCTTTAATGTGTATACGATATATGAAGGAGACTGTATATCTCTGGTTACGAGCTGCTGGCTTACTCTTCACGCTCTATTAGATATGTTCGGGATTAGAATCGAAACCGTATCTTTTTAGTGTTATTAAACGCTATAGTAATGAACTATTTTGAACGATCGCGGTAGCATTTTATAGAATTAATTCAAAACAAGTTATTAGTAGGTCAACATACGGCCTAAATTATATAGATTGACGGATGATAATAATTTTTCGGTGATGTATACGGTATACCTATCTACATTGAACGTCCTCATAACATTAAACCATACCTATAAAATTGTGGTATCATTGCCTTGCCACTTGATAATAAAATGAAATTGAAAATAATTTATTGAATCCATTAAATTGTTCAACTTCATTTAGAATTCGGAAAGCGGTTTTCACTAGAGAAGAACGGGCAAGAAACTCTAGTGTTGCTCTTTTCAAAACCAGTTTACAATATCGTGATTATTACAAAATCAAATAGTCAAAAACCAACCTGAAAGACATCATTTCTGTTGAGTATGTTCTTGCCATTCCCGCATCCAAGGTCGAGCAGTATCGCGCCTGTAGGTACATCTCTGGTGAACTCCACCACCTTCGGCCATGGCTTATGCCGCGTGGTGCTGAAGTGGCCTGCTATTTGTTCGTACACCTGCGGCATTCATACACTGTTAATGTAACCATCTCGTTAATTTTCTACTTTTGTATCAAAAAATTTTAGCTATCATAAGTACATATTTTCTTTATACGCAACGCGTGTGCGGCTATCACACGCGGTGTGTAATTTATATACCTACTTACATAATTTCCAGCCGCAATCAAACCCATAGATAGTTTATTGTTTTCGCGCCACAGCCAACATGTTCAATAAATATGGTATCAGAAACTAACTAGCCTCTAATTTTGGTCTCACAGCATCATGAGCCAAAAATGTTTATGAATCACAAAAATATTTGGATTGAACCCATAGCCTTTAATTTCACAAGCAGTTACTTAATAATAAAGAACAAGGGTTATTATTATTTACCTGGTGCACATGTAACTCCTCAAGATTGCAAGCTACTTGGTCTTCTAAATCTTCCGTACTCCCTTTGCTCTCAGTATCACATAATGTCTTATAACTGCATTCACAAGGACCACTTCTAGTCCAACGAAATGTTAGCGATATCCTAGTCTGCCGTGGAACTGTGTCTGAAGTTATCACTTTCACATTATTGTTATCTATGGTGCGGTTCTCGATGACTGCATCGTAGGTTCGTGGTTGTATGCCGTGTTGCCAATCATACCTGAAATTATCATATATTAATTAAGATTAATTTTGAGATAACATTATGTACAAGTAATCTTGCTGTCACAAAATCCTTGCCAGTTGTTAGTGCTTTTAATTTAAGTATATCATGCTTTTTTAGGAACAACCTCCAACAGGTCACTGTGGAAATCATTGGGAGAGGCCTATGTTCATCAGTGGACTTTCTTTGGCTGATGGATGGATGGATGATACAAAGAAAATGGTAGTTACTTATTTGTGATGTAAAGTTAGATAAATCTGCAAATCACCTAATAACTTCTTTAGCCACTTTATCTCCCTCTTCAGGCACACGAAGTCCACTGCTAGACATAAACCTCCCTTAAAATTTCCCCTATTGACTTACAGCATCTATATTTATATTTTTCTTTATACTACCTATGTATCAAGATTTTTTCAAATAATAATAGGATTAAAATATAAAATATTTCCCAAAATAACAGTTCCTACGGCTTTTGTTACGGTCTCGCCTGACATTGATGTATTAAACAAACAAAAGGCAACAGCAACAAGTTAAACAATCATTAAAATAATAAAACAAAACAATACTCACCTAGCTTCATCCTGCATCATGAGTAGTGACCTAGCTTCGACTACAACTGGCACATACTTCCCACTGTGATGTTTCCATTCCATAACCACTGCCGAGCCCAAAGACAGGGACAGTATTGTGTCTCCAAACGGACTGTGTTTGTCCACATGAGATGGAATACCTAAAAAATAATACAAATAAATAAAAAAAAAAAAAATTTGAGAAACATGGCCAATTAAAATGAATGAGGTTATTTTATATTGATCTGTACTAGGTTTACTCTTATGTTATAGGATTATTCACAAAGATACATCATCCAAACTAATTAAATATTTTTTGGCCATAAAAATATTTCTTTTGTAGGGACCAAACATTATCAACTCTACACCATTCAGTTATGAAGTTCCTCTACAGCTTAAGGCAATTAATTTATGGTTTCATAAAATTTTAATATGACCTGGTTTCTAAGAAAACTAAAAGTAATACCTTGTCCAGCCATATACTTGTTTATGGTCAATTGATCAGGCACACCAACATCAATTCCATAATCTCCCAACCTTTGCCACAGTAAATCACATTCCTTGGGTATCTTCTCTTCCAGGGGATTAGCCAAGTCCACGTCATTACTACCATATCTAAACTCGTAGCCGTAATGCCTCACTTGCCGGTTTTTTAATACATTAGATTCAATTTCTGATGTCCAGTCAAATATTTTGAGGAATAATTTCTCTTCATCTTCTGTTATGAAGTTATTTATTAAAGTCAGCCCTTTTGGATTTGGATGAGGGCATATGGTTTCTGTGACAGGTACTGGAAAGAACAACAATTATTATATAAAAAATATATATTAATGAAAAGGACACAATTGTTTTCTAGCTTGAAAAGACATCAATTTATGATTTATACAGTGATAACAGTTATTTTATAATCTATACGTACCATTTTGAACATAATGCATGTATAATTGGTTTCCATTTTCATCAATTTTTGCTTTGCCATTATAAGCATTATAGAACAGTTCAGCATTTTCTGTGTCATTGAATACAAGAAATGAATGTGATTCACCCTTCTCAGCAATGTACTTAGGATGTAGTAGACCCAAATCATCTGCAAGGTTTAAAATAAACTCTTTTTCTAATCCTGTAGCCTGGCCAGCATTGCACAGTACAACGTTCTGTAAAAATGTGGCAAAATTACTAAACTACAAAAAAAATTAAATAGAAATACAAATTTGTGCTTAGAACTTTATCTAATTAAATATCATGTTAAATGTAATAAGGTGTTAAGTAAATCAGATATATAAGAGGTTTAAGCTGGAAGAATTATGTTGAAAAGGTTTAATAGCTAAAATTATGACTTACAGGTCCCGGTACATCAGTACATATTAAACCTTTTGAAATCTTTAGACGAGCAGCAAATCTCTTTCTTTTACGTTCTGTTTTCTTATCCTCTTCCATATTAATTAATTATAAAAAACTATAAATATTCTGATCAAAGATTTTATAACCTAAAACATTATTTGTTGATTTTATTTACATTCCATGATTCTATTGATACATTTTGACATTTAGAAAAGAGATAGAATATTATATATTGCATATGAAGAAAAGAAATAGAAATAGAACTTCTCAAATGCAGCATTCCTTAAACAGAAAATCGGTACAGAAAATCAGTTTACAAAGTTAGTTGTATGGAACATGAACATTGAATCCTTAATCGAAGAATCTGTGTTATAGAAGAATTATTGTTGTTAAATTGATATGTACAATACAGGCCTTTTATTTTATTTAATTTCATATGTTATAGAACGTAAATCCAAAATCTTTTACAAAGTATGTAAACAATAATACACGGTCTCCATGAATTATTTTTATCATTGTTACGTTACGTCCATTGTTACGTTATAACACCACTCGTAAACTGCATAAGTATATCATGTCAAGTAATCAGCTGTGTTTTGTGTTTTCGAAATTATCTATTTCAACTTTCAAGTGTTCTCCTGAGATAAAGGTTTTATTATAACCTAGTTTATACACTCACATACACTCTCAGTAAGTTATCTGCAGCTATTTCTTTCATCGTAACTGAAATTGTTTTAATTTTAAAATCTAACCTATATATTTCAGAAAATGAGCAGAAAGAAACGGCACGTAATATGTATGGCTTCGGATTTCTTTTATCCAAACACTGGAGGCGTGGAAGAACATATCTACAACCTATCACAATGCTTAATCAAACGTGGACATAAAGTCGTGGTCATAACACATTCATATGGTGACAGAATTGGCATACGATATTTGACCGCAGGATTGAAGGTTTATTACTTACCTATAAAGGTTTTCTACGCGCAATGTGTACTGCCAACCATGATATGCAACATATCGCTGATAAGATACATATTGATCAGAGAATGTATAGAGATTGTTCATGGACACTCAGCCTTCAGTGTTTTATGCCATGAAGTGTCAATTATAGGCAAACTTATGGGTTTAAAAACAGTGTTCACTGATCATAGTTTATTTGGCTTTGCAGACACGTCTGCAGTTTTAACAAATAAGTACTTGCAAATGTGTTTGTGTGAGTGTGATCATTGTATTTGTGTATCCCACACTGGCAAAGAAAACACAGTTTTGAGAGCCAAAGTAAAAGCTCATAAGGTGTCTGTTATCCCTAATGCAGTAGACGCATGCACATTTACTCCTGATCCAATGAAAAGGGATCAAAATTTTATTACAATAGTAATTGTGTCAAGGTTGGTGTACAGAAAAGGTGTGGATCTTATGGCTGCTGTTATAGCAGATATGTGTCCACGATATCCAAAACTAAGGTTCATTATTGGTGGAGATGGCCCAAAAATGTGGCTACTGCAAGAAGTAAGAGAAAAAATGGGTCTGCAGGACTGCATAACCCTACTTGGCAGTTTAAAACATTCAGAAGTTAGGAATGTTCTTGTTAAAGGTGACATATTTTTGAACACTTCATTAACAGAGGCTTATTGCATGGCTATAGTTGAGGCTGCTTCGTGTGGTTTAAAGGTAGTATCAACAAAAGTTGGTGGTATACCAGAGGTGCTACCAGAGAAAATGATCTACTTAACTGAACCAAATGTAGGGAGTTTAGTTGAAGGAGTGGAAAAAGCCATGAGTGATTTAAAAGTAGGCAATATTCTTTGCCCCTATGAATGTAATCAAATGGTTAGAAAAATGTACAATTGGATGGACATAACTAAAAGAACTGAAATTGTTTATAATAAAATATCAATGAATAAGAATAAGCCTCTAGGACAGCAATTGAGAAATTACCTCTCTTGTGGTGTGTGGCCATTCCTTTTAGTTATAAGTTTAATGTATTTATTATTACAATTAATAGAGAAATTGTACAAAAGAAAGCATATAG
This sequence comes from Theretra japonica, assembly GCA_033459515.1. NCBI lineage: Eukaryota > Metazoa > Arthropoda > Insecta > Lepidoptera > Sphingidae > Theretra > Theretra japonica. Next base: position 13,887,495 of record CM065939.1, on the reverse strand, counting down.
ATATAGCAAGAGATTTGAAGTTATAGTACATGGCTATTATTTATTTATATTGTTATTAGAAAATGTATATTTAGGACAAATATATTATGAATTTAGTTAAATTATTGATAGTTCTCTAAACATAATGATATATGACAGGCTCACTTCTAAACGATGAGGCCTCTATCTAGCTCCTTTTTAGGATTATTTTATTATTATTCAAATGTTATTATACACTTGAACCTTATGTGTGACATTACAGTTTTACTCCAACACAGTACACATTAAAGTAATGGGACATATTCCAAAAAAAATTTGCATAATAAGGTTGCAAGCAGTATATTTCTGTGACAAACTTGAATAAAATATTGTTTTAAAACACTGATGGCCTTATTCATAGACAGATTTGAAACCTATTTTAATTATAAAATGTTTTAAGCCTTTCAAAGAACTATTGAGTTCAGTTTGAGCAAAGAAGACAAAACATTCAATTACTAAATAGAAAAGTTTTAAAACTGTCTATGAATAAGGCCGTGAGTATGTAATGTACTGATAAGTGCTTGGCCACATTGTATTCTGTCATTCAGCCATAGTACATACTACATAGTTTGATCTCAATACTTATGTTCTTTTGATATTTCGTTGCTATAAATTACACATTAGGTTAAAAAATATATTGTACCAAAGGATACACAAAGATTAATTTTGGAATGATATTTATTATAATACTATTGAATAAAAAAAATTAGGCTACTGCTCCAACTGAATAGTCAGCCTTAACATTGTAAATAAAAAATAATTTCGATTAACAACAGCGCTTGTTACATTCCAGTATTATTTATAATATACAGCACATGAACAATTATATTATTTTCCTACATTAACAATTAAATGTGATTCTTAAACACAGACTGATAATATATAAGGTACCAATAATTATGTGTATTTTAGTAGATTTGCTCGTACATATCCATGTTCGCTCATGCCCTGTAAACAATAGAATTATATTATTTTTACTAACCAATATAATTTTTTTTTAAAAACCATATGTTTATTTTTATCTACCATTGTGTAAATTTTAGAAAATAAGGTGTGAATATACCGTATTCTTCACACTAGATTATGAATGTAATGTATGTTATTGAATTAACATTAAAACTTGTTTAATTAACAAAATGGTAACTTTGTATATTACAGTCATGCCAAAATAATATATTTTTAACATATCATATTTGAGTTGTTATTGTATTACATTAAAACACACAAAATACTGTCAAGTTTACATAACCATATAAATTAAAGTGATTGTTGCCTATTTCTAATGTTATAAAACTTACACTTTGGTGGTGCGTGGCGGATGTTTGGGTCGAACTCCGGACTGTTTGAGTTGCAAGACAATAGAGCGCAATCTTGCCACGTCACGCCCACGACGCGGGCCGAAGTCGCACAGCTCGGCCACTCGAGCCCATTCGTTGCCCTCCTCCACTCCGCCCTCGGAACCTCGAGCCAGGGCCCTCTCGGCGTTCCTAACACCCCACTCACTATTAGTACATCTTCACAACGAAAAATGCAGCCCTGATTATCACGTGTTAAATATATTTATGATTGTTAGTATTTAATCCTCTTTTCTGAACAGTCTGAATACGAAACTGGTCAATTTCACATTACTAGATAACATAAATGTGTACTATGAATAACCATCCTCATTTTGAATATTTGATTTATGAAGTCACCAATATGAATTGAATGTATATAAATGTTTGCAATTTGTTTGCTAAGAAATTCAGAAGTAATTAATGAGACATGAAAATATGGAGGCCCATTTTATATTTCCTGACGTTTCACACAATTATTAAAACCCAATAAGTAATTTATGGATTCAAAATGGAATAGAGTAGGGCAGTGTTAAACCAACACCAATCACATTTTACCAAACATTTGTATGTCGAACAACCCTCACCACATAAGGTATAATATATTGTTAATACATGAATAATTTATTTCTCCATATTTATACTCACTTAGCAGATTCCCTGAGCGCATTGAAAAGGAAATACAGAAGTATTAGTTTACATATAAGTACACATGCTTATATAACAAGCAAAATATAACCTTATAGTTAAAGACACAAGTCTTAAAAATAAACGGAAAAAAGGATTAGTCCAAATAAATTCTAATACGAAAAACATGCAGAACATTATACTGGATATTGAGCATTTTTATATCATCTAACTACATAGATTGTATGTATGGTTTAATACTAATCACACAAAAACAAGAGAACACACATATAATAATCATTTACATGGATTTCACTTCTCCATGAATTATTTAAATTTTATATAGGGGTGTGACTTGTTTATGTAAAAAATATATTATATTATATTAAAATTCATGTTGCATTAAACAGTAAAATACAAATACTTAGACCCAAAAAAAAAGTTAGATCTAATTCATCTTACCAAAATTTTTTTTATTATGACTTGCAAAGCTTAACAGCATCAAAATCTTTAATCATAACATATTGATATCATCCATCCAGATGACATTAGCCAAAGGAAGTCCACTGCTGAACATAGGCCTCCCCCAATGATTTCCCCATTTTTTATTTTAATTTGATATTGATATGCAATTAATTAATATGTAGTTACCTATTTGCTGCCTTTGTTTTAGCAATCTGCTCCTCGTGTGTTTTGTACCAGTCTTCCAACTCCTTCTTCGCTACCAACAGCATCTCTTGTTTCTTTCTCTCTTCTTCCGCATCTGAGAAACAAAACAGTTTATTATTTTTAAAAATACATAACATAGTACTTAAGTATATTAATATCTTACATATTCAATATAAATTTGGAAGGTATTGTTGATGGCGAATGTGCTAGCATAAAGAAGTTATGTGAGATTGTATGTATTATCACCAATTATCACTTGTATGTGTTCACAAAACATGTTTGCAAGTACAACTACATATTAAACCAATTTCTTTGATTAGTACATAATGTTGATATTAGTTTCACCTTGTTGGTTGTTTGGCATTTAAGTTTCAATTGCAGAGGTCCATGATACTACAGGCTTTTTTACAATTTTGTTATATAACTTGGTGTAATTTCCATTTCCATAATTGCATCATACAAAAAGACCATTACAGGCATTTGTTTTGCTAACATTTTTAGAAAAAATTATACTTCATCTCAGTGAGACCGGGATAATTACATGTAGAATAAGATCCTATTGTTTTTAGATCCCCTATTATTTCTTTCCTTACCTTTCTCTTCAAGTCTCTGCTTCTGTTCTTCACGCCACAACTTGATCTTCTCAGGCTCCTCCCTCTCCTGCTTGAACACTGAGGTCTGCACTGGTTCATCTAATAAGCCGTTAGCTTCAAAGGCCGCTGCACTTGGTACTTCTGTAATTGACGAAATTTAATTATGCCATGTGTATTGCTTATATGAGATTTGCAATTCAAGCTAGTGATTATTTTTTTTTACAAATGAATTGGACAGACCCAAAGAAAAAGTTTATTTTCACTAAACAATAATACTCTATGTTGTATACAGTACATAATACTTTTTGTGTGAAATTCTTATTGGACATAAAAAATACCAAATATACATTGAGTTTCTAAAAAAAAAATTGTTATAATCAATCACTACTTATTTATGACTCATACTAAAAGCATATTTATCTACGGACATTACTTTTTCAGACAGTTGCGGGTGAACGAACTACAAATTGATTTGTCCGTATTATTGATTTTGTTACATTACAATGTACGTTGCCATAATTGAATTAACAAGTTCACGTAACATTTTTGTTTTGAATTTTCGTCTTACCGACAAAATCATCCAAGCCGTTGCTGGTTGAAGTTACGACGGGGGGCGGAGCACTGGTCTCCAACTCATCTTCGAGCCCAGCTAATTGATTCTGCTCTCGTGCTAAAAACTCCGCCGCTGGGTCAACCTCGGGTTGTACAAAACTATCGCCGAAATCATCCATATTTGATTTTTCTAATAAATAATTACAATACAACGAAACAAAGTAACAAATCAGCCGACGTTTTATGAAACAAAGACAATATAGAACGGAAAGACACGATGACAGTTCAATTTATGCACTTGCACAGATATTTTTTTATAATCGCACAAAACGTATCACACTGGCAAAGCAAAATTGGATTAATAGTCGTATCTTAATGATTTTATAAAATCGTCAAATTTCAGTCAGTTATCCAATAAGTTTCAACACGATAGGATTATAACATGATTGTGCATTTCAGCGCACAAACATAATACATAAATAAGCCAACAATCGTAAATCGAATGTCGAATCGAAGTCAAAATCGAAATAATTCAGGACGATTGTCAAATGTCAACAGTCTATTGTCCATACCATACTCAATTTAAATGTCACCTATAAAAACATAACCTCAAAATCCTTCTGGATTTTGCTTATTTTCGATTAAAAGACTTAAACTAAAATGAATTTGTGTGTCAGAGCAAAGTGTTTGAGATCAAACATATTTGGGTCTATATACCGCTACTCCACAACATCAGAGGCTATAGAGAAGAATGATCAAATCTTGATAGACGATACTGACGATAACCAAGCCAAAGAGGCCGAAATTGAAAAGAAAAGGAATATCTCTCGTCTGTCCCCAAGCCACTTCAATCTTGTGAATGATCGCAGACCCTACGAAACACCAAAATGTTTGGCCCATTTAACTGTGAAATACCATAGGAAAATGTATGGAAAATATGGCATGAGCAGCGGAGTGAATCCCAGTAAGTTAAAATAAATTAATGTGAATACAAAATATTCGACTTAGAGCTACATTTTCATAATAGACTTGGACTAAAATTATCGATTTGAAGAAATTATTCTACTTAATAAATAAATTATATTTTAATATGCCATTTTCTATAAAAATGTAAATTTAAATATTTGTCACTATGTTTATATTATTACAACAGGTACAGGTTTACAGGTCACTGTGGAAATCATTGGGGGAGCCTATGTTCAGCAGTGGACATCCTTTGGCTGATGGATTGGATTGATTGATTATATTATTACCACACTAATTGATTGGAGCACCAAGTCAATAATCTATCCACCAGTGCTGCCTGAGAATAATTTGTACAGATATAACATGGCATTAAATTTGTTTCTTACACATTTTAATATATTTAATTACCATATTTATTACTAATTAAAATAGTTATGAACCCAAATCTTAACTATATTGTTAAGCACAAATATTATTTTCCGGTTTCAGGTCTATGCTGGCCTTCAAAGGAGGACATCCAAGAAAAATTAGAGTATGAAGCTGTCGCCTACCCTTACACCATCAAACAAATGATGGACTCCGCAGCTCAGAGAAGGAAAGAAGAACAAGAGAGAATACTCAAAAGAGACCGGGACATTGTAGCTAAGATAGCAAAGCTGGCGCAATGGAAGAAAGACCTCCATGATAAATTAGCTAAGAAAACTGCTGAAGTACAGGCTGCTAAGGTAATAATTTATTAAAATGCATGATGATAAAATATACAATTATAAATTTGTTCAAGAGTTCAGTTATAATGATAATTTTAGACTTCTTACTGACTAAATTAAAAAAGTAAAATGGTTTTATGATATTGTAGAATTGAACAGAATTAGCAACTGTAGTTGGCAGTTCTGTGTCCAACTATTTTCGGCCATTGTAACAACAACCAACTGATAAGACATACCAGTTGGTATAAGTCGTAAATTTCGGTAAAGGCAATAAATAGACACTGATTCTTTGAGATTACTTATAGTCACATCTATACCTAATAGCTATTTTTCCTGGAGTGTACTGCATTATACTACTCCTTAAGGCGCAGGAAGTTCACTACTGAACATAGGCCTCTCCTGAGGATTCACAGACCACAGCTCACTCCTCTTACACTACCCAGGAGGGTCTGCTAGGGGCGGTACACCTACACATGAAACTGACAAGGGGAGGGCTATTATATCAAATAGCAAGGTTCGTCCTCTGTCAATTAAGTCATTCCACATTTATTTATTTTTTTATTCTGGCACGGCATGATGACTGCACTGCACCTGATGGTAAGCGCAAATGCCGTCCAGACAGAGTATCGAATGGCATCAGACGGCGGTCCCATACCATTCGACACAATTATGCCGGCCTGCTGAGATGCTTCTTCACACTACGGCGGAAGGACCCAGGATTATAGGAAGGAGGGAACACGTGTGACGGCAAACAATTCCACAGCTTCACAGTGCGGCACAAAAAAGAATTTGCGAACTTTTTTGTTCGCGCCGAAATGGTATGGACCGTCAAGCTGTGGCTTCGCAAGCCAGCACGCGTGGTTCTGTTAAGGAAAGGAGAGGAGGGGATCAAACTAAACAATTCCTCAGAGCATTCACCGTGATACAGACGGTAGAACACGCTTAGAGAGGCAACATCCCTCCGCAACTGTAGCGACTCTAAGTTGCTCTTAACGTTTGCATCATTTACAATGCGGATGGCCCGCCGCTGCAATCCATCCAAGGCATCGAGTAAGTATTGGGCGGATCCATCCCAGAGGTGCGAACAGTATTCCATACCCGGCCGAACCTGCGCTTTATACAAGCGGTATAGTTGACCGGGCGTGAAAAACCGACGCACCTTGCTCAGGATTCCGACCCTGCGCGTTGTGGCAGATATTACGCCCTCGATGTGATACCTTGGATTTAGATCACAGCGGATATCCACACCAAGGATACTCAGGTCATTCCGCATTGAGAGGGGAATACCCACATGGTCAAACACTTCACAACACCTGTATACAAGAATTTTAAATTATTTGCAGGAAAGAAAAGAGCGTATTGTGGAGGAAGTGCGGAGACACTTCGGTTTCAAGTTAGACCCGCGTGACGAGAGGTTCCAGGAGATGTTGGCGAAACGCGAGAAAGAAATTAAGAAGCAGGAGAAACAGGCCAAGAAGGACGCAAAAGAGAAGATGATGATCGCGAAACTTCAGCAGAAGAATGTAGAAATGACGGATACTAAGTAGATGTTATCTAGTTATTGTAGTTTGTAATAATATATTGTTTAAATAAATCTATGCCTCGATTTGACTGTTTTTTTTTTGTTACTTGTGTTGGTGACATTTGACCATGTCAGCAAGCGATTGGATCGTTGTTATTTTTCGCATAGACTGTCTCAATTAAAGCGGATAAGAGTGTCATAATAGATGTGAATCTCTGATTAGGCGATTTCTACACATCGCTCCGCTCGATTTGCCTCCGTTTCAATACGAATGCAGCCCTAAAACGTGTAGAGTGCAATAAAAGGCGATATAAACCAAAATATTTAATATTTAGCAATAACAATGCATAGAAAGTAATAAGTCAGGAGCTGTCGTCGTCAGAGGAGGAGTAGAGAGCCTCGCGCGGGTTGAGCAGCGCGGGCGCGGGCGCGGCCGACACCAGCGTCTCCGAGTCGCTCTCCACGCTCGACGAGCTGCACGCACTGCTCTTGTGCGACGCGCTCTGCGGAGACACCCCTAACTGTAGCACTCCATATTATACATATTCAATTTTCTATTATCTTTTCTTTATTCAAATTGTACGAAGTCAAATATCTTTAGGTTCGTGGATCGAGGAACTTACCACATTAAATTTGTAATTTAGTGTCTATTGGCATTTTTACTATATAAACATAAAACATTGATTATACCTTGAAACTTACCTTCTTAAGTTTTGTTTGCGCGACAATCATTTCTTCCAAAATGTGTTCATTGTGCGAATTTTTCGTGTCTCCCATGTGTCTTTCAATCATTTCTAGTTTCTGGACCAAATAAATTGTCAAATATTAATATCGGTGCGAGATAATAGTTCCTATCTAATATGTAAATATTTAGACCTGCATCAGATAAACACCTACCTATTTACATTGCGGCATCACACAATAACATTGAGACCTTTCAGAACAACTACAATATTTTCTTCAACTATTGACATTTCGGATACATCTTCTAAAACTCATATAAATCCTTAAAGTCCAGTACTACACGGCTTACCATCTCCGCCGAGTCCTTAGCTCGCTGCATATCTCCGAGCAGATGCGCAGACTTGGTCATCTTGTTCATCTTGACGTTCTCCACCATCTTGGTGTGCGTGCTCTGCGCCTTCTTCGGCGCCATGTTCAGTCGCAGCTCAGTGGCCTCGTACTCTTCCATCTCCGTCACCTCTGTTACCAGTTCTAGTTGACCTGCCTCTTGTACCTTCGCATTTGTCGCTTCGTGCAGGCATGAGCTGAAATAGATCATTTCTTCAAAATAATGGCGATTGGACATTAATATGATATATTACGTCTATTAAGAATAAAAAAACTTGCAAGCACACAATAAATCTTAAAAATAATAAAGGGCATTTACATAGTTGATTACTACAGGGAATTCCTGTAAAGCGTTGGCTAACATTAGACATAAAAACTCAAGTTCAAAGAAATTACCTATATCGTCAAAAATTGGTCTTTATAATTCACTCTTTCCCTTTAAAATATTACTATTGAGGAATGTTACAATTGAAGACATAATATACCAAAACTTTAAAGTATGAGTACTCTCTTTCCTTTTAGAATATTTCCATGTTTCCAGGAATGTTCTAACTAAAGTTATGCTAAAGTGAATTAAATACTGGGTGGTGCACATACCCTTGACACTGATTGTTCTTGATAAACGCGTAGATGTCTTTGAAGGCTTGCTGTATGTACGACAGCGTGTTCTGGTCGATGGGTACGGAGCTGGTGGAGCCGGAGCTGCTTGACAGGTCGCCGGACCGTGAGCTCGCTTGGAACGACTGTTCTGATCCTGCAGACGATGTGATAGAAGAATACGTCATGGACTGGTTTTTTTTATGGATATACATAAAAATATCACAATATTATATATAGATTGTTTTTTTGTGCGCTTGAAAAGACTCATGTCACACAATTTCTTATGACGAAATCTTCTAAGTTCAAAGAATAACATCTTACGAAAAATGCACTCTACTTTGTCTCCTTTTTTCAAAACAATTACTTGGTTCAATAGTAAGTACATAAACATAGTCAATGCCGTCCAGTACCTATCATATAAAATTAGTAGGTACCTATTTATTAGCCGGTAATCGTTATTTCTCACTACTGGCTAATAGCGCTGGATTGCATTGGCTGATCCTCAAAGTAGGTCCAAAAAAATAATTTTACAAGTATTATAAAGTGTCGTAGTTTCATCCCTAAACCCATCAGCTGCCTAATATAAAAAATAACATTTGTACCTGAAGACGTAGCCCCATTGGCCCACAATCGGATTTGCTGCTGCTTTAGCTCCTTCATCTGGTCCACTAGCTGCAAATTCAACTCCTCGAGCTGATGTCGGTGCGATATTTCTTCTTGGAGTTGCTCTTCAAGTATCTCCGTGTACTCTCTGAAATTAACAAAAATTGCTGCATTCACTAATTTACAGGACTCTTTCTATATCCTTCTGCAGAGTTTGAGTCACATGTTTTACATACAAAAATACAAAATAATTTCGCTATCATATATACATAATAGGCCTTTCTCAATGATTTCCACAGTGACCTGTTGGAGGCAGCCTGCATCCAGCGACGTCTCGCGACCTTTGCCAGTTCGTCTGACCACCTAGTCCTAGTGGGTGGACGTCCCACACTGTGGAAATCATTGGGAGAGGCCTATGTTCAGCAGTGGACTTCCTTTGGCTGATGGATTGGATTGGATTGCAAAATAATTACGGCAATTTCATAAGATATACTGAAATTGGTATTATACTTTTTAAAATTATTTGTTTCTGTGAGTTTCCGCATCCTGTCTTACTAATATCCACCACGTAAGAAAAAAATTCTCTTTTCACAGTATTTTGTACATGGCACTTTAAAACACACCATTAATTTTCTTCTTTAAAAATAATTGAAAATGAAAAATATTTTTCACATGGAAAAATAAACGTCAGAAGGACACAAAACAAATTAGCGTGAAGCAAAATGACACGTGAAGAATAAATGTTCATAAAATCCTTCTTAGCCAGTAAAAGAAGATTATTAAATAAGAATATATTTAAACTTTTTTCTAAATTCTTTTATGACGTCTTTTAATACCGACCTGTCACCGTCATCGGAGGCATAGGTGCCTTATTCTCCATTTTTCCTCTAATATGAATTAGAATTTTTACCACTAAAATAGGTATTTTAAAACTGTTGCGTGTTTTAATACTTTTTCATAATAGCAAATCGTAGATATGTGTCTCGTGCTATAAATGCACAGTAGGTAGTTAGGGGGAGATTGACACAATTTTGTACTATGGAAGGTCACGGAAAACTGCGTTCTATGCATGACATTTCGAACTGTTTAGTCAATTTAACAGTTCCTTCAAAGAACTAGTGAGATAGCTGCTTTTGCCTTAGTAGGCTCCTTTAAACTTTTAGTACTGATACTAAACGTTTCGAACAAATTACTTTGCTAACAGATCTGGGGGATGCTTATTTTCTGCAGTCACTTCATGTAGCTATAGATAATAATGGTAATAGTTATGATGGTGCTATACTTACTTCTCCTTCTTCGCTACGGTGGCTTTGTTCACGTATTTTGTGGGAGTATTTTTAGTGACTATAACTCGGTCTTTCATTAATCCATTCCTGTAAACCGATCAAGAAAGTAGGTTATAATGTGTATAATGGGCTATAATCTATGTTTATGTTTAAGTATATAGGTACAAAAATGTTAGCGATAAAGGAAAATGTCAATACAATACTTGATTACTAATAATTACAGACATACATTCTAAACCTAATGCGTATGAAAATATGAGCTTTTCGGGCCTCACAACCAAGCCTGAATCAAGTATTTGAGGGGGGGATCAAATCTGCGGCCTTTCCATTTCAGCCTATTTTTAAATCAATTGTACAAAGGTACTGACCAACATTGTCTCTCGATTTTTCCAAGCAAAAACAATAGGCCCTTTCAAAACGCCTACTACAACTACGTCAGTGATCTACAATCAACTAAAACGTATGTATAGCATAGTAATTAATTGTATATCTATACACAGAATAATTGAAATGCAAAATCCTTACTTCGATGGAGCAGTTTTAACCGATCTACCGTCACTTGAGCTTCCACTAACGTTACCTAGCCATGAAAACTGGAACAAATTGTTTATGTAAACTTTAAATTATAGATCAAAGCTAGATATTTGATTATCAAAATATCTGACACAGATTCTTTGTGTTTTAAGTAGGTGCTTAGTCTTCAAATCGAAGTTTGTGACATTCACACTTTTGTAATAAATTTTAATTTTTTATTTCAATTTCATAATTCGTAGGCCTCCCTCAAGAACTGTCAGCGACCTGTTCATAGTTATTTAGTCTGTCCATTTTGTAGATGGACTGTCAACCCTTAAAATGTTAGTGCGTGGCCTACATTCAAGAACTTTTTGGCTTCATCGGTGTTCCGTGCTATGTGCCCTGCCGGCTGCCACTTCAACTGATTCACCATTAGGAGCCTATCTCTAGCCAAATATGTCAAGTGCCACTCACCTGTCCTCCCATACCCCTCTCGTTTTCCCTAAGCGCTGCTCTCACTTGAGACAGCCACTCGCTAGAAATATCACTATTATGCCGCAAGTCTAGAACGACTAGCGTGGAGTTTGATCGCATCATTTGCATCACAGCTTTTGCACTAAGTTCCGATAAACCACAATTTTGCACGTCCAACGCTGGAGGAACAAAAATATTTAATGTTGCTTTTCAAGTATATCGCTGTTGGGGAAATAATTTTATAATGTTCATCACATTTAAATTTCTAGAAAAAAAATAACAAATAACGATAAAGGAGAATGCTTTAGTCCCGCTAATTCTTCCAATTTCCTTACCTAGACCTCTTTAAAGCTGGACAAGGTATACTTCCATTAGGTAAGATTACTCGCATGAAAATTATCAATACTAACTATAAAAAAAAACTAAAACATACGCCTAAAAACTAGACGGCGTAAAAAAAATTATAAACCAGGCCCATTTTTATAAACTCCAAGCTACATAAAATGTTTACAATATAATTCACCTTTAATCCACAAGTCATCAGCGAGAACCTCTAACAGTTTGGTGAGGCCCGCGTCACCGAGCTGCGTGTTGCCGCACAGCGTGATCCGTCTGAGACCGGCCATCGTGTCCAAGTCAGGAAGTCGGTAACGCAACGTGTGCACCCAGTTCTCGCTGTATCGGTGGATCTTTTGGTACTGAAATAATACTTTATTAGTAGATACTTTCATTTTCTTCCCAAGATTGCTACGTACTAGTTCCCAATACTGTTCAATCTATTCTTAGATAATCATAAAAGTCACAAACATATACTAGATACTCCCTAATCTAACTCAAAATAACAATATTTCTATACCCAAATTAAAGTTAATCACACAAACCTTAACTAAATCAGCAATGTAGCTGGCTCCAAGGAGAGTGAGTTCACAGCCTGACAAGTCCAAGGTAAGAATATTGGGCAGGCAACGAACCGCCTTACATATCGCCAAACAACCAGCGTCACCGAGCAAACAGCGTGGCAAATAAAGATGTTGCAGAGAATTGTTGGCTAGAAGAGCCTGAAAATATATCCCGCATCATTTTTAACTGGATTATTCAATACAATAGACAGCTAAACTAAACAATAAAATATAGCGCCCTTGTGGATATTAGGTCAAATTATGGCCCAAAGTCTCTTCCCGGCCCTAAAAGAAGGGACCAATGATTTGAGTGATACGGCAGGTATTCACGGAACACATTTAAATGTAGGGCACATCTCCAACGCGTCTCTATTCGTTAATACGTGGATAGGAATATGTTTTGACTGGCCGATGCTTCTGTGACACTGACATATCTCTTTCGTCTTCCCAGGGTAACGAACGAGGAGCATAAAACTGTCCGTCTTATTAGTTGAAACTAAGCACTCCACATTGTTTTAAAGCATGTATACCAAGTTTGGGTCGCCTCACCTCACACAGAGGGTTGAGATACGGTACTTTCAGCGGCAGACCCTCGAGAAGTAAGGTGGTGCATAGCGTCGTGTTGGAAAGCAGTTGGCTGAGGGCTTCCATTAAGTTCGTGAGCATAAAGTTGGTTAGGATCACGGCACGCTTGTTCACCGTCTTCGCTAGTCGTTCGCAGTCAATCTGTTCTAGAACTGAAAAGAACAATGGTTGATAATCTAATTCTATCTACATATTGTGACCCGATGCAGTCCAATGCTGTGAATAAATCTCTCTCAAACATGAATTTATTGACTTCTATGAGCTTTAGGTACTAGAATGTCAGTCCATTCAGTGTGTTACACTGATCTTGCGAGTTCCGCGAATGCATTTTTTAAACATTTTGTTATTCGAATGTTATTCCTTACTTTTGCTTCATGACTTTATTCCTGAGTTTAACTATTTTGACAATGATGTCTGACAAACTAAGTATTTTGGGTAGTTAATAAGTTTTCCTTTTACAATATACATCAAAATGCAGATACCAGTTTTAACTTGCTGCCGGCATCGTATGGAAACAGAATGTAGGCTCAGGTCGCAGCTCAGAGCATTCAATATCGGCGGCCAGTCCGCGTACTTGATCCGGTCCACGCAGAAATCCAACACCTTCCCGTTAGAGGACGGCAAGACATTGTTCAAGGGAGTGAGATTCTGCAATTTACAACACTTCACATAGCACTGGTGGAAAATACGGCTGCTTTTCGGTTCCACGCCTTTCCCCACCATACTGAGTAAAATCTATCGATACGTAAAAAATCGCGGTCGCACGCGTTTCGCGGAAGTAAAAAAATAATTACGAATAAAATTCCGATGTTGATGAATATGTGCTAAAAAATGTTGGCAACTGTTTGAAATTCGATCGTATGTGACACTGACTGCAAATGGAATGTTTTCTTTTGTTGGTATTGTGAAAAGCCAGCGTTTCTGTGTAAAAGTTTGTATTTCGAAATTATTTTGCCTAACACGAAGATGGGACCTTTTCTCGAAAAGTTGCAAGTCAGGCTCCAAAAATATATCTTTGTTTTTTTTCTAACACAGGAAATGATCTAAATAGTTAAATAAATACACCTAACAGTCACATACAGAGACCTGGTCTCACGCTTAGATACATGTTTTGTGTCGCGGTTATAAGAAACTACGAGACTTTTCAGTTCCACAAATAGCCAAACTCGAAACAAATACTTATGGTTCACACCAATAGATATTGGTGTCGGTGCGGGATCGAACCCGCAGCCTCTGGTTTACAGCCGGCGTCTAACCAACGCTGCCACGAAAGCTGTTTATTATCAAATTGCACCTGCTGATAAGAATATACTTTGTGTGTCCATTACTGTGTCTTTTATACTAATCCATAGAGATCCAACTTTCTTCCACATTAAGTAAAGGATTTACAAAATGAAATACACGCATACAGTTTGATATTTTATTAAACAAATATTTGTGACAATATTGAAAACATAGATACACCTTACAATATAAGTCCATAACAATTTAACATCAAAACGTCTATTGTAAACTTTCCTAAAAATCGTGTATAATACCGACATTCAAGGACTTATTGTAAAATCTAACTTAAAATATTTACAAACTCTTAATACACACCGTAACATAAATAACGAACAATACTTGTAAATTCCCTTTTCGACACTGGACGTTTTTCACTGCTAGCAAAAAAACTTTTAGGAAAATATTTACTTTTTTTTGTATTTTTTTCGCTAATAGTGAAATAGGGTATAAAATAACAAAAACAGACAAAGGGTAACTTATTTGGTAACGTTAAGGCACGTTTGGTCGAATGTTTAAGAGAGCATCAACAAATATCAATTGCGCGTGTATTTTTAAATATTATTTTTATGTTTCCTTTTTTTCAGTTATAGTTTAATCGATTATAATAATGTGTCGAGTTATCTCGAGTTTAGAATATGATAAATTTAATTTTGGGTATATATTTTTTTATAAAAAATAGTTAATTTTTAATTGAAAAAAAACACGCACAAATTAAACGCCGACATAAAAAATCTTGTAAAATTGTCTCTTGAAAAATATCACTTTTTTATCTCCTATAATAAATTAAAAGTACTTACACCGTCACCTATTTAACCAACTAAATTGCTATTATGCGTTGCTTAAGCATACTTTGGCCTTTAAACATTTTTTTATGTTTAAGATTATTTCATTTTATTATCAAAACATTATAATTTTCTATAATACAGTTGATTGTTTCGATTATTTCTGTTATATTATTTTTTTGTTTTCCCAATATGTTTCCAATTTCTAAAAGCTGACAAAAATTATGTAAGTATAAAAAAATCTAAGACGTGAATTGCATGACATTAAGACTCAAAGATTTTAATAGTCATACAATATTAGCTGATGTCAATATATATGTAGTGACTTTCCAAGCTCTGGGAATGAGGACAATACATTGCTACAAAATTGTTAGTAAAACATTACAAAAGTCTGGTTACATAAGTTTTAAAATATATCGATTATATCGTCTCTATTAGCTTTTAAGTTTAGTAAGACACAGGTACTCAGTCAGTGGTGAAACATTAACGATATCGATTTTATTGACATCGTTAAAACTTATAACCCACCGGTAATTGTTAGTGACAACACTCCTAATTATTTTTTTGTCTTTCACAAATCATGTAACCAAAGGATTAACTTATCGACTCTATCGACAACATTTACATTACTATAATCTCACTTTATGAAATATAAGACTATTAATCCCTGCTACTGAACTCGATTTTAGTTTCATCACATTATTATTTTTTTAAACAATATCGAGAGTAGCATTAATTTATCGATAAAACTCACAATTCAGTTATTGTTCGATGTTACGTAATTACGATAGACATCATGGACTGTGGATTAGTCTCACAAAATTGACAAATATCTATAAAAAATATACAGATTTTGTGGTCAGATTGTGAAACAACTACTGGCCTTGGTTCGTTCGACCCCTTTCACACACGACCCTTTTTATCCGACAGCCGCAGCCCAATATCTATATCGATAAAGTTACCAATGCATCGATTTGGCAGTTCATCGATACTTTTCACAATCGCTACTTAATCGATTATCTGCACGTTATTCCGCGAACGTGACGTAGTTGGTGTTGAAGGTTTTCTGGTCGACTTCAGGTTGTTCGGCGTCGCTTTCCGAGTTGGACTGGCGGCCGTTCCACTCGCTCTCCGGATCGGAGAATATGTTCCTGTCGGCGAGAGCGTCGTCGTCCATTGCGTCCATGTCGAGTTCATCTGAAAGGCATAAGTTAGGTTAGATGGTATCCTAATACCAAAATTCGCAATTCACATGTTAATTGATCATGTTATGCAAATGATTACTGCGTTATCTTGTATGAATTTTGAGTAAATTTGGCAAAGGGTACATGTTTGTTCGGAGGGGGACATAAAAATATTGTTGTTAATAATAATTCGGACATAGGTCCGTATAGACTTCTTCTTATAGAAGAAGAGCAAAAGGTAGGAAAAACATTGTATGAATAATAATAAGTATGTGTTTGGTCTGTTTAACTTGATATTTTGTTATTAGTTGCAGTTTACTTTACTCGTATTAGTTAACGGTATACTCGTATAGAAGTAGGTTATAATTACTGAAAAACACTATTGACATATGAGATAAAGATTTTACCGAGAAAGTAATATCTGATCGGCGTGGTAGAAAAGACCTAGCCCCGATTGGTCGTTTTAAAGCCAGTTGCAAGTGAGCTGGCTTGAGTCTCGTGTAAGTGAGTGATAATGGCAGAAGTGGAGTAGTGTGTAGTGTAGCTTACCGTTGTTGGCGAGCAGCTCGTCAGCCCAGTCGTTGTCGAACTCCAGCTGTTTGTTGAGCGAGCGCTCGGCCGGAGACTGCACGGCGTCCGTGTCCGCGTCCGTCACGTCGTAGATCTCCGTCATCTTCATCTGCAGGGATAACACTCTTGTTACACTTTGTATAAACATCTATAGAACAAAACAAAGTCGTTTCCAGCTGTCCTTGTGAATGCTTTGATATTCTAAACTATGTACTACTTTGAAACTAATTTTTATGCAGTTTTCATTAATAGATAAGAGCGATTCAAGAGATTTTATATGTTTTTCTGAAGTGGAGGAAAGAATATCTGCACGCGGGCGTAGCTGGGTCGGCTGCTTGCTGAAAATATCATAGAAATAAAATTCTTGGTAGAGATACGCTGCTTGTAGTGTTGACTACAAAATAATTCGGTCGCGTTGTCTGTGAACGATTTGTGCTTTTTCATTTTGATGCAGATTTGTGCAATACTTTGAGGATATTAGAGTAAATTTACTTGTATATTATGGTACTACTGTACTTTATAGACTTAAATTTTAGTCTTAAATTAATGTCTACAGTGCTATATTAGTCTATTAATAAAACAAAATATTTTATATGCACTAGAAAATATAAACAAAGTTCCATAAAACATTCATAAATATGTTTACGTTCATTTTTTCAAAATCAGACACAAACGTAAATAAAATAACTCATATAATTATATGTCCATAAACTTTGACGTCACAGTCCACGTTATCCACGTATATTGAACAATATGTTTATTATTTTTGTTGCGAGATAACATATTTCGCACGTAGAAAGTGCACCGGGTCAATTAATTATTACTCACGTGTAGTTTTGCATTACCAATTATAAGACGTAATTTCTGATGACGTCATATTATTCGTATATAGTAAACACGCCAGATTATCGCTTTTAAACAAATCTTCCCACATCAATTATATAACAAAGTTTGTCAATCTGGTTGTGCCCTTATAACTCAAGAATCCTTGATGCGTTGTTTAATATTCTGTTTTAACTATGTAAATAGGTTATTGGGTAAGGTTTTTGTATACATTATTATTAGTATTTTTGTATGCATTATGGTTACATTTGGTTCTAACAAATCATAATCACTGAAAATTATGACACGTCCTTGATCTTATAGAATTTTGTGACTAGTTTATGATATGCATCTGCCGTTTAGGCTTTATATCGTGCCGTTTACTAACCCCCACTCATGTACTAATCGTTGTGGGTGTGTGACACATGCAGAGAACTTTACACTGATATGTATTGAACAAATGAATAACATGGTAAGCGAAAAGTGCAGTGGGGTCAAGTATTACTCGTAATGCAATGCATTTCGTATTGTTATCGATTCCGATATTTGTTTTTGTTTTCGTACTCGGGAATATTATTGTTGTATTGTTATTGTATAATATCGGATTGTTTTATTAATGATTTCGTCATGAGATATTTTATACTGCCATTGTAAATACTGTTTGTAGTTATTTCTTTAATTTTATACGGGAATGAAAATCGATGTAGTAAATCATTTTTTTTTACTGCGTAGGTCCGGGAAACGAGCAAACAGGTCACCTGATGGTAAGTGATCACTGCCGCCCATGAACATCCACAACGCTGGATCATGGATGTGTTGCCGGCCCAATTGGGAGGGGAGCTAGAAGGAAAAAGGATGGGAAGAGGAAAGGGGTATTGGGCATCCGGCAATCTCACTCACCGAACGAAACACCACAGGGAAGCTGTCGCTTCACGTCGATTTCCTGTGACACTGTGGTAACGCCCCGGATGACCCTGCCCATTCATGCTGAGTCATGACTGACAAACGCATGGCTCTACCAATTCCAAAAAAATATTTTACTGACGCCTTACGCTCCGAAGTATGAACAAACTGGCCATTAAGAACACCTAATAAAAAAATATGCAACAACGATCGCGATAACCCAGCGAAATATACGTTGAGGATAACCTCGGGTGCGTGCGAGCGCCCGTACATCGCGCCATGTACGTCACAGATAACGCGGGTCAAGTTTTACAATACCCACACAGGCTCAGGGAAAGCTTTAATGACATAGAGCTATTCATCATCAGCCCATAGGCTATCTTAGAACACGCCATTGAAATCGATCCTTGGCACCTAATCCTAATCCAGTAGCAATATCCAGCGCTGTTACCTTGGACAGTGAACAGTAGAAACAAGAGTCTTTATGGTATGTAAAGTTCTCTAATGGTGCATCCAAACCTCTGTTATTTTTGGTTGAGTAACATTATGCAATAACATCCAGCAACAATATATTACTTCTGTTGCTACTTGTTACTATTTCTCGAATGTTTTTATTCGCATCCGTGCTGCCAATAAGTACCGAAGTCCCGAAATTCTCCAAGACCTCCTACCTTCCTTTTTCTTTCTCTTTATGCTCTCATCTTTCCCGGTCAGCAAAAAATCTAAGAAGAAGTGTAGTAGATGTTCATAGAATGAGATCACTAGAAAAGGCTGTGCTCACTTAGGATGAGATCATCATTGGAAGGCATGAACTCTCGACTGCAGAGGAGTTCCGTACCCTGCAATCGGACCTATAATATGGGCTGGATCATTTAATATTTTATTAGAAGGAGATAAAGTATACCTTATTCTCCCCGTCGAGGTAGTAGTAAGCGAGCAGGGCGTCGTGGTGTGTGGTCACGTTGAGGATCTGCTCGAACGTGTCGGAGTCGTCGTATGTGATGCGCATGTCGCCGTACGTCACTCGGTACTCGCTGGCTCTTCTGAAAAGAACAGCATTAATAAGCAAAGGAGAAATTGAGAAATGGGCGCATAATGCTAGGGGTATATCCAGAATTAATGGAATATTTAATAGCTTTTTTAAAGATTTGCTTTTTAGGTCAATAGTTAATTCTAGAGATATAGTGAAAAAAAAAGATAATTTTCACATATAGATGGTGCTTAACATTCAATTTAGTTAAATTGTGGCTTCTCAGCTTTTTCGTCTTCTACTAGAAAGTTTTGATTGTTGTGAGGTCACAGGTCTAGACATTTCAAACAACATTATTGAGTTTGATATATTTGAATATTTGTCAATGAGATATTCATTTGAATTTAAATAATAAATTAGTATTCAAATCAATTGGTTGATGTTTACATAACAAACGTTGCGTGGGTGCTTTCACATTGTGATGATAATGTGAGTGACGAGTGGGTAATTTGCATTTGTGTTCGCCTTATTTTCCCTTTTAAACTGGCCACGTGCGGTTTGGTGGCCTGATGGATTTTATTACTGAGCAACAGTCTAATATAAGCTACATATTAGATTCACATGGTTTATTATTTACTCATTTAATTAGTGATAAATTCAAATGTAATAAAAGTATGGCGAGCTACGTGCCGTATATTTTAATCAGTAGAAAAATATTAGATGCGTTTGGACCTTAATAGCCCATACTGCTTTTAGATGGTAAATTGTATTGAAAGAACAGGATTATAATATGTATAGATGACGTAAGTAAAATAAAAAAGAACGCTTAAACATTAAAATTGATCGAGTTTACACGTCATTTAAAATGTACTCGTATATGATTAAAAAATGTGGCCTTAAGACATTTATAATGGCTTTGTCAATTAGCATGTCATTAAGTTTGTTTTAAAACAAAGCGGGTCAAGAGTCACGGCGTCTGCAATCGCATCGATCTAACCGTAACGAATACAATACAAATATTTTCCACTAACGTAATTAATAATTACCAAAGAAAAGTAAATCAATATAAATTAAAAATTTTATTGATCACCCCTTTGTATTTAAGACACAATTCGGCGGGATTAATTTGGACTACAGCAGCGTAGATTCGAATTTAAAGCTGCAGGAAAAATAAAAAACGTAGGTATAAGAAAATAATATCCATATTCTATATAAAAATTTTGAAAGTAAAGAAAATAAAAAAAAGTATCATATCTTACAAATTCAATTGAAACGTTATTTATTTATGGCTGTGGTTATTTTTAGAATATGCCTATGTTTGATAGTGAACGTGTTATAAATTATTAGATTGACTATATTATTTGAACATCTAAATCCGTATTTTATTTATTAGGAAGAAATAGAAAATATAATTTAATATTCATGCAGTAATTTAAGTAAATAATGTTCCTGCTTTATTAATTTAAGGTCATGGTTTGAACTATGATGTCTTATGAATGCAGGTAAAATCGTGACTGACGTATAACACATATCCCGAACCAATTTCCCAAGCGGAACTACAACTATATTCATCAATAACGTGCGCAAATATTTCACCAAATTCTTTATTAAGAATTAATAAGAATGTATACCGAAAGACTGTTGTTTTATTAATGAAACTTAAGTAATGGCTTTTAAAGACTTTTTACAAACCCGTACTTTTATTAAACTGTTAACATCCACCAGAACTTTAAACATGACGAAGCCACTAGAATTGCCAAATGTATGCCATTGAATTTGTCAAAATTAAAGTGATCGTCATTGTTACTTGATGCTGTTGGGCCTTAATATACTTATTTAAATTTTTACCTTCTAACATTGTATCTTTAAAAATATATATGATACTTTTTTGTAGCCTGTCTCATTGCTCGGAAAAGGCCTCCCCTTTTTTCCTCTACTCGACCCGTCCTCAGAGAGCTGTTTCCATTTTGGCTAGAATGCATCCAACTCGTCTTATTGATGTTATAACTTATATAAATGTTACAATTATACCCAATACCCTAATAGATAAAACAAAGAAGTACAGATAAGCAGTAAGTAATACATTAATTATTATTATTATATACAAGCGCATCACTCGGGTTCAACACACTATACATCACGAGTTCGTGGCTCAAATCACAAAAGTTTATACAAAACAGTGAAAACGCACAAGTAATCTGTAACCTATTGCCACTGGTGGTGACGTCAAACATGTGCGCATTACTTTATCTCACTGACCATGCCACGTTGGAACACGCAAACGTTATGTCCAACGCAATAAGGACGATACCGACTAACACTAATTTGCACATACGACCTTTCTATCATTGGGGTTTAAATCATTTAAACAATTGTCTTAGTTCAAGTTTGTGATAGCGCGGCCGGCTTAGACACAAATCATTGTTATGGTCTGCAAGTGCTCTGTCATTTTCATCATATATTCCTTGGCTTTTTTACTCCCAGCAATCTCACATGTTGATGCAATAGCACTTGCACGTGATATACGTGAATGTTTTATGATTACTAATATTTATATTTATGTGTGTATTGATAGTCAATCACCACGCACTTTAACGGTGAAGGAAAACATCGTGAGGAAACCTGCATACCGTAGCGATTTTAAAGAATTTCTACGGTATGTAAGTCCGCCAACCCGCACTAGGCCAGCGTGGTGGACTATATGGCCTAACCACTCTCAATCGTACTCTCGATTGTAGAGGAGGCCCGTGCCCTGCAGTGGGACGTATATGGGCCGATACAATACAATAGCTCACGGTTTTGAATAATCCCAAGGTACTTACTTAAAGATTCACGTGCGCCTGGTAAAGCCGCCGCTTAATATAAATCTTATAATAAGTCTATGCGTTTATTTCATTACAGGAAACGCAATTATCCTATTTAAACGGTTTGTCGTCGCGTTTTACTTTACAATCCTGTAATTATTAATCCCAACGATTTACCTTCCTCAAATAAAGATAATGCTTCTATATAACAATTTATTAATCTCAACTATTTCAAATTTCAATTTAAGTAATTGAATTATAACCTCTCAACCAAGAGTTATCCTTCCCTATTTAAAAATATACACGCAACAGTAAAACCTACGATGCAATTAATTTAAATCGTTGTCCATTTTACCACGTCACCGGTACTATCTGATATTGAACACATCGTATGATTTTCTAACTATAACTGACGATTCTGATTGGTCAAACTGTAGCATTAGCGAGTTAAATGGATTAAAATTTTCTCCGACGCAATTACCCCCCAAGGCCGCAGATTATCAATAAAATTATATTATCAGCTGTTTAACAGTAATAAATCGCAAAAAAAATTTTCATATCGAAAACAATAGTTATATCATATGATGTAATTGCGCGCAATCTTAATATACTGATCGAGGTCATGAGGACACGAAAATTTGCAAGAATATTTACATCAAGAAATATAGGTACCTATTCAACACAATTTAACCAAACCTCCCGATTGACAATCGATATACAACATCACTAGATAAAAGAACCAAGAAATATTCCAAGTAACAGTGACACAATTAAATTTATCAACTCGCAAAAATATTTGTAACGCATCAATATTTGCGCTAGGTGACCCAATACAAGTACTGACATTATCTATTGTTTCGACAAGACAATACACTTGTAATAGAACATAATGTGTGTCGTAAATTATTATGCAATCATCAATAACAAAATTATGAAACACGAGACAAAGGATATTCGTTTTGAAAAATCAAAAGTTAACCAGGCGGGTTTCTCTATGATCCGAAACGAAACTCGAATGTTCGGACGTTTGACGTCTAGTAAGTTTTCCACTTCTAACAATCAACACTATTTTCTATTATACTTATCATTTACTTCGAACTAAGTTTATAGTTAGGACGTACGATAGAGGATATGAACATTTTGTGGAGTAGGTAACCTAGGCACATTCGTACAGTTTTACGTGCGACGACCGAGGTTTCGAGTTTCGTTTCGTATCATAGAGTAACCCCCCAGGGCTGCGGCTTGTGTAGTGCTTTGTTCATATCATGCGATAAAAAAAATTCTTGGCGAATTGTGTTTCCACTAGAGGCACCTCTGCCTAAATTTACAGAAATACAGGCGTAGGTTTTGATATACAGGGTGATATTGACAAATGGTATTTAATTTAAACCACAAATTTCTAAGTATCCCAGGTAACATTGTACCAAGTTTGAATAAAATCTGCATTGTAGTTTTATCAAAAACCAAAATAGCTGATTTTTAGTTTTCAAGGCTTTTGATCAACCCGTATAGGTATGAGACTTTTAACGGCTCAGGTAAGTTCCCGAAACGAACCGAAGTTCAGCTAAACCGTAAAATACTCGTATCTATACGGGGTGACCAAAAATCGTAAAAACAAAATTCAAGATTTTTGGCCAAAAGTCATTCCAGTTTTTTTTTTCAAATTTCGTACAATGTCACGTGGGGTGACAAGAAACATGTGGGTTAAATAAAATACCTGTATATAATATCAATAAACAACAATGACGAAATAACTTGGGAAGATGCAACGAGAACATTCGTAAAATCGTAAAACCGTACGAGGTGTGTATAGTTCATAGTTTAATGTCCTCTGCTTTCTCAAGTAGACACGTGAGTAAATTAATAATCATAGGTAGTAGGTATGTTATAAACAGATGGGATTGACGTCAGAACTTCGATCAAACTTCCAGCCGCTCCTTTATGTGTGACGTCATACCATCTTACTTTGTTCTTTTAAACTTTTTCACTAAAATAGCAATATCGTGTCTGTTTATATCAGTATTATATTAACTATCTATTATGTATTTCGACGAGGTATGCAAAAAAACGTCGACTGTTTCGTTCGCAATACTAACTATTATAAAATAAAAATATTTTCAGAATTTGGGGCGTTCATGGGCAAGTGTGATCTCTTTCCATAAAATTTGGCACTTAGTCATTTGGCACAATTATATCACACAGTAAAATTGCAAAGTAACAGTCAATAGGAAATGGGTCATGCGGATAACATTCTTTGTTTTATCAATTAATGTTGTACAGCTGTTGTTTATTGTCCGTTCGGTCTCCAGCATACGACTAGATAACCGTTTTATCTAATGGTATTACTAATATATAATTTTCCTATATGGTCAACTGGAGTAAACAGGAGTCATTAAATAATAAATAAATAAATCAACAAATGTCTTTTACTAGCACGTCCAGTGACGAATGCTATTTTGATCTATTGCCTATTTCTATCGGATGATTTTAATAAGCGATCATTAGATAGGAATTATCCTATCTAATGATTGTTCCAGCAAATACTACAAAATGTTCGAATCCTTTATCGTACGTCGTAACCATAGACTAAGTTTGGAGTGAATGATAAGTTTCATAGAGAATTGTTTTAGAAGTGTGAAACTTATATCTTATTCGTGGATGTCGAACGTTCGAACATTCGAACTTCGTGTCGGAGAATAGATTAAAGCCCCAGGTCAGAGGTATCACTAGTGCAACCCTCAGTTCGTCGAGCACTTCAAAAGAGATTTACGTAAAGCGTATAACCCGATTTGGCAAATGAAGTTAGCCTCGCTGTTTACGGCATGTTCCATGTATCTGATGCCACTAGACCGATATACTATCATAATCATCTTTGTATCGCTACCGTGTATCAGGTTAGATTAACTATGAAACAAATTAAAATGTGTTTACGAACCATCTAGATTGGATATATCTGTATTTCGCTGATTAACAATAATATCAATAACTAGCAATCACAAGAGTTACACTAATATTGTAACCATTACGCTAATTTAAGTTTTCGGCAATATAGATTCATCTTCGGTTACGAAAGTCAACTTTTGAACTATGGCCTTCTTTAGTTTTTGGGGGTATTTCCAATACTTGGCACGTTTAATAAATCTGTTTATTTTTCTTTTTTAGTAGACGGGTAGACAAGGACAGAGCGTAGCTTCAGACAGTGATGACGCCGCTACCCGTCATCACCCTCTCATTTTGGCTACACTGTTTCTGTGGTTATCCCTAGTGGAATCCATATGAACTATTCATGAGGGAAAGTAAAAGTATTCTGTTGTAACAGTGCAAAATTGGCTACCAAAACCATTTTCTTGAATTTTCAGGAACCTCAATTTTTGTTTAAAACTTTTTGCATTTCTTAATTATCCGAATGCGGACTGATCCCTGAAGAATTATTAATAAAATATCTCTAATACCGGTCATTTCAAACACTTCCTAGCATAACTTCTACATGACATTACCCACACCGATATCGACCTCAAACGCACCAAGACAAAGGCAGATAAGGCTGAATTTTGAATGTCAAACGGTTGCCAAGCGATTAGAAATGGGGACTTTGTTCCGGGTGCTGTATCGCAAGGCAGCGATAACATCGAAAACACAAAACTTTTATCATTACCTGTTATCGTTGTTTTGAAAAATTGTTAGGAATTAAATATTTAGCTGGGGTCGTTGATAGTATACCAAGATTATATTGGCAAGCGGATGTCATAGTCTCTATAGATAGAGAAAAATACTCAAAAAACCATAATCTTGAAAATGCACTGCTATTCTTTTAAGATCACGGAAGTTGCAAACACCAAATAAAATAAAACCTATTTTACTAGATAACATTGTATTATGTCTCAATAAATTTAAATAGCACATTATCAAAAATTCTATTTGAGTTTTAAGTTCAATGACCGAAATTCTGGTAGGTGAAGAAATTATGTTTCTCAACATTATGAACTTTATCGATGAGTGACGTCACCGAAGGTATTACTGAAGGTCACCGGGTCTTATCAACAGATATGCAGTGGAGTTAATAGAGATTAATAATTTACAATCAAAATTAATAAGTTTTAACGTCACAACACAAAAGTCAAAACCGCTCAAAGAAATGATGACATTGCATTATTATTGAATAAGTTGTTTGTAGCCTAAATAGAAGTATTATTTTGCCCACAAACTTTTTTAAGAGGCAGTATAGTGTCAACGTTTATGCTAAACACTTTAACTTCACAAAGCTCTGCACTTTCTTTCCAATTGAATAGACCAAAGCCATCAACATTAATTTCTAGGATTTCGATGCATTATCGACTAATTTTCATAATTCGATCAAACTTTCAACACATCACATCATGAGGACTTGCTCTGAAATGACTCCGTCGCTTACAAGTTACAGCCACTAACAAGGGGCTCTATCCACTTGAAAAGGCCATTTTGCATCTAAGTTGCTTCGCTATACCCAGGGCTCCTAGTAACCTACTCCTCCTAGTAAACACACCTACAACACCAAGAAGCAAATCTTTAAACTGTACATACCTCCTCTCCAACTGGTATCCGTCGTTCATCTCCCGCTTGGCGTCGGCGGTGAGCTTGTAGTAGATCCTGGCGGCGACCTCGGACCGGTCGTGCGAGGTGTACACGAACCCGTGCAGCTGCTGCAGCAGGTTCAAGCTCAGCCGCCACAGCGACTTGCTCATCTTGGGGGTGCATGTTACGAACCTACGACAACAGATATACATATATGCACGTTTAGATCAAGATAAGAGTTTGCGCAGTTTTGTGGGTCACCGAACTAGTTTGTAAATTGTTACTTTTGTAATAAATAAATGTATGTGTATTATTATCAGTGAGCAGTGTATTCGAACTGTTTTCGAAGCATAAAGGCCTATTGAACATTTAAGGGGGTTTAAAGTTACTGTTTCTTACAAGACTTCTACGAGGTTTAACCAGAGTTCCTCAGAGTTTTTCTAAAGCAAACCCGTAAAATTCCCGTTTTAAATGTTAACAAGACGCAGTGTACAACAAATGTTCATTTTTTAATTAGCATTTTTTAAGCTGATCCGATGACAAATGACAATCTACTAGCCTCGTCAGCTGGTTCCCCTAGAATCCTAGACATTACATGTTAAGATTCATAATTTTAAAACTAAGTATAGTCTGTTTCGATATTGTTTATGTACTTATACGTAGTATATAAACAGGAAGTGCAGTGTACAAAGAGCGGAGCATTTCGTTACGATCATTGAGCGTGATATTGGTTCAAGGTCGAGCAATTTGTAAGAGTTGCAATTATAACATGCAATGCTGCGCTTTGTTGTAATTCACTATTTTGACATTAGTTTAATGCCCGTTTGGCAACTTGTTTCTAATTTAATTATTGTGTCTACTGCTAGTTGTTTGTTTTCTAAAAGAGAAGAGAACATGATTAAAGATCGCAATCAATATGTTGCAACTAACCATTCAGTTAATCTATGAACTCGCTTTATTTGTTTTTAATCGAGTTAAAACCTTCTGGGATAAAATTAATTAATTGCTCATAAAATAAACTTTCGACATTATATTTTAATGATAACGATAACTAGAGATACAACGTGATCCGATTGTATTTCAATTAATGTTATCATTTTGAACGAAGGAACGTTATCGATGAATTTTGAAACACGTCAAGTTGGAAGAATGTGCATAAAATATGTCATTGTTGCATTGATATCATTGGAACGACATTGATTTTGTTTTAATTAATTTATTAAAGGTAATGATTGGCCACCTATTGGCGCAAAGGTTAAGGAGTTGGTTTTTGGCGCCAAACGTTGCAGATTTTTCAAACGGATAAATGACAATGCCAAGCCTATATCATTCTTATTGAATTCGAAGTTTTATTCAAATCATTAATCTATGCGAATAATTAATTACATTTCCTCTATCTAATACGTCAGTCGGTTTATTTCTTTTCAGTATAGTTATCAATGCACAAGCAAAAGTACGGATTGACGTCATTACAAAAAAGAAAAAACAATTATTTTTATCACAATACCTTGACCCACTAACAATGTAGTTCTAAATGATAGGGAAGTTTTGTAACATGCTGATAAACGTTTTGTTATTGCACAAAATACACAAAAAAAAAACACATTATTCTACGTAACTTATTGTTTTCATAACATCAGTTCACAGGGTACCTAAACTTCTGAATAAAAAAAAATATAATATTTTTGCAAGCAATCTTATGTTTTGAAATCATACAGCTTTGATAAGATTACCGCCCGGAATTTGCAATTTACCTAATCTAAATATTATTAAACAAATTTTATAATAAAATGTGATATTTATTAATTGAACACGTCATACATACACGTGATTCATTTGATGATTTTTATAGAATCCTAATAAAAATAAACGATATAAAATCGAATTTAACAATAATTTATATTTGATTTAGGTTTAATTTAACTTTATGATTAACGGGTTACGGGTTAAAGACAAGTTAGACATTCCCGGAGACGCGCTGAGCTTCAATGCTGGATGTCATTAAAATGCGTGCCACTTTTGATCATGGCTTACAGGAGTTGCAGTGGCGGGTGTGAGGGCGGGAGAGACTCTTAAAATTCATGTAGGTGGTCCAAAAAGACTCATGATGACACCCATAGATATTTTATCCTATTTGCACTGTACTTACCATCTGGATTCAGGTGTAGTGAATTTGTCGTGCCAGTATAAAAAAAGCTCCGAGTTAATAATTTGAACAAGCACCCGCCTCCAAAGCGAAGGACAACCATAAAAAAGCAAATAAAACAAACATGTATTTTCAAAGTAGTAACGATTAAAATTACATGAATCCCACCACCGATTAAAACATGCACTGACCTAGTGATAACGTTGTTGTGTCGCTTACAGCGCTTCCTACGTACCAGCACATTACCAGCCACCCGGTACTGTACCGCATGCGTCTCAATTTTACCAGCCACGCAGCTAAAAAGCGTGATTATGGGTTAGTCGTGATTATGTACATACGGCAACGAGTGAAAACCGCGCGAATCGTCTCTTAGTACCTATTACCTAACTGTTAACCACACTTAATAAATTTTCGTACACATGAAGCAGAATTATATTGCTTAATTGTACGTACGACTAACCGCCTGCTTAACTTTAAGCACATAGACTGGTTACGAAAAAAAAATCATACAAAACGAACAGCCCGCCGAGCTTGAATTTGACTTGGCAATCGAAGCCAGGATCTAAGCAATGAATTGATATGAAAAACATCTTCGAGGAATCTTCTCATAAATATTTAATTCAGATGAAAACTTTTTGGTTATCGCAAAGATTTTCACTCGCTGCCTAATGGTTGATTTGGACCCCCGAAATATTTATAAATTCGATGGAATCAGCAATACACATGCCTACATTAACCTCTTATCTTACATAATATTATACTAGTGTCATTAAGTGAGCGGTCCATGGATCACTTAGTGATTAGTCCACCTCTCTTTTTATACTGTTGCTGTATCTGTATCAGCCCATATACGTCCCACTGCTGGTCACGGGCCTTCCTCTACAAAGGAGAGTATTATTGAGAGAGGTTACGCTACATGACTATGTAACCAACCCAGCCCGCCAACTAACCACACTGGCCAAGTGCGGGTTGGCAGACTTTACATTCCATGGAAGTTCTTGTAAATCGCTATGCAGGTTTCCTCACGATATTGTCCTTCACGGTTATAGTACGTGGTGATTGACTATCAATAAACATAATGACTCCGAAGTCAGAGGTGTGTGTGCCCTGGGATTTGAGACCGCGGCCACCGTGAATTTAACCCCATATACCAAAATTCTCTGATTGCCCTGAGGATCTACGCCTACTGCAAAGTAGCATACCATGACAGTGACATGAACGTAAAAATAAGATGTATTATTATGGATAGCCCATGCCAAGAATGATTCATTCATAGCAGGATTACGTTATGTTTTAGTAGACAGAGATCGTTAAAGTTAAATGCAGTGTGGTCAGTTAGCACCATTGATCAACGAGAGATGATTATCTTTACATACAAGGAGGTTTTCTTATCTAATACGTTGGGTGTATTTATTTATTTATTTTATGGGATCCTAACATTTTTACATCAAAATATAATGTCGAAACGAGCACGCGTTTGATAAAACCTGACGCAATCCTTTCCCTATCAACGGTTGATATACGATCTGAATTAAATATGGATCACACGATTAACTTAGATATATTTTTGATTCTTTTCGCTGAGTTGTGTTGTTACTTCGTCTTTATTATATTTTTTTATTGTACATTGACTGCCTCGGTGGCGTAGTGGTACTACGGTACGATTGCAAAGCTGAGGTCGCGGGTTCGAATCCCGGGTCGGACAAAGTGATATTGGATTTTTCTATTCATTATCAGTCCGGAGTCAGGAATTTGTGCCCGATATGGCGATAGGCTCGCCCCCTATCACATCGTAGGACGGAATATACAAGGCGAAACGTGGGTGTTCTGATAGCACCTCTGCCTACCCCTTCTGGGAAAAAGGCGTGTGTATATGTATGTATGTATGTTTATTGTACAGGTGGCAAACGTGCAGACGGGTCTTCGGATATTGTACTAAGTAATCATCGGTGCGTTGCCAGCATTTAAGGAAAGTGTAGGCTTACTTTCTTGTCATGGCACTTCGTATTTGTATTTTAAATATATTTTAGTATTCCGCCTTTCTATGAAAAAAAGTGGGCAATTATTTTATGGTAATTTTTCTTCTGGATATAAAGGGTCCATAAGAGCTTTAATGTTACCTTTTTTGTGCAAGAGTTAAGCTGTTAGGCTCTCCTTTCTAAACCCCGGGAGAGGCCGGGAGGGGTATGTCAATGTCACTGGCTTTCCAGCCCGGCACATTGCGGATGTGGTGGCCGAGCCGGGTCTCTAAGAAAACCTAAGATCTTTAATATTACCATGTCGATAACGTGGGGATGACGTTTGAGGATATTCTTGCTTCCTTTAACACTAAATAAGAATAGACAAACTGTTGCCCCTTTATAATTTTTAAGTCCTTACTTAAAGAACTTTTACACTCTCAAAGTAAATAGTGACTGTTGAAATATGTTTTTTTTTTAAATATTTAGACTCACGATCTTTAATCGTTTTTTTAATCTATCAAAACCGTTTAGCATAATTTTTTTACAACCAACAAACATTTAAACGAATAATTGAAAAGTATTGTTGTTATGAGTGCCTTTCCGTCATTTTTCTTTGTTACAAGTTATTTATAAATACAAAAGGAAATGTTATTTTTATATCCTGACTCAAAACTATAATTACAAACGCATTCATGCTAAATCCCGGGTCGGGCAAAGTGATATTAGATTTTTCTATTCATTATCAGCCCGGAGTCAGGATTGTGTGCCCAATATGGCGATAGGCTCGCCCCCTATCACATCATGGGATGGAACAAATAAGGCGATACGTGTCCTGGTTGAACCTCTGCCTACCCCTTCTGGGAAAAAGGCGTGATGTTTCTGTATGTATTTAATGCTAAAGCGTTTGTTTTAGAATTTGTAAAAATCATTTTGCCATATTTTATTGTGGTTACCACAACGCAATAGCTACACATAATTAATAAAAAAACAATAATTTATAGACGAATTTTATCAGTTATCTATGATAACAGTCACTAAACTATCATTATTTTTTTAGTAAAATTTAAGCACTTTTCAGTGTATATGTACCTACTTAAATTTCCTGTGCATTTGCTCTATTAAGTGATTGTTGCACATCTGTCCATGTTTACGTTTGATAAGGCGACAATTGTTATTGAATCGTTTGTGTACACTGCGTACTGCTTGCGTGGGTGTGTCAAATACAAACAACCACTATCGTATAGTTAATAGTACATTGTGGCCTCAAACGGCAATAAGGCTCATAATACAGCGGTCCGTTTAAATTAATGTGAAATTGTTGGTATATTTGACAGATAAGATAGTGGTGATCGGTTTTGATACTTTGCTTTTGAAATGCAGTGAAAACGCTGGGGGCGTCACAGATGAAATACGGTAACAGTGTACTAACAAGATTACAAATAACTCGACAGTAAAAAAACACTTTTCTATTTAATACCTTCTTTGCCTAAAAATAAAGTCTGTGAACTATAAAACCTATGCCATCATAAAGAATTTTTTGACCAAACTTACACGGCTTTTTAACAGAAATAGAGAAGACTGTTTTGACCCCACAAATTCTATAATCACAAAATATTCATAAAGTTGTAGCACAGTTCTAAAGTAAAAATGTACTCACTTGGTGAATGTAGCATACATGATGTCGATGGGCACCCTGTAGGGCAGCGTGAGGAGGGTGAGGTACCTCATGGCCCTCTGGCGCATCACCCAGTTCACGAGCCCGCTGTTGGCGGAGTCTATCGCGTTCTGGAATATCGTCATCACTGTGTCTGGGAGGTCGTCTACTAGGGCGTCCTGTGGGATTAGACACTCATTAGCGGGATAATGTTGTCATATGTTTTGCAGTTTCCTGCACATAGCATAGGCTTCATCGATTACAAAGCATTTCACATTGCCTACAGCATCTCCAGGTAATGGTTTATGGTAGGGTAAGCTCAGTGTAAAGTAATTGAACGTTCGGAAGAAAACCTGTCATCTTAAATTACACTACTACAAATTTCACTTTTGCTCCATCTAGTTCTAATATACTGCTTTCTCCTCTCCGCATCTCTCTTTAATAGTAAGAAACGATTACGAGAGTAGGTAAACATGGTTTCTTAAAACATTTTAGAATTATTAGACTTAAAATATTACGATCATGGTGAAAAATTATCCAAATTATTAGAAATTAGATTTTCCCATTCCTAATCATAAAGTTATTGATACCAACCTGTCTATGTATCTTGCATTCCTCACAGTCAGGATCGTAATCGTACGTGGTGTCATCCAACACATCCTGCAGTTGGAAGGTAGATTGCACTGCCAGACACCTCGTGCAGGATATTAAATTGTTCCTGTGCAGGAATCTCAGGGCGTCGTCGAACCCTTGCTTGCACATGTTGCTCAACACTTCTGGTTTCGGCGGGAAAAGAATGCGCGCGAAACGATTCATGTTCTGCTTTGACAATTCTATGCTTGTATTTGCTAGATTTACCTGTTGGAAACAAATGAAATATTTTATCCACAATCTTAGTCGTTATTTAAAAACCTAATTGAATTGATAGGCCTCCTGCATTTTTAATGCCTGTCAAAACATGTGTACTTATTCACTGTTAGAAGGAATGTATTGTTAAGTAATCAGTAGTTAAAAAGTTGTATCATTCGTTGTAGTTCAATAAATAATTAAATGTAAATTATCTAGTTTTAATAATAGTAAATACATACCAAATGATGTTTCCTGAAATACTTTAATTTACCATTTACAGTCCTGGTCTTTCATAATAATATGTTAGACACCAGTCTTTATATTGGAATCTAATGGTCTAGATTCCAATATAATCTAATATATCAATTTCGCTTTCTAATATCAGCACACAACCCTTTCACTTCGTCTACTTTCATTAACTATTTTACATTCTCTTCAACTAATAATACCTTCAATAGATCTTATAAATTCCTGTATAAATTAAGCCGTATTTTTTTACTAATGACACATCATTAACCTGAACATTATAATTTGTAATAACTGATTAGATTATAATTACAACTGTGACATTGGACGGTCGAAAAATCTAGAATATAGACCAGTCATTACAGGCACGTGGGTAACATCGGTGGTGGTAATATTCCGGGTTCAAGTAAAATGGTTTGTGTAAGTTCTTACATTTTTGAAGTAATGCGGTTTAAGTTTATTTATTTGTACATAGAACAGGTTACAATCTTGAAGTTATGGTAATTAACAATACATAATGGATAATTAAAAGTCTAAATTAATCAATTAGTATTTACATAATTTCGATTATTAATTTTTACTATTCGTTTTTTAGTTTCGTTCCATGTTAGTAAGTTTTATTTAATATTATGTATAAATAATGACTGAAGAAAATCTCTAAGAAATTTTAGTTGTCTTGCATTAATATCTTATGTTGAATTTTGTTACAGCATCACATAGATACTCAGTCTTAAAAATTCTAATATAAATGAAGTTCTAATCATAGACAAACGTGCTGTAAGTTTTATTAATTAATCACTTAACCACACTTCAACGACTTTTTATCGAAGCACGTTCATTTATTTCGTAAGAGCTTCTGTAAAATGATAATTGTTTAAAAAGAATAGTTACCTGCCAAATTGATGTATACATAAATATGACGCTTTTTTCCCAGAAGGGGTAGGCAGGGAATCAACCAGGACCAAACCAGGCGAAACGTAGCTACGTTTCGCCTTATGTGTTCCGTCCGACGATGTGATAGGGGGCGAGCCTATCGCCAACACAAATTCCTAACTCCGGGCTGATAATGAATAGAAAAATCCAATATCACTTTGCCCGACCCGGGATTCAAACCCGAGACCTCAGTTTTGTAATCATACCGTAGTACGACTACGCCACCGAGGCTGTCAAAGTGATGCTAGATGACATAGATTGTAGTCATTGAAAAACCCATTTTTAACCTGCTTCGACAAAGTAACTGCATCGCATCTAATGGTAATCGGAAAAAAGGAAGCTGATTGGCAGTTATTTCAGCATGCTTAACTGGTTCTTATAATCAAAAGCATAGAGTCTAAATTAACTTACATGGAACAGCTGCGAGCTCAAATCCCTGGGGCATATATCGCTCTCGCCACAGAAGGGGCTGACAGTGATGGTGTTCTCGTCGAGGACGGGCAGGTTGTCGCTGAACCCGCCGTCCATGTAGCGGATGCCGTGGAACCGAGGGGGCAGCAGCCCGGAGAATACTGGTACGAAGCACGACGCTAGGAGCGCCTGTTGGGAACAAATTGTATGATGGTTGGTACCAGGGGAATCAGGATTAATGAGATGTAACAGGCATTTTTACTCTACTGTCTACACTCAGGCTTAAATAACCTGCTTATATAAAATTAAACATTAAATATCTAATTTTTTGTTGTGGTAAAGAACGTTTTTTGAACTGGTTTAACTGGTGTAAGATATTCCATTAAAAAAGTTTTAAAACACATCGGCTGATTTCCTAAAAATGTTGGAAGGCAGCTAGAGCCTAGACACAAAAAGATAATTGATATTTTTATGATACGGATCGAAAAATATTATAGGTATAGCATCCAGGAGGAGAGTAATAGGAGAGTAGGATTAGTATTAACAGATAGAAGATGAAAACATGAAAAAGAATTTCAGATGACGTTTCAAAGGGACACAGATTTTCAAAGGGACAAATGTAAATAGCTGTTGAATAAATTTAATTTTGATAGGTGGAGTCTAAAGTTTAAATGTGTACCATTCTATTTATAGATAACTAGTTTCCTGAATTTGAAACTGTTGCATTTTGGCATACGGCCAGACTTCAAGGGCAAAGGTGAAATACACGTTTTAGTTGTTAATATATTATATTCTTACGGTCTCATTCATGGACATTTTTATACCTATTTTAGTTATCGAATGTTTTATCACTTTCGAACGACTTTTGATTTCAGTTTGCTCGAAGAAGATAAAAAAACCGATAGCTGAAATAGGTTTGCGACTGCCTCGGTGGCGTAGTGGTACTACGGTATGATTGCAAAGCTGAGGTCTCGGGTTCGAATCCCGTGTCGGGCAAAGTGATATTGGATTTTTCTATTCATTATCAGCCCGGAGTCAGGAATTTGTGCCCGATATGGCGATAGGCTCGCCCCCCATCACATCGTGGGACGGAATATATAAGGCGAAACGTGGGTGTTCTGTTAACACCTCTGCCTACCCCTTCTGGGAAAAAGGCGTGTGTTTATGTATGTATGTATGTATGAAATAGGTTTTAAAACGGTCTATGAATAACGCCTTTAAGAAATTATCCCTTAATTACACGTGAGTAATGAGTATAATTGCATAGCAGAAATAATCAATGACTTATATCATACTTTTACAACCAGTTGTCAACCCAATGTTAGTTAATCATTTATAAGGGAGAATGAAGGAAAAAAAAGGTTATGCCAAATATTTCTACTTGTCCAGCGATTACCATTCTCATAGTTTGACGGTAGATATCACAGATTAAGCAGGAAAGTAATTATTATTTTGTCTACGCCGTAAATATTGCTTTGCTTTGCTGTTTTGGCGCGAAAGTTATATTAACATACCGTTCGAATGAAACAACTATTACTTTGTGCGTCTCACTAATTAATTCAAATTTACGGAAAGATATTTTATTGTGAATTCATAGCAATGTCATTACAAAACAAGCATAGTGCAAAGGGCGAGACCATTGTTCATCATTTAAATCAGATTTGAAGGTCAAAAAATAGTTAATAATAAGCATTTACACTGGACATTGATACCAATTAAACGCATGCGCGTTTATAAAAAACACAATGACACCAGTCTAGTATATAGTCATTGAAAAAACTGCTATTACAACCACATTTGGGATTTTCCTTACCGAATAATTATTAAGGTATTACATACACATATATACATAAACACACGCCTTTTTCCCAGAAGGGGTAAGCAGAGGTGCTACCAGAACACCCACGTTTCGCCGTGTATGTTCCGTCCCACGATGTCCCTCGATATGGCGATAGGCTTACTCCCACGAGAGAATGAGCCTATCGCCATATCGAGCACAAATTCGTTACTCCAGGCTGATAATGAATAGAAAAATCCAAGATCACTTTGCCCGATCCGAGATTCGAACCCGAGACCTCAGCTTTGCGATCGTACCGTAGTACAACTACGCCACCGAGTATTTAGGTATCAGGACTGTAAAAACCGTAAAGACTGTAAAAAACTAGACATTAATACCTAGAAGCGTACTTCTGTAATTGTAATATAGACACACGCGTTAATCTAGAAGATTCTTACTATGGGAGGCCTACATTCACCAGTGGACTTCCTTTGGTTAAAGATAAGATAATTTTTATTTCACATATCTTTTCTATTTACACGTAATCTAACGAGATACTTTTAATAACGGCCGAAGGACTAATAGCCAATAATTTTCCACTCACCTGCAATAAATCTTCCCTAGTAGGAAACTCAGAGACCATGACATTCTTGCCATCGTACACTCTGGTCAGAGATATGTGGAGTTTGCCGCTGACGATCTTGTGGGCATCGAGAGGCAGGTACTTCTGCATACCCTCGAGTAACACATTCTGTATGTTGAAGGAAGGGCTGAAAGGGCCCAGCGACCCTGCCCTCGCCTCTCTGACAACTCGTAGCACATCGGTCGTAATTTCACCTGGAGATAAATTAACTTTATTTGATGACGGACTTGTAAATAAACAAAATTGATATAGAAATTGGTGTAGCTTTGTTAATATTTATAATTTATATTGATAGTTGATACTCTTTTCGGCAATAATATTTACTCAGACCTGTCAAATCAAGTTAATTGTTTAAAGAAAGCATACAATGTTATCGCATTCAATTAAAACATATCCTGTGTTGTTATATGTAAGTAAAAGTATTCGTTTTCTCGGTCAAGATATGCACAAAAGTTGAGGCCATCTGATTCGTATGGTAATGACCGTAGATATGGCAAGGGCCAAAGGGGTTGCAACCAATTTGTACACGATAAACAGCGTTGTAGTATCGGTAAAATCGACCCTAAATAGGGAAGCAATATCACCGTATTCAAAATATGTTTTTGCAACTTCTCGTTCTCGTACAACTTTTGTTTTTATTTTGTTCCGATTTTTTTTAGCTTAAAGACAATTCAGTGCTTCAGAGACGCGCCGAACCTCTGTGGTTGGGCCACTCCGGTAAAACAAGATACATTAATTAGTAATTGTGGGCGTGATAGTAAATAACGTAGAGATAACAAAATATTGTGTTCCGGAAGACTGATAATGCTCTGATAACAGATATTCAACCATTTCTACTGGTCTCACAATTGACAATTACATAAACACACGCCTTTTTCTCAGAAGGGGTAGGCAGAGGTGCTACCAGAACACCCGCATTTCGACTTGTATATTCCGTCCCACGATGTGATAGGGGGCGAGCCTATCGCCATATCGGGCACAAATTCCTGACTCCGGGCTGATAGTGAATAAAAAAATCCAATATCACTTTGCCCGACCCGGGATTTGAACCCGAGACCTCAGCTTTGCAATCGTACCGTAGTATCACTACGCCACTGAGGCAGTCAATTCACAATTAATTAGGTTTAAATGAACTAGCAAAGCTACGTTACTACCTAATGCATCATATCGTATTTGAAGGGTTCAGAAGAGATAATCTATCGCCGATAGATACAGTTATTTCAGTTTGTTTGAAACCAAATGCATACCTACTGACTAACCCCAAAGGTGACCAACTTGCGCGGGTGACTGTGATAGATTCCTTACCGTAAAACGATGATCTCTATCCACTTATTAATTAGAGAATCTAAATAACTGTTTGTGTCAACAGTAATAAATACTGGTGAGCATAATAATGAGTCAGAGCAAATGATGTCATATGTTTGTCGATGCGCAAAAGGGCGCCTAATTGCAGTCCAGCAGGACATTTAGATAGGGTCAAATGTGTACGGCTGATGTTTCATACGAATGTTATGTCCGCAGAGAATTATTTTATTCTGATAACTAAAGATAGCATTATAAACAAATTGATTTTATATTAATTACACAGGCTGAGCCCGAAACGCATCAGCCATGCGATCACTTGCGATGCGGTCACTTATGACGAAATTTACACCATTCTGTGTTTCTTATTAGGTGGTAAAAACATGCATCACCAGATAAAGCATTATCTCTTCATCTTTTATTTCTCTGTCGCTTTGATGTGTTTGTGAGAAGTGACGGTTAAGTGTAGAAAATTATAGAAATGGGACAGAATGCAATCGGAAGGATGATACTAATATGGGACCGGATGGGACGCGCTGGTGCGGACGGGATAGGATGCACTGGACAGCTAAAAAACACATTTATTAATATTGTGGTAAACAATTTAACACACGCATCTGAACTATTGGCCTCTCAATGACCTGTTAGTGCTATAATAAAATAATGTTCAGTAATATAAACAGGTATTGAAATATACAATGTAATTTGTTTATTTATAGTGAAATCAATACATATTAATTTAAATAATTGCACATAAGACGCTTCCGTGGCGCAGTTGGTTAGACGCTGACTGCGAATTGTGAGGCCGCGGATTCGATCCCCGCACCGAGACAAATGTTTGCTCACAAGTATTTGTCTCGAGTCTGGGTGTTTGAGAAACCGCAAAGCCTCTCACGGTTTCTGGTACCCACGACAGAAGACTTAATTAATCTTAATGTTAGTCAGAATTATGTATGTGACTGTTGGGTGTATTTATTCATTATTATTTAATATTTATACATAAAGTTCATGCTTGTATCTCCGAGGGGGGTAGTGAGAAATGTGACCGCATTCTAAGATTATTTGGTATCCTATAGGAACCTGTCACTTGCCATAATTGTTTAAGATAGATCAATGATGCTAGATTAAACCAGTCCTAGAGACCCCATCCATTTTTTTGGTGGCTGTGCTTGTTTTTATTTGGTTTTGAGTATGCTGGCATAACTATGTCAACTGAAGATAAGTTGTCATCTCTCACCACATTGTGGTTAGCATGGTAAACAAATGCCCTACTTCATATAATAGCAGTAATGTAGGTAGTGTTTAGAAACAGAGGCGCATTATCCCTAAGTCAAACTAGGCACGTGCCTAGGCGCGCGAGGTTGCGAAAGGACGCACACGATTTCGGAAATCTCAATTTCAATAAACCATTGAATGCTATAATTATGATACTTATAAGAAACATCATTGATGTCTAATCATTTGTGTTTTATCATGGCGTGTTTCACTTATTTACAACATAGTACAATCACCAAACATACAATGAGACAATTCCTTGTTCTATCGAAGTTAGTATTTTTTTAAGTATGGCTAGAAGGCTGCTTTGAGGTATTTGCCTAGGGCGCTTCTAAAATTTAATCCGCCTCTGTGTAAAACACTTTATGGGTTTGTCTACATTATATATCTTTGTAACTTGAAATATTGGATTTTGATACTCTGTTTAAGTATATTTTGATATTAATGTGCAATGTGACCTGTTCATTAAATTAACAATACAAGTCATAAAATTGGTAAAAATACCTATTTAGGCAAGAAATATACAGTAAGTAATGCTAATTCGTATCAATTTTTTTTTTATATTTTTATAATCAGTTCACACAGAAGTCATTCACTTGTGTCCATAATTTTAATTGGCTAACCAATTAATTTAAACACATTATAAAGTATGAAGATTAATTCGAATATTATCTATTTAAGCCTAAAAATATTGTAATTTTAAATTGAGCTACTGTTACTAATACAATTAGTAGTAATATTAGCTCAACATAATTTCATTTCCTTTTTTATCATAAACTAGTGGCCCGTCCCTGCTTCGCCTGGGTGCAGATGTTTTTTGATTCTACTCCACACCAAATACATGTTAATTTTCATACAAAGTGGGACATCCTGTATGTGTATTATACATATAAAAACCTTCCTCTTGAATCACTCTATCTATTACAAAAAAGTGCATCAAAATCCATTGTGTAGTTTTAAAGATCTAGGCATACATAGGGACAGACAGACAGTGGGTAGAGACATAGTTTTATACCATGATACGGTTATTGCTATTAGTGTCATTGATTAAACATATAGGATCTTCTGTGTCCCTGATGTCAGGCTTGCATATTAAAGGGTCTACATAAAATATATAATAATATTAAATATGTTTAACACATTCAATGCTGGGTTACCCACTGTTGCAACAATTTATTATTTGTCCGAGACTATTAATAAATATTGTTGCCTGTTCTTGGTAGATCTTATATGATTATTCATATCAAAATTTTACTAATTTGTGCCATAAAATATGATTATATAAGATTGACACTTTTTGGTGTTCTTGAATGGCTCAAATGAAAATTAATTATCACCCTTAAAATTTTCCGCACGGCGTCGCGGTGTTAATTTCAAAACAACTATATAATATTATGTTCATAAACAAAAAACATGTCTATGAAATCATAATATTTGGATTTTATAATATATGTTATGATTTTTTAATGATTAACAAAGTACCTACGCACCTATAGGTAAATCACAAAGCAAACAGCACGCTGACAGCGCTCCGAAGGAGGCCCCTGATATCTTTCCTAGCAGAAGGTGGGGAGCATATTTCTTGAAGCACACAGCAACACCAACATGGTAGATCCCGAGGAAACCACAACCGGCAAACGATAAGTTCATTATTAATCACATCAATTAACAAAACGAACTGAAAACACTACGATTTGTCAAACAAATCGCGGGTTTAACTCGCTACGAAATAGGTCGACACACTGCGTTTGCCTTATCAACAGTAATATATTAACAAACGATTAGATTATTTAAATCACAGATTAAAATTGTATCGCTCTTCGTCGCACTTTCTGAGCCGTCGTCAAGACTCCCGTCCACACCAGCGATACTAAAGAAACTGAAAATAAATATGTTTGAAAGTAAACAACACGTTTACGAATCGCCAGCAATCAGACGTCATTCGTCAACCTTTATAATTTATTTTCACGTTTTGACAGCTGTTGTCACGTTGAGAATTTAATTTTTTTTAACGCCTGATATTATTTAAGGCAGCAAAAATATTCATCTATGAGCTATATTTTAATAAAATATGTTATATACTTTGGAAAACGTTATACATCGGACACGAGATTATTTCGGCATTGTATTGTTACTAAGATATTCGTTTTTGATATTCATTCATCCATCAGCCAAAGGAAGTCTGCTGAACATAGGGCTTCCCCAATGATTTCCACAGTGAGCTGTTGAAGGTAGCCTGCATCTAGCGACATCCCGCGACCTTTACTAGGTCGGCTGACCACCTTATGTGTCGTTTGATATTACTATCACGTAAAAACAATATATTATGTAGTAATATGTAATCTTATGTAATGTATGTACTCTCAATCGTACCCTCGATTGTAGAGTAGGCCCGTGCCCTGCAGTGGGTCGTATATGGGCTGATACAATACAATACAAAAATTATGTAATTACATATTTAATATAAGTTTCTATTTACAGAACTTAGTATGTAAAGTCCACACTAGGCCAGCCTGGAGGACTATTTGGCCTTACCCTTCTTATTCATATTCTAGATTGTATAGGAGGCTCGTGTCCAGCAATGGGACGTATTTGAACTGATAAGGATTTGCGGAAGGCATGAACATAAATCATACTAATCATTGGTGCCCAATTATCGTAACAATTAATTACTCTCGGATTGCAACGCCCAAATTCAAGAAAAACATGGTCCAATTTTTTTATGGGCTGCTGTGGATGAGCTCTCGAGCCTAGAATACCCTACCTCGGCACAATAAATGAAAATAGGATTCGATAATTCCGAAGTGCGCTTTACCTAATAAATGCTTTGAATGAAATAACAGTATCGTGATTTTTGAATTTGAATTTTCAGTATGATAGGTTAGAAAGCTTTATTCTATAAGGACTGATGTCAGGTGAGCAGCAGGATTTGCAATTATATGCCAAGTAACTTGCAACATGGCTGAAACGACATGATGCGATGAGCTCATGCAATAGGTATAAGATAAGGCAAAGCCAGGCCAGACAACGGATAAATCCCCATTTACAAGGCGAGTTTCTTACCTCAAACTTCAAAGATACGAATAATGAAAGGTTTTAAAAAAGATGCATCGTGTAAACTGTAAACATTTGCCAGAATACGGTTATTGCTTGCGATAATGGCATACATTTTTCGCCTGAAACCAGGCGAGAAAATCTCTCTGTGTAAATGGCCTTTATTGAGTTCTACTTTACTTTACTACTAGAGTACTACTAATAAGAGGAAAATTCATTTTAAAAGAACACTATGTTAGTTCTTAAATTATCTGAGAGAAAAGGAACACATATTATTATTACGGGAAAATAATTTGATGACAGAAATTATTGACAGCTATTGACACCACACTTTGGGATTGTTAAAAATTCGAGGCATTTTGCAGTTCATGCACCTTTGTTTTATTGATTTGAAATATGACTAGACATGCGAGGAACTGCACCGCTGGTGCAGTATACACGTACCATGAGAAGAAAAAAGATGCTGCTGCATCCGGCTATGGCACGCAAAGTGAACGTGTAGGAAAAGACTCTGTAAAGAATTTCGACTGCTGCAGTTTAACTCTTCAGCCTTGCAGAAACCCGGTTATTACCAAAGACGGCTACCTGTTTGACAAAGAAGCTATACTCGAATACATAATAAGCAAAAAAACCGAATACAACAGATTGCTTAAGAAATATGAGAAGCAGATGAAAAAAGATGAGGCAGAGAAAGCTGAGCTTGCTGCAGCAGAGAAAGAATCAAGCTTGATCAAATTTATGAACAGAGAGAAGAACATATCGTCGACCAGCACTAACGCTTCCTCAAGCACTGATAATACCGCAACTTCAGTGTCAAACCTTGCTAACGGCAAAGACAAACAATTACCTAGTTTCTGGGTACCATCCCAACTTCCAGACGCAAAAGTTACAAAAATAGACAAACCAGACTCTACTGTGTACTGTCCGATTAGCGGGAAACCATTAAAAATGAAGGATTTAATTGAAATCAAATGGACATTGGTGAATGATCCAGATGACAAGAAATCTTTAATTGCAAAGGAGAACAGATACATGTGTCCAGTGACTCACGACATACTGAGTAATGCTGTGCCTTGTGCTGTTATCAGGTAAAGATGTAGATTTTATTGCCGTGACCTGCAGGTCTGTATTAGAGATCAAAGTTTCTATCTTTGTTTTAGAACATTATTTTGTTTATCTGCAACTAATTAGACTTTGTTGTAACGCAAATTAATCTTTGTTTAATCTCATCTTTGTGACTAGAGGTATTGCTCATGCTAAGCAGCTGTTGATTTTATTAAAACAAAGAAATAATTAGGATATTAACCATCTGTATGACCAATTTAACCTGTTAAAATACTATGGAATGAATTATTGTTTTGAGATTTGTAAATATGTTGAATCCACCAAATTTTACATGTGTGATCCCTGGATACTTCTTGCATGATCTGCCCTCTGGCTCATAAAATAATAGGTAATATAAAACACATTTACATGTACAACATTCCTAATTTCAGAACAACTGGTCATGTAGTGACCATGGACTGCGTTGAGAAACTGATCAAGAAAGATTGGCTTCATCCTCTTACAGGGGACAAACTAAAGGAAAAAGACATTATACCACTACAGAGAGGGGGTACCGGTTATGCACTTACTAACCAAAATTTGGAGGGGAAAAATGAAAGACCTGTACTACAAGCCTAGTGTTATTTGTAAGCTTTTAGGTATTAAGTTAGGTTTAAAGTAGAAGGTAATTTATATGTC
This sequence comes from Theretra japonica, assembly GCA_033459515.1. NCBI lineage: Eukaryota > Metazoa > Arthropoda > Insecta > Lepidoptera > Sphingidae > Theretra > Theretra japonica. Next base: position 13,842,612 of record CM065939.1, on the reverse strand, counting down.
AAGATATTGTATCTTCTACAACATGTCAATTTGTAATGTCATCTGTATTAGGAAATGGATAAATAAGGATTCTTCTGGTGGATTATTCTCCTGAGCTTGTTACATATCTCTGTAAATTAGGACATCAGCTCAAAAGGGGCCTGAAATATGTTAGCAAAACTATACCATATTGGTAGGTAGAATTTCTGCTTAAATAGACTTGTAAATTAAATACTTGCCTTTCAAACTCTCTTGTCTAATTTTAATTATATTTTTATACTTCTAATGTAAAAATTCATTAGAACTTTGTTAATCCATACAAAATGATACACAAAAATATGTTTTAGTAAATAAATCGGTAATTTAATTAAAATAAAGAACATAATCTAATTAGTCTCTTATTTTTCTAATCTTAACCTACTGTGTGTTAGGAAACGAGAATAAATCTAGATGGAAATCAACTGCATGATTTCTGATTTCTGACTCTGGATATGATAGGCATGTGTTGCCTAGAGAATCAAAGAAATTTAACACTGAATCTTCTTGATTTGTCAATAGCCTGCTATCATTTGACTGCATTTGTACTAAATTATTGACATCATTGGAAGGTTTCTCTGTGTCTTTAACATGGATTAATGCAGGCTCAATCAAATTATTAGATTTAGTGTAACCATCTTCCGATTTATCACTTGTTGCCAAGATCCAATCATGTCCAATATCATTGTTATCTTTACAAGACAGATCTATGTTGTTCTCTCTGAATATTTCTTGCAGTGTGTCTGTACTTGTTTGGTCATAATCTTTACTCTGTTCTTTTTCTACCACATCTGTAGCTCCTATGATTTGTACGTCGTATTTCGGCAACTTTTCCGGATGGATTTGAAACTTTCGAAAAACCGTCGACGTTGGTTTTATGGGGGATGATCTTATATCGAAATGTGCGCTGTGAAATTGAGCATGACCTTTGGCTTTTTTGCTTGGATCTAATATAATATCAGTCGTTTGTTGGTGATTATTGCACTCGTTTATATTATTAAGCACCACAGTTTCATTTTGTTCCTTTGTTTGATCTACACCTAATTCGGCGAATAAATCGTCACATTCGAAGACGAGTCTCATTTTCATGTGGTTCAAGTCTTCTTGTGTTTCTTGCTTTTGTTTTGTTGCCGTAGTTTCTAGCTTAAGGAGGGAATTGTCTTCAGTCTCTAATCTCATTTTTTTGGCTCCCATTTTTTGTGACTTCAATTTCTTCAACTTCCACACCCTTTTGTTGACTGTTGGCCAATTTTCCGCTGAGCTTATTCTTGCGCAGTCTTCCTCGATTGAAGTAGCCGGTAGCTCGTCGCTTGGCGTCGTAATAAATAATTGCGTGGGCTGATTAGTTTCTCCATTGATCTGGCTGATTTGGTTTACCGGAGGATTGTGTACGCAGTATCCCTCCTTATCTTTCACGCAAGTGAGGGCGTTCACATTGATATCGTATTTACCAGGATCCATGCCAAATATTCTGTAACAATTTTAATTTGTTACAAGTACCGACTTAGATAAATTACAAGTGAATCGATGAAAATAGAATTAAACGAAATTGATTTCAACAAGGGAAACTAAAATTCAAAGTACATTATTTCAAAGGGATAAATAATTATTGCCAACCCGCACTAGGCTCGCGTGATTGCCTATATGGCCTAACCACTCTCAATCGTATTCTCGATTGTAACGGAGGCTCGTGCCCTGCAGTGGGACATATCTGGGCTGATACAGTACATAATTATTGACATATATTCATGCACATATTCATATAACGCATTAAATATAATATGCATAAGGCAATAGAAACTTTCCTTGGGGGAGACCGGTGAACTGCATTCAGGAGGGGTTCCTGTTACTGAAAATATGAAGAGAACGAGAAAACATAATATCTACAACATTCTTACCTGCCGACATCGTCATTAATAGTGCAAGGTTTGCCAGCCTTCCCGTCGATTTTGTTCAACAAACACGGCAGCAGAGACTTGAGCTTCACAATAAGCTGTTCTAGTTGCTGTATGAATATCTTGGTCCTGTCTTCTTCGGAACCTCCTTTCACGATGGCTAGTAGGCAGTGGAACAAGTTGGAATGCGTTTTGGCTGGTATGTGTGTGGGATGGTTCTCGTAATGCTTCTGCAGACGGTATAGGCTACTGAATTCCTAGAACAAAATGCATTTTTTATTGCAATGGCGAGACGAGCATGCCATTCTTCTGATGGTAATCGATACGACCTCTCATGGACAGTAGGAAAACCAAACAACACTATGACTTACAAAGTAATACTTGGCATTCTACTGCGCTCGCCATCCTGAGACATAAGATGTTAAGTCTCATTATGTGCAGTAGTTACTGTGGCTACAATGTCCTTCAAACGGGAATACAACAATGGATTTAGACTGTCGTTTGGTGGGAGAAATAGACATTGCGGTGGTACCTACCCAGGCGGCCTCTCACATATGAGAGACCTACCACCAGTAATGATCTCTATTTATTTCTATAATACAAAATCGTCTAAATGGTTAATAGTTTGTACCGTAATTACTTTGATCTGCGTAAAATACGAAATTGAATTCTATATACTAATGCAGACATATTACATAGCGGAAGATAAATACGCGTGAATGAGTGTAGGGGTCGTGCAGACTGCTAGGAGTTAGGACATTATAATAGTAGACCGCGTACTTTATTTTATACTGGAATTGTATAGGCTAGGGCATTGGGTTGAGGATAGAGGGCGCTACAGTCGTATTATTTCATCCTGAAGGATCCCAGCAATTTTATTTTATACAGTGCAACCTTTCTTTTCTGCTTTTTTAAGTTGCCATCAGACGCCAGACTTTTATCAGGTGAGTAAAGGGAAGCATGATTTTTAGGAACAGGAAGCAATTAGTTTGCTGACAGCTCAAAATATGTGGTTCCGTTTTAGTCGTTTAACATTAACATTGTCGGGTAAATCTGAAGCAAGTGAGTTGGGATGATTTTTGAGGCGTTCAATGCGTTCAGTGCGACTAAATAATCAATTTAAGCCTTGGTAGTGTAAAAATGGCTGCTGAATGAGGAGGCATTATAGTTTTACAAACTAAATATATTAAAAGTAAATAAACTTACAGTGGAACACTGGAAACAAGTGACAATATGGTTCTTCTTCTTAGGTTTGTATGTGGTCTCTTGAGGTATGATTAATTTCGGCAGCTTAACTGTTCTGCCGCTACGAGTTACTTTTTTCTGCAAATTAAATTATATTATTGATATACAATTTCCGACCACAGATCGGTGTCGGTGACATATTGGAATTTTGTGAGTATATTAAGTAAGGAAATGCTACACCAGAAAATTGAATTAAATAGGAATTAAGTTTACACAAAGAGCTTACAATTTTATTTTCATTTTAGTAACTTCACTATCAGGGCTAAGAACAACATCTAAAATGTTTTTCCTGGTTATTTTTCATGAAATTTTATTTAAGTTCATTCATGCCACAGTAGTTATTTATCATATTTAAAATGCCAGGTTACATACCACTGCTGGTGGATCCGGTTCATCTTCAACCTCCTCAGCAAATATCTGCCTTTTGAGAGCATCTTTCTTTATTTCAGGTTTCTTTTCCTCTCGTTTTTCTTTGAGCACTAAATTCTTCTTTCCAACCACAGTAAGATCCCTTGGCGACACTACCCTGAAAAATGAATATTTTCATATTTAATATTATCCTTTGTGTGTATTGATAGTCAATCACCACGCACTATAACGATGAAGGAAAACATCGTGAGGAAACCTGCATACCATCGCATACAATTCGCTTTTTGTATAAATTTCTTTTTTTTTTTTAACAGCCCATATACGTCCCGCTGCTGGGCACGGGCCTACTCTACAATCGAGAGAATCGATTGAGAGTGGTTAGGCCATATAGTCCACCACGCTGGCCTAGTGCGGGTTGGCGGACTTACATACCGTAGAAATTCTTTAAAATCGCTACGGTATGCAGGTTTCCTCACGATGTTTTCTTTCACCGTTAAAGTGCGTGGTGATTCATCAATACACACATAACTCCGAAAAGTCAGAGGTGTGCCCTGGGATTTGAACCCGCGACCACCGTGAACATGTAGGCAGCCGAGTCTGGTCCGTTACCAACGGCCTGTTGGCACTTCAAATAAATTTCTATAGTATGTAAAAGTCCGCCAACCCGCACTGGGCCAGCGTGGTGGACTATATGGCCTAACCACTCTCAGTCGCACTCTCGATTGTAGAGGAGGCTCGTGCCCTGCAGTGGGTTGAGTATGGGCTGATACAGTACAGTAGTACATTATCCTTTTCCCTTCATAACCACCTTATGGTACAAAATAAGCTTCATGTGCATATATCAACAGCAGCTTTAATATTTCTGACACCCAATTCATGAACTTCAATATTTCTTAAATTAAAACAAATTAACACATATTGATTTTTCACTTCATTCATGGTTTTTTTCTTATTTGGTGGTGAAAAAATTTGGTGACCCAGGCACAGATCATGGACAGAATTAGTGTCATTAATTGGATGAAAAACATCACTATTATGTTATTGTGTTTGAATGGTCAAATTCTAGGTAAAAAAATTAGCACTCACTTATAAATGAACTTGGTATTGGTAACAGGGTCGTATGTGGGTTCCGGTGCAATCTTCTCAGGGTCACTGAATATCTTCAGTGCCTGATTCACCATCTTCATTTGTTCCTCGCTTAACTTATTTAGACTGAAAATGAAGAAAAATTACTCATTCTCTGATTCAATATATTTATTTACTTTAAATTAAATATTTTTTTATAACAGATATTATTTTATTGGTTTTGTAATTTAAGAACCATACAAAAGAGAACTTATGAAACTCAGTGCATTTTCAATTTATTCACAATAATTAATCTCAATTTAATCAGAAATGAGGAGATCCATAGGAGAACTAAAGTAACTGACATAGCCCAGCGGATTAGCAAGTTGAAGTGGCAGGGCACATAGCACAGAGAACTGATGGCCAATCGGGCCAAAAAGTTCTTGAAAGGAGGCCATGAAGCGGAAAGCGCAGCGTGGGATGTCCACCCACTAGATGGTCAGATGACCTGGTAAAGGTCGCAGGTACATCGCTGGATGCAGGATGCCTCCAACAGGGCACTGTGAAAATCATTGGGAGAGGCCTATGTTCAGCAGTGGACTTCCTTTGGCTGATGGATTGAATTGGATTGAATCTCAATTTTCCTATCAACTCTCCAACTCAATATGAAAGTGGAAATATAATAAAAATTTGGCTAATTATTCAATTTACTGATAATAATTTTGTTTGATACATATATCATGTGTAATAATTATGTTATTATTAGTGTTTATTTACCTGTGATAAGTCTCTCCTAATTTAATTAATTGCACTGAGGTCAGTTTGGCTTGAGTGTTGTTCGTTGCGCTGAAATTAATTTAGATGTTTAATTGTGATAACATTTACCAGGACAGTTTATATTTTACAGTTGTTTCATGTGGCTGATCAAAATGATTAAAAAACATAATGCTTCATTTATTATCATTGTTGTTACTTATGAACCTGAAATACATAATAAGACAAAGAAATATATTTTATCAAAACAACTACATAGTATAAGATGCTACATAATATATGTGCGACTTAGTTAAATAACATAAAAGTATGTTGTAGCATTCTATTGGAGCATAAATGCGTGTAATAGAAGCTTAAAGAATACTCCATTATAATAAATAAATAGCTCCATTGAGACTCATAACAGCTTCTTTGTCTTGAGTAATCTTTATTCTTTTCACATCTATGGCAACAGCTTTTATTCTCATAAGGTAAGATATTTGTAAAGATAGCTAATTATCCATAATTTGGAGTAACAGAGAAGTGAAACCATACTTCATTACGATATTATTTTACATGACGAGTGTATTATTATTATCTATACTTAATTTAAGAAAAGATATGTTAACATGTTGACTGCGGTTTCAAAACAATAAATTACCGGTTTGTGTGGTTTGGGTGTATTATGTATGGAAATAACATAATATGTAATAACTACAAACAATACAACAACAAATCTGCGCAAAAAACAATGTGTTTACATGCCACAGTCAACATGTTAATCACTTGGGAAACTTAATTACTTATATTATAGTGAAACTAATTTGTATCAATATTGGCAACTTACTTGTCCTTTGGTTTAATCTTTGGCAAAGGTCTCTCAGGACGGTTCCTTGGCGTGGTTGGCGGCACCTCTTTCAATTTAACTATTTTTCTGTCAATATCTAGTTTTGGTACAGTGTTTATTGTGTTCACATTAGGTGAAGTGACGCTGGGTTTCAAAACTATGTTGTTGAGGACATATTGTTTATTTACATTCTCATTTTTCGGTAACAAAAAACTCGCTAATTTCAAGTTGTTGCCCACGGCTGCGGCCTCGGGCTTCTTCAGTATGCGAGGCTTTGGACTGGTGATCACAGTCGGCGCAACAGCTTCAATATTACCGCTCTTTTCGTAAAAACTTTTCAGGTTATCGCTGACTGGCTTTGGCTCAACATTTCCAAGAGATATAATATAATTTGCCTGTACAACAAATAAAAATCCATCATAATCACACACTATATTTATTTCTAGAATCCAAACAGAGAAAATTTTGCACCTGTGTGGGCCCAGCATTTTGTATAAAATAAACTGGAGTGTATTGACTTGAGTTCACAATATTATTAACCGGCACAGAATTCATTGTTACTTAAGAATTAAAATTAGGTATAATAACTCATTACAAGATACGAAAATATTAAAATTATAATATAAAAATATATGGAATTAAAATGACACCCCCTCTGTGTTGATTGGCAATTTATTTTTTTATGATTTACGACTCTGGATTTGATAACCAAAAACAATGCACAGAAGTTTTTTAATATTTTGCTCTATGGAAAAATCCCAGTTGCTCGCTATGGAGGAATAGACAACAGATTTTTTTTAGTATAAACTACTGTCCATAGACAAAGTTAACCTCCTTCTTTATCCGTCAAGCTTTGTAACACAAGGTGAATTTTGTTGAAAATTCGTAAAAATATAAAAATAATTGTTAAATACGATCTTTATTGGTTTTTAAGTTTCAAATTTTAGATACATAAGTTAAATACGGTATAATTGGAGTTATTTTTGTGTTGATTGTAAAAAACGAATTGGTCCACGTGTTTGTGGCGGTAACGCAGAGTTTATATTGTTGCAGGCTAAAAAATGACGAACTCCAAGGGTTATCGCCGCGGTACCAGGGACTTGTTCGCCCGCAGGTTCCGCACACATGGAACCATCCCGCTTTCCACGTACATGAAAGTGTACAAAGTTGGAGACATTGTCGACATTAGGGTATGTATCCACTTACCTATAATCATCATGTTATTCTTATATATTCCGATTTTAAGTCTAGATTCACCTAGATTGAAGATTCAATGGTGTTGTTTACGTTGCATGACCATGTTGCCGACCTTATTTATTGACAAAATTATGAACCAGAATTCATCAGTTGTATTTGATGTTAAAAATAAGGAGAAAAAAGAAGGATATTATTTTACTACCTATTTTTTGCATAATGTACCCTAAAATTTAAGTAGACCTACATTTGTTGTCATTATACATAATTAAAATACGATCTTGCATTAGATGGGCTATACTAAAATATGGTAATCAGAATAGGTCCTTTGATTCTATTTTTTTTATTTTGCAACTTTTTCAATAATAATTATTATCAATGATTGTCAAATTCTTGGTGGTTTCATGTAACAGGTTTTTCAATTTATCAATACTATCATCTAAGGCCACTTCAGTTCCCAGATCTTTTAAAACACCACTGAATCTAATCCTTGGGTTCTATTGATCATCTTTCACAGGAATACCTTGCTCATTGTATTTTCAGGTTTGTGTCTCTGATTTTAAAGACAATAAAAATGTTTTTTCTGATATTTTAGCTACTGCCCTTGAGACATTTCTAAATCTGGGGTTATGTTTATACTCAAACTACTTTTTTCTTTTCTTCCTCCTACTTAAGTAAAAGCTATTAAATTCATTAATCGGAGGCAGTTTTAGCATTGATGGAGTCCTTGGTGGAATTGCTAGCATGCCTTCAGTAAGATTGCCAGGTTCCCATATGGAAAAATGTTAATGTGCTGCCAATAAGCCATGCCTACACATGTAAAGAAACTTAAAAATTAGCCATGCAGTGCAAAAGTGGGTCCCTATTAAAGTTGGATGATGTGTAAGCGGCATATCATATGCTCTATGAGTGAACTATACTGAACCAGTCAAATGCAATATATTATGCTTTAAATAACCATATAAATTAAATCTAGATGCTTCATCCAGTGCTGCCCAGCACCAACATATAGTCATGGCTTTGTAGTTATCCAGATTTCATGAATTCTCTTGCAATATAAGCTTCAAGAATTAACTTTGCAAATGGTTGCACATATTTATGACCCGTAACCTAAGAGTATTTATAATATAGATGGAGCCCTGTCATAATTTTGCATCTTCAAAAACATAGATACTTACTTGTACGTAATTTTGGTAGTATTGCTATATCGGTGAAAATTGAACTAATTATTTAACAACAAATTCCTACAATTTCCATTGGTAACCAAAATTTTATTTAATTTATTTCAAACAATTTTCAGTGGAATTCAGTAGCCCTAATCTATTGCTTTCATTTTTTATTTTTCAAATAAATTGTGCATGTTGGACAATCTGTCAAAAGTAAAAAAAGGTGGCATTGCATCACCATTTTTATCAATGTTTTTTAAGTAGCAATGCTCCCTCTATATCATAAATACTCTCAAGTCCGTAACAAAAGCTTGATGTAACAAATGTACTAAGACACTTTATTTTGTGCATTTCAGGGTAATGGTGCAGTGCAGAAGGGTATGCCACACAAAGTGTACCACGGCAAGACGGGTCGCGTGTACAACGTGACCGCACACGCTCTGGGCGTGATCGTGAACAAGCGCGTGCGCGGCCGCATCCTACCCAAGCGCATCAACATCCGCATCGAGCACGTGAAGCACTCCAAGTGCCGCCAGGACTTCCTCAAGAGGGTGAAGGAGAACGAGAGGCTTCTGAAGGAGGCCAAGGCGGCCGGCAAAGTGGTCCACCTCAAGAGACAGCCCGCGCCACCCAAGTCTGCACACATTGTTAGCGGCGCTGAGAAACCAGTACTATTGGCGCCAATCCCCTACGAATTCGTAGCGTAAGCGGAATAAAGTATTTTTAAGAAGTTTGTTGTTTTATTTGTGTAGTTTTTTAATGGATTTTTAGCACGTAAATTATCAAATAGTAGTAAATAAAGCGCGCAATAGCCGCACGTACGTTGCGCGTAGAAAACCGTGTGTGAGCTGCAGATACGAATTGGGCAAAGTGACTGCCTATCTGAATGTGAAGCTAAATAATGTTGAACATTTTAACCGATTCGTTGCGGATGGCACGACAGACGTGCCATCCAATTTTTTTACATATGGCGTATGACACGCGTTTCGTGTCATTTTTAAATGTCTTTTATCTCGCTCAAATCGAAATTTCTCGAGGTGCTTCTTGAACTAAACATTAATCTTTTTGAATGCGGATCATTATTATAGACTTCGTTTCTGGAAATAATGCAAATCAGATAATTCCAGGGGTTGACAACCTCGATAAGTTGCATTACGATTACTGCGATTAGGTACGTATTAATGAAATGCATTATTTACCTCGAATTATTATTAATAGCTGCATATATTTTTCTTATCTTATTTAGCTTATCGGGCTAATATAAATATAAGTAGCTATTAGATACCTAGATACATACATAAGTAGGTAGGTATTACATATAAATAATAAATGAATTTCACATTTGCTAAATCTTGTTCCGATCCCTTAAAAATTTATTTTGTAAACAAGTTTCCTAAGTCGGCTAGATCGTCTCGGCAAGATTTTGGAAAATACCATATTGTGTTGTCTTACGGTTCCTTTTTGCGTGAAACACTAATAAGGACTCATAAACAAAGGTGCCGGCGTCTATTGTTTGTGGGCCGGCTAACAGTACAAAAGGTTTACAACATCTGAATAAAAAAGTCACTTACCATCCATTTTCAGTGAAACACATATATAATCAGTTCAAAACCACTTAACACAAAGTAACTGACCGTTTACTTTCGATTTTGGAAGTCGACTGAATACAATTCAAGGCTAAATAAGAAAAAAGAGCATTTTATTCTGTACATGGCTGATGGCACAATAGGCGTGTCATCAACTGATATGGCGCTTGACACGACTGTCGTGTCACGAAATATTTGTTCGTCGCCACGCATAAAAGTGCACCAAAATGGGCGTCGCAACGAATCGGTTAATGGATTCAATAAATTATTTTCATTTTCGATAAAAACGATGCTTATATCTCGCTGATTGACATAATATGGCTGATCTGTACATCACACATCAACAGAATGAACCCAGGTCAACACTTACGTGGGTTACATTTAAACAGGGCGCGTTTTATGCGATGGTAGTGTTCTGGGCGAATAAAAATACACGCAAATCTAGTACCTATTTACGCACCGCAAGTAAAAAAGAAAAACTATACTTTATAATGTAACGAGATGTCCATAATATGAATTGCTTGCATGAAAACTAAAAATCGTTTTGATCGCTGGAGACTGCGAAGCCGGTACTATAACACAAGTGCAACACTCTATTTTGAATCAACAAATGAAGACTGCCTCGATGGCGCAGTTGTGCTCCGGTATGATTAATTGAAAAGCTTAAGTCTCGGGTTCGAATCCCGGGTTGGGCAAAGTGATATTGAATATTTCGGTTCATTATCAGCCGGGAAAAAGCGTGAGTCTATGTATGTATGAAATATATGAAAAATGCAAATAGACTATCTAATATTGGGTAGTTGTTATATCGGTCTTTTCGAAACTGACATGAAGGTGAACCCAGGTAACTTTGATGGCTTTTCCATCCTGTATAAAATACGAATATCTTACCGTCAGCTACCCTAGTTTTCCACCAAGGCAACCATCATTACTTACCGTTCTTGTGTTCAAAAGATATTCAGCATTGACACTAAAATATTGATGCGACATTCATATTCCAAACCCAGGTTACTAAAACACAACATCAGAGAAAGATCACAACTTTTAATTTTGAAATGAAATATATATTTACAATTGCTCACTAGTGCCATTAATTGATCGGAATTAAATTAATTAAATAATTTTCTCAATAATCATATAATGCCGTCACAACGTTAACAACAGCGGCATATAATTTTAACATGATTTATCATTAAGATGTTTTAAATTATATAAATAACTATAGTTAACGCACGATAAACTTAACAACTAGCGTCTCTAGACTGATAGAACAGTATGTAGCCGGTCTCGGAGGATTTCTGCAGGTCCGACGTTAAGCCGTAAAAGTCTTCTATCGCTGATGCGTCTATTTTCTGAAAAAAATACCTTCCATTAGAATATGTTGCCTAATTATAATAAATATAAGAATACAGAGAAAGCAATGTATTAGTTGCAACATACATGAAATGTTAATGTGATGAATGTTCTTATTTTGCATGAATATCTTTCGACAAAACCATTACTTGAGGAGCACAGCTACTGATTGTTATTGCGTAATGCCATTAAATTATAAGACAATAATTATGACGTCAGTTTATTAGTTTATTTGAGCATTCACGATTTAGTTCAATTGATAAAAAAAATATTAGAGCACTCTTTCTTTTTGATCAACGACGGTTAATTATCATTATACCGCCATCTAGCACCAAATCCCGGAACTACCGATACTCACATCAACCATATCATCGTCGAACAGCAGCCAGAAGCCGTGGCTCTTGACGATGCTGATGTAGTGTCCACGGTTGGGCCCGGAGCCGCAGTGCACCACCACCGCCACCAGGTCGTACAGACGGTCCGGGTTCACTGCGTCGTCGGACTGGGGACAAAAACATTTGACTAGAATATAGTGTCGGTTTTAGCACTACTGGTGGTCCTAGAGATAGTTAGGGTTCTATGGTTCAGATTGTTACAGCTTCCCTAGCAAATCCCATGGAATAAAACCAATCTAGGCCTACGGACTCCTTTATATCTACATAGGTCCATGGACTGCACGGCTGCACCCTACCTTAAAGCTGCTGCAGTGTGGATGAAACTAATGACAGCTTACAGTGGAAATTGTGTGGTTGGTCTATCATCAGCATCCTGGGGCTAAGAATTATGGTAACTGATAATTAAGTCACATGCGGAAAGAAACAATCACACTATTTTTCATTCAGTCATAAAATCACTAGACAAATAAAAACATAATTGCGATACCGACATCAAGAACCGGATCTTGCATGCTTTGTGCAGAACTAATCCTGGTTGTAAATTAAACACGAACCCGTGCGACATTAACGAGTAGAAAAACATAATAAATATGAAATAATAGCATTTCAAGTGAGTCAAGATGTTACCGTGTTGAACAGCCGCAGCTCCAAAGGGAAGACGACCCTGTGCGAGACCTTGATGTGTCGGTTGTACTGCTCCATGTACTTGAAGCGCTTGAGGTGCAGCGCGAGTATGAGCGGCAGTTTCTTGACGCGCATGCGCTTCTGCGCCTCCTGGTAGCTGCTGCAGTGGTCGCACTTGAACTTGTTGTCGTTGCACAGCGTCTCCGTGTCGCTGAAGCACTTCAGGCAGTGCGTTATGCTCGTGTTCTGACCGACGTCCACCTGACCAATAATACTATTTTGACTATGTGGTCCATGGTAAAAAATATATATAATGAGCTATTTTAATCTGGTTGATATTTTAAAGTTAAGGTACATTTACGTTGTAGCTGGCACAGGCTTGTATCAAGTGCAATATTCACAAAGATTTCGAGCCTATTTGTTAAAACGATCTATTAGAATCTATATGAAGCGACAATGAATATAGATGGGGAATAGTTCATATTGAGCAGCAAGTAGAGGGATAAGGACTATTTAGGATGTCGCAAAGACTAACCTATATGGCCTAACCACTCTCAATCGTACTCTCGATTGTAGAGGAGGCCCGTGCCCTGCATTGAGATGTATATGGGCTGACACAGTACAGAGCTTCACTACCTAGCGTAGGAAACCTGCGTATCATCGACCATTATCTTTAAAGAAATCAAATAAAGAATTGGCGATAGACAATATGATACGAGTTTAGGGGTAATTGACACACCTGTAAATAAAAAAATAGGATGGAATAGACAACATTATGTTATCAGTTTATGTGTGTACATACCTGTAAATCAAAGAAGTGTTCGTCCTTGCTGCTGACAGTCTCGCAGTTGAGGCACCTGGTCTCGCTGGTGAGCGTGCCCTGGAAGATCTCGTGCACCCACGTGGGCTCGGCGCTCTGCGGCACCGAGCCGTTGCACTGCACATTCTCGCCCGACGCGTTCTTCTGCACTTTCAACGTGCTCTGATTCCGCTCCGCTGGCGTAATCAAAATCATACTTTCATTACAATGCAAGTTTGTTAAGCTTTCATGCTGTAAGTTGTTACTACATAATCGGTCATAAAAATTTGCATACATTTTGTATAGGGCACAGACTAGGAAAAAGGTTAAATTTCACCCAAAAAAGATATCACACGGATAGAAACATAACTTCTAATTTTAATATCAAGATTTTTCGTATCGATCAACTACTTGAATTGATTGACAAAATCAAATTAACACAATTATGCTTCAAACATAGAAGACATTGAAAGATTACACTATGTATAAATTAAATTAATATATGTTTATGTATGAGTAACAAATATAAAAATAATTCATCTAGCACAATGTGACGTCATCGTGCGTGCGTGTGATACAGACAGTAATAATTCCCACTACGCCGCTAAAAACATTAATTTGTCCATGATTTTACAACCAGTTTTGATATTATTTTCAAATAATTTTAATTGTTAAATGATATTTTGCAGGGAACATAAAATGATTTACAAAATCAACACAGAATTAACCCCTATCGTGCGCTCTACCGACAATCTCTACCACTATTTTCCAATTAATCTTTAGGCATACACTTATATGACAGACACAAATACTAAAACAGGCAGAATCTCTTAAACGTTTTATCACAAACAGTATTCCACTCATTTCGTTTATGATTGTCCATTCCACTTTTTGCAGTTAGAGCAACTGTTTATTAATTTATCAACATTATATGCACAAAGTAGTGGACTGATCGGAATTCAAACCAATTTACTCAAGATTCATGTTTCAATTAATAATCTGATTGATTATCGCAACATTTGTGTTTAATATCTATCGCAATATTTAGCAAGCAGAGTTTTATCGAAGATTTCTAAAGCGGATATAGTGAAAGCGATGCGTCATTAATTATGCATTAGTATTTAGTACAAGTGTGATATATTTTAATGCAGTTGTACGGCCAAAATAAATAAACAATATTGATTGCTAGCCAAAAATAGACCAATCAGGTCAAAGAATTATCGACACTCCCACATTCGACATATTTTGATTGGATTAGCTTCAGAAGTGATCCTTAGATAGCTTATTAATTTTGTCCGTTAATTTGTCTTTTGTAAGGGCATTACTTTCCTATTTTACACCAAAAAATTGTTTAAAGGGTTTTATTTTTTTATTTGTACCAAAGAAGTGTTACTTCTTGAGAGCGCAAAATAAGTATATGAGCTTTTTTGTAGTAAATTAAGTATTTTTTAAATATTGTAGAAAAACTTACCTAATATAATTTCATTTATGTGATTAATGAGGAAATTAAGAAATTCGTGCGCGTCTTGTTGCATATAATTGTCAAATTCCTCTGAAACAAAATTCATATTATGCTTATTACATATCATCACTTTACTACTGCTATAAATGAGGGCAAAAAGTGGAAGGTTAAGAATTGATACAAGCATTATAGCTTGGCATATCTCATAACTCATAAGGATCAAGACAAGACAGATAGTCTCAGATTATAAAACAGATAATTTTAAAAATATTAACATACTTTTAACAAAAATAAATTACCTTTTTCCTTTCTCAACCTAGCAATAAACTTTTTAGGCGCAATAGATCCAACTTTTTTCTTTTGTGTTGCTATACTATAAAATAAATCTGCGAGGCATGTTAACAAAGTCTCCTTTGTTCTCTTATTCTTAGCTTTGTACTCTAGAACTTTCTCTCGGAATGGCCGGCAAAAATATAAAGCTTGCAACACTGAGTTGCTATAACAAGTGTTGCCAAACTGAAAAAAAAAATACAGTCATTAACCCTTCCAGATCTAATTTCTTTTTATTTCAAATGAAAACTAGGACTGAAATAAGTATGGAAAAACTAAGACGAAATACAAGTATTTAATGAAAAGTTAAATTTTTTGAGTGCACAAATAAAAGCATTAACTCTAAAAAAAACTGTTAATAATTTATGGTACAAACGCCAACAAATTTATGAAATAATAAAAATATTTGTAGTCTGTTATTGATCTAATTCACATTTATTTTGCAACTAACACTTTTCAAATATCTAATCTCGTAGACGTCACAAGAGTAAACAAATGAAAATCATGTAATCTTGTATGATAAGTTACTATCACAAATATTATGTCAAAATTCAGACATCACTATCAATGTGTAATACTGTCGTTACTAACTATGATAAATATGTAACACTGTGTGTATCAATTTCAAAGATATGTATATTGGAGCAGTTACTGATTTTTTATGTATTTAGTATTTCTTTGTATTCAAAATATGCTTTATCATTATATCAGTATTACTTTGAACATATACTACAAATGAGTAATGTTACATAATAAAATTTAGCAAGTATACAAAAATATTAATAGTAAGCATTTTGTATGGTGCTAATATTATTTATTTTAAACTTAAGATAGCAGATATGAATTAAATTAGTTATTTAAATAACAGAATAATAATTTAAAATTATATAATATTCACTAAAATGAAGGTCAAGGACATAGGCATACTTTGGTAATTTCTAATAGGAAAATGACAACTATATAGCTGATAATTATTTAATACAACACTTATGTTACTAGTGGTACTTCAAAATTTAAGATGTGCATTGAATATCAAATTAACTTTATACAATTAATTAATACTTTAGTCACTTTATGTCATTTATGACACAAAATTATAAAAAATATTACTTAAAAAAAGGGGTGGTACTAGGGTTACTTCTCATATTGAATACTTACATTAACTAAACCAAAATAATGTTCGTTAGGCGGGAATTGCTCTGACCCGATATCTCTTTCCAACTGCGATATATTTGCGCCCTGAAATAAATATAAACGGGAAAGTTTGCAAAACTATACGTTAAACGCTATTTTGTTTACTATTTTATTTCCTGGCGTTACTTTTATATTACCGAACTGTATCATGTAATACATGAAAAAATAGTTAAGAGAACGTTGCAAGTTACACTCGATGCACTCATTACCTATAATTAGTGCTGAACACGAAAGTAAACCATGCATTTCGCTCACCATTCTCTGTTGGAAATTAAGGCCGAGATCCTGACATATTGACATTTGCAATCTTGTTTTAGAGACTTATGTGCGAAATATGTAGCTCTTGAACGCAATTAACACCAAATCACAATCTAGCGGCAGGTATTTCTAGAAACATAATTGGAATTTCTTTTCGGAAACGGGCAAAATAAGCACAACCGCGATACACAGACTAGAGAACGATGTCATTGACAAAGTGACATTTATGACAGACTGACATAATCTATTTGTCTATGACGTAATATTACCAGATATTATTTAATATTATTCATAAATAAATAATACATTTTTAAAGTTCATTCTTGAGAATAATTAATTTGCATCTGTTGTAATTAGTTTATCTTGATTCTGTTGATTTTATTTATCAAAATTATAATAAATTTGACGACAAAGTGTGTGCGTTCTGAATGCTGATGATGTCGCCAAAATAAAAGTGAGTAAGTTTTCAGATCAATATATGCCCACTAAAATATAGCTGTGATTTGAGGTGTGTTTTTTTTCTTTAAATATCTGTTTAAATGTCATTTTATTAGATTCGTCTCTTTCGTTTTTTTATAATTTATGTAGTCAAAAGAATCTAGTCATCGAATCTAGTTATTTCATGCAACAATTTTGAGTTGAGGTTTCGAACGTACGTCGTCCTCCCAATCTCGCTGCATCTTCCAGAGAGCTCCCGCGTTTCAGAGAACTTCCGTTCCCAATATTTATCTAAACGGGAAACCAGGAAGTTTACGTGGTGTTGTGGACGTGGCGGCTTTCAGCTGGTGGTTCATTGAAAGTACTTATTCACTTCTGTTATTTAAATCTAATATTTGTAAGCCGCTCTTTGGTCGATTGAATAAAAAATAAAGTGAGTACTCCTTTTTTGAATGGGTGGTTCCATGTAATCCGATAATTTTGAGTGAGTTTTTGTATTGCAGAATTAAAATGTTGCGATCGTTGTTCGTCGCTTTGGCTGTGGCGGCTGTTTTCGCTGGAGTGCCGACTCCTGAGGAGACGAAGCGGATGATGGGGCATCTATCCGATGCGGAACATTTTAAGAACGAGCATCATAACAAACAGTTTGACCATGATGCGTTCCTGGGCGAGGACCAAGCTAAAACATTCGACCAGTTGCCGCCTGAAGAATCTAAAAGGCGACTTGGGTAAGTTTCAACTAAGTTTGCAGCGTTATATGTAATTTTTTGCAGGGGGATCAAATTTCAATACTGCATTCGTAACTGATTTAATAAGCAGAAATTATCTACTGGAAATTTCTTAATGTGTTTTGATACAATTTCTGTATTAGAAAAAAATAAAACTATAAAGAAAGGTATTCATAATTAATAATAATTTATTTGCCAATAATAAGTAAAGTCAATTCAAGGACTAAAAATTTTGAATTACTAAGTCAAAGTAAAACACCTTATTATACAATACAATAATTAAATATCTCATAGAACATGTTTCTATGCTGCTAAGAAGTCTTTATTCATACCACTTATCGAAACTTCTGTGTTTATTCTGCTATAAGCTGGCATGAAAAAGCTACTTTTTTCCGCATCATGGTAAGTGTTTGGAGTTTTAACCAATGTCAGATCGTTATATCACGTTAGTGAAAATAATAATGCTGAACTGATCACATCCATAAATACAGGGATGAACTCGAAATACAACATACTTATCAGGGTCATTTTTTTATGTTAATTTGAGCACAACCCTTGGTCGCAGGATTAATATTCATTATTTAAGAAAAGCAGTAATATGTCTTTTAACAATAAGTCAGTAAGGAGCACAGTGGAGGTCCATAGTCTCTGCCTACACCTATAGAATGCAGGTGTGCCAGTTATGTTTGCATAAAAACTATCACATTACACTCAGTTTGAGCAAACTAAGCAGGTCATGCAAATATGCAGCTGCTTCTTTAGATAATCTCGGTGTTTCGCCCACACAAATATGTGGGTTAGATAAATGGCAAGACAAACATCTATTGTACACATCCTGTGCTTAGCAAGTTAAATCTTGTGTGTAATCTAAAAGTTATAGATGAAAGTATATAAAGCTGAGGTCTAAGTTTCAAATACTGGTTCGGGCAAAGTGATAATAAATGTTCTATAAATTATAGACCTGGAGTCAGGAATTTGTGCCTGATATGGCCATAGGCTCGACCCCTAATATTATTAGGATATTATATCAGGATATTATATCCTGGGATGGAACAGACAAGGCGAAATGTGGGTGTCCTGGTTACTATCAGGAGAACATCTGCCTACCCCTTCTGGGAAAAAGGCATGAGTTTATGTATGTATATTACTAGTAGCTGTTTAGTCTAATAAAATGGTAAAAACTGTCCCACTCTTACACCTGCCACTGAAACTTGTAAGCAAGGATTGAAAGTGGATAAAAATATGACAGAAAATATGTTTTGGTGTTTTACAATGCAATGCTTAGGCAATATGGACAATTTATTAAATAAGAAATTATTATCAAAATAAAAATAATAACTAACTTTATGTATTATTATTTCAAATTAGTTTATTTATAGCTAATAGGCTTTTATAATATTTATATGTGTCAACATGAGCATTTGATAACTGATGTTTTTTTTACTCGCAATTACATAGGAATTTAAATGATTTTAATTTCACTCATATTTTGTTTGAGAAACAAAATCATACAAAAGCCAAAAAGCTCGCAAAGTTTTATGTTTAAACAAATATGTAATTATTAACATATTTTAGCCTCGTAAATATTTTACGGAACAGTGGTTATTGATATATGTTTGATTTTTTAATCCAGCATGAATTTTTAAAGAAAATAATACAAGGATTTTATCATACAGATACAGATACAACAAAGTGAATAATAGAATTGTGTAAAATTGCTGTGGTATTGTATCCATTTATAAACGGTAGCTCGTATTGCATACAATTCCATACGCATTTTGAATAGGCAAATGATTGTCAATTACTTTGTATGTAAATTGATGTATTCGTTCGTCATGTTCAATCATAGATTGTGTTTGATTGGGATAGTCAATCAATATACAGCTGTGAAGTAAAGATCGCTAACTAGATAAAAATATATCTTTATCAGCCCACCTTAACTCACTGCTAGGAATAGGTCTTCTCCTATGCGTGCCAGTCCTGTGTGTGCTAAGACGAGCGTAAATACGGAAATACGGGATAAATATAAGTAAATAAATAAATATCATGTTTTTTATTAATAATAATAATAAATTATTGTGAAAAATCTCCATGTAAAATAAAAGTGTCAAATTGTGAGAAAGCCAAAAAGGCCATGTGTTTTGTCCTGTTTCTTTTCTACAAAGCCACTAAAATGTGCCTGATTGCAATTGCATTGGGGTCCGAATAAAATATCGAGCGAGGAATAACTATCTCTAGCCGGCCGACACTCAAGTACTCATAATATTACAGCGATCGAAAATTCAAACAGAATCTCATTCATAAATCGATAACAATACACCAGTTTCATTAATCCAATAAAGTCCAATAAAATAGATATCAAAAGTTCAGCGACCTACTTATCAAATGCGCCAGTGGTTCAGTGCGTGTGCGAAACTTCTAGAACGATCTGGGATGACGTGTAAATGTGTTATCCGAGGCATCGAGGTCGCTGTGTCTTTGCATAAACTATTTTTTATGCTCATGTAATGGATTTGTGTTGTGATGTCATCTTATCGGTCGAGACATGAGTAATTTAGGTTGTTGTAACTATTTATGGTAGATATTTTATACATTTTATACGATGTTATATTTTTTTGTCATATTTATAATTTGTATCACGTATACCACAGATAATGGTAAATAATCCGTCGTAATGATCCACGAAAAGGTATTACGTTTCCGGATCAGTCTATGTATGTATATAAAATAAAATAATTACACCCAACAGTCACATACATAGTCCTGACCCAATACTAAGATCGAGTTTTGTGTCGTGGGTATCAGAAACTACGCGAGACTTGTCGGTCTCACAAACACACTAGAATCAAATACATGTGGATCACACAGACATTTGTTTCGGTACCGGGATCGAACCCGCGACCTCTCGTTTCACAGTCGGCGTCTAACCAACTGCGTGACGGAGGCAGTCCATATTAAGTCGACCAAGCTTTCATAATTGTATCGACCGGCTAGAAATGATCATCATCAGGCCTATGTTCAGCAGTGGAATTCCTTTGGCTGATGGATTGGATTGGATATCGGCAGACAGTATATTTTGGTTTGCACTGCACTTATTCATTGGCTGCATATTAGTCACTATCGTGCCAGTGTATAAACGTATATTTTCGTTTCGACAGCAGCTTTGGTAACTTCCGTTTAAAACTACCACATTGACACGCATGCCGTCTCTGACATTCCGTATTTTATGTATCCCGACTTCTGATTTACGATTGGCTTTTGAATGCGACATGGTAAACTACTCATTTCGTAAGACATTGTTGTTTTACGGCGGCGCTACTGTATGGGGCATATACATGAAAGTGCATGTGTGTATCTATCTATATTCATCTGTACATTACTTACTGCAAGGCACAGTCTTCTATATTACTAAAATATATTGTATTTGTATCATATATGTAGTTATGTTCGTCCCACTGCGGGGCACGAGCCTCCTCTACAATCGAGAGTACGATTGAGGAGTTAAGCCTTATAGTCCACCACGCTGGCCTAGTGCAGATTGGCGGACTTTTAAATACCATAGAAACTCTTCCGAATTGATATGATATGCAGGTTTCTTCACGATGTTTTTCTTCACCGGTATAGTGCGTGGTGATTGACTATAATCAATACACATGACCCCGAAGTCAAAAGTGTGCCGTGGGATTTGAACTCGAGACCACCGTAAATATGTTGGCACCCGCGTCTGGTCCGTTACCAATAGGCCACCACGCACTTATTATTATAGAATTAATTTTAATGCATAAATATTTTGTCATCCAGGATAATAGTAGACAAGATCGACTCTGACGGCGACGGGTTCGTGACCCTGGTGGAGTTGAAGGACTGGATCCGCTACACGCAGAAGCGCTACACCGAGGAGGACACGGACAGGCACTGGGTGCAACACAACCCGGAGAACCTCGACCTGCTCACGTGGGAGGTGGGGACCTTACCTATTATTACATTACTTACTACCTTTCCAATTCAACATTCTAAACAGTGAATGAAAATTAACCAGCACAAGTGTTATTGTAAAAACAAAGTGAAAAAAGTGGTGTCGTTAACATTTGAAAATTTTAAAACAAAACAATCAATAACGGTCATTACATGTGAATAACAAACAAGCAATAATATCTACTAATTTCGACAACAAGTGTCATAGGTACTTTGGTCTAGTGGATTTGAATTCTACTCAGGAGTGTCGATAGATCGAACCCCGCGTTCAAGTGCACACTTTTTGTATGAGCTAAAATTTATTTGATAAATCGTCGAAGATTGTAAATTGTTAATAACGATAATGAACACACCGACTCAAAAATTCGGATGTTGCACACGTCAAATTCAAACTACCGTTATAACATGTAGCAAATGCGATGTAAAATACCACTTTGGTTGTACTCATACGAATCAATCATACAAAAATGTTTCCGAAGAATATAAACTAAATTGGGAATGTCCAGCATGTCGCTGTAGGCGGCCTAAAAATGACAACACCCCAATTCGTGAAACACAAATTAATATGAACTCCAATGCCGATGTCTCCAATATCACAATACGAGCACCAAAAAACGTTGCGCCTCCGGGATCGGCGTCTTCCTTGTTAGACATAAGCACATCCGATGACAAACTAAGAGCGATCGTAAGAGAAGAACTTACATCAATTATGGCCGATTTTAAACTCGCAATTAGTGCAAGTATTGATAGTAAATGTGAGTCAATAATTAATCAGATATCAGAGATGACTACCGCAATCAATTTTATTGAACAACAGTATGAGGATATAAAAAATGAGTTCAAAGCAAAAACTAAGTTGATAGCCGAATTGCAATCTGAAAACATACACCTTAAAGATACCGTCACCGAATTGAACTCAAGACTTACATTATTGGAACAACACAATCGGAGTTCAAATATTGAAATACATTGTGTCCCTGAACATAAGTCGGAAAACCTTACTGCTATTGTCAAACAGATTGCCCATGCAACCAAACATAAGATCGAAGATTCAAGCATTCACCTTTGCACAAGATTGGCTAAAATGGATTCGTCGAGTACTCGTCCTCGCACAATTCTTGTGAAGTTCAGCTGTCCAAGAGTACGTGATGAGTATCTAGCAGCAGCTATATCCTACAACAAGAAAACAAGAGACAATAAACTCAACACTAGCCACATTGGAATAGCCGGCACTCGCTACCCCATATATATTCAAGAACACCTGTCGCCTGCAATGAAGGCTCTCCATGCGGAAGCTCGCAAAAAGGGTAAAGAAAAAAATTACAAATTCATCTGGGTGAGGTCAGGAAGAATCTTCATGAGGAAAACGGCAGATTCTAAATATGTCTTAATTAATAATGCGAAGGCCTTAGAGACTCTTGAATAGACAATTTTAATAACCTACGTAACTTTACTTTCTCATGTATTGGTAGAACGTACTGTTAAAATTCACACCATTTAATATTTACTACCAAAATGTGCGCGGCCTACGATCGTGCACAACTGATTTCCGACTAAAATTGCTGAATAATAACTACGACATAATAATCCTTACTGAGACATGGCTCAATAACACGATTTTTGATTCCGAAATATTTGATTCACGATACATCGTTTACAGACGCGATAGAATCGGTAAAAAGCTGGGTGGAGGGGTCCTTGTTGCCGTATCTGTTAATATTAAATCTCAAAGAATGCAAGAATGGGAGAGTGAATGTGAAGACCTATGGGTAAGTCTGCAATTGAATGTTGGTAGTCAGCTGGAGTTTTTTAATATCTGCGTCGTTTATTTACCGCCACCAGTTAAACTAATCACTTTAGAAAAGTTTATTGACAACACAAATTCTACATTTGATAAATGCCCGGGACACAATAATTTGCTGTGTGGAGATTTTAACCTTAGTGGTTTAACTTGGTCAAACAATAACAACCCGAAATCTCTTGACATTGTGAATGCATCTGAAAATAATATGTATACCTATTTCTTCGACTTTGTGACACTTAATGATTTAAAACAATTCAATTGTGTATTTAATAGCAAAAATAAACTATTGGACTTAATACTTAGCAATACTGAAAATATCTATATAAATAAATGTTCTAACCCGTTAAGAAAGGTCGATGTATACCATCCGGCACTGGATATCACTATAACTTTAGCCAAAAATAATGTAAAAAAACGTGCGTTTTTGAAAAGATTCAACTATTTCAAAGCAGACTATTCAAAAATAAGTGATGCTTTAGATGAAATAAATTGGATCCAGGAACTGACCACGAATAATAATAATAATGTAAATGAAATGCTAACTAAATTCTATGATGTTTTAAATAAAATAATTTCTAAATTCGTCCCAAAAACAAGGAGATCAAATAATAATTATCCCATATGGTACGACTTCCATCTCATATATCTTCTAAAACAAAAAGCTAAATTTCATAAACGGTATAAAATATATCATAACCCCCTAGATTATTTAGAATATTCTTATCTCCGCGCCGATTGTGATAAAATGATTAAATCGTGTTACCACAAATACATTATCAGCATTGAGTCTCAAATAGGTAAGAATCCCAAATATTTTTGGACCCATTTGAAAAATGTACGCAAGGAAAAGTCCAACTATCCACCTACCATGGTACTTGGCGACAATACTGCCGCCAGTAGTGTTAAAGAAATCACCAATCTTTTCGCTGACCATTTTTCTAGCGTTTTCGAAAAAAATAATGACTCTAGTACTGACCATGTTCCCACAGAATTTGAGGATACAATAATTTCTACTACTACCATAACTGAAGCCCAAGTTTTGAAAGAACTAAAAAGACTTGTGATTCATCAAAGTGCTGGACCTGATGACATCCCCCCTATTTTTCTAGTTAAGTGCGCTCCTTCTTTATGTAAACCATTGGCTATCATTTTTAATAGCTCTCTGGACACAGGAATATTCCCAGATAGCTGGAAAAAAGCTAGAATTGTACCAATATTTAAGAATGGTAACAAAGATCAGGTCGTCAACTATCGCCCAATTTCCATTCTGTGCACTATGTCGAAGGTCTTCGAAAAGTTAGTTTACCCCACTATATATGAAAACGTTAAATTTCTTCTATCTCCATATCAACACGGGTTTTTGAAAAACAAATCTACGACGACAAATCTAATGAATTACATCTCTGATGTGACGGTTTCAGTGGACAATAATGTGCAGGTAGATGCTATTTATACAGATTTTTCGAAGGCCTTCGACAAAGTTAACCATCAGGTTTTAATGAAAAAACTGAATTGCCTGGGCGTTGGTGGAGCTCTCTTAAGGTGGTGTCACTCGTATCTTACAAACCGTATTTCAACAGTAACCATAAATGATTGTCAATCTGATCCTTTTGTCTCTACTTCTGGTGTACCTCAGGGTTCGAACCTGGGACCTTTATTCTTTAACATATTTGTCAATGACCTGCCTGATATATTCCTGGATTCCAAAGTATATATGTTCGCAGACGACTTAAAAATAATAAAGGAAATACGAAGCACTGCAGACGTCTTGCTGTTGCAGGAAGACCTAAATAGACTAGTTGCATGGTGCAACGCCAATCGTATGCTCCTCAATCCGGCAAAGTGTCTCCATATTAAGTTTACCAGGAAACGAAATATCATAATTAGTTCCTACTCCATTTCTAATGTTATACTAAAAGAGGTTTCAACGATACGAGATCTTGGGATAACTATTGATTCCAAGCTCCAATTTAGCACACATATTACCAATATTGTAAATTCTGCCTTCCGTGCTCTTGGTTTTGTCCTTAGACAAAGTAGAGATTTTCACAAAATATCAACTGTCATAACACTCTATAACGTCTATGTAAGAAGCAAATTAGAATACTGCTGTCAAGTTTGGGCTCCTTACTACCAAGTTCATGAGAATCACATAGAGAAAATTCAAAAGCGATTACTTAGACACTTAGCTTACAGATACAGAATACCCAAAACAATTGCATCCTATCGCAAACAGCTAGACTATTTTAAAATTAAACCATTACATATCAGGAGAATAATACTAGACCTTAAATTTCTTCATAAATTGTTCCACAATAAAATTGATTGTCCAGATATATTGTTTCGATTTAATATTAACGTTCCTCGTAGACCACCACGGAAACCTTCTCCATTTTTCAACATTCCTAAGTTCAAAACGAATCTTGGGAAGAACACTCCCATCGCGCGAATATCTCGACAATATAATGTATATGCAAACAAGCTTAAGGAACTCGACCTTATAACTAATAGCTCTCACACATTTAATAATATTTTAAAAGAATTGGTATAACATTTTAAATTCCTATATTGTTACGTGGTTGCTATTTATATTTATTCTTTTTTTTTTCTACATTTTTTATTGTCTTTTTTGTGTTGTCTCGATGGCAAGGTATAATGTTACTGTACTGTACTCTTAAAATATTAAAATATTAATATTAATTCAAATGATAAATTTTATGTTTCTTGTTTTTGTTTTGTTTTATTCAATTTTTATTAAAGGGTCATTTAATTTCTATAGCTAATTTAATTTAATTTAATTCTGTTGTGATTTTGTTGATAATTTAATTTAATTTAATTCTATTGTGATTTGGTTGATAATTTAATTTAATTCTATTGTGATTTTGTTGATAATTTAATTTAATTTTGTTGTGATTTTGTTGATTTTATGTTGCTGGGTTACTGTATTAGTATTACTTTGATTTTTTGTAGTTGGTTAAGTTTTAGCACTTGTGGATATATTATGTTGTTTTAGAAGTATGTGATTTTGTTATATTTATATTATATTGTTTGGTATGATTGTCATTCTCCGAGTTTTTACGTTTCTGTTTTTTATTGTGTTCTAAATAGCCTTGTTAATTTCACCTTAATTTTAATGTTAAGTCTGTCTAATACTCCTAAATTATATTATGCATGTTGTGACACCTGTAGGCAATGCTTTAAGCATGATACCGAATCAATTATGTATTAGATTTAAAAAACATTGTAATTGCCGTTGGATGTCCTCGAATAAATAAATAAATAAATAAATAAATAAATTACTTTCTAGAAATTGGTCTTTATTCGTAACACTATCAAATGGTGTAATAATACAGCATGTTTTTTTTTTTCGAAAACATCAGGTTTGATTCCTCGCTAGGCATATTAATTTATCAACAATCTAAGTATGCAGTTTTAGTTTTCGTCGAAATCGGGCTCGTGACTCCTTTCAGTATTTTTCGATATTCTTCATAGTTACCGATTTGGCCATCCACGCCCACTTGACGAAAATCACCCGATATTTATATATAAGATGACAATATGTAACTTCGGCAACCTAGGATTTAAAGTTTCAAGGGTCATGTGGATGAAAATTGCGGAACTTTCCGTCTTGGGTATGCGGCATCGTCGATAATATGCGTTATGCATTGCTTTTGTTTATGGCAATGCGCGACGTTCGCCATTAGGTAAAAGACGACCTCGTCTTGTCATACACGTTAAAAAGAAATGTTCTTATAGTTATTAACATACATACATAATAGTCTAGCCCAGCATTTCCCATTTGCCGGGTCGCGACCCGGTACCGGGCCATCAAAATAAAATACCGGTTTCATTCCCTCAGGATAAAACTTTTGTCATTTTCCGCAAATCTTGGTTTCTTTGGAAAAATAAACAGCAACTTTATACTTTGCATCAAAGTGACTAAATAGGCGATACCAAAGTATGTAGTACTAATAAAACCTTTTTACTATTAATAAATGTGTACTATTTTCCTTAATGGAACCAGCTTGGGTTTAAACGTAGATATTAAATGGGTCACGAAGGGGCAGTATGAAAAATACCGGGTTATGGCAGAACATTGTTTGGGAAACACTGGCCTAGCCTGTATTCCATTATGTATCATCGTCACGCCTCTATTATTAATATATGCGCACTCCCCATAGAGGTCTGTGCCCATAGGGAAAGCCAGAGGTTTTGGATCTCTACTTTCCTCTATCCTAATAGAATAATTACTTACATTTCATCCACTTTCATATATTTCTTTACGCGTTCTCGTCGCTTCAAGCTACTTTTGACCTGAGCCTTGTTTCCCCAATTAGGTACAATGAGTCATGAGGTACATTAGTTTCATACATAATTATAAATACATTTATATGTACATATTATAATAAGCTTTTGTATTATTACAGACCTACAGGAAGAACGTGTATGGCTTCATGGAGGAGATGAGCGACAAGGACAAGAATACGCCCAACACCGAGGGATTCACGTACGCCAACCTGCAAAGACGGGACCGTAGGCGGTGGACCTATGCCGGTACGTGACTTCTATTCCCCGTTGATGGGGCTATGTCGTATAAATAACAGTATTATCGACAGTGACACATTAATAAGTCTTATTTTATCTATGTACTGACGATAACTCAGACTTTAGGAAGCAGGGAACACAATATGTTGTTCCCAAGTTGAATAAAAAACATATTTTTTGCAAAGATAATATATTTTTGTCCGAATTTGCGTGCAAAGGTATTTAGTATCCTGAATCTTCATGGCCATTTAATAAATAAATACACCCAACAGTTACATACATAGTTCTGACCCCACACTAAGATCGAGTCTTGTGTCGTGGATATCAGGAACTACGAGAGACTTTTCGCTCTCACAAACACTCAGACCCGAAACAAATAATTGTGGTTCGCACAAACATTTGTCGTTGCGGGAATCGAACCCATTACATTAAAACGATCGATATTATTTACTGGAGTTCTTCTAATAATGCTGGTATAGCAAAATACTAAAAAAAATGTATTCATTATCATTGTATCTAGTAAGTAAATAAAAACGTAATAATTATCTTATGCATATTTATTCTGCTATGTTTGCTCAGATGATAGTCAATTAACTAACACACTGGTGTTAAGTGATGATCTGGCTAACAGCAATAGGTACGAAATGATTGCAACTTGGGACAAAAATCAAATTACTTGGTACCTTTTTCTCATAATATCACATAGGAAATTTGATTTGAGTAATGTCCTGTCATACAGAGTATATCAAGAACCGAACCGAAAATGAAGCCAGGTGGTAGATTTAGTGACTACAGACACGACGCAACTAAATTTTTGGAAAAAAAACGCGACGAATTTTTTTGTAATGTTTTAAATAATATTGTGTTTGGGTGGTAAATCCATAGTTTTTGCTAAATTTATAATTGAAAGCCTTGTGTACTAGAGCGTCTCTAAAAATAAAAGGGTGTAGATTATTTTTTAAGAAAATGTATGTATTTACCATCCAAATACGGTGATAGAAAATAACTTACAAAAAAATCGTTGCTTTTTATTGCAAAAATTTTAGTTGAATTGTGTCTAGTCACTAAAACTCACCTGGCTTTGTTTTCGGTAGCAGTCTCGATACACCCTTTATATTGTACTGTTGTTGCCATAAGCTGTGAATTAGTATAGTATGATTTTATTACATTGTTATCATGTTGTAATTAAATATACTGGCTAAGTAGGACGCAGGTAGTTAATCAGAACTTGATATTTAAATGGCGTTTGAGTATTCGGCCGTGAAAGTCGACTCATGTCCTAATGAGTGTGTGTAAAGCTCAAGGCTTCTATTCGCCTATAAAGCTCTGATACATTTGATATATTTCACACTATCATCACCATCATCTTTAGCTACAGGAAACCCACTTATTAACATGAACTTCCTCTATGCATTCCACAGCGGCTTGTTGGAAGAGACTTGCATCCAACAACTCCCTGCAACCTTTTTTTCCCTCACATGCTTCTACTATAATATCTCTTACTTTATGCGTTACTAGCAGCTCAGCCCAGGACCCAGGTTCGCCCGGGTGCAGATACTCTTTTAAATTTCGCTGCAAATATTTTTTCTCCATTGATGCAACATTTTCATTGATGCTACGCTCCTATTGGTCATAGCGTGATGTCATATAGCCTTCCTCGATAAATGGGCTACCCAATACAAAGAAAACACAATTCGAACCACCAGTTCCTGAGAATAACGCGTTTAAACAAACTCTTTTGTATCGTACCGTACCAGCCCATATTCGTCCCATTGCAGGGCACGGGCCTACTCTACAATCGAAAGCACGATTGAGAGTGGTTAGGCCATATAGTCCACCACGCTGGCCTAGTGCGGGTTGGCGGACTTACATACCGTAGAAATTCTTTTAAATCGCTACGGCATGCAGGTTTCCTCACGATGTTTTCCTTCACCGTTATAGTGCGTGGTGATTGACTATCAATACACACATAACTCCGAAAAGTCAGAGGTATGCCCTGGGATTTGAACCCGCGACCACCGTGAACATGTAGGCAGCCGCATCTGGTCTGTTACCAACAGGCCACCACGCACTTCAAACAAACTCTTTAGCTTTATAATATTAGTATTGATTATGTATGATGTAATTAACTAAAGTACATTTATCTCGTCCACAGATGGCGACCAAGACGATGCGTTGAACAGGACCGAGTTTGCTGCATTTTTACACCCCGAAGAGAACCCCACCATGAGGGACGTGGTCGTGTTGGAGACTTTCGAGGATATTGATAAGGATAAGGTATGTTTACTTATGTGTTTGCACAAGTTGTTTGTGATCGCAGGGTAAATAACAAAAATATTTTAAATAGAAGTCGAACGTCCGTTTGGGTTTTGAAAAGAACTGATGCTCATTTTGTTTGTTCTGTAGGAAATTCGTGATATTTCTTCTAGCATTTCTTATATGAAAATATTACATTATTTTAAAACCAAAAACCCACAAAAGGACAAAAATATGCGATTTTTTAATTGTAGAGACTTGGGTATGCATGCGTATTTATTTCATTTTTTTTCTTATGAATCTGTATTGTCCCTCTGCTGGGCAAAGGTCTCCCTCAACTCTTTCCATTTGTCGCTATTTCTTGCTGTTGCCGTTCTTACTTTACTTTAAAAAATATTTGATTAATACATTTCTTTATTAATGATCCAGTATTATATAAACAATCAGATGGATATATGTAAGTAACTAAGCATATATTTTTGTTCAGGACGGCAAAGTATCCCTGGAGGAGTACATCGGAGACATGTACAAGCCTGAGGACGGCGAGGACGAAGAGGAACCCGACTGGGTCAAACAGGAGAGGGAACAGTTCGCTGGCTACAGGTGACATATTTACACATTCATTTATTACGCTCAAGTGGACATGACTAACAAAAAATAAACTAATTTGCATAATTGTGTCTTGGATTTACGCGAATGTTACACATGAAAATAAAACGAATGCTTACGGATTTTATCGCGACTTTGATTTAATTATTACATTTTTTAATTTCCCGACGTTTCGATCACACGGGGCGGACTGTTTCAAAACTAATTTGTTTAGAGACTCGCTCAAGCCCCCATTGCAACTGCTTTAAACTAGAATTGCTAACACTCATTTTAATAACATCAAACATCGAACCTCATGAATTTAACCCGTAACTATATAACCAAGCAGAAAAATTAGGAGGAGGCCTATGTTCAGCAGTGGACTTCCTGTGGCTGAAGAGAGAGATAGAGAGAGTAAAATTAGAAGGTGTTTGAAAGAAAATATTGCCCACATCACTCCATAGCAAAGCAGGAAACATAAATATGCACTGTTGAAGTAAAACACCTGTTAAAAATTGAAATACAAGGAATTCCTACGGATTTTAGCCGCGTATCCGCCCCGTGACCACGAAAACTGTAAAGTGATCGAAACGTTGGGAAGTTAGAAAATGTATTTTTTTTATTAAATTCGCGATACATTCCTAAGAATTCGTTTTATTTCAAGGAGTAACATTCGCGTTAATCTAAGAAACCGTTATGCAAACCTCTTAAAATGCCTCTTTATAGCAGACATCCACAAATGACATCATATAAAATATGTATTGTAAGGTAGTTTTCAATATTGATGATATATTTCAGAGACACAAACAAAGACGGCCATATGGACGAACACGAGGTCAAAGACTGGATCGCACCGCCCGAGTTCGACCACGCGGAAGCGGAAGCCCGCCACCTCATGTTCGAGGCGGATGCGGATGCGGACGAGAAGCTGACCAAGCAGGAAGTGATCGATAAATACGATCTCTTTGTGGGATCCCAGGCCACGGACTTCGGAGAAGCATTGTCTAGGCACGATGAGTTCTAATGATCGTATAAGGCGAGGTTGCGTCAAGTAATACTGACTGAGGATATTAAAGCTATTTAACATCAGTAACTTGATACAACTGAGCCGTATTATGTCTAAGTCACGTTGTTTTCAATAAAATCGATAAATCTCAAACAATAATTAGACTATTAAAGAATTTTGTTACTGATCTTGAATGTAAATTAGGCCTCTGTATGATCTGTCTTCCTGTTTTAAAAGTGTGAGGAAACACATTCAAAAAAAACATAACATTGCGGATTACTAAACAAAAATGAATTAATAAGCAGATATTCTATTGACATCAATGTATCGACTTCGAAAGAGTTCTCCTTACAATATAATATAATAGTTGAATCAGGGCTTCGTTTAAAAAATATATAGTATTTAGAGGCTATATAGTTTTCCTAGAAACAACGTCGACAAATATATGAATGATGCGTGAGGTATGACAGATTGGCAACTTAAGAGCATTATGAGTATGGGAAGAAAAAGCAATATATTTTTATACGTTACAGCTAACAACACGCACTGCATTGCCATACTAGTAGAATCTCTTAAGGTCAAAACAAAATGAGGACTCCTTTCACTTGAAATGGTGAAAATAATGTGGGGATGATATATTTCGTTTTTGAGGTGTGTTTAAGATGAAGCAGCTATTTTTTGCTTTTGATATCGCCAATAAAGAGCACTTATAACCGAACATTTAATGCCACAAAATGAATACAATTGTAAATTATTAAGTTCTTTATATGCTGTGCAAATATACTTTACAATCAGATATTAAATTGTCCTGCATATAAAGTGCTTGTGGATACGTTAAATGTTTTTAGAAGTTCAATGGAATGCTTTCTGTGATCCCAGTATAATATTAGTGTTTGTCTTATTTTACCATCCTCACATTTTCTAGAATCCATCATTTACGACGTATAAAATGAAAATAATCGTAAGTCAGCGGAATTGTACACAAGGTTTTAAATAATTAATGGAATATATTAGTGATATCTTCAAATTGAAATATTTTATCGCATTTTCTAGATTAGTATAAAGACTTATCGAGTAATAATTCCTATAACAGAAAATTCGTTTCTCTTTTGATTTTCCAAACCTAGAATTGTATTTGTCATAAAACAAAATTTAGAAGTCAGAATTCTTGACGAGGTCTAAGTACCACAATGAAACAAAGTTTAAATAATATAATCATTTAGCTAGCTAATATGTATGGGATGTCATTATAGTGAGAGAAGAAAAAAGAGGGGAGTCCTATTTTGTTTTGATCAGTTCTTTAGATGTAAGATGTTTAGTTTCTAATAATGTTAGACCAAAGTTACGTTCCATTTTAATATTAATAACATTTCCATTTAACTATGATCTTGTTCGAATCTTTATATTTTTGTAATACTTTTGTCAGTATGTATGCATTTATATTTAATTATGTACTTATTTTAGTTTTACTGTATTAACAGCTGATGTTAGGCTGAGTGTACATGATAGAAATTTATTATGAAACATTGTATTGAATGTGCCTTACTGAATTATCTACTTATTTGAAAGGCTCGACAGATACAAAACACATATTTAATTCAAATTGATGCGACAGTACTATTGTACTAACAGCAATAATGTATATTTTTATATAATAGCCATTAGCTTACAGGCAGCTTATAAAGATTGTCAATTCAGATCTGCATCAATTTCCTCAACAATAGCTGTTTAAAATTCAGTATTGAATTAAAAACTATTACTTTGTAATTTTTAAATGTAATTTTTATTCACAAGTAGATCCTATGATGTGAATTCAGCCTAGCAATAATTGTGGAATGAAGCTAAACTTGTATAAACGTCGAGCGCCCCCGGAGTGCAATAAGTTAACGCGGCAGTTAACAGATAACGGCTTTTATTTACATTGCATTAATAAATAATACTTTACAACTGGCGTTTTAATTGACCCCACAAGTATGGTGATTTGGGAGGAAATAAATAACTGAAATAAAATTGGTGTGGTTGCCAAGGATTAATATCTATAATTTATATCATCCATTGATCGACCTGTGTTTGTAATTCATATACCTTTTTGTTTGTTCCCTTTTGATTGCCTACGTGGCGAACTTGGTTAATAGCTGGCTGTGAAGGAAGGGTCCTCGGATTCGATTCTCGCCCCGAAAATGTTAGTGAGCCACTAATATTTACAGGTGTGAGAGAAAAAAGTCTTATAGTTCTCGATAATCACGAGACATATTTTACTGTCGGGTATTTATTTAACGCAGTATTGAAACAGGTCACTAGAAATCTTTTGAGTAGTCTTTTAGTCTTCGCGAGAACAAGACAATCAGTAGCAGTTTGATTGTATACTACATTTATGGTTTGCCTTAGGTTTACAGTTAGCGTCACGCCTGCCCATGAACACGAGCAACATTCAGAATATGTTATTGCTAAGCTGTAAGCACTGCGCGGTACTACTTTAATTAATCTCACTGAGATATTAGATATCAGATTGTAAGTACAGTGAGATTGAAGTTGAGTTGATATTCCACCTGAGTATAATACCGGTCGATACTAGCGCGAAACATTTACTACGATTAATCGCCGGTTAATACAATTATTTCGTCCTATTTTGTACTGACTCGGTGGCCTGGATGTTCTACGGTACGATTTCAGCGCAGAGGTCTCGGGCTCGAAACTGGTCGGGCAAATTGATATTGGATTTATCTATTCATTATCACGCCGGAGTCAGAAATTTGTGCCGGATATGACGATAGGCTTGCCCCCTATGACATCATGGAACAAAACAAATACGGCGAAATGTGGGTGTCCGGGTAGCAACTCTGCCTACCCTTTCTAGAAAAAAGGCGTGATGTTTATGCATGTATTTGAAACTGGTTATACCTACATAGGTGGATTCCGAAACATTAAAATGAATTAATGTATTGATAGTCAGTCTCTACGCACTGTAATGGTGGAGGAAAACATCGTTGTTTAATCTCATTATGTCCAGTAGGTACTCTGGTTACAATGTCCTTCAAACCGGAACACAACAGTGCATTTACACTGCTGTTTGGCGGGAGAAATATACATTGCGGTGGTGCTTGCTACCTATCCAGGCGGCCCCTCACATAATTATGAGAGACCTACCATCAGTAAAAGTTATAAATAAGGTAACTATATTTTGCAAATAATTTATTATTATGTATCTGTAATGTTCTTCTTCTGTAGGTGCCTCTCCATTACTGAAGGTTGGCAGCCAGTTCCTTAAACCTCTCCTTGTCTATGGCTATCCGGAACAACTCTTCGACTAGTTTTATTCCAGTCTACTCACGAATGTTGCGTAGGCAGGCCTTCCTTCTCTTTCCTACACTTCTCTTGTAGGAAGTTCTCATCTGTAATGAACTCTGAGTAAAAGTAGGTCATGGGAAGATCAATTACTCGCGCTGTAACGGTGGTGAAACCGTAACAACTCATAATATATACTCATATGAATTTAGCTGCCTCATAAGTTAATGCTTTAATTATGTTTTTATAAAAACGTTTTATTACTATTCGCTCTGGAGTGGAAAAAAATGAAAACCAAACACACGAAAGTATCTACCTATAAAAACTAAAAAATAATCCACTATTTTTAGATCTACTAAGTTAATAAAATTTAAATCAACGAGCGTAAGTTGGGCACTTGATAAGTTAATGGCTAGGTAAATATTAAAATCTCAAGTGGGCGGAGTGGTGCTGACGCCTGAACTACGAGAGCTAATATTAAGTTGTGGAGGGAATTTGCACGGCTTTCGTTAGCACGCCGCGCCGGTGGTATCGGCTTTTCCGCCCATTTGCCGCGTTCACGTCAAATCACCCTCGACGCCGCACCGCTCCTTCACCTGCTGCTTTAGGTGCCTTTACTTTGTCTATGGATTTTGCGTTGCCGTACGTAGATTAATTCGTTCACACTCCAGTGACTTATGGAGTCAGGTTTGTGTTAAAGATGTGGGATCATTACCTCTCTAGGAGACAAGAGTGTCACATTGATAGTTCTCAGTTGGTATGATGCACGAATGCATGAAAGATCAGAAACTTTATTTTTCTTAGGCATATTAACGGTTTTGACTCTCCAATAAAGAATGATAATGTCTAAAGCCTTTTTTGTCTATTTCTTAAATAATTTAGATTTTCCAAGCTAAAAACGGAACTTTAACACGTAAGTCACCGGGAGTGTACCTACGTTGCGTCAGTGTTTCAATTTCCAAATGCAGAAACTCTTACATCTGCCTAAATATTTGTAGACCAAACAAATATTCAGTCTTGCGAGAATCGAACTTAGGACCAGTTACTTTATTTTCAGGTCTAACAAACTGTAGGTTGACTAACAATAATAATCAAGTTCATTGCGACATCATAAGGGCGAATTCTGTTCCGAGACAACAAATAATATAGTACGATCAACAAATTAATTGTTGAGGCGGGCAGGCACCTGTTTGTTTTCCTATTATTTCCTAAAGAAATTGATATTTCCTCGTAATATTTGATAATCAAGTTTAAGTGGAAATATTTTTAGAATATGATATCACATATAAGCGAGCATACTCATAATTTGTACAATTTCAATTGCGTTAAGAATACCTCTTGCTACAAATTAAAATTATTTTCCTCGTCTTGTTTGCGAGTTATACACCGTTAGATGTTTCTCTAAGCTCGGGACAAGACCATTAGAAGTTTCCGAGGCACAGGTGTTGTCGCTTCATTGTTAGCCGGTCATCGTACCGCCGGGGGACTCGCTTTTATTTAGCTATTCCTTGCTTGCCTCACGTTTTCTTTCTCAGCAACGTGGAACCTTTACCGGACAATCAATGTTGCTGTTTGTCCTTTTAGGCACTCACTGAAATATTTATGTGCAGGCGTGCAGGGAATGGTCAGCATGTGCAGAATTCCGATTGTATTTTATTACAGTAAGATAGATTTTTTTTTTTTGGCTAAAACTTCTATACATTTTATTAATTACTTTGTTATCCTAGCAAGACAATTACTATGCATATCGTGGTAAGTATAAAGCAATTCAAATTAGAACATGGACAATAGATAGTTATGACTTATTGCCATATGCCACCGGTGGACAAAACGATCTGATTGATTTCGGATATACTCAACCAAAACTCGAAATACCACACACTTACATAAATCACTTTATTGCATTGTTGCCTGTTAGAGGTGGTATACAATTTCGCAGAGACTAGACAAGCTAAGGCCTCGGTTTTAATATGATGCGGCGATCATTGACGGCTCACAGGAGAAGGTAATGGTGGGCGTGGAGACAGCATAGTACTACAATACGGGTCTCAGCTTAAAATCAAAGCAGTTAGTCTTAGTTCACCGCAATGGCCCGGTCCAATTCAGTATTCTACATTGTTTTTAATTTTCAAATGTTTGTTCGAGCCTTTTGTGTTTCCACATTCAGTGCGTATGACACATATTCGAACAATTGCCAGGGCCATATAAAAATAATTCCACCTGAACAGAAACTAAAATACGTTAGCGCAAACATCCGCAGCACGGACGGTGAACCACAATTATTAACAACAGATGCAAATGTTCAGAATTACGCCACTGAAATATTTACACAATATCCGAGCTAATACTCTACAGCGCCGCTAACAGCCGAAGGCGAGAGCGCGCGTACATATTTTTGCATACTTGTGGCAGTATGACATTGGCGGTTCATATAAGATGCTGAATTTGTATGATAATTTTCATTTTGCATTCACTCCGGTTATTCTTCTTGGCGGTGTGTTGTGTATAGCGCTCTAGGGAAATTCGGCGGTTCTGTCGCCAATGTTATTGGTTGCCGGGATGTTGAGCGTCTGGAAGTGGCAGTTGGTTTTTGAATTCGTATTTTTGTCAGCCATTATATATCTTTGTCACCTATTGTATGACTTTTGAATGCTCGCTTTTCTTGGAACGAAAACTTGGATCGAAGATGCGTAGTCGGCTATTCAAAATAGTAGACAAACAGAATGAAAAAGGATTCATATGTTTATTTATCCTAGATATTAAACAATCTTTAACACTTGCTGCATACCTAATAAAAATTCAACAGCAAGTGTGCATTACTATGTTTAAATAAACCGGTTTTATTGAGCTTCTGGTCGGGTGTTTCTTCAGTATTGTAAATTGTGCCTCCTGGGTACAACAATATCTTCAGTCGAACAATATATATTTGTTAAATCCGCGTTGTTCTCTGGAGTACACACATAGCAAACCCCATTCGGTTTGAGAAACAATTTAATTGCTTTGAAATATCTGCCGCTAAACCTTATCTATTACTGCATCAAATTTTCTATTTAATCTAATTTTAATTTTGTCTTTTAGTAATGATTACTGAAGATATTAAAGATCTACCTGGTAAAGTGACCCATGGAAATGTGTTGCGTTTCGGATTCGACTGGTGGGCATTATATGTACTAACACAATAATTCGGTATCGGATTTTTTTATTACATAAATCCAGTCAACGAGCATATAGGTCACCGGATGGTAAGTGACCACTGCCGGCCCATCGAATCGGGACGAGTGTGGGAAGGAAAATGACTGGGACGAGAAAAGGGGTAATGAGCAACCGGCAATTTCACTAAGCAAATGAAACGCAACAGCTAAGCTGTCGTCTCAGGTCGGTTCCCTGTAAGACAGTGGTACCACCTCGGACGAACTTACCCATTCATGCTGAGTCATGACTGTGCACAGCGTGGCTCTACCATATCCAATTTTCAACAATTTTCGGATCTAGAACACAAAAAGCCTTCACTTTCGCCATCCAGTGATGATGATCGTCCAACCGCACTCTATCCATCCTAACACTGCTTCATCAATAATTTCTTATCTAAGACGCATCCAGCCTCTCTATACCGCTAAGACGCCGACGGCAGCGGCAGCTCGTGTAATTGTCAACTCCGCGGTAGTATCAATAGCTGTAAATATAGGGGCTTTAGAGCCTGTCGAAGCGCCCTTCACCCGCTTCCCGTAAAACATTATTTGCACCAGGATCAACGGCATCACCGGGAATATTTCTGGATAAGCGCGAAATGGAATGCGTATACTCCATTGGTTTCCTGTCTACGCATGAGATGTGGTTAGTGTTAGTGAAATATTCCCGGGAAATTTGCGGAAAAATTGTTTTGTCTTATAGAGTTAAGATTACTATTAGTTTTTAGATGTAAATGTATTCTTTTTACGTTGCTAGTGGGTTTGTGAATCGTTCTTCATTTATTAACAATATCTGGTCATTGTTTTATTTACTGAGAGTCCTTACTCAGCACGGTGGTCTACTGCGAGTTACGCACGTCACATTACCTTGGAATTCTTGTGGAGAAACTACAGGTAAGTTAGTAGGTGTCGTCACAACGTTTTCCTTCACCATTATACACTGTAGTGAGGCATAGTAATTTATTACTAATATACATGTAGCTTCAAAAAATTACGAAGTGAGTTTTTTTTGGTCCAAATATGGTTCAAACTAGCGACCTTCTTCATGAATTGTTTTGATTAATAGTTCCATTGCAAAATAGAATAGCGAAGAAATACGCTACATACTGTCAAGTTGTCAACAGCATTTGACGTCTTACCATCATATCAAACTTCCATGTCTCGGCCGACTTTAATAAAATGCTAAACTATATAAATTATATTTGTAGATAATTTTTCCTTTTGCTTATCCAACAATATATACAATACGTCAATATGTCAGCTATTTACAAGGCTATAATCGGCGTTGCTGATAAGTTTGTGCCTTCAAAACTCCGTCCATTATGGGAGCACCCTGCTGGTGAGTAAAGAATAATGTATTATGCCAATGTTACTTTAATAATTCAGCCTGTATAAGTCCCAGTGCAGGGCATGGACCTATGAACAATTGGGAAGGGTTAGACCACCACACTGGCCTAGTGCGGGTTGGCAGACTTCACTAAATCATAACATTCTATCTGTGATGCCCACACTCGGCTCAGATTTTATCGTGTTTAATTTTAATTGGCAAATAAGATAATAATAACATAATTATTGATTACAATCAATTCAACTTTATAATGTTCATTTAATTATTTATTTTTTAGGGCCAAAGACAGTTTTCTTCTGGGCTCCAGCTTTTAAATGGGTACGTAAAAGAGGGATCATAATAACGTGATGTACAAGTATTTTTTTCAAGTGTGTTAGATTCAAAAGCTTTTTGGTTTAAATTATCTACAATCTGCCTGCCTCGGTGGCGTAGTTGTACTACGGTACAATAACAACGTTGAGGTCTCGGGTTCGAATCCCAGGTCGGGCAAAGTGATATTAGATTTTTCCATTCATTATCAGTAAGAGTCAGAAATTTGTGCCCGATATGGTGGTATCGCCCCCTAATCGTGAGACGGAACGCACAAGACGAAACGTGGGTGTCCTGGTTGATATTTGCCTACCCCTTCCGGGAAAAAGGCGTGAGTTTATGTATGTAGTACCTACAAATCGAGTCTTGCAACTCAATGTATAATAAAATAAAAGAGTTGATTTAGTTTAGCACTCCCACTATTGCTCCCTTGTCAACCGGGATGAACAATGGCCTATAAGCAATTAACACCATTAGAAATCCGTAAAAGTCTGTATGATACATCGATTCTCTCACGTTTTGCTTTACCGTAAAACTGCGTGGTATTTGTCCATCACAATACACGTGACTCCGAATACACGATTACTGTATCGATAGTCGCGTCTAGTTAATTGCCAGATGGCCAACAAACACTATCATATTTTAATATTTCCAGTCATTGGTCTTTGCTGGCTTGGGAGACCTGTCTCGTCCGGCTGATAAGTTGTCTATGTCTCAGTACGGGTCTCTGGCGGTCACCGGCCTCATCTGGTCACGCTACTCTCTAGTAATCACACCAAAAAACTACAGCTTGTTCGCAGTCAATTTATTTGTCGCGCTAACCGGCCTGTACCAAATATCAAGAGCTATTCACTATCAACAAACGAAGAAAACTGAAAAGAAAAAATAACAATATTAAGTACTGTTTAGTGGAATCAAACTAAGAAATAAAAGTATGGATAATAATCGTAGCAGAAATAAATGCGGAAATTTAAGAATAAATACTGAAGAAAACGTGTGCTTGAAACATGTTTTTGGAAATATAATATACAAAAGTAAACAGTCGTTTATTTTCTTTTGTATTTTTATAATATTTAGAATATATTTAGCAGGTAAATTAAGTACACGGTGTCATTTTGATTACTGTTCTTGGCTTCTTCGTGTTTATTAAGTTTTATTTCAGTGTGTCGTAATCTGCGATGGCAATAGTAAACTGACTGTTAAACTCAACATTTTATGCTTTTTGCTGATGTATATTTTGGTAATACCTTTTGGTAGAGTTGTATTTATATTTTAAATCTTCTATTATTTATGTTAGAAGTTACTGGACTCAAAAATCTGTGCTCTAATAAGCTATTAGTCATCTTAAATATTCAATTTCACGTCATTAGATAATTAGACAATCAGAAACAGAATTCACAAACTTACAATTAAACAGCATGGATATATTCTTATGATTGAATTGTTGCAAACAACGTGCCGTTAATTCAGTGTTGCAATTTGGCTGTTTAATAATTTTAAATACGTAAGCCAATTTCATTTGAAACAAAATACTGCAATAAGCATCTCGGCACGTTAGTATAATTTGTTCAAGCCACATTTACAGCGCGCGCTACCGACACTTTGGCCACAATGTAGATCTTTAATTAGCGACTGTTTAATGAAATTTCAACGTAAAAGATTTCATCATTTTGTATTGTTTGATGCCTTTAATATAATTGTAGTATGTAGATATATTATATATACTATAGTGAATTATTATACTATAGTTTTGGATAAGTTTTCATCCGTATCAATTAACAGGAACATTCGTTTTTGATATTTTAGTCCTCTAGGTAATTATTGTATATTGCATATAGCTAAAATCCTTTTAATTCACATTAAAAGCAAATAGCATTTAAAAAATAAGGAAACAAAATTAAAACCATAGATTAAAACCCTACAACCATCCCACAAGATTCACGCGATAACAAAACATAAATAACCCGAGTTGCCAGCATTAAAAAAAAACAAAACGAAATTTAAAAACGGAACGACCTTCATTACTGGAAAAACACGTGCGTCATTCCAAGTCCATAAACAAAATTATTGCAGTAAAAAAACTTTGGCTCAAGTTTTAAATCCTGCGAGCGTAGTTAGCCGAACATCTGTGAGGCAAACTCGACCAGGCCGGCCCAACGGCCCAGATATTAGCTATGTCAAACACTCGCCGTGGGACCGGACGGACGGAGTTTTTCACAATTTTTGGCTTAATCTTACAAACTGGCACAGTTTGGAACTCATTAGTGCGAGGAGGGAACCAGACGAAACACCTCACCAAATTAAATTTAATACTGTTGTGTAAAACCTGTTACACATTAGAGGGAAACTTGTTCTATTTTAAAATTTTCTATTTACGTCCTAAGTAAAGGCCTGTGTTGTGTACCATTTTTACAACTGTAGAAGTAATTAATGATTTCATATAAATATCGTTGCTCTAGGTCAGCGTGATGAACTCTACGGCCTAATGCCTCTGAAACATACTCTCCATCGTAGAGGACGCCCGTGCTCTGCAGTGGAATGTGTATGTGGGCTGATACTCATACAGATTTTTCTCCGTCGTAAAGCTTTAATTGTGTGGTAATTGACTAACCGCACACACATGACTCCAATATGTAATCAAAGGTGAACTTGTTCTACTCTTTAAAATTCTAGTAACACCAACCACCCATTGCTAATTTATGTCAACAAAATCTAATATTGTAATACATCAAGAGCAATGTACTGACACTGATGTAGTGTCACGAACGAATAGAGGTGGCGAGCGCGGTGTAACAACACATTTAGCGAGTGTATGTGTGACCAACTGGCCGTGTACGTCGCGTACATAACGACCAATGTGAGTTTATGTCGAGGCGATTTTATTTATATACATTTTGGTATAACTGTCCACTATTACACATAAACTTAAAGGTTTTTTTTATTGTTAAGCCGACTTGGACGAGTGCTATGACATCTACTATCACGTACCGTAACCCATGCAAAAGTAAAAATACATAATATATCGAAATCCTCTGTAGCGCAGTGGGTTAAGAAGCTGTGAATCGAGAAGTCTTGGCTCCATACCGCACTTAAAAAATAGGTTTGTTTGATTAAGATATAATATCAGAAGGTATTTCTGCCGTGTTTGCATTCTGAGAGACCAAAGTATCTGTTGAAGCTTCTGACATTCACGACACAAGTCTTGCATGTAAAGGTCTTCACTAATGCGTTTATTTAACAAAAGCTAAAGGCGTAATTATAAGGCTATGTTCAGCAGTGGACTTCCTGTGGCTGAAAAGAGAGTGAGATGGAAATATATTGACAAAACAGTTTAATAAATAGAGGCGGCGAGTGCGGTGTTTAGCAACAAATTTAGCGCGTGTGTTGTGTCTGTGTTGCATACATCGTACAGTGCGAGTTCGTGTGTCGCTGCGATATTATTTTTCGAACGTACACTTTGGTACGGCTCGACGGTGATGCAGGCGCGTAGGCGGTTGTTGTTGGTGGGGGCCATTAAGATAATTTTTTTTTATTGCATAGGTCCCGCAAACCAGCAAACAGGTCACCTGATGGTAAGTGATTGCTGCCACCCATGAGCATCCACAAAGCTGGATCATGGATGTGTTGCCGGCCCAATTGGGAGGAGAACGGGAAGGAAAAGGGATAGGAACAGGAAAGGGGTATTGGGCATCCGGCAATCTCACTCACCGAACGAAATTCAGATATACATTTGGTCGTAGCTTTTTCTCGTATCTTAATAGTAAAACTGATGATAATTAAAGCTTTTACGTTGCCAGAGCATTAAAATCCATAACATATAGTTGAAAATAACAACAAAATACATAGTTAGTCGTGATTTATAGTATATGGTGTGAAGTAGTAATAACCAAGAAGCTTTATAGAAAAGCAAAGCCTGAATATTTTGCTGGTTATGTTATACAAATGACTTTTCCATTGGGAAGGTGTAAAAAATTGGCTATGGCCTATATCGTCATCCCAAAACATTCAGCTATCTTGCTATCTTCCGTTTTGAGCCTCATGGGAATCCAAAACTACGAATTTTTCGATCCCACAAAACCCATACCCGGAGCGAATTTCCTAACGAAGAAGTCATACAAGATATCCGCATCACAGTAGACTTTTCACTACACCTTTAACATCAGAGTAATTTACGTTGAATTAATTTAATTAATTTGTTAATTTACCTAAAATGATGACCACGACCACACTGTCAAGAGTGATACCGACAAAAAAAAACAATTAAAGTGAAATTGACGTTCATCTGAGGGCCCACAGCCCCGCAATCCGCCCCAGCTCCGCGCAAGGGTATAGTTAATTATTCAGTTTATTGAGCCGTGCGTGCACCGCGGTAGAGTTCGCTCCGATGAATGTTTCAAGCGGAGGTGCGCTAGTTTTGGTTCGTATCAAAATCTCATGTAACGGCGATAACTTCGCTGTCAAGCCTACTCGAGACGGGGGCCTTGTTTTTGTACAAACTGCATTTTTAACAGTAATTTAGAGCGTAATTGTGTGTTCGTTTGATTGCGTCGTGGGGTACGTTAACGTTGTTTTCCACGTGCCATGCTCCGGTTGTTTTGTCGAGTGCT
This sequence comes from Theretra japonica, assembly GCA_033459515.1. Classification (NCBI taxonomy): domain Eukaryota; kingdom Metazoa; phylum Arthropoda; class Insecta; order Lepidoptera; family Sphingidae; genus Theretra; species Theretra japonica. The sequence continues at coordinate 13,797,985 of CM065939.1, read as the reverse complement.
TCTACCGTTAGTTTAAGGGTTATTGGATTGAGAGCGCTTGTAGTATGGAATGGTTAAGTAGAATTATATTTTGCATAGCAATTGTAAGGGCAAAATTGCTGGAGTGACCTATGAACGTCGTTTACAAGGTTCAACCAAGCATACCAAGAGTAATGTGTCTAGTTTATAGTTGTTTGATCAAACCGGCATTAATGTATCGAAATGAGAGACTTGATGATCTTCCGAGGTTATATTCTGTCTAAAATCTCTTCATTTACCACAAGGTGCATACTGGCAGTCAGTTGCATGATCAGCGTAAACAAATATTTAAGTCATCTTTGTACAGCTCTTATAACCAATATTGAACTAATATCAATTTTACTTTAATTGCGCAGGTATTACACCTAAAACGAGAAAAAAATCTCATAAATAATAATCATTCTTTGAGCGAAAGATGTTTGTAATATAAATAATTTTCGACGTCGGCCTCAAAAGGTTTCTCGGCGAATTTCTTTAAAGTAATCGGTGGCTACCCGCTCGGAATAAATTCATCGGATCCAATATAATGTATCGCGGAGCTATGATAGGGGCCGAAAGGGCAATCTGCCCAGCACAAAGGACGGCAGCTGCGGAATTTAGATTAAAAGTGATCTTCCTATGTGCAATGTCTCGTGCGAATGTTATCGATGTGTATTAATTTATCTGTTTACGTTCCGTTTCACGGAAGGTTTTTGATAGTTGGGCGTGTAAATAGTTTTATTTTTACAGTTTCTCGGATCTTCGATACACTGACTCAAGCTTACTTAAGCAAGGTTTACTGAATGAATGACTAGACGTTTTATTTGTAAGTGAATTAACACGCGCTTTAAGAGTGACAAAAATATCGTATGGAAACCCTCAGATCGAAGAGATTTGTACATTAATTTATATGGTATGTAAAGTCCACCAAGCGGCATCATGGTTGCAAGGAAGGCTATGGAAAGCTCTCTAAATTGAACTTTCGGTTGTAGAGGCATTTTAAGCAGCCGAATATGTACTGATAAAACTGAAAAAGAAAGCGTAGAAAAGCTTAAGATTTGGAAAATAACCACTTTTGGTTGCATACTAACCTAATTTACAACGCATTAATATCAACCAAGTACCAATTACTCTACGAGTTTTTACATCAAAGGCATTGTCTACCTGCTAAAACAACGGAGCGTAAAAATGTAATATTTCAGAGTTGGGGTAAAATCGCAGCGGACAGTGTTGGGACAGTCTAGTGCATAATATTAATTAGAGAGATGACACAAAGAGGTAGTAATCGCTAAATGGAACGCCGCTGCGAGCGCCGTGTTGTGTTAAAATAGTCGGAACGTGTCCACGTGGTAGGGCTGACAGGCACAGATGACAGGTTTCAGTAAAACTACTAAAGAGAACGACAAATAAAGTAGTAATTAAGAAGCCTATACATACGTAATGCCGGGTCGGACTAGTGATATTGAATTTTTGTATTAATTTTCAGCCCGGAGTCAGGAATTTGTTCAAGATATGGCGATAGGCTTATCACATCGTGGGACGGAACACACAAAGCGAAACGTGGGTGTCCTGGTTGCACCTCTGCCTACCCCTTCTGGGAAAAAGCCGAGATGTTTTTGTATGTTTATGTACATATGTACTTCTTTATGTAATTGTAATTTGCAGCAACGAAAATGAAAATATTGAAGCGTGTTATTAATATTTCAACTACAGAATTATTTTTACATTGAATGAGTGCCTGCCTTCTGAGTGGATCATAGTGATAGTTGGGAGCGTTGAGAATGCGTTTATTGTTCAATCAGGCGGTTGTAGAGGCTCCTCGTCAGAGATTATTGACTTTCTCAAAAACGTATTGATAAAAAAATACTACTTAATATCAGTTTTATATAAAAGAGTGGCACCGTTCCGATCATGCCAACTTCTTCGAATGAAGACTGGCTGCAACATAGGTTGAATTAATTAATGAAAATAGCTTGAATTAACGGCCCAACTGATGGTAAAGAGTTGCCATTACCTATAAACAGCCACTTTTAAGGACAATAGGTTAGTTGCCATACGATGAATGTGGCAAAGAGAGGCAGAAAGGCTCACATTTAACACCACCAGGCATAGTCATTAAATGTAATCTTGAAGCTGCAACCGCAACTGCTAACCCTGCACATGGACGTGAAAATGCATGAATACTAACTGTAAATTCATCAAATCTGGTGTAACGTTTACCTTTGAGGTGCATTCACAATGGCATTACGGACAGCTGTGCCGTGTCCATAGTGTGAGGTCTTGTTTCCAAATGAGGTTGCTGGGACAAATGTACTCAGCTTTGTCAGTACTGTATTGTGCAAGCGTGGAAGATGAGAGCGGTAATACTTTGGTATACAGCTTGTAACACTTCAATCGTATAACTGGAAATAAGCAGTAAAGTCTTTGTAGGCAAGGCTTGTGTATATTCTATTGTGCAACCGCGGAATATAAAAGTATGGAGTCTAGTATGGACAACCGAGTATAATTAACACGAGAAGTGTTAGTAAAAAACTAGAAATAATGTGAAAATCTAGTTAATGTTTCCATGGATTGAAGATGAATAAGGACCTGAGAATAAGGGACTAATCGATTGGAATTTGTAGGTGTACGTTAGCTGTTTAAAAATCAATAATAAATACACCCAATAGTCACATACATAGTACTGACCCCACATTAAGATCAATTTAGTCTTGTGTCGTGGGTATCAGACACTACGAGAAACTTATCGGTCTGACAAACACCCAGACTCGAAATAAATACTTGTGGTTCACACAAACATTTGTTATGATGCGGGGATCGAACCCGCGGCGGCCAACCAACTGCGCCACGGAGGCTGTCGAAATTCGAATTACTTTCGCACTTTAAAGATGATCCATAATATATATATATATATATATATATATATATATATATATATATATATATATATATATATATATATATATATAAATAATATATAGTAACTCGGTATATAGTATATATAAAATCGGGAATGAAAGGGAGCGGCTAATGGGTAATAATAAATAACATAGTTTATAAAATAGGATTATGGTTATCAGTAAGACGCAGGTAATACGCAATGTGTCTTATAGACTATGTGAAAAAAGTTACCAGTTTGTCATGAAAACATATTTAATTTGATTTTTATATTATAAACCCTTGCAATATCCCACACCGACTTCTATGTTTTATATTCTCATTGTTATTAAAAGTAACCAACGTTAAATTACAAGATTACTTTTCAAACAAAAAGTCCCACAATTTGTTTTAATTCCCGCGAGACACAGGTCCGCCGAGTAATCAACCCGACGAACGTTTAAACTCAAACAAATTTTAATATGAAGTCACTGAATCGTAATCGACTCTTTCGGTTTGCAAAATTGATATTTTGTTAAGGGGCTGTTTGTGTTTTTTATTAATTCTACAGCATTCGTGGGGTATTTGTACGGAAAGGAATGTTTGTTTCATACAAAAGTATTTGTTTCAGGTCTGGGAATTGTAGGACCGCGATATCATGTACTTAGGGCAGTGGTTCCCAAAGTTGAATGAGCTCTCACCCACCTAAAAACCAGCTAAATTTGGGACTCACCTTTTGCTTGCAAAGGGGGAACTCAAGTATTTGTAAAACAACATTTACTTACAATAAAACTGTTCAATACTTAAATACTTAAAAAACTGTAACTTTAATGAATTTCTACGGTAAGTAAGTCCGCCAACCCGCACTAGGCCAGCGAGGTAGATTATATGGCCTAACCACTCTCAATCGATTCTCTCGATTATAGAGTAGGCCCGTGCCCAGCAGTGGGACGTATATGGGCTGATAAAAAAAAAACAAAAAAAAACTTTAATGAGGAGGGTGTAATTATTTCCTATTTTTTGCCATTACAGCTATAGCATCAACTTCAATTTTAGGTACTTTTAGTCGCAGTGAATTTAATACGTCTATTTTATTTCAGTATTTAGTTTTTATGCTGACCGTGGCTCGAAATTTGGGAGAGGAGGACTCCTCTATATCTATTCAGGGCCCATTTAATGTTCGCTTGCAATCCTCAAGTGGGTCGCGGCCCATAGTTTGGGAAACGATGCCTTAGGGGTTGTGGTAGGTGTTAAGATTGAGCCTGATTGTGTATTTTAAAAATATTTATTTTCAATGAACGGCCATAGGATTGGTTAAATAAATAATAAAGAAATTAGTTGGCACGACAGCGATTTTTTAATTTAAATAGTGTGTTTAATAAGTGTTAAATAGTTTTTTAATAGGTTAATCTTGCCTCCGTATTCAGCATAGCTAAAATTGCCAATAGGCGGGCCGCTAGCTTATCCTATTCAGCAAGAAACAAATATAAAATACAATATTTTAGAATAACTTATTAGAATACTTTTATCATATCGCGAAAATACACCCTTAACACTGCAAAAAGCAATCAAACACTAATTTAGCTGAAACAATAATGGAAAATTAGAAATGAAGTGGTGCGTTAAATGACGACCATTTTGGAAGATAGATGCCAATAAAAGTAAATGGTTTGACAATTGTCTCCAGGGGTGGGTTGGGCCGCTGCCGGGACTAATGTATCCGAGTTCGAGATGTAAGCAAAACTCGCTGTGATTTGCCGTTTAGCACATCGATTTGTAAAGCGATTTCCTTAAGGTTTTTATGTGTGCGAGCTTCTTCTGTTTGTATTTCTTGCAGTTACTACTTACTGTTTATTGGAACTGTGCAATATGATGTCGTTGCATGTAGTAATTTTTATTTCGATTATTTTGACAGCCTTCGTTGCGCAGTTGGTTAGATGCCGGCTAGGAAACGATAGGTCGCGGGTTCGGTCTACGCAATAACAAATACATACATACATAGACATTACGCCTTATTCCCAGAAGGGGTAGGCAGAGGTGCAACCAGGACACCCACGTTTCGCCTTATGTGGTCCCCCTCCCATGATGTGATAGAGGGCGGGCCTATCGTCATATCGAGCACAAATTTCTGACTCCGGGCTGATAATGAATAGAAAAATCCAATATCACTTTGCCCGACCCGGGATTCGAACCGGAGACCTCAATTTTGTTATCATACCGTAGTATAACTACGCCACCGAGGCAGTCATTATCTATATTACATTACTGCCTCTGATAGTACGTGCAAAGACTAACGTAAACTTTGTCTGTTTTCATTATTATGCTGGCCTTCGTAACCGAGTACTGAAATAGAATCTAACTATCAACTGTCATATCTACGTGGACCAATGCAACTGGCTATAATCTTACACTCTCACATAATACTCTGTACTGTACTGTATCAGCCCATATACGTCTCACTGCACGGCACGAGCCTCCTCTACAATTCCCAGTACGATTGAGAGTAGTTAGGTCATACAATCCATCAAGCTGGACCAGTGCGGGTTGGCGGATTTTACATACCATATAAATTCTTGCAAATCGCTTTGGTATGCAGGTTTCTTCACGATGTTTTCCTTCACCGTTATAGTGTGTGGTGATTGACTATGAATACATAAATGTCTCAAAATAGTCAGAGATGTACCCTGGCATTTCAACCAAGTGAATATGTTGGCAGCTGCGTCTGGTTCGTTTACCAACAGGCGAGTTAATACTCACTTACCACCAACCACACCAGTTACAAGGAACATTAAATTAATTATCAAGTATGCGTTCACAGAATATTATCAGAGCACAGTATTCCGTGCCCAATCTCTATTGTTAATACCTTCAATGGCAAGATGCATTCAAATCTGATTATATTCCGCTACAGTCTAACAAAGGTGCTTGCTGCGAGTATTTTGCAAGCAAATTCATTGAGTAACGCAGCCGTATTGTCTTTGTACAAAATATGCTTTCGAAAGATTTGTTTTCGATAGCTGTTTGGAGTTTCCAGGGGCTGTATTTGGTATTTGAATGGGACGTATTAGTAGCCTCTATGTAATGATAAGGACAAGTCCTGAGAGTGTTTATTTGTCAAATCTGGATTCGTTGAATTAGTTTTGCGATATGATACTACTACTCCTAATAATGTATTCGTAGGTTAATAACAATCATTCTAACAGCGAAGACAAAACAGGAAAAATAATTAAAAGGCTAAGAGTTCATCAGAAAAACAATATAAAGGATGTTAAATTAAGAAGTGCTTCATCTCTTCACCACCCAAAGGTAGACTGCTAGAGAATGTCTCAGGCATTCAGTCCGCCTGTATACGTTCAGTATAGCTTCAAATAAATAAATTCCTTGATTACCTTTAGGCTGGAGGACTTATGCCTCTCATTTTTCAACTTTAGAGTTCCGTACTGAATATATACCGGTGCCTATAACATTATTTTTGATTACCCTAAGTACTTTGGTTCGGAGCCATTCTATTTATGACTAAGTCCGTCCCTCCAGCGTGTACTCAGACGTTTGTATTAGACAACGAGCGCCGATAACTGATGGAGTCTTTGTGAATAGCTCATGCGGCTTCATTTGCCGCTTGCCTTGTGGCTTGTGTGCTGCGTGTCTGCGCTCCGAGGGGACTACTGCGAATATGTTGTTTCAACATGCGCCAGATTTTATCTGAAGCATGAGTCTAGTGCTTGTATTTTCACTATGTTCTCCTTTTTAAATATGATATTCTTAATAAAATTGAATTTGTCAATTTCGAAGAAGAGGGATACAAAAGAAGATGGAACATTAAGGTTGCTTGATTATTCATAACAATTTTAACCATTCTAATAATATCGATTGGCAATGGACAATTATTTCCTAGCAATCGACAACAGGCTGCCTCCACCAGGTCACTGTGGAAATCATTAGGACAGTCCTATGTTCAGCAGTGGACTTCCTTTGGCTGATGGATGGATGGATGCATGAATCGACAACACTATACTGGCCTATATGATTGCTCCTTGACGCTATAGTAGAAGCTCTTAGAAATAAAAAATGACGTCATTTCTATATACCAAAAATATGAGTTCGAAGAACTATTGGTTCGTGTTGCGACAGTAGTGTGTGAAGACCATTTAGTTTTGATTCCTTATCCTAGCATGCGTGTTATAGTACAATAAACAAATTTCAAAAACCTTTTCATAGTAGCGGCGCGGTACGTAGTCACCTGTCAGATTTGACAGCTCAAAACGATTCTTCAGACTTGTTTGTGGAGTCAGTGTTTGTTTTTTTGTCGTGGCCTGTCATTGTGTGCATTCTAGAAGGCTGTCATCGTAAATTGTGCAGGTTTACCGCATTGCACATATTTTATGTTTTATGATAGATCGGTAATGTAAGGGGATTGTTTAGAAGTTGTCTATTTAAGAATGGACTATGGCATTAAAATGGTTGTTGTTCGCAGGGCTAGAACTTTATTTCTAGTCTATAACTATTACTGAATGGTCAGAAACTGAAGGCAGGCGTAAACAAAGGATAGTTTAGTTTAGTTAATTGTGGTTTTCACAACATTAATTGTAAGGCGAAAATCGGGAAATACTTAGACCTTGATGTAGGACACTTATATAATGTTGCGTAGCTTGAGTTTATTATGAAAAAAATAATTTACTTTTACTCTAGGTTGGTGTGATATAAAGTGGTCGGTGTTTATTAATCCATTGAAATATGCTCTTCAATTTTAGAAGAGATCAAAAAAAGCTTTGAAAGTGTTTCGTAGTCATTCTATTTTCTAATTTGTGTGTTTCAAAAACAGCGTTTATCTACAAGCCAGGTCGAATAAATACGAAAGATTTATGAAATCCGCACGATGGCATTTTCCATACAAAATGACATGTTTTACCAAATATTTGAACCAACACAAACGCAACACGTCTATTTCCCACAAAACCCTATCTATTAGTTCTTTAAAAGGAAGATAAACACACGGGTGTCTGTGTACGTTATAGTTGAAAGTAACTTACTGTCGCCCCTGATTAAACTTTATTGAGCGACGTTCCGCCAGTGACAACCCTTTGTTCTAATTCCGTGCACCACAGCCAACATACCTTTACACTCACATCACACCTTATCACAACCGTATAAGGTTTATAATCCCTCAAACCATATCTAGGGTTGTAACAAGCCAGCGTTTCGCTTCAAACAATTACGGGCTACGCTCTAATTTTACTATCTGACGCTTGCCCGGGTTGAATCTAAAAAAAAGCCTCTCAGTACAAAAAAGCTGTAATTCGATTTGTTGGAATGACCACGTTTGGGACGCCGTTTTTTGCTTACATAATCACTTACTAGTGAAAAAGGGTAGATTAAATTAGAAGGTCTGCAGTTAATTCCACGGACTTTGATTAGGAGCAACGCTAATGTCACCTTTTCTAGAGTAGTTCCTGCTCTGGAATAAGGTTACCTTTGTGATCTTAAAGTACTGTTGATAAACACAAGGAACGTCACTTTGTATTTATGCTCTTTAAGACGGGCTTGCGAGGCTGTTTTATATTTTCAAAAGAAAATTAGAAATTATATGACCAGTGATTCTGATTGATAGAATTTAAATCAGGAACGGTGGTCATACGCAACGTTTTTCATTCACTCGGATGGACTTGGGCTTTACATTTTATCCTGGGTCCTTCCGCCGTAGTGTGAAGAAGTATCTCAGCAGGCCGGCATAATTGTGTCGCATGGCATGGGATGGCCGTCTGATGCCATTCGATACTCTGTCTGGACGGCATTAGCGCTTACCATCAGGTGCAGTGCAGTCATAATGCCGTGCCAGTGTAAAAAATATTCCAGACTACAGCATTAGTCTACAACTTAGAAGTTTTACCTCGGAAACGGCTCTAAACAGAAGATGCCAACACAAATGTCGTACAGTGTTTGTATTAAGTAACAATCCGGAACTGAGTATTAAAACTATTAAAAATAAAATCGTATCCTCAGCTCCCTGGAGTAGCTTACTTGTATTAACAATTATAACTATTATCCTGATCCTGCATTGCACGAAATAAACGGCAACCAAAATGACGACGAACTTTGCTGCCCCAAATATTTATGATCTCTACTCAATACTCATAGAAAGTCACAGCTAAAGTCCTTTTTCACATCACGACTAGTGTCAGAAATGACAATGCCAGCAGTGCCAAAGGTTGGTGATCTCTGCTCCAAAGACTGCTCTCTGGCATTGTGGTAACAGATAGGTGGCCAGTAAGCCACCCGCTGTAATCTGGACTCGTGAAAAAGACACTTTCATAGTCCACAGCTCACAATATTACAAACTTTTCTCATTCTTTAATAATTGCGTCGACAGGGGTGTACTTACGGCGGTCGCTCGCAACTTTTATTGAATTTTTTTATTGTTTCGTGTCTAAATAAAATCCTGTTACTTAGTTTCACGATTTACGTACATTTTATTTATTTTACCAGCTAAAGAATTTAATCAGATAGGAGGTTATAATAAAATAAATAAATATCAGGGCAATCTGTTGAAAGCTTTTTGCATTCAGCGAACTTCTGCAATATTTTGTTTATGTACATTTTGCTTTATATTTCAATTTTTTAAATCACTGCAGTTATTACTGTATATCTTGATTTAAATTCGTTTTATATAATTTTTGTTGTGGTAATAAATTCTTAAAAGCATTTATACGTATGTGGAGCACTAATATAGGACACAATGTTGTCTGGCTACGAGTTAATTTAGGACGTAAGGTGTAGGTTAAATCCTTTTAATTTGAAAAGCTTATTAGTGGACTTAATTAGAACCCAGACGCTTTAATTTCGAGTAGAAATTACAATTTTCCAACTAATAATTATAGTTATAAACGATATGTTGCTTGTGACTATTTAATACCTAATTTGAAGTACCAATGTATGTAATGATATTTATTATATCGCATTGGTAAGCGAAACACGAGCCTTGATGTACCTAATGTGATGGGACTTTTATATATCCAATGCTCTATCCCAGTATAGGTTAGTGAGATGATAGTTTTTAATAAACTAGACATCAATCTATACAAAAACGAACAATCCACCATGAGGTCCTACTGCGGAAATTATCGAAATAGTGACAAATCTCAAATCAATAAATCTCAAGTTTTTAAATTAATACGGCAGCTCTTCCTCCTTCAAACATAAAGACGAATTTATAAAATAAGACGGAAGCAATCGTGAGGAAAATTCTAGTGTCACATATTCCTTGCCGGGGGGCACGACCCACGTCACTGAGCGTCCGTTCCGCGCCCGTGCGTCGGAATGGCAGCTGTTCAATTAGTTTGCGAGGCTCGATAGGGGCCATACCTCCAGGATAAAGTTCCAACGACGCCCCATTATAAAGTCTTTAAGAAAAGTGGGCCAAAGATAAAATTAAATTTCAATATCTCTTATCTGACATTAGGGAGATTTACTTCTCCCATCTATTTGTTGGATTAATAATTTTAATTTTGAGATTTAATCTATAAGTTAATCTTGTTTTTATACGAATCGTTTTGTAATATGCAAGAGTTCCAAACTGATAAAGGTTTGATTTATCATAGACAGGGACTGAGCTAAGCGATTTCTTCAAAATATTATCATTTTTAAGAGAGAGAGATAAACCAAAAAAACAGTCAAAGCTCGTCTTTTCCTGTACACTTGTTCTGTTAAATAAATAATAATAAATACACCCAACAGTCACATATATAGTCCTAACCCCACACTAAGATCGAGTCTTGTGTCGTGGGTATTAGAAGTTACGAGAGACTTTACGGTCTCACAAACATCCAGACCCGTAACAAATACCTGTATATCATACAAATATTTGTCTCGGTGCGGGGATCGAACCCGCGGCATCTCGTTTCACAGCCAGCGTCAACCAACTGCGCCACTGAGGTTGTAAAAGGTGAGAACCTTAAAAACAAAAAACATAACTACACAATCGTTTCGCTTCTTAGTATATAGCTAAACTCGCATAAAGCGCTGTTTTGATGTCTTTAGAGACAAGAATCACTGGTCTTACATTTGACAACGCTGAAGACGAAGCTAAACATGTAGGAGGACCCTGTCACCGATATAACACCAGGCTAAAAGAATATTTAACATTAAAGTCCACCTATAAGCACCTGCTTCCGTCTCTCTGCACTACCCTAAGGTTGACTGGAAAATGCCCTTAGGCATTAAGTCCTGTACTATTTAAATTTAATACAAAGTGTTAAAATAATTAAATTAATAAATAAAGTCACACGACTCTTACTTTGGCCTAGTTGTAGAGCGTATGGACTGCGAACCATAAGCTCTTGGGTCCTATTCGAATCAATTTGTTTCATTTTTAGTTTTTAAAAACTTCATGAGTTGCTCGATACTGAAATTTCTGTCCGGCATAAGACCCGTCCCACATTATATTATATCTTGGGACGGAAATAACTTTGCCCGTCTATAATTGGAACTTGTACCACCTCTGCCTAACCCCTGTGGTTTATACAAGCGTGAGTTGACGTATGTTTTTTAGAATGTATGAGTCCTGTCGAGTTTCCAAAAGCAGCAACTCTGTTCGTAGTGTTTGATGTTGAAAAGTTGCAACAACAGGCACGTGGAGTTCCGCTCGTGAAAGGATATTCCGCGCTTTTTTTTATTTTCAAAGAGCACCTTTATGGATTTAGGAGTGAAATTTAGTTCCCCGTTTAGGTTACGTTTCTAAAAGGAAACATTTGTTGGTACTTTGAAGTGGTGGGGATCAGTAACGTTATGATAAATACGTATTCAGAATTAAAAATTATATAATTAATTCCGTAAAATTTTCAGTTTAGGTTTTATTTTTTAAAAGGTAGCATTTAATAGTACATAGAAGTGGTGGGGCTCAAGTGTGTCATGACTTATGACAAATACGTACCCAGAATTTAAAAGCAAAGAATTAGTCCTATTAAAACATTTTTTACGCAACAATTGACATGATAATGACAGCCTCCGTGGCGCAGTTGGTTAGACGCCGGCCGTGAAACGTGAGGCCGCGGGTTCGATCCCCGTACCGAGACAAATATTTGTGCAATCTACAAGTATTTGTCTCGGGTCTGGATGTTAGTGAGACCGAAAAGTCTCTCGTAGTTTCTGATACCCATGACACAAGACTCGATCTTAGTGGGGGGACTATGTTTGTGACTGTTTGGTGTATTTATTATTATTTATTATAATTTGATGGTTTGTCAGCGGCGTCGAACAACATACGCAAGTTATTTAAAAAAAAATGTCTCAGAACCGGTTTACTCAACTGCGCAAACCGTCAATGAAGTATTTAACGCAGACAGATAATAAAGATGTTTAGTAGACAGATCACGAAGGAAGAATACAATAGGGGAATTCGTATTTTTGGTGCCCGATCCACGTACACCTATTCGTAGCCGATTCAAAATTGTTTAATTAAATAAGAAACTAATGCACATACATAAACAGCTTTTTCCCAGAAGGGGTAGGCAGAGGTGCAACCAAGACAATGATTGATCACAATTATTCAATGATCTCATATTGGTTTATGCTACATCTTGCATTTACTTCCTGTTCTGGATAAATAATAGCTTCAAACAATTGAATTGGCCAAATTTCAGAATCCACGAGCCGTCACTAGTATGCCATGAATCATCGGAATCGATGATTTAATCAACCCCGTTGCCAACAGAGTGGAAACCGAGACTGGAGTATCAAAAGAGTTATTTATAGCACACGTCTGGACCGCCGCCGGTCGGCTGATTAGATGCGGTAGAAACCATATATGTATAACATTTTAGATTTCCATTTATCTTATATATAATATTTTATTATATCACATAGATATTCTAGTGTTCAAATATATAGGCTAGGCTGCCTCCTACAGGTCATTGTGGAAATCATTGGGAGAGGCCTATGTTCAGCAGTGGACTTCCTTTGGCTGATGGTTTGGGAAACAATTTATGTTAGCGAAATTTTTAACATCTCACCATGAATATTTTTGAGGAAGCCTATGTTCTAGTGGATTTCCTGCGCCTGAAGAGAGAGAGAGAGGTTCAAAGGCTTAGTATTTTTTATTCCGTAGGAGTGGCAAAGGAACCGGCAGTTCAAGAGATTGTAAACATTGTGCCTGTAAACGTATAGCTAAGGAATATAAGGTGCGTAGTTAATTATTGAAAATGTATTATAGAGAGGCGGTGGAGTGTTATTTATTTATTATTGATATGACACACCAACAGTAAATAGACAAAACATGCAAAGTTAAACGTATACAATTTTAGACCTGTAGGGTAATTCACGTAATTAAATAAGTTCAGTTGCAGTGCAGTTGCAGTAATTTTGACAACCGCTGTCAGATACGCTTGCATCAAGTCCGCGTCACGCGAGCGGTTTAGCGTATTCTACTGTTGCGTGTTTTATGTGCGTGATTTAGATCGCAACTTGATCGGTATTCACGTGTAAGCTTCTTGCATACGACTGACGTACAGTTGACGCGCAGCACCCGCGCAGTTTACGCATAGCTTAGGTGCAGTTCACGCGCAGCTAAACAATTACAAGAATACCATTTTGCACTAAGACGTAAACTTGATTGCAACTACACCGCAACTTGATCGGCGCGTCAAAAAATTACGTGATTTACCCTACTGGTCTACTTACCAACTATAGGCGTGAAACAACATTCATAATAGAAATTTATTATACGGTGAGTGTTAGAGGTGGAAGCGGTAGAAGTTAGGTGTATGCGCTGTTAATTGTTCTGTAATCTGATTGATTCAATAGACGGGAAAGACTGGCATTGCTCAAAAACTGTTTTATTTCAGTAGAGCTTCTATCATGTATGCAGAGCTCTATATCCAAATAATCTGCTGTACTTAGTTATCATATTGACCTCAATAGGCAATTTATTAAATCCGGGGTTTTTTATAGCCGTTATTAATAAACGAATGTATGAACTTAAATCCAAAGGTGTGGCAATAAGGATGTCATGAAGCAATGGATATTTGTAGAATTAATAATGATGAATGTGGATAAAGCGAAAGTAGTATGTCAGGATCGAGCAAAGTGGCGATCCATAGTCTCTGCCTACCCCTATGGGATACAGGCGTGACGATTATGTATGTATGTATTAATAATAATACGGACAATGTGAGTCCCTTGTACATTTTATTCGAAAATAATAGTTAGTATTAACTCGCAGCTCAGTTATATTTTGTTCATAGCAGAAAGTATGTTGTACTTACGTGCATCAAGCCTCGCAACCTAGCTTCGGGGATATTGCAAAAAAAATTGTTTATTTACACCGGCGCAGGAAATGGGATTTTGCATAAACTCGCGGTTAATTTAGTCGGTGCGGCGGAAAAATACACAGAAATTTAATCCGACCAAGTTTTTCGGCGAAACTCGGAAGAATAAACAAGGCACGCGAGACCCGAAACGTCAGGGATTGAAATTATCAAGTAATTTAATAAAGCCCGTGATAAGTGGAAGGAGCGGGGCGGGCTCGCGGCGAGCTAGATAAAAGGAAATAAGTTTAAACGAGAAAAGTTGCAGATAGCGCGCGGGTCGGCGCGCCGGTGACGAGCTCAGCCGAGGACATACGCCGCGCGCTCCAGCACCAACTACCAAGCTACAATATACTGTTCTGTTAGCTGAACTAATCCAACACTTACGTGGGCTGCATGATTTGTAGCCAGTTTGCTGAATGAAAGCTTTGGATTATAATTTTGTGGCTACCACCAGACGTCAAGGCTTTTGGGAATCTATTGGACTATATTATATCCTTCACTACATAAACATCTACTAAACATCTTATGGCAAGTAGTTGGTTACTATGTCATTCTCATCCCTATACACCTAGCATTATTATAGTTAGTTTTCCTTTCCATCATTCATTAATTTGGCCAACATAGAAGACCCTTAAAATAGACCATGCGATTAGTGTGACTTATTTTCTATTGCAATATATGGCGAGATGAGCATACCATTCGCCTGATGGTAAGCGATACGATCGCTCATGGACAGTAGCAAAACCCACCCACCATGAAAGGAAAGCTTGGCATTCCCCTGCGCTCGTCATCCTGAGACATACTAAAATTAAGAACCTAAATAAATTAATTTTACCATCTCCAGCCAAATTCATACATAGCGCAGTATGCAACCGTCCTAAGTGTAAATGATCCTCTATCTGCCGTGTTACCATCTAACTATCCAGTTGATAATGCGCTAATGCCCCGTAATATCGTCGGCGTGCCGTCTCAAGATAATGCCTAACTATTCATAAGCGCTCTGAGCGCGTTATGAGCTATCCTAATGTTATCTAGTGTAACTACAATACATGAAGGATAAACTTTAATGGTATCAGTTGGAGAGAGAATTGTAGGTATAATTAGGTCTGTCATCTCTCCCTCTCTCGTCAGCCACAGGAAGTCCACTGCTGAACATAGGTCTCCCCCAAGGATCTCCAAATTGACCTGTTGGAATTGGCCTGCATCCACCGACTTCTTGCAACCTAAACCAGGTCTGTAATGATAGGAATTTACTAACGGTGTGGCGCAGTTGGTTAGACGCCGGCTGTGATTCGAGAGTCCGCGGCTTCGATTCCCGCACCGAGACAAAATTTGTGAGGCCCACAAGTACTTGTTGACTTGTGTCAGGAGATACAAAAGGTCGTAGCTTCTGATACCCACGATACAAGACATAATTGATCTTAATATGGGGACAATACTATTGATGTGACTGTTGGGTGTGTTTACTTATTATTTATCTATATATATAGTATAGATGGGTATGTTTGAGTACATTAAAATGTCATGAAAGTAGCTAAAAGTAATGGTAATAATAATTGCAGCTCACCAAATATATAGTATATTCATTATGCAACGCAGTGCTTCAACATTATGCTCAAATCTGGCTTTCGCATGCATCAGCATTAATACTGCCTTAGCAACTGCGATCTTGTGTACGGCATAACTCAGCCATGAAGTTGGACGCATTAGGTTTGGAAATAGAACACACGCAGGTAAAGTGTCTGAAATTCAGTCTGCATTCAACACATTGTTCCGTGTTGCCTCTGCTTTGGACGAGTGCAGCCATTGTTCTTATATATGTTTAATGTTCCTGTTTTATATTTGAGATTAAAATTGTAATTAGAAAAAAGAAATGGTCGCCTTGTTTCACGTACAGATCTTTTTTATGTTGAAGTTAAGATGTGATTTTTAAATAATTTGTTTATTAATTTTGTTAGAATGTAGTCTCCAGGTGAATTTAATATCGACTCCTAATGCAAGAATAAAGTTGATATTTATTTGGTTTAATGTTCAAATTACAATCGACTCCCTCGGTGGCGTGGTTGTACTACGGTATGATTACAAAGAGGAGGTCTCGGGTTCGAATCCCGGGTCGGGCAAAGCGATATTGGATTTTTCTATTAATTATCAGCCCGGAGTCAGGAATTTGTGCCCGATATGGCGATAGGCTCACCCCCTATCACATCATGAGACGGAACACATAAGGCAAAACGTGGGTGTCCTGGTTGCACCGCTGCCTACCCCTTCTGGAAAAAAGGCGTGATGTCTATGCATGTATGTATGAAATTACCATAAAAACAATAAAATGGCATAAAACGGTTTATCTAGGTAAAGAGGATTTAGTTTCATATCTTTAATATAAATTACTTTTGTGTAAATTATAATATTATGGTTGAGAATCTGATGATTGAGAAATGAATTAATTTAAAACGTTTATGAATAAACGACAAGAGTAAAGTTTGTAATGATATAGTGGTTCAGTTGAGATGCTATAAATTAATACTGAGACTTAAGCAGGTCGGGGCATACTTCTAAATAATGAATAGTTTACTTAGGACTTCGCACAAAATTAAAAACTCTACTGAAATAACTACAGTATTGAACATAATATATAATTATTTGTGTGTACGTATACTCCCTAATAGAAAACACATGATAGGTTTGTTAAGATTCAATTGTAAAATTGCAGAAAAATCGATATCCAAGCGTGCTTCTCCTTTCCCGAATTATAGATGGATAGATCAGGGATTTATCGCTGATCATCATGTGAGCGATGTTATAATTTCGGTTCCGTAGAGTTAACATATTATAGTATTTTCTAATGATCATGATTTTCTATAATAGACGTGTATCTTTTTACACCCAGTTATCCGCTCGCTCATTCCTGACGTTATTCTATTAAAAATAGTTGTCCAAAAGATTTAATCACGACATAGCTGAAGTCTACCCGCTTAGTGCTCTCATTTCAGTAATGAAGTAGGTGTGCAAAAGTTACGGGATTGCGCCGCAGTCGCGCCGCTCTCCGACACTTGGGAATCCACGACATCACGACACCCGGGGCCCGCTAAATTAACACTCGATCATTAAGTTATATTTAATAGCGTATTTCCTCATTTCATGTGTTTTTAATTTTGATAATGCACATAATAATTTGCCAACCCGCACTAGGCCAGCGTGGTGGACTATATGGCCTAACCACTCTCAATCGATTTTCTCGATTGTAGAGTAGGCCCGTGCCCAGCAGTGGGACGTATATGGGCTGATAAAAAAAAACATAATAATTTAAAAGTCGTTTGATATATATATCAGTATGGGTGCCCAAACACGGGCTTGTCTACTTTGGGACCCACATATTTTATAAACAAATGACTGTAAAATGTGAATGTGTTCATTGTATTTTCTTGGAGATTATTCACAATTAATTTTATTTATTTATTTATAGCAATCGTATTGTAGTTAAATATCTTGGGTTCTCTATCTCTAGTCTGTCTATATAAATAGTTTTCCTAAAGATTTAATTACACACATAGCCCAAGTCTGCCCGCACAGTGCACTCGTTCCAGTAATGAAGTAGGTGTGCAAAAGTTACCGGATTGAGCCGCTCTCAGACACTCCGGTCCCGTCTCTCTACGACACCGCGACACCCGGCGCCCGCTAAATTAAATACTCGACGCCAACTCTTAGACAACTCGCAGACAACTTGAAATATTTATTAAGTTTGATGAGATGCCGGGATGGGTGTTGTGATTTATTAGTTTGATGTTATGGGAACAAAAGATTAGTTATATATTGGAGTGTTTGTATTGATCAGTATCGGTAAAGGTGTGGTTTATTTTTAAACTAATTGTGTCCGCTAGTAGTAGATACTTTTTTTTTTCATTAATATAAAACTACTAATCAGAGATGTATCCTGGAATTCAACACCGCGACTACTGTCTTCCCACCCACTCTGTAGCTAACACGCAACCACAAATATAACCAAACTGTGAAACCATATTAAAAATAATATAAATATATTTCACACAGACTTAGTTATTATAAACACTATGTTAATAATAGTTGTACGAAATGTGTATCAAATCTTTGTATAAAAGGATTTCACCGTCTGGCGAGCATCTTTACCGTTCTATTTAGTACATTTGTTGGCGTAATAAGTGCTGCCTCCGTCTTCAACGGTTTATTTTATGTATTTCATTTAGTATAAACTGTTATTATGGTCTCAATTTTATACATTTTCTTCTGTATTAAACAGAAAATATTAATGCCTCACCCTCCCTTTGTTTTAGGCAGTTTTGTTGTGGTATAATTTGTACTATTTTAGATCAACATTTTTGGCGTATTTTCGACTGGTCTAGATCATATTCAACTGTTCTGTCTAAGCCCCTTTGAAACCCGCCAAGGCATCTCTTTTATGTCCTTAAATGCTGACAAACTACTACTCATTAAGTAAGTTGCATCCTTGCGAAAACCACAATCCTTTCTGCATCACTAATAATGCGGGCTACAAAACCTATTTTCCATTTTCCAATTGATTTGTTAATGTACTAACAAACATTTTATTGGTCATAATAATCGCACAACGGAACGAAAACACAATAAAGAGTGCTCAAGTAAAGCATACAAAAATGTTTACGAGCCGTAAAGAGTTGAGCTGCGGGCTCTCCTCTACATTCTGTTGTTGCAACGGTTCAGTTAACATCTTCGTAAATATTGTTGTTTGTGCAACTCCTGTGCGCCGAAAAAAACAGCTTTTGAAACCGGTGCCAGTCGTAAATTTACTAAGACCTTTGTGAATTCAGCTAACAGTGTTTGTTTAAAAAACTGCACTTCACACGGCCCGGCGAAACAAACAAAAGCTCCCTACAATTCTAGTGCATAGAAAAACGGTGCGTTCCGCTTATTTCAATGGTGATTCGCCCCGCGCGGCAGAAAAACTGGAACCCGGCGTTGTACGTGTCCACTGTAAATATTTTTACTTTTTGAAGGATTCGCGAAAATATTGTGAACAATGGACCGTGATTGGCCGTGCTTGCACGCCGTTGATTGTGCAATGTATTCTTTGTAGTTGATACTTCTTATTTGATATCCTCAATGCAGTATGGTTTCAATCCATGAGTTGTAATGATTTGATTTAAGATTTTACTATAAAGAATCGTGTGCTTCTGTATCTGTTATTAAGTTTTTGAGATATTGTCTGATTCTGATCATGATTCTGTGACACTGAATGAGTATTCAGTTTATGTGAGTACATAAAATCAGTAGCCGAACGAGGGAGCTCACCTGAAGACCTCGTACTTCACAGCCATTGCACGCAGAAACCTCACAAATATGTCTTATGTATGTATAATAGAGTTTATAAGCTGGAGAATTAAACTGGCTACTTTTATTATAAAAAGAACGCTTCTTCGTGAAATTAGTATCGCAATTTTCTGCAGAATAATTCACTAAAACAACTCAACATTTTATTCAAAAATTAACTGATTCAACTCAAGAAATTACTTCGCTAGTCACAAAGGCAACCCATCTAAACATTATATTACACAAGTAGCGAGTTTTCTTTGACAAATCTGTCGCGATGGCTGCGTAAACAGGAACGAAAGGGCCCTAACTTCTCGCTTGAGAAGTTCTCTCAATGGTCTAAACGTTATGCCTACGTCACTGGTCTTTTGTCCTTAGTTTATTTAAATACATCTGAAGACGAACGCAAGAGTAATTCTTAATAAATTTTTAAAAGAAATATTATTAAGGATGGAATGGGTAATTACATACTTTAGTAATGGAGGTTTGTTTATGTTTATTAAATAAGCATCGTAGGTTAAAATTGATGAGGGATTTTGAGAACCTGAAATAAATGCTCGCTGATTTGTCTCGGTGTTTAGATGTAACCTAAGGTCTGTTGTTTTATAGCCATTTTCAAATAAATTGAAACACCACCCTGCCACAAACATAGCTCAGACCCCACAGTAAGATACTAAGTCAAATATCGCGGATATCAAACAATGCGAGACGCCTCAATCTGAAACAATGATTAGGGGTCAGACAAACGATATCTTTTTTTATTACATTGACTGGCGAGACGAGCATGCTAATCGCCTGATGGTAATCGATACGACCGCTCATGGACAGTAACAAAATCAAACAACATCATAAATTACAGAGCAATGCTTGGCATTCCACTGCGCTCGCCACCCTGAGACATTAGGTATTAAGTCTCATTATGTCCAGTAGTTACGCTGGCTACAATGTCCTTCAAACCGGAATACAACAATTCATTTACACTGCTGTTTGTCGGAAGAAGTAGACATTGCGGTGGTACTCACCCAGGCGGCCTCTCACATATGAGACACTCAACACCTGATGATGCCGCAGAGATTATTGACTCCCGTTTTGCAGACGACTTCTTTACAAAATCCACTACCAAGGCAATCAAAGTATTTGTTACATACACACGTAACATAAATATTTGAACTAGAAAAGTAAGTAATTGCCACGAGTTATTTTTACAAAATAAATCGCTTCGCACTTCCAACTAAGCTGTGCATTTACAGCTTCGACCAAGTCATTCGTTTACAAAACGATAAAACGCAATAACTAGTTAAACTGCATTCAACCGTCTCTATTAGCGGGTAATTCAATAAATCTAAAGAAATTGCTCCGGTGGTAATAAATTGCGCGGATGCATACCGGCTACCTTTTGCCGGGTATTTTATGAAAACTCCGTTTGTACCTGCTTTTTGCGCTATTGGAGCTATTAACTGGCTTCTAATGGAACTGTTAATCAGGGATCGCTCTGATGCAGTGATGTTTTCATTCAATGTGTTTTTCTTTGGTGTCTGAGCGTTTTATGCTATTGAGATATTTTTGCAAAGTGACTGTTTGATACATGCATAGCGATATAGTATCGTTTGGTGTGAAGTGACTATTTAAGTGTATTGCAATAGAGTATTGACTGCGGAGAGTTGATTGTCTAACATTGGTCGAACAATTGTCCATGAAAATGTACTTGTGTTTGGTCTGTTTAAAAGGATTATGCACCTTCTGTATTTTGGATGCGGATATTCTATCCCAAAATTAATTGTAATAGACCTTAACCCAAACAAAAAATTAAAGTAGTTAAATGTTTTTTTATTGCGTTTTCTTGGTGTGTAAGAGTACCTACTACCTCTCCCACCCGTTTCTTCCTCTTGAATTTAATGAAGTCTTGGGTTCAAATTCAAGGTCGGACAATACTTAAATACAGACACACAACGGCTTTAGGTTTAGCTTCTATCGTATCTTAACTTGGAAATAAACTCGGCAACTTGAAGGCAAAACCTACAATCTGTATTATTTTTACTAGTGCTAACTGGTAGGTCTCTCATATATCAGGGGCCACCTGGGTAGGTACCACCGCAATGCCTATTTCTCCCGCCAAACACCACTGTAAATGCACTGTTGTGTTCCGGTCCAGTAGTTAGTGGACATAATGAGACTTCTTATGTCACCTTATGTCTCAGGATGGCGAGCGCAATCGAATGCCAAGCATTGCTTTGTACTCGTAATCCATAGTGTTGTTTTGTTTTAATAATGTCCATGAGCGGTCATATCGCTTACCATCAGGTGAAGGGCATGACCGTCTCGTCATTCATCACTATGAAAAAATCTGTCGACACTTTCGAGGATACAAGCGTGGATATATATATGAATACATATATTTCAGGAATCCTGAGATTGTGGCTCTAGACACTCCACAGGCCGTTAAGAGGCGGAGTGGAACCCCATACGTCACTATCATTTATTTATCAGGCCCATGTAAACAGAACATAACTTCATTTGCCGGCCGCTCCGTGTTTGATTAAAATTTATCGAGCTAAATTCTCATTTGTCTCGGCCTTGCGCCCCGCTATGGTAAGTTAGACAAATTATTTCTAATCTACAGTTGGATTGTGTGAAAACTTTAAAATACTGCTACGGTTTTTTGTTTTGTAGAGTTAAATTAATTTACATATTAATTTTATTAAGTGCGTGATGGCCTGTTGGTAAACGGACTAGACGCGGCCTGCCAACATGTTCATGCCTCTTGGTGGTCGCGGGTTCAAATCCCAGGGCCCACCTCTGACTTTTCGGAGTAATGTGTGTTGATAGTCAATCACCAATCACTATAACAGTGAAGGAAAACATCGTGAGGAAATTTGCATACCATAGCGGCTTGCAAGAATTTCTATGGTATGTAAAAGTCCACCAACCCGCACTAAGCCAGCGTGGTGGACTATATGGCCTAACCCCTCTGAATCGTAAACTCAATTGTAGAGGAGGCTCATCATGCCCTGCATTGAGACGTATCTGGGCTGATACAGTACATAAATTTTATAGGTTAAAGTAGATGGATTAGAGTATTGTCTACCACCTTGGTCTAATGTAGATTGTCAGATTTCAAATATTTTTGAAGACGAAAGATGTAAGTAAGTTTTCATCGGTTGTTCACCTTCAACTAGTGTCACGAGACCCAGTACTTATGCCTTTAAAGATTTAAAAATGTTGTTGTTGGTGTATAGTCCATCTCAAAATGATATATGATAACATTGCAGCGGTAGTGAAAGTGTTTAGACAGTGCTTTGGTGATATTATGTAAAATAAGTATGAGGTGGTATTAAAAAGTGAAAATCTATAAGGAAACCCTCTGTTTGGCAACGGACTTCCTGTGCTGAATATACTGTTTATGGTGTTATAAAAATCATATATCTTAATTCAAACCACTAACCCTTTCTTACTACTTATCGCAACACATATCTACAACTCTAAACTCTCCAAGCTATAAAGAATATACCTTTAGCAACGTGATGACAAACAGCTCGCTCGACACTCGACACGACGCGCTGCTTCTCCCGGTTCTCTGCAATCGCACACTACATTTGGCAAACATTGGATTAGCATAGTGTCCTCCTCTATCGGCGACCTGCATGCTCTGTTGTACATCGAGCAGGGAGGGACTGTAGGAATGAGAAACGTGTGGGGGTTAAATATATTGTTACTTTGCGGGTTCGTTTAAAGCATTTTTCCATTTCAATCATTGTCTCCTTAAAACTTACAAAGTCAATTGCTAATATTTTTAACAATCGATTGTCATGTTATTTTCGTTTTTTAATGGCAGTGACTGAGCGGATCATCAGAGAAATTATAATTAATTACAAAAGTATCTTGTCACTTTTTCGTAATAAAGACAGCGATGTATGGTCATCTGATTAAGCCAGTATTTTGTATCATTCTATCGTTATCTATGATATGTGGGTCCTATCCCCCGCACCACATAACCTACTCCTCGCCCAGTCGATGTCTGCTTGGGTTTCATTCGATTACATTACCTGCACTCGGATTATAACTCGGCCGCGGCTGATTGAATCGCTGCGTCCACCGTCCACCTCGCCACTAGTTCTAGTGTTGTATCATTCATCGATATTTATAAGTGCTGTTATTTTTGTTTTGAAAATAGGTTTAGTTCAGATTTATGCTCTGCGGACGTCGTCATTCTTTAGTACTGCTTTTATTTTAGCTAGATGAGTGTTTGTAGAACGAAAGTGTTTAGTGGCAATATTCGCGTGTTCGGCCATGCTTTGAAAGGCATGTTACACTGTCTACATTTATTTTACAATTCTTAGTGTTACTTAAACTGTTTGGTGTAAGATTCGTCTTTTCTAATAGAGTCTATCTGTGCCTATCCTCACGGGAATCTAATAGGCGTGAGTTTATCTTAGTTTATGCTCATATAGATTGGTGGTATCATATTTGTGACTACGACAAAAATGATGATGGTCGCATTTTGGAATTAGCCAGTGTACGGTCAGTGCAATATACAAGGACAGCATAATTATGTCCATCACCCAATAGTCGATGTTACCTGGATCGTCTATGTAGCCACTTTGACATACTTATAAAAATCTCTACAGTATAATACTAATTCCCACTTATTTAATTACATAAAGCAGTGTATACTTAGAACAGATATTATGTAAAAACAAGGTATTTAGATGTGGTTTACTAAGCTTGTTCGGCACAGAGAACAGGATTTTTCTGGATTAAGATAAACACCCAGGATCTGAGTTTCATTCCGGGGAATGCCTTCCTTAATTTGTTTTCCTTAATTAGCCTCGAGCGAAGTTTGATACAATTAATTGAAATTTTGATTCGGATGACAGAAATATAATGCTGTAAGTTTATATCCCTTTGTGAGATTTAAAAGTATTTTTTACTTGTTAAAAATAGTGTATAGACTACCTCGGTGCCGTAATTGTACCATCTATGGTACAATAGTAAAGTTGAGGTCTTGGGTTCGAATCCCGGGTCGGGCAAAGAGATAAAAGGTTTTTCAATTCATTATCATCCGCGGGTCAGGAATTTGTGCCTGATATGGCGATAGGCTCACCCCTTATCACATCGTGGGACGTAACATATAAGGCGAAATGTTGGTGCCATGGTGGCGTCTCTGTCTACCCCTTCTGGAAAAAAGTCGTGAGTTTATGTATGTATGTAAAAATAATGTCTTATACTTATAGCAAATTATTTACAACATTTATTTTTGGGGTCTATTCAATTTCCTATGATGCTCAGTTTGTGTTTTTCCTTTCAATGGAGTTAATTACACTAAATACATTACCTTTTTAGCTATCAGCACAACTGCATGCAATTGTAAATATTTAAAGACACAATAACCTGACACCAAT
Source organism: Theretra japonica (assembly GCA_033459515.1). Taxonomy (NCBI): domain Eukaryota; kingdom Metazoa; phylum Arthropoda; class Insecta; order Lepidoptera; family Sphingidae; genus Theretra; species Theretra japonica. Next base: position 13,773,093 of record CM065939.1, on the reverse strand, counting down.
GATGTTTCAATAAAGATGACGCGAATCCATATTGCGACGTTTAAAAATTGTCCCACTATGCATATACCTAATTATTAATAATATTTAATGACATTATTAGTGAATGAAACAGATCATACAGAAAGTACGAGACGGAAAGAGACAGCGTTGCGCTGTTGCTATGCGACTAGATGAAATTGCACCAACTGCTCGAATTTGAACGCCTCCGTTTCGACGCGCTTGTGCGATATCTACCTCATTATGTTTATATAGGGTATATCAAGACTGCGACCGAAAACGAAGCCAGGTGGTAGTTTTAGTGACTAAAGACACAATGCAACTAAAAATTTCTCAAAAAAAGCGGCAGGTTTTTTTAATATTTTTTTTTAAATCATCGCATTTGAGTGGTAAATATCTAGTTTTTGCTTAAAATATAATTTAAACTCTAACGCACCATTGTGTCTTTAAAAATAAACATTTTGGGAAAGTGATGTATTTACTACCGAAATACGACGATAAGTAAAAAAATACAACAAAAAGGTCGTCCCTTTTTGGCGAAATTTTTAGTTGCATTGAGTCTGTAATCATTAAAACTACCTCCTGGCTTCGTTTTCGGTCGCAGTCTGGATATACCCTGTATATAAATAATTGCCCAACACAGACAACTCTAACCCTCATCCATATAAGAACTTCATACTCCACAGCAGCGAGTATATTTTCCAATCCTTCCATTAGGGTTATCAGATTACGGGTAGGCGTGGGTGCGTAAGACACGGCGAAAATTCCTGCGCAGTGGCGCCCCGCTGCGGGCGGTAATTGCACCCGGGCGGGGCCGGTCTTCTGCACCAAACCTCATTTGCACCAGCACCAACCAACACCCCTAACTGACGGTTCTCGAAAGTATTTCGAAAGGGTTGGAAGTGATAAGTTAGTGAGTTTGTGGCGAGTGGAATTTGAAATGCTTGAAGATGACTCTTAAATGGTAGAAACATGCTATAATCTAAACAACAGAGTGAGTTGCCTCGATCAGGTTGCAGGTATCTATACAAATGGTCGGAGAGATATAAATTTAGGGCTAAATTAATAATACGATTATTTAAGTTTTTTCGATCCTTCATAGTGGCTTATTTATTATAGTTACGGTTGTTAAAACATCTTTGTAGGGCTAAGTGATTAAATATTAACTAATTTCTTACACCGGTCTCGCGGTATTACGAGTACTTGGTCATCCATAAGGTATCGTAATTAAAATTAATGTGTTTTAGTTTAGTATATTATTCAGATGGACTAGGGCATTGTTTTGAGCTCGTTATATCTCGATAGTTTCTGCATTATATACTCAACCACTTAAGCTTTCCGTCACACTAATAACTATAAAATCGAGTTCAGTTAGTAAAGCCGTCAGCCCTTCCCACTGCCGGTTACACACTCAGCCAATTTATATCGCGAGAGGGCAATTACCGACGTTTTCCGTCGTTTTCGCTGGCTAAACGTCATTTGGGGAAATTATTTCGTCGGCGGCCCTACGGACCGGCCCGAATCGCCTCCGGGCAGGTGATAAACACTATGGAGACAACGTTATCGCGAATTTCGTTCGAGTTAATTTGGTAGGGGACTTTCCGCTTCGTTTTAGTTTGTTGTTTTATGTTATGCATTGATTGTAGATAGTTATGTGGGATGAATATTTATTTTAAAAAGTGTATTGGACAGCTGTGGTTGTATTATATCGTTGTTGTGGAAGAATGTTTAGTGTTGAGGGCGGGTATGGCGACGGAAAGCTTTTAGATATCCATCCATCAGCCAAAGGAAGTCCACTGCTGAACATAGGCCTCAATGATTTCCACAGTGACCTGCTGGAGGCATCTTGCATCCCAATAGTGGGTGGACGTCCCACTCTGCGCTTTCCGCTTTTAGATGTGCTTGCCTTGAAATAACCAAACGTGTATCAAAATATATCTATCCACCAAGCAATTTTCGGATAGTATGGTACGTCAACTTCTAAACCTCTTCAGATAAAACATTTTCATAACAGAGCAACATCTTATTTTTCCTGCCTATGTTTCACATTCGCGTATGGTCACCACCCGCCTGCCTTAAGTTAAAGCAGGTCTCATACAAGGGACTAAGTAGAATTGACGTACTTTCGAATTTCGTATTCTTAAACATCAGATATGCAGGACTTCTCATGACATTTATCAGCTGCAGTATCTAAAGAGCGTTTCTCAATCGTTTTGTGACTACAACAAAATCTTTGCTTATTGAATTAATTTAAGCAAACATAGTAGCCGACAAAGTCCAGCGGATTAGCAAGTTGAAGTGGCAATGGGCGGGGCACATAGCACGGAGAACTGATGGCCGATGGGGCCAAAAAGTTCTCGAATGGAGGCCACGAAGCGGAAAGCACAGCGTGGGACGTCCACCCACTAGGTGGTCAGAAGACCTGGTAAAGGTCGCGGGACGTCGCTGGATGCAAGCTGCCTCCAACAGGTCACTGTGGAAATCATTAGGAGAGGCCTATGTTCAGCAGTGGACTTGCTTTGGCTGATGGATGGATGGATGGAATTAATTTAAGTGAAATGCAATTTGGAATTCATAAAGGTGTTTGGAGGCTCAGTAAATTGGCTGATCAATTAGTCGCGTCGCGTTGTGGCGTTGTGTAACGTAGACACATGCCAGTTAGTCTGTTTGCATCTGTAATTGACGCGGCTTTGTAACAATATCTCATTCAAATCATTAGCTATTCGGTGGAAACCAACGTGTTACTGCATTTTGCGTTTTGTTTGTTTAAGGTTTTCAGGCAGTGGATTTATTTATGAAGGAATAGTCTATTTCGAGGCCGTTTGTGAAGTGATCATTACGCAGCTTGGTTTCAAAATTTGACATACTTTGATAGTTTTTGAAACTCATGCTTTAAAAATGCTGTCTAAATCTTATGTGAGCTTATGTAAGCCATGATAAGTAGTTGCTTTATATTTAATGTGCCCGCTTGAATATGATCCTCTCGATTGTATTGTATTCAAAAAGCACAATTAGCTCAATATTTGTAATCGCCATTAATTGTTTAACTATCAGACATACTAGCAGTAAATACGCACCTTTATAAACCTTTCAAGATGTAAATACAAGAATGTAATTTTAATGGTACTCATAAAAAAAATATTAAAACCCCAAGGCTGAACGAACACTTTTCCTTTGCCATTAAAAAAATAAAAACACACACAGACACAGTACACGTGTTAAATAAAGAGTGGGTTTTAAAGTTTTAACACGCGGTAATTAGTTTAAAAGCGTTCTTCATTGGCTGTAGTTATTTAATTTTAACACTTTCGTTCACTGCGTGTAATGGAACGGGCTTCGCTCTCGTGTCTTATTAATGGTAGTACACACGGCTCGGCACTTAAACCTTTTATGTTGTTGCAATTCTTTTTAAAATCCTATTGTTTTATTGGTTACTGTGTTGTTTCGTTTTATACTCGAAGTTATACCTATAACATACTGTGTGCAATGAAATTGTGGAAATTGTAAGAATTAGTTCGCGTTTATTTTAAGAAATATTGTTTATTAATTTTAATTACTTCGGTTTTTGCTGAATATGGATCCAAGACCGCTTGAATCCACGTGAAAAGGTGTGTTAAATAAGCGCGGAGAAGATAAGATAATAAACAGAAAATAAAAAGCTAATGGTTTCTTAGATTTACGCGAATGTTACACATTGAAAGAAGTGATAGAAACGTCGGGAAATTAAAAAATGTAAAAATAAAATCAAATTCGTAATAAAATCCGTAGATAATAAGCTATTCACCATAAATAAACACACAATTATTTTAAACCACACAAGCTTATCAACCTGTGCCACATTTACATATCTTCCAACAATAATGTAAATGCTAAACCACATGCAGTTCCCGAGTAAAGCCTCTTTGAGCCAATTACCTAAATGTGATAGAGGCATTAGTTGAATTGACTCACAAGTTGGTCTCTGTCTCGCCTCGCCCGATGAACCGAGCCGTGGACTCGCAAAAAGTTAAGAGTACGTATCAGTTAGTCTACGGAGCTCTCAGAATTCCAAAGTTAGGTTTTTCCTGAGGGGCGTAATTGGGTGGGAATTTTAGGGCTGGATTTTTAAAACGAGCGTTTAAAATGTAAAAATGTTTACGAAATATTAATTGTTGTTGTTTTTTTTTTATTGTAAGTACAATAATCATATTTTTATTTGTAGAATGGATTGATATGATGTGTTGAAAATGTTACTGACTCTACCATTTTCAAAACGACTTCAATTCTCATTTCTCGATTTCACGTTATGTTGGCATATTATAAACATGTTAAAAATTATGTCTTGTTACAGTAGCTCTATAGACAAATAAGTTTTTTTAAAACTAAGTCTACCCGCAATTTCAACACATAAGTTGACGTCGCGTAGAGCTTTTTGGATATCTATCGATTGGCTACAAACTCTCTCGCAACCAAACATTAAACTGCCTGTTATGACAAATCATAGATGAGAGTGTTCTTGCATGCAAGACATATACTGCCCATAATATTTAGATAAATCTTAGACACAAGTCTTCTAGTTCCGTCTCTGTTCGTCACTCGAAGCCGTGAGTTGGTAACGAGTTCGCGGACGCTCTACTGGTAGATACAAGGCTTATTTTTATAACACTTGCGCACAAACTGTTTGCATTCCTATTTACTACTTGCCAGTTGTTAATTGTCTTAACTTTGTCCGGCGAGCAAGAGGCGTTTCGGATAACGCTCTTTGTTTGTTTTTTTTTGTGTTCTCCCTGTCTTAAGGAGTTGGGTGAATGGCTTTTGTTTGTTTTGCATAAATAATTATAATGTATAGTAGTGGGTATTTATGCAATGATAAGAAAAAAAGTACGTATTTAAAATTTTAAATAATCGAACCTGCTAAAAATCAGCAAATTATGGTAGAGCCATTAGAATAATTTTAAGAATTTTTAAGATAAATAGTAGGAAACAAATACAAAGAAACAGGAGGAGCTACTAACTGTAAAAAAAGTTACCTAATAATTCATATATCAATAAGGAAACATTATTCTCCGTTTAATTGCCAATTAAAAATAGCGCCATCTATTAGCAAAATTATGAACCATCACTAAGTTCTGAATAAGGCTGCCTACATACTATCAGTGTAATAGCAAATTAAATACAACACAGTAAAGTGTTGGCACGGCGCGGCGCGGCGCGGCGTGCGTACAATACTCATGTTTTATTACAAGCCGTTTGTCATACTCGGTGCCATTCGTTCGGGCGGAGGCCGGAGGGCCAATAACAGTATATTACAGTCCTCCTGCGGTCAGCGGCGTAGTTATATCTCGCTAGATACCGTATATCAGTCCTTATACCTCGCTGTGCTGAATCACGCGGTCAAGACTAACTGACGGAATGGCTTGATGGTAATTTATTGTGATAAAGATTTGTAGTTTATCAATTATGCATAAGCTTATATCTGCATCTCCGAAGAAGGCATCGTGAATCGTGAATGTGTTGCCGGCTTTTCAAAATTGGTTGGAAATGTAAAGAAATAGGACGGAAGAAAGAGTAGTGTGTTGGAGGTCTGGCAATCTTACTAACAGAATCAAAATGATGTATGTTTATTTCTCTCGCCAAACAGCAGTGTAAATGCACTGTTGTGTTCCGGTTTGAAGGACTTTGTAGTCAAAGTAACTACTGGACATAGTGAGACTTAACATCTTATGTTTCAGGATGGCGAGCGTAGTGGAATGCCAAGTATTGCTTTTGTGGTTTGGCTTGGTTTTGCTACTGTCCATGAGCGGTCATAACGCTTACTATCGGGCATATGGCATGCTCGTCTCGCTATTCATTGCGATAAAATAATGGTTTTATATTTTAGACACGGTCTGAATATTTTATAAAAGAAGCTCTACAATTACTTTAGCAGCCACAAAGAAAACTGTTAGTTAAACTGAGCCTTAGAACACGCCTATATAATGTTATTACAGAAATAAACATTATTTTTAATATGTTGTAACATTGTATTATAAAAAATGACACGCGTGTCCTTCAATAGGTAGGCTGGCGAACAATGATACTTACAAAATTTTTATATGTTGTCAATATTTCTCTTTCATATATTTAATTATATACATAATATACATGACGCCTTTTTCCAGAAGGGGTAGGCAGAGGTGCTACGAGGACACCCACGTCCTACGATGTGATAGTGGGCGAGCCTATCGCGATATCTAATATCACTATACCCGACTCGGGATTCGAACCCAAGACCTCAGCGTTGTTATTGTACCGTAGTACAACTGCGCCACCAAGGCGGTCTATAACAGATCGGCTTCAGTTGAATGCAATATATAATTGTCATCTTCTGCCACAGAAAGTCCACTATCAAACAGACCTTCCAAGGACTACAGCAGTGACCTGATTTATTACAGCAATACTACGAGTATACGTCTTCCAGAAATTAATAGAAAATGCCATACGTATAAAGCATCGCGTGGCCTAAAAAGTAAAACCTAAAGGATATTAAAATAATACATCAAGATCACGCCTTTTACCCAGAAGGGGTAGGCAGAGGTGCAACAAGTACACTGACGTTTCGTCTTGTGTGTTGCGTCCCATGATGTGATAGGGGGCGAGTCTATCGCCATTGAAGGATATTAACAAAGTATTATTATCTGCAAAAGCCCAGCAGAGCGGTATTTGTTTGCTTTCATTGATTTATTTGCCTCTATAATGTAGTTTGGTTAATATAACGGCTGTAAACGAAAAGGCTACGTGTTCGATCGTCGGAGCGGGACATATTATATCCATCCATCCATTCATCAGCCAAAGGAAGTCCACTGCTGAACATAGGCCTCTAAATGATTTCCACAGTGACCCGTTGGAGGCAGCCTGCATCCAGCGACGTCCCGCGACCTTTACCAGGTCTATACCTTTACCATATTATACTTTTGTTTTTATCAGCCCATATACGTCCCACTGCTGGGCACGGGCCTACTCTAAAATCGAGAGGATCGATTGAGAGTGGTTAGGCAATATAGTCCACCACGCTGGCCTAATGCGGGTTGGCGGACTTACATACCGTAGAAATTCTTTAAAATCGCTACGGTATGCAGGTTTCCTCACGATATTTTCCTTCACCGTTAAAGTGCGTGGTGATTGACTTTCAATACACACATAACTCCGAAAAGTCAGAGGTGTGCCCTGGGATTTGAACCCGCGACCACCGTGAACATGTAGGCAGCCGAGTCTGGTCCGTTACCAACAGGCCACCACGCACTTTTACTATATTATACTTATATAGGTATATATAAATATTTGTCTCCGTTCTGAGCGGTGTAAGACTCAAAAGTCGCACGTATATTATACTCACGATACGTAAAATTATGTCATTGGGGTCGTAGGTCATGACTACGTGTATAACATTTGGTAGTATTTCCTCCTTCATATTTAATTAACTCGTAATGACGCTTTCAGCTAATTAGAAATTTTAATAATTTATTCAATAGTTTAATTTGCAAGGGGCGTGTTCAAATGACGTGTATTTGTTTAATTTTATTATTTATGACAAGTAATTATGGTAACAGAGGTTATAAAACCATAATAAATAACAAATACTTGTTAAAACTTATTTATGTGTTTTAATCTAGTAATTATAAGCGCTAGATAATTAGAATTTTAAGAGCGATAAGCGCCCGTGCTTATTGACACGAAAGCTTTAGTGTAATTTAAATAAAATTAATGTATAACCATTGGTCTTTTAAATATAAACGAGTTGAAATCGGAAACTATGGAATATCGTCTGCTATATACTCGTAATCTTACGTCATATTTCTCTAATGCGTTTTTCTTGCATATTATATGATGTAAACAAGTGAACGGCTGATATGTTGCTAATTATTGCCGCACAGCGCACCGTGCTGTACGGTGGTACGGTCGCAACATATTCGATCGTTTATTACAGGCTTTACGTCAAATACAAATCTACGAATAATTTAGTATAATCAGAGGCATCAAAATATGATGTATACTAATACATGTTTTATGGTCACATTTAGGAACGCCTGTATGTTTTTATTTTTTTTTATTGCCGTTATAGGCAGACGAGCTAGCGGCCCGCCTGATGGAAAGCGGCCACCGCTGCCCATAGACCTTCGCAGTGCCAGGAGTCCAGCACAAAAAAGTCGCTGCCTCCCTTAAGGAGAGTATTCTATAATACCAATTTGTTCTTTTTTTTTGTAATTTCTGTTAGTCATATGTTAATAAATCTTAGTGTTTCTTAATATTTTGTCACATTTTATTTTACAGTTTTTATATATTTTGTTTATTCTCTCTATTGCCATACTTTTTGTTTCTTGGGTTTGTAGATTTTTTTTTATTTTGTAGAGTATAATTAATGTTAAAACAAATGTTGTGTTCGCCTATTATTGGCACGTATACTTGTATAGAACAATTGTTACATTTATTATAACACTATTATGTATACTGTGCTTTTGGTGTTCCAAATAAATAAATAAACACAGTTCTCACATATTGTATAGAAATTATCGACAAAGTATGAAAATAGTAGTGGTTGGGCCAAGCTAGTCATCAATATAAATATGTTAAGGAAAGCCCACAGGTTTACTACGAGGAGTCATGCGAAGTCATTAAACAGCAGCCCGTTTCGTGCCAACTATTTTTAATTTCCATTTACTGGGCGGAATTTTAATTGAAGCACCTAGGAGGCTTCATTGTCGAATGCCTTCAATTTTTTCCCCTCGAATTAAAAACGTCAGGATTATATTTCGGATAATGAAAAATATCTCGAATGCTTTGTTAGGTATTTGATGATTATTTTTTAGTTTTGGCATTGATGACTGGGTTATCCATCCAATTGCGAGTGTGACTCACGGCCTTAATTTAAACTGACAACATTGATTTGATTTCCAGGATTTGAAATTATTTCCTGGGATAGATGTCTGGCAGACGCTTGGCTATAAAATAATTCCCATTCATATTTATTGCCAGTTATTGTATGTTTAGCTCCGCAGATATTGGTTTCCGAAATCAACGAATATAGATAAGATCTCTGATATACATACATATTGCATAAACTGGGAAAGTCATATTTATACACCGCAGCCATAATACGGAATATAATGAGCACATATAACCATAGTTGAGACGGTTTAACGCAGAAGGCCCGTATAATACGATACAGGATCAATCCTAAGGTTGGGTTATTTATAAAGATTTTTTTTTGTAAATATCTTTTTATTTTTGTTCTGTATTTCGTGTTAATTGGCATATTAATAAAGTGTTTTTTATTGTTTTCCATAAGAATTTCTACGTTATTAAACTTGGACAACTTGCAAGAGGCAATTTGCAACAGGAGACAGGGCAATTCTCAATCGAGGTTAGTTGTGGACGTATACGAGTATAAGTCGTACTATCCACTTCAAATAATTATATTCCTGTTGAAGTCCAAAGTAAGTGTGTCACTATCTTTCTTTCTTTCCAGCGAAGGAAAGTCCATATTTAATCACAGGCTTCAATAACTTCCATACCTACTTTAAGCGTGGCTCCACCAACACGGATCTGTATTTGTCTCTCTTCGGCCAAACAAAAAAAAATAAAAAAACTTTTATATATATATATATATATATACTTTCTTAGTTACAAAATAGGAACAACTTTGATGCCCACACTGAGCTATGCCTGTCACGTGGCCATCGAGATAGGAGATTACAAAGGTGTTAGTACAATACATTATCGTAGAGTTGTAACTATAAAATAAAAATAAAAACAAATGTATTAAAAATTAAAAATTGTTTTAAAGAACAAAGGAAGTCCATAATTAATAGTTAATCTCAGGCATCAATACTCTGAAGTATCTGTATTTAGTATCAGCCAATACACAACCCACTGCACGAAGCTCCTCTGCAATCGAGAGTACGATAGAGAGGGTTAGGCCATACAGTCCACGCTAACCTAGTGCGAGTTCGCCAGCAACTTGGAAAAAAGCATTCTCCCTCGCATAATTTTTCCGTTTCACAACAAAACCCATAGTGGCGGAGTTCTCGTCCATAAATCATGTTAAATTAGTGTCTGCGGCGTGTGCGAGGCGTTAGTGGTAATCTTTATTAGCGCAAACTTTTCACTCTGCATTAGTCCCCCGGCCGTCGTTTGTTCCCGGAATTGTTATACACCCGGATATGTATGATGGGAAGTTTTTGCAGGAGCCGGGTTAATTAAAAATAAATATTTATGTTTTGTCTTGTAGTTTTATATTTGGTAAGTTTTTAAAGTTGTGAGACAATGGTTAATTTATGGTGATTTCAAAAAAAAAAATGTTAACATCTATGCATTTCTGTATTATAATTCTCTGTATATAGTATTAATATTATAGTTGTTACAAAATTGAGGTTTTTATTTGATGATTGTAAACATGATTAAAGCTATTTAAACAGAAAACTGGCCAGTATTTATAAAACCTACCTAAATATTCACCTAAATATTTTTTAGTTACACAGCTCCTAGCTATAGAATGTACATAAAAAATAATATTTTCAGCACCTTTAGAAATAGAACCCAAAAACCAATAAACCCGAAACAAAAAAAACATCTAGCTTTGATCCACTGCCATCTCCATCACACGTTCGCAGAAAAAGTGACGTTCACTTGTCGAAGCAAGCCATCGGATTCTCGTCGACGTGCATATTGAAATATGCATGAATGTCAGCGTGGACACCTCACACGTATTTGCACTGTGCATATGTTGCGTACGGTGTGGATATGCATGGCATATTTTAAACATACATAAACACACGCCTTTTTCCCAGAAGGGGTAGACAGAGGTGCTACCAGAACACCCACGTTTCGCCTTGCATATTCCGTCCCACGATGTGATAGGGGGCGAGCCTATCGCCATATCGGGCACAAATTCCTGACTCCGGGCTGATAATGAATAGAAAAATCCAATATCACTTCGCCCGACACGGGATTCGAATCCGAGACCTCAGCTTTGCAATCGTACCCTAGTACCACTACGCCACCGAGGCAGTATTTTTAACACGCTTTTATTAGCTTCGCCTGTAATTATACATATAGGTATATGTATTGTATGTAATACATTTATTTTATTTTAATAAAGCATGTAGGCTTATAACAATTACTTATCCTCAAGCACCCTAGCTTTTTAACCATAAAATGAATGTACTTCACTACATTTTTTCTAATCTGAAACTAATTTTCAATTATTTTTATTTTTTAGTTGGCTTTCTTTCTAAGGCGTGTTTTTTAGTTTTTTAAACTATTGTATATTTATTTATTTTATTTTATTTTAAAACATGGAAAACTTACAGCTAATAACAAAAGAAGTAAACAATATAGTAAATAACATAAAGCTAATGACAAGTTCTCACTTATAGAAACAAATTGAGAGAAAAAAAAATACAAGTGTGAGCAAAAAAAAGAAATAAATACCTTATTAACTAAAGAAACTGTGGCTCAAGCGCCTCCTCGCTACAGACGCACTGGTATTGTAGCATTCATTCCAATATGTTATGTAAGTGCGCGGTGGTCTGTTGGTAACGGACCAGACGCGGCTGCCAACATGTTCACGATAGTCGCGGACTGAAATCCCAGGGCAAACATCTGATATTTCCGAGTCATGTGTGTATTCATAGTCAATCACCACTCTATAACTGTGAAGGAAAACATAGTGGGGAAACATGTATACCATAGCGCTTTGGAATAATTTCTATGGTATGTAAAAGTCTGTCAACTCGCACTAGGCCAGCGTGGTGGAATATATGGCCTAACCAGTCTCAATCATGCCCTCGATTGTAGAGGAGGTGCGTGCCCTGCAGTAGGACGCATATATGTGTATTTGTACTTTATAAAAAAAAGTGAGGAATAAAATAAAGAGAGATACTTGAAGTAAATATCACAGCTCGAAGTAACCCTATCTCCCATATCTCCCAGTTCTTCTGTGCCAGTAAACAAGGAGATATTAATAGTTATTTAAGCACGTGAACGCGCTCCGGGATATATTAACGGAGTTAGCTGCACAAATGAATTAATGGCCTCGGCTGTTGCACTGAATCCCTATATTTTGCAATGCATTAGCCGTTTAGTTATGCGCTTCCAATTATTTATATATGCCTTTAAATTACTTGTATTTTTTATTGCAATGAATGGCGAGACGAGCAGGCCATTCGCTTGTTGGTAAGCGATACGACCGCTCATGGACAGTAGCAAAACCAAACAACACCATGAATTACAAGGCAATGCTAGGCATTCCACTGCGCTCGCCCTTCTTAGACATAAGTTGTTAAGTCTCATGATGTCGAGTAGTTATTAAGTCTGGATTATATTTTTTGTTACTGAAGTTAATTATCAACAACTTACAATATTATATTCTTTGACATAAGTTTCTTTATTGCATGTTACATTGGGAAAGAATCCGCGCGTGTTATCACCTATCATCAACCAGCAACATTGTAGTTACTTTAAGTTATAGTATATGCTAGAGTTACAGATATTGAATAATAATATATACAATAAGCCGAAATATAATTAATTTATTGTCGAGAAATTGGAAGATACATATACTCTGTTTGATGTCTAAACAAAACAATTGTTTTTAACCATTTTTGTCTAACACTCTATTCTAGCTGCTTCATTAATTTATGTCAATAACTTAGTTTATTGTTAATCAAAACAAAATAATGTCAATCACGGAGATAAAACTGGGTAAAGTTAGTCCAATCACTCTCCAAACTTATATTGCTGTTGTAATGGAAAACATTATTTTGTTAAGAGTTTTGAGAATCCAAGTCAAGGTGACGAATCGCACGACTTTCTAAGCGATATTTTTGGATGTAGGATTGTGCTATCTGTACCTACATATAGATATGAGATAGCTAGTTTTTTTGCGAATTCTTTCTTACTTTATGCTGGAGTAATGCAGATTTGAGCTAAATTTGGTGGGCATAAATCTTGAGTTACTTTATGCTTTGAAGGAAATACTTAGTTGTTGTTCTTGATATTTTCCGTTTGGCATTGGCAACGGTCTATAGTCATAGGCTGCTTAAAACAAAACTTAATTAGCCACGAAACTACCATTAAAAATTCTGATTAACTGGTTATATAGCCTTCTAAGATCCATCTCCACCTAACGAATTAAGTTAGCTATATCCTTTAACGTCTGTAGCAATATCTTTAACACAGACAGATAAACCTTCATCGTATGACTTAAAAGTAAAAGTATGTAAAAGTTCGTCAACCCGCACTGGGCCAGCGTCCACTATATGGCCTAACCCCTCTCAATCGTACTCTCATTTGTAGAGTAGGCTCGTGCCCTGCAGGGACTTATCTGGACTGATACAATACAGTATGACGTATACTCGTACTTGCACTTTCGAAATGGAAAATGCAAAGTAAACTGTGGAAAAACATCGCAGTAACAGTTTAAAACTGCTGTGCGTCCCGCGGGGGCAGGTTATTTGCCAACACGAGTTCGGTTTGCTCGTTTGTTTGCTCTTTACTAACTTCTGTTGCTACTACTTCTGTATCCTCGTGTTTTACCAGTTTTGCAGCAATATTCCGCCCGGAGTTGCGGTGTCATGTTCTAGTTACGATAATATTTTCAGTTCTCTGTCTGTTTTTTGAGTACTGACCTGTGGTTTTGGGTGTGATCGTAGTTGAACGCGTCAGGCATAATTGTGTGTTGATGAAATTTGGAATTAAGGCAAGTCCTAGTGATGGTTCAGAATTTTTGGTAGGTATTCAATAATTGTATTGACTAATAGTGCTTTGTATATTTGCTTGCTATCTCCAAACGGTCATTTTTTTACAGCATTGACTCTTCTACCAGGCAAATTTAATAATATTCAATAGTTGTTGAAATATGCCTTGTATTTTTGTGACTTACTGATTGTCTATGAATCTTAAAGGTAGGTACTTTTATAAAGGCTCTAGTCTGAGAGGAGAACTTTAATTTGTACCTTATGTAACTAATCCAAAACAACTTTCCAAAAAAAACCCTGTTCCCAAACGTCGAGTCCAACCGCCACCCCTAATCCACGCAGATTAGTGTAATCTACCCCAGCTGATGCAATCCGCTGTTATTGAGTTATCTCTTATCTACTGGCCCTTAATCACAGGCTTGGGTATTAGATACCCCACACTAAACGGCGTAGTTCCTCTCGTACTGTTTTTCCGTGTTTTTTTTTTGCAATGTAGGTATATTTGCATTGCATTCGATTTTAGACAGTCCCGCCCTTATACTCTATTTTATTTTTTTATTGCATAGGTCCGGCAAACGACCAAACAGGTCATCTGATGGTAAGTGATCACTGCCACCCATAAACATTTACAAATCTGGATCATGGATGTGTTACCGGCCCCATTGGGAGGAGAGCGTGAAAGAAAAAGGATGGAAAGAGGAAAGGGGTATTGGGCATTCGGCAATCTCACTCACCGAACGAAACGTGACAGCTAAGCTGTCACTTCACGTCAATTTCCTGTGAGAAAGTGGTACCACCCTGGATGAGCCCGCCCATTCATGCTGAGTTATGACTGACAACAGCGTGGCTCTACCACTATTAATATTACTTACCACTTTAAGTCCTGTAAAGCAATATGGATAGTAAGGATTTTACGCTTTAAAGACACCGAGTATTGACGATATGTTAGTCTCTGGGAACGTCTAACTAATTTGTCTTCAATCCGCAACCAAAATTAATCACATGAAAACCAAATTAAACCAATGACAATGCAATGTGGATGTGCCAGGTGACTTGATATCGGCTTTCAGCTTAAAATTTTACCCATCGCGTCCGCCTAGCTTCAAGGACGAAATAAAGAACAAAAATCATGACGGTACCTTCCTCACGACCTACAGAAACGTCTACACAATATTTTAATCTTGTCAGTAGGAAATCGCTGATGTAGTCAGAAATACGGCGCGGAGCAATAAATGTAAATATGCAGGCATCGGGATAGCTACAGTGGTCGTAAAACGCTGTGGCGGCGCCTGTTGCCGAAGCCTCTCGTTTTATTGAACTTATGTCTTGGCAGGGAGATTACATCGATGTCATGGATGGACATGTTCCGTTATTTGTACGTGATAGAAACGGTCATTCAAGTGGACTTCATTTCTAATTAAAACAGTCATCATGAAAATGGACTTTATAAAATATTTTCAATTCAGTACTAAATAAAACTAAATATTATTTACTGGTGGTAGGTTTCTCATTTGTGAGGGGCCGCTTGGGTAGGTACCACCGCAATGTATTTTTCTGCCGCCAAACAGCTGTGCAAATGCATTGTTGTGTTCCGGTTTGAAGGACATTGTAGCCAAAGTAACTACTGGACAAAATGAGACTTAACATCTTACGAGTATGTCTCAGGATGGCGAGTTCAGTGGAATGCCAATCATTTCTTTCCATAAGCGGTCGTATCGCTTTCCATCAGGCGAATGGCATCCTCGTCTCGCCATTGATCGCAATAAAAAAAGAAGTGGGGGTAGAGTCATATGAGGCTTAACGAAAAGCCACAGCAATGAATTTACTTGGCGTAGAATTTTTGTAATAGAGTCCTACCTATCATAATAGCACAACTAAATAGTATTTAAGATGTTATATGAAGTCAAACTTAGCTAAACGTTAGCTAGCTCATATATACACATGTTTTGCCAATCGGCTAACCGAATAAACTTTATCAAATCAATAGACATCGCGAATAGACAGACTTTAAAATTATAATATGACCTTAAATTCGCATCTTCAGACCTATGTACCAGACTTTATGGTGAATTTGTATAGACTACTTTCACTTGGCCTTCACAAACACGCATCCTTTGTGATTGCAGAGACCCTACGTTGTGGATGCGATACCTAGGCTTAAGCCTTCTTCATGTGGCCAATCCAAGCAACCCGTAAATACAAAGCCGTTCCTTGGTAAAGTCTGATACGAGTTCGCACTTTCAATTGTTTAAAATCTTCAGAACTATTTACCGTAGAATCTATGTTCGATATATCGAGGATCATTAACGAGAGCTAGTCGCTTAAGGTTTATAATTTACGAGTCTAACGCAACTGAGTGGAGTGGTACCACGCGGCGACTGCGCCGAGTAAGGCGTTAACATTTTACTGCCGCCAGTTATGCTAACTATTCACATCCAGTGGTGTTACGTGTTCGGTTGTTGCGAAAGTTCGGTTAATACGATAGCCCTGGAATTGACAAAGACCGCTTCGTTAAGTGGATATGATATTTTATATTGAATGCTTCGGTCGCGCAGTTGTACGGTTGATTGAGTTGTACGAATACAAAGCTGAGGTATCGGGTTCGAATCCCGGGTCGGGTCAAGTAATGTTGGATTTCCTATTCATTAACAGCCTGGAATTTGTGCCCGATATGGCGATAGGCTCGCAATCACATCGTGGGATGGAAAATACAAGGCAAAACGTGGGTGTCCTGATTGCACCTCTGCCTACCCCTTCTGGGAAAAAAGGCGTGAGTTTATATATGTGTGTAATTTCTATTTATCGGCATGCTTGGGTGTTCTTTATAAGCGGACTACATTTATGCACAATAATGTTTGAGGTTGAGGGTTATAATAGTCGCGTGCGATTTTATGTAGCTCGTAGTTTATTTGCATAAACATGTTTATTGTTTCATGTTACTAACTTTTTAACTCGGTTTTACTTTGGATTGCAGGCAATTAACAGTGTAGGTAAATTTTAAGAATTTCTAGTATCTTGTCTATTGTCGTGAGTACCAAACATTATGAAAGAATTTTAAATCCATTGCATCCATACCGACACGAATTATTAATTATTAAAGATGCTACGAATATTTGGCAACTATTCAGTATTCGGCTATTCGGTCACTTTTTTCGCTATTCGGTATTCGGCCGAATAATCCATACTATTGGGCCGAATACCGAATAGCAAATCATGAAAAAAAACTCAAAGTATTACTCGTACACTTAAAAAACAAATTAATATATTAATATTTAAAATCTACTGGTGGTAAGTAATGATGAAAGAAAACATTTTTTTCAGCATTTGTTGATAGCAAATGATTGCGTCTCTGCATATGGATAGATTCAGCGCCACAGCGTTTCATAACCGGATTCGTGTCGATTGCGCCACAACAATTTCAAATGATTAATATTATTTATTTATATTTTATTTCAGAAATAGATAACTTATTAATATTTTGTTTTCAATTTCGTTTTCGGTAGCTTTAAAAAATAATAAATTACACACAGTTTTATACTTGTTCCAAAGAAAATCTTATTTAAATACTTTTTTACGTTTTATACTTCTGGTTTTATTATTACGCTCGTGAGTTATAAAAAGTCCGGACGGGACTCATTTTTATTGACTTTGAATTATCAATTTCTTTAAAGACACGCAATCGTAAATTTAACGATTGTCAAAAGATCTTTAGAGTTATTAGATTTTTATAAGAACCGGTATGATTTATAGTAGGAGAATTCTAATAAATTACTAAAACGCAACATATATTTATTTCTGATAAATTGGTTTGTTTGTAACTCTGTCCAGTTGGAACGGATATTTTGTAGTCCATCAATAAGCTATTTCTAATTAACATATCAGACTACATCGATCAAACATTGTTTATATCAATGATAATAACGAGACGAAGAGGTCGCTCTACGTCTCTAGAGGAGTCTCTTAATTCCCAGCCTATAATCTGCTACAATGCCCTTCAAAAACATAAGTGTTTAAAAACTGCTTCTTGGTGGCGGATATAGGCAAAGCTGTGGTGCCAAGATAACCTCTTAAAAACGACAGTTCTATCATCCACTAAAATTCCTAGCATATATAACTTTCGCAACAGTGTTTTGAGGGTCAGCTGAGAAACTGGAGGCCGCGAGTTTGATTCTTGCACCGAGTCAAATGTTGGTATAATCCAGAAATATAATATTTGTAATAATTTTTGCATAATATTATAAGGTAAAAAAATCCCCTCGTACTTTGAGGAACGCTCATTGAATTTCTTACACATAAAACACAATACTTAATATTTTACATTGGGACTATGTTTGTTATTGTCACTGTTTGGTGTATCTATTAATTCTATACTCTGCAATTTATATACGTTCCTCTCCATCGCAAATTCTAACTGAATGAGTTGTAATTAACCGGCGTCAGTTTGTTTGCGAGGTAAACGTGACGCCGGCGACAGTCGAGCGGAGATTGTAAACTATTCCAGCTAGAATTTTAATTAACATATAACAACAGTACGTAGGGATGTGGCCATCGATTTCCGGGTAAATGCTTAATTGGTGTAGTCGGTTATAACGGACGCACGAATTAGTGGTTGAATTATTTCCTTTTGAAATTCTCACATATTAGTTATACTGTCAGTGTGTTTTGGAGTCAAATTTTTACACTATTAGATTATGGATTTTCGTTCAGAAAAGTATGAAGATCTAATCTAATTATTTTATTGATAGATAACAAACTTTTTCAAAAGATTACGTTTGTTCGTTTAGTCATAAGTTTATAAAAGAAGGTACTAAGGTTTCTATTACACATTGCAACATTTAATAACATACTGATTATGCTTCTCTTTGCAACAGTTATTAAAAATATATTTTAAGCATATAGTGTAAACGTGGAAATAAACAGAATGTAGAGCTGTAATCTTAAATCAGACTAGTATGTGATGGGGGTGGGATTTTCGTATCCGTTGTGAAAAAATATATATTATTCAAACAAAACATTGAGGAACTCCTGACAATTGCTATTAATTTTAGAAATTATCTAAATTGGAACTCATTTGAAGATATTTTTTATTTGGTAAGTGACTGCACGTTTTTTTTTCATTTATTATCATTTGGGAAACAAACAGAAAATCTTGTTGGTAAATTTCACAGAATGTTGTATTATTACAGTTCCACTCTCAACCATAACATTTTTGACAGCAAAAATATATCAGTTACAAATAGCACATATAGTTAAATAGTCATTATAGCAGAATTATAACAGCTATAAATAGCACATAACTTTCAATAGTAGTTACATCAGTCATCAGTCCAAAAGTGAGTACATCGTCACACTAATTGGCAGATCGGTAAGCTCGCGGCAACAATGAAACGCTATTATTACAGATTTAATTGGCCCACTGAGACCTGATTAATTTCAACCCATACGCTTGTTACATGGACGAGTTCCGTCGTATAAATAATACCCCGTGTTTCGACGGAAATTCACTTGTATTCTCGTGTTGCGTCATTATCTGTAATTTGGCTTATTTTCTGTTTTTATATACGCATGTAGATAATCATGTTGGTTATTTGTTCAGTGTTGGGAAAATTGGATTTTAGAAATACCTTCAAATGTATAAGGATTAGAACTTCAATTAGGAATTGTTCAATGAATCTCGCTTCCTCCAGTAATTACTATGGTGCTATATGACACAAACTATGCTGTCAATTAATTTATTTAACAGCCAGAGCAATTGTTTGAACGCTTCCGCTGAGAAAACGCCGACTAAAACTTTCTCCAGAAAAGGATTTAAGCTCCAAGAAGGTCGAGCCCTGATGCGCACCAACGGTAATCTAAAAGGGTCTATCCAACAAATATCAAATTCCAAGCCGTAGAAATTAATAAAATCTTTTGTTTACCAACATTCGCTATGAACTTCAAAGTTAAAGATCATAACCGTAAAGTTAAGCGAGACGTATCGCAAAATGTCAATTTATATTATAAACTTGGTTGCGGCGATTAATCAATCTGCCAAGGAATTCCCACCCTTATTACAGTCATAATAAAGTTGTAGTTGAACTTGGTGAAGTGTAGATAAATGTTGTAACAAGGAAATCAGTTGTGGATGAAAGTTGAGGCGGCGTAGTTTGGGAGTAACAGATGTTATGGGATCTTGTAATGAAACAGACGGGGCCTACGTCATACGTAGTTATATTCACTTTGGTGTACTTGGAGGAAAGTTCATGAAAGACCTAAACACCAGTTACGTTTCTGGCTTTACCAACTTTGTAAATATCCTTATAGTGAAAAGTGGATTGGGGAGGCAGAAGCACCACATGCTGAATAATTTTCACCTAAGATAATATGAGAATGCTTCATAGCAAGTGAAGTATTCGGCACTTCCTGTGGGTAGAAATTATGATGATGACTCCTGAAAGATTAATTTTTGGTATAAAATTTAATTGCAATTAAAAAGATGGTCTATGCGGCAGTGAAAAATATATGTATTTTATTACAAGTTCTACTGCCGTTGTTATTGCATGCCCGCCTCAATATTCGATACTACGCGTATTTTTCAATGCACGCTTGAATTTGTCCTCTGGAAACTCCGAAAATTATTGAAAAACCGGAGCAGATAACAAAATGTTGGTTTTAGCTGAAGCCATACACACAATTCCATTTGAACAGTCAAAAATATCTGCGTTCACAAATCTGTGTATTTTTACGTCGAGTTACCAAAAAAGTGATACACTCAAACGAACCCGAATACGTTGTATGGCAAGCCTAAATAAGTGCAGCGTACGACCGCTTGTAAATTCGGGTCGTATGCGATCTGGACAAAGTTATCCATGATCCTTTTTATAGCAATATAGACTTTAATTCCTTGTGATAGGGGTGTTGGATGTGTGTGGGTATGTTTGTAGTTATGAGAACAAATAGAGGTTGCGAATTGTTGCGGCTGTGGAGCGCCGTCCGCGCGTCTGTTTGTGTTCGCCAAACATACACGATTGTCGCTGATTTGTTTGAACTTCGACGGGAGATGTTTTCTTTGGCTGTAAGTGTTGTGTTGTTTCTGTTCTATTAACTGTCTGGTATGATGTGGAATGTCTTATTGCGACCATTTTCGCGTGCCTAATTCGACATCGGAATTTCAAAGCTTTTGGATTTCCAACTTGATTTTGTTTCGAAATATATTTTGTATTTTATCTGTACATCATTTTGTAAAGAGATATGATAATGCTATAGTTTCTGGCACCGGTCCTTTTATAAGTCTATGACAAGACTCGAACGAGTAAAAGTTTGTATTGATGATTCACAAAAATAATTTTCAAAATTTCAATAATACAACAAAATTAAGTGGCGTAAGTAAGTACATCACAATACTATATCATATAATTAACCACATATAGCATGAAAAATTAATCTTCAATCACCCCAATCAGAGCTCACTCAAATATGCATTGTTAAAAACGTTACACATAAAGTTTTCGCCTATGCATCGTGTGCTGCGGCGGACCGTGTCCGGCTCGTCGGCGCACCGCGCTCATTATCCACCGTTTTGTGCGTTTAATTCGTTAATATTTATGAGAAACCGAATTCGTACTTAAATAACTGTGGATTTTCGCGTAGTTTCTGGTTAATTATGGATGTTTGTGGTCGGACGCGGATGAATATAAAGTCGATTTGTGTGAGGTTGAAGGCTAAAAGAAGGGCAATGGATACCGAATATGCCAATATGTATAGCTACTTTCGAGGTTTGTCTGATGATTTGATTTTTGACATTTCTGAACTTATTGAACGCTTAAACCAAATCGTCATTAGTAAATACAGGG
The DNA here is from genome assembly GCA_033459515.1 of Theretra japonica. Classification (NCBI taxonomy): domain Eukaryota; kingdom Metazoa; phylum Arthropoda; class Insecta; order Lepidoptera; family Sphingidae; genus Theretra; species Theretra japonica. The sequence goes on along the minus strand of CM065939.1, from coordinate 13,751,549 downwards.
GTACACCACTTGATGGTAATTTAAATTGACTTTAAATAAACCAGACTCGGTATATTGAGCAAAAATCTAAAAATATATTTGTAAATCAACACTTGATCGGTATTCGCACCTATTATTACTTCGGCAACCACTTCCAAAGTGTCTACCTTAGACACGACCCCAAACAAAATTTAATCGACTTATTCAATAATTTCCCGACCAACTTCCATCAATCTCCCATAATAAATACACTAAAATCAATCTCAAATTCACGGGTTACTTTACGAGTTTCTGCAAGGCCCGGTCCCTCGGTAAGTAAACAAGACGGGTTATTATAGATAGAGAAGTGATTCGATATAACCCGGCCGTCCCATTGGTCGGATCCGTGATACCTACTCGTCTGCAATTAACTTCTCTTCCGTCGCCGCGGGCACTGGACAAATCGCTTTCCAGACTCCCTACGACCTGGCCAAACATCACAGAGCAGCTAAATATTAACACTCACCGGATCTATTAGACCGTGCGTGGAACTTTTGCAGGGAGTTTCGCTAAACTGTGGCGTGAGGGTTAAAAAGTAGGCAGTAGGGTTGGCAGTTTAACATCCATAAAATTACACAAGGGCTGGCAGTGGCCGGTTATTGAATCACTTCGGAATGCATGGGATATTTTGCGCTCATATGAAGTTTGCAGTGTTGATGCGATTTTACGGTAATGGGTTTAGGGGATGTTATGGCGAATTTTTGAGGGTTAAATATGCTGTAAACTTGCCGTGTTTATGCTGTTATGGTCTTTAATAATTATAATGACTTTTAACGCTTTTTTATTGTTTATAATCAGCCGCGTTTTTTCAATCTAAGCGTAACATAACTCTAATGATATTATATTAACTAGTAGAGTAGCCTATATGTAGTGTAAATTACTTATAGATTTAAGACAAATTTTTCCTCAATTTTGTATCAAATTCTAAAAGCCGATGGCCCACTCAATGAAAAATGGCACGGTTGTCCACGACATTGCCAATATAAGAAGGCGCCATCCAGCAAGCAAGACTTTCTTTACATCTCATGTAAAGAAGGTCCTATCATAACCTTAGGAGAACATCACGAGTTCATTCAAATGTGCAGTGGCACAATAGGCTGACTGCACTACAAACGAGATGATTATCACTAGATTGGTGAAACCTTCTACTAGTCTACTCGAATACGAATATTCAAAGTTAATCAAGAAACGCCAGTAAAATACATACATAAACTCACGCCTTTTTCCCAGAAGGAAGGCGCCACCATGATACCCATATTTCGCCCTGTATGTTCCGTCCCACCGTGTACGTGATAGGGGTCGAGCCTATCGCCATATTGGGCACAAATTCATGACTCCGGGCTGATAATGAATTAAAAAATCCATTATCACTTAGACCGACCCGGGATTTGAACCCGAGACCTCCGCTTTGCTATCGTATCGTAGTACAACTACGCCATCGAGGAGGTCGGTTTAGTTATTATCAAAACGAATGTAAGTAGAATTCAATAGCTAGTAAAATATATAAAAAGATACTAATAAATAGACCACCACGTCAGTTTTACATTTTGTATCTGCGAATGCAAATGTCACGCCACTCACAGGCACCAATAGACTCGTAGATCTTTAAATACCCAGCTTCCGGATTTCAATCCAATCCAATCCATCAGCCAAAGGAAGTCCACTGTACAACATAGGCCTCTCCTAATGATTTCCATAGTGGTCTGTTGGAGGCAGCCTGCATCCAGCGACGTCCCGCGACCTTTACCAGATCGTCTGACCACCTAGTGGGTGGACGTCCCACGCTGCGCTTTCCGCTTCCAGATTTGCTGTTTCAAAAATTGTGAATGCACAGAACTAGTCCGGCCGGCAACGATTACAGTATTTCTAACAGAGGCGATACAATCAGCCGTGATCGCTTTCGCTGTTATTATGGGCCCCGATATTGTACGTTTGTTTGGAGTTTCGGTCCAGTTCTAGATTCAACTGCAGGTTTCGTTGGGGAAGTGCGAAATAAGGTTGCAACTTTTACTGGGGTCTATGAATAAAATTGGAAGAGGGTATATTCAGGACGTTCTGTCGCAGAATATAACATATTCCAAATAACAGGTGGCGTGACGATTAATTATGATTGATGTAAAACATGGTTGATTGTTGCAGATTTACGCAGATCTTTCATACTGATTCCTGAATGATGTTGTACTTATTGGTGAATCAGTAATTCCGTGATATTTCCAGACCGCTACGAACTCTCTAGGACAAAAGTCCCTACTTTCAAGAAAAAAGCCAGCAGTTTCCTTCAAGACCGAAAACGAACCGAAAATACCTCTGGTGGGTATTCCTGAGTAGCGCTGACTACTTGCCCTTAGGTGACCCTCGTATTTGCTTATCATTTTATTATCTACCTTGTTATTACAATCTCAATCAACTCATATTTTCACCTATCACTTCGTAAGGATAATATGAAGAATCCATTAATAGTAGCGTTTGAAAACAAAACGTGCAATGGATTAGAAGCTGTACATCAATAAAATGTTATTAGCGCGGCATCAGACGGGGATAAAAGGCGCGGATCACGTGCTGCGAAACAAAGCACTCGCCGCGCGCCGCTGTGAATACGTTTGCTAGGGTGTATCGGGATATTTTGTATCCCATATGCTATGTAGCTTCGATATCGTTGCGGAGAAATAATAGGAAAGTTAATAGCGCCAACTCGCATTAGGCCAGCGTAGTGGACTATATGGCCTAACCACTCTCAATCGTACTCTCGATTGTAGAGGGGGCCCTGCCCTCCAGTGGGTCGTTTATGGGCTGATACAATAAAAAAAAAGTTTTAAATATTGATTAAAAAGTCGTATTTAATAGGTCGATGTGGATGTCTTTAGGGATATCTTAGTTTGGCAGTTGATGTTCGGTGTCTGACGATAATTTATGTAATAAAGCCTTATTTTTCATCGAAAACCATTAGGGAAATGTCCATACTAAGAAACACAGGGTAACTATTGAGTAAACATTAAACACCCAAATCTTGAACGAATATTTGTATAATAATAATACGTGTCTCCAAGTACGGGGATCCAAGTCGCAACATTTTGGTGAAGGTAGTCTTACCGATTATGACGATGTTCTATCTGGTTGTCGAACTGATTAATATTTTCATTTAGATCAAAATGACAGTGTATATGTATGGGAACTTTCCTAGTTTAATAAATAATTATATTCGGGGCTAGATTTGCAAACAAATCATTAAGCTTTTCATTGCCACCTCCGGAATTAAGTGCTATAGACAATTTAGGTGCAATAATATTTTTCTTTAACGCCAAAATTTCATGTTCATTAGTATAACCTACAATTTGCCGATAGTTACGCTATTTTTACTTTGAACTTGGCTGTTATTATCTCGTCGAAATATTATTCTCATCTTCACCAGAATACGTCCGTCTACTTTACAATTCACACTTGCCAGTGTTGCATTCATCGACATCGATATTTGTCGTCACGCGCGCGTATGTGTCGACACTCCACGATGCCTGTTAAAATAGCGCGTCCGTCCACATCTCTATTCAATATAAAGCTTATGTTGTTAGTTGTCATAGGTGGTTTATAGCTCACGACGAATTGAATACGATGTACTCGATGACAATTGCAGTAAAATTCAGAGTATTAAATATGTCTTCCAAATACAGTAGGAGATAGCGATGAAGGTCTGCTTAGAAGATACAGGCTAAGTCCGATATAAGACAAACATGCCTGAATCATCATCACACAATCACTATCATGTACGGTGGTAGCTATACGGGCGGGTGCAAATATCCTCTTAGCAAAAAAGAGCGATAAAAGATTCGACAAAATGGGAACCACAAAATTTAAATTAAGAGTCATTGATTCCAATGTCATGAAGTATCATGGACGGCGGGTATCATTACCAGGATTACCAGACGCAAATCATCAAATAAGTACGATAAAACCCTTACGTATTCACACCCACAAACGTCACATCGCAGGCACATCGCTCCACTTAACTTGATGAAGTGCTGCAAATCTAATCAACGTTGTAAGAAAAACGATAAGTGGCTGAAAACGTGTACGAACATCGGGCCAATAGTCGTAAGTCAATTGCGAGCCAATTCTCGTCACGTAACTAATATTGTTTAGGGTATAATACTTTCACCTGCAGACGAAATTATGGCGACGCCGTCCCCGTGTTGAATTAACGACTATCCCTCTCTCGCTTTAGCGTGTGTGCTGTTTGATACTTTATAGGTTTCAATCAAATTAGCGCGAATGACGGCAGGTTAGACTTGAAATGTTTGATCTTCAAATAAATAGGTAGTGGAAATCCTGTGGCTGATGATGATATGCTTCGGATTGTCTTATGTATTTTAGCTGTAGTAAGTTGGTAGTTGTCAGAAATTTCTTCAGGTCACTGAATATTGCTACTGTGCATTATGTAAAGTCATAGCCCAGTAATTTTATGTTTTGAGACGCTTGACATCGTCAATAAAGATCTTAAAGCAAATAGGCTTTCATTAGGGGAAGTAAAAGACCAGCAAAAGGGAAAAGACTGAGCAGGAAGAAAGACTTTAGCATCAGATAATATATAGGTAGTCAATAAGATTGAAAGAAAATAGGTAATTTGACAGCCTTCATGGCGCAAAAACGAGACGCCGTGGGGGCAATTCCAGCACCGAGACAAATGTTTGTGTCAACCACAAGTATTTGTTTTAGGTCTGGGTGTTTGTGTGACCGAAAGACTCTCGTAGTTCCTGATACCCACGACACAAGACTATCTTAGTGTCACGTCAGAACTATGTATGTGGTTTATTATTTATTTGATTAATATTTTTCCACTCCTCTGTTGCAGAAAAAGACATATGCCTATAGGCATATATACAAATATGTTTTTAAATGTCATAAAAGTATGGTGCAAGTAAAACGAAAGATTCCAAATACGAACAGAAGCCGACGGATAACTTTTAATTAAAATATGTGCAAGGGCATACAGAGACAAAAGTCTAAAGTTTTTATGTTCGGTGTGAATATTCAACATTTCAATACAGAAAATTCACAGGTAGGCAACAAACAAGGGCCTGAGCTAAGACGCCATAAACTTGGATGTAGGAAAAAATAATAAAACCCGGAGAGTGCGGAACGGAGTAAGGGCGACGTCGTAATATTAGCTAATGGACTGGGCCATAATTTACAGATTTCCTGGGTGTCTTCACATCTATAAGGCTTGTAAGTGCTAGTGTTATTTCATTTGTGAGTTGTATGGGTGAGAGGTATTTGTATTGGGGACTAGCTTCTGCCCGCAACTCCGTTTGCGTGGTTTTCTTTATAAAAAAAACAAACCGTCCCGTCCCGTTATATCCTGTCTTGTCTCGTCTCATTCTCACTCAAGATATGTAATCCAGTCCCATCCAATCCATTTGAGTACAAAAAGTAACAAATATATCGGTATTCGTTCCTTATCCCACGGGAACATTATATTTTTCGGGATAAAAAGTAGCCTAAGTGTTAATCCAGAGTGTCAGCTACCTATATACTAAATTTAATCGAAATCCGTTAAGCCGTTTCTGAGTTCATCGCGCACAACCGCACAGACAACAGACAAAAAATCTAAAAATCATTGTTTTGGGTTTCATTACGTTAATATAGTCGTTAATATCAGTTTTTCTCATTTATCTTCATTGTACAGACATCGATCGGTTATAAATTTATTATATGTATAGAAGATATGTTGTTGCGATCTAACAAAAATGTCAGTAGGGTTCTATCTATTATAAACAACTCCGTTTTTGAGTATATTATACCACACATCGCTCGCAGTACACCCGTGGTCTAATCAAGATATAAATTATAAAATTCATGGTCTCGTAAATTAATGATTCGCAAGTCGGTGGCATATTGTTTGCAGGGTGGCGCGGTGCGGCGGCGCGGCATACTAATTAAGAAGGTCGGGGTTCCCTTCCTGAACGCATAAATGCCACGAATTCAAACCTAACTTTGATGTTTAATTAAATCGAAATGCTTCGTGTATCGTATACTAACTTTCTTAGTGGATGTCTTAGGGCACGCAGGACTGTTTTGCTTGGTTCGTACGGTTTCTTTGGTGTCAATTAATAATTATAAATATGTACGAGTATCTAGATCTGTTATTATAGCAATAACTGTCATGGTACATACATAAACACACGCCTTTTTCTCAGAAGGGGTAGGCAGAGGTGCTACCAGAACACCCACGTTTCGCCTTGTATATTCCGTCCCACGATGTTATAGGGGGCGAGCCTATCGCTATATCGGGCACAAATTCCCGACTCCGGGCTGATAATGAATAGAAAAATCCAATATCACTTTGCCCGACCCGGGATTCGGACCCGAGACCTCAGCTTTGCAATCATACCGTAGTACCACTACGCCACCGAGGCAGTCTGTCATGGTATTTTCATTATACTCAAATGTACGCACTGTTTCCCATTGAAGTGTAAAAATACACTTACCTTAAGGTAAAAAAAGAAAAACCTTAGTGTTGCTGAAGATGTTTTGGCACAATTTTGTAATTTTTTGCTGGTTGTGATGATTTTATAACCGAATTTCATCCTTCATCATCATCAGTCCGGTGCAGTCAACTGCTGGACGTAGGCCTCTCCCAAGGTACGCCACAGAGCCCGATCTACTGCTTTATGCATCCTTTATGTGAGTGAGACTGCAGGATGTTCAATACCCGTTTCCTCTTGCAATCCCCTTTCCTTTCCCGCCCCAGCCCGATCTCACATTTATGATCCAAGCTATGTTCATGGGCGGCATATGAAGGATGTTCATGGGCGGCATATGAAGGATGTTCATGGGCGGCAGTGATAACCTACCATCAGGTGACCTGCTTGCTCGTTTGCCGGATCTATGCAATAAAAAAAAAACTTAATCTGAGCTCACTAAATCACTCAAAAGCTGAACTGCACTTTTACTAAAGCAGCTCCAAAACGATTGCGACATGAATCCCCTAAAAGCATACAATGTTATGAGTACTGAAAATAGAATGTTAAAATCTGACGTCACATACTAACGAGACAACGAAATCCTCGGCCAGTTCCCTTTGTATATTATTCGGTTATGCGTTCTTTGCATCTGATGCGGACTGAGATAATGGTCCAAAAAGCGACCGTAAATAGGATTACCGTCTGGCTCTTTGTTCACGTATATAAAACATTTGTTATTGTGTACGTGGATTGTTGTTAATATTTTATTATTTTAAAGAGAAGACTAAATTATTTTAATGCAAGTTAAATGTTTTATGTTAATACCGCTTCATACATACGTCTGATTGATGTTTGTGTTTGGTTGTATTGAAAAATGTTAAGTCTTAAGACCTTAATGGCGATACGAGCATGCCATTCACCTGATGGTAAGCGATACCACCGTTCACGGACAGTAGCAAAACCAAACACCATGAATTATAAAGCAATGCTTGGCATTCCACTGCGCTTGCCGTCTCGAGACATAAGATATTAAGTGTCATTATTTCCAGTAGTTACTCTAGCTGCAATGTCCTGCAAACCGGAACACAACAGTGCATTTATATTGTTGTTTGGCGGGAGGAATAGACATTGCGGTGTTATCTACCCAAGCGGCTTCTCACATATAACAGACCTACCTCCAGTAAACTTATTGCGGGTTTTATATATGTGGCATCCATATCTTTGAAATGTTTTCGTAGGGAGGGATAATAATTGATTCAAGTCGCATTTATTTAAAAAATCAGAAGTTTCGGTAGTTAGTTTCATATCTAACTTGTATGGTCTTTAGTTTTTTCTAAATGATGGTAGGTATCTCATACGTGAGAGGCCGCCTGGGTAAGTACCACCACAATGTCTATTTCTTCCGCCAAACAGCAGTGTAAACGCATTGTTGTGTTCCGGCTTGAAGGACATTGTAGCCAGCTTAACTACTGGACATAATGAGACTTAACACCTATGTCTCAGGGTGACGAGCGCAGTGGAATGCCAAGCATTGTTTTGTAATTCATGGCGTTGTTTAGTTTTGCTGCTGTCCATGAGAGGTCATATCGCTTACCATCAGGCGAATGGTATGCTCGTCTCGCCATACAACGCAATAAAAAAATACAAACTCCTAATATTCTCAAATATATTATAAGCATAGATAAAAAATTAAAACTTTCCGATCGACAACACCCAGACTCGATAAGTTTACTACGATATCCGCATATTACTCTTATGTCACTTATTCATTTAACTCTTCCTTACCTTCTGACTATTCCTGACAATAGAATAAAGAAAAAAATCGATTGAAATATCCAAAGGCACAAAGCGAGCATCGCCGGCGCGCACCGCACTACTCCGTTATGTTTTTGTGGCTTTCACCCGAGATTATCCCTTTCAGCGAGGTCGAGCCACTAATGCTGCTTTTCATGTTACTAACGAACTGTGCGATCCGAAGAATATGTGAAGTAAGGACAGGATCCGGCGACTTGCCGACTCGGGGTTTTTAATCTTTTTGTGATAATGTTTAAATGGCTAAAGGATTATCCTCGACTGTCTTTTTGGTTGCTTCTTTTGTGCTTTCAGGTTATGTTTAGGTTCTGTTTATTGCGTAATATATTATGTGTTAGTACTGACTACTGGGATTTTTTTGTTTTGTATGTATTGGACATTGATTAAGCTAATGTGTAAGTACTGGGAATTATTTTGTTTATAATTTGTAAGACGGGTATTATTTAAAATATTGTATTGTATTAGCCCATATACTTCCCACTGCAAGACACGGGCCTCCTCTACTACCGACAGTATGATTGAGAGTGGTTATGCTATGACTATATGTAGTCCACCACGCTGGCTCAATGCGGGTTGGCGGACTTTAGACACCATAGAAATTTTTGCAAATCGATATGGTATGTAGGTTTCCTGACGATGTTTTCCCTCACCATTATAGTGCGTGGTGGTTGGCTATCAGTAAACACATGACTGAAAAGTCAGAGTTGTGTCCTGGGATTTGAACTCGCGATCGCCAACAAGCCAACAAGCCACCACATACTTTTACATGGGGCGTAATGCCGAATTAATTTTGGAGTATGACATAGAACTTATGTCAAAAATATTACTGACAACGGCAGGTTTTGCGATATTTTAAAATTAATATTGAAGTGAGGATCGCGAGCTCTCTTTTATGATCAGATTTGTATTTCACCGATTGTAAATTCTAAATGACAGTTCCGAAATTATTTCATCACCACAGTTTCGCGTAAGGAACCAGGTTGGTGGAATTCGCTGGATGCAGGCCGGTCCCAACAGGTCGATGTGAAGATCCTTGGGAGAGGCTTTTGTTCAGCAGTGGACTTCCTGTGGCTGACAAGAGAGTTTCACAAAAGTCAATACGACTAATCTTCCCAATGCACCTTAAAAAACATTCAAAATATCTGTATAACCACAGCATAACATTAACAGCGTTCAGTTAAACTTCCCCATCTCAGTTGAAATCGTAATAAGTTTCCACATGCATAAATGGGGCCCTGTTATAACAATGAGAATTTCTCTTGCTCAGAATCTTTATTTTCCGTCCTCCGGTGTTCATTTCACTTGCAAATGTACCATTCTTTATGAATTTGCCGCGACTTTGCGCTGTTAAAAAAAGCCGTTCCGAGCGCTTACAAATATTTGACGTTGGAACTGGCTTTTTGCGATTTATCAATTTCCTGGATTAGTTTGGTCGGGGTTTCGTTTTCAATTAATATTTTTCCGATTTTTTTTTCTATAAAACTTTTCGCGTTTTATTTTAGAACAATGTGCGGTTTCGTTTCCGATGAAATTGACATTGTGTTCTATTTTTGTTGGGTTGTCGATATGTATTGTTCAGTATTTGTTTTGTATACAATTAATATGAAGACTGAAAAGCTAGCGGCTTTTTGGACGATAGATAGGGAAACCAATAACCCGAATGGAACAGTGAAAACTAAAACCTGAATCATATCATCAGCTATTAGCATCGATCCACAGTTTATTTATTGAAATTAATTATATTCATTTCCGCAATCTTATTGTATCAAGCTTAATAGTAAAATTATTAGCTCGCTTATTTCACAGCCTCCGTGGCGCAGTTATTTAAACGCCGGCTGTGAAACGAGAGGCCGCGGGTTCGATCCCGGTTTGATCAGGTCTGGGTGTGTGTGAGACCGAAAAGTCTCTCGTAGTATCTGATAATCACGATACAACGTTCGATCTTAGAGTGGGGTCAAGACTATGTTAATATGTGACTGTTGGGTGTATTTATTCATTTTATTGAAAAAATAATTTCTACATTCAACACTTTTGCGTCCTTTTTCACTACTGTAAAGCCAGATACACACTGCAACACTAGGAAGTATCTACACCGGTGTGAATTCTTCTAAGCTTCACGGATGTAATGATAGTGTAGACAATGCTTTAGGAAATTAGATCGGAGTGGGAGTCGGGGCACGTGGCCGACTTGACTGGACGACTTGTTACGTTAGACACGGGTAAACTGAGGACTTGGGGACTTTTGTATGTACTTGGAGTAATATTTTTAAGACGTCTGGTGAGAAACCATTTGTAGACGAAGGCAGATGACAATATGATGGTAGAATTATTTTTGTACCTTCACACCTGCGATGAATGATTTGAATAGTTGTAACAAAGCATTCTCCTGTAAAGTTAAATTAAACTAGTCTTATTATTATAAGTAGATCACCATTAAAGTGTTAGAGTAAGTTCATTTTGTCATTATTAAAAAATATATATATCGAAACCAACCCGCATTAGGCCAGTGTAGTGGACTACTAATCGTATTCTCGATTGTAGAGGAGGCCTGTGCCCTGCAGTGGGGCGTATATCGGTTGATACAGTACAGTACAGTATATATCGAAATAAAGGTTACGATTAGTGTAAAAAAATGTCCCAGCTTCAAGCTATCGTATGTGTTCCAGCAAGCCGGCTATTTGTGCCGTGCAGGCGACTTGCAAGTTAACAATACGGTCCACTCGGGACACGCCGCGCATCACTAACACATTACACGTGGAGTGCAATGTTGCACCGGGACCGAGGGCTAACAATCTTCACAATCTGCTGGATCCACGCTAGAATCATATAATAACCTGGAGACTGAAAAAAAATGGCGATTTTCCATGGAAGAGCCATGTCGTCGCTCGTTTAAGTTACAATACAAATATGTCCGCCGATCCAGATACTACTGTAATATCGCAGAAAAGTGTCTTATCTTCAAAGTGTAGTATGTGTTCCTGCAAGTCGGCTATTTGCGCTGTGAAGGCGACTCGCAAGTTAACAATACGGTCCACTCGGGACACGGGGCGCATCACTAACCCAACACACGTGGAGTCCACTGTTGTCCTGAGACTAGGGCTGCTAATCTTTACAATCTGTTGGGTCCACGCCAGAATTGTCAAATAGTCCGGGGACTGTGAAGAAGTGATTTTGTCTAGAAACAATTGGGATGACAAGTGATAGAGCGCTACAAATAACGCTAATGTGTCACGAAACAACAATGTGATGTAATAGGTTGGCTGTTATGTTTTCCTCGATGAGGATGATTTCCGGACACTCTTAAGACGATGGTAGTGTATACGATGATGAAACCCGTCATATTAACCTATATAAGGTGTGTATATCTGGTTTTGGTAGAGCCCCGGCCGGCATGATTTCGTCAACACAACATTTTGCGCCTTCCATCTGGTACATTATAATCATTGTCACATACTAACATAAAATATAATACAAATAGCTATTAAAAATAATTTAACACTAAAGAGTAACATCCATATGCTCTCATGTGACCCAAACTCGCATGTCCGATAAATCGCGCGGATATCGTGTTCATATTCATAAAGTGCAACTAAATCCTTTATGACGAAACTTTAAAAATCTCCCGGCGCCATGTTAACTTCGCTTACGGTTCGAAGTTTTAAAATTTACACAGGCTGCATCCTCAATCTTCGCTATTAGTTTCCCAGTGCGGAGAACATCATATTAGTATTAAAGTTTGTGTTTTGTGTGTTCAAACGCGTTTAAAAGTTGTGAACACACTGTAGTTATGTTAGGCTTACAGGAATCGGTAGGAGGGGCTGGTAAGTACCACTGTGTTATCTAAAACCGATGGAAAACGACAGCCTAGCTTCGTGTTTCGTTTGGTAAGTTAGTAAGACCTATATTTCTTCCCCATTTCGAGAAGGCAGCATTACATTTATGATCTAAGTCTTGTTGAGGTTCATTAGTAGTAGGTATACGGTGCTACCATTAGTACCACTTCCTAAATCTATCCATCAGCCAAAGGAAGTCCACTGCTGAACATAGGCCTCCCCCAATGATTTCTACAGTGACCTGTTGGAGGTAGCCTGCATCCAGCGACGTCCCGCGACCTTTACTAGGTCGTCCGACCATATTGTGAGTGGACGTCCTACGCTGCGCTTTCCGCTACGTGGCCTTTCTTTTTCGTCCCATCGGCCATCAGTTCTCCGCGCTATGTGCACCGTCCATTGCCACTTCAACTTACTAATCCACTGGGTCTATGTCGGTTACTTTAGTTCTCCTACTGATCTCCTCATTCCTGATTCGATCTCGTAGGGAAACAACGAGCATAGACCTCTTCATAGCTCGTAAAACTACCACCACCTCCTAAAACCGGACAAAACGTTGCGGCTTCGCCCGGGACATGAAGTCGTACCAAGGGCCCGATAGGCTCTTATCACATATTGGGACATTGATGATCTCCCGAGTTGTAATATTCCTGCCTACCCAAATATAAGCGTGTGTAAAACATATAGCAATAACAATAGAATCACTGAAAATTCAACAAAAGACTGCCCGTGAATTTTAAACTCATGATGGCCCGTCCCATAATCCATCATTGAGATACGAGCGAAAAGTGATTTAACACCGGCCTACGCTATCGATTTGCAGCACGCGTATACTGTCGACGCTTGTGAGCCCCGTATTTATAAAATCCCTTAAAAATGTACTCGAATTCGGCCTATTCAATTGTTTTGATAGTTGATGTGTCGGATTAATTGCTTATTGTCTCTTTGCGTTTGACGTTGAAGAGGTTTAAAGTAAACAAGTCCATTTGACAGCCTGACAGCCTCCGTGGCGTAGTTGGTTAGACGCCGACTGTGAAACGAAAGGCCGCGGGTTCGATCCCCGCACCAACACAAATGTTTGTGTGGCCCAAAAATATTTGTGTTGGGTCTGGGTGTTTGTGAGACCGAAAAGTCTCTCGTAGCTTCTGATTCCCACGACACAAGACTCGATCTTAGTGTGGGGATTCTATCTCTTCCACGGCTTCCACGTATATTTGTATCTTATAAAGAAAATAGACAATTATTTAATTTCAGTGTGTTTGATTCATGTTTAATGATTCATGATTCATGATTGTTGATATATATATATATATATATATATATATATGTTGGTCCACTTTGCTAGTTTATACTGGGTTGACGGACTTCACACACCAAATTGTTATAAATATCACTTTAGTATGGAGCTTTCCTTACGATGTTTTTTTTTTACAGTTAATAATTACGTCATTACGTTATTATACACACATAATTATGATGAGACACGTGACAGCCTACGTGGCGCAGTTGGTTAGACGCCGCTAATGAAACGCGAGGCCGTGGGTTCGATCCCCGCACTGAGAAAAATGTTTGTGAGGCCCACAAGTACTTGTCTTGGGGTGTGTCTGTTTATGAGACCGAAAAATCTCTTGTAGCTTCTGATACCCACGACACAAGACTTAATTGATCTTAATGTGGGGTCAGGTCTATGTATGTGAATGTTGGGTGTATTTTATTTATAATGACTGAGAAAAGTTGGAGGTCTGCTTCTTAGTATTTGAACTCGTGACCAGTAACCTCTGTCTCGGCAGATCATATTAATTTTCTTACCAAAAACCTACCATGTTGTTGATAATTTAAAGCGTGTAATGGTTGGAATGGTCCTTAAGTAAGCTTGAAAGATCATTACATAGTAATGCAAAATAGCAGAAAAATAATAGTCAACATTCAACAAGTAGGGAACAATCTTAAAATAAATCCTTTACTTAAAATGCATTTAACACAAAATCTCCTATAACATCAAATCTAATATGTCTATTACAAATAAAGGCAATAGTAGGTCCATATATTTCTACAAGTGCATATTGTAAGGTCAATGTGATCTTTGGGGGAGGCCTATGTTCAGCAGTGAACTTCCTGTGGCTGAAGAGAGAGGAGAGAGAGACAGAGAGAGAGAGGAATATTGTAAAGACAAAGCGCCGCATCATTCTTCGCAATCTGTGTGTGGTGTTAATGTAAATAATTTATTGTGAGTCGTTGTTGCCATCGCTACTTATAATTTATCTGTGGCTGTTGACAGTAGCTTTGCTCCACTTCGCACCCTAGCTTCGTATGTAATACAATAAAACTATTTTTTTTCTTTTTTTTTCTTTGTTTTCTTTCTTTCTATTATTTCATTAAGCAATTTAGTATTATAAATAAGTTTTTGTTTGTAATATAATGTAAACACTCTGTTGTAACGCCCCCTGTACTTATATAATCCTAGTCTATCTATCCGTGGAATATGTTGTTGATTGTATATTTACCTATCCATTGTTAATATAACTTTATCTTGTGTACAACTAATATACAATTGTTTGTTTTCCCTAATAAATAAAAAAATAAAATTACACCCAATAGTCACATACATAGTCCTGATCCCACAATAAGATCGAGTCTTCTGTTGTGGGTGTCAGAAACTATGTGACTTATTGGTCTCATAAACATCGAGACCCGAAACAAATATACGTGGATCACTCAAATATTTTCCTCGGTGTGGGGATCCGACCCGCAGCTCTCGTTTCACAGGCGGCCTCTAACCAATTCCAATAAAATACTCTTACATACATACATAAACTTCACGCCTTTTTCCCAGAAGTGGTAGGCAGAGGTGCAACGAGGTCCTCGTTTCGCCTTATGTGTTCCTTTCCACGATGTGATAAGGGGCGAGCTTATCGCCATATCGGGTATAAATTCCTGACTCCGGGCTGGTGACGAATAGAAAAATCCAATATCACTTGATCGACTCGGGATTCGAATCCGACACCTCAGCTTTGCAATCATGTCGTAGTACAACTGCGCCACTGAGGCAGACACTTAAAAACTAAACCAAATTTAAATTAAGAACCAAATTAAACATTTTTATTTATTATATCCAAGTGCTGTATGGAATAAAGCAGATAGTTGGCTGTACGCAATAATTCAGAGTGAATCGGCCGCGCGTACATTAGCACTGGCGTACGCGCGAGCATGGCGGCCAGTGATGCGGTCCCACGCGAACCAGAGACCAGCATTGTCCCAAGTATCATACATTGATATTTTTATTAAATTAGCACAGAAAATTTACTCTAAGGCACTTCAATGTAGGTACAATGCAGTGCAATAGATAGCAATGCAAAGTGTATCGATGACAGAGGGTCGACTTTACTATGGCAGGCAGTACGATGCGGGTGGAACCGACAGATTGGCACTGTAATTTTAACGACCTACACCAAGACTGTAGATTATTGTTGTACTTAGAAATAAGTCAGCGTAATTAAATTAATAAAATGTATTTATTTATTTAATTCCACCCAACAGTCACATACATAGTCCTGAGCCCATATTAAGATCAATTAAGTCTTGTGTCGTGGGTGTCTGAAACTACGAGAGACTTTTCGGTCCCACAAACGACCAGACCCGAGACAAATACTTGTGGGTCTCAAAAACATTTTTTTCTGTGCGGGGATCGAATCGCAACTTATCGTTTTACAGCCGGCGTCTAACCAACTGCGCCACGGAGGCTGTCGAATTAATCAAATGATGTGACAATATGCTCTTTAGGTAATAGATAGGTACATTGCACTTTCTTTTAACAGACTTGATGCTTTTCAAATAAACAATACAATAACAAAATAGTTTGAATACGGGCAAATAATTCGAGGCCTACATATACCTCTGTATCCTCCACACGAAACTCACTCTCTCTCCCTCAAATTATCACCATCATAAACACAGTCACAAAAATCTTACCGTACTAGACCATTTCCGATGTGCTGGTGGGCCGAGCAGAGCATAAAGGCGCGTAATAAATTCAATTGAAGGAGTGTCGCGGGCAGACATAACTCGCGCGCGGCTCCGCCCGCTCGCCCGATTTCCTTGCTACAGATTTCTTTAAAGAGTTCTAAGGAGATGAGTCTATTGGAGATGGGAGCTTCGCGTTTTTGAGAGGTTTTTTTCGAATTTATTGTTCGTTTTTTTTAATGGTATAAAGGTAATGGACTCATCGGACACTAATTCTATTACAGAATAAATGAAATGTATATTTTTTACAAGCGTAAATATTGCCATTAGGACAACACGTTTTTTAAACCGCTTAAAAACTTCAGTGGGCAATTTGTGTGGATGAGAATCAGCTGAAAGAAGCTCTGCTGCCCATACAAGTTCTTTGGAATCATTAAGGAATACTACCACAACGATAAAATGTCACAGCTGTAAAATAGAAAGGGTGCAAAGAAACTCAGTTCGTGCAATTCGTCTCGATAATAGATTAAACACCCGCACTCTTATAGCAATAAACGTCGGCGTTCTTTCCACGTAAGGACGCCGCCTCTTATGAAGTTTAAAACGGTGGTAGTCGTTTGTATAAAAGTTTGCGTTCGTATTATTTCTCGTTTTCACAGGAGCGGTAAATCTCGCGACTGGTTCGTGACAAATTGTAACGTGTAACAGTTTCCTTGTGTTTTTGATAACCTGTTACTGTTGGATGTTTTACTCTTAATTACTAGGATAATATTTTGAAAATATACTTGGTAAATTAGCAGAAAGCGTTCAAGGTATATACTCGTGGATGTAGCGACAATGTTAGTTAACTTAAGCGCCATTTACAAGGGGAGAGATTTTCGCGTCGAGAATCGTATGCCATTATCGCATGACATAACTGCCATAGATTATCGTGTTTTGACACTGTTATGATAGAGTTGCTTGCTTGTTTTTTTCCAGTTGTAACAGGTTCTAAGACAGTGGTAGTGTTACTTGACAATTATAAAGATTCGGTAGATCAATTTAAACACAACATACATACATAAACACACGCATTTTTCCCAGAAGGGGTAGGCAGAGGTGCTTCCAGAACACCCACTTTTCGCCTTGTATATTCCGTCTCACGATGTGATAGGGGGCGAGCCTATCGCCATATCGGGCACAAATTCCTGACTCCGGGTTGATAATGAATAGAAAAATCCAATATCACTTTGCCCGACCCGGGGTTCGAACTCGAGACCTCAGCTTTGCAATCGTACCGTAGTACCACTACGCCACCGAGGCAGTCGGCAGATTTAAACACAAATTAGTTATAATATTGTGACGTCACACACTTCAAAAGAATCAATGTATCTAAGAGTTCCATACGGTATAGCCTTTGTTATATATCTGTTGAACGGGAGGGTTTTTCATTTGATTACGCAGATTGAAGCCGTTCCATATTCTAGTGTCACGCGTCACTGGGGCCGAACATTGTAGTGTCGTTTTTCTGCTGAGTCTAACAAATATAGGTTCGATTCTAAGGGCTTCGGCAATGTTTAAATTCCTTGTCATAGGACCAATGGCAAGCGGTTGATTTATAATTAGTGATCATCATTGCTGGACTTTAAGAATAAAACGGCATTTAGTGGTATTGTGAAAGGGAATCATTAAGTCTTTCTTCGTCTTCAAAAGTAGTCAATAATATAGAATACGTAGGAAAAATTTATAAATAAATATTTACGTGTATTAACGTATTCATAAGTGCTGATCTTTCTGTTGAATCATTAATATTTCCCCTTCTTAGAGGAGCCATCTAACCCAGTACTCACTATTTTGAAAGGGAATCGTTCAGTCTTTAAATTTTTCGTCTTTAAAAGTAGTCAATAATATAAAATGCGCAGGAAAAATATATAAATTAATATATTTTTCCGTGTATTAACGTATTCATAAGTACTGATCTTTCTATTGAATCATTAACTCTTTCCCCTAATAAAGGACCCAGCGCAGTACCCACTACACCAAACTAACACAAAATTAACAAACGCTCTTCAAAAATGTCCATATCTCTCATAAATTTCCCTAATATGGCCACAATTTGATAACGGTAAGGTCGGACCGCTCCACCGATGTCAACAGAGCCCGTTGATAGATTGGCTCCACGTGCGCCGTCCTTTACCGGTAATTAGCCGGAATAATTAGTTATTTCGTACACGCTGGCGAGCGGCCAGGTTTGGGAAATATCGGACAGGTTTCCTTATAGGTTTTTCGGGTTGTTGGGTTGAGGTTTGTTGTGTGTAAGGTATGGAATACTTATAAGCACCGTGCTGAATTTTTCACCGATAATATTTAAGGAACTTTAATAGTAAATATGATATTATTTACTTCAATAAAGGAGTATTGTGTAACTCAAAACCTGCTTTGTTTCTTTAGGAAAAAAAGTATTTTTAGTGCTGATCTACAAGGGACATCTATACAAAATTGTCTTTAGAATTACTTTTAAAATT
This sequence comes from Theretra japonica, assembly GCA_033459515.1. NCBI lineage: Eukaryota > Metazoa > Arthropoda > Insecta > Lepidoptera > Sphingidae > Theretra > Theretra japonica. The sequence goes on along the minus strand of CM065939.1, from coordinate 13,732,970 downwards.
CCTACAGGATATCGTGTACAAATAATCAATTCCTTTTTCTACATGTCGAATATTGCACAAAACAATTAAAATTACGTAATTAACTTAGTAAACGACTACTATCGTCCAAAATCACGCGCGAATGTAATAAAACCGGAGGTCTTACTAGTTTGCGGATATAATTTCATAATTTTGCGTAGCCGTAACACACCTTGGGACCGTTGGACAGGGACGGACTTAGAAAAGCCTTGGGGGTCATGACCTACATGTATTTTTAACATGTGATGTGACTTCTGATTTAACTTCAATAAAAGTTAGGTGACATGTCATAGAAATATTTAATTCGAATGATGCCGCATTAAAATATTTAAAAAGTCAATGGTTTCAGTTCTCCTTGAGGTTAACAAAATGTGATTTTTTATCTATAGATCAAAATGAATTGATTTATAATTTGGATATGATCGTGATCCTGACTATTCATACGGTAGATTCAGATTAATAAACTTTACATAGGTACTTTCGTTTTGTGGAGAAATCGAGTATACAGATTTGTAACCTGATGTTTTATTTATTTATTTTTATACTTTAATGTTTTCCTTCACAATTTAAGCAAACACATCGATCTGATGCACAAATAATTTCTAAAAGTCAATGTTTTGTGACCTGGATTCAAACTGAGGATATCCGTTATGGCAAGTCATGTTCTTTCAACTAGGTTATGGTTCGGTTAAAACCCCCAACAATTTTCCTAAATCCGCACCTGCAAAGGCCTCCCAATTAATAAACAAACTTGTGTTGTGCGTAGTGCAAACTTGCCGACACATCCGTTCCGAGTTTATCTCCGGTACTGTTGTATATAACTTTGTTACTTCATTAAAATTATCTGCCTAGGTGACGTCTTTGATGAATTTTCTCGGGGTTTGCCTGCGGCTTGATATGTGGGTCAGGGTACATTGTACATTTCGATATGTTAACGTATATATAATCAAATTACGTAAATTTATATAACGTGTGTATGTAGTCATATTAATAGCTTAGAGAACAATAAATGAAAATATTTTTTAAACAAAATTGCATTTTTGCTCCTTTATTTTTAGTTTCAAAGTGCAGGTAAATTATAAAGCAGCTTCGCGTGAGCTTAGCTCTTAAAAGTTAGGTGATACTACGTATTCTACATTATAGGAAACTCCAGCTATTGAGGAGAAGAAAGCACAAAAGAAAAAAAGCGTATTAATTTTGCGTTATATTTTTATGTTCTTAAACGTTTTTAAATTCTAAAACAGTCGATGCCGGGGGTTAAATCTAGCCAAATAATCAACAACGAAGTCTCCTTTTCCCGCGGCCCCACCAACAATAATGTAAAGTCCGGTCTGCATCGGAATATTTGCGCCAGTGCGGCATTCCTTTCCAACAATTCTCTAAATTAATCAAGCAAGTCTATTTGATAAATTGAAACTTACCGACAAATATTTTGCCCCCAATGTTTGCTTCTTTATTTGTATAAACTTGTAATTAACTTTAACGTCGGTTTAATTGAATGTTGATTTAATTTAATTAACGGGATGTGCTGTATAACTTAGGATTGAAACTACTGGAATCGAGGTATTGTTTCCGATTGCAGGAATAACTTTAACTATTCGAAGTTTCGGTATTTTCATGGTTATTGTTATGGACAATAACAAATGATTTTACACATGAATATAAGTGCGTGGTGGCCTGTTGGTAACGGGCCAGACGCGGCTGCCAACATGTTCACGGTGGTCGCGGGTTTAAATCCCAGGGCATACTTTGAAGTCTTGTGTGTGTTGATAGTTAATCACCACTAACTATAACGTTGAAGGAAAATATCGTGGGTAAATCTGCATACCATAGCGATTTGTAAGAATTTCTATGGTATGTAATGTAGGACCCGACTAGGACAGTGATTGACTGAGCTCTACGCCTTCTCAATGGAATTAATAGTTGACGAGTAGTTCCGTGCTAAATAGCATACAATGGGCAGATACCAGTATTGTCAGTGTAATTGTGAAGGAATGCTTCAGAGGAAACCCTTAATTATGTCTGATTAATGTTGCTGGTTCAGCCACCGTGGTGCATCTGGTAAAGGTCGCGGGACGACGCTGGATGCAGGCTGCCTCCAACAACTGGTCACTGTGGAAATCATTAGGAGAGGCCTATGTTCAGTAGTGGACTTCATTTGGCTGATGGATGGTGCAGTTGGTTAGACGCGTTGCAACGAGAGGCCGCGGGTTCGATCTCTGCACCGAGACAAATGTTTTTGTGATCCAAAAGTATTTGTCTCGGGTCTGGGTGTTTGTGTGATCGAACAGTCTCTCGTAGTTCCTGATACCCACGACACAAGAATTGATCTTAGTGTGGGGTCAGGACTATGTATTGACTTGGGTGTATTTATTTTCTGTATGTACAAAATGATGCCGGCCCGTATAAGAAATAAGGTTGTGAGTGAGAAGTAAAATATATATAGTTAGATATACCTTACTTGTATTTAATATTTAAGAGTAAGTTGTAATAGTTGTATGCAGTCTGATTCTTAGCGACGATGACAACTTAAAAGAGAAATATCGAATTACAAGCTTTTTTAAGCTTTTGTATAGACAAATTTTTGTGGGTAAAAAAAATATTAATGATACATTTTTGCAATATAAAAATAAATAACGGACAGCCCGCTTAATTACTTATCCACTCCAATCCTCAATTACTCTTAATTAATTATACAGATTGGCTAAACTGTGATGCAATGATATATCAATAAACGTACATAAATATGTATGGTAATGCAAATGGTGTAGTTTGCATGCAAGCTTCAGATTTGTGGCCCTGATCCATTATGATAGTGAGACGGGCTCAGAATATTAATCCTGGTAAGAAGGCTTGACGTGAATCACGTTCAGTAACAACAAGCTATATTTGATAAACTTTGAACCGTTTTTTACACATACATACATAAACTCACGCGTTTTTCTCAGAAGGGGTAGACAGAGACGCCACCACTATCCATTATCACTCTGTCCGACCTGGGATTCCAACCCGAGATCTCAGCTTTGTGTAGCTTACCGTAGTGCAACTACGTCACCGAGGCAGTCTTTTAATAATATCACATATTAGTTTTCATTAATGAACTTTTTCTCTTTTATCAGTCACAGGAGGTCCACTGCTGAACGTAGGCCTCCCCTAGAATCTCCACATTGACCTAAATACGATTGCAGGAAGTTGCTGGATGCAGGTCACTTCCAACAGGTCAATGTGGAGATCCTTGGGGGATGCCTACTAATGAACTAATTAAGTGTAAATTCAATAAATGTAATTTAATCAAATTGCAAAGATTGATCTCGTCTCTGCCCGCTTTATCCTCCAGAGAGATGTTTAGGACACATTCGTAGACATAATATATTTTTTATGTGAATAAATTAATCCAATTACACTTATTTGTTTATAAGTTTATATTCTTCGATACTCTACACTTTAAACAGTACATCGACGTGTTAAAGCATGAACACGACACACGACATCAAAGCCTTCTTGTCTCATCAGGGCCGTAATTAGGGTCTGCAAAAAAGGGCCACGATTGGGGTTTAATCTGGCCTCGGGGCCCAGGGGCCCTATCGACCCATGGCCCTAATGAACGATGGCTTCCGAACCTCCGAGCGTCTTTGTCGCGTATTATGCTCTTTGTGTGAGCGTGGGGCAAGGCATAAGAAGTTGCGTTTTGGTATATCTTATTTTTATGTAATGTTAAGTGCATTCGAAATTAACTCCAGAGTTCATATTAAAATAAAAAAAAATGTTGAATATCGTTTTTTTTTTGGGTGCGTGGTGGCCTCGTGGTATCGGACCAGACTCGGCTGCCTACATGTTCACGGTGGTCGCGGGTTCAAATCCCAGGGCACACCTCTGACTTTTCGGAGTTATGTGTGTATTGATAGTCAATCACCACGCACTTTAAGGGTGAAGGAAAACATCGTGAGGAAACCTGCATACCGTAGCGATTTTAAAAAATTTCTACGGTGTGTAAGTCCGCCAACCCGCACTAGGCCAGCGTGGTGGACTATATGGCCTAACCACTCTCAATCGTACTCTCGATTGTAGAGGAGGCCCGTGCCCTGCAGTGGGTCGTATATGGGCTGATACAATACAAAAAAAAATATCGTTTTAAGTCTTAAAAAAATTGTTAATAAATATTTTATAGATCTTGACGACAGTGATTTTATAGATAAATTAATAAAAAACACTGTAAATATGATACAGCGATAGAAATCAAGCGAAGAAAGTCGCAGGCATTAACGAATGATAGATAAATATACATTTATAATCGTATCATTGGTGGCCAGTCCACGAACTACAAAGTCGATATAACATAGAATTAATCCAAGAAACATAATAACAAGAAACTTAACTTAATAAACTTAAACTGACTTATATAACTTTATTACTTTTCGCTCCATGCGATGTGGTCACCCATTGTACTATATTATTTTAAATTGTTATATTTAATCACTATGGAAGTAGCGATGTACAATGAAGAGGTTAAATCTGTCAGATTCAGATCAGACTGTCTGTCTGTCCCTATGTATACTTAGATGTTTAAAACTACGCAACGTTTTATAATGCGTTTTTTTTATTAAATAGAGTGATTCAAGAGGAAGGTTTGTATGTATAATACATATACAGGCCGTCTCAGTTTGTACGACAAATAACATGTATGTATTTGGTTTGGAGTGGAACAACAAACATCTGCACCCAGGTGAAGCTAGGACTGGCCGCTAGTAAATAAATATATGAAAATGAGAAAATGGAAATAATTTGTTGAATCCATTAAAATTTTTAAAATTATTTAGATTCAGTAATATTTTGATCTACCACCCGGTTCGGAAAGCGGTTTTAAATAAAATAGGTACCATAATATTAGTCACTTACCTGGCTCCTGCTCTCGAAGTCAGCGCCGATGTGGACGGTGTCTTATTAAAGATGCACTAAAACACGCACTTTGCACTACACTCTACGAATAAAAGTTGAATTTAACCGAAACTGATAGATGTTTTCCAAACACGCGCGACGCCTTCGGTAGTATACACGAAACTACTCGTAATAGACTATTAAAGAATGACTGGTAACTACCCTCCGCTGCGTTATATTTGCAATAAAAATTATTATCTTAAATGAAAATAATTATTTGATTGAAAATAATGTAAACCCGTTTATAGATACGCGACTAAAACAATTGTTTTCCTAATGTTAATAAAACAGTTTCTCCGTTAGTGGAGTAAGTTTTTAAATTCAATTTGTTCTGATATTAGAAATATTATAAGAGTAGAGTATTTAACACTTATCACAATTAATGTAATAAAGAAGAATATAGATTTTTTAAAATAATATAAGGGGAAAGGAGAACGGTTTACCTGATGGTAAGTGATCACCGCTGCCCATGAACATGCAACACGATAGGGCATAGAAAAGTGTTTATTTTCTTTTCCAAAGGCTTTAAATAGCTGTTAGTTGCTAACAGAATACAATTGCTATAACGAATAAGTATTCTTAACTGTGTCAAAAACTCTATAAAATGTTTATAAAAAAATACTGAATACCTATTTCTTAATTAATACTATTAATACATCTACAAAACTATGGTAGGTTGTGAAATAAAAAAAATATGATACACGTAACAAAATAAAGAAATTCGCCTAAAACTTATCACTCAGCCCACGCTCCAATATTAAAACGCCTTTGTGATACAAATTACTTTGCCCCATGCGGTCGAGTGCAGGGCGAGTGGCGGCGCTTTGATTGCAAGTTACAACCTCCGACCTCGTACCGTCACACTGTCACACTGTCTCATCATACATTTGAACCGTCATACAGTAGCTATAATTATTTAGTTGTGCCATCTGATAGTTGCTATGTCACAACTATAGTTGGTCGCTACTTATGGGGTTGTAGATTAGTTGTAACTGCTAGAGAAGGCAGCTGGATTGTCGCTACGAATAGAAGTTGTAGCGCTTGGACGTCCAATTACATAGTGACTACGTCAGAACGTTGCTACGGTGTTTAGTCTATGCGACAGGTCGACATGGCAATTTTCTAGTGATGTAGTTTGACGTCCCAAGTAGTTTATATCGATATTTTTTTGCAACGCAATGACGTAAGAGTAAAAATAATTAAGTCGAGTTTATTAAATGAAATATGACAAAATATTTTATCTACAATTTGTAAGTGATCGATATCTGCACATGGAAGATATATGAGGAAACTACTATGGGGGACTGTATGAACGTAATAGAACCGTAAGAATGAGAATGAATTATTGTTTTTTCTTTTGCTTTAAAATACATATAACGAAGTCATTTCAATATACAACAATATAATACACAAAGAACAATGTGAGCGGGATCGAAATCGATAACCGCGGTCGATGCGGTCTAAAACTAGGTGGGGCGTCACTTACCTCGATTGCCATGTCGACCTGCCGCGTACTATATTTATCTCGTAGCCGATACGTCCGAAGACACTACACCATGTAGGAGTTACGATGCATGGTTTTGTTTCTGCGTCATATTAATATGGTTATGTCTACAAAATTGTAAAGACCATACAAAGGTTCGTGGGTATATGACGTAGTTGCTACGCCAATCAGGCGCTTCAATTTATGGTTGCTACACTGTCGGTAGAAGGGATTAGGTAACACGTAATAGCCATTATTTATAAAGTAATAGTTTGAGTCCAGTCTGCAATATTAAAAAACATCTTAAGCATGCTACTATACTTATACTTGTGTCGACGTTTCAATTCAATTGACAAACCGTAATAGGAAATCAGTTTAATTAAGCAATGTAATCGTGTCCAAAGTTCCAAAATTCACCCTTCTACCAGCAGCTAATTAGACCGCCGCGGTCCCAGGACAAACAAAGTATCGCCAAGTATTCCAGATCGTCCCCACTCCCGGCTGCCAGATGTTTTCAAAACGCCAAGATTTAATTAAACCAAGTTGTCGCGAACTTGTTTCCAAAATATAAATTATCGGCGTAAATCGCGAACTGTATGACAGGCCCGATGTTAATGAAATCGAGTTTATTTGACAGCCTTGGTGGTATATTACGTTTGGTGAGAGAAGGTGAATTACATGTTCGAAGAAAGATGAATGTTGGTGCTATCAAACACAATTTTATTCAGAATTGGGTTTAGTGGAGTCACATTCTTGGAAATTTACATACATACATACGTACAGAAACTCACGCCTTTTTCCCAGAAGGGGTAGGCAGAGGTGCTATGAGGACACCAACCTATCGCCTTTTATATACTGTTCCATAATGTAATAGGCAGCGAGTCTATCGTCATATCAGGCACAAATTCCTGACCCCGGGCTGATTATGAACAGAAAAATCTAATATCACTTTGCCCGACCCGGGATTCGAACCCGAGACCTCAGTCTTGTAATCCTACCGTAGTACAACTACGCCACCGAGGCAGTCTTCTTTTTCCTCTTTCTTGGAATTTTCTGACGAAAAAATCTGACAGCATTTATGATATGAAACCCACAGCTGGCTTGATGTCATCTAAGAATTTATATGAGTCTATACAATGATGTTTTGCAGTGAATAGTCATATAACTGAGGACCCTGAATGGTGGACATTAAGCAGGATAGCAGACCCTAACACAGGGTATATCAAGATTGCGACCGAAAATGAAGCCAAGTGATAGTTTTAGTAACTACAGTTCGTTTTCTTTGTATTTTTTTAAATATAGTCGTTTTTGGAAGGTGATTCCCTAGTTTTTGCTAAATTATAATTAATTAAGCTCTTGCGTACCATGGTGTCTTTAAAAATAAAAAGGTTTACATTATTATTTTAGAAAAACGATGTATTGACTATCCCAATACCCCTACCACTACTACTACTACTCAAATAAAAAAAATCCCTTTTTTCTTCGGAGTTTTTAGGTGCATTGTCTGAAGTCACTAATACTACCACTTGGCTTCGTTTTCGGTCGCAGTCTGGATGTACCCTGTATAATACAAGGAAACACTAAATAGCATTCCACTACAGTTATCCCGATGTTCTCATGCTGTATTGAAGACTACAATTTCAAACTTAATTCCATTGAAATGATAGGAAACAACGTGAAAATGTTTTAAGCACAATTGTTTTATCAGCGAAACGTAAATACATCGCGTGTTGAACAAAGATATTATCATTTCGCTAAATGTCAAAGCAGTCCATACACAGAGGGTGCTGAATTCCCAACTACACTACCAATGGAAAGTAAATTTTAACTCGAGTGTGTTTGAGTCTAAATTTGCTTGTTTTCTGATGTAAGTTTAGTTTGTGAACGAATATCGCGAGGCGTTACGATCTTTGCCGGGTGTAATGTACTGGTCATAGATTAGTTTTGTAGAAGCGACACATTGAATATGTGTTAGACGTTTTCCGATCTATTTTAAAACGGAGTAGATGTAAAAAATCATACATTAATATTATGTTTTATAGAACCATAAATAAAATATAAAAATTGTTGCAGTATCTACTGAAATAATCTCAGGCGCAAGCTGCATTGATTTGCGGGCTTCGGTTACTGTGCATCTTTTTAGTAGTAAAGCAGTGTCGCCTCTTGGGTCTTTGATTGTGCTGTTATAGTAATAAATTAGAAGGTGCGTCCCATAGAGTTGTTGTCCTATTCTTTTGTCTCGTGGCGGCGTACTAGGGTTTTTATTCGCTAAAATCGATTTATTTCCATAAAATTGGACGAGATTCTAGACTCTAGATAATTTCTCTAAATATTCCCGTATTAAAAATGATATATCAATTGATCCCTTCTGTGGTGCTTACTCTATGATAATGACAGAGTGAAAGAATTGCAGCGTTCGGAAATGTACAGCAGTTACACAAACATTCGCTTATTGCGAATAGCGGTGTGGTCGCGGGCTCCACGACGCCCCGACAAACGAGCCGCCGATATTCGCAACAGATCACTTCATTTTTCTGTTTCGCTTCTCTTGCGGTTGACAGTAGTTCTTTAAAAATATTTTTAAAATTATTGTAATTTACGATATGTTGACCTGTTGGATCCAGCCAGCATCCAGCGACGTCCCGCGACCTTTACCAGGTCGTCTGATCACCTAGTGGGTGGACGTCCCACGCTGTCATAGATCACTGTGGAAATCATTGGGAGAGGGCTATGTTCAGCAGTGGACTTCTTTTGGCTGATGGATTGGATTGGATTGGATGATATGTTGATGTAATTTATTATGTGTTATGATGTTCGCGTTTTGTAGCGCAAGAATGTTTCTTAAGCGCCTTTTACACGGGGAGACTTTCTCGCAGCGATAATCGAATACAATTATAACATAACCGCCATAAGATTATCGTGTTCTGAAAATGTTTACACGATGCAACTTTTTTATATCCATACGATAATCGCATTTTCGAGGCGAGAAACTCTCTCCGTGTAAATGGGACATTAGATTATTCAAAGTGACGTGTATATTCCTAGAAAAATACTAAAGATCGTCGGCGGTCTTTTGGCGTGCGAATGAGTTGTTAAAATATTAGGAACAGTTTTTATCTTTTTACATTTTATTATATTGGACATGTTAGTATCTACTATAAGATTACGAGTATAAATGCTTGTTGTTTATATTATGACAACATATCTCAAACAATGCATTAAATAGAGAAAAACTGTTTCTAATATTTTGACAACGCATTCGCGCGCCATCACATCGTGGATAACCAGTTTGTTTCAAGTAGAGTATACATTAAAACTGTATTATGCTGTTGGTGCACCATTTTTAAATAAATAAATAAGTAGAGAAATTGAAATGTTTGAAATTATATTAAAAAATGCGTACAGGCATTGCACTGCGTCCCTGATTTTCAGTTAGGGAATCAAATGAGGCTTGACGTATTACCGTGTTAGTTGGCAGGTACAACCTCTCGCCTGTAGACACGATTAGGTCATATGGACTTCATTTCGACACTAAGACATTGTCGTTACTTTTTTTTTACAACTAAGAAGGCAAACAAGCATACGGGCAGCGTGACGGTAAGCAGTTGCCGTAGCCTACAGACGTCTGCAATACCAGAGATGTCACTCACGCGTTGCCGACCCTGTAGGGACATTTTAACTGCTCTTTTGAAGAGCTCCATGCTGTTATCTTTTGGGAAAACTCATACCACAGCCATATACGAGTAGTACGTAGGAAGAAGTTCCTCTGGAACCGTACAGTACGAGATGGTATGGGTTCTAAGGTATGTGGATGAAATCGCTACCGACGGCGGGTATTGCGATGATGATACTTTGTTATTTCAGTTAAAATATACCAGAATGGTATATTAAGAAGAAATGTTCTATAGTGAAAATTGAGGGTTTTTATTTTTTTTTATATAAAAAATGTTTTTAAAACAGGGAAATGTTGTAGGAAGCCGCTGGATGCAGGCCGCTTCCAACAGGTCAATGTGGAGATCTTTGGGGGAGGTTTGGCTTCTTGTGGCTGAAGAGAGAGAGAGATTTTTTTTATTGCAATGAACGGCGACACGAGCATGTCCATAGCCTGATGGTAAGCGATACGACCGCTCATGGACAGTAGCAAAACCAAACAACACCATGAATTACAAAGCAATGCATGGCGTTCCACTGACGACATCCTGAGACATAAGGTTTTAAGTCTCTTCAACATCACTATATCTTTAACCCTTCATTGGATTCTAGCGTGCTACAAGAGACGGTCCCGGTTCGCGGACAATTTCGTTTCAATTTTAATAGAATCTGCCATTAGCGGGACTATTTGCCATGTTATAATGGGTTTTCATTTAACTACACTTCAAATATTCAACCCAATTTGCACCTTACACCTCCGGTATAGAGTGCAAAATGTGATAATTCACTAAATTAATTGTAAATTTTCACGAATTTTGTAACAGCAAGATTGCTAAATGAAAATTTTTGACGGTGTACTGACGCTGTTGTTTTGTTGTAAATTAAAATTATCTCTGCTGAAGAGCTTTTAGATGGACACTCAATGTTCTGAAAGATGATTTTCGTATTTTTTCTAAATGTACACAATAGTTTTATAATAGACACCTGTATCATAAATTGGCTAGAATCTGCCTCAATTGATCGGTGGCAGTAAGCATGGATTCCACGGATCCTAATGTAAATTTCATCCCTCAATCAGGAATAAAATGAATAACATTTAAAAAACATTTATTAAATAAAATGCACTTACATTACTTTATTTCTTAATATTATACTTACTAAAACGGCGAAGGAAAACATCGTGAGGATTAAGGAAAGATGCATACAGGTTTAGAAGAATATATATGGCGTGTAAAGTCCGCCAACCCGCACTAGGCGAGCGGAGCATTATATGGCCTAACCCCTCGCAATCGAACTCTCGATTGTGGAGGAGGCCCGAGCACTGCAGTGGGAGTTAGGACGTATGTAGGCTGATACAGATACAGATAATACACATCGTAAACGCAAACTCACATTGTAGTAAGATTGCTCAAGTATAACAAGTAATTGACGATGCAATAATAAACCAATTTGCGCACTTCATTCCAAATATAATACAAGGAAGAATACAAATAACCTCAAAGATACAAACCGTTCTCACTTACCCCCTTCCTTGTTCAGAAATGGGGAACAAAACGACACATTGACCAATTTACTTATACCTCCAATACGCCATACAACCATCCCTTTACTTTCCGAAAATCTAAATAATGAGAGACGAAGGAGCTCAAGTTAAACTGGACTATCTGTATGAGGCGTGGAATTCGAAAAATTCAATTTCCTAACTGTGAATTTAGTAGAGAATGTAAGAAATAACCGGCTTTCTGGAACGTTCCCCAAGCGCGAGGGGAATGTAAAACATAGTGAAAAGAGAAAAATTATACGTGCCCCGGTAGGTGCCCATCGTATGCTTGAAATGTTTAACTTTACGTGTGGAATGGTTGAGAGGCAAATTATTTTTATTTCTTTTCAACTATAAGTTTTTCTACTTTTTATTTTGCTAGCACTAGAATGCAACTGGTGATAGGTGCAGTGCAATCCAAATATAGAGTCTGCAAAAAGATTTTTGCCTAATTGAAGATATCGTTTCAGCTAGTGAATGACATTGCCGTATGCTCAATACCCCTTTCCTCTTCCTCTCGTCTTCCCGCTCCCCTCCCGATTTGATGGTCCGGCGACACATCTATGTGATCTATAATCCAAGCGTTGTGGATGTTCATGGGCGGCAGTGATCACTTACCATCAGACCTCTTTGTTAGTTTGCCGGAATTGAATTCATACACAGCCTGAGTCTGATACACGACACTCTGGGTCACTATCATTGTCGTACTCGTATAAGTTTTCTTCCGGGATACGGGGGTCGCTATCCGGGTGCATACGAATATCAATAGACCCTGGATATGCCGTTTTATAGACTTGGTTCAAACCATGTTGTCCCGTCCCTACTCCTTTTTAAGTAAAGTTGGTTTGATGGACAAATTATTTTTTTCTACTTCTGAGATGGAATATCGTTTGGAATTCAGGAAGAGAGCCCAGTATATTGGTAACATGATATCGGATACCTTTGTGTCTCGAAGAGCATTTGATAATGATTAACAAATAACATGTTTTAAAAATGTTTTTTTTTTTGGAAAAGTGAATGACTGCCTGTCGTCAACCTAATTATGAAATAATTCTTAAACTGGCATAGTTAGTATTATAATCAGTCTCCACAAATAAAAACCTTATACAAAATTAATTACGAGACTGAAGAATCATACCAAATACTCTGTTTTACACCTTACAGAGCACTACGTAATCGACAAAGCGAGCTACTGAATGTAGTATAAAAGTTGAAATTGTTATAAAAAGTGAGATGGCTTTTAGAATATGCGTGATTAAAAAGTATATCGAAAATTTGAGGGTCTTTTAATGGTTGATTTTTAAATGAAAACCGATCACAAGACAAAAGATAAAGATAGGTCGTTTTAAAAAGTGCAGTAAAATATAAAGGAATTTCTGATATTGAACATTCGGAATTTTGAAAGGAATTTTTAATTAAAACCCATATTGATTGAAATGTTTGACATTTTCGTTTGGGATACGAAAAATAGGAACGGTATTCAGAAGTCTATGCTTTAATTTAAAATACTATTGGTAACCACGACATTGAATGAATGTTCCAGAATGCCTCACTTTTAAAATTAAAATCTCCATTTTAGCAATATATTTCTACCGCCAAACAACAGTGTTAATGCATTGTTGTGTTCTGATTTAAAGGATATTGTAGTCAGAGTAACTATAGGACAATATGAGACTTAACATCCTGAGACATAAGAATGTCTCAGTATGGGAAGACGGCGAGCGCAGTGATAATTTAAGAATTTCATTCTATGCAGATTACTTTCAATTTATATTTAGAGGAGTTCTTGTAGTTAATAGTTATTATGAAATAATGTAATTTAAGAAGTGAAAGTCAGTCAAGCAATACTTTGATATTCATGCTGTTTGGTTTTGCTACTGTCCATGAGTGTTCCTACCGCGTCCCATCAGGCGAATGGCATAGTCGTCTCGCCATTCATTAACTGACTTCAAAAAACGAGGAGGTTCTCAATTCGTAGGAATCTTTGTTTTTTAGGACCCATGCCTTATACTCGTATGTATACATTTAAATTTCTACATGTTTGACTCTTGGCGACCCGCCATCATTATGTTACGCATATATTTTGATTAGTTGGCTAGTAAAGTCAATAAGCATACTAATCGTATATACAAGAACAAAGAAATAGATTTTATTTCTTACTTTGTACTGTTATTTTTTTCATAAAAAAAATCGAGTGACGAAATTTCAGTAGCATTTAAATTATTGCTTTTAATTATTGCTTTGTTTAAGTCCTGTTAATAGCATCCATTAACAGGACTTAAACAAAGCAATAATTAAAACATATTTATTTATTCCAAGTCAGTGAATTATACGACGACAATTTGATTAAAATGTATTTGTTCAAATTACAATTAACCTTGCACTTGTGTGCTAATTATCTAATAGGTGATGGTACAATGTTCGTGTACCGAATTCATTACGGTTATTTGGTCAATGTATCGGTATCATTTGAATATGTAATTTACGAGTATGATTAGGTCTTTTTTCGTACCTACTGATATAAGAAATCTATATTACGCTTGGTAGTAAGTGCAATATTCTCCAGATATTGTCGACCGGCGAGAGATAAACACAACACATCGGTTGATATGCTATCAATCACTCCAGCAACCAAAGGAAGTCCACTGCTGAACATAGGCCTCTCCCAATGATTTCCACAGTGACCTGTTGGAGGCAGCCTGCATCCAGCGACGTCCTGCGACTTTTACCAGGTCGTCTGATCACCTAGTGGGTGGACATTCTATAAGTGATATTCTACAAGTCATCTAAATTTTATTTGCGTTTGGCGAAATTTGGAAATAACATTTAAAAATTATTGTTAACATAATATAAACAATTATCATTTATACTCGTGATCGAATAGTATTCACGTGTCTAATATAATAAAATTTGAAGGAAGAAAGACTGTTCCTAATATTTATTGTTTCTATGAATGGCAAGACGAGCATGCCATTCGCCCGATGGTAAGCTATACGACAGCTCATAGACAGTAGTAAAACCAAACAAGATTATAAATTACAAAGCATGCTTGGCATTCCACTGCGCTCGCCATCCATGATTTTTTTATTTTTTTACAAATCTTCAGTATTCATACAAGCTGAGGTAACTGAAATTTGATTTATTACAACAGTTACACATTATATAAATAGTTTACAAAAAAATAGAATGGCAAAAACAGAAAAATACAAAACCTTGAAAATCAAATAACCATATATCAGCAGGATGAAGAAAGATCCTACTTTGAACCAGAATTGCTTACTCATTCCTCGAACTGTGTCCTTCAATCCGTCCTTGATGATGTGTTTCCGAAGACCTAAACCCCAGATGGTAACCAGTTCGTCCCAGTTTATTGTCATCACGTCGAAGTTAAACAAATCCTTGTCAGTCTTGGACATTCTGTTGCACAAGTCGGCTGTGTTGTCGTCTGAGAAATTCCAGTCTTGAAGCGCAAAATATGCGAACATCATCCAGGTATCGTATAATTTTGTATATAGTTTGACGAATCTGGAAACAGTGAAATTTAAATAATCATTGGAAAGCAAAAAGATCTTTTAAATTCTGACATTACAGAAGGTATGTATGTATATAGATCACTTCCAACAGATATTTAGCTGAATAGCTAGTAGCTAATAGTTACTTAGCAGAGCAGTTCTTATAGCTAATAATTATTATGAAATCACGTAAATTAAGATGTTAAAAATTAAATTCTTTGTCATAATCGCCCAGATTGTCGGTTTGTTACAAATGCACCATCACTTACGATTTAATGCCTGCAGGTCTTTGGAAATTTAGGAGATCTGCCACAGCATCACCTATATATGCTGGGATGTAGTGCAGCAGCCAAGTCAGCAGCCAAAAATCGAATTTATTCCTAATCTCAAAGAAGTAACGATACCACAAAGCTTTAGGAGTCGACAGAGTTCCAGTTTCGTGGCTTCTTGATATTTTTACGAAGTGGTCTGAAAAAGTTTCATCAATCAGTTCAAGTGGTTAATTATAACACGCAGTTGACATGTTAAACGTGACTTAAGTAAATGTGTCGCGTTAGGCCTAGCAGTCCATTGCTGCATGTAGGCCTTCTCAAGGAAGCGCGATCATCCTGGCCTAGAGCAGGCATATCCTCCATGGAGGATACGCATACTTTTGCCCCATTATATCTGAAATAACGGTACTTACCACAAGTGAATCCAGTCTTGGTGCTACTGATGGTATATATTTTAGGCTGTTTGTCTCCATCCAGATGCCTTGTTGCGGTATCATGTCCCGCCGCTATAGTCAAATTGGTTGAATAATCGGCAGGCACAATGCATAACTTTGGGCTGTCCTTACCATTTAGCAGCACATGCGTTATTCCCATAATTATGCTAAGAAAAATCTGGAAATTAAGAGTCTGTATTAAAAAAAGTGAGAGCGTAAGCTGTGAAGTTATTTGCCGGGCCACGTGATCCCTCCACTATACAGGACGTTTTGTAAAACACCAACAAGGTTCCTCTATTGAAACACTCACCCCAGATCCACCATATATTGCACTTTTGTCAATCCAACCTGGCGAAGGTTCTTTGTATGTACTTATCACTGAAATAAAACATGCAATAGGTTAATGGCAGATTAAAGGTAGCTTGCATTTTGCTCGTCCAGCCCGGTATCACTGTCTTACAGGAGATCGTGGTGAAGCGACAGCTTTCCTGCTGCGTTTCGTTCGGTGAGTGAGACTGCCGGGTGCCCAATACTCCTTTCCTCTACCCATCCTTTTTTCCCTCCTGCTCCCCTCCCGATATGATGGGCCAGCTTGTAGCTGTTCATGGGTGGCAGTGATCACTTACCATCAAGTGACCTGCTTGCTCGTTTGCCGGACCTTATTATAAAAAAATATTTTCAAATTATTTTAACATGCAATTACATTATTACGAATAATAGGCTTGATAAAGAGACGCAGGTAGATGAGAATGTAGGTTTGATGGCAAATCGAAAGGCCGCTCATAAATGTGTTAAAACTTATTAGTGTAAGCGTCGGCTTTAAGTGGGTGAAATCTTAGAGATATGTTAATAAACACACGTAGACTATACGACTGAGGGATCAAACATACTATGCCTTTTATAGTTTAATTGTTAGTTCAACAGTTACCTATGGGTGGTTTGACGATACAAACTGGTAGATTGCCGCCCTTGGTACGAATCAATTCTTCTGCAATCGCTTTAGTAAACGTGTATATGTTGGGCCAACCATCTGTTAGGCTGCGAAAATTAATCATTAATCAGTATTACCTATATACGAGTATTATATGTAAATATTTTTTATTGCAATGAATGGCGAGATGAGCATTCCATTCGCCTGATGGTTAACGATACGACCGCTCATGGACAGTAGCAAAACCAAACAACACCATGAATTACAAATCAATGTTTGGCATTCCACAGCGCTCGCCATCCTGAGGCATAAGATGTTAAGTCTCATTATATCCAGTAGTTGCTCTTGCTACAATGTCCTTCAAACTGGAACACAACAGTGCATATACACTGCTGTTTAGCGGGAGAAATAGACATTGCTGTGGTATAGACATTGACAAGGCTCACATATGTTGGACCTACCAGTCGTTTGATGGATCTATGAAATAAAAACATTCTAAAGACTAGCGACTTTACAAAACCAAACTTTTCAGCATTACTATATATACGCACATGTAATAGCACACTCACTTCTTTGTAGAGGCAAGGAGCCTATCGTTATCCATGTTCTCAGCTAGTTCTATCAATGAACTGGGAGGTAATGGACTTGGGTAGAATTTTTCAAGTATTTCTGTTCCAGCTCTACCTCGGGTTGTTTGGCTGTAGGTCGTTGATATGTACACGAAACAACTGTAAGGTTACACATATATATGCATATATATATTTTAAATAACTCCACTTTTATATCGACTAGAGTCTATACTAATACGATCTGTATACGTTCCCTTGATACGTCGATTATATTAAACAAGAAGTTTTTGCACATCTTTTCGTGAAGGTTTCCTTGGACAATATAGCGCCCGATCAAGACTCACAGACGCATTGATAACTGAAATCGGGTTGTATTCTTTCGAAAGTTTGTTTCGGATGTCCCGATTATCTTTAACTTTAACCTTGTCCAGCGCCACTCAATATTACAATACATAGTTAATGGTGCGAACGTATCTTTGAAAATCCACATGTAAGATAGTTTTAAGTAGATGGTTTTAAGTGGATTTTTTTAAGCCTTTAATAGTCTTTGTATTAGGTTACTCTGAAAATCTGTAGAATAGACAAATGTTTAGACGTAAAAAAATAACAAAAGTTATGTTAAGTCCGCCAACCTGCACTAGGCCAGCGTGGTGGAGTGTATGGCCTAAGCCCTGTCATTTCTACTCTAGATTTTATAGGAGGTTCGTGCCCTGCAGTGGGGTGTATATGGGCTGTTATAGATATATACATATCAAATGGCTCATGCTAGGTCAAAGTTAGATGACAATAGGGGTAGGTATCTTGAGGCAGGTGAGGCAGGCATATAATATTCCGATTATGATAAAGATAAAGTAGTATCAGAAGAAAGCTTCTCACTTGAATTGTTTGCATTTTTGTGCCAGGTGTAATATCTCTCTGGTTCCGCGAACATTGATTAACGTCGCTTTTTTTAGAGCTTCGTTAAATTTCGTAGTACCAGCTGCGTGGAATATGATATTGACCTGTGTTTGAAATAAAATGAGTTTAATTGTAAAATGGCGTTTGTGGTGCAATTTCTGTGTGGATAGTACTTAGAAGTCGTTGGTTATTAAAGTGGATTTTCCAATCTTTGTACATAATTGGGCTCAAGTTGAGTTCACGAGATAGATGGTCGTAAAATCGTAACAATAGCCTATTTCACATTTGCAACTTGCCCTTTTACCATTTATAACGTGTAGAAGTTCCAATTCATCAGCCAAAGGAAGTCCACTGCTGAATATAGGCCTCCCCAATGATTTCCACAGTGACAAAAAGTGCCTACGTTTGGTTCATATACAGGAAAACATTCTTTCTGGTATTGCCTATCAATATTATTGAATTTTGGCTTTTCAGTATCTACAGGTCACAATTTTTACATAGCCGGAGATATGGTATCAATATTAGTGTACTTTGAATGTATTTCTGGACAAAAATTAACTTACTTCTTCCATCAATTCGTACCAATCACTTTCACTCACACCAAGTCGGATTTCGGCAACGTCTCCACTGATAGGAGTTATTTTTTCAGCAAAATTTGGATTTTTAGCTCTTAAGTCTTCAAATACCTGCAAAGACATATTTTTCTGCTCAATATATAAAAAAATTGGGTAAAATAAAGTATTGTGTATGTAACCCTGTAAATCTTAATTAATTTATAGATTATTGAAATCCTTTTGTAAATGAGTGAGAAAAGAAATTGAGAAATGGATTCAGGATAAAGTAGGTTCATATTCATAATTGTAGAATAAACATAATAGTTATACTCACGCTTTCCTTTAGTAATGATCTCAATCGTTCCTGGGCTGTCTGGTTATTTTGCTCACGAATTAATACGTAAATCTTGTGAACATTGCACGACCTGTACAAGATTATACAGTTACATCCAGACAGCAACCGAAAACGAAGCCAGGTGGATGTTTTAGTGACTTCAGACACATTACAACTAAAATTTTTACTAAAGAAACCGACGATTTTTTTTTTGTAATCTTTTAAATATCATTGTGTTAGGGTGGTAAATCCTTATATTATTATTTTGCGATGTCTTTCTCACATCTATCCTCTAAGGATTGCGCTTAATTTACAACACTGTATAAAACGATCACCTGATAAGTTTCTCTATGAGCAGTTTCCCGAGGAAGCCAGTCCCACCCGTTAGGAACACCGTGGCGCCACTGTAGAACTGCCGGATCTCGGAGTCGCCGCGCGCCTCCGCGGCCCAGATGGGCTGCTGCAATGACACCGCTTGTTGGTAAATCGCTTCTGCCGGATCCATATCTGAGAATATATTATATAATTAAATAAATACACCCAACAGTCACATACATAGTCCTGACCCCACATTAAGATCAATTAAGTCTTGTGCCGTAGGTATCAGAAACTACGAGAGATTTTTCGGACGAGAGAACCGGAATCAGAAATCATTTCTTTGCGCAAAATGTACGTACAATCATAAGGTCTTAAATAATATCTAAGTAGTCCCAGTATATTTAGCCACGTGGCGTGCAAAAGTTAGTAATTCGAGAACCTAAAAAAAAAAATAACACACGCGTCTTATACTAATATTGCTTATGTCGGAGTATAATGTATGTTTTGTTACCTGATTTTGTTCTCGATATTTCTCACGGCGCAACGTGTTAATTGTCGCAATGTTATCAAACTGAAACTGAATGTCGCTTTGCGTTTACCTCACGTTAAATATACTTTTCCTTTGCTCTACCTTAATTTGAATTCAACAGGAAGACGATCAAAAGTGAAGGCCGATCATTGGAAATGCCAAAATTTGATTTACTTAATGCAAGTGCATAATCTTTAAAACAAATCCCTACAACGCCATTACTGCTTGAATATATATATAATTTATTGATAATCACCACGCACTTTAACGGTGAAGGAAAACATCGTGACGAAACCTGCATACCGTAGCGATTTTAAAGAATTCATACATTATGTAAGTCCGCCAACCCGCACTAGGCCAGCGTGGTGGACTATATGGCCTAGCCACTCTCTTTCGATTCTCTCGGTTGTAGAATAGGCCCGCGCCTAGCAGTGGGACGTATATGGGCTGACAAAAAAAAATTGAATTTGTAAAATGTGTCATATAATTTGACCGCCTTCGTGGCGCAGTTGGGCACCGCGCCGGCTGTGAAACAGGAGGTCGCGGGTTCGATCCACGCAACGAGAAATGTTTGTGTGAACTACAAGTATTTTGTATTGAATCCGCAGAGCGTTGATACAACGCTGTGTGAGTTAGTCCACAAGCCGCATGTATAGAAACCTTGACAGTACGCTTTAAATAATATTAGTTTAGTAGTAAAGTGCGTGGTAGCCTGTTGGTAATGGACCAAACGCGACTGCCAACATGTTCTCGGTGGTCGCGGGCTCATATCGCAAGGCACACCTCTGACTTTTGGGGGTTAATTGATTTGATAGTCAATCACCATGTACTATAACTGTGAAGGAAATCATCGTGAGGAAACCTGCATACCGCAGCGATTTTAAAGAATTTCTGCGGTGTGTAAAGTTCGCCAACCCGCACTAGGCCAGCATGGTGGACTATATGGCCTAACCTCTCTTAATCGTATTCTCGATTGTAAAGGAGGTCCATGCCCTGCAGTGGCCCATATATGGGCTGATACAGAACAGAACAGAATGTTGAACAACCCTACAACGCATAAACCTGCGAGACATCATATTATTTCTTCTTCTTAGTTACCTTTCAATATCAGCATGATCTTTAAGGTCATCAGTCACGTAAAGTCCTAAATATTTAAAGACGTGAGCTTGTTTAAGTTTAAAATCATTTAGTTTAATGGTTGGCTCCGCCTCCGGACATTTACCTTTCGCCTTAAACATTATAAACTCACTTTTTTAAACATTATAGTATGCCAACCCATACAGTCGAGCATAACTTTCATATGATTCGAGGAGTTTTCTGAGCGCTGTGACCGTTGGGCTCAGCAACACCATACCGTATGTAACACCAAATGTATGTGGTATTATTACATAGTTAAATGCGGATTTCACTTGAATTGTGTATTTTGAAATAAATCTTACAGAATTTTTTACATAAAAATTATACGTCTTGTCAACAAGTCTTTTTCACTCCTGCCAGATAACTTAACTCCCAATGAAGTTGCACGTTAGATAAAAAATACATCTATAAATAAATCTTAACCCACATGTATATTTATTTTTTCTTATCAAAAATATTGACACGATTGAGGCGACAAAAGTTGGTTTCATTATTTATTATATTCCTTAAATCAACAGCTTACAAAAAAATAAAACGACTGATACAGAAAAATAGAAAATTTTAAACAAAACGTAAGCATAAAACGGCAAGATGATGAAGGATGCTATTTTGAACCAGAATTGCTTCCTCAATCCTCGAGCTGTGCCCTTCAATCCGTCCTTGATGATGTGTTTCCGAAGACCTAAACCCCAGATGGTAACCAGTTCGTGCCAGTTTATTGTCATCACGTCGAAGTTAAACAAATCCTTGTCAGTCTTGGACATTCTGTTGTACAAGTCGGCTGTGTTGTCGTCTGAGAAATTCCAGTCTTGAAGCACAAAATATGCGAACATTATCCAGGTATCGTACAATTTTGTATATTGTTTGACGAACCTGGAAACAGAAAGGTTTATTTTAATGCAATCGAGGAGAGAACCGAAATGTACTTTAAATCTGAAATAACACCAGGTCATCGACTTAAGACGAACCCGTACTAGGTCAGCTAGTGGATTATATACGATTGTATAGACTAACGCCTCTCGATTGTACTCTTGATTGTAGAGCTGGCTCGTGTCTTGTAGTGGGACATAATACGTATGTGGGCTGAATTATTATTAGATACAGAACTCTTCCAACGTGAATATTTTCAGAAAATATATTTTTATAGCCAATGTTGATGCCGAAATTACATAAATTTAAAAGGTAAAGTCAAGGTGTATTACCAATGTAACACTTACGATTTTATTCCTGCAGGCTTCTGGAAACCTAGAAGATCGGCCACAGCATCAGCTATATATGCTGGGATGTAGTGCAGGAGCCAAGTCAGCAGCCAGTAACCATATTTACTTGTCGTCACACAGAAATAACTATACCACAGAGATTTAGGAGTAAATAGAACTTCTGTGTCGTAGCTTTTAAATATTTTAAAGAGGTCGCCTGAAACAAGATTCATTGATCAGTTATTAAGTTACAATGGAATAGAATCCGAGTTAAACATAAAGGTCTTAATATATTTAGCTGGCAGTAGGATATTGGTTTCTGCTGTTTCGACAAAGCCTTATATTAAGATTCGAGCATAACTGAGCCGAATTTTTTTTGGATTGCTCTGCACCATCCGGCATTTTACGCTGCCAGTGTAGAAGTTAAAATATATTTTATGAAGAACTATGTAAGACTGTGAAATGTATACATTACTTGTATACTTACCACCAGTGAATTCAGCCTTGGTGCTACTGATGGTGTATATTTTCGGCTGTTTGTCTCCATTCAGGTGTCTTGTTGCGGTATCTCGTCCCGCCGCTATGGTCAAATTAGTTGAATAATCGGCAGGCATAATGCATAACTTTGCGCTGTCTTTACTTTTTAGAATTACATGTGTTATTCCCATCATTACACTTAGCAAAATCTGAAAATTAAGTTTCTTTATTAAACGGAGTGAGGACTTAGGGAGAGCCTACGAGATCCCTCCTTTCTATAATCCTGAGTCGTTCCATAATTATGAGCTACATACCGATGTGGGCCGGCATAATTGTGTCGATGACTGTCTGCTACCATCAGGCACTTATCATCAGGTGTCACTTACTACTTACCGTCAGGCAAGCGGCCTAGTTGCCTCGTCAGTCTGTTCTCGCTAATAAAAATAAAGCTTACCCCAGATCCACCATATATTGCATTTATGTCAATCCAACCCGGCGAAGGTTCTTTGTATGTACTTATCACTAGAAAAAATACGTTAATACAATTTATTTAATGCAACTATTTCGTTTACACTGCGCACACTTAAGTTACTAGTCATTTAAGCAAGGGTGAATAATGACAAGTTGGGAGTGGAGACGTTCGACGAATCTCTAGTAATATTCAAATATTTTGGACCTCATTAAATTAATTGAGATAATAGGATCAGTAGATAAAATATGTAATGAGGCCTTCTTCCATAGGAAAGCAGGAACAGCTAAGTTTTATATATTTTGCTTCATATGAGTAAGTAAATACATAGTATTTTGTCTTTTTAGTAAAAATACTTAAATTTATAATTACCTACGGGTGGCTTGACGATGCAAACTGGTAGGTTGCCGCCCTTGGTACGTATCAATTCCTCCGCAACCGCTTTAGTAAACGTGTATACATTTGGCCAACCATCTGTTAGACTACAAACATTGCATAGTGATCAAATTATTAGCACCATCTTCATATGTCTAGCATTATTAAGTTTTCCTGGTTTGGGCTAGGTGCAATTCAATCTCTTTACACTTAAGACCCTCAGATTTCAAACGTATCTGGATAAAACAATTTTACCACTTCAACTTTGTTTTGGTTCGAATCGGTTTATTTACACATTAAATAGTCTTTAATCTTCCTCAAGATCAAGACTTGGGTTGTCAAATGTAAAGCTTCCCGACTATTAGACACTAGTGCGTTTAAACAAAATTTCAACTATATTTTATTAGTGTAAATGAAATATATGATTAAAAGCAGTAGATTCCCTGCGGCTGAAGAGAGAGAAGGGAAGAGACAAAGAGAAGAAGTTATAAAATGTAATGGCGCACTCACTTCTTTGTAGAGGCAAGGAGCCTGTCGTTATCCATGTTCTCAGCTAGCTCTATCAATAAATTGGGAGGTAATGGACTAGGGTAGAATTTTTCAAGTATTTCTGTTCCAATTCTGTCCCGTATTGTTTGGCTGAAGGTCGTGGATACGTACACGAAACATCTGTAAGGTATATTTATACATAATAAATTTATGATTACACCTTTTTTCCAAGGTACGCCACAACGTCTCAATAAGGTTAATCACATTGTTCTGGGGTTAGTATAAACGAAGATGAAGCGAGATGACGATAAAGAGTCGAAAGCTTCTTACTTGAATTGTTTGCAGTTTTGTGCCAGATGCAATATTTCTCTGGTTCCCCGAACATTAATGAGCGTCGCTTTTTTAAGGACTTCATTAAATTTCGTAGTAGCAGCTGCATGGAATATGATATTGACCTGTGTCCAAAGTAAATGAAATTGCATTGTTATATCTATCGCCGCTTTGGTATATATGTGGTATAGGACTGAGTACTGACCAAACTCTTATTATTATTGGGAAATTACCACATTCTTTACTTTTTTGGGTCGAAATTGAGCTTTCGAGATATGCGGACTCAAAATTTTACCAATGCACTAGAATATTGTACATGTAGTTAATTGGCCTTAATGCCATTTAAAATGTGTAGATTTTTTTGTCTTATCTTACTATTTTGGTATGAACTTTATAAAGTTAAAATACATTTTTATTGTATAATGAGCTATAATTTGATCCTAAAAAAGAATATTCTTGTTGGTATTATATAATTTTTTCACAATATTAGTTTTAACTCTTGGTTTACAATACCCACGGACCAAAATGCTTTTTATACGGCAAGTACTGTAGTACTTATCAATTCTAGTGTACTTTTAATGTATTTATGCACAAAACTGAATTTACCTCCTCCATCAATTCGTGCCAATCATGATCACTCATACCAAGCCGGATTTCAGCAACGTCGCCACTGATAGGAGTAATTTTTTCAGCAAAATTTGGATGGTTCGCCCTTAGGTCATCGAATACCTGCAAAGACATATTTTTCTGTTTAATATTATTTGTAATCACATATTAGTGAGTAATAAAACTGAATTTATATATGAAGATTAATTTAAAACATGGAGTGAAAGGAAGCGAGTGTAAACAGGAGAGGAGAAATGGAACCAAGGGAAAGTCGGGTTGAACTACTAGTTGTAATTAAATAGAATGACAATTCTCACACTTTCTTTCAGTAATGATCTCAATCGTTCTTGGGCTGTCTTGTTCTTTTGCTCACGAATTATTATGTAAATCTTGTGAATATTGCACGACCTGTAAAACATTATAGGTACTTATTTTAGCGATAGGTCCATCTTAATCGTTTGAAGTATAACTCCCATTAATATTGGACCTTTATCTATCAAGTCCAGAATTAGCTTTTCCCATGGGGATATTTTGAAAGAACCAAGCCATAACTAAGATTACCACATATGTAGTATTCGTGTAGTTTCAAGGCTACTCACAATATATAAGGGAAGATCAGTAGCATCTTTGTTATCTCTTTTCCATTCAGTTTTTATTTTTATGCACAGCAGCACGTCATAATGTATCAGCAAAATTTCAAGTGTCATCGTGGCTAATGATATTCTGACCATCCTTACAACTGGTGCCGCTGAATTTAGCTTCAGGGCCAGGATTTTTGATCATATTACCTATGTGATTCATTTCACAAACGAGCAAGCAGGGCACCTGATGGTAAGTGTTCACTGCCGCCCATGAACATCCATAACGCTTGGATCATGGATGTGTTGCCGGCCCATCAGATCGGGAGGGGAGCGGGAAGGAAAAAGGGTGGGAAGTGGACAGGGGTAATGGGCAACCGGCAGTCTCACTCACCGAACGAAACGCAACAGCACAGCTGTCGCTTTACGTCGATCTCCTGTGAGACAGTGGTACCACTTCGGACGAGCCTGCCCATCCATGCTGAGTCATGGCTGACAACAGCGTGACTCTACCACTTTCGATTCGAGCAACTTTTAAAACTTTAGTATCTTTCTGAGTGAATTAGACTGACGTACACCATGGCATTCAGTAAATATACCTTCCTGTTTGAAATTAATTCGTAATTTCTAAAGTATTGAAAAAAAATACATGTTCTTGACATTGATGACGCATATACATATAGAATTGTATGTTAATAGGGCAGACCCTATTAACATACAATTCTATAGGTATATATCACAGATGATATAACACCTGTTTTGATTCTAACATGATTACCACAGCATGGCTTGCCAGCTATGATGAAGAATAATTAGTCTTATAATTTTATGACCGGCTTCAACCCATTTGGGAAGGTCATATTTACCACGCTGTATGACGAAGCATCACCTGAGAAGTTTCTCTATGAGCAGTTTCCCGAGAAAGCCAGTCCCTCCCGTTAGGAACACCGTGGCGCCACTGTAGAACTGCCGGATCTCGGAGTCGCCGCGCGCCTCCGCGGCCCAGATGGGCTGCTGCAGTGTCACTGCTTGACGGTAAATCGCTTCTGCTGGATCCATAACTGATTTATGGTCAGAACCGATGATTATATAATTAATATCACATTATTTAACTTTATGCCGCACTTACGAGGAGGACAATAAATCACAATAACAAATATTACCCCACAAATAATTTAGTGTTTTTAGTTACGAGTTCTTAATATCAATCGTGTTCTCGATTGCAGAGGAGGTCCGTGCCCTGCAGTGTATGAGCTGATACATACAGTACAGTCAGAAATTAAGCCATGTAGGTTAAACAAACTTGAGCCTATTCATGTAACTAAATTATTCCTCTCAGATTTTGAAAAACTATATCATGGTTAACTCCCAAGTAATCTACTTTGTTTAGTCACTAGTTACCTGATTTTGTTTTCGATAGGTTTTCAATTGTTCTTATGATCGATTTTCACGATTTTACTTAAGCTACTATAAGTGTTTATCTCAATGTTATTAAAGCAAAACTGAGCCTTGTTTTAAATTTCGTTGTCGTTAAATATAATTGTTTTTGGTTCAATATTACTTTCAATGCGTGAGGAAAACGAGCAAAAGTGAAGGCTATCGGTTAAAAATGCCATAAATTAATCGCAAGGACAGTAATTTAGCAAAATTAAACTAACTTGTGGCGGTTGCAATCCATTCAACATAAATACATTTTAGTACTTACAAAATTAGGAGATACGCTTAGTTATTTTTATGCAGTGTTGATTAGATGTTTTTTTGTCAGTTTGCCGTGGTTTTTCATTGGATTTCTCTTAGAGAAATGTTGTTTTGGAAGATATTTACTTAATTAAACACAATTTAAACACTAGTAGTCCGGCCCGGCTTCACCCGGGTGCAGATACTTTTAATCCCACCATCCATCCCGTGCTGTCCCGTCTTTTTCAATAGCATAACAATATTACCTGCATAGCTCACTACATCGGCAGAGCCCATGTTGATTTCGTGGAGATGATTAATATGAATCAGGCAGAGAAGGGGGCCGAGAATATTGCCCTGAGGAACTCGGAAAGTTAGAGAAAGTGTTGAGCTCATTGAGTGCCTGACTTTAATAAGCTGCTGCCTGTGTGTTAGATAGCTGCGAAACCTGTTGAGCGCAACGCCGCCGATCCCGAACTTTTCAAGTTTCCGTAGTATGATTGACACTGTGTCAAAGGCTTTAGTGAGATCAACAAATACAGCGCAGCAACTAAGACCGTAACCATAACCGAAAAACATTTAGTAATAAAAAAACTACCAGGACACCCACGTTTCGCCTTACGTGTTCCGTCCCACGATGTGATAGTGAGCGCACCTATCATCATATCTGGTATAAATTCCTGACTCCGAGCTGATAATGAATAGGAAAATCCAATATCACTTTGCCCGACCCAGGATTCGAACCCGAGACTTCAGCTTTGTAATCATACCGTGGTACGAATACCGTAATACTGTACAGTAGTTATTTATAATTTGTGTTAGATTTACGTAAATGTCTACTAGTTCTGTACTTGGCGACTCGCCTTCGATATATTATGATTTGTTGGCTAGTCAATTCAAGAAGTAAATTAATCAAAGTTGCAAGTACAATGAAATATATATTAAATAAATATATATTATTTATTATTTAATAAATATACATTAAATATATATTATTTGTTTCATTTATTTTTAAGTAGTTTTTTTTTATTTTGTTGTTATTATTAAAATATTTTTAGTATTGTATATTTCACCCTCACCTTCTTCACCTGATTATAATTATCTTTATATTGATTTGAACTTAATAAAAAAAAATCATTGGATTCCTGTTTGAATTTGAGGATTTATGTTCTCCCGGTCCGCAGATGATCATGCGATCTTTTACATGTATACTAATTTTCTCACCCTTTCTCAGCCTTACCCCTTCTTCTCTCCCCCTCTTTAGCTCAACTATTGAACTGAACCTAATGCAAGAAAAATCATTGAAATCCTACTCAATTTTCAGGAGTTCAACTCTCCAGGTCCGAAGATACTCATTTGATCTTCCCCATATTTTTGGGACCAAATGACAAGCACCAGCTTTCAATTGAAAAAATAATAATTAAAATCGGGTCACCCAGTACAAAATTATGAGATAACAAACATAGAACAATATAATCGAATTGAGAATCCCTTTTTTTCATGTCGGTTAAAGAGCAGCGATTCACGATAACCTAAACAAGGTGATGAGTAAAAATTTATAAAAAAAATTGTCGCTTTTTTTTACGAAAATTGTAAATTTTGTAAATTTTGTTTCTCACTTAGCTTCGTTTTCAGCCGCATTAGTTAAAACGACAAAATAATCTATCAGCAATATCTTAGTTTAAACCGACAGTATTTTTTTAAGTTGTTTTAAAGTTACAGAAATTCGTTGTCTCTCCTTGCCTGGCAATGGCTTCTATGAGCAACTTCTGTGGTACTAGCTTGTAGCTTATTATTACTAGATTGGATACTGGTGGTTACTAGTCTTTCTTTCTTTGGTAATCTATATATATAAAAGAAAGTCGTGTTAGTTACACTATTTATAACTCAAGAACGGCTTTACCGATATGGCTGAAAATTGGTGAGGAGGTAGCTTAGAGCCAGGAGACGGACATAGGCTATTTTTTTTTGTGAAGAAAAGGCTTGAAGGTGTTGAAATAAGGGATGAAAGTATGTATGGAAAAATCTAAACCGTTAAAGTTAAGATGTTAAACTTTGCACTTTAGTTACTCATTTAAAAATAAAAATATATAAATTAACTCTAAAGGGGTTAAAATAAGGGTTGGAATTTTATATGCAAAATCGAAACAGCTAAAGCTATTTCTATAAAAATATATATTTCAGCTCCTTATTACAAACAAAAAATAATGGCTTAATGGCTTTCTCCCAGAAGGGGTAGGCAGAGGTGCTACCAGAACACCCACGTTTCGCCTTATATATTCCGTCCCACGATGTGATAGGGGGCGAGCCTATCGCCATATCGGGCACAAATTCCTGACTCCGGGCTAATAATGAATAGAAAAATCCAATATCACTTTGCCCGACCCGGGATTCGAACTCGAGACCTCAGCTTTGCAATCGTACCGTAGTCCTCTTTATTAGCCTAAAGCGACGAAAAGGGGTTTGTTTTGACGAACATTCTTAGCGCTGTTTCAGGTAGGAATTAAACAACAGAAATCACCAAGAAGGGAAAAACGTTATGACTATTGCATTGTTTACATTTGAGAAATAAGTAGTTTACTATACTTCAAAAAATCAATTTCGTAGTCAGAATTTTGGCTGAGCGGAAAGTTTTAGCAGGAATGTTGCAAAGTATTTGTGTTTGCGTATTTTTTAAATGATATTCGTCGTATTTTCGTGTTTATATAAGGCCTATCTACTAAATAAAAGCAATTCCAAAAAATTGTCATCATGCATGCCTATTTGGGCATTAAGGGATGAAATGGGATAAAGTGGGACGAACGCGATGAGACCGGTCGGATCCGGATTGCATTCGATGAGAAATAATGGGACGGGATGTAACAGAAAGAAAAGGATCCAGATGAGATGGGATGGGATACGGTAGGAAAAGGGATAGTAGGTACTTAGGTTGAGTTCAGGAGTACAAAAGATTGAACGGGAATAAGATATTTCTGGTGTGGAATGGAGTCTAAACATCTAAGCACCCAGGCGAAGCTGGGCCGAGCCGCTAGTAATGAAATAAATAAATAAATTATGTCGAGAAATCAGCAGCAAATTCTAGAATAAAGGCAATATATTCATATATATTTATAATTCTATATAAATATATATTAGAGTTTAACTTGTTTCTAGTTACCTTAAATTATTGTTCTTTATACCTTAAATTATTTCTTTATTATATTATACTTTTGATCTGAGTATCCAAATTTTAACAAGGGGTATTCAAAATCATGCATGTAGTCCGTTAGTAAAATAAAATGAAATATCTATGTTAGCGATTACACAGAGCTCTTATTTTATTGGAATGGCAACACAGTCCGACATGATTGATGTCTTGTAAGTTATCGGTTGCCCATGGCAACGTCGAGGAATCTGTCAGTAGTGTCCATTCGTCTCTGATACTACGAGTAGACTAGTATGTATGGCTCAGACCTTTGCCTTTCCGATGGGATAAATAGAAAAACAACAACAACAACAACCAGTTGTCTCTGTGAATGCTCTAATAATCTTAGACTGTTTCTATGAATCTATGAATCTTGTGAATCTTGCCCGGAACAGCGCCAAACGTGCGCACTGACCGATGAATTAATAAGAGTCATCATGTCGGACGACAACGATGGCCGTTTAGATGGCAATTCATTTAAGTCTGTGACATTATTGAAAGTATTCCATAATTTGTATCCTCACAAAACAAAATACTTAGACAATACGCACGACCATAAAAGCAAATTAATAAATTAGACACAAGAACGCGCGCGCGCGCGCGCGTGTGTGTGTGTGTGTGTGTGTGTGTGTGTGTGTGTGTGTGTGCGCGTGCGTGCGTGCGTGATTTATTACGAGTACGTGTAAATTCAAATATTTTCCATCATGGGTTTTAATCGGTATTATTATCATGAGTTCAATGAAAAAAAAATTGTTTAGACTTTGGAAAAAAAAACTTCTTATGCCTACGGCAACCTACACCGCAATATCTATGAAAATTTATGTTTCGCCGGCCGCAGAATTCATGAAGCGTGGGGATAAGGACAAAAAAGGAAATAAGAATTACTTTATTTTATTCATTTCAAGAGAAGATGCCGATGCAATGATACATTCATTTAAAATCTAGTCTTACTTTAACAGGGAATGAAACACGTGGCCTCTAATCAATATAAATCGTTAAGGAAAAAGTGATTATTTAGCAGTTCATAAGATGATATTTTTTATACCCAATATAGAAAAATGCAGTATCTTATAGAATGTATATGCATACAGGAACAATACGACGTATGTGCCTATTCTGAACCAGAATTGCTTCCTGACCCCTCGCGCCGAGTCTTTTAATCCGTCCTTGATTAAGTATTTGCGGATTCCTAGCCCCCATGTTTTGGTTAGCTCCTTCCAGTCTATGGACATTGCGTCGAAGTTGAAGAGAGCCTTGTCTGTCGCAGACATTCTGTTGTACAAGTTCACTGTGTTGTCGTCTTTGAAGAGCCACTCGTTAGACGTATAATACGAGAATAGAACCACAGACTTGTATATTTTAGTGTAGATTTTGACGAATCTGAAAGTGAAAAATATAATAATGATGTATGCGTAGACATTGTAATAGCAAAACAATTATTCAGCTCTGATGTTGAATCGCAAGGAACCTTTAAGCCGCTGATGTATTATAGTAAAATAATTTGTACTTACGATTGTATACCTTCAGGTTTTTTAAGTTGCAACACATCGAAAACTGCATCTGCTATATACGCCGGGATATAATGGAAGAGCCAGTTTAAAAGCCAGAAAATATACTTGTTGCTGGTTTCTATTACACTGCAGTACCACACACAACGAGGAGTCGAGAATAATCTTGTCTCCTGGAGCCTTAAGTAACTGGTTAACAGGCCTGTAAAAGAAAAAGGAATGAGCCAAGCGAGGTTTCTATCGCTGGTCGACGCAGTTATAGCGGCCTGATCGGAATCATATACAGGCTGAACCCGAATCTAGACGCACTTGCGTCTGTTTGTAAGGCGTGTTTTACATTAACATGGTGGTCACTGTCCCACTAGAAAGGGATGTCTTACCGCCGGTTTGAAAGTTTTCGATCAATTTACTTCCCCGCACTAGCTGCACTTTTATTTACAGGAGGACAGTGGTACCACCGCGGTAGATCCGAGTTACTAGAACTGTACTTTTGTCGGCCTCCAACAATGCTCTACCATTTACAAAGTAAATGCAACTGGATAAGCCAAGATGTATGTATTATATCAGCCCGTACAGGCCCAAACAGGGCCACTGCTCATCACGTAAGTCTTCTATAGCCGAGAGTCCGGTTGAAAAGGCCTGGGCCACAGTCCACCACGTTAGCCTGGTGTGGGTTTGGCAGACTTTAGACACCATTTTTATGTAAAAGATTTACGAAATGCAGGATTTCTCATGAGTAAATATGCAGTGTTGTTATACATTATATCCTCTATTAAGGTTAGTTTATAATACAATCGCAAAAAGCATATACCCCAGGTAATTCCACTTTTAATATTGCTGTGATTGTATATCATCAAATTTTTGTCCCCATCGGAATGTCTCTTCACCGTCTCGCGACCAGCAACTATGATCAGGTTATTTACGTAATCAGCAGGTAAAATACAGATCCTTGGGCAACTGAACAAAAGCACGTGTACTACACCCATGACAGCGCTTAAGAGAATCTGAAAGTGATTAAAGGTAAATTATATGAAATAAACATTATTAACTATAAAGAATTGTTCAAAAAACGTATCTACAAAGTTCCTATTCCCCACATCAAATCATCATTTGCTAAGCGTCTACCATTTTACCAACATCATAGCATTTATAATAAAGTAAGCGTATGTTTCTCTGGTGATAAAACAATGATAGTGTGTAAATATATCTGTATATTATGGTTTATGGAATATACTAACACCGGTGGCTCCATACAACGCGGTCACATCGATCCAACCAGGTGACGGCTCCTTATACGTACTACAAACTGTAAATAAACGACAACAGGTAAGTTACAACGTTGATGAGTCTTATGATCAAAATCAACAAGGCAGTAAGAAGTATTGTATGTAGATTGAACATTCATTACCTATTGGTGGCCTGACTATGCAAATTGGTAGATCTCCGGCCTCTCTCCGAATCAATTCTTCAGTAATGGCTTTTGTAAATGTGTAAGTAACCACCCAACCTTCTATCAACCTGTAAAACGATTTGTATGTCAGTTTATTTCGGACAGAACGTTCTGCATTGCGAGGTGCACCCATACGCTTTTTGGTTTTCAATTAAAAACAATAATATACGTAGATTTGGAATAATCAATCCTAATAATTGCTAATAATTACATTTGTTATACGGACGGTTTACTTGAGCGACATGTACGAGTAGTAAACGTAACACTTAATGAATTATGTTATTGCAAACAAGATGAAGAACGCCAAACCATTGCGTTTGTAGGGTTTTACTCACTTCTCCGTGATGTCCACCAGCGTCGTGTTTTCCATGGTTTCAGCCATTCGTATCATAGTATCAGGAGATACTGGTATTGGGCACACTTCCTCTTCTATTTCTGATCCTATTCTATCCCTGGTTGCTTGGCTGTAGGCTGTGGACACGTGCACAAATGATCTGCAACGGATAGAATTTGCTGTACTAATCTAGCTTTATCAGATCATTGCTGGGGACTCTGATCTCTGCTAGAATCGAAATTATAATGCAATTTTTACTTGCTGCGTGAAAACTGCCGAGAATAATTAGACGATTCCAAAACCCAACCCAATTTTTCACCCTAGATTCAATATCCCGTCTCTTTAAGACTGAAACGGTATCTTGGAAATCAATCTTCAAAATACCTCCGCGTAACATTTTAGTGCAATGACGAACTCATATTATATATTATGTACATATTAATATATTTTGCAGTAAGTAAGTTCAATGTAAGTCATTGGTTAAATTATTTATATCATAGAACTTTAAATTTAGGGAGCAGAAAATGTTTAAGCATCTTCACTTGTTGTATGGTGTACCTGAGATTTTTGCATTGTTTAGCAAGGTTCAACATTTCTCTGGTTCCACGAATGTTAATCAGGGTTGCCTTTTGGAGCGCCTCGTCGAATCTCGTTGTAGCTGCTCCGTGGAAGATTATATTTACCTGTAATCAAAATATATTTATGATCGTTTCATTTGACAATCATAGTTCATTGTAGGATATGTTGTTACCTCGTCAACCAAAATGTTCCAATCGTTGTCGTTAATGCCAAGTCCAATTTCAGCAGCATCGCCTTCAATTGGAATAACTTTTTCCGCAAAATTAGGGTGTTTATTTCTTAGCTCCTCGAAAACCTGTATTAGAAATAAAATACATTTAAGTGATTTTTTTATTGCTTTTCTTACTAGAGAACGAAAAAATGATCTTCATTACTAAACACAATACTAATAGCCTTTTGAGACTGATTTAGAACGAAATGCTATCGCTTATCGAATCGAGATTAAAAATCAATCAATTGAGATAAATACGTAAATATTTGTACCACTGATAAAATATCACCTGTTTACCATTGTCCTTTTGACATCAAACATAGTAGATTATCGGTAGTAATCTCTCGAATATACAACAAGATCATACTCACACAATCTTCAAATAAAGCTGTCAATCGTTCCTTTAATGTCTTGTTTTTCTTCGCTCGAATTAAAATGTATATCTTGTGGACATCGCAAGACCTGAAAAAAGATTTCAAAGTATTATTTTGCTTTAATGTGGCATAAGATACTATCGAAGCAGTCTTGCTATTGTATCTGTCCAGGTTATTGTTCGAGTATCGTAATGGTGGATCTTTTAAATTGTGTGTGCGATGACGTTAAAATAATGTTACCCCCCTTTATTCTGATGTTATCATAAATAATAAATAAATACACCCAACAGTCACATACATAGTCCTGACCCCACACTAAGATCAAGCCTTGTGTCGTGGGAATCAGAAGCTACGAGAGACTTTCGGTCTCACAAACACCCAGACCGGATCGAACTGGGATCGAACCCGCGGCTTCTCGTTTCACAGTCGGTGTCTAACCAACTAGGCCACGGAGGCTGTCATTACTAATAGTGTTTATGATAGAATTGCTGTGTTCAGTATATTGACTTTGTATTTTCTATCAGTTTGTCGATCTGTCAAGTACTTAGTTTGAAATGTGCACGTGTAATAATACACTTACCTGATAAGTTTCTCTATGAGCAGTTTCCCGAGAAAGCCAGTGCCTCCCGTTAGGAACACCGTGGCGCCACTGTAGAACTGCTTGATTTCAGAGTCACCGCGCGCCTCCGCGGCCCACATGGGCTGCCGCAGCGATGCAACTTGTTGGTAGAAAACTTGTGCTACATCCATATCTAGAATATCAGTGATTATATATGTTATAGAAGTAAAAAAAACAGCTACATTAATTGAATTTTGAGCTCAATTAGTGCGAATAGTAGTTCCTGTGGTCTTCCTGTCGGTAGTTTAGGGAGGACCCTATTCTGAATGTTAATTTCAAATACAGGAATAAAACCTGATAATAATATATTTTGATATGATCCCGAGGCCCGAGCCCTGCAGTGTATGAGCTGATACATACAGTACAGTCAGAAATTAAGCCATGTAGGTTAAACAAACTTGAGCCTATTCATGTAACAAAATTATTCCTCTCAGATTTTGAAAAACTATATCATGGTTAACTCCCAAGTAATCTACTTTGTTTAGTCACTAGTTACCTGATTTTGTTTTCGATAGGTTTTCAATTGTTCTGATGATCGATTTTCACGATTTTACTTAAGCTACTATAAGTGTTTGTCTCAATGTTATTAAAGCAAAACTGAGCCTTGTTTTAAATTTCGTTGTCGTTAAATATAATTGTTTTTGGTTCAATATTACTTTCAATGCGTGAGGAAAACGAGCAAAAGTGAAGGCCATCGGTTAAAAATGCCATAAATTAATCGTATGGACAGTAATTTAGCAAAATTAAACTAACTTGTGGCGGTTGCATTCCATTCAACATAAATATATTTTAGTACTTACAAAATTAGG
This sequence comes from Theretra japonica, assembly GCA_033459515.1. NCBI lineage: Eukaryota > Metazoa > Arthropoda > Insecta > Lepidoptera > Sphingidae > Theretra > Theretra japonica. The sequence goes on along the minus strand of CM065939.1, from coordinate 13,696,588 downwards.
AGATACGCTTAGTTATTTTTATGCAGTGTTGATTAGATGTTTTTTTGTCAGTTTGCCGTGGTTTTTCATTGGATTTCTCTTAGAGAAATGTTGTTTTTAAAGATCTTTACTTAATTAAACACAATTTAAACACTAGTAGTCCAGCCCGGCTTCTCTACTCTATACTGCTTTTCCCATCCCGTTACATCCCCCCCCCCCCCGTTTTATACTACTACTATTTTTTAAACTACCAGGACACCCACGTCTCGCCTTATGTGTTCCGTCCCACGATGTGATAGGGGGCGCACCTATCATCATATCTGGTATAAATTCCTGACTCCGGGCTGATAATGAATAGGAAAATCCAATATCACTTTGCCCGACCCGGGATTCGAACCCGAGACCTCAGCTTTGTAATCATACCGTAGTACTAATACCGTAATACTGTACAGTAGTTATTTATAATTTGTGTTAGATTTACGTAAATGTCTACTTGCCGACTTGCCTTCGATATATTATGATTTGTTGGCTAGTCAATTCAAGAAGTAAATTAATCAAAGTTGCAAGTACAATGAAATATATATTATTTGTTACATTTATTTTTAAGTAGTTTTTTTTTTATTTTATTGTTATTTTTATTTATTACAATATTTTTAGTGTTGTATCTTTCACAATCACCTTCTTCACCTGATTATCTGATCTTTATATTGATTTGAATTTAATAAAAAAAACATTGGATTCCTGTTTGAATTTGAGGATTTATGTTCTCCCGGTCCGCAGATGGTCATGCGATCTTTTACATGTATACTAATTTTCTCACCCTTTCTCAGCCTTACCCCTTCTTCTCTCCCCCTCTTTCGCTCAACTTTTGAACTGAACCTAATGCAAGAAAAATCATTGAAATCCTACTCAATTTTCAGGAGTTCAACTCTCCAGGTCCGAAGATACTCATTTGATCTTCCCCATATTTTTGGGACCAAATGACAAGCACCAGCTTTCAATTGAAAAAATAATAATTAAAATCGGGTCACCCAGTACAAAATTATGAGATAACAAACATAGAACAATATAATCGAATTGAGAATCTCCCCTTTTTTTCATGTCGGTTAAAGAGCAGCGATTCACGATAACCTAAACAAGGTGATGAGTAAAAATTTATAAAAAACTTGTCGCTTTTTTTTACGAAAATTGTAAATTTTGTAAATTTTGTTTCTCACTTAGCTTCGTTTTCAGCCGCATTAGTTAAAACGACAAAATAATCTATCAGCAATATCTTAGTTTAAACTGACAGTATTTTTTTAAGTTGTTTTAAAGTTACAGAAATTCGTTGTCTCTCCTTGCCTGGCAATGGCTTCTATGAGCAACTTCTGTGGTACTAGCTTGTAGCTTATTATTACTAGATTGGATACTGGTGGTTACTAGTCTTTCTTTCTTTGGTAATAATAACATAAATAAATTATGTCAAGAAATCAGCAGCAAATTCTAGAATAAAGGCAATATATTCATATATTTTTATAATTCTATATAAATATATATTAGAGTTTAACTTGTTTCTAGTTACCTAAAATTATTTCTTTATTATATTATACTTTTGATCTGAGTATCCAAATTTTAACAAGGGGTATTCAAAATCATGCATATAGTCCGTTAGTAAAATAAAATGAAATATCTATGTTAGCGATTACACAGAGCTCTTATTTTATTGGAATGGCAACACAGTCCGACATGATTGATGTCTTGTAAGTTATCGGTTGCCCATGGCTACGTCGAGGAATCTGTCAGTAGTGTCCATTCGTCTCTGATACTACGAGTAGACTAGGCTGTATGGCTCAGACCTTTGCCTTTCCGATGGGATAAATAGAAAAACAACAACAACAACAACAACCAGTTGTCTCTGTGAATGCTCTAATAATCTAAGACTGTTTCTATGAATCTATGAATCTTGTGAATCTTGCCCGGAACAGCGCCAAACGTGCGCACTGACCGATGAATTAATAAGAGTCATCATGTCGGACGACAACGATGGCCGTTTAGATGGCAATTCATTTAAGTCTGTGACATTATTGAAACTATTCCATAATTTGTATCCTCACAAAACAAAATACTTAGACAATACGCACGACCATAAAAGCCCATTAATAAATTAGACACAATAACGCGTGCGCGCGAGCGTGTGTGTGTGTGTGTGTGTGTGTGTGCGTGCGTGCGTGCGTGCGTGCATGCGTGCGTGCGTGCGTGCGTGCATGCGTGCGTGCGTGCGTGCGTGCGTGCGTGCGCGCGTCTGTGTGTGTGTGTGTGTGTGTGTGCATGTGTGCGTGCGTGCATGCGTGCGTGCGTGCGTGCGTGCGGGCGTGCGTGCGTGCGTGCGTGCGTGCGTGCGTGTGTGTGTGTGTGTGTGTGTGTGTGTGTGTTTATAACAATGACAGGCCACTGTGCTTGTAGCAGATGTTTAATGTTTAAGTTCAATGAAAAAAAAAATTGTTTAGACTGGAAAAAAAAACCCTTCTTATGCCTACGGCAACCTACACCGCAATATCTATGAAAAGTTATGTTTCGCCGGCCGCAGAATTCATGAAGCGTGGGGATAAGGGCAAAAAAATAAATAAGAATTACTTTATTTTATTCATTTCAAGAGAAGATGCCGATGTAATGATACATTCATTTAAAATCTAGTCTTACTTTAACAGGGAATGAAACACGTGGCTTCTAATCAATATAAATCGTTAAGGAAAACAAAAAAAAGTGATTATTTAGCAGTTCATAAGATGATATTTTTTATACCCAATATAGAAAAATGCAGTATCTTAAAGAATATATATGCATACAGGAACAATACGACGTATGTGCCTATTCTGAACCAGAATTGCTTCCTGACCCCTCGCGCCGAGTCTTTTAATCCGTCCTTGATTAAGTATTTGCGGATTCCTAGCCCCCATGTTTTGGTTAGCTCCTTCCAGTCTATGGACATTGCGTCGAAGTTGAAGAGAGCCTTGTCTGTCGCAGACATTCTGTTGTACAAGTTCACTGTGTTGTCGTCTTTGAAGAGCCACTCGTTAGACGTATAATACGAGAATAGAACCACAGACTTGTATATTTTAGTGTAGATTTTGACGAATCTGAAAGTGAAAAATATAATAATGATGTATGCGTAGACATTGTAATAGCAAAACAATTATTCAGCTCTGATGTAGAATCGCAAGGAACCTTTAAGCCGCTGATGTATTATAGTAAAATAATTTGTACTTACGATTGTATACCTTCAGGTTTTTTAAGTTGCAACACATCGAAAACTGCATCTGCTATATACGCCGGGATATAATGGAAGAGCCAGTTTAAAAGCCAGAAAATATACTTGTTGCTGGTTTCTATTACACTGCAGTACCACACACAACGAGGAGTCGAGAATAATCTTGTCTCCTGGAGCCTTAAGTAACTGGTTAACAGGCCTGTAAAAGAAAAAGGAATGAGCCAAGCGAGGTTTCTATCGCTGGTCGACGCAGTTATAGCGGCCTGATCGGAATCATATACAGGCTGAACCCGAATCTAGACGCACTTGCGTCTGTTTGTAAGGCGTGTTTTACATTAACATGGTGGTTACTGTCCCACTAGAAAGGGATGTCTTACCGCCGGTTTGAAAGTCTTCGATCATTTTACTTCCCCGCACTAGCTGCAATTTTATTTACAGGAGGACAGTGGTACCACCGCGGTAGATCCGAGTTACTAGAACTGTACTTTTGTCGGCCTCCAACAATGCTCTACCATTTACAAAGTAAATGCAACTGGATAAGCCAAGATGTATGTATTATATCAGCCCGTACAGGCCCAAACAGGGCCACTGCTCATCACGTAAGTCTTCTATAGCCGAGAGTCCGGTTGAAAAGGCCTGGGCGACAGTCCACCACGTTAGCCTGGTGTGGGTTTGGCAGACTTTAGACACAATTTTTATGTAAAAGATTTACGAAATGCAGGATTTCTCATGAGTAAATATGCAGTGTTGTTATACATTACATCCTCTATTAAGGTTAGTTTATAATACAATCGCAAAAAGCATATACCCCAGGTAATTCCACTTTTAATATTGCTGTGATTGTATATCTTCAAATTTTTGTCCCCATCGGAATGTCTCTTCACCGTCTCGCGACCAGCAACTATGATCAGGTTATTTACGTAATCAGCAGGTAAAATACAGATCCTTGGGCAACTGCACAAAAGCACGTGTACTACACCCATGACAGCGCTTAAGAAAATCTGAAAGTGATTAAAGGTAAATTATATGAAATAAACATTATTAACTATAAAGAATTGTTCAAAAAACGTATCTACAAAGTTCCTATTCCCCACATCAATTCATCATTTGCTAAGCGTCTACCATTTTACCAACATCATAGCATTTATAATAAAGTAAGCGTATGTTTCTCTGGTGATAAAACAATGATAGTGTGTAAATATATCTGTATATTATGGTTTATGGAATATACTAACACCGGTGGCTCCATACAACGCGGTCACATCGATCCAACCAGGTGACGGCTCCTTATACGTACTACAAACTGTAAATAAACGACAACAGGTAAGTTACAACGTTGATGAGTCTTATGATCAAAATCAACAAGGCAGTAAGAAGTATTGTATGTAGATTGAACATTCATTACCTATTGGTGGCCTGACTATGCAAATTGGTAGATCTCCGGCCTCTCTCCGAATCAATTCTTCAGTAATGGCTTTTGTAAATGTGTATGTAACCACCCAACCTTCTATCAACCTGTAAAACGATTTGTATGTCAGTTTATTTCGGACAGAACGTTCTGCATTGCGAGGTGCACCCATACGCTTTTTGGTTTTCAATTAAAAACAATAATATACGTAGATTTGGAATAATCAATCCTAATAATTGCTAATAATTACATTTGTTATACAGACGGCTTACTTCAGCGATATGTACGAGTAGTAAACGTAAAACTTAATGAATTATTTTATTGCAAACAAGATGAAGAACGCCAAACCATTGCGTTTGTAGGGTTTTACTCACTTCTCCGTGATGTCCACCAGCGTAGTGTTTTCCATGGTTTCAGCCATTCGTATCATAGTATCAGGAGATACTGGTATTGGGCACACTTCCTCTTCTATTTCTGATCCTATTCTATCCCTGGTTGCTTGGCTGTAGGCTGTGGACACGTGCACAAATGATCTGCAACGGATAGAATTTGCTGTACTAATCTAGCTTTATCAGATCATTGCTGGGGACTCTGATCTCTGCTAGAATCGAAATTATAATGCAATTTTTACTTGCTGCATGAAAACTGCCGAGAATAATTTGACGATTCCAAAACCCAACCCAATTTTTCACCCTACATTCAATATCCCGTCTCTTTAAGACTGAAACGGTATCTTGGAAATCAATCTTCAAAATACCTCCGCGTAACATTTTAGTGCAATGACGAACTCATATTATATATTATGTACATATTAATATATTTTGCAGTAAGTAAGTTCAATGTAAGTCATTGGTTAAATTATTTATATCATAGAACTTTAAATTTAGGGAGCAGAAAATGTTTAAGCATCTTCACTTGTTGTATGGTGTACCTGAGATTTTTGCATTGTTTAGCAAGGTTCAACATTTCTCTGGTTCCACGAATGTTAATCAGGGTTGCCTTTTGGAGCGCCTCGTCGAATCTCGTTGTAGCTGCTCCGTGGAAGATTATATTTACCTGTAATCAAAATATATTTATGATCGTTCCATTTGACAATCATAGTTCATTGTAGGATATGTTGTTACCTCGTCAACCAAAATGTTCCAATCGTTGTCGTTAATGCCAAGTCCAATTTCAGCAGCATCGCCTTCAATTGGAATAACTTTTTCCGCAAAATTCGGGTGTTTATTTCTTAGCTCCTCGAAAACCTGTATTAGAAATAAAATACATTTAAGTGATTTTTTTATTGCTTTTCTTACTAGAGAACGAAAAAATGATCTTCATTACTAAACACAATACTAATAGCCTTTTGAGATTGATTTAGAACGAAATGCTATCGCTTATCGAATCGAGATTAAAAAATTACAATCAATTGAGATAAATACGTAAATATTTGTACCACTGATAAAATATCACCTGTTTACCATTGTCCTTTTGACATCAAACATAGTAGATTATCGTTAGTAATCTCTCGAATATACAACAAGATCATACTCACACAATCTTCAAATAAAGCTGTCAATCGTTCCTTTAATGTCTTGTTTTTCTTCGCTCGAATTAACATGTATATCTTGTTGACATCGCAAGACCTGAAAAAAGATTTCAAAGTATTATTTTGCTTTAATGTGGCATAAAATACTATCGAAGCAGTCTTGCTATTGTATCTGTCCAGGTTATTGTTCGAGTATCGTAATGGTGGATCTTTTAAATTGTGTGTGCGATGACGTTAAAATAATGTTACCCCCCTTTATTCTGATGTTATCATAAATAATAAATAAATACACCCAACAGTCACATACATAGTCCTGACCCCACACTAAGATCAAGCCTTGTGTCGTGGGAATCAGAAGCTACGAGAGACTTTCGGTCTCACAAACACCCAGACCCTATCGAACTGGGATCGAACCCGCGGCTTCTCGTTTCACAGTCGGCGTCTAACCAACTAGGCCACGGAGGCTGTCATTACTAATAATGTTTATGATCGAATTGCTGTGTTCAGTATATTGAATTTGTATTTTCTATCAGTTTGTCGATCTGTCAAGTACTTAGTTTGAAATGTGCACGTGTAATAATACACTTACCTGATAAGTTTCTCTATGAGCAGTTTCCCGAGGAAGCCAGTGCCTCCCGTTAGGAACACCGTGGCGCCACTGTAGAACTGCTTGATTTCAGAGTCACCGCGCGCCTCCGCGGCCCAGATGGGCTGCCGCAGCGATGCAACTTGTTGGTAGAAAACTTGTGCTACATCCATATCTAGAATATCAGTGATTATATATGTTATAGAAGTAAAAAAAAAACAGCTACATTAATTGAATTTTGAGCTCAATTAGTGCGAATAGTAGTTCCTGTGGTCTTCCTGTCGGTAGTTTAGGGAGGACCCTATTCTGAATGTTAATTTCAAATACAGGAATAAAACCTGATAATAATATATTTTGATATGGTCCCGAGGCCCGTGCCCTGCAGTGTATGAGCTGATACATACAGTACAGTCAGAAATTAAGCCATGTAGGTTAAACAAACTTGAGCCTATTCATGTAACTAAATTATTCCTCTCAGATTTTGAAAAACTATATCATGGTTAACTCCCAAGTAATCTACTTTGTTTAGTCACTAGTTACCTGATTTTGTTTTCGATAGGTTTTCAATTGTTCTGATGATCGATTTTCACGATTTTACTTAAGCTACTATAAGTGTTTGTCTCAATGTTATTAAAGCAAAACTGAGCCTTGTTTTAAATTTCGTTGTCGTTAAATATAATTGATTTTGGTTCAATATTACTTTCAATGCGTGAGGACAATGAGCAAAAGTGAAGGCCATCGGTTAAAAATGCCATAAATTAATCGTATGGACAGTAATTTAGCAAAATTAAACTAACTTGTGGCGGTTGCAATCCATTCAACATAAATACATTTTAGTACTTACAAAATTAGGAGATACGCTTAGTTATTTTTATGCAGTGTTGATTAGATGTTTTTTTGTCAGTTTGCCGTGGTTTTTCATTGGATTTCTCTTAGAGAAATGTTGTTTTGGAAGATATTTACTTAATTAAACACAATTTAAACACTAGTAGTCCGGCCCGGCTTCACCCGGGTGCAGATACTTTTAATCCCACCATCCATCCCGTGCTGTCCCGTCTTTTTCAATAGCATAACAATATTACCTGCATAGCTCACTACATCGGCAGAGCCCATGTTGATTTCGTGGAGATGATTAATATGAATCAGGCAGAGAAGGGGGCCGAGAATATTGCCCTGAGGAACTCGGAAAGTTAGAGAAAGTGTTGAGCTCATTGAGTGCCTGACTTTAATAAGCTGCTGCCTGTGTGTTAGATAGCTGCGAAACCTGTTGAGCGCAACGCCGCCGATCCCGAACTTTTCAAGTTTCCGTAGTATGATTGACACTGTGTCAAAGGCTTTAGTGAGATCAACAAATACAGCGCAGCAACTAAGACCGTAACCATAACCGAAAAACATTTAGTAATAAAAAAACTACCAGGACACCCACGTTTCGCCTTACGTGTTCCGTCCCACGATGTGATAGGGGGCGCACCTATCATCATATCTGGTATAAATTCCTGACTCCGAGCTGATAATGAATAGGAAAATCCAATATCACTTTGCCCGACCCGAGATTCGAACCCGAGACTTCAGCTTTGTAATCATACCGTGGTACTAATACCGTAATACTGTACAGTAGTTATTTATAATTTGTGTTAGATTTACGTAAATGTCTACTAGTTCTGTACTTGGCGACTCGCCTTCGATATATTATGATTTGTTGGCTAGTCAATTCAAGAAGTAAATTAATCAAAGTTGCAAGTACAATGAAATATATATTAAATAAATATATATTATTTATTATTTAATAAATATATATTAAATATATAGTATTTGTTTCATTTATTTTTAAGTAGTTTTTTTTTTATTTTGTTGTTATTATTAAAATATTTTTAGTATTGTATATTTCACCCTCACCTTCTTCACCTGATTATAATTATCTTTATATTGATTTGAACTTAATAAAAAAAAATCATTGGATTCCTGTTTGAATTTGAGGATTTATGTTCTCCCGGTCCGCAGATGATCATGCGATCTTTTACATGTATACAAATTTTCTCACCCTTTCTCAGCCTTACCCCTTCTTCTCTCCCCCTCTTTAGCTCAACTATTGAACTGAACCTAATGCAAGAAAAATCATTGAAATCCTACTCAATTTTCAGGAGTTCAACTCTCCAGGTCCGAAGATACTCATTTGATCTTCCCCATATTTTTGGGACCAAATGACAAGCACCAGCTTTCAATTGAAAAAATAATAATTAAAATCGGGTCACCCAGTACAAAATTATGAGATAACAAACATAGAACAATATAATCGAATTGAGAATCTCCCCTTTTTTTCATGTCGGTTAAAGAGCAGCGATTCACGATAACCTAAACAAGGTGATGAGTAAAAATTTATAAAAAAAATTGTCGCTTTTTTTTACGAAAATTGTAAATTTTGTAAATTTTGTTTGTCACTTAGCTTCGTTTTCAGCCGCATTCGTTAAAACGACAAAATAATCTATCAGCAATATCTTAGTTTAAACTGACAGCATTTTTTTAAGTTGTTTTAAAGTTACAGAAATTCGTTGTCTCTCCTTGTCTGGCAATGGCTTCTATGAGCAACTTCTGTGGTACTAGCTTGTAGCTTATTATTACTAGATTGAATACTGGTGGTTACTAGTCTTTCTTTCTTTGGTAATAATAAAATAAATAAATTATGTCAAGAAATCAGCAGCAAATTCTAGAATAAAGGCAATATATTCATATATTTTTATAATTCTATATAAATATATATTAGAGTTTAACTTGTTTCTAGTTACCTAAAATTATTTCTTTATTATATTATACTTTTGATCTGAGTATCCAAATTTTAACAAGGGGTATTCAAAATCATGCATGTAGTCCGTTAGTAAAATAAAATGAAATATCTATGTTAGCGATTACACAGAGCTCTTATTTTATTGGAATGGCAACACAGTCCGACATGATTGATGTCTTGTAAGTTATCGGTTGCCCATGGCAACGTCGAGGAATCTGTCAGTAGTGTCCATTCGTCTCTGCTACTACGAGTAGACTAGGGTGTATGGCTCAGACCTTTGCCTTTCCGATGGGATAAATAGAAAAACAACAACAACAACAACCAGTTGTCTCTGTGAATGCTCTAATAATCTTAGACTGTTTCTATGAATCTATGAATCTTTTGAATCTTGCCCGGAACAGCGCCAAACGTGCGCACTGACCGATGAATTAATAAGAGTCATCATGTCGGACGACAACGATGGCCGTTTAGATGGCAATTCATTTAAGTCTGTGACATTATTGAAACTATTTCATAATTTGTATCCTCACAAAACAAAATACTTAGACAATACGCACGACCATAAAAGCCCATTAATAAATTAGACACAAGAAAGCGTGCGCGCGCGCGCGCGCGCCTTTGTGTGTGTGTGTGTGTGTGCGTGTGTGCGTGCGTGCGTGCATGCGTGCGTGCGTGCGTGCGTGCGTGCGGGCGTGCATGCGTGCGTGTGTGTGTGTGTGTGTGTGTATGTTTATAACAATGACAGGCCACTGTGCTTGTAGCAGATGTTTATTATAATTTTAACATTCATTGGGATATTATGGAAATACATGATTTATCACGAGTACGTATAAATTCAAATATTTTCCATCATGGGTTTTAATCGGTATTATTATCATGAGTTCAATGAAAAAAAAATGAAAAAAAAAATCTTATGCCTACGGCAACCTACACCGCAATATCTATGAAAAGTGATGTTTCGCCGGCCGCAGAATTCATGAAGCGTGGGGATAAGGGCAAAAAATAAATAAGAATTACTTTATTTTATTCATTTCAAGAGAAGATGCCGATGTAATGATACATTCATTCAAAATCTAGTCTTACTTTAACAGGGAATGAAACACGTGGCCTCTAATCAATATAAATCGTTAAGGAAAAAGTGATTATTTAGCAGTTCATAAGATGATATTTTTTATACCCAATATAGAAAAATGCAGTATCTTATAGAATATATATGCATACAGGAACAATACGACGTATGTGCCTATTCTGAACCAGAATTGCTTCCTGACCCCTCGCGCCGAGTCTTTTAATCCGTCGTTGATTAAGTATTTGCGGATTCCTAGCCCCCATGTTTTGGTTAGCTCCTTCCAGTCTATGGACATTGCGTCGAAGTTGAAGAGAGCCTTGTCTGTCGCAGACATTCTGTTGTACAAGTTCACTGTGTTGTCGTCTTTGAAGAGCCACTCGTTAGACGTATAATACGAGAATAGAACCACAGACTTGTATATTTTAGTGTAGATTTTGACGAATCTGAAAGTGAAAAATATAATAATGATGTATGCGTAGACATTGTAATAGCTAAACAATTATTCAGCTCTGATGTTGAATCGCAAGGAACCTTTAAGCCGCTGATGTATTATAGTAAAATAATTTGTACTTACGATTGTATACCTTCAGGTTTTTTAAGTTGCAACACATCAAAAACTGCATCTGCTATATACGCCGGGATATAATGGAAGAGCCAGTTTAAAAGCCAGAAAATATACTTGTTGCTGGTTTCTATTACACTGCAGTACCACACACAACGAGGAGTCGATAATAATCTTGTCTCCTGGAGCCTTAAGTAACTGGTTAACAGGCCTGTAAAAGAAAAAGGAATGAGCCAAGCGAGGTTTCTATCGCTGGTCGACGCAGTTATAGCGGCCTGATCGGAATTATATACAGGCTGGACCCGAATCTAGACGCACTTGCGTCTGTTTGTAAGGCGTGTTTTACATTAACATGGCGGTCACTGTCCCACTAGAAAGGGATGTCTTACCGCCGGTTTGAAAGTCTTCGATCATTTTACTTCCCCCACTAGCTTCACGTTTATTTACAGGAGGACAGTGGTAACACCGCGGTAGATCCGAGTTACTAAACTGTACTTTTGTCGGCCTCCAACAATGCTCTACCATTTACAAAGTAAATGCAACTGGATAAGCCAAGATGTATGTATTATATCAGCCCGTACAGGCCCAAACAGGGCCACTGCTCATCACGTAAGTCTTCTATAACCGAGAGTCCGGTTGAAAAGGCCTGGGCGACAGTCCACCACGTTAGCCTGGTGTGGGTTTGGCAGACTTTAGACACCATTTTTATGTAAAAGATTTACGAAATGCAGGATTTCTCATGAGTAAATATGCAATGTTGTTATTACATTACAGCCCCTATTAAGGTTAGTTTATAATACAATCGCAAAAAGCATATACCCCAGGTAATTCCACTTTTAATATTGCTGTGATTGTATATCTTCAAATTTTTGTCCCCATCGGAATGTCTCTTCACCGTCTCGCGACCAGCAACTATGATCAGGTTATTTACGTAATCAGCAGGTAAAATACAGATCCTTGGGCAACTGCACAAAAGCACGTGTACTACACCCATGACAGCGCTTAAGAAAATCTGAAAGTGATTAAAGGTAAATTATATGAAATAAACATTATTAACTATAAAGAATTGTTCAAAAAACGTATCTACAAAGTTCCTATTCCCCACATCAATTCATCATTTGCTAAGTGTCTACCATTTCCAACATCATAGCATTTATAATAAAGTAAACGTATGTTTCTCTGGTGATAAAACAATGATAGTGTGTAAATATATCTGTATATTATGGTTTATGGAATATACTAACACCGGTGGCTCCATACAACGCGGTCACATCGATCCAACCAGGTGACGGCTCCTTATACGTACTACAAACTGTAAATAAACGACAACAGGTAAGTTACAACGTTGATGAGTCTTATGATCAAAATCAACAAGGCAGTAAGAAGTATTGCATGTAGATTGAACATTCATTACCTATTGGTGGCCTGACTATGCAAATTGGTAGATCTCCGGCCTCTTTCCGAATCAATTCTTCAGTAATGGCTTTTGTAAATGTGTATGTAACCACCCAACCTTCTATCAACCTGTAAAACGATTTGTATGTCAGTTTATTTCGGACAGAACGTTCTGCATTGCGAGGTGCACCCATACGCTTTTTGGTTTTCAATTAAAAACCATAATAAACGTAGATTTGGAATAATCAATCCTAATAATTGCTAATAATTACATTTGTTATACAGACGGCTTACTTCAGCGACATGTACGAGTAGTAAACGTAACACTTAATGAATTATGTTATTGCAAACAAGATGAAGAACGCCAAACCATTGCGTTTGTAGGGTTTTACTCACTTCTCCGTGATGTCCACCAGCGTCGTGTTTTCCATGGTTTCAGCCATTCGTATCATAGTATCAGGAGATACTGGTATTGGGCACACTTCCTCTTCTATTTCTGATCCTATTCTATCCCTGGTTGCTTGGCTGTAGGCTGTGGACACGTGCACAAATGATCTGCAAAGGATAGAATTTGCTGTACAAATCTAGCTTTATCAGATCATTGCTGGGGACTCTGATCTCTGCTAGAATCGAAATTATAATGCAATTTTTACTTGCTGCATGAAAACTGCCGAGAATAATTTGACGATTCCAAAACCCAACCCAATTTTTCACCCTAGATTCAATATCCCGTCTCTTTAAGACTGAAACGACATCTTGGAAATCAATTTTCAAAATACCTCCGCGTAATATTTTGGTGCAATAACGAACTCATATTATATATTATGTACATATTAATATCTTTTGCAGTAAGTAAGTTCAATCTAAGTCATTGGTTAAATTATTTATATCATAGAACTTTAAATTTAGGAAGCAGAAAATGTTTAAGTATCTTTATTTGTTGTATGGAGTACCTGAGATTTTTGCATTGTTTAGCAAGATTCAACATTTCTCTGGTTCCACGAATGTTGATCAGGGTTGCCTTTTGGAGCGCCTCGTCGAATCTCGTTGTAGCTGCTCCGTGGAAGATTATATTTACCTGTAATCAAAATATATTTATGATCGTTCCGTTTTGGCAATCATAGTTCATTGTAGGATATGTTACCTCGTCAACCAAAATGTTCCAATCGTTGTCGTTAATGCCAAGTCCAATTTCAGCAGCATCGCCTTCAATTGGAATAACTTTTTCCGCAAAATTCGGGTGTTTATTTCTTAGCTCCTCGAAAACCTGTATTAGAAATAAAATACATTTAAGTGATTTTTTATTGCTTTTCTTACTAGAGAACGAAAAAATGCTCTTCATTACTAAACACAATACTAATAGCCATTTAAGATTAATTTAGAACGAACTGCTATCGCTTAACGAATCGAGATTAAAAAATTACAATCAATTGAGATAAATACGTCAATATTTGTACCACTGATAAAATATCACCTGTTTACCATTGTCCTTTTGACATAAAATATAGTAGATCATCGTTAGTAATCTCTCGAATATACAACAAGATCATACTCACACAATCTTCAAATAAAGCTGTCAATCGTTCCTTTAATGTCTTGTTTTTCTTCGCTCGAATTAACATGTATATCTTGTTGACATCGCAAGACCTGAAAAAAGATTTCAAAGTATTATTTTGCTTTAATGTGGCATAAGATACTATCGAAGCAGTCTTGCTATTGTATCTGTCCAGGTTATTGTTCGAGTATCGTAATGGTGGATCTTTTAAATTGTGTGTGCGATGACGTTAAAATAATGTTACCCCCCTTTATTCTGATGTTATCATAAATAATAAATAAATACACCCAACAGTCACATACATAGTCCTGACCCCACACTAAGATCAAGCCTTGTGTCGTGGGAATCAGAAGCTACGAGAGACTTGCGGTCTCACAAATACCCAGACCCTATCGAACTGGGATCGAACCCGCGGCTTCTCGTTTCACAGTCGGCGTCTAACCAACTAGGCCACGGAGGCTGTCATTACTAATAGTGTTTATGATAGAATTGCTGTGTTCAGTATATTGACTTTGTATTTTCTATCAGTTTGTCGATCTGACAAGTACTTAGTTTGAAATGTGCACGTGTAATAATACACTTACCTGATAAGTTTCTCTATGAGCAGTTTCCCGAGGAAGCCAGTGCCTCCCGTTAGGAACACCGTGGCGCCACTGTAGAACTGTTTGATCTCGGAGTCACCGCGCGCCTCCGCGGCCCACATGGGCTGCCGCAGCGATGCAACTTGTTGGTAGAAAACTTGTGCTACATCCATATCTAGAATATCAGTGATTATATATGTTATAGAAGTAAAAAAAAACAGCTACATTAATTGAATTTTGAGCTCAATTAGTGCGAATAGTAGTTCCTGTGGTCTTCCTGTCGATAGTTTAGATAATGCTCCTCCCTATTCTGAATGTTAATTTCAAATACAGGAATAAAACCTGATAATAATATATTTTGATATAGTCCGATCAGATCCGTTCCACACTTGACACCACCTATACGAAGCTATACAGGTTCGGTACAGCTACACAGCCAACAGTCGAGTTCGATGGTGTGACATCATACGATGGAAGCTGGTGAGAGGAGGTCCCGGCTCTTAGAATTGAGGAGAAAGACGCAACAGGAGGATGATTCTCGAAATTAAAGTAGACGAAGAAGAATATCAAGACTATATTCACTGCAAATTAAGGTTTTGTATCATAATTCAATAATTTCTTGCATACAAGTATAAAAATAAGAGAAAAAAAAAAAATTATTACCCGATTATTTTAAATTAATCGAAAATGTAGAAATTTCTTGATGTGATTCGGGGGCTTGTGATCTTCTGTTTAGTCTTCAACAGACCATTGCGCACAAGCTACTGATTGAAACTGATCATTCTGTAATTTGTTTACATGCTTAATTATTAAATGCAATTAATTAGATCAGGAAACAAATACGCTTGGGTCAAGACCTCGGAACAATCGATGAAGGTCAAACGAGTCATTTATTAGAATAATATTAATAAATAATAAATATTTTTACAAAACAATAGAAATCGAGCATTCGCGATTTCCAGCCATTTTGTATACCGAGTTTATTCGCCCAACAGTCACATACAAAGTCCTGAACCCACATCGAGTCTTGCGTCGTCGGTATCAGAAACTACGTGTATTTTCGGTTTTACAAAACCAGACTCGAAACAAATACCTGTGGATCGCGCAAACATTTTTCTCGCGGAGATTGAAAACGCAGTCTTTCGTATCTCGTAACCAATTGCGCCACGGAGACTGTCACTCTCCTTTTTATTTTCCATTATTTTTCCTTCCCGCTCTCCTCCTGATATTATGGGCCAGCAACACATCATTGACATTGTGGATGTTCATCGGTAGCAGTGATCACTTACCATCAGGTGACCCGTTTGCTCATTTACCGAACCTATGTAATAAATAAGTGCTGTTACTAGAGGCTAAAGTAATGCAGCTGCCTATATGAACATTATTTGTTTTCTTTTCCATAGGTCTGGCAAGCGAAGGGCTTATCGACGGTAAGTGTTTCAACAAGGACAATCGCACATGAGCAGATTAAACGACAATTAGACCGTAGATGCGTCGATGCCGGATGAAATCGGATGGGAACGGAAGCAGAGGACAGTAGTGAGGGGTTTTGGGCCTCGACCCATGTACACCACTAAACGAACGAAAGATGAACGCAAAGCCGTTTAATTCACTGAAAGCCGTCAGGAATTTGTACGCGTAATGGCGAGAGGCTCGCCCATCGCCTCGTCACGTCCTGAGACGGAACACTCAAGGCGAAAGGTGGTAGCACCTCTGTCTACGCCTTGTGGAAAAAAGGCGTGAGCTTATGTATGTATGTCTGTCTTATTATCTAGTTAGGTTATAAAAGGTCGATGCTTCATTGGTTTGCTTCCATTTTTTTATTTCCAATTTGTTGTTCGTAATTTCCCTGCGTGGTAGCCTGTTGGTAACGGCCCAGACGCGGCTTCCAACATGTACACGGTGGTCGCGGGTTCAAATCCCAGGGCACACTTCTGACTTTTCGGAGTCATGTGTGTATTGATAGTCAATCACCACGCACTATAACGATGAAGGAAAGCATCGTGAGAAAACCTGCATACCATAGCGATTTGTATAAATTTCTGTAGTATGTAAAAGTCCGCCAACCCGCACTAGGCCAGCGTGGTGGACCATATATTTTTTGACTCTAGTTTCCCTACACGTGACCCCTGGGTAGTGCCAAATGAGTGACACAGTTCGCGGTGGTAGGATATTCGTATCCGCCCGGGTAGCGACCACCATCAACGTGGCGTAAATACCGCCAAAGTGATCCCCGCAGGGGGTTCGCGTTCCGGGATCAGCCCGTTTTCCGCCGGTTTCTCGAGGGGCTTGAGTCCGGGCATGCGGTTGCACCGTGTGGGTATTTTCGGTTCGCTGTCGCTGAGAGGAGTGTTGACCCGTCGGCCAGGGAGACCTGTAGAAACGGTTGTCCGCTGGCCGCTCGCGGTACAGTACAGGGGCCCAATTGTGGCTAACCACCACGAGAGGCTGCCTCACCATGCCGCGCATAATCTTGGGTGGGTCTGTCGTGCCGGTTGGTGACCGGATGTGGGGTTCCGGCGGCCCATCCCGGGAGGGTACGGGGGCCCTTCCGTCCGGCGGATCAATTCGCCTCCTGTCGACTCTTTCATCCCGGTACCCATTCGGTCTTCTTAGTCCCCGAACTCAATTCTCTCGATGCTTCTTCACCAAACCCATCCCGAACCCATGACAGTGCAAATTAAGAGAGCAGGTCTTTCAGCGGTGCATTACCCCACCACCGCGTTCACTATGGAGTTCGCCAACATCCGCGGACTCTATACGAACCTCAATGCCGTCCACCACCATCTCGAGACGGCCCGGCCTGCTTTGCTCTTCTTAAAGGAGACGCAGATTCGTTGTCCGGCCGACAATTCCTACTTGCTGTACCCCGGTTATTCGCTTGAAGAAAACTTCAAGCCTAAAGCCGGGGTATGCTTGTATGTTCGGTCGGACGTCTGCTGTCGCCGTCTGCGCTGCATGGAGGACCCCTCCTTCTCCGCCCTGTGGGTGCACGTGGATCTTGGTTCCCTGAGCCGCATCTACGTGTGCCTCTACAGGTCGCACAATGGGGATGATGAGGCGACTCGGCTGTTCAGGTACCTTAGCCGGGCGACAGACGACGCGCAGGTGCAGTTCCCGTCAGCCGAAATGGTGGTCTTGGGGGATTTCAACGCACATCACGAGTTGTGGTTGGGCTCCTCTAAGACAGATCATGCTGGCAGGGCTGCCCATGCATTCGCTCTGACTCATGACTTGACACAACTGGTGAACCAGCCCACCAGGATCCCGGATGTGGCAAGTCATGCGCCTTCACTGCTGGACCTCCTGCTGGCGAGTCACCCGGCCGGATATCGTGTGACCGTTAGTGCGCCTTTGGGCACTTCCGATCACTGCCTGGTCGGGTCGTCAGTACCGTTCGCTTCACCTCCACGTCCCGTGCAGGTTAAGCGAAGGGTCTGGCACTACTCGTCGGCAGATTAGGATGGTATGCGGGAATATTTCGCATCCATCCCTTGGCGGCAGCGCTGCTTTGAGGGCAAATATCCTTCAGCGAGTGCTAACGCTATTGCTGGCGAGATCAGTCTAGGTATGGAATACTACATTCCTTTCTCATCGCGCAGGGTCGGAATCCTGAACAAGGTGCGTCGGTTTTTCACGCCTGGTCAACTATACCGCTTGTATAAAGCGCAGGTTCGGCCAGGTATGGAATACTGTTCGCACCTCTGGGATGGATCCGCCCAGTATTTACTCGATGCCTTGGATGGATTGCAGCGGCGGGCCATCCGCATTGTAAATGATGCAGACGTTACGAGCAACTTAGAGTCGCTACAGTTGCGGAGGGATGTTGCCTCTCTAAGCGTGTTCTACCGTCTGTATCACGGTGAATGCTCTGAGGAATTATTTAGTTTGATCCCCTCCTCTCCTTTCCTTAACAGAACCACGCGTGCTGGCTTGCGAAGCCACAGCTTGACGGTCCAAACTATCTCGGCGCGAACTAAAAAGTTCGCAAATTGTTTTTTGTGCCGCACTGTGAAGCTGTGGAATTGTTTGCCGTCACACGTGTTCCCTCCTTCCTATAATCCTGGGTCGTTCCGCCGTAGTGTGAAGAAGCATCTCAGCAGGCCGGCATAATTGTGTCGAATGGCATGGGACCGCCGTCTGATGCCATTCGATACTCTGTCTGGACGGCATTTGCGCTTACCATCAGGTGCAGTGCAGTCATTATGCGGTGCCAGTGTAAAAAAAAAAATGGCCTAACCACTCTTAATCGTACTCTCAATTGTAGAGGATGCCCGTGCCCTGCAGTGAGACGTATATGGGCTGATACAATACAATACAAAAATCTATCAGCAATATCTTAGTTTAATCTGACAGTATTTTTTTAAGTTGTTTTAAAGTTACAGAAATTCGTTGTCTCGCCTTGCCTGGCAATGGCTTCTATGAGCAACTTCTGTGGTACTAGCTTGTAGCTTATTATTACTAGATTGGATACTGGTGGTTACTAGTCTTTCTTTCTTTGGTAATTATAAAATAAATAAATTATGTCGAGAAATCAGCAGCAAATTCTAGAATAAAGGCAATATATTTATATATATTTATAATTCTATATAAATATATATTAGAGTTTAACTTATTTCTAGTTACCTTAAATTATTGTTCTTTATATTATACTTTTGATCTGAGTATCCAAATTTTGACAAGGGGTATTCAGAATCATGCAAATAGTCCGTTAGTAAAATAAAATATCTATGTTAGCAATTACACAGAGCTCTTATTTTATTGGAATGGCAACACAGTCCGACATGATTGATGTCTTGTACGTTATCGGTTGCCCATGGCAACGTCGAGGAATCTGTCAGTAGTGTCCATTCGTCTCTGATACTACGAGTATACTAGGGTGTATGGCTCAGACCTTTGCCTTTCCGATGGGATAAATAGAAAAACAACAACAACAACAACCAGTTGTCTCTGTGAATGCTCTAATAATCTTGATTGTTTCTATCGCGAATCTTGCCCGGAACAGCGCCAAACGTGCGCATTGACCGATAAATTAATAAGAGTCATCATGTTGGACGACAACGACAGCCATTTAGATGGCAATCCATTTGAATCTGTGACATTTATTATTCAAACTAATCCATAATTTTTATCCTCACAAAACAAAATACTTAGGCAATACGCACGACCATAAAAACCCGTTGATAAATTACACACAAAACCGCGTGCGCGCGCGTGTGTGTGTGTTTATAAAAATTACAGGGCACTGTAATTATAGCAGATGTTTATTATCATTTGAACATTAATTAGGATATTTTAGAAGTAAATGACTTATTACGTGTAAGTTTGAATATTTTATTATGGAAAATATCAGCATTATTATCTTGAGTTCAATGAAAAAAAAATCGTTTAGACTTTGGAAAAAAACCCTGCTTATGCCTACGGCAACCTACACCGCAATATCTATGAAAAGTTATGTTTCGCCGGCCGCAGAATTCATGAAGCGTGGGGATAAGGGCAAAAAAAAAAAGAATTACTTTATTTTATTCATTTCAAGAGAAGATGCCGATGTAATGATACATTCATTTAAAATCTAGTTTTACTTTAACTGGGAATGAAACACGTGGCCTCTAATCAATATAAATCGTTAAGGAAAAAGTGATTATTTAGCAGTTCATAAGATGATATTTTTTATACCCAATATAGAAAAATGCAGTATCTTATAGAATATATATGCATACAGGAACAATACGACGTATGTGCCTATTCTGAACCAGAATTGCTTCCTGACCCCTCGCGCCGAGTCTTTTAATCCGTCCTTGATCAAATATTTGCGGATTCCTAACACCCATGTTATGGTTAGCTCCTTCCAGTCTATGGACATTGCGTCGAAGTTGAAGAGAGCCTTGTCTGTCGCAGACATTCTGTTGTACAAGTTCACTGTGTTGTCGTCTTTGAAGAGCCACTCGTTAGACGTATAATACGAGAATAGAACCACAGACTTGTATATTTTAGTGTAGATTTTGACGAATCTGAAAGTGAAAAATATAATAATGATGTATGCGTAGACATTGTAATAGCAAAACAATTATTCAGCTCTGATGTAGAATCGCAAGGAACCTTTAAGCCGCTGATGTATTATAGTAAAATAATTTGTACTTACGATTGTATACCTTCAGGTTTTTTAAGTTGCAACACATCGAAAACTGCATCTGCTATATACGCCGGGATATAATGGAAGAGCCAGTTTAAAAGCCAGAAAATATACTTGTTGCTGGTTTCTATTACACTGCAGTACCACACACAACGAGGAGTCGAGAATAATCTTGTCTCCGGGAGCTTTAAGCAACTGGTGAACAGGCCTGTAAAAGAAAAAGGAATGAGCCAAGCGAGGTTTCTATCGCTGGTCGACGCAGTTATAGCGGCCTGATCGGAATCATATACAGGCTGAACCCGAATCTACATGCACTTGCGTCTGTTTGTAAGGTGTGTTTTCCATTAACATGGTGGTCACTGTCCCACTAGATAGGGATGTCTTACTGCCGGTTTGAAAGTCTTCGATTATCTTACTTCCCCCACTAGCTGCACGTTTATTTACAGGAGGACAGTGGTACCACCGCGGTAGATCCGAGTTACTAGAACTGTACTTTTGTCAGCCTCCAACAATGCTCTACCATTTACAAAGTAAATGCAACTGGATAAGCCAAGATGTATGTATTATATCAGCCCGTACAGGCCCAAACAGGGCCACTGCTCATCACGTAAGTCTTCTATAGCCGAGAGTCCGGTTGAAAAGGCCTGGGCCACAGTCCACCACGTTAGCCTGGTGTGGGTTTGGCAGACTTTAGACTCCATTTTTATGTAAAAGATTTACGAAATGCAGGATTTCTCATGAGTAAATATGCAATGTTGTTATACATTACATCCTCTATTAAGGTTAGTTTATAATACAATCGCAAAAAGCATATACCCCAGGTAAATCCACTTTTAATATTGCTGTGATTGTATATCTTCAAATTTTTGTCCCCATCGGAATGTCTCTTCACCGTCTCGCGACCAGCAACTATGATCAGGTTATTCACGTAATCAGCAGGTAAAATACAGATCCTTGGGCAACTGCACA
This sequence comes from Theretra japonica, assembly GCA_033459515.1. NCBI lineage: Eukaryota > Metazoa > Arthropoda > Insecta > Lepidoptera > Sphingidae > Theretra > Theretra japonica. The sequence continues at coordinate 13,674,791 of CM065939.1, read as the reverse complement.
AAAGCACGTGTACTACACCCATGACAGTGCTTAAGAGAATCTGAAAGTGATTAAAGGTAAATTATATGAAATAAACATTATCTTAATATATATAAATCTCGTGTCACAATGTTTGTCCTCAATGGACTCCTAAACTACTTAACCGATTATAATAAAATTTGCACACCATGTGCAGTTCGATCCAACTTGAGAGATAGGATAGTTTAAATCTCAAATTATAGTCGCAATTTTAATTTATTGCTAATTATTTGTCTGTTATTATTTGACAGTCACAATCATCTGTTAACTCCAAATGATTCTAACAGATGTCGATACCTTTCGACTGGGTTGAGTAAGTAATCAATAGATGGCGCTGCTATGGTAAATCTACGAACGTGTCATATAAGCTACATTTTAACAGTATAATTACCACGTGTTGTTGACGCTATAAAATTAATTAAATTTAAAATAAGTAGTTCATTATACTTTAAAAAATCAATTTCGTAGTCAGAATTTTGGCTGAGCGGAAATTTTTTGCAGGAATTTTGCAAAGTATTTGTGTTTGCGTATTTTTTAAATGATATTCGTCGTATTTTCGTGTTTATATAAGGCCTACCTACAAAATAAAAGCAATTACAAAAAATTTACAACTTGCCTATTTAGGCATTAAGGGATGAAATGGGATAAAGTGGGACGAACGCGATGAAACCGGTCGGATCCGGATTGCATTCGATGGGAAATAATGGGACGGGATGTAACAGAAAGAAAAGGAGCCAGATGAGATGGGATGGGATACGATAGGAAAAGGGATAGTAGGTACTTAGGTCGAGTTCAGGAGTACAAAAGATTGAACGGGAATAAGATATTTCTGGTGTGGAGTGGAGTCTAAACATCTTAGCACCCAGGCGAAGCTGGGCCGGGCCGCTAGTTAACTATAAAGAATTGTTCAAAAAACGTATCTACAAAGTTCCTATTCCCCACATCAATTCATCATTTGCTAAGCGTCTACCATTTTACCAACATCATAGCATTTATAATAAAGTAAGCGTATGTTTCTCTGGTGATAAAACAATGATAGTGTGTAAATATATCTGTATATTATGGTTTATGGAATATACTAACACCGGTGGCTCCATACAACGCGGTCACATCGATCCAACCAGGTGACGGCTCCTTATACGTACTACAAACTGTAAATAAACGACAACAGGTAAGTTACAACGTTGATGAGTCTTATGATCAAAATCAACAAGGCAGTAAGAAGTATTGTATGTAGATTGAACATTCATTACCTATTGGTGGCCTGACTATGCAAATTGGTAGATCTCCGGCCTCTCTCCGAATCAATTCTTCAGTAATGGCTTTTGTAAATGTGTAAGTAACCACCCAACCTTCTGTCAACCTGTAAAACGATTTGTATGTCAGTTTATTTCGGACAGAACGTTCTGCATTGCGAGGTGCACCCATACGCTTTTTGGTTTTCAATTAAAAACCATAATATACGTAGATTTGGAATAATCAATCCTAATAATTGCTAATAATTACATTTGTTATACGGACGGTTTACATGAGCGACATGTAGTAAACGTAACACTTTATGAATTATATTGTTGCAAACAAGATGAAGAACGTCAAATCATAACGGCTGCAGGCTTTATGCGGTTTTTACTCACTTTTCAGTGATTTCGACCAGCTTAGTGTTTGCCATGGTCTCAGCAATTCGTATCATAGTATCAGGAGATACTGGTATTGGGCACACTTCCTCTTCTATTTCTGATCCTATTCTATCCCTGGTTGCTTGGCTGTAGGCTGTGGACACGTGCACAAATGATCTGCAAAGGATAGAATTTGCTGTACTAATCTAGCTTTATCAGATCATTGCTGGAGATTCTTGATCTCTGCTAGAATCGAAATTATAATGCAATTTTTACTTGCTGCATGAAAACTGCCGAGAACAATTTGACGATTCCAAAACCCAACGCAATGTTTCACCCTAGATTAAATGTCTGTCTCTTTAAAACTGAAATAATATCTTGAAAATCAAGCTTTAAAATAACTATAATTAACATTTTGGTGCAATGACGAACTTATATTAAATATTATGTACATATTAATATCCTTTGCAGTAAGTTAAATGTTAAATTATTTATATCATAGAACTTTAAATTTAGGAAGCAGAAAATGTTTAATTATCTTCATTTGTTGTATGGAGTACCTGAGATTTTTGCATTGTTTAGCAAGGTTCAACATTTCTCTGGTTCCACGAATGTTAATCAGGGTTGCCTTTTGGAGCGCCTCGTCGAATCTCGTTGTAGCTGCTCCGTGGAAGATTATATTTACCTGTAATCAAAATATATTTATGATCGTTCCATTTGACAATCATAGTTCATTGTAGGATATTTTACCTCGTCAACCAAAATGTTCCAATCGTTGTCGTTAATGCCAAGTCTAATTTCAGCAGCATCGCCTTCAATTGCAAAAATTTTTTCCGCAAAATTCGGGTGTTTATTTCTTAGCTCCTCAAAAACCTGTATTAGGAAAACAATACATATAAGTAATCTTTTTTGTTTTTCTCACTAGAGAACTAAAAAATGCTGTTAATTATGAAACACATAACTAAAAACCTTTCGAGATTCATTTACAACTAAATGTTTTCGTTTAATTAATAAAAACTTAACACAGGAATCGAGATAAAAAATGAAATTCAATTGAGATAAATACGTAAATATTTGTACCACTGATAAAATATCACCTGTTTACCATTGTTCTTTTGACATCAAACATAGTAGATTATCGGTAGTAATCTCTCGAATATACAACAAGATCATACTCACACAATCTTCAAATAAAGCTGTCAATCGTTCCTTTAATGTCTTGTTTTTCTTCGCTCGAATTAACATGTATATCTTGTGGACATCGCAAGACCTGAAAAAAGATTTCAAAGTATTATTTTGCTTTAATGTGGCATAAGATACTATCGAAGCAGTCTTGCTATTGTATCTGTCCAGGTTATTGTTCGAGTATCGTAATGGTGGATCTTTTAAATTGTGTGTGCGAAGACGTTAAAATAATGTTACCCCCCTTTATTCTGATGTTATCATAAATAATAAATAAATACACCCAACAGTCACATACATAGTCCTGACCCCACACTAAGATCAAGCTTTGTGTCGTGGGAATTAGAAGCTACGAGGGACTTTCGGTCTCACAAACACCCAGACCCGATCGAACTGGGATCGAACCCGCGGCTTCTCGTTTCACAGTCGGCGTCTAACCAACTAGGCCACGGAGGCTGTCATTACTAATAATGTTTATGATAGAATTGCTGTGTTCAGTATATTGACTTTGTATTTTCTATCAGTTTGTCGATCTGTCAAGTACTTAGTTTGAAATGTGCACGTGTAATAATACACTTACCTGATAAGTTTCTCTATGAGCAGTTTCCCGAGGAAGCCAGTGCCTCCCGTTAGGAACACCGTGGCGCCACTGTAGAACTGCTTGATTTCAGAGTCACCGCGCGCCTCCGCGGCCCAGATGGGCTGCCGCAGCGATGCAACTTGTTGGTAGAAAACTTGTGCTACATCCATATCTAGAATATCAGTGATTATATGTGTTACAGAAGTAAAAAAAAAACAGCTACATTAATTTAATTTTGAACTCAATTAGTGCGAATAGTAGTTCCTCTGGTCTTCCTGTCGATAGTTTAGATAATGCTCCTCCCTATTCTGAATGTTAATTTCAAATACAGGAATAAAACTTGATAATAATATATTTTGATATGGTCCGATCAGATCCGTTCCACACTTGACACCACCATATACATAGTAACATAGGGTAGTAACATAGTTAACAAACCAAACCATGGACCACATTATTATTTGATTTTTTAATAATTAATAATAATTGAATTTATGCCCAATTGAGTTTATGTAGTTTATGTTTTTGTTGTATTATTTTTGATTCTGATTTAAATTTGTAGTTTTGTTATATTATTGGTTATGTTTTTACATTTTAATTGTTTTTACATTTTAATTGTTTGGTTGATTTTTTTTAAAAGTTATATTACTTTATTTTCTAACCTTAATTATTGTATGCCAATGTGGCGGGTCATAGTTGTGCGAAGCAGATACCAATGTAACACCTATGAATTTACCTATGTACCACAATAAAACATTTTGAATTTGAATTTGAATTTGATACGAAGCTATACAGGTTCGGTACAGCTACACAGCCAACAGTCGAGTTCAATGGTGTGACATCATACGATGGAAGCTGGTGAGAGGAGGTCCCGGCTCTTAGAATTGAGGAGAAAGACGCAACAGGAGGATGATTCTCGAAATTAAAGTAGACGAAGAAGAATATCAAGACTATATTCACTGCAAATTAAGGTTTTGTATCATAATTCAATAATTTCTTGCATACGAGTATAAAAATAACAGAAAAAAAATATATTACCCGATTATTTTAAATTAATCGAAAATGTAGAAATTTCTTGATGTGATTCGGGGGCTTGTGATCTTCTGTTTAGTCTTCAACAGACCACTGCGCACAAGCTACTGATTGCAACTGTTCATTCTGCAATTTGTTTGCATGCATAATTATTTAATGCAATTAATTAGATCAGGAACCAAATACACTTGGGTCGGGACCTTGGAACAATCGATGAAGGTCAAACGAGTCATTTATTAGAATAATATTAATAAATGATAAGCATTTTTACAAAACAATACAAATCGAGCATTCGCGAATTCCAGCCATTTTGTGTACCAAGTTTATTCGCCCAACAGTCACATACATAGTCCTGACCCCACACTTCTTCGAGTCTTGTGTCGTCCAGAAACTACGTGTCTTTTCAGTTTTACAAAATCAGACTCGAAACAAATACCTGTGGATCACACGAACATTTGTCTCGGTGCGGGGATCGAATTCGCGGTCTCTCGTTTCACAGCCGGCATCTAACCAACGGTACCACGGAGGCTGTCAATCCCCTTTTCGACTTTCCATCCTTTTTCCTTCCCGCTCTCCTCCTGATATTATGGGCCGGCAACACGCTCATGATCCATACATTGTGGATGTTCATCGGTGGCAGTGATCACTTACCATCAGGTGAACCGTTTGCTCGTTTACCGAACCTATGTAATAAATAAGTGCTGTTACTAGAGGCTAAAGTAATGCAGCTGCCTATATGAAGATTATTTGTTTTCTTTTGCATAGGTCCGGCAAGCGAACGGCTTATCGATGGTAAGTGTTTCGACAAGGACAATCGCACATGAGCAGATTAAACGCAATAAGACCCCAGATGCGTCGACGCCGCATGAAATCGGATGGGAACGGAAGCAGAGGACAGTAGTGAGGGGTTTTGGGCCTCGACCCATGTACACCTCTAAACGAACGAAAGATGAACGCAAAGCCGTTTAATTCACCGAAGCCGTCAGGAATTTGTACGCGTAATGGCGAGAGGCTCGCCCGTCACGTCGTCACGTCGTGAGACGGAACACATAAGGCGAATGGTGGATGTCCCTACCCCTTGTGGAAAAAAGGAGTGAGCTCATGTATGTATGTCTGTCTTATTATCTAGTTGGGTTATAAGAGATCGACGCTTCATTTAATTAATTCTATTTTTTTATTTCCAATTTGTTGTTCGTTATTTCCCTGCGTGGTGGCCTGTTGGTAACGCCAGACGCGGCCAGACGCGGTTGCCTACATGTTCACACTAGTCGCGGGTTTAAATCCCAGGGCATACTTCTGACTTTTCGGAGTCATGTGTGTATTGATATTAAAAGTTTATTTTACTCCTAGCTGACTGGCAATGTCAAAATGGCAAGAGCTCGCAGAGAAACGGGGTCGGGTGGGGGAAATAAGCGGGAAGCCTTTGCCCAGCAGTGGGACATATTATAGGCTACAAAAAAATAAAAACTGGCAATCGGAAGAATATGCTTGCTTTTTTGAGCATAGTTTCCCAAAAAGGAATGTCCAGTTTGGCTCACTCCACGCGATCGCATACCCACGTGACGCCATTTCAGTCATTATTAATTTGAAAGAGAGTTCAAAGCTAGAGTTGATAGGTATCATTAGCAAGGCGCATGTTCGTCTGTAGAACCTTTACTATGTAACAGCCAATTGATTGATTTCAAATTGATGTAAAGTCAAATCGATGATAATTTAACATTAAGTTATAAATTCCGAATAATACAAAACATGCTATAAGTAAAACACAAGTACATGGATTCCGTTTCAGAAATTGCGTCTTTGAAATTGTATATTTGAAGTATCAACAAAAGTCTGACCCAATAATTATACTATATTGCCTCATACAGTTAGTCAAATTTTTTTGGTAATATCTTGTAAATGTATTCTACTAACTCAATTAATTGAACTTGAATTGTTTTCAGGTCACGAACAAGGTCGACGGTTTACATAATTGCAGTATTTCCTTGCGAAAAATTAATTCAGTTGTCCTTGTAGTAATTGGCGAAAAGTTTACTTCAATATTTAAATAATTTTCATTTACATTTGACTGTTAATTTTTACAAATTTATGTTCATTACAAAGTGTAGTTGTTAAATCAGCTCTGCTTTATGTTAGTGTGAAATAAATAATAGTTTAAAAACACGCTTTAGTAAAAGATCTAACCAAAAAAGTAAAAATTATTAATGATGAGTTTAAGATTATAAAACGGATTGAAAATACATTCATTTTAAGGTTAAAAATCTATAATACGTGTGGATAAGTAATTGTTGTAAGCACTCCACGTTTTGTAACAATAAAATGAATATATTTTGTCTTCATTTATAATCATAATCTATAATCACAATAGATTCATAATCTTAAACTTATTATCAATTGTTATTACTTTTTTAGTTGGGTCTTTTACTTAAGCGTTTTTTTTAGTTTTTTCAACTGTTATTTTTTATTTGACTACGAGTGTAAAACGTCTATCTACAGCTATCTTATTAAATGAATACAGATGCGACCAAATTGAAATTACCCACATTTGATTATGTTAAAAATATCCGATGGGTTTGGTTAACATAATTTCACATAAGTTTTAAATTATTGTATTGTTATTAGTCCTTATTAGGTATGCAAAATTCAAGTCAATCAAACATTCCGTTACATAAATATGCATGGAACGTGCGTAGCATAGCTAATAAAGTTCAGCTTTTATACCATAAATATTGCAAAATTATATATTACGATATCTTCAAACTTTAATAAAATGTAGTTTTGCATGCGTAATAGCTGATCATATGATGCCTATGTTCTCTGACATGCACGCGCGGACAAACATTCAGCTTTTATAAAATGTCGCCAGACTTTCATTATTATATTATAGACCAAGAGCTCTATAATAGGATTACTGTGATAACGGTTCACTAGGCGACATATTAAAGCATTACTTCTGATGATCGTAGAGAAGAACAATAATGATATTTTCACAGATATAGTAGTAGATCGGGCTGCCGGAGATCGGGCGAAATGGAGGAGAATTAGCCGGAAGGCGGACCCTGGCACCGGCCGGGATAACGCCAGGTAGAAGAAGAAGAAGGAGATAGTAGTAGCAGACACTGGCTGCTAATTGAGAGGTCGCGGGTTCGATCCCCCCAATGAGACAAGTGTTTATGTGACCCACAAGTACGTATTTATTTCGGATCTGGGTATTTGTAAGACGGAAAAGTCTCTCGTAGTTCCTAATACCCACGACACAAGACTCGATTTTAGTGTCGTGTCAGGAACTCAGGACCATGTATGTGACTGTTGGATGTATTTATTTAAGTAAGTTACCAAGCAATAACTATGTCCAAGTCTTCACGTGGTTTAGCAAGTCATTAATGTTTCATAAGTACGAGTAATTTCTATCAAAATCCGGACACCTCCAATCACCTTAAACTTTGACCCAATTGTGTGAATATCAAATACTTATCATTGGCAGAGACTAATAAATGCACATTACCAAGCAGTTTATAAAAAGAAAGAAAGAAAAACGATTTATTTATTATGTTTATAGATTATTTATTCGTTTGTTACTTTAATAACTTATTTGACAGCCTCCGTGGCGTAGCTGGTTAGACACCGACTGTGAAACGAGAGGCCGCGGGTTCGATCCCCGCACCAACACAAATATTTGTGTTTGTGAGACCGAAAAGTGTCTCGTAGCTTCTGATTCCCACGACACAAGACTCGATCTTAGTGTGGGTTCAGGACTATATATATGTGACTGTTTGGTGTATTTATTTATTATTATTTATTTTGAAACCAAGTTAAGTTTGGAATTGGGGCAGGACAAGGATATTTGGAGAACTCTCGTTTCGGAGCCCAAGACCCACTTTGGGTTGCTGAGCCAGCGGAGTAAGTTAGTAAACTTGACGCAATAATCACTAAGACGCAATTTTGGGCGAGGGTGTGGGTTCAGGACTATGTTTGTGACTATTGGGTGCATTTATTTATTTAATACTAGCGGCCCGATCTAGCTTCGCCTGGGTGCAGATGTTCTTTGATTCCACTCCGCACCAGATACATGTTATTTATCGTACAAACTGGGACATATATGTATCTATATATATAAAAGAAAGTCGTGTTAGTTACACTATTTATAACTCAAGAACGGCTTTACCGATATGGCTGAAAATTGGTGAGGAGGTAGCTTAGAGCCAGGAGACGAACATAGGCTACTTTTTTTGTGAAGAAAAGGCTTGAAGGGGTTGAAATAAGGGATGAAATTATGTATGGAAAACTCTAAACCGTTAAAGTTAAGATGTTAAACTTGGCACTTTAGTTACTCATTTAAAAATAAAAATATATAAATTAACCCTAAAGGGGTTAAAATAAGGGTTGGAATTTTATATGCAAAATCGAAACAGCTGAAGCTATTTCTATAAAATATATATATTTCAGCTCCTTATTACAAACAAAAAATAATGGCTTAATGGCTTTCTCCCAGAAAGGGTAGGCAGAGGTGCTACCAGAAGACCCACGTTTCGCCTTATATATTCCGTCCCACGATGTGATAGGGGTCGAGCCTATCGCCATATCGGGCACAAATTCCTGACTCCGGGCTGATAATGAATAGAAAAATCCAATATCACGTTGTCCGACCCGGGATTCGAACCCGAGACCTCAGCTTTGCAATCGTACCGTAGTACCACTACGCCACCGAGGCAGTCAATAGGTAATGCATAGTCTTCTTTATTAGCCTAAAGCGACGAAAAGGGGTTTGTTTTGATGAGCATTCTTAGCGCTGTTTCAGATAGGAATTAAACAACAGAAATCACCAAGAAGGGAAAAACGTTATGACTATTGCATTGTTTACATTTGAGAAATAAGTAGTTTCCTATACTTCAAAAACTTAATTTCGTAGTCTGAATTTGGCTGAGCGGAAAGTTTTAGCAGGAATTTTGCAAAGTATTTGTGTTTGCGTATTTTTTAAATGATATTCGTCGTATCTTCGTGTTTATATAAGGCCTATCTACAAAATAAAAGCAAACCAAAAAAATTTCAACATGCCTATTTAGGCATTAAGGGATGAAATGGGATAAAGTGGGACGAACGCGATGAGACCGGTCTGATCCGGATTGCATTCGATGGGAAATAATGGGACGGGATGTAACAGAAAGAAAAGGAGCCAGATGAGATGGGATGGAATACGATAGGAAAAGGGATAGTAGGTACTTAGGTTGAGTTCAGGAGTACAAAAGTTTGAACGGGAATAAGATATTTCTGGTGTGGAGTGGAGTCTAAACATCTAAGCACCCAGGCGAAGCTGGGTCGGGCCGCTAGTTATACATATAAACCATATGATTATGCATTTAATTAATTACTCTATCTATTTAAAAAAGACATCAAAATCCGTTGCGTAGTTTAAAAGATCTAAGCATACATAGGGACAGACAGACAGTGGGAAGCGACTTTGTTTTGTACTATATAGTCTAACAAACTCTTGCCAATGCAAAAGTCTCAAGTTCAAAGTCCCATGGTCGATTGCAATCACTGTTATCTTCTATACCTTTAATTTCAACATAATATATTATAACTCGTAAATCACTTTTTAATGAATTTGATTCAATGTTTCAGTTGACACTGTAATATTGTCAGAACTTAAAACTGTCTGCTGATTGAACCGAAAACTAAGTAATTCCTTTAACTCCAATTCCTGAGCCAAAGTTGACAACAATAATTTTAATTTGGTTCAAGAAATGACATTCAGACACATGGATATGTGACGTGCTGGATACGACTGTTGTGTATGTCAAAATTCAGTATTTTTTTTTTTTATTTATTTATTAAAATACAATGTTAGAAACAAAAGTAAATATTATTTCCACGAAACCGGGCTTCGGTTTGACCGTGGAGGTGGTGAGTCTCATTTACACATGTACAATACATTTGCATTAAACAAAATAACACTTTTGAAGTTAGAATTTTAAACAAAATTAACCAAGTATCATTCATAAACTTTATAACTATAAAATAGAATGAAAATATTGTAAAAATATTGTGAAAATATTATGTAGAGATATTATCGAAAACAACGTGGGTTCAATTCTGTACATGTAGATAATTGGTATCTTCCAGATCTTTTGTGCACGTATCGACGGCCTACAGCCAAACGACAGCGGAGAAAAGGAGATCAAAAATAGAACTATACACGACCTCAGTACCTCCTGACACAACGATACAAATGGCTGAAACCACAGACAGCCGGCGGATCGATATTACGGCCAAGTGAGTACAAATCGATCCATGATTGATTCTAACTATTGCTAGTCATGATATTAATCTTACTTATGTAGAAGCTTCATTATTTCATATCATTGGTAGTTTGTCTTAGCTTAGCTGTCTGTATTCCTAGTTATAACAATTGTAGAATTTTTGAGAAATAATCGGTTTTTGTTATAAACGTTGACAAATACGTTTGCTGAATTGCTGGATCATGGATGTGTAGCCGGCTTAATTGGAAGGGGAGCGGGAACAAAAAAGGATGGGAAGAGGAAAGAGGTATTGGGCATCCGGCAATCTCACTGACGCTTCACGTCGACTTCCTATGAGACAGTGGTACCGCCCCGGATGAGCCTGCCCGTTCTTGCTGAGTCGTGACTGACAACAGCGTGGCCCTACAACTTCCAAAAAAGACTTACATCATATTTACTATGGTAAGAGTGTTCCTTTAAGAGTATTATAATATTCAATTATAATTTTGAACTCGTGTTGCTATTATCTGTAGGCATTGAACAGCCATAATTAATATCATTAATATTATTTTGTCTCGTGATTGTCGCTAATAAAAAAGGTGTATTAACAATGACGATTTAGTGTATGAAAATGTACTTTATTCCTAAAAGAGACAAGTATAATATCTTATAAAATACATATACAAACACGAAGAAAATAACAAAAGATGCTATTTTAAACCAGAATTGGTTTCTGACTCCTCGCGCCGTGTCCTTCAATCCGTCCTTGACGATAAATTTGCGGGTGCCGACCACCCAAATCGTCATCAGCTGCTTCCAGTCTATGGACATCAAATCGAAGTTGAAGAGAACTTTGTCTGTCGCAGACATTCTGTTGTACAAGTCCGCTGTATTTTCATCTCTGAAGTGAAACTCGTGTGTCACGAAGTAACTCAATAAGAGACTCATTTTATACAGTTTGGAGTAGATTTTGACAAACCTGAGAATGAGAGCAATCAAAATATTTCAGTATTTTTTATCCGATGATTATAATTATTATAACGGTGAAGGAAAACATCGTGAGGAAACCTGCATACATTGTTGTATACATTTCTATGGTATGTAAAAGTCCACCAACCCGCACTAGGCCAGCGTGGTGGACTATATGGCCTAACCACTCTCAATCGCACTCTCGATTGTAGAGGAGACCCGTGCCCTGCAGTGGGACGTATATAGGCTGATACAATATAATTATTATGTATTGAAAGTATTACGCATTAAATAAACTCGTATTATGAATAACCAAGTCACAGCTTGGATATCACGTTACTTTCGGCGAATGAGGTCCACAGAACTAGAATCTGCTAGGGTAATCGTATCGACTCAGACAGCTGCCATGGTAAATATATATATATAATATATATCCGGTTCTGGTGACCAAGGTAGATGTGTCGCGATTTCGAGTTCAGTCTGTAACCGGTTTTTACTAAACCAGTGGAATTTAGTGGTTGCATATTTATTTATTTAATTCTTTACAGTACACAATAAACAAGAAAAACATAACAAAGAAATAATCAAACAACAAAGTACAAATGGCGGTACTATCTCACTAAGGCAATCTCTACCAGACAACCATTGGATGGATTTATGAGAAGGAGAAAGAAAGGGCAGTGTAAAATAAAGAGAACAAAAGCTCAAATATTTAATACTAAGTACATATTTACACGCGTGGTGGCCTGTTGGTAACGGACCAGACGCGGCTGCCTAGATGTTCACGGTGGTCGCGGGTTCAAATCCCAGGGCACACCTCTGACTTTTCGGAGTCATGTGTGTTTTTGATAGTCAATCACCATGCACTATAACGGTGAAGGAAAACATCGTGAGGAAACCTGCATACCATAGCGATTTGTATAAATTTCTATGGTATGTAAAAGTCCGCAAACCCGCACTGGGCCAGCGTGGTGGACTATATGGCCTAACCACTCTCAATCGTACTCTCGATTGTAGAGGAGGCTCGTGCCCTGCAGTGGGTCGTGTATGGGCTGATACAGTACAGTACATATTTACACAAATACACTATATATATATATATATATATATATATATATACAATTATAGCTTTGGAATATTATTTCGATATAAATAAATGACTTACGATTGTATTCCAATTGGTTTTTCAAGTCCAGATAAACGGAACACCGCGTCTAATATATACGCGGGGCCATAACTCAGCAACCAAGTCAGCAACCAGAATATGAATTTATTGCTGGTTCTAATCAAATGACAGTACCACACAGTCTTAGGACCAATCATTGATCTAGATTGTTTGTTGTTGAAATTATCACACAAAAGACCTGCAACATACTGGTGGTAAGTCTCTCATATGTGAGGCCGCCTGAGTAGGTACTGGGTAGGTATCAGCAGTGTAAATGCACTGTTGTGTTCCGGTTTGAAGGTTATTTTAGTTATATCTCAAGATGGCGAGCACTGTTGAATGCATTGCTTTGTATTTCATGGTGTTGTTTTGTTTTGCTACTGGCCATGAGCGGTCGTATCGATTGACAGCAAGCCATGACACGCTTGTATCGTCATTCATCGCGATAACAAATATGCATAATAGCGTCATGTCATGTTATTTGTATTTATATTTCTAACAATAACCATACTCTACGTCATATTTATAAGTAATAATTGTCGCCAAGCGGTAAAAACTGAGCGTAACTTATCATATAGTAATTAATAATAATATCTGACAAAAATGTGATAAAAAGCTCAAGCAACGACCGCAGATTACAAACTGACAACTAATTAGGAATATCGAATTTCAGAACCCTTCATTCATTGAACATCAACACGTTGATTTCGAGAACTGGATGTTTTTATACATTAAATCTCTGGTGTAAACAGCCTTGTGAACCGGGTGGCAGTGAAAAAGAAAAAAGTTATAATCTAAATAATATATCACATTTTATGGGTTCAATATTTTTATTTATTTCAAGTCTCAGACCTAAAGACCCAGTGAGCTCTTTCTGCGTAAATCGGATCGCAAAATACTAATTTTTAAATTAACTTCTTTAATTTAATAATTGTAAATTAAGGTTAGTTAAATTGTAACAATCACGAAGCGGATGACTAATACCCCAGTCCGTCCTGTGACCACGAAAACTGTAAAGTAATCTTAACGTCGGGAAGTCAAAAAAATTAATCAATTCCGCGATAAAATCCTTAAGAATTCGTTTTACTTCAATTTGTAAAAAGTAATGTATAAAACTGATATGGTAATTAACTGTTCAGTCTTCGGTGATTCAACAAGTTGATCAAATCACAAATGTTACATACCCCATGTAAATCCAGTTCTAGTGCTGCTGTGATTGTATACCTTGATATGTTTGTCTCCATCGGTATATCTCCTAGCTGTCTCTCGACCAGCAGCTAGGGTAAGGTTATTCACGTAATCAGCAGGCATAATACATATCTCCGGATTGGCGCACAACATCACGTGTAATACACCCGTTGTTGTGCACAAAACAACCTGTAAATTATCGAAACCGAACATAAAATCACAAATTGGATCGACGATGTCGCAAAGGTTGCAGGAAGTGTCTGGCTGCAGGCCTCTTTCAAAAGGACACAGTGAACATCCAGTGGTCTTCCTGTTTCTAAAGAACAAGAAGAAACCAATCAGTCTACTGAGAAGAACGTATTTCTTTGAGAACTTGCCAGTTGAGGTGTAAATATCATTTTATATATTTGGTGAGGATGAGATCACGAATTGGGCGCAGACAATTATTATGCTATACCTGCACAAAATATGCGTTCTAAAACTGAATTACACGGTAATAGCAGATAGATAGCTTCCGTGGCGCAGTTGGTTAGACGCCACCTGTGAATCGAGAGGCCGCGGGTTCGATCCCCGCCCCCAAACAAATGTTTGTGTGATTCACAGGTATTTGTTTCGGGTCTGGGTATTCGTGAGACCGAAAAGTCTCTCGTAGTTTCTGATACCCACGACACAAGACTTGATCTTAGTGTGGGGTCAGGACTATATATGTGACTGTTGGGTGTATTTATTTATTTATTAACAAATTGTATACCAGGTAGTGGAAATTTTGCAATGGTTAATTAATTTTAAAGTATTTCGATTTACATACATGAGTAGCGGCCTTGTTTAGTACGTCATATCTGTATTTCTGATATGTGTTTACGTTAAATATTATTGATGAATTCACTAACCCCAGATGCACCGTATAATGCGCTTTCATCGATCCAACCAGGCGATGGCTCCATGTAGGTACAGGTGACTGGAAATGACTGAAAAAATGTACTTTTAAACTTAAGTAGAATATAATATAGTAAAAATTACATTCAGATGTAAAAATTAAATCTTATCGCGATAAGTTTTAGTTCAATGTGTAACATTGAAATAAAACGTCTCAGTGGCGTAGTGGTACTACGATACGATTGCAAAGCTTGAGGTCTCGGGTTCGAATCCCGGGTCGGGCAAAGTGATATTGGATTTTTCTATTCATTATCAGCCCGGAGTCAGGAATTTGTGCCCGATATGGCGATCGGCTCGCCCCCTATCACATCGTGGGACGGAATATACAAGGCGAAACGTGGGTGTTATGGTAGCATCTATGCCTACCCCTTCTGGGAAAAAGGCGTGTGTTTATGTATATAATTATGTTATGTAACATACGCGTAAATCTAAAGCTGGATACTGACCAACGTTACGAGGTGTAATAACATTCGCATCGAGCAAGGTATGCATCGTGCATGTTATCGATGTATTTTAAAGTCCGCATACCGTGTTCGTTTCAACTCTGTACTCCATATTCACCAGCCACACTAAGTCAAGATGTCCGACAGAGAGGTTGTACTGGCTGAACCGCGTACCACACAGAGGGTTCGCCAAAAAACCGACAGCCGGGTGGAGAACTCAAAGCGAGCAATGAGCGGCTCGTTGCTCGCTGATTTCCCCGTAACACTACGCACTGACTGCATGAATGCTCGCTGTGTAACATGTTACATTACACCTCGTAACGTTGGTCAGTACCCAGCTTAAGAAACCACTAGAATTAATAGTTGTTTTTTACAATTTATTTGAAGATCATAGAATTACCTACTGGCGGTCGGACTATGCATATGGGCAGATCTTCTCGTTCCGTCCGAATCAGGTCTTCGGCAAGACTCTTAGTAAATGTGTAGGTATTCGGCCAACCATTTATAAGCCTGGAAAATGTATAATCCTGGTTTGAACAGACTGACATAATTATGTCGGTTTTGATATATTGACCAGTTTGTAATTATGGATATTGGATAGCATTGCGATTAATATCAGGGGAAGTGTTGTTAACTCGACACGGTGATTTCAAGAAAGGAAAGCACATTTTTTCGAAGGATTGAGGTCATCGAAGGTGGAGAAATTAAACTAAAATTGAAATTTTTAATGTACGAAAAACGAGATACCTTCTTATAATTGACAGCACCCGTTAAACGGTCGCGCCACAATCAAGCTAATAATTATTCAGCATACGCATGTGATCTAATTTTAAGTGCCTGTTATTAACCCAGCTTATTTGGTATTTTTTGCATTGTTGACAGCCTCCATGGCGCAGTTGGTCGCTGGCTGAGCTACAGGAGCCTGCGGGTTTGATCCCCGCACCGAGACAAATGTTTGTGTGAACCACAGGTATTTATTTTAGGGCCGGGTGTTTGTGAGACCGAAAAGTCTCTCGAAGTACCTGATACATATGACACAAGACTTGATCTTAGTGAGGGGTCAGGACTATGTATGTGACTGTTGAGTGTATTTTTTTCTCAATAGTCTGGTTCTAAACTACCTCCAGGCTACAAAGAGACTTCTGTATATTTTGATATATACTTCGTGAGAGAAGGGATTTTGGGCATTCAGCAATTTCACTCACCTAACGAAACGTTCATTTTCTTTACTTTTCTATCAGAAAGCAACAAATACTAATCAAGTTTTTTTTATTTGTCATCGATGTCATTACAACCAATAAATATAACCAAATCAATGCAAGGCGCACGTCGCTTATACTCACTTCTCCGTGATGTCAATCAGCCTAGTGCTATCCATTGTCTTGGCAATTTGTATCATTACATCATGAGGTATTGGGCTTACATACAGTTCCTCCAGTATTTCAGATCCTATTTTATCCACGATTGCGTGGCTGTAGGCCGTTGATACGTGCACATAAGACCTGTAAGAGTTAGCACTAAATGCAATGAAGTCACCATTGGCGTGGTAAATAGTGGCCTTGAAGTAGTCAATTTGGATGTTATATTCCTTGAGTAAGGAGCAGTGGCGAAGGGTGATTTTTTTAAAAAGGGAAGCCGAAGCTCAATACGCGAAATAAGTGTGTTTATACCTACTGGTCCTACATAGGGAAGACAATGCGACTGATACTTGATAGTAAACATAGTGCAGTCCGGATTGAGTAGATCAACTTATCGTGAGATGCTTCAGAGAATTAGCCCGAAACGCGACACATTTACATAATATGTACGTGTATCCTTATATCCGGACGTTTGCGAATATCCAACCGCCAGCAAATTATTCCTCCGATAATCTCACTCACCAAACGAAACAATTGCGTTTCGTATGATGGCATCTACGTACTGCGGTCGTCAATTATATTTTAATATTTCCAATATACAAAAGTTGCAATGTCATCATGAGAAAATTAAAAAAGTATATTTTTAAACCGCACGTGAATCTCTATACAATGTTAACAAGTACGTTAGCCGCGCTTTTATTAGTTGTATTATTAGTAGTCGAGCACTTCCTAAAATCAAAACAGTAACGTTATTTCCGAAATTGAGAATCTAAACATGTACGTCCCTCACGATTATTAATTTCCATTACAACATAATAATACTATTAATATTTATGTACATTTTGTAATTTAAAACATTAAAAACTAAATGCGTGAACCAGCTAATACTCGTATACTGTCAAAATGTTAATACAACACTTACAAATGCAGTGATATCTACACAAATACACACATAAACACACAAAATGCTGAAGAGCCGCAGCATGCCTCCTGCTTTTTTAACGGAAATTGAACCTTAAATCATTATAAGTTTAAGGTACAATTTTGCGTGATTTGTTGCAAACTACACAACCATGTCACACCAATGCGTAACATGCAGCCGACGCGGGCGGTCGGCGCACGGGCCGCGCCATTGTTATTCAATAAGCCGAACAATTTTGGCAGTAATTCGCCAGAGGTCGCAACGCGGCGCAATCTAATTACATGTTTGCTATGCGCCTCCACAGTAATATTTACCTATGTTGCCGACAGATGTCGTTGAATAAAATGAGTTTAGATATTACATAAATAATTTTGAAAAATTTGCTTGTTTATAGTGTAATGATAAATTACAAAAGGTAAGCCGCAGGGAATCGAGTTATATGGAGCCTTCGCCACTGGTAAGGAGAGGGAAGGTTAGGTTATAGGCCCTCCCAAAGATCCCAGTTGGTTGTCTGTTGAGATGGGCAGAGGATGCTACGGTGGAATTCAAAGCCTCCTTGCCATACGACAGATGGAGGTCCGCACCTGAGATGTCTGCAAGACTTGGCAAGGTTCAAAATTTCTCTTGTTCCTCGAACGTTAACTAGCGTTGCCTTTTGGAGTAACTCGTTGAATCTCGTTGTAGCTGCTCCGTGGAAGATTATATTTACCTGTAATAAAAATATATTTTTTATCATTCCATTTGATAATCATAGTTCAGTGTAGGATATGTTGTTACCTCGTCAACCAATTTGTTCCAATCGCTGTCGTTAATGCCAAGTCCAATTTCAGCAGCATCGCCTTCAATTGGAATAACTTTTTCCGCAAAATTCGGGTGTTTATTTCGTAGCTCCTCAAAAACCTGTATTAGAAATACAACACATTTATGTATTTTATTTTCTTTTCCTACTAGAGAACGTAAAAATGCTGTTCATTACTAAAAACATAGCTAAAACCTTTCGAGATTGATTTAGAACTAAATGTTATTGTATAGTTCTAAATCAATCTCGAAAGTGTTGTGTAAGTGCGTGGTGGCCTGTTGGTTACGGACTAGACACGGTCGCCTGCATGTTCACGGTGGTCGTGGGTTTAAATCCCAGGGCACACCTCTGACTTTTCGGAGTCATGTGTATATTGATAGTCAATCACCACGCACTATAACGGTGAAGGAGAACATCGTGAGGAAACCTGCATACCATAGCGATTTGTATAAATTTCTATGGTATGTAAAAGTCCGCCTACCCGCATTAGGCCAGCGTGATGGACTATATGGCCTAACCACTCTCTATCGTACTCTGGATTTCAGAGGAGGCCTGTGCCCTGCAGTGGGACGTATATGGGCTGATACAGTTATCATTTAACTAATAAAAACCTACCACAGGAATCGAGATAAAAATGACAACCGATTGAGAGAATTATGTTTAAAATATTTATACCGCTGATAAAATATCACCTGTTTACCATTGTCTTTTTGACATCAAACATAATAAGATAATCGTTATTAATCTCTTGAAAATACATAAAGATCATACTCACACAATCTTCGAATAAAGCTGTCAATCGTTCCGTTAATGTCTTGTTTTTCTTCGCTCGAATTAACATGTATATCTTGTGGACATCGCAAGACCTGAAAAAAGATTTCAAAGTATTATTTTGCTTTAATGTGGCATAAAATACTATCGAAGCAGTCTTGCTACTGTATCTGTCTAGGTTTGTGTTCGACGCATTGTAGTGGTGGTGTTTTTAGATTGTGTGTGCAAAAATGTTGAAGAAAATATTACTCTTTATCTTAATTCTGATGTTATCACTAATAATGTTTATGATAGAATTACTGTGTTCAGTATTGACTTTCTATCTGTTCGACGGTCTGTCCAGTACTTAGTTTGAAATGTGCACGTGTTATAATACACTTACCTGATAAGTTTCTCTATGAGCAGTTTCCCGAGGAAGCCAGTCCCTCCCGTTAAGAACACCGTGGCGCCACTGTAGAACTGCCTGATCTCGGAGTCACCGCGCGCCTCCGCTGCCCACATGGGCTGCTGCAGTGATACCATTTGCTGGTAGAAAACTTGTGCTGCGTCCATATCTAGAATACGACATGTATCATTGATTACAAGTATGATTACTTATTTTAAAAAATTACCATGAAAAATCCTATAAGATTTGTACTATGATACTCCGAGACTCGCCAGGCGTTATCTACCTATTTTCTCATAAACGAAATATATTGGACTCAATGACGTAAATATGTACTTTAAAGTACCTACACGCGTACGTGCTACATTTCTAGTCCTATTTTAACCGACTTCAAAAAAGGAAGAGTTTCTCAATCCGTCGGAATCTTTTTTTTTGTATGTTCATCGATTATTTGGTTATTTCTTGTCTGGCCTGCGCACCCCGGGACGGGAAGACAAGGAATTTTGTTTTTTTTTTAAAAGGACTTTTTTATTGCAATGTAAGGCGAGACGAGCATGTCATTCGCCTGATGGTAAGCGATACGACCGTGCATAGAGAGGACATTCAATTCAGGATGTGAAAGGAAACTGACGCGCATTAATAGGTGAGTGATTTTGCACACAACTATTATGCTATAAAAACACTGTTTTAAATAACATAAAAAAAACATCTTCCTTACCTAATTATGTCCTGAAATTATTTTCAAAAATGTGATAATGTTGTTTGGGTATTAATCGTATTGTCACTTTAAATCTGTTCGACAACGCAGCTGCGTAATGTACGCGGGTGCAAATTATAACTGATGATTATTCTACGCCACATGCATTTTATTTAAATGTTTGGTCAATAATGCAATAAAATTAGAATATAAGAAGGAGAGCTCCCCAGTCTTTGCTTTTACTCAATATTAATTTGGGGCCAAGTCCTTGAATTCATAGAATTTAATTTCCATTATAATTACATGACTGGAACTTACATAATTTAGTCATACCGGAACCCAGGTGGTGGCATCTATCAACCAGAATTATTAATTTATATCACACGCCACCAACCGACGCGTGAAAAGATACAAAAGCTAATTCATCAGTGTTACGTTTTTGTGCATATTCAGCAATTATATGTATACGTATATTAGTCGACATTTGATATTCTTTAGCGTTTGCGACATGTCTCGAGTCTCGAAGTCTAGACTCTTGTCTCAGTTCCCGAAGTTTTCGAGACAAGCTTGTCAAAGATATATAACAATAAATTATTTTCAAAAGTACACAAAACAGATCTTTTATCTTATAAGCCTTTATATCGTTTTACAGGACTTTGACTAAGACGTTTTTATAGCTTTTCATTAATCAATCGGAGTAATTGAAACGCCGCATTTGCTCGACTTTTTAACTCATATGAAATCTACTGAAATAGTACCACATTCACGGACAGTTCTGAGAATTCCATAATATTGAATTTATTTACCCATTTTGAGGTTCTATTTATACGGCAATTTGACATATTAAGACATTTTGCAAAAGTGCCATTAGGCTTCAATTGGTGCGTTCCACTAAGGGTTTTCACGACCGCAGTTTTTCCGCTTATTATCGAGCGTTACGAATTATTGTAAGCTCAAGTGGCATAGATTATGTGCGTTTGGAGCGTTGATGTAAAAAATACGAATGGCGAGTTATAGAAAATTAAGTAAGAGCTTTAAATAACAATACATGGATACATAAACTCACGTCATTTTCCCAGAAGGGGTAGTCAGAGATGCTACCAAGGCACCCACATTAAACTTGATAGTAAGTGTGGCACTAAACATTAATAATTAAGTCATGGTTATATTGAGTTATGCAACATTTTTTTTTATTATTTTATATTTCAGTTTAGTGGAGCATTTATTTATTTTACATTCAAAAATAATTTTTAAAAAATCGCGGCGACATTTGCATATTTGGTGGTGCATCGGAGTAATGCTCTAGATAGCAGTCATTCATCCAGTTCAAATCCAGAATGGATGCACGTTAAGCATCCGCTGCAGAAACATTAACTTCTACCAAAATATATCTTTATTTTACACATAAACATAACAATATAAAGAGATAATCAGATAACAAGTCAATGTGGCAACTACATGTATGTATAGTATTTTTAATTTCTCTCTATTTTCTTTAAATTACTTAATAAATTAGTTCCCGGAATACATTAATGTGAATTAGGCAATGAATTGCAATGTCGCAACAATTAGAATTATTTTTTTATGTAAATGTTTTCAATGTATTATGCATGTACTGCTGACATGCTGATGCTTGAACATTAATAAACTATATTACCTAAGAGTTGCGTTAAGTTAAGTAATAAAGGTATTAAATCCTACATGTGGAGTGCCAAGTGGTGTAATATATTCTGCAATGCAGTTTACCTCTTCGGTAAAACAGGCCGCTTCCAGGTCGATGTGGAGATTCTTGGAGGGAGTTCAGCAGTGGACTTTCTGTGGATCAAGAGAGAGGGGGGGGGAAGAGAGAGAGAGGGGGGAGGAGAGATAGGGGGAGGGGAGATAGGGGGAGGGGAGATAGGGGAGAGGGGAGATAGGGGGAGGAGAGATAGGGGAGGGGGAGGGGGAGGGGGACTTTAACTCAACTTAATACATTGCGCAAACTTAGTCTAATTTGGCATCAGATTTAATTCAGATTACCATCATAATTATTTGCGCCTTCACTATTATTCAAATACACACTGTATAATTACTAAAGTTTAATGCTGTGATAGTTCTATAAAGACCTCATCGAGATGTATCATATGGAAGAAGTAGATTGACGGAACTGGACATTTAATACCCTGCTATGCTGTGAAGGCAAATTGACTATTATCTCTTTTCAAATTCTATTTAGTTTTGTTCTGATTAATTTCAATGCAGGTTAAGTACTATCTAATGTTCATAAGAGATTGATTAGCTTCTAACAATTTTATGTATTCATTTTCTATCTCCATTTACGGCTTTAAGCCTCATTTACACGGGGAGAGTTTCTCGCCTCAAAGATACGATTATCGTAAGGATATAAAAAACTTGCATCGTGTAAACATTGTCAGAATGCGATAATCTTATGGCAGTTATGTCATGCGATAATGGCATACGATTCTTGCTGCGATAAAATCTCCCCATGTAAATGGTGTTTTATTCATAGACAGTTTTAAAACCTTTTTTAGTTATCGAATGTTTTGTAATTTTCGAATGACTTATGAGTTTAGTTTGCGCGAAGAACACAAAACCGTTCTATAACTAAAATGAGTTTTAGCTAGCTCAAATAGGTGTAATATAGCGTTAAGTTTTAGTTCTAGTGAAGTGATAAATGGAAGTGATTTCAAGGCTTAAAAACCACAATAACATTACACGTTCGACTTTATTTTAAAATACGTATTTTACACAACTGTACATAAAGTAGAACATTCTAAATATGAGATATGCGTAAAGAGGCAGGATGGTGTAATTGGCTATTTTAAGCCAGAACTGCTTCCTTACTCCATATGCCGTGTTCTTCAAACCATCTTTGATGATGTGTTTGCGAACACCAAGACCGAACACGATGGTATTATCAAGCCAGTCTATTTGCGTCATGTCGAAGTTGAACAGGGCCTTGTCAGTAGCAGACATTCTGTTGTACATGGCGACTGTGTTGTCGTCGCTGAAGTTCCAGTCGTTTAGCAAGAAAAATGACAGCAGTAATGTTGTGTTGTATATTTTCGTATACACTTTCACAGCTCTGAAATCAAAGTTTTGTTTATTTTTTTCTATTTCGAATTCGGGTTGATGAACATTTTTTGCACCTAATATCGGCTTAGAGAATCAGAAAATGTTTATGGAGTATGTACGATGTATAAGGTGGACGGACGACATGGTTTAGGTTGCAGGAAGTCGCTGGATGCAGGCCGCTTCCAACAGGTCAATGTGGAGATCCTTGGAGGAGGCCTATGTTCAGCAGTGGACTTCCTGTGGCTGAAGAGAGAGATACAATGTTTATAGCACGGCAGATAATGCAAATCAATGTTTTTCCATTAATATTATGTTGTAGTGTTTATTTAAGTTACAATATTGTGCTCAAGTAAGTGACTGTATCTGTCTTATTGAGGATACATACCTTTTAAACCTTAAACGTAAATATCTTGTTTACTCATCCTTTATCGTCTTGTAATTCCTGAAAATCATCTTTCCAAAAAAAATACTTACGATGGTATTCCCTCTGGTAATTTTTTCCCCAATAAAAAGAACACTGCGTCTACAATGTAAGCTGGTATGTAGTGAAATAACCAAGTCAGAAGCCAAAATATGAATAAGTTTTTAGTTTCGATAGCACAGCAATACCACACGGCTTTAGGAGATACCAGTGACCTGCATCGATCGGTGCGTATGAGTTTGCCATATTTATCTGTAAAGTGATAAGATTTATCAATAGAATGTTATATCATTATCTACTTTCAATTCTATATTTTTATAAATCTGGGAACATCTGGTATCATATCATCATATATTATATCAATCTGGTATCATATTATTAGTATAAGTGTTTAATAATTGGTGGATTTGTGAATGTCTATCACACTTTTATGCAAAAACTAGTGAATGGAGTTTGATGAAATTTTAGAGTATTATACAATTTCAGATTGAATTATGGTCAGATGACCTTTCGTCTGGCATGCAGGTGGATCAAAGCGGTTAAAGAATGGTGGCCTAGAGAGGCCAAGAGGAAGGTAGGCAGACCACTGATCCAGATGAATGGATGACATCATTAAGATTAAAAAAGCGGTGTGATGCAGAAGAGGTGTTTCTCCAGCAGTGGATAAATTCAGGCAGATATGATGATGATGATACAATTTCAATCGAATCTGTTCAGGGCGACTATAAATACGTTTTTAAACATACCACCAATACACATAAACAAACCAAAGCTACAGTACATATTAAGTAACCAAACAAAAATAATAGTCAAGATTATATTTTATACATTATAGATAATCAATTTAGCATACCGAAATCACAAGTCATTCCGCTACTGATTGTGTAAATCTTCAGTTCCGTGTCACCTGCTTTGTGGCGCATGTACGTTTCCCGTCCAGATGCTATGATAGCATTGGTTACGAAATCTGCTGGCGCTAAGCACGCCTTCACATCGGCTTTTAAAAGCACGTGGGATACGCCAAGGATAATTAGTAGGAACCACTAGAATGAAAAATTGTAAAGAAATGACAGCCTTCGTGTCACAGTTGTGTGGACCGGATACGAAACGTGAGGTTGCGGGTTCGAACCCTGTACTGAAATTAATATTTGTGTGTTTAGGTGTTTGTGAGACCGAAAAGTCTCTCGTAGCTCCTGATACTCACGACAAAAGACTCGATCTTAGTGTGGGGTCAGGACTATGTACGTGATTGTTGATTGTATTTATTTATTTAAAGGTAACGCAGGTAGTAGAACGTTGTACGAGTATTTATACCTTAATATAATAAAGAGGATATTGAATTTATTATCATGGTGAGTTTTATTCCATAATTATATATTTTTTTGTAGTTGTTCATCTATAGCAATCAATATACTTAACCATTTTTACCATTAAGAATTATCAAACTTCTATCCGCAATATTGACTGTGCGACTTGATGAACTATTTTTTTTTTGAAAGAAAACAGTTACACAGATTTCTTCCTGTTATTTTCCTTCGCCATTAAGCTATTATATTATATTAAGAACATTAAAAACCGTGTGTTTTAAATACATGAAATAAACAGTTCATTTCAAATATCTCACCCCAGTGGCTCCGTAGACGCATGACGGATCAATCCATCCAGGAGTAGGTTCAGAAAACGTACCTATAACTGAAAAAGAAGTAATAATGTTACAACTGGTTGTTATAGAGTACAAACGAAACAATTAGTCTGTTCTATATTCTATTGTCTTCTTGTCTATGCTTTTTATATATGTCCATGTCATGTCCGTGTATTATTGTATCTTTTACAACTTTATCAATCCTGCGTTTCTGTTTTAAACCCATCAAATAGCAATGTGTAAAAATGTATGCGAAAACATTGTATATTGTGACTACTGACGATCATATCGTCCTACAGACCTGGCTACAGGCACGATATTGAAAGTCATTATAAGTTATTTTTATTGACTTTATGCTACGACTGATTATTACTAATGAATACTGTAATTGACCTTTGTTAAATTGACTGTAATGTACGATTTCATATCGTAAAAATATGATCGAATCTAAATAATGTTGAACATTTTAATGGCTTCAATAAATTATACGTTCATTTTTTTTATAATTTATATCATTGATTCTCTCTCATACGTTCGCACTTTATTAACGGCTACGTCAGTGTTGCATGCGTCATTTTGTGTTAATTGACAATTACCCCGACTATTAGGTTGCAAATAGTTATAACTCGCTCATTTTCGAATGTACTAATAAATGTATTATACAGGGTATTTCAAGACTGCGACTAATAACGAAGCCAGGTGGTAGTTTTAGTGATTACAGATACAAATTTCTCAAAAAAAGAGGTTGGTTTTTTTGCAATTTTTTAAATATTATTGTGTTTCGATGGTAAATGCATAGTTGTTGTTAAAATTATAATTGAGGCTCTTACGCATCATTGTGTCTTTAAAAATAAAACGGTGTACATTTTTATTTTGGAATGAAGATCTATTTATTATCCAAATACGACGATAAGTAAAAAATTACAACAAAAAATTCTCGTATTTTTTTTCGAAATGTTTTGTTGCTTTGTGTCTGAAGTCACAAATATTACCACCTGGCTAAAATACAGGTATACTCTGTGTTTTGAATACAGGGATCTTCATAAAAGCATTTAAAAGTTTAATCAACACCCGATTCTGTACTGAAATTTTAATATTAAAATCAAATTAACTTCAAGTGACAGCTGTTACGACAATAATTAATATTGTTTCTTTGTGTTTTATAATTGAAGTAGGGGCACAGGCTATGGTTTGTTAAAACCTGTAGTTCTTTTTAATGATGCTAAATACCCCTTTCCTCTTCCCATCCTTTTTCCTTTCCGCTTCCCTACCAATTGCGCCGGCAACACATCCATGATCCAGCTTTGTGGATTTTCATGGGCGGCGATCACTTACCATCAGGTGACCTGTTTGCTCGTTTGTCGGACCTATGCAATAAAAGAAATAAACGATTTACAGAACTATAGGCCAGTGATCACAAGGAAATATCTTAGACTAAAGTCACGGTCAGGAGTAAAAATGCTACCTACCAATAGGCGGTCTTACAACGCAAGCAGGCACGTGTCCAATGTTTGTACGCACTAATTCTTCAGCCAATGCTTTCGTGAATGTGTATGTGTTTGGCCAACCTTCAATGAGCCTGAAATGTAATAATTTTAATAGCCTCGTGCTGAATTAATTTATTGTTGAGGTGAGTTTGTCGCCTTTTGATGACAGGTTTCAGCCCTTACAGTACCTACTACAGAGGATGAACAAAGCTTGCCGAAGAAAATAATTTTATCATCACAGCGACTTTATAGTACAGTTGATGTAGCAACTTGACTATTGATCTTTACCAATACGTTTCATCTACATAATGGATGTCTTGTTTATTTATTTATATATCTTTTTATAAATATTTGCTTCTCTACCTTGACTCATATGCAAGATTCTACGTCAAACATTTGTATTTTTTATTTAGTTCACAAAACAGTGTTTTATGCGATATACAAAAGGCAATATCGAATGAAACACAATTTCTTAAAATAACAAATGTGTATACATCCTACGCGATGTAATCGCTTGTATATTTGGAATCGGTTGTTAGCTTCTTCTACGGTTCTTAAATAGTTAAATGACGTCAATAATAATATACTGCCTTGGTAGCGTGGTTGTACTACGGTATGATTACAAAGCTGAGGTCTCGGGTTCGAATCCCGGGTCGGGCAAAGTGATATTGAATTTTTCTATTTATTATCAGCACGGAGTCAGGAATTTGTGTCCGATATGGCGATGAGCTCGCCCCCTATCACATCGTGGGGCGACAGAGACGGCGAACCGTGGGTGTCCTGGTTACTACCAAGAAAATCTCTGCCCTACTGGGAAAAAGGCGTGAGCTTATGTATGTATGTAATAATAATAGACTTACTTTTCTGTGATCGCATTCAGTCTGTCATCGTCCATGCTTTCTGCCATTGCTATCAGAGCCTCGGGGGCTATAGGGCTCGGGTAAAACTGTTCCAGCACATCGGATCTCGCCTTGGACTCAGTTGCTGAACTGTATGCTGTCGACACGTATCCAAAAAATCTGAAAGTGTCAATGTATTTTGAAGTTTGAATTAATTGAGTTGTGCAGTTGACGAAAAACAACTGGTCTGAAGTAAATTATCACGTATTGCTGCTCGGATGTTAGCGATCTCTACACTCACATCTTCAGAAAGGACGAGTTTTTTGGAATGACTCTCATGTGCAATTACATAATTGTAAGACTGAATTATCGTTTATTAACATTTACGTATGTACTTTTGGTAAACTATTAGTTAGTCTTTTGTAAATTTACTAAGGTTACTCGGTACTCATCAAGTCTGTGACAAGATTAAGAAGAAACGGTTTATGGATGTATTCTTAAAAATATGACAAAAAAGGTTTACAATACCTTAGATTTTTGCACTCTTTGGCCAGTGTCACCATCTCTCTGGTTCCCCGTATGTTAATCAGAGTTGCTTGCCCTAGTGCCGCATCGAACCTGGTTGTGGCCGCTAAGTGGAATATAATGTCTACCTATAAAAAAATATTAAAATTAACAAGAAGAAAGTAAAATTCAACTTATTTCATAACGAAGATTGCCGGCTACCATTCTTGGAGTATCGATGCATGATCAGCAAAGATTATGGAAGTATCTTTATCAAGCGTCTTTTTGAGGAGAACTTGCCGACTTTATTGTGGTCTAGTCCAAAAAAGGATTGTCTGCTTTGGGGCCCTGTAGTACGAGTAGTACTTCAGCGTGAATTGAATGGAAAAAACTGTTAATCAAATTCATTGACGTCATCGTCTGTCCTTATGCATATCCGTAGTTGACTGTAATTTATTACTACAGTGAAAACATTATGGTAATTTATTACGACACGTGTAAAACTATACATATAATAAATTTGTAACCGATCTATGTCTGTTCATGGAAGATAAATGAGAAAAACTGATATGGGTGGATTATATTAACGTAATAGAACCCAAAATAATGATTTTTTGTGTGTTTGTCTGTGGGGTTGAAGTTGCGCGATTAAGTTAGAAACGGTTTATTGGATTTCCATGAAATTTGGTATGGAGGCAGTTGATACCCTAGATTAACACTATTTATACCGAAAAATGTAGTGTTCCTGTGAAATTAGGGAGGAATTCCGATATGTTTGTTACTTTTTTGCACTCAAATGAATGGGATGGGACTGGATTACATATGTATCTCGAGTGAAAATGAGACGGAACAAGGCGGGATATAACAAGAGGGGACGGAATGGGATTTTTTTAATAAAGATAACCACGCGAATGGAGTTGCGGGCAGAAAATAAATTAATTACTTGTTCAGTTATCGTCGTCCAATCTTGATCACTAACACCAAGTCGGATTTCGGAGACATCTCCTTCGATTGGTACTATTTTATTGCCAAAGTCAGGCTGCATCTCGCGTAACGTGTCGAATACCTAAAATAATAAAACCATGTTTTATTTTATCAATCCAAAAAATATTTTCTGGATTTTTCATCATAAATGGTTTGATATACCTCCAATACCAACACTCACATTATCATTGAGGATAGTCTTCATTCTTTCACCTATTTCTTTTCCTTTCTTTGGTCGCACCAGCACGAATATCTTGTTGATTTCACATGCCCTGAAAACAAAACAGTATTAGCTGTGTAAATTCATGTCAAGTTTTCCGATTTGAAATAGATGTTGCGCAATGTTTTTCATTGTTGGAAGTTTTTATTTTACAGACAAATAGCGTCCGTAAATTCTTCACTAATTTTTTTTGGATAATTGCGTCATTTAGCATTTATCAATATTTAATTGTACATGTAAGTGCACCTGATGAGTTTTTCTATCAGCAAGTTCCCGTGGAAGCTGGTGGCGCCTGGGACGAGCGCGGTGTTGCCACTGTGGAAGCGTTGCATGTCCGAGCTTCCAGACTTCATCACCGCCAGCATCGGCTGCTGCCGCGCCAGCGCTTGCGGCATCACTACTTCATACTATAAGGAACTAATAGTAAGTACCTGATGAGTTTTTCTATGAGCAGTTTCCCGAGGAAGCCGGTGGCGCCCGTGACGAGCGCGGTGCCGCCGCTGTAGAACCGCTGGATGTCGGAGTCTCCGCGCGCCATCGCTTCCAGCATCGGCTGCTGCCGCGCCATCGCTTTCTGCATCGCTATTTCTGCAGGATCCATGTCGCTGACTGTCCAAGCATATAGTTTAATTAGAACTTATAGAACCGTCAACCTATGATCAGCGTACTTAAGGCTCATGGCTGTTAAACTCCAATGGAGAATGTCGAGGGAACATGTTGCCAATAAGTCACAATGCAAGTGTAAAGAACAGACTGAACTGAAAAAAACCTCTATTGAAATGAAACGAAATCTTACGGATTTTATCGCGAATTTGATTAAATTTTTACCTTTAATTTATATCTGAAGGTGCTATTTAGGGAACAGCTTGATATTAAATAATTGAAGCACTATATTAATCTATGTTATATGTATAGATTGGTAACGCTATTTGATTAATCTGTAATTGTGCGTAGTAACATTACAGCTAGGTAATGAACTTAACTAACCTCAGTGCGGACGATCCAAATCAACTAATCACTATTAAACATATGTACGCGCAAAAGCAGAAATATATTCCATAATAAATTACTTGTTAATTTGCATGTGTCCTTGTTTTCAAATGCCTTTACGTATGTACATTTATATTTTAAAGCAAAAGTTGGTAGTCAGTTTGCACATTCCGTTTTTTTAATATAAACTTTTAACTATTTATCATTAAAATTAACATTGTAAAAGAGAAAGGGAGAGAAGTAGTTTATTTCCTAAGAATGGCGGTTTTATATAAATAAATACACTCAATAGCCACAATCATAGCCCTGACCCCACACTAAGATCGAGAGTGTTGTCGTGGGTATCAGAAACTATGACATACTTTTCGGTCTCACGAACACCCATATACATACCCATACATACATAAACATCACGCCTTTACTTCAGAACGGATAAGCAGATATGCAAACAGCACACCCACGTTTGGAATTGAGTGTCCCGTCGCACGATGTGATATGGGGTGAGTCTTAATAAAAAAAATATTGTAGGGCGCTCTTATGCGCCAATTACACGGGGAGAGTTTCTCGCGGCGAGAATCGTATGCGACTGTCGCTTGACATAACCGCCATAGATTATCGTGTTCTGACAAACGTTTACACGATGGAACTTTTTTATATCCTTACGATAATCGTGTCTTCGAGGCGAGCAACTGTCCTCGTGTTAATGGTGCTTTATCGTGTGTTAGGCGACGATCTTCGCACAGCTGTTTGAAGTGTAAGCCTTGGCTTGGCAAAAACAGCATAGCAAGCACTTAACCTGGACTATTATATAACTTATCTTCAGTAGTTCTCAGATCGACCGGAAAGATATGAATAAGAGAAGCTGAGGAGTTTATCAGCAGTTTGCAATAGGAGACATGTATGTACAACAACATACGGAACCAAATCATGTTTTATGAGTGGGCTAAAAGGAATGATAAAATTTGGTGTATATTTGGGTCTGCCTCGGTGGCGCAGTTTTACTACGGTACGATTGCAACGCTGAGATTTCGGGTTCGGATCCCGGGTCGGGTAAAGTGATATTGCATTTTTCTTTACATTATCAAGCTGGAGTTAGGAATTTGTGCCCGATATGGCCATAGCATCGCCTCTATTACATCGTGGGATGGTTAATTGTCTATCTACAATATATAAGATACTTACACTCCATGTAGCATCGCTGTGAGACACCCTGTATAAACAACATTTCCCATTGAGTTGGAGTGATGGCAGTTGCGGAATGGTTGCGGAATGGTTGCGGATTATGCTTGGAAATAATGTTAAAACCATTCCAAAAATACAATAAATATGTTTGGTCTATTGAATAAAACCACTTCCTTAATATTCAAACAATATTTTTTTATTATTATTAAATTACAATACTTTCGATATTAGATAAACATAATGCAGAACACATATACATAATAAGTATGCACACCGAGTTAAATATTATTTTATATGACGTATCTTATAGAGTTATAGCAGAAGTAGAACATTCTAAATATGAGATATGCGTAAAGAGGCAGGATGATGTAATTGGCTATTTTAAGCCAG
Organism: Theretra japonica; assembly: GCA_033459515.1. Taxonomy (NCBI): domain Eukaryota; kingdom Metazoa; phylum Arthropoda; class Insecta; order Lepidoptera; family Sphingidae; genus Theretra; species Theretra japonica. Next base: position 13,642,757 of record CM065939.1, on the reverse strand, counting down.
AACTGCTTCCTTACTCCATATGCCGTGTTCTTCAAACCATCTTTGATGAGGTATTTGCGCACACCAAGGCCGTACACGATGATGTTCTCAGGCCAGTCTATTTGCGTCATGTCGTAGTTGAACAGGGCCTTGTCAGTAGCAGACATTCTGTTGTACATGGCGACTGTGTTGTCGTCGCTGAACTTCCACTCATTTAATAAGAAAAACGATAGCAATAACACGGTTCGGTACATTTTATCGTATATTTTTACGACCCTGAAAACAAAACGATTTATTAGTCCATTACCGTAATATAAAAAAAAAACAAATTACTTTTAAGACCAATTCAATGAAACACTTAAAATTTTATAGTGACATGACAAATCGCTTCAATCTTTAACACCATAACAAAAATAGGGAAATTTTATGGCCAGCGCAGACCAGGACGGAATGGCGAGGGATTTTGCGAGTGGCCAGCTGCCTACATACTGTGGCATTCTGGCAGCCTATCAAGGCATCCCGCGACGCGACGCGAAAGTATGCATCGGCAGCATCTGCATGTACCACCACTTGGACTGCTTCGTCCTGCGGCGTGTCACGGCGTCCATCGGTGTCACATGGCATACCATAGTATGCAGCGGCATTCCGCCGGGGGGTCCCTTGGCGCACTCTCCGATGCCGTCTCAAGAAATCCCTATCGATGCCGTGGCATCGAAACCATTGAAATTTATGTCATATTCCTACCAGATAGGTTTGAATTTTCTTTGTAAAAAACAAAATCCCTTAACTTCCCGTCCCGGTGTGGGCAGGCCATTATTGTTGACTATATCCCACATGCATTCCTCAGTGATATGATAAATATTTTAATGTGATAAAACGAAATTAGCACTACAGCGAAGACATCCCGAACATCAGTCTGTGTGAGATTCGAATGGCCCTTGAACAGTTTTAAAATGACTAGGCGCCGGGCCAGGACGGAATTACAGAATTCGGGAAACTGCATAACTTATTCTCGTCCTAAATCCCTCAATGCCTAAAGAAGAAAATCTTTAATTGCTGTGTGTTGCCAGAGATGACATACGGCACCGAAACGTGGCCTCTCACTATGAGCCTCACAAGACGGCTCAAAGTCACTCAACGTGCTATGGAGAGGGCTATGTTTGGTGTTTCCCTACGAGATCAAATCAGAAATTAGGAGATTCGTAGGAGAACAAAGGTTACCGACATAGGATTAGCAAGTTGAAGTGGCATTGGGTCCGGTACATAGCTCATAGAACTGATGGCCACTGTGGTCGAAAGGTTCTGGAGTGGAGGCCACGTACAAGTAAGCGAAGTGTCGAACGCCCACCCACAAACTAGAGGGACGACCTAGTTAAATTCGCAGGAAATAGCTGGCTACAGGCCGCTTCCAATAGGTCTAAGTGGCGATATAGGGGGGAGGCCTATATTTAGCAGTGGATTTCCTGTGACTCTTCAGTCATAGGTTCAGTTCACAGGTCCAGTCACTCTTCAGAGAGAGAGAGAGAGAGAAAGATAAAACGATTGTACTTACGATGGTATTCCCGCAGGTAGTTTCAACCCTAACAAAAAGAATACTGCGTCTGCTATATATGCTGGTATGAAGTGGAACACCCAAGTCAGTAGCCAATAAACGAATTTGCTGCTAGTATCTAAGCTCCAGCAGTAGTTTACAGCCTTAGGAGATGCTAATGATCTACCTCGCCCACGCAAAATTCTGCCGAACAAGCCTGCAAGATAATATAAAAATTATACCAAGAAGACATCGCGTCCAGATGATCCATGGAGGCTAATTTAATTATTTCATATTGTTCATTCCAGTAGTATTTTTGAAGAACTTTTAATAATCACTTAATACGTCCACGGCTTTGAAACGCGTTGCAGTTTTGTAGAACAAATAGTGCTAGAATTCTGTTAACAGATAAGCTTATAAATGGTCTGATGGCAGCGTATAGAGTAAAATATGCAGCGCGTTAATAATAATAAGGCCTTGTAGCAGCCAGCAGGACCACTCCTATGTAACTGATGCTATTGTCAACTGAGGAAGAAGTTCGCTGGGCAACGAAGAAAAGACCCAACATATTGTAGTATACCGCAGCACAAATACTGATGTTGAAACAGCTAAATCTGAACCTTGAGTCATTGTAAATAGTTCATTGTATCATATGTAAAATAATTTAAAAAAAAATTAACCGACTTCAAAACTGTACTCATGTATGGATACGTCCCACTGCGGGGCACAGGCCTCCTCTACAATCGAGAGTATGATTGAGAGTGGTTAGGCCATATAGTCCACCACGCTGGCCTACTGCGGGTTGGCGGACCTTTGCATACCATAGAAATTTATACAAATCGCTATGGTATGCAGGTTTCCTCATGATGTTTTCCTTCACCGTTATAGTGCGTGGTGATTGACTATCAATACACACATGACTCCGAAAAGTCAGATGTGTGCCCTGGGATTTGAACCCGCGACCACCGTGAACATGTAGGCAGCTGCGTCTGGTCACCAACAGTCCACCACGCACTACATTTACAATAATTATGAAATAAAATAAAACACTATACCGTAAGAAATCCTTGATCCGCTACTGATTGTGTAAATTTTGAGTTCCGTGTCCCCGTCTTTGTGTTTCACAAATGTCTCACGGCCAGATGCTATGGTGGCATTGGTTACGAAATCCACTGGCGCTATGCACATCTTGATATCTTTAATTAAAGAGACGTGCATCACTCCAATACCAACCGCTAGGAACCACTGGAATATTAATAAGAATTCAATTGTCTTAGTGGCACAGTTGTTGTTATGATTGCAACGCTGGGGTTTCGGGTTCGAATCCCGGTTTTGGCAAACTAGTAATGGTTTTATCTATACACTATCAACCCAGAGTCTCGCCCCTTAACTCATCGTGGGACTCTATCTCTCTGCCTACTCCTTTTAGGAAAAAACGCGTGAGTTTATGTACATATATACACATATATGCAATGATCCAATACGATATTTTAGTATTGCTAGTGGATTCTTGTATATTATGTATCATAGATTCAAGAATATGGATATAGTCCTTGTATTAGGAAAGAAGAAGTTTCAATTCAAGATTTTATTAAAATAATTTTAAAAAATTTAACCGACTTCAAACCTGTACTCATGTATGTACCATGTGGTCAACAATAAATTGTTATCTATCTATTTTAACTTACATCCCGGAAATTCGCTGAGTTTCAATGCTCGGTGTCATTACAGTGCGTGCCATTGTTGATCCTGGCTTACAGGAGTTGCAGTGGTGGGTGTGAGGGCGGGACAGTCTCCATATCTATTTATTATTTCTCTCTTTTTTTACAAATTTGAAGTCGGTTTAATGTTTTTTTTTCTTATTTTTTTTTTTTTTGTAGTAATTAAAACGAATTACCACTATTTTTTTAGTAAACCCAACTGGGTACACATATTCCTAGTGAATCACACCCCTATCTCAGGGATGTCCAGAAGATGCGCTGCGGTGTCCTGATGTGACATAAAAAGTGTAGGAGAGCGGTGCGAAGTAATTCTCTTTCTGAATTTTAACTCGTATGCCTACCTACTATCTATATACTTCTCTATTTCGACCAACTGGATAGGTTAAGGCGCCGAGACAAATTGTCAACATATTGTATGCTCGTCGTGGACTGACAAATGTAGGACACCCCTGCTGTATCTTAAAACGACGGAACCGATTTTGATGAAACTTATACGGTTCCTATGTTGGAGTATGCTTAATCCAACGCAAAAATATTTTTTGCGTTCCCGCTTATACTTTTGGAGATATGCGTGGACAAACATACAAGCATACGAGCATACATGAAAATAGGCCTAATAGGCTAAGAGAGTTCATAATGGCGTTAGATGATACTGGTGATAACACTGTATGTAACGTAGGGTATAAATTCTTTCATAAGTACATCGTATTTATTACGCCTCAATCTTTGTTGATGCTCTGTCGGAAGCAATTAATAGAATAAATTCTGGGCTGGACAGAGCAAACCATTCAAGATCTATACCAAGCAGCAACATCGTGGATCTGAATATCCTTGGCAACACGGTCGGTGCAGTTTTCATTGAAATGTTATCAATCGATGTGTCTTCAACAGAAATCAGTAGAACGGCGACTTCCTCCCCCCCATTTTTTGAGAACATGCATTAAAAATCGTAAAACATCTTACCCCGGTAGCACCATACACGCAGACGGGATCAACCCACCCAGGTACCGGTTCCGAATATGAAGCTACAACTACAAATATAAGGTTGGTTAATACATGATTTATTAGTAAGTAATACTTGAAAGTAGATACAAAAATACGTATTTTATCCTCATCCATCTATCCATCCATCAGCCAAAGGAAGTCCACTGCTGAACATAGGCTTCTTCCAATGATTTCCAGTGACCTGTTGGAGGCAGCATGCATCCAGCGACGTCCCGCGACCTTTACTACTACTTACTAACCTAACCGCAAATCATTGTATGCACATTGTATGATAAATATGAATGAATAATATATCGAACAGGCCAAAAAAATTAAGTAATGCGTTGTTGCATATTATAGTAATAACCAGGCAAGACAAACAGTGGAATCTCGTCACATAAAGTAAACATTTAGGTGACGGAGTAACGGAAACGCTTCAGTTGTCATTGAGTGTTAATACAGGTACAACATATCTTCATTTCAACATTTCGTCAGTTCAGATCTAGGTTTACTGTAATTCCTATAATACTTTGGTTAGACGGCGAACTTACCAACTGGCGGCCTCACCACGCACGCGGGTAGATGTCCAATGTTTGTGCGAACTAAATCTTCAGCTATTGCTTTTGTAAATGTGTATGTGTTTGGCCAACCGTGGATGAGTCTGGAATACAATAGAAATCTTAACAACACTTTACATTTAGTGAAGTCCGTCTTCCCGCACTAGGCCAGCCTGGTAGACTATGACCTGAGCTCTCTCAATCGAATCCTTGATTGTAGAGAGTGGGCTATTTTGTTTTTTTATTATTATTTATAACAATAGGATAAGATTATCAGGTTCTGAAATGCCTACAAAACTGTACAAACAGCAGGATCAATTTTTACATTATGGCAAGTTGGCTAAAAAATGTTTTTAGGTTTCGACTTATATATTGTTTTGTCAGATTCTTATCTTATAACTTCGGACAAACTGTTAAGAGTGTACAGGATCCGTTTTTCTAGAGTTCTATCCCCGTAAATATTAGTGGCTCTTGACACAACGAATTTACCTGATGTCATAGACCTCGCATTATAATCGTTACACACATATACTTATGAACTACGCTCCTGTCTGATATGGTCTTTAACAAGAAGTAAATTGCGGGCTGATACAATACAATAAAGAACAGGTATTAGGAAACGTCAAACCCTAGTGCCTTTATTCTGTGATTTTGAAATAACAATGATAGGTTTGACTCACTTTGCTGTGATCGCATTCAGTCTGTCATTATCCATGCTTTCGGCCATTCCTATCATTGCTTCGGGAGATATAGGGCTCGGGTAAAACTGTTCCAGCACATCACCATTGATCTTCGAATCTGTTGCTTGGCTGTACGCTGTCGACACGTGTACGAAAGATCTGGAATATTTTGAAGATAAACATCGTCATATAAGGATCTTATAATGAGGTAATCGTATTTTTATCATAAATCTTATTCTGCTTTTGTCAGACAAGTGGTAAAGTACCTGAGTTTTTTACACTGCTTGGCTAGTCCCACTATCTCTCTGGTTCCTCGTATATTAATCATAGTAGCCTGGTGTAACGGTGCATCGAACCTGGTAGTAGCAGCCAGGTGGAATATACAATCCACCTAAAATACATAAACGTGTTGGAAACAGGCAAGGCATATCATGATTTAGAAAAGAATGGGTAAAATAGTTCTTACTTGTTCTGTTATCTTTACCCAATCCTGGTCACTAATACCGAGTCGGATTTCAGCGACATCTCCTTCGATTGGTACTATTTTGCTGCTAAAGTCAGGCTGCATCTCGCGTAAAATGTCGAATACCTAAAATTACGTCATTGCTTACTATGAGTAATTCAAGTTAATGAAGGTGTTTTGTAATTCAGTAGAATTTTACTGATTTTAGCAAATGTTAGTTTAGGCGTCTTTGGAATTAAGGTTCAAAAAATGGGATGAAACTTTCAAGAGTTTAGTAGTTTCTTGAGAAAATAAACTTTAAATACAATTCCAATGTTTCTTTTTGATTAATTATTAAATTCACACGTGGTGCCAGTGCCAGCCTTCTTTAAATTTTACTTCATAATCATGACGTCATCATAGGCAAAAACTAGGCTATCATGTCTCGCTGTAGCGCATTTGTTCATGAGTAATTGTTTAATTTTCATCTTCTTCTGGGGTGGGGGAAGAATTAATTATAGTAGAAGTTTAAGTTATGTAATAATAACGAACTTACGTTATCCTTGCTGAAGGCTTTGATTCTTTCACTTATTGTGTTTCCTTTCTTTGCCCTTACCAGTATGTATACCTTGTCGATATTGCAAGCCCTGAAAAATGTTCATAAATTATGAGTGAAGAAATTCCGTACCGTCACATCCCGTCCCATTTCAACCCGTCTCGTTACATCTTGTCCCGTTACAACCCATCCCATTATATTTCGTCCGTTACTTCTCATCCCGTCACATCACGTCCCATTACACAGCGCACGCAACGGAAGTCTTCAAAAGGAATACAAATTTCCCGTTTTAGCAACATTTTTCACTACTGCTCAACTCCGATTGGTTATAGCGTGATGTTATTTAGCCTATAGCCTTCCTCGATAAAGGGGCTATGCAACATAAAAATAATTTCTGAATTCGAACTAGTAGCTCCTGAGATTAGCGCGCACAAACAAACAAACTCTTTAGGTTTATATATTAGTATATGTTAAGTTGTCTTCATTCGATTAACGAATATTTTGCTATTTAATAAAATTAAAGTTTTTATTGTAATAGTAACTTGTACCTGATGAGTTTTTCTATGAGCTGTTTCCCGAGGAAGCCGGTGGCGCCCGTGACGAGCGCGGTGCCGCCGCTGTAGAACCGCTGGATGTCGGAGTCTCCGCGCGCCATCGCCTCCAGCATCGGCTGCTGCCGCGCCATCGCTTTCTGCATCGCTATTTCTGCAGGATCCATGTCTCTGGCTGGCTGAGTGAGCGTTTACACAAAGAGTTATAATTAGAAGAAATTTAAGAATATTCGGTTTTTATATGGATGTTGTCTGGAATGAAACCGATCTGGAATAAATAAATATCTCTTAGATATTATGTGATTGTTCTGCTGTCTATATTTTAGTATGTCATAAAATAATTTATTGTTAATATCTAATGATGCGCAGGTTTTCACGCTATGATTTCCATTCCATTAAATTAAATAATTTAGTAATGATCACAAATATAATATCCAAACCTGCTTGCGGACAACCAAAAGAATAAGTAACCATGCGAAATAATGCAAGTTGATTTATTTCAAATCACTTTTATTTGCATTTAACACTTCCTATATAATTATGAACATATATAGGGTGTGTCAAACCGAGGAATCATTCACAAATTGTGATTTATTGTCACTGACGAAACACGCTGACTTTTCAATTTCGTGACATTTTCTTAGAATAATTGAATGTGCTTTATTTGTTGGAATTTCTTTGAATAAATAAATAAGTGGTTGGGGCCGTATTCAACAGGTCTCTAAGGTAATCTTTGTTTAGCAGTGGAATACATTTGGCTGTACCATGAGAGACATAGAAAGGGAGAGAAGGAGTGAGACTGCTAGTAACTATAGAGTTGATAGGCAATAATTAAAAGGGCTCCATGCCTTACAGGGCGAACGCATTCGCCATATAAACACACTTGGACGCATCCTGGCGTTTATTTTAACGACTTTTCATCTCAAGATATAATAGGGGACTAGCGCAAATCTCAGTATTGTACTCGTAGTGTGTGTAACATACCAACTATGTTAAGTATTGTATTGCCTCGGTGGCGCAGTTCTACGGTATGATTGCAAAGCTGAGGTCTTGGGTTCGAATCCCGGGTCGGGCAAAGTGATATTTTATAATCGATTTTTTTATTCATTACCAGCCCGGAGTAAGGAATTTGTGCCCGATATGGCTATAGGCTTCTATTGCATGGTGGGACGGAACATACAAGGCGAAACGGGGGTGTCATGGTTGCACCTCTGCCTAACCCTTCTGGGAAAAGGGCGTGAGTTTATGTATGTATGTTGTACTGTTATACAAATAGTATTAAGTCATATTCAAAAGATAGCGGATGTCGTTTTATTGAGCAAGCCACGTCAACATTATTACAGTATCGAGCAGACAACGATTACTTCATTACCCCATCTGGGAACCGTACACGCTGCTAGTATTCTATACAAAAGTAGATATTAAACAATATTTATTGATTTAATTTTTCACAATTAATAAATTAACTTTAAATATAACTTTATCTCGGCATGTGAATTGTGCATGTGCAATCAAAATAATATGTGTATATTCATCATAAATATCAATTGTTTCAGCTAGGAATCATTTGGCTAGAATAAGTTGGCCAAGGTTGATATGGGTATCCGTGCTGTTTGACTGTAAAAATGTTTTCAATGACAGGGTACAATAAGAAAAAAATAAATTGAATTGTTGAGTTTCGTAACTCCTCAGTACAAATAATAAATTATGGTCGCCATAACAGTACATCGTCAATTCGAATTTATGAAATAAACTGGAAATTTTAGTGAATATTTGGCGGAAGCATACACTCAAGCACCTTATTACTCAAGCTAGTATATTCCACAATACTATTACATTATTCAACGAATAAGCGGCTGATTTCATGTTTTAAAAATCTAATTATTCGTTACTCCAATAGTTTTTGACATATGTTTAAATGCTTAAATTATAATATCCACCTTACTAATAAGAATGTGCTGGATTGACTGAGGTCGTCTCCTGGGCAGGACCTGGTTGCTACTTCTATCGTATCTTCCATTTCCAATCTCGTTTTAAGTTGGTCTCAGCATGGCTCTGTGGTCTACAATTTCTTACAAAGTATTACCCAGTAAAAGTGTGTGGTGGCCTGTTGGTAATGAACCAGACGCGGCTGTCTATATGTTCACGACTGTCGCGTGTTCAAATCCCAGAGCACACCTCTGACTTTTCGGAGTCATGTGTGTATTGATAGTCAATCATCACGCACTATAACGGTGAAGGAAAACATCGTGGGGAAACCTGCATACCATAGCGATTTGTATAAATTTTGTGCCATTCGACTCAATTATGCTGGCCTGCGGAGATGCTTTTTCACGCTACGGCGGAAGGACCCAGGATTATAGGACGGAGGGGGTACGTGTGACGGCAAACTATTCCACAGGTTGACGGTGCAGCCCAAGAAATCAGAGCGACCAATTTGGTTCGGGTGAGATGGTTTTGACCATAAAAGTATGGTTTTGAATCCCAGCACGCGTGGTTCTAGTTAGGAAAAGAGAGGAGGGGATCATATTGAAAAATTCCTTTGACCATTCGCCGTGATACATACGGTAGAACACGCTTAGAGAGGCGACATCCCTCTGCAACTGTAGCGACTCCAAGTTGGTCGTAACGTCAACGGTCTGGGTTTTGTACAGCATAAGCCTTAGATACTGATATCGCCCAAAATTGTATCTTGGTGATTGTTGTGTTAAGTTTTTTTTTTTAATAATGACACAACATGCATTGCACCTAGTGGCGAGTGCTAATGCCGTCCAGACAGAGTATCGAATGGCATCAGACGGTAGTCTCATACCATGCGATAGAATCATGCCCGCCCGCTTGGTTTGACTAGGTTTAAAAAAAAGTTATTAGAGTAACAAGCGAATAAAGAATACTCGTATATTAATTGATTAGTATTGTGAATTTATTACTTAAGTACTGTCACTGATGTTTGATTGATATTCATAAAATTGGGTCAAAGTTTAAGGTGATTGGATGTGGCCGAATTTTTATAGAAATGACTCGCACTTATTAAATACTTATAATGACTTGCTAAATCCGTTTTCGCATGGACATAATTATTGCTTGGCAATTGAATAAAATAAATACATTCAACAGTCACATACATAGACCTCACCTTACCACTAAGATCGAGGTCTTGTGTCGTGGGTATCAGAAACAACGAGAGGGGTTTCGGTCTTAGAAACACCCAGACCAGAAACAAATACTTATGGACCACACAAACTTTTGTTTCAGTGCAGGGATCGAAACTACAGCCTCTTGTTTCACAGCCGGCACGTCGTTTAATCAACTGCGCTACGACGGCAGTCCATATTAGCAAGCTCTTTTACTCTTTCTGTGCGAATCAACCGAGTTGTTTTATATCATTCCTCTAACACGACGTCTATGAAATATCCAAGTGTATAATAATACTAGCTTCTGTCCGCAACTCCGTTTGCGTGGTTATCTTTATACGTGGTTATTTTCGTGTCATACTCAGTGTAGATATGTAATCTCAAGATATGTAATCCGGTCCCATCCCATCCATTTGATGCCATCCACAGCTTAGGACAGAACTCATCGGCAAGTTATCGTCAGGCATAGTTCCAGACAAAACCTAGTAAAATTCTTCAAATCAATAAACTAAAAAATCGATTGATTTGGTTTTAAAATATAGGTCCTTAGTGTCTTATTTAAATAAACTGTTCTGGCACTAACAGGTTTAAAGTAAGATCATTTTAATTCTTTAAATAAATATTTATTTAATTCATTCTTCCTGAACTAAAACTTGTAGCTTAATTTCATTTACGAATATTATTCATTGCTACTTAGTAAGCAGTAGGCGCCATTTTTCTTCGTTTCATTTAATTTTAACAGATTAATAGTAAGGTTTAAAAACTTAACTACGCATAAAATGGTGTAGCTTAACCTGGATACCATTCTCTACCAAAAAGTGACTAGAAGTATTTTGAAGGTGGTAGTAATAGGTTTATTCTAGGTCAAGACAGCGATGATCGCACACGAAGGTAGATGACTAGTCATAGAGAGCTGTGGAAGTGTATTGCGTTTCGAGTTGAGTCTGTATTATCCGGTTTCAAACAGGTTAGTATAATTGAATCGATAGAGATAGCCCCCAGAAGATGGCGCGGTGTATTTGTACATACATATATCACGCCTTTTTCCCAGAAGGGGTAGGCATAGGTGCAACCAGGACACCCACGTTTCGCCGTATGTGTTCCGTCCCACGAACACAAATTCCTGACTCCAGGCTGATAATTAATACAAAAATCTAATATGACTTTGCCCGACCCGGGATTCGAACCTGAGACCTCAGCTTTGTAATTATACCGTAGTACAACTACGCCACCGAGGCAGTTTGTTCTTGTATAGGCTATTAAGGTGTTACCATCTGAAGATTTATTGAAAATGAGATTGGCACAGCAGAATTTCTATGCATGTAATGATTTGGGCATTTTCAACCAGTCATTTAACTGACTGACTAATCCTTTCGGGAATAAAATAAGGCATATCTAATGTAAGACGCTTCACGCGGGTCGAGATATTTCGCGTACTATAAATTCTTCGAAAAATGACTTGTGTAAGTGTTGACGAAAGACCATGGTATTGTATAAACCAGTTTCAACTGACAGTCTTCCTACACCCTTCTATTTACGCAGTTGCAAAAGCAAGGATTGGCAAATAAGGCGCGCTTAATGTTCCAGGTCGTTGAACCAAGTATCCGAGTTGTCACTAGTCATTGCGATCGCTCGCTCGTTAATGTATCGGTTTCGAAACAGCTTCCTGCTGTGGCAATAGGTACCACATACAAAGTGTTTCTTTTAAAAAAAATAAAGAGTAGCAGAGCCACGCTGTTGTGACTTATGCCTCACCGTGAATGAGCAGGCTCGTCCGGGGTGGTATGGTACCATGGTGTCTCACACAGATCTATCTGAAGCGAAAGATTTGCTGTCAAGATTCGTTCGGTGAGTGAGATTACCAGATGCCCAGTACCCCTTTCCTCTTCCATCCTATTTCTGATTCTAGATTTATGGGCCTGCAACATATATATATTATGAACAAAGGTTATGGATGGTCACGGGCGGCAGTGATCACTTACCATCAAGAAACCTGTAAGCTCGTTTGCCGGACGTGTTGTATTAAAAAAACTTGGATTCATCTGTAGAATTTAAGATTTAGGATTAGCGTAAACGAGGGATAGGTAAAGAATGCGGAGAAAATGTACGAAGAGAGTAATTTTCATCGATAAAAGTATGTTATAATCATGCTAATAGAGATCGGTAATCTTTGTCTACCCCTGAAAGATGCAGGCGTGAAAGAACCTTCCTTCTTCAACCTGATTTTACTCCAACTCTCTTATTTAATTATCACAACATAAAATGTATACCTATGCAGTAGGAATATTTAATTCCTTATTAGATATATATTTTTATAAGAAAGAAAGTTAAGCTCCTTTTCCAGATCTCCAGAAGTCGAAGTAGATACCAGTCTTTTTTTGCCTATCTTTAACTGTCAAATACCTTGGTCAGATCACATTTTCGAATCGAAACCATACCAACTAAATTCCCTTCCTGCTAAATCGAATCGACGACCTCCAAGCTGAACTCGGACTGTATTCACGTACTTATGATAATATATCTGAAAGAAATATCCAGATAATCCTTACAATCGCTAATTAAACTGAGTAATACAACATAGTCTAGGAGCCAGACATGGCCGGACTGAATTAAACATAAAATATAATAGGCCATTAAGACGGGAGAGCACTATCTCGCGTTACTGTTATGTCCGCATTAGCTGGCACGCTGTTTAGTGATAGCAGCTAGTAAGTACGTTGTTTGCATGATGTAGGAAACTTTGTTTTGTTTTAGTAACTGATAGAGTCGCCGTCGCTGTCGTTGTGAGAGTCCAACCCGCATTAGGCAAGCGTGGTGGACTATATGGCCTAACCCGTCTCAATCAGTTTGTCGATTGTAGAGGAGGCTCGTGCCTTAGAGTGCGATGTATATGGGCTAATACAGAGTAGTTGTATTGGATAGTAATCAATTAGAAAGACGATAGGTATTTCATATTATTTTGTTTTTGCAAGCATTAGATTATGGACGATATCCCATCTTATTCTCAGGTTATTAAACTTTTATTTTCATACATGATACATGGTTTTCACCGATATCCTACAAGAGGTAAGTTTATTACGTAACGTAAAATAATTACAATAATTCCTGTCTCCTAGACTACGTGTCCCTGTAGCTTGTTGCGCAGTGACAGTAATGTTTACGCGACAACACCATCCACGTTACATAATCATTTAGGCAAAATGTCCTCCTACTAATGTAATATGTAAGCCGGACTATGTCCCGCTTTATGAGAAAAATGGATTATCAAGAGGATTATATAAGTGAAGAATGTTTATTGATGTACAGATATTTTTTGTTTCACAGAGCAGACAATCGAAAGGCGTAGGTAGATATGTACTAGTGTCACCTAATTATCAGTTGAACTGTTTACATGTCAAGATTGAGTATAATCTGGATGGTCATGGTGTACACATTTTGGTATTTCGAACAACATACTATTTTTGGCATCAAAAGATTACAAAATATGATCGAACCTGATAATCGAATCCAGAAACTCATTGCTCTCAACATATGCTCGCTGCTACTAGACCTAAGAAACGCCTTATGGTGCGTTGTATACTAGTATCACACCTTATGGTAAGTTAATACCAGTTTTTAAAGTGGTAGAGCCACGCTGTTGTCAGCCATGACTCAGCATGAATGGGCAGGCTCATCTGGGGTGGTATCACTGTCTCACAGGAGATCGAAGTGAAGCGATAGCTTTGATGTCGCGTTTCGTTCGGTGAGTGAGGCTGCCGGATGCCCAGTACCCCTTCCCTTTTCCCATCCTTTTTCCATTCCAATCCCCTCCCGATCTGATGGGCCGGAAACACATTCATGATTCAAGCGTTATGGATGTTCATGGGCGGCAATGATCACTTACCATCAGTTGACCTGCTTGCTCGTTTGCCGGACCTATGCTATAAAAAAGATCACGCAATTATTGGAATCATAGAATCACTGAGAATCACTGAGATCTATAGAGTAATAATATCGTTTCATGAACTATGGCAACCCTAACGTGCTTGAAGACCTCTTCAAGGTGGCCAACCACCAGGGAATATTGGTCGGGAAGCTAGCTTAGGATTTTTGCATTAGAAATCTACTCTGCCATTACGACCTGCGCTGCAAAGCTAGTGACCCCGATATACCCTTTCCACCCCCTCCCCAAGGATTTGCGACAAGGGATCTATAGGTTTCCCCTAGTAAAAGGAACTTTGTACGTATCTTCGACATAAGTGACACGGAGAACGAATTGTAGTGCTCCTTAATGATAGTGAATCGTCATTTAAACTGTACTTCACTTTTTTTTTGTAAGACCATGGTAAAAAGTGTGGTAAAAATTATAGCGCAGTTTAAAATTAAATGATATAAGTCATTACCAGTTCTTTGTATTTTCTACATCTAAATACGAGAGAGCGCTGTATGTTCATACATAAAGCATGCAAGCATACAAAACGGTGTGTTATTTAAAATAAGATTATATTATTATCTATAAAGTCATCGACTCTGTGACGTGTTGCGAGTTATTATACCGTAAACACCTCACGCACGATACCTTCCTAGGGTTGTCAAGCTTGCAAGTAATCTTCAATAATTCTATAAACTACTACAAAATATTCTTCCTACTCTTATTGGGTATACCATTACGTGGAGTCACAGGATTTTGGTACTTATGAAAACTCGTAATACAAATCAGCACGCCATATATTACAATATCGTTGTCAGACATAGCATAATGATTATATTCAATACCTGCATCTCGATTTTTATACTTTTTCACGTTTTCGAAATTGTTAAATTATGTTATATTGGTTTGGGAAACTAACTGCTTTCACTTTAGCGACATAATATGCTGCGAGACTATTATTGAACAGTATGTGTTTTTATTGTAAATCGTTTAATACTCAAGAATGGTCTTGAATATATAATTTATTTGGAAAACTCATCCATTGAGGATGGTCCGAGAAAGTTACTGCACTCCCTCTGGTCACAAATGCTGCGAGACTGCTGTTGGACATAATTTTTTCCGCTCCGTTAAACTGGGAGATGTTGAAACAACGTCGTTTATTAGAACCACCCATCCAAAGGTTGAAATTTATTATTTTTAGTTGGCAACCCTACGTCACGCAGCACGCATTTCATTACAAACATTTCACACTTGTGCGTCATTTCACTTTGTACTATCGCTTTTATACCACTTCCGTGACGATAATTAGTGTCGTGAAATCGGGAAAAATTTATGATACATACGTGTTTTTTATTTTTTTCTACCAATCAATTTATCCATCATGCGTGACATTATAATCGGGTGTCAATGCGGTCCAATTACCGTGTTAGTATTACAAAATAGAAAAGCGACTCAGTGAGGGTAGACAGTTATGTCTGGGGAATTGTATGATTTCCGTTTTTGAGGATTGGGGATGGAATGAGTGATAAATAGTATGTTTTTTGTGTCTCTGTCATTCATCCGCCCACATGAAATAAATAAAATAAAAAAAATAATTCTGAACCAGCAAAGATTGTAACATCATTTTTTGCCGTAATAACTGCAGTAGTTGTAACCATATCGCAGTTATTAGGAATTTACCGTCTGGTCCGTCATACTCACTCTCATTCTAGCACGAAAAGCCACCAAAATTTTCACAAAGCCCGCACATTCCCGAACAACAGTCACGTGTAGTTGAAAGCGTGAACGATGGCTCGGTTTAATAAAACACGGTACGCACATGCTAATACTGACGCTACATGGGAATACGTAATGAGAGCAGCCGTCTTACCCACGCGTCGGAGGGATAGTTTGAAGTTACAACGACAGGCTAATGTGTGAGATGTGGTTCTTGTTCATAAGGCTTTTTAGTTAGGCCTGGTTGGGAGGAATGTACAATGTAATTTGCCGTTTTGCTCTTAGAAGGCTCGGACGTTTTGAAGTTTTTGTGGTCTAGCTAAGCTCGGCTTCTGCTAGTTATATTTTTTTCTCCACTCCCCCCACTCTAATTTTATTCATTCAGTTTAAAATAAATTTACAAGTAATTTAAATTGTTTTAAGAAAATAAGTAATACTATGATCCTAATTATTTTATACTTAGTTTTCATTTAATTTATTTTGAGATAGATTCCACGTTGTAACCAATTTTGTACTTTTTTTTAGTTTGTATTATTTGTGTATGCTATTGGTATGTCCAATAAACAAATAAAAAAACATAACGTTGTTTTTCCTTGACAGGTGCGTGCTTTTGGGTAGGTAGAGCCACGCTGTTGTCAGCCATGACTCAGTATGAATGGGCAGGCTCGTCCGGGATGGTACCACTGTCTCACAGAAGATCGACGTGAAGCGACAGCTATGTTGTCGCGTTTCGTTCGGTGAATGCACTGCCGGATGCCCAATACCCCTTTCCTCTTCCTATTCTTTATCCTTCCCGCTCCCCTCCCGATATGATGAGTCGGCAACACATCCATGATACAATTGGGGTGTAATGTTCATGGGCGGCAGTGATCACTTACCATCAGGTGACCTGCTTGCTTATTTGCCCGACCTATGCTATAAAAAAAGGTAGGTATAGGTTGGTGGTGGACGCTCCATCGGCCTGAACGAAAAGGTTCATAATTTAGTTTATCCCACTTCTCTTTATTGTCTCTACTTATCTTTATTACTTTACACTCTATCTATAGTGCATTTCGACAGCCTCCGTGGTGCAGTTGGTTGAACGCCGGCTGTGAAACGAGAGGCCGCGGGTTCGATCCCCGCACCGAGACAAATGTTTGTGAGGGTCACAAGTATTTGTATCGGGTCTGGGTGTTTGTGAGAGCGAAAAGTCTCTCGTAGTGTCTAATACCCACGACATAAATCTTAATTAATCTTAATGTGGGGCTAGGACTATGTATGTCACCGTTTGGTGTATTTATTTATTGCACTTTGAAAAATTTGGAGGTACTTTACGGTTCCGGCATAAAAAATAAGCCTAGTAGGTGTTCCTACATGATTTTCCATAAAAAAGCGTGTTTAATCGTCGTTAAATTTATGTTCATCGTGTGTACATATTGTGATGGTAGATGAAAATGATAAAACGTTATTGGTGCAGTCAACATGGATCGTGGATATATTGTATTAATAATCCACATAGTCCCACAATCAGCCGTATCTCAATATGCATATGTACGCAGTTGAATAATCACAAAGGATAATTAACTTCATTAATATCAAACGCGTAATTAAGTCGTTAACATGATAGCTACAGATCGATTAGCTCGCGTGCAGTGGACATTATCTTGCGCTACTTACTGTTAAATTAATTATAGATATCTCCTTTACTGTCTTCCTGTCTTTGAGGCAAGCCAACCGTGAAACTAGAATCATGGGTTCAATTATACTATATTTTGATAATAACTTTTATGTAAAATAAGACAAGATTGCTTAAAATCTATTATCAGAGGTTCCCAAACTAGGCACAGCCTGTATCTTGGGATATAAACTTATAATGTAATTTCATAATTAAACCATACAACAAGACGAAAAATTATAACATACTTTATTGTAGACCAACAAAAAAATAATAAAACAAATAAAAATATATTAACACTAAAGACATGGTTACAGCGGCGGCCTTGTCGCTATCTATATTGTTTTTTTTTATCAGCCCAAATACGTCCCACTGCTGGGTACGGGCCTACTCTACAATCGAGAGAATCGATTGAGAGTCGTTAGGCCATATATATAGTCCACCACGCTAGCCTAGTGCGGGCTGGCGGGCTTACATACCGTAGAAATTCTATATTGTTATATACTTTTATTATTTATTATATTCTTTCTACTATATTCTTCGAATTGTCTATTTATTTACTTCTCGCACACAGAAGACATAACAATCTACAGAGTGGTAGTATCGCTCTACGCAATTTCTTATAGACGACCTAATCCCACTGCGGGGTCAAGACTGTGTGTGAGTCTATGTGTATTTATTGTATAGGCATACGTATACGCAGTCACGCACGCGCCAACGTGTCGACGGAGGCCCCCCGATATCGTTACTAAGCATTAAACTAGCGGAATTAGCCCTTAACTAACTTACACCGGCGCTACTCTTGTCCTAACTTACATTAACTAAAGCGCCATTTACACGCGGAGAGTTTCTCGCCTCGAATACGATTATCGTAAGGATATAAAAAAGTCGCATCGTGATAACATTTGTCAGAACACGATACTCTATGGTTATGTCATGCGATAATCGCATACGATTCTCGCCCAGAGAAACTCTTTCCGTGTAAATGGGTCTTTAGTGCAGTAGTCAAATGTGCGACTTGCTGGAAGTGACATCAGTAAAATAATTATTATTTGTTCCATTACCGACCTTGTTCTAATACTTGGTACTTTACTTTATGTGTGGTTAAGGGATTGGTCATTAAAATAACAAAAAAAAAAATACACCAACAGTCACATACTTAGTTCGGACCCCACATTAAGATCAATTAAGTCTTGTGTCGTGGGTATCAGAAACTACGAGAGACTTTTCGTTCTCACAAACACCCAGACCCAACACAAATATTTGTGGGCCACACAAACATTTGTGTTGGTGCGGGGATCGAACCCGCGGCCTCTCGTTTCACAGTCAGCGTCTAACCAACTACGCCACGGAGGCTGTCGATTTAATCAGAATCGAATGAATCAGTAGAACGGTATATATTGTATATACTATACTACACAAGTGTACTACACAGGAGTCGTGTCAATGTTCCAAGATATTCGATGGTTTTTAAGTGTTTGTAACGTTCTAGGATCAACCTATATGACATCTGATTTGGAATACACTTGCAAAATTATAATTATATTATTATCTAATTCCTGTCTAACTTCTTATGTACCGTAAAAATATAAATTAATTAATTAATTGTCACCCGGTGAGTCGTGCGGTAAGTTCAAATGGAGTATCGACCAACAACAAACTACAACTATTTTTTTCCGATCGATACCATTAAGCTGAACTATTATCCTAGAGCGGGACACAAAAAATCTTCCCAAAGCGCTTCCAGTCATATTATATTGTTCAGAGAGTAACAGTAGAGCAGTTAGCGGCTATGTCCGGTCACTCTACATGACCTATTGCATCCGCTCCTGCAGTTTGTGATATTACTCCACAGGAACTCGTGCGGTCAACGTCGGTCAATACTTAGACAAAGTTTTACTTAGTTCGATACGTTGTGACGTTTATAGATTGAATTCATAGGTGGGTCGTTTTTTTTATTGTATAGATCCGGTAAACGAGGAAACTGGTCACCTGATGGTGATCCCTGCAGCCCATGAACATCCACAACGCTGGATCAAGGATGTGTTGCCGGCCCAGTTGGGAGGGGAGCGGGAAGAAAAAAGGATGGGAAGAGAAAATTTATATTGCGTTGAATGGCGAGACGAGCATGCCATTCGCCTGATGGTAAGCGATACGACTGCTCATGGACAGTAGCAAAACCAAACACCATGAATTACAAAGCAATGCTTAATATTCCACTGCGCTCGCCATCCTGAGACATAGGATGTTAAGTCTCATTATGTCCAGAAGTTACTCTGGCTACAATGTCCTTCAAACTGGAACACAACAGTGTATTTAAACTGCTATGTGACGGGAGAAAAAAAACATTGCGGTGGTACCTACCCAGGTGGTCTCTCACATAATATGACAGAGGTAAAAAGACCACAGGTAACTTTATGCAGGATTAAAATAAAATTACTTCTTGCGGATTTTAGTGCGGATAAGAATTAATTTCACATTCGCTAACTTCCCAATGTTTTGAATACTCAGAGCTTTTGAGGTCACGGAGCGGGAAATTAAACCAAATTCGCGGCAAAACCCTAAAAAAGTAGTATATTAAAGTATAACATTCACGGAAATAAAAGAAACCTTTACGCAGGATGTTGGGAGTTTAGAGACATTTAGTATTTGCTTTTCTTAAAATTGAATGTTTAAAGACACGACAATTTTATTTACGTTACTTCTACGAGGTGGACGGAAGACCCAGTTATGTCACTATGCAGGATGTCGCTGGATGCTGGCTGCTTCCAACAGGTCGATGTGGAGATCCTTGCGCGAAACTTATATTCATCAGTGGAGTTCCTGTGCCTGAGTGGAGTTCCTGAGACTGCCTCGGTGGCGTAGTGGTACTACGGTATGATTGCAAAGCTGAGGTCTCGGGTTCGAATCCCGGGTCGGGCAAAGTGATATTGGATTTTTCTATTCATTATTAGCCCGGAGTCAGGAATTTGTGCCCGATATGGCGATAGGCTCGCCCCCTATCACATCGTGGGACGGAATATACAAGGCGAAACGTGGGTGTTCTAGTAGCACCTCTGCCTACCCCTTCTGGGAGAAAGGCGTGTGGTTATGTATGTATGAGTTCCTGTGGCTGAAGGGAGAGAGAGAGAGAGACTTGCCTTGCCCTGCATAAAAAATCCTATATTTCTATAGGCATGATTGAGAATAAACTGGAGATACTATGAGACTAGAGATGCACAATCAAGAGCCTAAATAAATAAATAAATATGTTAAAAGGTTTGAGCTTTACCATGTCATATTGACCAACCTGGTGCAATGTCGTACGTTTCTTACTATTTCAGTGTCCAGTCTCCTCAGAATATTCAAGCTGTCACTATGGTTTCTCACGGAATATATTTTGAGCAATTTCTGCTTCATATATTCTGAGACGCGGGTGCATTTGAATAATTCAAGTTTACGATGCGGGATTACGTCATCTTTCATATTTTTCGCGAATAAATTTTATCATTTTCAAAGAAGTATTCTGCGTTCGGTAAAAATATTTCTTTGAGTCGTCAATTCTTTGAAGCTGTAAGATATCATGGCGACTGGCTCGCTTTTTCGTATCCTATCATTGGACGATACTAAGTTCAACGAATTAATTGTGATTCTAAGTCTTACACAGTGCTTACTGGTTCAGTATAAAAGGCTTGACCTAATGCATGTGCGTATGTGTTTCCAAGCTAGTAATTTCCAAGGACGCATAAAGTTAATGTTATATCGGCTCGTCCAATCACTGCCTTTCGCCGATCCACTATAAAGGTCGGAGGACGGTCCATATACATCTCAAATCATTTGCATAGTGGATACTGGGACCTACGTTACACGTAAAGCATGTGCAAAAATCATTTTAGTATTTCGTTCGCCTACAGGTCTTGTGCAAAAAGTGCGTGGTGGCCTCGTGGTATCGGACCAGATTCGGCTGCCTACATGTTCACGGTGGTCGCGGGTTCAAATCCCAGGGCACACCTCTGACTTTTCGGAGTTATATGTGTATTGATAGTCAATCACCACGCACTTTAACGGTGAAGGAAAACATCGTGAGGAAACCTGCATACCGTAGCGATTAAAAAAAAAAAAATTCTACGGTGTGTAAGTCCGCCAACCCGCACTAGGCCAGCGTGGTGGACTATATGGCCTAACCACTCTCAATCGTACTCTGGATTGTAGAGGAGGCCCGTGCCCTGCAGTGGGTCGTATATGGGCTGATACGATACGATACGACGACAGGTCTTGAATAGACGACCTATTTGAGGGTCTAGGAAGTTACTATATACAGGTTGCTATCAAAATTGTAGGATTTTTTTCCAACTGCGGAGCAAACTAGACTATCAAAATAAATGAAGTGAGGAGGCGACAGTCCAATGAAACGATTAATAAGATTTTCTACGTTGTATAAATAATACAACAATTTTATTGCTCAAAAACCTAGACATTTCGTGACCAAACTCATTCAACACCAATTCCGCGTTTACGAAAGCCCTACAACAATCCAGATATTTACCATAAACTGTACTAGACTTTCTATTCGAGCTCAATTTCGTTAAACATCTAGGTAGGTATCGAAAAGTGTTACACAACCGTTGCGTTTACAAGTGGGGCCGGTGTAATGACCGAACACGTAACATTAAGGTCGTGTGTTCGACTTTGTTGCATTTAACTTTATAAAGTCAATTATTGTTACGTGTGTGGAGCCATGCGTGAAATGAAATGGCAAAATTTGTAATTGATGCGTCTCTGCGTGCTCTTTGGTCTTTGGTGTGCACAGATGTTATGTAACTTGTTAATGCTCATTGTTTATGGTTAAAATATGCTGTAACTGGCTACATTCATGAATGTGTGATGGGTTTGACCCACGTGTTGTTACTACCTCACAACGGAGGTGAGGTAAGAGTTTTGCAATGACATTTCATCTGACATCAACTTCAAAATTCGCATTCACTTCGCCTTTAGGAATAAAAAAAATAGTCGCGCGGGGTGCTATTAAGAGGTCGTGATATTTTGTGTGACAATTTCAACAATGGCATGGTTTTACCCACATTGCCCATTGAGGTATTTTTCTCAAATCAAGACAAACGGTTGCAGGAAGTCGCTGGGTGCCGGCCGCTTTCAACAGGTCAATGTGGATATTCTTGGGGGAGGACTATGTTCAGCAGTGGACTTCCTGTGGCTGAAGAAAGAGAGAGAGAATACAAACAAGACGACATAATATAGACTAAATTTTCAGGGGACCAAAAAACCTAATGATCGCAGTTAAAAACATATATCCCATCAAAATGTCCAGCAGTGTACCATTTAGGGAACGAGTCTGCGAAGGTCTGCAGCACGTTACATACACTTTCGCAACCGTCCGGCGTTCGCCCGCTCTCCGCTAATAACACTCCAATATTAGCAAATATTCGCGTTAGTCTGTACTAACTGTTACTTATGCTTCACTAGCTACATTGGTGACTGTTGCTTACACTCTTAGAGAATTTTCGCTCTCTCTTCAGCTTCTCTTCTCTTAAGTCCACTGCTGAACATTATCCTCCCCCAAGTAGCTGTAAAGAATTCTAGTGATGAGATATTCTCAGGTCTTGATATGACTGGGCAAGCATCTTCATCATCGTTAACTGTCTGGAAGTCAATTGCTGCTTATGTCTCTCTCAAGCACATATTACGTATGTTGAACCAGCTTACTGTATACTAATTATATCTTGATGAGGTTATACTTCCACTCCTGACTAACCATTCCATTTTTAACTCATCTATAACTCAAGCGTTGTAGATGGTCATGGGCGGCAGTGATCACTTACCATCAGGTGAACTGTTTGCTCGTTCGCCGGACCTGTACAATAAAAAAAATAGAATCAAGTAGCCTTCTAGCGCAGTTGGCGTAATGTTATGTGGTAGAAATCTCGAATTCAATCATGTCTTGTAGTAAGTTGTGGTAAAAAGATTATCACCTAAACCACGAACCGCAGGATTAAGTACCAGAAATGTTCTTACCACAGTATAAATCGGTTCATAATTTGCCGAAGCACTTCCTACTTTAGCTAATAGAGTCCCGATCGAAAATCTTCATGTTTCTGGAATCGAATTGAAATCTGAAAACAAGGAATTACTTCTGTATTTTGACGGTACCTTAATCGTGAGATACAAAAAAAGTATCATCAGCTGTAATCCCGACTGAGTAATCCTAAAATCTACATGCAATTTAGATTATTTCGCCTGAAAAGGTAATTAAATCTACGTTTGATCATATAAAACCAATAAATAACACTGCAACATTAGACTAAATTAAAAATATCAATTTCCCAGTTCTTTCAATATATCCTTAGAAAACAAGAATTGTCCTAGCAAAACTAGAAAAATTCACCTGGATTCTAAATCCGCTCGGCATCTGAACCTCGATAAACCCAGCTTACGTCGGCTCAAGGATGCCGGACACGCTACCTGTTGAAGAGTCGGAAGCAGGTGAAATCTGGTGTGGCCATGAACATCGAAAGCCAATGTAATTGATGTAACGTATGTAACATTATAGATAATAGTGAATTTAATTATATTTTAGAATTAAGTTCTATTAAGTTCTATGCGTGCGTGGTGGCCTCGTGGTATCGGACCAGACGCGGCTGCCTACATGTTCACGGTGGTCGCGGGTTCAAATCCCAGGGCACACATCTGACTTTTCGGAGTTATGTGTGTATTGATAGTCAATCACCACGCACTTTAACGGTAAAGGAAAACATCGTGAGGAAGCCTGCATACCGTAGCGATTTTAAAAAAAATCTACGGTGTGTAAGTCCGCCAACCCGCACTTGGCCAGCGTGGTCGACTATATGGCCTAACCACTGTCAATCGGACTCTCGATTGTAGAGGAGGCCCGTGCCCTGCAGTGGGTCGTATATGGGCTGATACAATACAATACAATTAAGTTCTATGAATTTTAGTGGATTGTGTATGACAATAAGAAGTTGTTTTAGGCCTTTTCTTTATGGTGCTGCTTTAAACGACTAAGCTATTGCATATTGTGGTACGTCTTGACTAAACATGAACAGGTTTGACCGCAGATGACCTCTCACGGAAAATAAGATCGAAATAACAACTCAGGCGGCCTAATTATTCCCTCAGGTCCTCTTTTCAACACCGCTATTTTTCCTAAGGGCGATAAAGCACTTGTATTTCACAAGTATTCACAGACGGTATTGCGCCATCTTCTTATTTTCAAAGTTAAAGATTAAAAACCTAGAAAATTAGAATGATCAATGCAAAGAATTGTTGAACCTGCATCATGATTCATACTTTACAATCCAAAGGGCCTTAAATTTACCGGTAACATAAAAATGCGATGATTGATACAAGGAGTGGTTTTCCTCTACAAATACATTACGTACGGTCACTGGTTGCGCAAGTGGCATGCAACCTTTAATCATGTTGGTTTCTAGAACGTGCAGTTTCTAGTATGGACACGATGCGTTCTATTAACTAAGTTAGTGAATCTGTTAAGTTATCATAGAAAAGCGACAGTATGTATGTATTTCCTAAATCTATGACAAATAATTTCAATAGGAATCAGTTAGAGCGGTCTGTATCTTGCAACTTCCTGCATCGGTTTTAGTCGTAAATTGAGACGCCGCAGGATTGATTTCCGCAACGGATAAAAATGTTTGTCAGATCTGCAAATATTTGTTTTGTTATCTGAGATCAAAAAATTTCTCATCATTTCTAATACTCATGACACGCGACAATGAATAGGGACTATGTGTGTTACTGATGGCTATATTTTTCTTTTATACAGTTTATAGTCACATACACAGTCCTGACCCCACATTAAGATCAAGTCTTGTGTTCATCAGAAGTTACGTAAGACTTTTCCGTGTCACAACTAGACCCGAATGGAATAGCTCTGTAGTTCACACAACCATTTGTCTATGTACGGGAATCGAAACCGCGGCCTCGTTCCACAGGCGGCTTTTAACCAACTACGCCAATAATGATACTACCTATACTGCTTATCATACAATAGTGATTTGTATGACAAGCAGTTACGAATGTTGTACGATGGAAAATTAACTCGCTGATTTTGATGTAGTGATACCGTAGTGCAACTACGCTACCGAGGCACATGAACTACGCCAATTCAAACATAATGACCCCTGAGGCACAAGTGAAACTCTTGAGATACTTTCCATTGTAATTGGTACTTAGTCAAGGGACATTTGTTGACTATATATTGACGACTGAATGACGCAGTGGCTATGCAGTTTGCTTTCTCCCTTTAAAGTTTGTGTCTCCGATGTTACATATATTTACATAGTTAGTATTATTTATATAATTATAAGCTGGAGTAAGCGTGTTCTGGAGTGATGACCGCGTCTTGGCAAACGTAGCGTGGGACGTCCTCGGGCTGATGGCGGGACGACTTGCACAAGAGGGCCGGCAGCGACTGGATGCTTAAAGCAGCAGGCTGGGCTCTGTGGCGTATCTTGGGAGAGGCTTATGCCCAGAAGTGGACTGCAACGGGTTGATGATGATGATATAGTTAATAATGCTATATTTATTAATATGTTTATTTCGAGTCTTTTTCTTGCATTCGTGTTCAAAACCATTAAAGAATATTATCTCTGATGTGATAATGAGAGAGTGAAAAATCCATATAATTTCCTGACCCGCCCACATTACATAATTTCATTCATTGACAGCATATTGCGATGCACAAGAAGGCGACTAGAAACGAACGGCCGAGAGTTCGATAACCTAGATAAAATATTGTGTTATGTAAAATTACAAGTATTAGTATGTATTTATCTCTGCATTGTAGAACTAAATAGTTTCTCATAGAAAATGATACACACGATGCCGTATGTACCTGTATAATATAATGGTTAAAATAAGAATAATATATATTATGAGTAGCGTATGGCGATAAGCTCATCCCCTATCACCTCATGAAGCGGAACATACAAGGCGAAATGTGGATGTCCTCAGTGCTGCTAGCACCTCTGCCTACCCCTTCTGGGGAAAAGGCGTGAGATTATGTATTATGTATGTAAGAGTTACACAAATCCCGAAAATAACATAGCAAGTCTTGTGTCATCGTGAAGGTATGAGATTTTGGTCTCACAAGTTTCCACATCCAAACTCGCAAACATCTTGATGCGTGAATCGAACCTGCGGTCGTTCGCTTCCCACCAGTTCTCACCCAACCGTGCCTCAATCATTAATTATACAATAGTACATTTATTGCTACCAACACGTCAATTGGAAGCAAATTTCGTAACCCCTACCACGGTACCGAGCGGGGCGGCGTGGCGACTCGGCGCTGGCGCTCAGTCCAGGCTGAGAGTTCGTGCTACAATGTGCGGGGATATGGGTAAAGCTGTTCTGAGGGCGCTCACCGGAGCCCTGCTGTGTGGGCTGGTGTCTGACGCCGCTTATTTGCAGGTCAGTAGATGATATGTTTAAGTGCGTGGGGATTTGTGTCTTTTGACGACCGGTTAAAATCTTAGTACAGGATAATTTAAAAAAATTGATGTTTCGAAAATATTGTCGACTGCATCCTTAGGTAGTGTTACATACATACATACACACGCATTTTTCCCAGAAGGGGTAGGCAGAGGTGCCACCATGACACCTATTTTCGCCTTGTATGTTCCATCCCACGACGTGATAAAGGGCGAGCCTATCTCCATATCGGGCACTAATTCCTAACTCCGGGTTGATAATGGATTGAAAAATCCATTGTCACTTTGCCCGACTCGGGATTCGAACCCGAGACCTCAGCTTTGCAATCGTACCGTAGTACAACTACGGCACCGAGGCAGTCATATAGCCTTAGATACGTGTTAAGACGGTTTTATCTATTCTTTGAAAGACATTTAGCTAAGACGACATTTACTGGTCTGGGTGCGGAGGATCTCACTGCTTTTCGATTCACATCCAGCGTCTGTTGAAAGTGTCAGTTAGTTCGGTTATTTTGAAAGCGATGTAAACCACCACGGTGACGAGCAGCACTGGCGCGCGGTCCTAGCTGAGTGCTCGTAATGTGTGGCAATATCGGCAAAGCTGAGGTCTGGGGTTCGAATCCCGGGTAGGGCAAAGTGATATTGGATTTTTCTATTTATTATCAGCCCGGAGTTAAACATTTGAGCCCGATATGGCGATAGGCTCGCCCCCTATTACATCATGAGACGTAAAATACAAGGCGAAACGTGGGTTAAGCCTCTGCCTACCACTTCGGGGAAAAAGGTGTGAGTTTATGTATGTATGTGTTTGTTATAGATTTTTGTATAGGGTTTCAGTGTTTACGTATGTAAAATTGTTATTTGTTATCGTAGTCATGGTAATGTATCAGCCCATATAAGTCCCACTGCAGGGCACTAGCGTCCTCTATATTTGAGAGTACGATTGAAAGTGGTTAAGCCATATAGTCCACCACGCTGGCCTAGTCCAGGCTGGCGGACGTTAGATACCATAAAAATTCTTACAAATCGCTATGGTATGCAGGTTTCCTCACGATGTTTTCCTTCACCGTTATAGTACGTGTTGATTGACTATCAATACACACATCATCCGAAAAGTCAGAGGTGTGCCCTGGGATTTGAACCCGCGACCGCGTCGCAGCCGCGTCTAGTCCGTTTGCTATCTATGCCATTTTGAAATAAATATTAGGTTTTTCGTATTGCGTTACAATCGTTTCGTATTGTTATTTTGTTTTTGGTCTCAAATTAAGTAATTATTCTACCAGTTCTTTTTTATTTATTCGTCTGAGTAGGGATTTATTTCGCGGTGTCTCGTTTCACAGCGGGTTTTTCGCTCCAGGTGCTACTGTGGGTATTTTTGTTTGCTTGTTTCTTAAATGAATAAAATTCAGTGCTCTTAGTTTAATTAAATTATTTTTTTCAGTCATTACCGTATTGTGTTTTACAATCACAAGTATTTGATATTTCCTGACAAATGTGATCACTCATATTAAATTAGATTCCACGTTACTAGAAATCAGTAATGAAACTTATAATGTCAAAAATTATTGAGTCTGTAAAATTGTTCAACAATACTTAGATTCAGTCGTTTTTTTATTCTACCACCCGGTTCGGAAAGCGGTTTTCACTAGAGAAGACCGGGCAAGAAACTCTAGTGTTGCTCTTTTCAAAACCGGTTTACAATACAGTGATTATCATCTAAAATGTTACAATAATGCATAATATGTTAATATTCGTATCACAAAATATCTAATTGAGCCAGTAGTTGTATCTATCAAAACATTCAAGCACTAAAACCCCGAAATCACAATCGCAGCACTAAAAACATTCCTATATATGAAACACTAAATTATATTTGTTTGTCCCCCGTGATTTATCACGTAGGTCAGCTTGAACAACCGCGAATACATACGAAATTGTACCAACAAATAAAATTAACACAAATTAAACTAACACTGGAATTAAACGACTATTCTAACAGACAAATTGCCGTTAAACATTAAACGAAACATTCAGGGAACCGCCATAATTTTTAAACTTCCCATAATGGTGGCATAATTCACAAAAGGTTACTTTGAATTTATTTAAAACGGAGTTAACCGAAGGGCCAGTTAGCCTAATTCGTTCATAAGGGAACACTAACTTTGGCAATTTCCTTTTATGACGAGTTCCCTTGGGCCCTCAAAGGAATGTTAGTTAATTCTAAGGGGCAGGTTTGTTTTTTAGTTTTATTTCTTTGATCAAGCCTTGCAAAGTGGAAATTGTTTGAAACAAGTTTCCGACACCAAATTGGTATTCGGGGTTAATTTCACAAATTCACACCTCGGCGGCTCCTTGGGGTGAATTTTTCATTTGATGCTTGGTTACTGTCGCCTTTGTGATGGGGTAACTCATTATCGTAGGGGAGAAACGAGCTTTGGTAATTGATTGTGAGTTTGATCCATCAACAGTAATTTGAGCTTTGTTAAGGGTAGTGTTTACGATATTTTGTATTTTTTTTAATTGGCACGGCAAATTAGCTGTTGTCAATTCTCGCAGAGCGACACACATACATAGGCCGCACCGGGCCCGATATGCAATACACTTTTGTGAATCACAATGATTAATGGACAAATTTTATGACTGATAGCCTGGGAGATGCTAATACCTACTCCACTAAACCAAATACTAAATAAACTGATTATGTACATAGTTAAAAATAATCACAGGCATATTACTGAACTTCAGAATCGAAACAATAACATCTCAGCTGCATCCACTAGACCAACGCAGTAACTTTCTCCCATAACAAAAACGTACTGTACTGTATAAGCCCATATAATTATGTACGTGCCACTGCAGGGGCACGGGTCTCCTCTAAATTCCAGAGTACGATTTAGAGTGGTTAGGCCAAATAGTCAAACATCTAGTGCAGGTTGGCGGACTTTTACATAGAATAGATTTTTTTACAAATCGCTATGGTATGCAGGTTTCCTCACGATGTTTTCCTTCACCATTATAGTGCGCGGTGATTGACTATCAATACACACATGACTCCGAAGTCAGAGGTGTGCCCTGGGATTTGAACCTGCGATCGTGAACATGTAACCGCGTCTACTCCGTTACCAATAGTCCACCACGCACCTTTATCGCAAAAACATAATCGGAATTAAACTTAATTCGAATTTCTCCCATATGCAGCATCGATTAACTTCGACATATAGTTGCACAACTTTCTAAAATACGTTATGCAAACGTTGTGTTTCTCTGAATTTATCGTTCGGATGTTTTTGTTTATTGTTTTGCTCGTTAGCATTGAACGTTTTTATTGCATCCGTGTGTTTTATTACATCTGTTTAGATAGTTTTGTGAATTCATTACTATTGCAAACCATTCGATAAATTTTCCGTTTGTTATTATAATTCATATCCGCTGTGAAATGTTGATTTATTTGTTATGGTTTGTGATAGAACCAATACAAATTCAAAATATTGATGCAAGTTGATAAAAGGTAAGTAGTAGTATAAGTGCGTGGTGGCCTGTTGGTAACGGACCAGACGTGGCTGCCTACATGTTCACGGTGGTCGCGGGTTCAAATCCCAGGGCACACCTCTGACTTTTCGGAGTCATGTGTGTATTGATAGTCAATCCCCACGCACTATAACGGTGAAGGAAAACATCCTGAGGAAACCTGCATATCATAGCGATTTGTATAAATTTCTATGGTATGTAAAAGTCTGCCAACCGCACTGGGCCAGCGTGGTGGACTATATGGCCTAACCACTCTCAATCGTACTCTCGATTGTAGAGGAGGCTCGTGCCCTGCAGTGGGTCGTGTATGGGCTGATACAGTAGAGATAAAAGGTAAGTACTAAATCACTAATAATACTGAATTACGTTGGACGACCTCTGGCCAGATGGCGCGACGATTTGCACAAGAGGGCTGGCAGCGACTGAATGCTTAAAGCAGCAGACGGGGCTCTTTGATGTACCTCGAAGAGGCCTATGTCCAGCGGTGGACTGCAACGGGCTGATGATGACTAAACGACTAAGCTTGACTTTAGTCACATTATACATTACATCTGGTTGAATGAAGGGTTGCCTCGGCATGGTCGGCATCAGTACATGACAGAAAACTTATATTAAGTGCGATTGGCATTTTAGGTCTTAGGTCATTTTAGGTCAGTACAAGCCAGTCTTCATAACCCATATATCCCACCTCTCTGCAATGTCTCCTCCTTCTCCTATATCCTCAAACGTCGACAACGCACTTATGATTGTTTCAATTCCTCCTAAAATCCATAGGCAGGAGCCACTTTCCTAGTGATTTTCCTTTCTTATTGCCTATCCTAGGAGTATATATAATAAAGCGGTAGGCTTAGGCTTATCTGTGCTACTGGTGTTGTCAAACTCTATGAGAAGCGGGTTGCCCCTAGGTCCGTCAATGATTACAGATGAATCGCCAACCCCATTGTCTACGTATACTATAATAAAATCTCTCTAGATATATTATCCACTACTAGACTACGAGTATATTGAATAAAATGCGTCCTTGCTGTTTCTCGAACCATGGAGAAATATTTTCACACGCATACAAAAAGGCCGGTCGTAAGGTTATGAAATCTATTCATCGTAATTATTGTCACGCGTTCTTGTGATTAAAATCCGTTTGTATTGTTTTGTATTAGAATTTCAAGAATTTATTTGGCTTGCCAGAATTGAAGGGGACCTCACAGTTCTCAGCAATACACGTTGCTTCTAAACCAATGGCATTGAAAACCATTACAATCGAATTTCATTCCATTACACCTGACCTTAAAAGTAACCAATGTAAGAAATCAAAAGCCACTTGACTCTTCAAATTGGCCATTCACAAATGCGAAATCCACAACTTTCTCCTCAGACTTTCTCAAAGGAAACAATACAACACTTGACGTACAAAAATGTCAAAGCAGAATCAAAAGTTGCGCGGCCAATTGCTCAAGTCTGAGAGGCTGGGTATCTTAATGTTTTAATCATATCGTTCGTCGGTATAAAGCAAACTCAAAACTCTGTCTGTAGCGACTAATAAAAATCTTAAAGTTGAAACTTGCCTTGTTCTTGAGTTCAAGTTTAAAATTAAACTCGGACGGGGAGTGGTTTATGAAATATCTTATACAAACGTATGTTTTCGAGTTTGTAATCACCGTTGGGGGTTTGCGAGTAATTCTATTCGTACAGTTTTGGCTAAGTTTGTTGTGATTTTGGGTTTATTTTTATACGTGAGATGCTTTCAGTGCACTTGTCCGATTAGTGTCCATTATGCTGATTTGTCTACGGTCCTAATCTTGATCAGTGAATTTATTTGAATTTTTTTCTCGATAAAACCGTATCAGTATTTCTCCACGAATGAATATTTCGCATATATTGGCTTGATGCAAAATTATTATACTCGTTAAAACCATTGTCACTTCCAAAGCAACAGGCTCGCCCTTTACCAAATCCAATAAGCTTATCGAACTCTGGATGGCTCGTGACAACCTACACAGTAAAAAAAAAGAGGCGTATTTAAGAAAAACACCTTGAAAATCACATAAAAATATACCCACAAAATAAAACACTTCATAAAAGCAATAAAACGAAATATGTAACATTAAATGCGTTCAAGTGACATATGTAATTGACATAGATGGAGGCTTGTTTTTAGGCCTGCGCAACGCCGGGCGGCCATGACGCCAAGTGGAACCCTCTCACTGGACAGCTTGTAGACCTGGCTGTTTCGTAAGGCCCTTAAATTGTACCACGCGGGTATTCGAATTTAGAATTGTTTTATTTAAAATACTAGCGGCCCGACCCGGCTTCGCCCAGGTGCTGATATTTTGAGGTCATTCCTCGTGTACGTAATTTTTTCGAGATATAAAGTAGCTTATATGTTAAACCAGAGTGTCAGCTACCTCCAAACCAAATTTAATTCAAATTGGTCGAGCCGTTTTTGCGTGAAGAGGTAACAAACACACAAAGTTTCCCCTTATAATATTTGTAGGATTAATAGATACTAGTAATATTATGATGGATACTTAGTAAAGATTTCAAATAATAATCCAGCCCAAGTTTTAAAATAATGCCCTGCAAGGGCACCAACCTCATTTACATTTATGTGGGGCTACTTTTTAAAACTTAACCACAATGTATTTAAAAAAAAACTTCGATATTACTGGTATGAGTATATTTGATATTATTCTTTCCACTGATAAAGAAAAAAAAGCTTAGAGTTCATATAAATCGCAATCTTGTATATTAGTTCAAAATTGTTATACTGCTGTCCATCACAATGGAGTAATATGTAATGTTAGAATCCAATATTAAGAATTTCTGCGTTTGGTGTTATCTAACGTTTCTCTGTATCATGGAGAGTACGAAAAGCCATTGGTTCCGATATTTGCTTTTTTAGAATAATGATTGTTGTTAGGTGTCGTCGAAAACTTACGTTGTTTTAAATTCATAATTCTATTGACAAATTAACTAAGCGATAAAACTCACGATGAGTAGTTTATCGGTCGTTGATCTTTTTGGTTTGCAATTCCGATCGTATGTGGTAAAATCAGACAGCCTCCGTGGCGCAGTTGGCTAGACACCGACTGTGAAACGAGAGGCCGCGGGTTCGATTCCCGCTCCGAGACAAATGTTTGTGTTAACCACAATTATTTGTTTCGGGTCTGGGTGTTTTTGAGACCGAAAAGTCTCTCGTAGTATCTGATACCCACGACACAAGACTCGAAATTAGTGTGGGGTCAGAACTATGTATGTGACTGTTGGGTGTATTTATTTATTTAAAATATATCGTGCATAATAATGCATAGATTAATATTACCTCTTTGTAAATACGGAACTCCTTTCGTCGTCGATATCGCCTCATAATCGTTATCTTTAGAATTATATTGGTTTACTATAAAATATTAGGTCAGGCAGCCGGACTAACACCATTGGGATTATTATACATCCCAAATCATATTTTTAATTAAACAGCTACTGTCCATGAGCGGTCGTATCGCTTACCATCAGGCGAATGGTATGCTGGTCTCGCCATTCATCGCATTAAAAAAAATCCCACCGGATTTAGGAATAAATCTCTGAGTTTGTGAACTAATATTTCATCATTTATCTACGGCATCAATATACTAGCAATTGTAACACGAACTCAGTTCACAATTTATGCGAAATCATTTCTACGTAACATGTTTTAACAACAAAAAGTGTACCAAAAACGATGTTGTGTAACACATGCAGTATGTTACTGTTACTTATAACACGTTATTGCTACTGTTAAATAACTAGTTATATAAGGTGCGGCAATTGTGAACTGGATGTGAGTCAAGGCCTTATGATATGTGTAATGTGAGTGACAAGCTTTTTTAATCGCTTTGAATTTAAATGAACTTAAATATAAAATTGATAAGAATTAATTTTAAATGGCAGGTCAATTTTCCCACCATTGTTTTGAATGTGGTAGCAACTAGAAGGCGAATGTAGGCGCAAGAAGTGAACACTGTTTTAAAAAAAACTTTTTATGAGAAGTAATAATTTTACATTTTGGTATCTAGGGTAACGACTCTATTAATTAGATTAAAATAAAAAAAAACAAGCAATCTTATGAAATTATTTCACCGATCCGCAAAATAATTACCGCTATTTCTATTTGGAATTGTGCAATTTAAATTATTTCAAACTTTATAAATATTTCAAACAAAAGTCAGGCAAAGCGGACTACTCGATCTGAGAACTAACCAACCACGTTACAGTTCACAGTTTACGTTTTTTTGTCGACGTACTCAACAAAAACAACCGTACGCCCACGTCCTTCCACAAAACCATTGACATGAAACTAAAAATCCCTTTCATTTCAGAGATACGAGCCTTACGCGATTCAATACGAGCAAGCCGTTATCCGCAAACCACTTCGGGAGCACGAGAAGCCCCAGGACCTTCGCAATGTACCGGGATCCCCTGGGATAGACTATCCTATCTACCACAGCGTGCCTGAGACCAGCTTCTCGTGCGCTCACGTCCCCGTCCACCCTGGGATGTACGCGAATGTTGAAACTGGCTGCCAAGTAAGTGGTGATATTGTTGTTTTTTGTTGTGCGCGTTTGACTGCCTCGATGGCGTAGTTGTACTACGATAGGATTACAAAGCTGAGGTCTCGGGTCGGCCCGGGTCGGGCAAAGTGATAGTGGATTTTTCTGTTCATAATCAGCCCGGAGTCAGGAATTTGTGCCCGATTTTGCGATTGACTCGCCCATATTGTGGGACGGAACATACAAGGCGAAATGTGGGGGTTCTGGGAGCACCTCTGCCTACCCCCTCTGTTCAGTGCAGTGCGCTGTGCGCAACAGACGAGAGGACAATTAGAAATTACTTATCGGATGGATTACTAATCAGCCACACAGATAATGATAGTAATGTGCGACGGACTGCCCTCCACACGATCAAATATGGTCCGGAGCGCACCAAATTCGCGGTTCGCTCCGTACCACGTTCGACCGTCTGTTACGGGTTTTATATTGGCGTGATGAAGTGGATGGGGTGGTAGGTGTTGAGGATTGCAAACAGAGTATTGTTGTAAGAGACCGATATATTTTTGGTGATCTGCTCAAAATTGGATATATGTAGATAGGCTGAATCTAAGCCTAAGTTAAGCCCGATATGCTTGCTTTTGTCACTATGGTGGGTTTACTTCCATGGTGTGTGATTGTCGCTATTGAGTGGGATAATTATCCTACCACCAGCTGAATAGCTGGATACCCACTGGTCTTCGGCTATCTTTCCTAGAAAATGAAACGGAACAAAAACACTTTTATTTCACATGTACATTATTTTTCGTTTTTTATTGTACACTTTTTAGTTTGTTCTTTAATTCCCGATGTTTTAACGCACAGCCAGCGCGGAGCCAGGAAAAAATCACAACATAAACAAGTCCCCAGAAAAAAAAAACTGCAGCATCAAAGACAAACTCATTTTCACCTTAAACGAAAACCCAAAAATAGCAGCTAAGCTACCAAACAAACACGTTATAACAGAATTTAAACGAGCACACATTTGTGAGGCCATATTTCTTGCAGCGCATTCATTAAGCTCTGTACACAGTGGTGCCATTACGGCCACTGGACACAAAGAGCGCTAAATAATTTATCGGACAAACATCTAGAATATTCCATGCGATGCACGTGCTGATGTCGGATGAGATGGATGCGATCTTGGGTGTATCCGCTGGCTGATTTGTTGGATGACACTGAATTATTAACAATCCCAGCATTTAAAAGCAATACATCGTTTATTTAATTTTGTAATTGACTAAGAATTAAGCCCTGTTTACATGGGGAGAGTTTCTCGTTTCGCAGATACGATTACATTAGGATATAAAATAGTTGCATCGTGTTAACATTTGTCAGAACACCACAATCTATGGCGGTTATGTCATGCGATAATGGCATACGATTCCCGCCGCGAAAAACTCTCCCCGTGTAAATAGGGCTTTATTAGGACCATAGTTGTTTGATGATAAGAAGTTAATGGCAAATGTCAAAAACGATGGTCGTGACTGAATCCTAAAGGCCCATTTACACGGGGAGAGTTTCTAATCTCGAATATACAATTATTGTAAGGATATAAAATTGGCATCGACTCTCATCCATTTCACAAGTGAAAACAAAATATCGAGTAACAAAGTGCTGATTAAGTAAATGACATACGAAATTGAACGAATAATTCGTTCAATATTACGTCAAAAGTCCCCCGCCCTGCCTCCCGCAACGTTTTTTCTTCTTCAAAAATAAGAACAGGGTTTGAGATTTGAACCTTATTAATTTAACCACCAAGAAAATACGCTAATTGGCAGACGATGTGGCCAGTCAGGTGATTAGTGTAATCATAGGATTAGTGTTACTGGAGCGTTGTGAAATCGAAATTTGATGTTACGGGTGACTTTAATTGATGACTAGCCCACTTCACGATTTACTTGAGGGTGGTAAATGAGCCCTCAAGACTATTAATTCTAAATATATTTTATATAAAAACACTACTGGTATGTTAATATAATTTATAATTCAAAATTTAATTTACACTTCACAATAATTTATTTATAAATGTATGTGGTTCTGGTACTTCGTATTTCATTTCCGCCACATTCGTCAACATAATTAAATATAACTGGAGCTTCGTCTGTCTAAACACAATTAGTGGCAATCCTTTGAAGCTAAACAAGGGTTGCTACTACGGCTTGTAACAGATATTACTTGCCCAAATGTTATTTATTTCATGGGACTTGATATTTTTATTTATTTAAGACAATAGGAGTTCAATGTTATATGATGTGGTACTTATTATAGGTTAATAACGAATATAATTGATATGCAATAATAATTTATAATTTAAATGTACTGAAGTTATTTTATAAGAATATGTATCCAGTAGTTTAGGATAGAACAGTCCATTCTCTTAGCAATGAGACTATATTATATTTAATATCAGAATTTATGTTGTATTCTATTCTCTATCCTTCTGTGTGTTTTTGTTAAAAAATATTAAATTTTATGATATTAGTAATTTTTTTTTAATGCAATGATCTGTACCCTAGGTCTAGTAAGGTACTGTAATACACTTTTACAAAGGTGCTCCTATACTTTTAAAAGTGTATACTGTTCTAAAAGTGTCGACTAATTTTGTATTTATTTCACTTAAATTATTATTATTTTCTAAAAGTAATTTATAAAAAAGAAATTGTCCTTGTCTTGAATTACAGAGTAATACGTAACGCATTACAGAGCTACTAGTTTTTTTTAAATAAATACAATAAATAATTTTTAATAATGTCAAACAGTCTCCGGTCCGTCGGATTCAGCGAAATTGAATAAGTTTTAAGACACCGCCATGGTGGGTCGTGACTAACCTCAAAGGATTCCGTGGCTGCGGTAATAACTTATTATTTCATTCACGTTGTAATTTACCGGGAATTAATATAACTTTCAAAACGCTGCTCTAAGGAAAATGACGGTTTATCTACTTCAATTTGTAAGCGTCCTCTGTGCGGATTTTCTCATTTACCGCTTGGTATTTTAGATTTTAAATCATTAAATTGTTTAACGGCCTCGGTGGCGCAGTTGTACCACGTATTGCAAGATTGCAAGCTCAGGTGTTGGGTTCGAATCCCGGGTCGGGCTGTGATGTTGGATTTTTCTATTCACTCACTGGTGACCCCATGAAAGTGCCAGATCTAAGAGGAGTTAACATTCTCAGTCATACGTAGAAATAATTTAAATTAATTAAATGTAATTGTAAATAAAACATTCCAAATATAATGCTGACATTAATAAAAATATCGACAAGTCTTAAGCAAACAAATCGTACAATTTAAAAGCAAATAACAAAAATTGAAATGCAAAATAATCCCAAACAAGATTCGAATGAATAAAACGAAATATATCGCCCTCATACACAAACACAGATTGTGGAAACGATTGCAACTGCATCTTGAATTATAAATTGGCTCGAAGCATGTGCTGAAGTAACCACGAACAAATGAATAAATAAAACATGCCGTTATTTGTGATTGGATTCCAAAGAACATCATGTTTTTATATTAACTCATTATGTTGAATATTTGTGTTAAATATATCCAAAACATGCAGGGTATATCCAGAATGCGACCGAACGAAGCCAGGTGGTATTCGTGACTTCAGATACAATGCAACTAAATTTTTCCCAAAAAAATGACAATTCTTTTGTTGTAATTATTTACTTATCATCATAATGGTAGAAAATACGAGTACCTCGTTTTTCCAAAATAATAATGAATACTTTTTTTATTTTTAAAGACACAACGGTATGCAAGGGTTTAAATTATAATTTTAGCAAATAATAGGGATTTACCATTCAACACTATTTTAAAAAAATGCAAAAAAAAAACCTGTCACTATGATTGAGAAATTTTTAGTAGCATAGTGTCTCTAATCACTAAAACTACCACCTAGCTTCGTTTTCGGTCGCAGTCTTGTATACCCGCTATATAATCAACTAGCGGCCCGGCCCAGCTTCGCCTGGGTGCTTAGATGTTTAGACTCCACTCCACACCAGAAATATCTTATTCCCGTTCAAACTTTTGTACTCCTGAACTCAACCTAAGTACCTACTATCCCTTTTCCTATCGTATCCCATCCCATCTCATCTGGCTCCTTTTCTTTCTGTTACATCCCGTCCCATTATTTCCCATCTACCGGTCTCATCGCGTTCGTCCCACTTTATCCCATTTCATCCCTTAATGCCTAAATAGGCATGTTGACAATTTTTTGGAATTGCTTTTATTTTGTAGATAGGCCTTGTATAAACACGAAACTACGACGAATATCATTAAAAAAATACGCAAACACAAATACTTTGCAAAATTCCTGCTAAAACTTTAAAATAAATTTAATTAATTTTATAGCGTCAACAACACGTGGTAATTATACTGTTAAAATGTAGCTTATATGACACGTTCGTAGATTTACCATAGCAGCGCCATCTATTGATTACTTACTCAACCCAGTCGAAAGGTATCGACATCTGTTAGAATCATTTGGAGTTAACAGATGATTGTGACTGTCAAATAATAACAGACAAATAATTAGCAATAAATTAAAATTGCGACTATAATTTGAGATTTAAACTATCCTATCTCTCAAGTTGGATCGAACTGCACATGGTGTGCAAATTTTATTATAATCGGTTAATTAGTTTAGGAGTCCATTGAGGACAAACATTGTGACACGAGATTTATATATATTAAGATAGTGGTAGGTACTAAGAGCGCAATCTCGGAAGGCTATTTACCAACATCACTCCATATATGGGACTGTTAGGTACTGATTTCCTTTGCGATTTAAGAAGATTGGGATTTAGCTCATGATGTCCGAATCGATGTACACTTCACTGTTAGGTATGGGAGTCAAGGGAAGAATTCGTTTTTAATGCACGATGACTAAGTGCGGAATGGTGGGACTCTTAGAAATTCTCACAACAAAATCTTGGGCCCATAACTTTCTGAAATAACTTAATATGACTAATATAACTCAACAGGGGACAAAATATGTTGGCCAATCAATAAAGGTGTTATCAGGCATCATTAACGTGTTCTATTTAAAAAATAAATTTCACATAATATGCAAAAAAATCCTTAATAAAATTAATTAAAACATGGGGAAATTCACATTATACTGGTAACAACCGCGTTCGTAACAAGGAACATGCGGCGCGACGTTTCAGAATTGTCTGAATGTGTGTGATGTTGTCAGAATATAAAAACTTTGCTAGATTTTAGGGTAATATTGATGCTAAATGTGTATAATATATATATAATACGATAATTATCTAATCGTTTATATATTTTTTCGTATTTTTTAATACTACAAATGAGGTACCCAAATGCACGTCGTGGATCGGGCCTGGCTTTTTTTGTCAAATTGTAAAGGGAAAAGGATTTTCTCTAACGGAGAATATGCAAGATAATATATTACGAGTAGTATTTATTTCGTATATAATATTAAATGTAAATATCTCTAATTTTCTGTTTTATTTTTCGCCTAATAATATCTTCCATTCCAGGCCTACCACGTTTGCCACGACGGTCGTGAGGGTCACCAGGGAGCGTCCTTCCTCTGCACCAACGGAACTCTCTTCGACCAGGCCAAGTTCGCTTGCGACTGGTGGTACAACGTCGACTGCTCACAGGCCATCGAACACTACAAGTATAAATTACTAGATATTAATCTGAATAAGCTAAGAAGAATAAGATATGTGACTTCTTTTTTTAATAATGATGAGACAAACAGGTGGTATACGTCACGCTTTTCCGTAAACAGCAAGATTTCGTAGACGGCATCGAATTCTTCTGTTTACTCCAAGACACCAGGTGCTAAGTTGGTTTGTAATGGGCTTTGAGGCTCACTAATTTGTAGCTACAACGATCTGCTAAGCGACACACAAAAGTTCCTAATTACTGCTACTAACCGACAGAAATAGATAACCCTTTGCATAAGAAGGACCAACCACATAGCAAATTTCCAATCGACGTGTCTTATGTTTCAAGTGTTCAATTTGGCTTTGGAAACTAAATATACTTTATTATAGTGTAAGTGTATATAAATCAAATCTGTGAGACCGTGTATTTGATTGTCGGGATGGGCAATCATTCAATTTGGTTTTTCAATCCGAATATTACATTTATGTGTTTGGATAAATGCCAGAACGGTTGAGGTTGGATCTGAAAAGAAGACCGGTCGTAAAATTACAAGTTAAAAGTTTAACCAACATTTGTAAAATAAAATGTATTTTCTTTTATCAAGAACGATTATTTTCGCGATATTTTGCTACGAAACAGTATAAAATCAAAACATGTAATAACTTGTGTTATTTTATCTTGATAAGTATTTTATCTTATTGCCAATTTTCAGGTTGAACGCTGATCCTCTTAAGAACCCATACGTGCCCAAACCGAAGCCAGAGGAACCACACCCGGTACACGAGCAACCTCAAGAACAAGAAGAATACTACGTCCCCCAACAAGAATATGCATCAGTCCCCCAAGAGTACAATGTCCCCCACGGAATATTCTATAGGAAGCACTAAGACATTCATCACACTGTCTTCTACTCACAGTAGATCAGCATAATCATCATCAGCCACTTTCACTTTAGTGTTATTAACATTAACCATAGAAACAAATCATTGTGATATTTCGATGCTGATTGTAAATAGATTATCCGCATAAGCAATTAAAACATCTTCATTACCTTATCCATAATTACAACTTTCATAATCATAGATATCATCTCATTTGAAGGCATCATCAGCTTTGTTCATAAGAAGTCTAACTGTTCATTCACTGCGTCTGTCGTCATGTCATCGTCATTTACATTCATATCATTAATAAGGACCATGACTAAATTAATTTATTGTAAATCACTTACATCGTTTCATGATCCATCATCACTACATCTCATGTGCCATTCTTTCATTGGTTGTATTGATCGTTTCATCATTCATATTCCATTATTTCATTCATTTTGGTCATGACGCTTCTTGTTTGGGCATAGCGACAGTAACAGATCATTTGCATTATCTATACATTCAGAAAACATGATTTTGTATTAGAGACAATGCACTGTAACTTTGATTGTTTTTATGCAAATTTCTAGCAATACTCTTAGGTGTGAAAAGTTTATTATTGTTCCGAATATGCAAAAATATCTATATTGGCAGGTATCTACATAGAATTTATTTTGAGACATTACGATGCTTGAGTTTTTATTTTAAGAACAATTCAGACATTCAGGTTGCTTCACTAAGTAGCATGGAATGCCAGATGTTGCAAACAGTTGTAAAATATTTGTAAAGTTGAATGCAGCGAGTTAATAAGTTTTAATTCTGTTAAAAGTTTAAATATTTTTGTAATGCGTCGTTCGGTTGAATTGTTATAAAAAAGAAATACTTTTGTAAATATATCTAGTTCAGATTACTTAAATAAGCGATTATTACAATAATCTGAAATGGCTAGCAAAATATATAAGACATTTTCTCAAAAGTAAATCATGGAAGGTGCACAGCACGTATCGGCCTGTCGCTAAGTCCAAACGCTCTATATTTTACAATACTCAAAGAGATTTGTGGGTAAGACTTTGTAAAATATTTTTAAGAAATAAATACATACATTTTCTTATTGTAGCGTTTTGTTTCAATTATCCAGTATTTGCTGGATTCTCGGGCTAGCCTTGTGGTGCAGGTTGCGAGGTTATTCTTTAAATTAATTTTGGAATGAAAGTTTAATTTTCGCTATTTTCTCGAGTGCTGTTTGAATTTGCAGCTTTCATGTAACCACAAAAATATTACCACATCGCGTATTTACATTGTATGCTTTGATTAGTATTTTTATTTGCAAGCTAAAAATAAATAATATTATATATGTATTATATATATGTGATATTTGTTCGATGGAATTACTCATGAAGATATTATGATAACTCAATTGAATAAGCTCATAAAATAATTGAAATAACTCCATCGTCACTTGATTCTTTGCAAAATAACGTGAATTGAACAAAAAAAACGCACTTGAATTAAAACGGAGACATAGACACAACAAACAGCTAATAATTAATTAAAGCTGGACAGTGTATGAAATAATCGCACGTCTGCGTTGTCCGTCTGGCTGTCACTTCATAACAGCACGTGCTCAATAATTGACACCGAAACAATGCCCGGTTCGTATCTGGCGCGAATGAAATAAAAATAGCGCGGGGTATACACTACGCTGCTACGGACAGACTACGCTGCTACGATGAGGCTACGCCCCTACGGTAAGACTACGCTGCTACGTTGAGACTACGTTGCTATGATGAGACTACGTTGCTATGATGAGACTACGCTGCTACTGTAAAACAACGTTGCAATAAGTTATTATTTTTCTTTAGTATAAGTGTGGCGGGAAAGTTGCTGAAGAGAGAAATCGACGTCGCTTTATAAGCTTTGAGAATGAAGATAGTGGTAGCACGAGTAAAAGTATGAGAGGCAAATTGAAAATATCTTGATTTTATCCTATTTCAGGATTAATTTTATAATTTTTGTACTTAAATGCTTTAGTCCAATTCTGGTAGTAGTATTAATAGTTACTATTCTTGTGGTAATATAATTTGCAAGTCGGATATTGTCAGGTGTCCACCGCTCGCGAAATAATGTGAAGCTGGCGTTTTTTAGTCAGTTTTTATCCAGTAACACTTCAGAATCTTGGCGCTGTTCCCAACGGGAGCGAAGAATGCAATTACGCTGTCTCGACAGATTTTAGATGACTAATTTTGTAGGTCATTGATAAAGGGACGGTGGATGCAGTAAATTTTTACAATCCAGATTAATTGGATGTTTTTGTTTGCATACTAACCGCAAACAAAAATATGAACATCAGGTGAACCGTATGCTCGTTTGCCCCCTATAACATAAAAGAAACCATGAAACTGAGTTACCGGCCCTGAAATCGTCACTGGCGAAATTATAAGTACGTCGCCAGCTTCAGAGAGAGAATAGAGGCAGTAGGAGAAAGAGGGAGTAATAGAAAAGAATTACAACGACGTAGCTATTGATAAATTATTTATTTTTGATTTTGTCGTACCTCTACAATTGG
The DNA here is from genome assembly GCA_033459515.1 of Theretra japonica. Taxonomy (NCBI): domain Eukaryota; kingdom Metazoa; phylum Arthropoda; class Insecta; order Lepidoptera; family Sphingidae; genus Theretra; species Theretra japonica. Next base: position 13,598,699 of record CM065939.1, on the reverse strand, counting down.
GGTGACCTGTTCATACTTCTGATTATGAATGACTATAGAGTAAGTTTGCTTGAGCACATAGAAGTAAGCTTTTGAATTATTTAAAAATCTCAATCAATGTCATTTTTAAATTCTAGAAAGTTATTTTACGAGAGAAGCAATCAGTCCTTTCTTTTACCTTTCCGTTGGATGTAAACCACTGCGTTTTTAATCTGAATTATTCTTCTTCTTCTTTCGTGTCAATGACTCATGTGATAAACTTTTATATGAACCTTTACAGTTTTATAGTTTCCCGGCCCAGTAATCTGAATTATTTATCTGCGTTGTCTGCAAATGTGCTCCAAGCCTTACAAGTGCGAGTCACAATGGCAATTGATCGCGTGTTGTTGATGACGAGTGAGATAAAAAAATGAACGCCGAAAAAAGCGCACAGTTCATCACGGCGGCATGTTTCATTTGCATTATTATTCGGATGGCGTGGACTAATCAACCAGGTTAATGAAAGAGAATATGCTAGTGAATTTGAATGACGTTGCTTTTTGATTTTGGCTTAACTGTGTCAGTTTTCATTAATAATATTGGGGGATAAACATGATGCAAGAAGTGAAAGAGAGATATAGATGGAGAACAATGTAGGAGATGGAATGAGAGAATAAGGAGCAAAGGGTACTAAAAGGGATTATTTATCGGGTAAAAGTATTCATTTTCCGGTTGATATTGTTAGCTTTAAAGGTACTCATGGGAGGCGATAATAATATTACTTATAATCACATTTACTCATACTCTTCTACCCTAAAAACACTGGGACGTATTTTCTCTACCACTAAAAAATTAAAGTCGTTTCACAGTTTGCGTTAAGACATTACTCTTAGGAGCTATCTGGATCTGCTTGTTATACGACTTGGAGATTCTTAGAATGGTGTTAAAATATATTCGTCCACCAGCTCATAGATACTTTAGATCGAATGAGCCCAAAACCCTACACACAACGTACAAAGAGACCAATTTCCATTGTGAAAAATACGGATAATATAATGATACATGACGAATGAGTGACCTAAAAACATTTATCGACCGTCGTTACCCACCGATCGAGTACCATTTGACAGCACCCAACGCTCGCTAACTTTTGATTATTTAAATACAAACACGTGAAACAGAATACCGCAGAGTGGGCCTTTCATTAAAGTTCGCTTGTCCAGTACAATTACAGCCGGCAGTCGCGGTCGGAATGATATAAATAAAATGTAATTTATTAAAACTCTAAAAGCATTTGTGCGATTCCACTGACGGCTGCGTAATGAGCTTGTGTTCATTACATTGCGTTTATTGTTGCACTTATTGTGTATTTTTTGGTATTGTTTTGCTCACTGAATGGACTGATCGGATTATTTTACATCATTATCCAGATAATGAGTTCGGGTCTGTTGCAACGGTTTTTGTCGTGAATGAAATCAATTTGTGGATCGGTGTGATAAGCGGCTTATTATAAATGAAAACGACACTCTATAGGGAATTTCTTATGCGCTCTCGAACTTAAAAATAAATACACCCATCAGTCACATACATGACATACAGACTCTACACTAAGATCGAGTCTGTGTCGTGGGAATCAGAAAAAACGAGAGACTTTTCGATCTCACTAGCACTCAGACCCAAAACAAATACCTGTGGATCACACAAATATTTGTCTCGATGCGGGATCTAACCCGCAGCCTCTCGTTCCACAGCCGGCACCTAACCAACAGTGGCCACGGAAGCTAAACATACTTTGTGAATGTCTTAGGGAAGCAGTAAGGTAGTAGTTATTAGACAAAGCACGTATTGCTTAAAGATAAACCCTTTCTTTATAGTATTCTATAAGAGTTTTTTATGTGACTTGCACTAACCTTTTTCTAGCAGGAAAGCCATTCAACCATCCTATAAAATTAGAACGATGAAGGATATTAATATTAACGTTAGTTTTAAAGGAAATTCAAACATGATTTAATTAAAATCGCGTCAAAGTTACCATTAAAACGAACGCAACAGGATTAAATGAATATTGGAAAAACTGTGTGTACCCCACTTCGAAGCACTCCTCGTAGCCTGAAGTATTTCAATTAATTGAATTAAATTTTTGCCTCGCACCGATGAACAAACTTTCATTTGAAAATTATTAATATGGAAATTTGCTGTCGCCATTGATTCATTTAAATATTGTGCATATTGGGATTATTTTTTTTAACGGATTGTGTTCGAGGTCCGGTTGATTTTTCAATTTTGGTAGTTGGGTTTGTGTATATGTTATAATTTGATTTGGGAGGTCGTATTGTAAGGTCTATATGTATAATTATCTGTGGTGTTTAATATCAAGCTCTTTTTTTATTTATTAATAACAAAAGAATAAACTTATGAGCTACTAGAATGTAATGCAAAATTGTACAAACAGTTTGACTGCGGATCAAGTTTTACATTTAATAATACATAACGGCAAGTTGGCTGAATAATAATAGGTCTTATTAGTGTATGATATTATTAGTAATTTTATTATTTAGCTACATCATCATATTTATATTTTCCTCCGCTGTCTTGCAGGAGAGTGAATAAGTATTTGGTTTTACAAGAATTACTTAATTATTCACTCTGCTTCATGGGGTCCCCCTGCGTATTCTATTGATTAACTTTGTTTTTTTCGGGGTACTCGTCATCTTCAACCACAGGGGGTCGACTGCTGAATATACGACTCCCCATAGGATTTCTATCAATAATGGTATCTGTATTTATTTTATTTATTTAAAAAGAAAAGAAAAAGAACCAATATAAGCTTACAGTGGAAGTACACCAAAACGCTTATATGATAATTATACAGAAATAATAATAATACAAAAAAAGAAATAAAGATAATGTTACAAGAAAATAATAAAAATCGCAACAATTAGTAACGTGTAGTAGACACATACAGAAAATTTGCAAATGTATACACATTGTTATACATGGTGTGCACTCTGTCCACAAATATATCAATTTATATGTCCTACTGCAGGGCATGGGCCTACTCTACAATCTAGAGTACGATTGAGAGGGGCCAAGCCACATAGTTCACCACGCTGGCCTAGTGCGGATTGGCCAACTCTACATAATATCGTAGAAGTATTTTTTTAATTCGCCACGGTATGCAGGTTTTCTCACGATGTTTTCCTTCACCGTTAAAGTATAACCAATGGTGTCATACGGATATTTCCAATTTACAAATCTCAATCTGAAAAACGTAGTAAAGAACCATTCAGTATACGAGATACAATCTCTGATGCATCTTGTAAATTAACGAATCTTCACTAAAAATGTTCTAAACCCGTCAATTTTTAACACACTTCTCAAATTAGAGGCGAACGTAACAGGATGTTGCGGCTACTAGAAACCCAACGAGCCTACAGGGTGTTGTAAAGCGGCGGTAAAGTGACGTCACGGGGTACTCTCTCATAATGCCCTGCTAAATTAAATATGAAACCTGGTATTAGGCGTGACAGGGAAACATCTGCTCATTACAAAGAGCCGGGGATTTGTTGTTCATTTGTTATATGGAGTTTTTGTTTTGTAAATTTGTGATTTTCATTGCGCAGCTTGTTGGTTTATATTGCCTGTTAACTCATACATTAGGGAAGATGGAAAGGCTCGCATTTATGTGTTTAGCTTATGGATGGGTAGGGAGGGAACAGTGTAAAGTCTATTGTGTTGTGTTGAAAGCCTCTGTAGAGCGGTTTCTTGAATCAGGAAAAAATATGTGTGTGATAAAACTGTAGAGGGTCTGGGTGTTGTGAACCTAAAAAGTCCGGTAACTTTTAGTTCTTACTATAAAAGAAAGGCATCTTATTTGCACTTTTGGGACAACGAAAAATCGTTTGAATTTTTTTTTATTTAAAGGTATACTTTATTCCAATAATGTTTAAAAGCTTCTTTTCATTAGCCAAATAACGCTCCAAAAGTACACAGCGTATTGTGAAAATTGCGTCCAAAAACCCCAATGAACCATCACAATACCCGAAGATTTATCTCATTGTTTCAATCACTATATTTGTGCAAAAGGCAATAAACGTTCAATTTTCCACACGGCACACCATTCGTTTCGGGCAATTGATTCCATAGAAACCCACAGGGCATGTACTCTTTATCACACCCATAAAAATAGTGGGATGAACCAAACAAGTCTATAACGTCTTACTAAATGAATAGTCTACGGAGGGCCATAAATAAGGCCGGCGGTACACTGGCGAGCAGATAAGCGGGAATCTATTGTGCTTATACGGCACTTGGTGGACCTGTGCCCTTATTGTGGAATTTATCGCTTCACCTGGGAGCAATGGGAGTGTGTAGCGAGCCTAATGTCGGTTCGTCGACGTGGATTTTGCTTTGATGTTTGTGGATGGCTTTGGGAATTTGGTAGTGGAGGTTTTTGTTAGTTGAATTATGCTTTTATTTTTCTTTTTAATTAACTGAGGTTTTAATATTATACTAGCATGAGAAAGCGAGTGTAATCGACGGGATGGTAAGTGGTAGGCTAGGTATAGCATTGAAGAGTTTTGCTTGACAATCGTTACAAGTATGCCACCTTAATAAATTGCTCATATACTTTTTTTGTATAGCATAGGTCAGGCAAACGAGCAAGCAGGTCAACTGATGGTAAGTGATCACTGCCGCCCATGAACATCCACAACGCTTGGATCATGGATGAGTTGCCAGCCCATGAGATCAAGGAGCAGGAAGGAAAAGGATGGGAAGAGGAAAGGGGTCTTGGACATCCGCCATATTTAATATATCTGAGTTAGTATTCTATCATCATTATCTTCAACTTGAAAAAGTTTATTATTTAAAATAGGCCTTTCATAAAGGGTTTTATTGCATACAAAAATAACTGTGACATCTATCAGCATGTCTACCCTATCAACAATCTCAGATAATTTAAGCAAGAAAAATTGGAACTCGAAATTCTCAATTTTCCAAATGAAACATTCCTCTCGCGTTGGTGAATCATTTGGCGCCGCGCCGACACTCGTAGATCATGTCGTATTAGGCGATTATTTCAAATTAAGCACAATACACGCGACAGAATTGAAGAGCCTTCCTTCTCCACAATACGTATATTAATAGAGGCGCATAATCCTTGTTACACTGAGGCTTTAGTGGTGAGATGTGGCGGTGAAAATTACACTTTTTCTCTCTCTCTTCAGACGCAGGAAGTCCATTGCTGAACATAGGTCATAAAATTAGACCTTGTGGCTGAAAAATTCGCATACCTACTATATGTTTGGGCTAGCATCCTGAACTATGGCATAATTAATACATGCAATGCATATGACATTATTTAGTTATATAACTCCAATTAAGACATTTTGTGAAATAGAAATATTAAAAAAACTTTTTGTGGCTATTGTGAATTATTGCTCAAAATGTTGTACCAGGCGCAGTTTGACTTCATGATTTCGCGTTTCGTGTTTCATAAAATTTGTTTATTAACACATAAAATTTTTGTTTCCAATTTAATTAAATTTTGTCTTATTTGACTTTCACTCTTTTCGTAGAAGTGAAAGTCGAAGTACAACCCGCTGTCTCTTCCAACGTGAGTCGTTGTAGGGCGGAGTGAAGCTTATTAATTTCGCAGGATGCCGCTAAGAGGATGATCTGCGGTAATTAGGGCTGCACATTGTGGGTGTACGTGTCAGGAAACTGCTTCACAAGACGAGCTTCATGTACGAACAGGTTGGGCGTATGACGCTTTTACTTTTGGGGAGTGTGATGTTGGTTTGATGTTGGTGTAATTTGCTGTAACATGAACGTGAACGTCTTTAAGGTTGAGTATGTTCAGGTTATGGTCTTCTACGTAGGGTTACCACCTTTAGGTAAGGGTTGCTACATAATGTAACAAAGTGTTTTAAACCAGAAGAACAAGGCGAGCAGGTTTTTTGCTCCATGATAAATGTCCCTCATACCAATGAAGATGTCAAAGGCTAGACCCAGGTTAAATGTCTGACTTTTCAGTCATCAATATGGTGCTAGTCTTTGAATTATGAATATAAACAGGGTTATGAAACCTGTAAATTATACAGATCTTTATAAGAAATCGGCACTAGAGCAGCGTGGTAGTCTAACTCATAAACCCTCTCATTACGAAACCCTACGTCAAATCAACGTTCGTGCTCTCAAAATTGTTTATATAGCTTGAGTATTGTTTATGTTACATCTCGATTGCGATACGAAAATAAGATAAATTCACTCACGGTTGCAAAATTAGTTCCTGTTACGTACGATAGCGGCGCTGTACAAATATCATACAAAAATTACTTGATTACGTACAAATACTTTTTCTTCAGCGTTTCGTTAAATCTTTCGATTGTATTCGTGAGTCCTGTGCTAAGCCTTATGTTAATAGTCTTAAAATAATACGCTAGAAACTTCAAAATAACCCAGTTCCTACAACCTGAAACACGTGAGCGTCACAAATTCATTAGCCGGCACAATAGCTGTTTATTTGTACCGGGGGCATATACATTACCAATCCCGTTTATCGTCGGTCTTAACTAGAAGATATGCATCCAAGAGCCTCCGAATACAGCCAGAATTAAGATGCTTTATCTGCAAGCTAATCACGTAAGGCGTGGAAATTACTGCGGGCCGGATTAAGTGAATTTGAATGTGCATGATATGTTTTGTATGGGGAAAGGACGTATATATCACGTTATATTTGATATGTATAGGGTACATAAATAATAAATTATTTATAAGTACCCGCCTATTGTACATGTTTCCTACTTGGCCAATAAATGACAGTTCGCGATAGTCTGTGTTTCATTGCATACATTACAATATTCAGCTACAGAAAATCTACTGCTGAACATTTGCTTATACGTAGGACTACTGTATCGACCCAAATACGTCCCACTGCACGGCACGACCTTCCTCTACAATCGAGAGTGGTTAGGCCATATAGTCCACAACGCTGGCCTAGTGCGGGTTGGCGGACTTTACATACCATATGAATTCTTGCGAATTTATATGCTACTCTCGATTGTAGAGGAGGCCCGTGCCCTGCAGTGGGACGTATATAGGCTGATACAATACAAAAAAATACGTATCGTTTGACGTTTCATGCTTTTCAACTGTGTACCGATACATTTTTCGTAAAACCATGGAATTATGCTTTTTATACATGAAAAATATTATTGAATTAGTGAGTTGCGCCTTTACAAACAACTTAGTTTAAACTTGAAAAGTATGAAACGTCAAAGCCTACCTATTTAGTTAGTAGGATTTTAGTTGTTCTTTCGCAAATACAAGAAATTGAAGGGTAGTTTAATATAATCATATCTACCAGTTTGTTCCATGAATTTTTAGTCTTGTGAACGCCTTCAAAGGTGTGGCGCCTGGTCCGCCGCTATGTAGTGTGTGTGTTGGTGGAAATTGTAGTGCACGTGTTATTCTCTAATATGCTACTGAACCCATCGACCTCAATCGTCAAACTTCGGGAGCAAGAATTCGGTAAGTGGAGTGGTAATATATGTGGATTACCTTTCATTGATTGTAGTTTTCGTCGTGATTAACTATCTGTGCGTATTATAAATCACCGAGCATCTCCAAAAGAAAAGCAACAAATTCAAAATTCTATCAGAAATAAATATGCTAAACCATTTATAATATTAACGGCCTTTTTCGTAGACAGTTTTAAAACCTATTTTAGTTATTAAATTTTTTGTCTCTCTAATGGCTTTTGAATTCTGTTTGAGCGAAGAAGACAAAACATTCGATATGTAAAATAGGCTTTAAAACTGTCTATGAATAATGCCGTATTTGTGTCGTAATTTTTGGATCTCTGCTAAACTGAGGTCTCGGGTACGAATCCCGGGTCTGGCAAAGTGATGTGAGATTTTTCTATTAATTATCAGCCTGGAATCAGGAATTTGTGTCCGATATGGCGATAGGCTTACCCCCTATTACATCGAGGGACGAAACAACACCTATACAACCTCTACCTATCCCTTCTGGGAGAAAGGCGTGCGTTTATTAATGCATGTAATTGGATCTCTGAACGGGAATAATTCCGACAGAAATAATACAAAAGCAAAGCCAATGAAATCAATTCCAGACTTCAAATAAAAGTCTGGAAAACATTCCAAAGGAGTGGAGACAACAAAGGATCGTTTGGCGCAGCCAAGGCGCAATCTAATTTGGTGTTAATTAATATTTTTATTAAATAAAAACGAGTAAAACGCACCTCGGTTTAACGTTGCAGTAGTTTTTCGAAGGGAAATTAAATTAAATATTTGACGGTTCTTTCATCAATTCGATACGTTAATTTATTGAGGTTAAAAGTTTTACGTTTGAGTAGTTAGTTTTTATTATTAGGTCAGCGTGGTGGTATATGGCCTAAACTCTGTCAAACGTACTCTCGATTGTAGAGGAGGCTCGTGCCCTGCAGACGTATCGGGGCTGATACAGTACAGTACAGTATTATTATTTTTTGCGATTTTTTAAATAACTGTCTAAACGACTATTGTAGTTACTTTCTGGTAGGTTTGTATTGGTCTGAAAATTTAGCATGTGCCATGTTATAACCTAATAAGATAATATTATTTAAATATTTCTCAAATAGAAATATCAGTGTTTCTTGGTTGTACTTCGTTGTAAATATTGACTTCCATTTGAGGCAAACATCTGTTTGATATACCAAACATTACTGGCATCATGATTATTTTTAACATCAAGTGATCAAAATAGATCGGATCTTTGTATGACGTCTTTCTGTACAATGGACGCCCACAGCGACCCGGAAAAATGCTGTTTGACTTTATCGAGATTATTTCGTTTATTGTAAACCAGAGCAATTTTATGCTTCACTTTATTAAATCATCCCCATCCCCTATTTTAATTAACGAAATTAAGTGCCCCAAGGCAATGAAATTGTATTTTGATTATGTAAGCGGCAAAAAGTAAATCTTTATCGTTTCTTAAGGCTGAATTATGGCAATCATGTTGAATTTATTGTTGCGAACGAAAATTGTACACAAACATGAGGCTGCAAGGATATTCCTTGATGAATTTGAAGATGTATTCTTATAAATTTATTTATTTGCTTTATATACCAAAAAGTATTCAGACGGACTAAATGCCAGAGGCATTCTATTATAGTCTACCTTTGGGTGAAGCAGAGATGGAGCAAAGCAGGTTTATTTTACATTAAGATGAAACAAAAAAAAAATCCTTTTTAAGTACTACTTTTGTATTTTTTTTATTGACAAGTGCGATGCGCAAGGTGATAAATGTAGCAAGAAGTTTTTTGATGAAGGCCGCTTCGATATGATGGTCGCTGTCCTAGTAGAAATATTTCTGTCCTTGCAAATATCCTTCTAGTAGAAAAATGCACGCCGGTTCACCACTTCATTACGTTCCCATTTAAAAGAATCCTAGGGAACCCCAAAAATCCCTTAACTTTATTAGTCTTTTAATTTCCTCAATTTTCGATGATGTTATTAAAGATCAAACATTTAAGCGCAAGGTGATAAATGTAGCAAGAGGTTTTTTGATGAAGGCCGCTTCGATATGATGGTCAATATCGTAGTGGACATATTTCTGTCTTTGTGCAAATGTCTTTCTAGTAGAAAAATGCACGCTGATTCATCTCTTCATTACGTTCCCATTTAAAAGTATCCTAGGGAACCCCAAAAATCCCTTAACCTTATTGTTCTTTTAATTTCCTCAATTTCGATGATGTTATTAAAGATCAAACATTTGCGAGGGCCTACATTATCCTCGCGATGTTAATTTATTACTTAATGTTCCGGTGTAATTTTAATCTTTACAAAAAATATGTACAAACACTGAATAATTCTTCGGAATTTTCGGGTAAAGTGTTTCTAGGAGTTATTGCTCGTTTAGGCAGACAAGCTAGCGGCTCGATTAACGGTAAGTGGTCACCGCCACTCATGAATTTTGACACTTCCAGAAACATAGCAAACTGCTGCCTATTATGAGGCAAAGTAGACCTGATTTAATCAACACAAATAGTATAAAATTGGCGTAGAACATAGCATGTTATACAACTGAGGATCAAATAATCATCATTGTTTTTAATTTCAAATTGTAACCGCTTTTTTTATTGCAGTAAATGGATGCTCGTCTCACCAGACGAGCATGCCATTCGCGTGATGGTAAGCGATACGACCGCTCATGAACAGTAACAAAACTAAACAACACCATAAATTACAAAACAATGCTTGGCATTCCACTGCGCTCGCCATCCTGAGACATAAGATGTTGTCTCAATATGTCCAGTAGTTACTTGGCTACAATGTCCTTCCAATCGGAACACAACAGTGCATTTACACTGCTGTTTGATGGGAAAAATAGACACTGCGGTAGTTACTACCTATCGAGGCGGTCTCTCACATATGAGAGACCTACCACCAGTAAAACTCAACTTTATTTATGATCCGAAAAACGTTATAAGATAAATGATTATTGTCACTTGGACATGTTGTTGTTGATAAAGAAAGTGGATAGATGCACTGCTGACGTAATAAGTATCTGAGCAAAGTTGTACCTAGTACATACATGTACCTACATCTAATTATAAGCATATTAGGGCCCTTCCGCCGTAGCGTGAAGAGCATCTCAGCGGGCGGGCATGATTGTGTCGAATGGCATGAGACTACCGTCTGATGCCACTCGATACTCTGTCTGAACGGCATTAGCACTTACCATCAGGTGCAATGCCGTCACTGTGCCGTGCCAGAATAAAAAAATAATAATATTGTGAACGGTGATTTTCCAAAAGTGTTTTCATTAAATTTATTTAAAATGTATGAAGTCGCATCCTGAATATTAACATTTTAATTAATTACTAATTAAGCTAATTGATTGATACGAACGTTATTATATAAAACGGTCAATTTATTAACAAGTTGCATCATTGATAATTATTTGTGAAATTAATTATATTTGTCATTGCACAGTGTTAATAGTATTACTACATATTCACCTCTTATACAACATTAACCTAGTTATTAACGAGTTCCATTAGTGGGAACTGATTTTCTTTACGAGCTAATCTCCGTTTTTATTTCTCGACGTCGCTTCAATCTCAAAAGTATGCTTTACCCCTGATAGAAATACCACGGCAAATGCGCCAGTACATACAGTGATGCATTGTTCACACTGCTTTTCTTGATAATACAGGGTATATCAAGACTGCTACCGAAAACGAAGCCAGGTGGTACTTTTAGTGGCTACAGACACGATTCAATAAAACTTGGCAAAAAAAACGCGACTAATTTTATTTGTAATGTTTTAAATATCATTGTGTTTGAGTGGTAAATCTATAGTTTTTGCTAAAATTATAATTTAAAGCCTTGGGTACTATAGCGTCTTTAAAAATAAAAGGGTGTACATTTTATTTTTGGGAAAACGTATGTGTTGACCACCTAAATACAGTGATAGGAAAAAAAGTCGTCGCTTTTTTTTTGTAAAAATGTTTGTTCAATTGTGTCTAAAGTCACTAAAACTACCACCTGGCTTCATTTTTGGTAGCAGTCTTGATATAAGTACATTCCTCTAAAACTCTCGACCCTATCTTTTAGAGTGTGTAAATAAAGTTTTATTTTTATTTTTATTATTTTTTAAGAATAATGAAACAAACTTGACGTTTGTTATATATTACAAATCGTAATCATCGTAATTTCACACGTCGAATTTTCTTTATCTAAAAGAAGGTTTGTTAATTTCCAGAGCAACGAGAGAGAAGCAAGAACATTCATCGGCACTACAGCTTCTTCAGAAACAGTTAAACATCCTACCAGAGGCTCCTCAACACTGCGATTCCAGGTAAGTGATCTGTATTCCATAGCTTTTCGGTTTTATCCGCTACGTCTATAGCAATATAAGGAATACCATATACCATTATATTACATTGACGTATGTATGTATCTTGTTAAACCAAATTTATTCGGATAGATTTACATCAGATGCGTCTTAAATTTGATCTGGGATTGCGCAATCGATCTTGAGCATCAGTTGTGCTTCTAGTTTTATTATAATCTGTTGATTATGAGCATGGGCAGCAAACAAGCATCTACACGCCGATTCTTTTAAGAAGTTAGATCTCCTAGGCAAATTCGTGCGTATGGCTAGTAAACTTATTATGGGTACTTATATATTTTATTTATTGTAATTCTTAGAATGCAAGATAGTAATTAGGTTCTTAATAAGTACACAAAGTGAACATATTAAGAAGTAGTTACTGTAGCACTGTAGTCAACACAACGTTCTTATTTGAGTAGAACGTTTTGAGCGCGGATCGCAATCAACCACTTAATACCAACAAAGACAGGAAATGGAAGTTGGAAAGAAATCAACCCGGCAACTTCCCACTTTCTGTGTTAACAAGAAAACTATTAGCAATTATCAGTTGCCGGGCGTTTCAATCAATTTACAAGTCGAAAACAAAGCGTTTCAGCAAATACTATCGCCAATTTACAAATTCCTCCACTGCCATCTTTATTATCTTTCACGTAAAGTTCATTATTGATTGACTGAGCTGTGCAGCTGCTGTTGTGTATAGAAGGAACATGGTTCCGATCGTGACAGGCTCGCAATTTTCATCCTTTTATGGTGCCTTTTAAAATGTTACGACGGCAACGAGGCTTGTTGTGTGAATTTTTAATTTGTACCACCTTAATTGCCATTTGCATTCTTGTTTGTGTTGCTAATTGTTCTGTCTGGAATTCTTCAATTTCAACGGCGTTGGCTTTTTGGTGCGAAGGGTTACAAGCCGTGTTGTAAAAGCCACATACGGGACAGAGAAAAGCATATGTCGATGGATGGCGAAACGGAATTTAAAAAACGAGCGTAAATAAAAATTTCGCATACTTCAGAATTGGAAATTGAAAATGTATGAAATTTTGGATGAAACTATCTCTTTAATAGTGTCCTCATGAATTCATAAATAACCAAAACTCCGCAGCTTCTAAAACTAATAACATTAAAGGTACATCAAAAGTATTTTAATTAAACTTCGCAAGCAAAACTAGCATTTAAACTGAATTAATTCCGAAACATTTGTCTACTATTAAATAGCTTGGAGACTTGCTAGTTTTGAGACTTTAATGAAATATTCATCGCTTAGATTGAAACACGACAGGAGTTGATTGAAGAAACAATTGAACTGCCGATCTTGTTGCGTGGTGTTTGAGTATGGATTGATTAAGCTAACTGTAGGCTTCAGTTTTCATTATTCTATGTTATATCTTTGTTTAATTGTAGGTTGAATTAATTATAATGGATCTAAAGGTATGTGCAATGAAATAATTATAAAGTATTAGCCGACCAAAGTTGATCTCACAAGCTGAATATGAAATGCGCCTCACTTGAGTCACTGTGATAGATTACACTTGTTTACCATTGTAAACAGTGGTTGCTGTTCGGAAGGATACTAATATTCCAGCACAATCTTTAGGGTATATACAGACTTACATAAACATCTCGCCTTTATCCCAGAAGGCGTAGGCAGAGGTACAACCAGGACACCTACGTTTCACCCTGTGTGTTCCGTTCCACGATGTAATAGGGGACGAGCCTATCGCCATATCAGATACAAATTTTTGACTCTGGACTGATAATGAATAGAAAAATGCAATATAACTTTGCCCGACCCGGGATTCAAACTCGAGACTTCAGCTTTGTAATCTTAAGGGTATCCGGACATCTAATAATGCAAAATGCAATAATAACTTGCTGTTCCTTCACACCAGTTTTCTAAGAGACAGTGGCATCACGCGATCGATTCAGTCCATTCATATTTTGGTCGAAATTGGCACAAATTACGTTCTACCTCTGATACAAAGATACAAATCCAACAGTACCAAATAATTTACGAGATATATTCACAGCGTAAAAACAACATGCATACAACATCGAAACTATAAACGGAGAGTGAAAAATTTTGTTCCTGTAAAAAATACAAGTAAAAACACGCTCAAAGTATTTTTGATTTCAAACCGTTCCGCTCGGAGCAAATCTATTTCAACTGAATAGTTTATTGAAAATATTTCCACTAGCCCGTATGTTTACGTATTAATTCGATAAAATATTTGCGTGAAAACATTTGGCAGCGACTGTTCTGGATTGTGTACTTTCCTGTGTAAAAATCAAATTTATGATCACGCCTTTGTCCTTGAAAGGCAGATGTAACGAGAGCTGCCGCATTGGGTACATATAATTATTTAATTTTTAGTCCGCCAACCCGCCCTAGGCCGGCGTGGTGGACTATATGGCCTAATCCCTCTCAATCGTCTTTCGATTACAGACGAGGCCCGTGCCCTGCAGTGGAACGTGCTCATACAGACATGGGCTGATACAGATACATAATGTTAATTATTTAATTCTTTGCGGATCATCATGGACATCTTTACTATTTTAGATTCCCGAGCTGAGAAAAAAATAAAGTACGACGTTGTTGACTGAGGAAGAATTAAAATCATCTATTTTTATTTTTTTTATTTTAAACTACTAACTTTTTTATAACTATTCGAACTCCTCTTTCAAGATCGTACCACTTGTAATAGTCAACTCTATAGGTAATTAAGTCCTTTACTTAACATGATTTTAATTGTTCAGCTTTTATAGTTCGTCACCATTGTTGAATGATTAATTTACAACTTTTTTTTATTATTTACCTAAGCAGGCAGACGAGTATACGGCCCGCCTGATGGTAAGCGGTCACCACCGCTCATGGACCTTCGCAGTGCCAGGTGTCCAGCACAACAAAGTCGCTGCCTACCGTAGGGAGAGTACTCTCTTTAAACCTCGCTTAAAGAAGAAGCTTGCTTAAACAACTCATTAATAAATACTGAAATATTCCGAAAATTACGTCTGGTTAAATCAGAAAATTCTGATAAAGTCGTTAAATATTTCCGATTGGCGCGGCACGTCGGAAGTACCACCTAGTTATAGGGATTATGATGTGGCGCCCTCGTGTTCCATCACTTTCGACGTGTGATTGGGTCGTCAGGAAGAAAATCGCGCCGGCACGGAATCGATCACGCGACGAGGCCGCCACGATTGAGTGACGGAATGTCGGTTTGTGGGGCAGACGGGCTACTGCACGGCGGTGTGGGCGGAAAGTCGTATATATTTCGCTATTTGCATTCTCAGAAAAATGATATTAAAAAATATATATTTTTTCCGTAATAAAGCATTAAAAATACAGTTACAATATCTAATAAAAAATAAGCGATATAATGTATTATGCTGTTGGTGTACCATTTTAAATAAATAAATTAGCATGACTGATAGTGGTCGCGGGTTCAAATCACAAGCCACACCTGTGACTTTTGTGTACTGATAGTGAATCATCACCCACTATAACGGTGAAGGAAAACATCGTGAGGAAACCTGCATACCATAGCGATTTGCATGAATTTTTATGGTTTGTAAAGGCCGCCAACCCGCACTAGGCCAGCGTGGTATACTACATGGCCTAACCCCTCTCAATCATACTTCCGATTGTAGAGGAAGCTCGTGCCCTGCAGTACAAAGCATGATCAAAATCAAGGCGGCAAAGTAGTAATTGGAGTGCATTTATTGTATGTTTCCAAGTTATGTATTTGTAGTTAATTATCTTTTAGTTTATTTGTAAAGTAATATATCGTGTCGTTCACCAACATGCACAGTATGATTCATTTTCGTTATGGTTATAGTTAAATTTATCAGCACGTCTTAACGATGATGTCAAAGACTAATTTGCTCGTGTATTATAATCTTTGAAAAAATAATAGAAAGGAACAATTCATTCCATTTAACTTAATCATGGCCTGAATCCAAACAAAATTTAGATATTTCAGAAAGTACAAAAGAAAAAAACATCCAGAAACTCCTACCAAATTTCCGTCTCAAACAGAAAAGTGTCCCGTCTACAACAACCAGGAATGCGTCCGTACAGACCCGATTCGATTCACACCCGGATATTGAGGAGTGACAGGATTTTGAAGAAGTGGAAATCAAATGTTAGCTTTTAAGTTTGTTGATACATGTAATCACGGGCGCGGCGGGAAACGGGCGGAAAACGCTTTCCGCTTGTTACGCTTATTGCTTCTTGATGTTTTGCTTATGGACTTGGTTTATTTGCGTCAATGGGTATTTGGCTGGCGTTTTTTTTGTTAATAAGCAGAAGCATAAAAACAAAATATGCGATCAAAAAAATGTTGGCGCGTATTCATAATAATTATGAACCTAATAATTTTTTAGTTTCCTTGCGACAAGAGTATCTATTTCTTTTTAATAAAATTTTATTAGTGATATCGTTTACTCAGTAGTGAAAAGGCCTGGCCTTTCACATGTTATGTTTTGTAGTTGGCTGTGATAAAGAGGCGGCCGGCTTATAAGCGTCGGAAAATACACAGCATTATGGCAAAAAATATCAAGAAAAATCGTTTTAGGTCTATTTATTCAAACCTTGTGTACCAATTAGCCTACTAATTCATGTAAATACAACTAATCAAGCTTTAACGTCATTAAAAACCAACTGCAGAAATATTCGCATAATTCACAGTATACCTGCACACGGAACAATAATCGAAAAAGACATTTTTAACCCATGCATTATTTACATGAATTAACCATGCTAATTATTTCCACAGCACAATGGAACGTACAGTAAACAATGGCTCCGGAATAATTGTATGCGATCACACGCGAGCGCGAACGTTGTTAAACTCAACACATTATTTATTCGTATTAACATCACGTGAGTATGAAACACATCGAGTTATTGAAACCGGGGACAAACATTGGCACTCGATGGTATCGTGTCACAGCATACATATTAATTTCAGGCTTCATTCAATACCAACAAGCGGTGTCGAACGGGTGAACGAGTCGCGCTCGCGCCGCGCTCGCGGTGAGCGTGCGCTGTGACGGCTGGGTTAAGACATGGGAAAATGTACCATTTTATTACAATTAAAATCCCAGTTCAAATACCAGGGCATACCTCTGGCTTTTCAGAGATATGTGTGTATTGATAGTCAATCACTACGTACTTTAACGGTGAAGGAAATCATCGTGGGGAAACCTACATACCATAGCGATTTTAAAGAATTTCTACTTTATGTTAGGCCGCCAACCCGCATTAGCCCAGCATGATGGACTATATGGCCTAACCACTCTCAATCGATTCTCTCGATTGTAGAGTAGGCCCATGCCTAGCAGTGGGACGTATATGGGCTGATACAATACAATACAATATTACAATTAATATTAATATAAGTTTTATAAATAGAGCCTTGCTGAGGCCTATATTCAGCAATTGACCTATGTTGGAACCTATGTTCGTCTGTCTATCTTGTGGTTGCACGGGGATCGCGTTCACAATTCGTGGAGTACCCTTGATAACTTTTTGGCACGGTCAAAAATCTGCTACTCCAAAAAAGAAATCACTTTGCAAAGTGCAGTAATCATCAACAAGACTGTTATCAAATGTTGTCTCAAATATTATCATACGATGCCAAATCGCGAGTGATGATTTTCTCTGCTGAAACATCTCATTAGTACAGTATCAAAAACTACTCCACTGTCAACAAAAATCACTGTTTTGATTGAGTTATTATCAACGGTAGGCGTTTTTCCGGTGCTGTGTATATTTATTTACCACCGCAATGTCTATTTAACCCGCCAAACAGAAGTTTAAATGCACTGTTGTGTTCCGGTTTGAAGGACATTGTAGCTACAGTAACTACTGGACATACTGAGACTTAACATCTTATGTCTCAGGATGGCGAGCGCAGTGGTATGCCAAGCATCGCCATACATTGGAATAAAAAAAGCATTGCTTTGGAATTCATCGTGTTGTTTGGTTTGGCTACTGTCCATTAGGCGACTGGCATGTTCGTCTCGCTATTCATCGCAATAAAAATCGTCGTAAAAATAATCGCAACTCGCTTCCTCTCCCACCTCGGGTCAAATCCGTTTTGACAGGTAGTCGCGTGTCTCGTGCAGGCGCCTTCAATAATTTTATGCATGAAATTTGCTTGGTGCTAGGTGTATTTAGTTTAAGAGCCATCGGGGGACGGGTGTCGGCTCCTTTACTTTACCGCCGCCTTAATGAACTCAACTCTTATATTTGCGCGTCTTTATTATGTTTGCTTCGGAGTTTGGTCGATTGGTTTTGTATGCCCGACTGTAAAGTATTGGCAAAACTCTGTGAAATTCGGGGAAAGCTGCGTTCAGAAGGGTATTTCCTGTGAGTATAGTGATGCCTTTGTATGTTCGTCGACTCGCTGGTTTGGAGGCTGGGGTTCTGAACTTTGTTATTGTAGGTTCGGTGGCCAGGTTCGGCAATGCACTTTAAGTATAAGAGAAATATAGTTTGGTTTTGGATATCTTGTTGCGAAGATTTGTATTGTCCATGCGCGCGTAACATCATGGCAAATAATTTGAAAACATAAAATACCGCTGAGCTTGTATAGTATTTGTTTTTATAGTTATGCCCTTATTCTGCATAACTTTTCTTGGTTGCATGCTTTAGGTATTATGCATGCAAAACAAAATAAAAAAAAATTCTTAATCTAATCCAAAGCTTCGAAATCATCTCTGAATAATTTAATACAGTCATTTGATTGTTTGTCTTTAGATTCCGGCACAAATCTTGAATCACAGAACATATACATAGCTAAAATTACTAAAACATAGTTAATGAATGCACACAAAAGTAGCTACCAAATACCACGATAACATCCCTAAAACCACGGAAACCGAAACACAAATTCTAAATCCACAACCGCAAGCCAACAGAGAGAGGTATTTTAATATAAAAATACCAGTTAGTTCCTGTCGGTTTGTTTATAAACCCCGCGGGAAATGAAGTGCTAACTTCAAGAATTTCATATCGCTGAAAAGAAAATTTTCTGTAATTGAAAAGGAAATGAAAAGCCCGCACCAAATTGCCGCGAGTTCAAAGGAACGTGACATCTGTGTTTATATTGCTCGCTTAGAATAACTCGCGTAGAGGATATTGTGTGCCGCTTGTTTAATACAGTGCAATTAGTTATTATTGAGATTTCGGATTATGGATTTTTTTGGTTCAATGAACTTGTATCATTTTCAGCCAGACTATGTCCACTGCTGAACGTACTCGTAGGTCGCATAAAAAATATATCTTTCGGCCTTATTCGTAGACAGTTTTAAAAATATATTAATTTTGAATTTTCGCTTACCATTGTAATAAGGTCGCGGGACGTCGCTGGATGCAAGCTGCCTCCAATAGGTCACTGTGGAAATCATTATGAGAGGCCTATGTTCAGCGGTGGACTTCCTTTGGCTGATGGATTGTAATGGCCAAGCTGTCAGCTATACAAACATGTGATTTTTTTCATGGAAAACTCTTGTGTATTAAATTAGGACTGAAACCATAAGAACGAAAATATTTCGATTTATTTGATGAGAAGTATATTTTAGTGATCGAATGTTTTGTCTGTTTCGTTCAATCTGAATTCAAAACTCGTTAGAAAGGTACACAACTTTCGATAAATAAAATAGGTTTTAAAACTGTCTATGAATAAGGCCTATGTGGGATAATTCGGTTCGAATATGTGCGTTTGGGATGAAAAATTCCAATTTGCTTTTGATACAAGATTCGCTTTATGCTGCGGGAACTGTATATATGATTGTTGGTCTGATTTTCCTTTGACGTAACGAGGTACGATGTTTGTAGATAGATATGCAGTGTATTACTAGCAACGAACTGTGTTGGTTGATACTAATGAATCTATACTCTGCCTCTTCAGCCATAGGAAGTTCAATGCTCAACGTTATAATATAATCGGTTATTGACCATGAAGAAACTTATGACTAGTCGTGTTAATAATCATGATTACTTTTTTAAAGTAACTCAGATGTTTTTCTCAACAAATCCCCATACACATACCTAGCAACCCACCTATGTTAATGAAAATATTTTTTTTTTTTTTTTACCAGCATTAACCTGCATACCAGAAAGAAAAGTGAAAAAAAAAACAAGCAAACGCATTTGCGTTGTAGATCCCGACAATGCCTTGAAACCCATGCACAAAGAGCCAGTCGTCAACTTTCAGGGCAGTGTGTCAAAAACGCTTCAAAGCGAAATTGTCGGCGCTTTGTACGCGTCAACACTCTCACATGCAAATCCTGTCGCGTTCTCATTTGCATCCGTGTCGCAGTACAGGATTGTGTTCAAAAGTCACGTGTTTATGGGCTAATGACTTGATTGTACTATTTTAGACCTTAGGCTGGGGGCTTGTGTAATTCAGGGATTTCATACATACATAAACATTACGCCTTTTTCCCCGAAGGGGTAGGTAGAGGTGCCACCAGGACACCCACGTTTCGCCTTCGAGGTATAAGGTGCTGTTGAGGTTTATGGTTTATGTGTGTGTAGGCCTTATTTATGGAGAGTTTTAAAACCTATTTTAATTATCGAATGCTTTGTCTTCTTCGCTCAAACAGAATTCAAAAGTCGTTCGAAAGGGGCAAAACATTTAATAACTAGAATAGGTTTTAAAACTGTCTATGAATAAGACCGTTAATGTATGTGAGTCGTCGGTAATACGTTTACTTCACGATTATCATCAACAGCTCTATTTTATCAGAGGATGTTAATCCTGTATCTTGAAAAAATATTACATGTTACAGCTTTAATTTTGGGGACGATATCAGGTCTTAAAAAACCGAATTACTTGTACCACATATGTTGGTAGAACCACGCTGTTGTCAGCATGAATGCATGACTCAGCATGTAAGGGTAGGCTCGTCCGGGGTAGTACCACTGTCTTACAGGAGATCAACGTGAAGCGACAGCTTTACTGTCGCCTTTCGTTCGGTGAGTGAGACTACCGGATGCCCAAAACCCCTTTCCTCTTCTCATCCATGATCGAAGCGTTGTGAATGTTAATGGGCGGCAGTGATCACTTACCATCAGGTGAAGTGCTTATTCGTTTGCCGGACCTAAGCAATAAAAAAAAGTTTACAATTACCCAAGTATTATAATTGTTCACGAGCGGTGCAGTATATTTCCATCAGATTAAATCCTCTCGTTTGCTACTTTTATAAAAAGGATTTAAACCTGATCCAACGTTATATTTCTGGCTCCACTTTACTGTCTAGTTTTATCTGCACAAAATCGCCAATTACGTCTGGCTTAAAGCACGTAACAATGAAACACAGATCGACTCAGACGTCGTTCACAACAGAGCGCATTCTAGACTATTTAGTTCGAACACTCGGAATATTTCACTACACAATATTTAACTATTTGCGAGTGATATAATGCAGGACAAAACGTGTATAAATGGTTAGGTTTGTTTATTATTTTTTAAACTCTTAAAAGTGCGTGGTGGCCTGTTGGTAACGGACCAGACTCAGCTGCGTACATGTTCACGGTGGTCGCGGGTTCAAATCCCAGGGCACACCTCTGACTTTTCGGAGTTATGTGTGTATTGATAGTCAATCACCACGCACTTTAACGGTGAAGGAAAACATCGTGAGGAAACCTGCATACCGTAGCGATTTTAAAGAATTTCTACGGTATGTAAGTCCGCCAACCCGCACTAGGCCAGCGTGGTGGACTATATGGCCTAACCACTTTCAATCAATTCTCTCGATTGTAGAGTAGGCCCGTGCCCAGCAGTGGGACTTATATGGGCTGATTAAAAAAAAAAAAAAACTCTTACGCCCGAACACTCAAACGCCACTTAAATATTATGTTGCAATTAACTGCGTAAGTCCCGATTAAATGTGCTGATTAAGTAGGACGTGGGTAGTTAAGTGCAACTTAGTGTTTAAATGGCGTTTAAATACTGAGTCGTTTGACTTTAAAAACACTTGAAGTATCTGAAGAAGTCTTGGGGTAGAGGTGGTTTTCGGCGTAGGCTAAGTCATCTAGAAAAATAATGCCGTGAAAATTTGTGAGGTGTATTCGTCATTAAAGGTATGTCTTCCCTTGTGTTTATTTCTTATAATCATTTTGGGGTACATCTAACGACTGCGGGACCTATATATCCTTCATGTTTGTCTACTTCCTCCTATCTTGGGCTAATCTCATTCGGCCATGTGCCTAATACCGTCAGTCCACCTTGCTTCCTTCTAAGCAGTCATACAAACGCTTCATAGTTCACAAGGGAACACCTTCTTTCTACTTAGCGCTATCCCGGCCAGTGCCAGGGTTCACCTTCCGGCTGAGTCTCCTCCAATTCACCCTGTCTTCAGCATCCTCAATAGTAAGGCTCACCAAACTCACTAAAAGCAAATGACGTCATTCGTTACCAAAACCCAGTAGGTACTGTAGGATCCCCTCACGGCGTGTTTATCGGATAATTTGAGCATATTATTCTAGGGGCACTTGCGTGTACGTCGCGGCTCCGTAGCTCGCCTGCCGGTGAATACTAATTTCTAAGCCGTGGTCGCTAGTCGACACTCGGCGCTGCACCCCGCAGTTTGGTTTACCTAATTTTGTGCCGTAAGATACGAGTGGGGGGAGGTTTTGGGAATATTTTTATTATTTTGGATAGCAAGAGTGGTGGAATGGTGAAATGGAAGAGGAATTATCACGGTTAAGGTAAATAATAAGCTGAGTTAAGATTAGGAAGTTGTGTTACTTCAAATGTACAAAAGTAAATTGACGGACAATTTAATGATATCCACGCGTCGATTGATCTGCTTTAAAGAAAAGGGATCACGTAAGAGCTAAGTTCCCTCATAATTACAGAGTATGTTCGTGATTAGCGTTTGGATGTAAATTATAATGTAATTTAAATAAAACCATAAATAATGATAAAAAATATTTTCTGAAGTTTCTCAATACTGTACTTATTCTTGCCCCACTATTCACGCTTCAATGCTGCTTTTTTCATGGTAATATTATATTATATTAAAAGTATCATGGTAATTTGACTTAAACACATAATTTTATTTGGACGCCTACAGCAATCAAATCTAATCAAAATATATTTTACAAGATCTTTTGAATAGTTAATTACCGCTTCGGAACGTGTTATAGCTGTTCATGTCATGACTTCAACTCTCTCGGGAATATCGTTGCCAAATATTACAAAATAAAAGTTTTTTATACAAATAACTAATTCATTAAAAATTTTAATACCAATAACCCAAACCAAGATGCTAAACTTGTGTCCTAACAACACTTAAACCTGGTACAAAGCTTATGGATCATACAAACTTTACATTCAATGAAGGGATCGCATCAATTACCAACACATCATAGACTACATCTCCAAAAACAAAAGACGCTCATAAAACTCAAAATATCCCAACTTGCACCACAACCCAATAGCCATATTGTATTAGCATGATTGCTCTGGTTATTAGCATTTATTTAGGCTTGCCTCGTTACGCCGCAGAGACGATAGATGAATATTCCATTGATATTTGCACACGAAACACATCACCAAAACAATATAAAGGAGTTGCGAAAGGAAAACAACGGAAGAATATTCTGGAACGTTCGATATGAGAGAGATATGTTGATTAATTCAGATTTATGGAAGGCGATGCGGCCTTGTGAGGGTCTGGGAATTATATCTCGACTATTTACGCTCAGCTTAAATGATGGATCGGAGTAGTTTGTTAGTTGATTCGGTTTTTGGAATTTAAATGGCTCTTGGTGTTTGGATTTGTGAGATGGGCGTTTGAATGTAGCGTTTTTTAATGTTTAAAATGATTATAATATATAATTATTATTATTTGTTTTAGATTCTTTTCGATTATGTTGTCTTCTTTTCATTTTCCCTGTTATTTTTAAATGTAAATAAGGATTTCCTTGTTCTGAGTAGCAGCCGTGTTTCAAAAATATATTTTGATGATCTCAGAGCTAATATTTGAACTAAGATACAGTAAATAAATAACATGATAGATAATGTTTTATACTGTGTCATGAAAACAGGAATAAATATAATAAACGTATTTTTTATTATACCTCAATTTAATGCATACATACATAAACTCACGCCTTTTCTTTTCCCGGAAGGGGTAGGCAGAGGTTTCGCCTTGTATGTTTCGTGCCACAATGTGATAGGGGGCGAGCCCATCGCCATACCAGGCACAAATTCCTGACTCCGAGCTGATAATTAATAGAATAGAAAAATCCAATATCACTACCCGACCTGGGATTCGAACCCGAGACCTCAGCTTTGTAACCGTACCGTACAACAACGCCACCGAGGCAATCATTTTAATACAAAAATATTTAATCTATTTTACTCATACATTATAAGCTCAAACAAAGTTCTCTGCAAAATAATTATCCCTCTCAAAATGCAGCAAATAGTTTCCAATTAACTAAAATAGCAATTACACAGTCCAAATGTTTTCTTTATTACGAATGTAATAGAATGCAAAAGCTTAATTTCGCCATTTATTGCTTGAATTGGTTAGTCTGGCCGGATTAGCTCCGGGCGAAATTGGGTTAGGTTAGTAAACTGTGATGTCTAGCAATAAGGAGCCGTTTCTGAGCACACTAGATAAGCAGGTAACTTCGTTAACTAACATACTGTGCCTTGGTAAATGTTTAAAGTAATTTTACTCCACCACAGCACTTAGAATACAAATATGGTTTGGAAACGACGAGTCTGATATGAAATT
Organism: Theretra japonica; assembly: GCA_033459515.1. Lineage (NCBI taxonomy): Eukaryota > Metazoa > Arthropoda > Insecta > Lepidoptera > Sphingidae > Theretra > Theretra japonica. The sequence goes on along the minus strand of CM065939.1, from coordinate 13,574,072 downwards.
ATTTTGCAATGGCTGTAGTTAGGGATATGGTGATGTTCAGGTTCTAATGAGCGGAGATGATTTGAAATACACCACCAGTGAATTTTAAGTCGCATAGTCGTTTTCTATAATATTATGTCTTTGTTTTCCAAATTGAGCAGAAGGATGCATCTGCCCTTCAAACTCCTATCTTCTTCAAAATTAAGGGGTACTTATGGTTTTTTGGTAACGAATGCTTCAGTATTTTGGCCATATTGCCAGGAAGACAAACCAAAATTTAAAGAAATTAATAGTCATCGGCAAATTGGAGGATAAAAGAGCACATGGACGCAACCCAATACGGTTCTCCGATCAGGTACGCACTGCACTTGACACCACCATATACGAAGCTAACAGTCGAGATCGTTGGCGTGACATCATTCGCCGGAAGTTTGTGAGAAGAAGTCACGACTCTCAGAATTGAGGAGAAGGACGCAAGGAGGAGGGTTTTTGGTGCTTAGGAGCAAATAATGCGCTGATTTTTTTGAATAACACTTCTGCTAAACCTTTCTTTTCACTATTCAAAAAACTAAAATATCAAAAACTGAAATAATCTCTAGAGTCTAGACTGTCTTTCACTTAAAATACGATCTGAAGTTTCTATAATAAACTTGTTGGTCCGTTCGCCCACTAATATGGAAAAATTAGGTTGAATAAATTACAGTGTTTTGTGATGAACAATAAAGGAGTTATATTTTAAACTGTATAAGCTAATTAGCTTATTAAAGTGTAAGTTTAGCTTTAATTTTGTTTTATTTTTGGAGTATTACCTTGTGATAGAATATTTCGTATCTGTTTGTGAATTTACGAACGTCCTCGGTGGTCAAACGGATTTTTAAATATAAGATAAAAGAATGGGTTATTATTATTGTCACACATTCGAAAAAAATATCTATGAAAGTTTGGCACACAACCAACCTGAATTGTTAATGGTATGATTATAGTAAAGATTAATTCCTTGCTCATAAATCAGCGACAAAAATAATAAATTACATTACAATTTGAAACTAAGTTTCCATATAACTCTAAGAATTTCCTCCAAATCTTCTAGGGTAACAAATCGGAACACATGTCTCCCTAATCGCTACATTTATCCAGGTGAACATCCCACGATAGGGGTCACCGGTAATACTTCTAATTCCTCAATAAGTTCCCTTTTCAATGTTCGGGATTTTTACCTCTCCCGACTTACCTATAGATCAATGTGTAGGGCTCTTGAGATCCATTCGAAATTTGTAGGTGTTAAATCATTTTGTAGGTTTTGGTTTAGAGTAGGATGGTTACTTTGATCAATGCTGATACTTGTTAATTTGAGTCGATTCAAATGTTTTATGTCGTGATATCCTTTTTGCTTCTGAATTGAACATTGCGAATAGTATTTCTATTTTTACATGCTATTTACTTTTCTTACCTAGCAGTAAAAAGTTTTGTTAAAAAAATGTTAGAGCCACGCTGTTGTCAGACATGAGTCATGAATGGAGAACTCGTCCGGGGCAGTATCACTGGCTCACAGGAGATCGATTTGAAGGGACAGCTTTGCTGTTGCGTTTCGTTCGGTGAGTGAGATTGCTGGATCCCAATTACCTCTTTCTTCTTCCCTTGCTCTGTTCTTCTCGCTTCCTTCCCGAATTGATGGGCCGGCAACACATCTATAGTCCCAGCTTTGTGGATGATTATGTGCAGCAGTGACCAGTTGATAGATTGATAGATTACCGACGTTTGTGGATTATTGGTGATTGGGATTGGTGGTGATTCGTGGTATTTTACATAGTTAGAGATTTTTTATTTAACATCACGTCACATTATTAGCCCATAGCTGTCCTGCTGGAAATAATCATTCTCTAATTTGCGTCATTTCACCCTGCTTTGCGTTTAAAAGATGGTTCTGGTAAGATACTAATTTAATATAATATATCCAGATTATATACCATTGCATTTCCAACTTCACTTCAGTCTTTGCGGAGGCTGAACCTAATAAGTTCCTTGATCAAGTCTCAATTAACTTTTTGTAATTACTAATTAGGAAGTCGGTGCGGTGCGGATTAGCAAGTTGAAGTGGCAATGGGCGGGGCACATAGCACGGAGAACTGATGGCCGATGGGGCCAAAAAGTTCTCGAATGGAGGCCACGAAGCGGAAAGCGCAGCGTGGGACGTCCACCCACTAGGTGGTCAGACGACCTGGTAAAGGTCGCGGGACGTCGCTGGATGCAGGCTGCCTCCAACAGGTCACTGTGGAAATCATTGGGAGAGGCCTATGTTCAGCAGTGGACTTCCTTTGGCTGATGGATGGAATTAGGAAGTCGGTGGATGCAGGTCGCTTCCAACAGCTCAATGTGGAGATCCTTGGGAGAGGCCTAAGTTCAACAGTGGACTTCCTGTGGCTAAAGAGAGAAGAAGAGAAGAATAACTAATGTGCAATTATTTTTCAGCTGGCTTTTCTTTATCATCCGAAACATCAATTTAAACTACTGAAACAACATTCAACACGCTCCACATATGCCGAATAAAGTTTCACAATTAACCGCAGCGCGGGGGATGAATTTTACAAAAAACCCCGATGCGGCAACTAATAAAACCTTTAACGTAACATGGAATCGCCATTATCTCTCTCCGTTATAACTGTGAAATAATTTTATTTTAAACCTGCCGTGCTCGGATTAAAAACCGGTTTTCTTTTAAATGGATGCTTCCGTTTGGTTGAATCAATGGGTCGTCATTAGTGGGTCAGGTGAGGAGTTTTAAAGGTAATTGAGATGTTGTTAATTTTTTTTTAAGATTTATGGATGAGGTCTTTGTATGTGGTCTTTACTTGTGATTTAAATATTCTTAACTTGTAATTAGTTGGACCAGTAGGGTAATTCACGTAATTAAATAAGTTCAGTTGCAGTGCAGTTGCAGTTAAGTTTCGATCAAAACAGACCTTTTCGTATTCTCGTAATTTTGACAACCGCTGTCAGATACGCTCGCGTCAAGTTCGCGTCACGCGAGCGGCTTAGCGTATTCTACTGCTGCATGTTTTATGTGCGTGATTCAGATCGCAACTTGATCGGTATTCACGTGTAAGCTTCTTGCATACGACTGACGTATAGTTGACGCGCAGCACCCGTGCAGTTTACGCATAGCTTAGGTGCAGTTCACGCGCAGCTAAACAATTACAAGAATACCATTTTGCACTAAGACGTAAACATAATTGCAACTGCACCGCAACTTGATCGGCGCGTCAAAAAATTACGTGAATTACCCTACAGATACATCTCACTGCAGAGCACGAGCCTCTTCTACAATAGAGAGTACGATTGAGAGGGGTTAGGCCACATAGTCAAGACTGCTACCGAAAACGAAGCCAGGTGGTAGTTTTAGTGACTATAGACACAATGCACCTAAAATTTTGCAAAAAAACGCGACAATTTTTTTTTGTAATGTTTTAAATATCATTGTGTTTGGGTTGTAAATCCATACTGTTTGCTAAAATTATAATTTAATGCCTTGTGTACTATAGCGTCTTTAAAAATAAAGGGTGTACATTATTTTTTTAGGAAAATGTATGTCAATTTACCACCCAAATACGATGATAGAAAAAAAAAACAAAAAAAAATCGTCGCTTTTTTTGCAAAAATTTTAGTTGCATTGTGAAGTCACTATAACTACCACCGGGCTTCGTTTTCGGTAGCAGTCTTGATATACCCTGTATATTAATATTATCGTAACCTCGTAACTCTTAACCACGGCTCGGAAAGCTAACCTTTCTGCCACTGAACTAATGAGGAAACTTATTTGTGGACAATACTTGGCAGTCACCGTAATGCCCATGTCCGGAGGAACTCGCAACTCAGCGAAATTCCTCCCCAACATTCCGCAAACCCAATCGGCAGTACAGTCGGCTCGCTTAAATAATTACGCGGGGTTAGCAAACTGCCGCCCAGGTTGCGGCGAGCTAAATGCTGACTCCGCTGCGGCCGTCCACCCCACTGCCGACAATCGAGTCATCAACGCGTTCAAATACACACCTTGTGCGAGTTGTGTTTGTACACATCCCCTTTGACTACGCAATGTACTTCGAAATGTCTGTTTGGTAATTTGCATCGAAGAATGTTGAGTCTTCGGTGAAATTGGTATAAATGTACCCACTTACTTCCGCCCTCGTAAGAAATCTTTTGTCGCGGGCGTCAGAAATATTAAAGAATTTTCGATGTTACAAAACTCAGAGACGAAACAGAAATTCGTGGGTCGCAAAAATACTTGTCTCGGTATTCAACCCGCGATTTCTCCTACAGCTTCCGACAAGAACAATTTAATATCCAATAAGCGTAATTTAAGGTTCTAGAGTGGAGACCACGTATACGTAAAAGCAGTGTCGGACGCCCGCCTACAAGGTGGACGGACAACCTGGTTATGGTTGCAGGAATTCGCTTGATGCAGGCTGTTTTCAAAGGGTCAATGTGCAGATCCTTGGGGAACGCCTACGTTTAGCAGTGGACTTCCTGTGGCTGAAGAGAGAGACAGAGGGAGAGAGAAGCGTAATTTCATTCATCAGTCTTCCCACATTTTGACAATTTTTTAACCTACTCAATATTTTAATTCCAGCTATGACTATAAGCCGTTAGAATGCAATATATTAACCCCCACACACCTTAAATAAAAATCCTTACAATAAAAATACAAATATAAATAAAACAGCAATATCGCGGTCCATTTCGCCGTGTTTTTATCCACAAAACGAAGCGCGTTCAGGTTTGATTCTTGAAAATCAATGAGTCCATTAGTGAAGATCTCCGCCATTTCCTTTGAGGCCGGTCAGGAGGCTAATGTAGGGCCGCCCTCAAAAGATTGACCTCTGTAACGCGATATCGGAGTAATACCGACCGGTTAGGACGATTCTGTAGTGAAATATCGCAAATGATCTTTTTGCGTTAGTTATTGATTTGGGGTTATCAATGATAATATTTATAATTTATTTTGTAGTTTTAAATAGTGTAATAACTTATTTTTAATACTACCCTTTTTTAGACGCTATGCCTCACGAAATCGCATCGCAGCATTCGTGTCTATTTATGAATAAAGCCGTTTGTACTTACGAGTGCTCCATTATAAAAAGGAATTTATGAAAATAAATGGATTATAAAATATAGTACACTAAAGTTTCAAGTAAAACAAGGTAATCTCTTTTACATGTTGACGAGCTCCATTTACCTGTATATTCAAGTAATATTAATTTCATGAATAAGTTATATACCATTCCAAAATTTCATTATATCAGACGTTAATACATCTGATATAACAAAAGAGTTCTCAGAATGTTTTTAGATTTAGGCACACAGATACATACATACATACATAAACTCACGCCTTTTTCACAGAAGGGGTACGCGCAGGGGTGCTACCAGGCCACCCACGTTTCGCCTTGAGTAATTTATCCCAAGATTTTATAGGGGGCGAGCCTATCGCTATACCGGGTACAAATCACTGACTCCGGGCTGATAATGAATAGAAAAGTCCAATATCACTTTGCCCGATCCGGGATTCGAACCCGAGACCTAAGCGTTGTAATTATACCGTAGTACAACTCCGTTACCAAACCAGCCACAAAAGGCAGAAAGTTGTGACTTAAAATTAAAAGTCGCTATTTACAAGTATTTTAAAGATGGTACTACTATACGCTATTGACTACAACCTACATAAACTCACGCCTATATCCCCGCAGGGGTATGCAGAAGTGATAATAATGTCACCAACAATTCGCCAAGCTAATTTCCGTACCAAATGTGATATCACTTGTCATGCTGGTCAAAATAAAACAATTTCGGGAATCTCGCATGCGATTTTTCAATCCGAATAACTTATATAAAGTAGTTTCCTTGACCTGGGACTGAACTCAGGCTTAACATTCCATGCAAATAACTCAAACCTTTGAAACATTATCGAATGTATCATGCTGTTGGTGTACCATTTCAAATAAATCAAATAAAAATAGAAATAACGCTACTTAAAGTGGTAGAGCCACGCTGTTATCAGTCATGACTCAGCATGAATGGGCAGGCTCATCCGGCGCCGTACCACTGTCTCATAGGAAATCGACGTGCAGCGACAGTTTATCTATCGCGTTTCGTTCGGTGAGTGAGATTGCCGGATGCCCAATACCTTTTCGTCTTCCCATCCTTTTTCCTTCCCACTCCCCTCCCAATTGGGCTGGCAACACATCCATGATTCAGCGTTGTGGATGTGTATGGGCGACAGTACTCATTTACCATCAGGTGACCCTGTTTGCTAGTTTGCCGGATCTATGCAATAAATAAAAAAAACCCTACTAGATATGTAATATTCCCATAAACATGTCAGTTCGAAAAACTCCTTTCTAATTCGTGTAATGTGTTCCGTTGCGATCAATCTGTGAGTGCGAAATGATTTCGCTATGATGGATGGTTCAATTATTACTGAAATGTTGCTTGTTCATTCACATAGTGGATTTTTGCTTGTATGATTTGAAATAAATTATATGCAAAGTTATTTATAGTACAGTTGTATGGTAAAGTGTTATATCGACTGCCTCGGTGGCGCAGTTGTCCTAGGTACGATTACAATACTGAGGTCTCGAGTTCAAATCTTGGGTCGGGAAAAGTGATATTGGATATTTCTATTCATTATCAGCGCGGAGTCAGGAATTTATGCCCAACAGGGTGGTAGGCCTGCTGCTGATCACATTGTAAGACCAAACACACAAGGCGAGACGTGTGTGTCCTGGTAGCATCTTTGCCTACTCCTTCTAGGAAAAATGCGTGAGTTTATGTATGTTAATGTAGTTTTATTTCCATTAGTTTGAAGTAAGTATTTTTGATAGTGAAGCTATAGTACTAATAGATCGGCTGATCATGGTGGTAATTAGTATTACCACCATGATCAAGAGATAGTTCTCTTAAAACCTAAAGTAACCGCAACTATTGCATTTTGTTTTGGGATAACGATAGATAGATAGACGACTGATGACGACGTCATGAATAGGGTGAAGTGGAAGAAGTATGTGAAGAAGACTAACCCACCACCATGTGGGGTTAAAGTCGGGAAAAGAGAGAGATTTTGTTTCGAGAAACTTTAGTGCCATGATAATTGTAACCGCCTAAATGAAAAAAGACGAACATGAAGACGGAAAACCCGGTATATTAACCCATGCAAATCTGTCGCGTTTCAGATTTGACATATGTTTATCCCATTGTATCTCTCTCTCTTTCTTCACCCACAGTAAGTTCACGGCTGAACCATAGGTCTCTCATAGTTAAGGTTGCAAGAGGTCGCTGGATGCGGGCCGCTTCCAACAGGTAGATATGGAAAACGCTTATGAAATCATCTACCAGGCAATCATATCGAGGCTAACTTAATTATATCTACCGGTATATCATCAACACTCGCCAATAGATACGCTATTTGGATTGTATTGCAGAAACGATCAGTGCATTATTCACTTTACCGTATACAATATTTATGATCGAAAAGCCAGATATAAATCACGACGGATAGATATTTGATGCTTATTATTATTATGTTCTCGATCAAACAGAAAATAAAATATTTTATTCCATAACATGACAAATTATGTGTCGTCGTGTTTCGCGGCGAGGTGAGGTTTTTGCTGGCGCGACAAATTTGAGCCATATCTCACGATGGGTACGCTTTATTATAGATTCTGATGTGACAAGATTATGTCAGGCGATGCTGATGGATCTGCGTGGGAAAGCGATTGGTTTGATGCCGAAACTTTCAGGTGTATTATTGTCATTTGGGATTTTAATTTTAGCACAATGTATTATATCCATAATGGTTTGCATACTTACTATTCGTCGAGGGACTGAGAAGTAAGTCCAATTGTTAAATTGAATTCTACAAGTAGATTAAATTGAAGCCTATGTTTGTTATTAAATAAATGGGTCAATCAGAACATTAAAGCAAAACAAAAATTGAAATATTTTACATGTCTTTTTATCTTTTTGCACTCACCAGCTTAAAAGAATATATGCAAAAAATATTTCGATTTATTGCTGCGCAAAAGAAGAACGGATCTACAACACCTATACTGATATTGGTAGTGGTTACAATTGCTATTAATCGTACTACTAGTCATAAATCCAAAAAGTGACCTATTTTAAAGTAAAATTTATCGCATTTACATACCGAAAATATTAAGAGCAGAAACCATTTTTCTCTCGCTGCCATATAAAGTTCCAATTTACTACACCGTAAATCAGGGCCACACTTAGCAAAATGAATTCAGTAACACAGGTCCCGTCAATCCCACGAATCGTGACTATAAAACCGTGGGATCATCAAGCAGTAAATTTAACGTACGGCCCGAGACGGAAGATAAAAAAGAATAAGTTGAAATGAGAAAAGTTCCATTAGGTTATGAAATGGAATGATCACCGCTATCTCCAAGCATACTACTTTTGAGTTATGTCTGACCCCCTGTAATTGTCTTTGTTATTATTCTGCTAGGTGAGGGATGGGACGAGGCGATATTGTTTCGAGAATAGAAAATATTTTTGAATGTTTTTATAATATAGAAAAACAGACGATAAAGGTATTTTTTGTAAGACGAACTTTACCACACATGAATCCTCACAAGATCTGGAACCGTAGATATAGTACTTCTTTATGAGGCTGGAAGGAATGGGATTAGAGATCCTTTGCAATCGTGTTTTTTTGACAGCAAAATAAAGTATAAATAGCAAAGCATCTTCAAATATTAACTGTGATGTGTAATTCAGACTATCCAACGACGTGAGATGGTTTTCTTTCGCTGATCGTTATAATATTGACGCTATAAGGACGAATGCCAACATATCACCAACTTTAAAATGTGTTGAAATCAATTACCGTAGTAATATCGTTCAGGCGTGTTGGAACCTAACCAAAGGAGTTTAGAATAAGCGCGCACTTAAAATTATAACAGTCTTATGCATTAAGGAATTAAAATTCGCTGAGAGAGTCCCGCCCAAGTTGCGTATAAATAAGAGAGCTCGTTTGCAATTTGCGAATACGGAATTCTTTGCTTAATTATATTATTGTACTCCGGTGTTGGCGTTTTATTGCCTAACATTATCTGGGTAATTAACACGTAATAGGTAAGCATTGTGGTGTGAGCGAATAGTTAAGTGAAATATAAGATCTAGAAGCTTCGATATTTACTATGTGGTAGGTTCTCGTGTTACAAGGTAGACGGACGACCTGGTTAAGCTTGCAGGAAGCCGCTGGATGCAGGCCGCTTCCAACAGGTCAATCTAGGAGCCTTGGGGGAAGCCTATGTTCAGCAGTGGACTTACCGTGGCTGTAGAGAGAGAGAGAGGTCCTCGTACCCAATGTCCACCAGCCTAACTTGGTGGACGGGCTAACTCTTCTCAATCGATCTCTCGATTGTGAAGGAGGTCCTTGCTCCGCAGTGGGACGTATATGGGCAGGTATTACATATTTATTATTATTTCCCCCTCCTATTCGAAGGTCCTCGTATCCTCTCTTATTCAGACACTTTTACGCTGTGGGAACACATCGTGATAGAGCCTGCGTACTATAAAAACTTTACCAAGATCATAAATGCACCCAACGGTCTCATACATAGTCCAGACACCACACTAAGAATAAGTCTTGTGTCGTGGGTATCAGGAATTATAAGATTTTTCGGTCTCACAAACATCCAGATTCGAAACAAATACTTGTGGTTCACACAAACATTTGTCTCGGTGCGTGATCGAAACCGCGGCCTCTCGTTTCACAGCCGGCGTCCAACCAACTGCGCCACGGAGGCATTTGCTATGATAAGTGAAGTCCATCCACTTGTAATAAGACACTTAACACCTAATCCCTTGTGGTGACGAACGCAGTTTAGGCAAGGCTTAGTTATAAGTTCTGGAAGGTGATAGTTATGTTTCCAAATAGGCGTGGCGCTTTTCATAAGACGGCAGGCTCGTTTCGTCATACTCTTGAATAAAAGCAATGAAAATGATGGTCTGGGATCGGTTGATCTTACGGTTATGACTTTGATAAATTTAAAAAATTATTATGTAAGTTTTTTTTTAAAAGCAAATCGTAAAAAATATCATACCCAAAGTGTTTTATCAAAATTCGCTTCGCGCGGCATTAACGCTCGCATTACAGAACCCTGCCACCAATCAGAAGGTAGAAAGGTAAAAATTAGTAGGTGTCTTTAAATCAAAAGCGAAGAAAGGGTTCCTTTGTGCCCTAACGAGGGTCAAGCATCCGATCTTGACTCACAAAGAGCTCGCGGAAAATCCATGTTTTTTTTTTCTCCCGCATACCGAATGATGTCGCCCTAATGAAGTCTGTTTTGTGAAGAATTGCAATGAATGGGCATTCCGTCATTTTTGTATCGCCAGGTCATTAAAATGATTTTTAAAACGCGAATTTTGTATTGGTTGTTTTTTATGTAACTAGCGGCGGTTTTCCAGCTTATTGCGTTTTGATTATAATTTTTCAGGTTGTTTATAGGGTAGGATGTTAGGCTACCTTTATAACTCCGGCTCCTTTAGTCGTAGCGTGAAAAAACAGCTAAATAGATCAGAATAATTATGTCTGTTCCCATAGATACTCAATCTAGACGACATTGCTCATCAGATCCAATGTTCCTATTCCGACCCGTAATAAACTGTACTCTATCAGCCCATATACGTCCCACTGCAGAGCACGGGCCTCCTCTACAATCGAGAGTACGATTGAGATGGGTTAGGCCATTAGCCCACCACGCTGGCTTAGTACTGGCCTACGGTGGACTTTACATATCCTAGATTTTGTTATAAATCGTTACGGTATGCAGGTTTCCTCACGATGTTTTCCTTCACAGTTACATACACCATACTAGCCATAATAAAACATTAAAATTATAATAAAAAATATACCCCTAAACGTCAGTAGCGACAGTAGCGTCCAAAAACAACATGGCTAGAGACTGGATCAAAGTTTACGGGATATATGGGAGTTGATTTATTGGTTGTCACACGTCACGGCCAGTCGGCGAGGCAAATGCACGATATTTGACACGACATGCGATGTGGAGCATATCTCAAAACTGATCAAGTCTGCCGGATTTAGCTCACGTTTCAGATTTTTGACGGTAACTATTGGTTTTGTTTAGAGAATGTATATTTTTACATCGAAAAAAATGTCATTCTTTGGTTATCGCGTCTTCTCTCGCTAGTTCAATTATCCATATTAATTAATATGGAATCGTATAAATACAGGTTTAATCTGAAACCCAACACTAGCTCTGCTTACTATGAGGAGTTTCCCACCATTGGCAATCCTACTCGCTGTCCGAGCGGATATGAAAGTCCCAATACCAGCAAGGTTTCTCCCAAAAATAAAAGCAGTAACGCTATAAGTAAACAATTTGACGGAATCGAGAATTCACAAACGCACTTCCCGCTAAAAATATGAGAAATAAAACATATTCGAGCAACGGACAGCACCGAATAAGTGGACGTTTTTAAAGGACGTTTTAAAAGGAATATTTTACAAGTTGGCGTGTCGTTTTGAATGTTTACCGTTCTTTTTATAGTTTAAATGAGAGTCCGAGCGACTAGCGCGGTTCGGATTACACGACACGGATACGTAACGTTTATTACGTACTGTAACGGTGAAGGAAAACATCGCGAGGAAAGGTTTCCTCATGTAGGACGAAACTATGTTATGTAGGTACATACCATAGCGATTTGCAAGAATTTCTGGTATGTAAAGTCCGCTAACTCGCACTAGGCCAGCGTGGTGGGCTAAATGGCCTAACTACTCTCAATCGTACTCTTGATTGTAGAGGAGGCTCGTGCCCTGCAGTGGGACGTATCTGGGCTGATACAGTACGCAACGTTTAAGTAACGATTAATGTCATAATTATTTTTATGACCCAATGACGCAGTGACTCCGATTATAGTTTTATATTTCAGGTGTTGATTGAGATTTAGATCTATACAATAATGAATATTTGTATTTGCCTATGGATGTTTGTCCGGGTTACGTATGTATGAGTGTTTTAAACCTATAACATAAACGCGATTAGTTTAATTGATCAAATAGAATTACAGGATATGTAAAGAGTGAATTCTGTTCCTAAACTTCGAAAATAAGCAAATCTCTTCACTTTCCTTACGGTTTCAAAGCGGTGGTTTTATACCTTCAAAAATAAAAAGACAATGGGCATCCTTAATGACTTTTGGAGGAGGTCAAGGAATAAACCCGTCTCATTATTCTCCTTTGTAATCTTTAGTACGACCCATTAGCTCCAAGTGCATCTCTATCTCATGGTCAATTACCTATGCACTGAATATATATTCTAAAAATGCATACAAACCCAAATTCACATTCACCGTCAAATCGAAATCGTCTCCGCGTCGTCACGCCCCCGTGCGAATCCACCTTCAAACATTGAATTTTTAACTTCACAGCGCGGTATCTTGGCGGGAGAACATTTTTAAAACCACGTCCGCACGTTTCCGCACGTGACTCCATCAACGTTAGGGCGCCTCCACGGCGGTAGTTGTAAACTACGTTAATAATTAACACGTCAATACAGCCTACTGGTGTTTAGGAGCCTTACAATGTCTCAATGTTTGCTGTTTATATGGCTGTGGCGGTTGATGGCCTGAAGATGGAGTTATGGAATAAGATCATCTTCATAAATATGAATATGATAGTTTCTTAGATTTACGCGAATGTTATACATTGAATTAAAACGAATTCTTACGGATTTTATCGCGAATTTGAAATGAAATTGAATATGAATATGGTTGTCCAGTGAGCGAACTTTCCTGTGATTTTAGAAGTCCGCCAATGGACTTGTGTCTCTAGATGTCGTGAGTTTAGACGCAGTGTTTTATTACCTAAGAACTAAACACATTTATTCAAGTTATTGCAGTCTTGTCCACAGAATGCAATGCAGTCTTGTCTTCCGTATCCGTTTAGCATTCCAGAGCTATAATATCTTTAACAGCAAAAAGCGTAAAACATAATTGTATTTTTAATCATTAGTATTGTCGCGTATGCATTGCTGTACGGGCTGTATTACAGAAGTAAAAATCCTCCAGGAAATCGCAAATAATGCTGAGATTACATAATAATTGCGTTTTGAGTATTTCCGCGGTTGCTATTGCTACATCCTCCACTTTGATTAAGCCACAAGTTTTCTGAAACTGTGTCAAAGCCAAACCCCTAGAATCAGCAACAAGATGCACGAACCCTTACGGAGCGTTGCATCCGTCGCGTTGAATTACAGACACAGCGGCGCCGTGGTGTGAATCGCGTGAATTTTGCTTACAAAAATCCACCGTTCACAATCAGCCTCTATTCATCGCGGCACATGCAAAGCTTTGCGTCCTACGTAATTGTCATTAACGCCGCGGCACGTCCTTCACTCATTAAGCGGCTATTTACTCCGGTCATGAGACGTGCGACGTCTTGTGAGACATTAACTCTTGGAAAGGAACTGTGCAACGTTTTTAGGTTAGGGCGGTCGTTTGGACTTTTAAAAGGAGAAAATGTTACGGAAAACCCGCGAAGAGGGAAATGCAAGTGTGTCGAGTTTAAGGGTCGGCCGTGCAGGTCTATATGGTTTTGAGCTGGTCAGAAAAATCGTAAATAACTATTTCTCATCGACGAGAATTTTATCGTGCCAGCATGAAAACCGAAAGTATGCTAACAAGTAACTATGGCTGACCATGAAAGTGTGCAGAGGAGTTACTCTATGATCCGAAACGAAACTCGAATATTCGATTTTTTAAAGTTAGTAGGAATTGCATGATCCCCGCATCATACTTGTAACACGCGACAGTAAAGATATGCAGTTTACGTCAGTTTTGAAAGATATCTTAAGTCCTGCACAATAATTCTGTATCAGTCCGTATACGTCCCACTGCAGGGCCTCTACAATCGAGAGTACGATTGATAGCGGTTCGACCGTGTAGTCCACAATATTTCTTGATATTTAAACAGTATAGTGCTGTTTTCTCTTTTTGTCTGGAATTGTTCTGGCAGATGTATTATAATTGTTATTTTAATATGTGACGTTGCAGATAGTGTAAATATAATTTTAACTGGACCCTAATCTAACTCTGCCTGCCAGACCTAGCGAGATCTAATTATAAAAGGATTCGAGGTTCCAAAATTTGCCGACGTCTAGACGAATATTATAAATATAATAAATCTATTTCATTCATTTTGAATACTAATAACGTCGCGTTTATCTCTTGTTTAGCATACAAACCAAGCTAATACGCTGGGCCTCATGGGCTGGGCCTGGATTGATAATCGTGTTATCCTCAGTTAAACTACGAAGTCAGGAAATCCAAATTAACTGACTTTAAAATAAATACGAGATTTATTTCAATTAGATACTTTGAATTGTTTTGTCACGAGCATATTATATGTACGAGTAATAAACGTTGTGAATACTTTGCGTCAACATCATGCAAATATTCAATTAGGTAAAGTATTCCACGTATTCCACCGTCTAGAATCATAGAAAAACACCATAAGTCCTCCTCAATAATTTCGCCAAAAAAATCCGCACCTCCACCGAAAATCCTAGCAGACTAAACCCACTCTTTTATAGGCAAAGAGTAAAAAATCAAAATGGAAAAACCCGCCAGACCGAAAGGGAATCTATTATCGGAATTATTACTGTTTGCCATGGCCGCGGTAGTTGGTCGGCTTAAAAAATATGTTCGAAAGAACGGCCGATGGAATCAATAAACTGATTAGATTGTTTGAAGTCTGGCTGGTGCGGAACGCGATTGCTTTGCATGCCCGTGTTCTATTACTCTGATAGAATATTTGGATTTTTATGGATTGGATATGGTAGATTTTCTTTTGGGTATCGAACTATTTTTTTTCCTCTGGCGTTCTGTCTCTCGCCTGTCGTATTTGTATCGTTTTTTCTTTCTGTCGCTACGTCTGCATAGGGCTCTCCCTTTGTGGTGCAGTATCAGTAATAATATAATATCAGTGTTACTTATAATTATCGCTCATAGCCCTATCGTGTATAGTTTTGTTGCTCCCTCATAGTTTTAAAGTCGAAATTGTCTTTTTGATTTTCTGTTTCGCAGTGTTTTAGATTTTTGTTGTTCTGTTTCACTGCTTCTCATTGTTGAAGTATTTGCATCACTCTCTTTCTTTGTTGGTCTCTCATTTTTTTATTTCTATAACTTTGTCGCTCTGGGTTTACGTGTATCTATATCATTTTAGCTCTCTATGTTGAATATTATTAAATGGGGAAAATGCTATTTCATTTTCCTAGTATTAGTGGGATGATCGGTTTGTGTAACAAATTACTTTTGTTGTTATACAAACTTTACAACAATTTAATTACTATGCTAGAGAACAACGCTGCCTTAGACTTTGAAACCCATCACTTCTGGAATTGTTATACTGTAATTAGTTTTTGTATCGAGTTTTGAATAATCCTTTCGTTTCATATTATTCTGAATGTTAAATCCCCTTTAAGATTGTTAAACTTTCCTCGCTACCGAAGTAGATATTAAAACTCGGATGTAAAAAAAATGATTTCAGTTCTCAACAACTAAAATTACACCAGAAAGCGTACTGCGTTTCTTTCTCTCTCGTTTTCTAGCTTTTTATTACGTTCATAATCCAGCAACTTAAGCAAGGGAACAGGCTCTTGACCGGGGCTCTTATTCGCGCGCATTCGACATTTATCGTGAAGATAAGCTGGGATTAAATTTATGGTTGCCACGTTGAGACGTTGAACTTTAAAAGGGTTGTTGAGAAGTGAAAATATGAGGCTGATTGAGCTGAAGTTCCCCATTTTGCTGCTTTAAGCCTGTAGTTGGATCATCTTATTTTTACATCTAGAATAATACATCCTCTGATATATTTTACTAACCGATCCGTGTATAACGCATCATGAATCTTTCTTTTGGAGATAATTTAAATAACAGACTTTATTGATACATTTGAAATTCTTGCAAGAAATTTTCAGTAACCAACATAATATAGTTACTTCTTGGCAGTTTTCCTTTAGTAAAAAAGTAGTATAGATATACTGTCAAGACCTTACATTACTACAAGAATCGATTGGCTCAGTGATGTGGTTGTAATATATCACAGAAATTCGGCGTAAATTGTTTCGTTCGGTAATGAAGCTTGTAAGAAGCCTAATGTCGTTTCCTCCATCTGTTCCTTTTATTTCCCATTCCACTATTATTTTAAGAGGTCAGCCATGCACCTACAATCCATTTGTTAAATGTTCATAGGTAGCACTCTGGTTACCCTCTAAAACATATAAACCTTTTTCATGGTTGGCGGTAATTTACACACCCACACACACTCGCATGCACACACTCATTACTAATACATTTAATTCAATTCAATTTAAATATTCCTTCCTTGTTGATTGTTATTCTATGTGTAAAGTTTAATATTTTTTGTTTTATAAATAATAGTAATTTTTATTTTGTCGCTTCGCTTTTTGTCCTGTATTTACTATGTTCCTATTTATTTTCATTTTCTGGATTTAAGTTTTCCGTTGTAATTATGCCATTAATTAATTAACTACACTAACTCCCGCACACGACCACAGGGAGATATGGGTGACTGAAAACCAGCGCTGATCTAAACTCTAGTTTCGGTCAGCATACGCTGAGTCATTTCCTTTTGTCTTTCGATAATATTGTTTGCTTAAATTTGTTGTATTATTTGTTAATTTTAAGGCAATAAACATTTTTTTATTATTTTTTTTAATCATTTATCATAAGGTAAAACGGCTTACCATTTAGTCGCTTGCCAGACCTGTGCAATAAAAGATTATGAAGCGAAAATTACTAATTATAGAAAACGATCATCATTATTATTTCCAAATCATCTACGCCTTTTTTACAAATCCAGCATATTGTATTCCAGTTGAGACACACTCTCGAAATGCCGAGAATCGGCTGTGTCTTCGTAAACCTGTTGTTATGTACGGCAATAAACAAAAGTTCAGCCCTCATGTGCTCACTTTATGGGTTAATGCTATAAAACAGTGCACTCATACGTGCTTTTTACATATTATGTGTATTTTTAGCAGTATTTTTCCTATTGCACTGGAATGTATTTGCTATTTTGATACATATTAGATAAATGTGTATCACTTAAATATTCAGTAGTTTCTCTAAATTGTCTCGACTTTTACTTGTCGTTTTAGTATACAGCGTGGTATAAGTGTAATGTTTATAAAAATGTGTTTATTAAAAGTGATATTGGATTTTTCTTTTCATTATCAGCTCGGAGTCAGGAATTTGTGCCAGATATGGCGATAGGCTCGCCCCCTATCACATTGAGGAAGGAAACACACAAGGCAAGACGTGGATGCCTTGGTTGAAGGGATCCTCTGGCTACCCCTTCTGGGAAAAAGGCGTGAGTTTATGTATAGGCAAGACGTGGATGTCTTGGTTGAAGGGATCCTCTGGCTACCCCTTCTGGGAAAAAGGCGTGAGTTTATGTATATTTATAAAGATGTCGCAGAAAGTTTTGTTTGAGTGATCACTGCCACCTATGAAAATCCAGAACGTTGGATCATGGATGTGTTGCCGGTCCATCAAATTGGGAGAAGAGCGGGAAGAAAAAAGGATGGGAAGACGAAAGGGGTAATGGGCATCCAGCAATCTCACTTACCAAATGAAAGCGACAGCGAATCTGTCGCTTCACGTCGATTTCCTGTGAGACAGTGGGACCGCCCCGGACGAGCCTATCCATCCATGCTGAGTCATGAATGCCAACAGCGTGGCTCTCAAAACTTCAATCAATCCCGGGAAAATCATTAAGATGAAATAACTAACGCAGTGTAAGTTAAAATTGGACACAGGACGACACAATTTAGAATCCATGGACGCTACAATTATACCTTTTCAATGTGTACTATTACTTTTTGAATATATTTCACCGAAAATTCTTTAACAATAAGATTTCCGCAACAAGACGAGTTAAAGAAATCAAACCTGCGGCTATCTTTTTCACATACACTTCCCGTCCATAGCACTCTAGTGGTATTTAAAAATTGCCATAGTTTTTTTACTGTAATTATTTTTTCATACCAAAGGACCTTATGTTAAATCGTCATCGCTATTACGAGTAGTGACGTATGTAATTATTTCACATAGGTTTTCTAAAAGTCTTTCGTAATAATACCATCGGAGTAGTTTTTCATGCTCTAATCAAGAAGAACTATAGCACTACAGTCTAGCCATCTCATCATTTTTCTAAAAACAAAGGGAGTGTCGGTGCATTTCTCTGCTTTAATTATGGTGGAAACTTGTCATTAAGTGAATGCGGTTTGGATCCCTCTGTGCGTAAGTACGAGTCCGGGTTATTTCCCCGGAGACTTAGGGAAAATTACGGTAATGGTCAGAATCAGGAAAATTCTTTCCATACTAGTCGGGAAACATATTAAGAAGTTATCCATTGTGTTACCGTTGGAGGAAAGTTTTACGCTCTGTTATGGAGCAATAATACAGTTCTTTGTAAAAGGAAATAATAATCTAAGTGCCAATAGGCCTGTGACAGTTGTGAGGTTTTGGCTTCAATCGGCAGAAACATTTGATTCATGTAATGTTGGAATATCTTACATTTGCTAATTGTTTAGCATCGTTTCATATTATTTAAGATAGCAATGCTTGTGTATCATTATAAACCATTTGCGTTGTGATCGCTGTGCCGCTTCTGACGAGCTGTCCCAATCGAACTGGCAAAGTAAGGTCAGATTGGGAATAGGGAGGTTCTAGCCACAAATATGGCTTGTTTGAATATGACTTTATCTTCCATAATCGAGGAGATAACCTATCTTCAGCACTGACGTACACGGCTGAATATTCTATTATTAAATTTCCAAAGAAACCCACACAAAGAAGGCCAATTTACGAGGATCTAATCAATCTTACATATCGTATCAAGATTGTTCAGTCCAACGATTAGAAACGGGATGAAGTCATCAAGTGCGGCGACGTGTTGTGCGTGAGAGAAATTTTGATACTTTCATTCCTTTACGCGTATGAGGAAGTAGCTAATGTTATATCGGCTAGAAATATCAAAGAGAGTAATAAAATAAAGCGGTGAGTCGCCTTTTTATGTTTTACGTACTTACTGTTGAACTAGGAGTGGAAATATTTTGAACCTTTGTTTGTAAAAATCAAGTACTGATGATCTAACGAGTATTCATATATTTGATGTCATTCAGTTCATTTCAAATGCTCTTCAGAATTATAGTTATAACTAATAATGTATATTAGCAAAATTTACGGAGCTAAAGGTAAAGCGGCTTGTTACCAATTCATATTTTTTATTGTGATTGTCTGCTTAGTCCGCTTGATCCTAAATGGTTACCGCCCGCTCCGGGCTTAGGCAGCGCCAGGGCTGTGGCCAGCCTGTGGGCTGCCTACTTTGTTGTGAAAACTCTCTTCAAGCTTAGTTTGAGCAAGGATAGGCGACAACGTTCGAGGAACATTTGGATAGTATGATATAACCACACTAGGATGCTTAAGTCCTTTGGCATGGAGAAGAGAATAGTCTGAAGATTAGAAATAAAATAAATATGTTAAGTATTCAAACTTACCATCAGATGAGCCATATGCTCGTTTGCCTTCTATAATGTATAAAAAACTAGCTGTAAGTCTGGAAATAACTAAGACAAGACTCCAACACTGCGCTACCTCTATTTGTCGTGTGCTCAAGAAAAATCAGAGATCGACAAACGGAACGTTTGTTTGCGCGCCGAATCGGTTTACGATTACTTTGTTCAATCAAATCCACTGTACAAAGAGCGATTCGGTAAATAGATAAGGTGTGTTACCCTTTTATATACTTTTAACTATTCGCCTGATTTGCGCCTTTTACGATTGTAGGCGAGCTGCGTCGTGAATTTCCATTTTTAGACTTCGTTTCTTTGGACGCAGTTTTTTTTAAGGATTTAACTAAGTAAGGGATATCCTGTTCGGGAATTGAAGTTATTGTCAAAGGGACATTTTATTTGGGGTCAAATAGTGGAAGCAATCACAGCTTCGATGATATATTTTACGCTTCTTAAAGGAATCATAATTGTATTCGCGTCATCCCATTAAATATCTATTAATTATTATTGGCGTAATATCCAACTAAACTAATAGGTACTGTTTTACGTATCATACTTTTCAACTTTGTACAGGCGCAACTCACAAAATTTCAATAAGTCTTTGAATAATCATACAAGTTAAATCAATAAAGTTATTGAAATTGTGCGAGTTATGCCTGTACAAAGTTTAAACTTGTAAAGTGTAAGACGTTAAACGTTACCTATTTCTTAGTTTAGTTGGATTATAAAAAAACATTGATGCCCTACCCTATACGAGATTCAATATAATATCATAATGTCTTCACCACCTTGAATGAATTCTGAATAATATAAGGAGGACAGTCTAGGAAATAAATGCTTATAAGCTTTTAAAATACAAAAACAAAACCTCAATGCACATCTGCATCGTGCAATTTGAAAACAAAATTACAGTAATCTCCGTTGGCGTTCTATAAAGTACCCAAAGGAAATGAAGATTAAAATGTGAATCTTCCTCCAACTTGCTACAAAAAGACTTATAGTTTAGGTTCAGGGAAGGATTTGATGAACATAATGTGGGATGTAACCCCCCAAAGCATTAAAAGGATGTAATATATCCGATTTTTTTTCATAATTGTATCAGAAAAATAATTGAAAATATGTTCGTGAATTCGAATTAAAAGATAGCATGTTGGAGTTTTCTTTAATTTTAACTATACCTAATTGCAAACAATTCAGTAAGAAAAGCTATGTAGGTACTTAAAATAATTATGAAAATCGTATTGCTTTAAATTTTGGGGCAGAATTGATCAATAAATATTTTTGTGGCCATATTGAAGATTGATAAGGGGATATCTTCATAGACTTCGTTTTAGGACTTTGGATATTAGTAATAATGTACTATGGGATGATACGTTTTGTGGTATTCTAAAACACAAAATGTGTTGAAATAAAACAAATTATTACGGATTTTATTGCGAATTTAATTTAAATTTTACATTTTTTAATTTCCCAAAGTTTCGATCACTTTACAGTTTTCGTGGTCACGGGGCGGACTCACACAAAATGTGTGTTATTTCATAAAGATCTATAAACATAATTGCAGAGTATAATAAAAAAACCTGGGTACGAGCCTGCATACTTCCCTAAGCCACTGCAGACTTTCGATATAAACTCATCAGTTACACACAACACTACTTAAGAGTTAAATTAAACTTTGACAATGCATTTTTAAACTCTCCGAGAAAAATTCCCTTAAGAACAACACAAGCTTCGACGCAATCTAGGAAGATTTCTAACCACACCGCCGTAACTTAAGAACTTTGTGTACGGGAACATATTTTGTTCATAAACGCCGTGTTTTGTGTTGGCTGGATCGATGGAAAGTATGGAGAACTTAGGTTCTTAGTAGTGTGAATTTGAGAGACAGTCGAACAGATGTTTACTGTAGTTTTATGATTTGATTTTACAGTGTAAAAGTGTAGATGATGATGATGCTGAAGTTAAATATATAATTAAATACACCCAACTGTCACATACATAGTCCTGACCCCACATTAAGATCAATTAAGTCTTGTATCGTGGGTATCAGAAGCTAGGATAGACTTTTCGGTCTCACAAACACCCAGACCCGAGACAACTACTTTTGGGCTTTTTTTACTCACATACATTTGTCTCGGTGTAGGGATCGAACCCATGGCTTCTCCTTTACAGACCTCTAACCAACTGCGCCACGGAGGTTGTTTAGAATACGGTTGTTAACAGAGAATCATTGGACTGGTTATAGCAGAATTAATTTAAAAAATAGATCAAGCCACGGTTCATAGCCAAACAGACTTTTGCACACAAAAGATCGACCACCTAGTACATCCTATCCATTTAGACATTTCTTCATTTGCCGCTTGTCCAATATAAAAGAAATCAGATATTTGTGTTATGTCCCAAGCATACCGTGAGCCACTTATAGAGCAACTTTAATAGAAATATTTTCAAAAGTGACATTATGAAAGTAATAAAAGAATGAAGGCAGTTCATGTCTTTTATTAACCGTGTAATGTTCGTAGCACGCTGTTTATTGCCCCGAGATGCTGAAACAAAGCCTCCGTGTTTGGTCGGATAACGGCTATGGAGCGACAGGCGTCGTCTTAAAATAAAATGTCTGTACTTATTCCGTGTTACGACACTTTTTATTTTATTCGGTTTCGCGATAGACGGCGACCGTCAAACTTAATATTTCAAAATTGATTTTGTTTCATATGTTAAAAATATTTTTGTGCTTAGTTTTGTAAAACCAACACCGACGGTGACGCCGCAGTCTACTACCCTGACCTAATGAATTGGCAAATTTTGCATAACAAATAAATTCATAAAGGCCTCTATGGTAAGCAGGTTTCCTCACAATGCTTTCCTTCACCGTTATAGGTCACTAAAAAGTCACCCATTACTACGAAAGGCTATAGGCGTGTTATTATATTGGCAAATGGCGAGACGAGCATGCCATTCGCCTAATGGTAAGAGATACGACTGCTCTTATGTATACAGTAGCTAAACCAAACAACACCATAAATTTCAAAGCAATGCTTAGCATTCCACTGCGCTCGCCATTCTGGGACATAAGGTGTTAAGTCTCATTATGTCTAGTAGTTACTCTGGCTACAATATCCTTCAAATCGGAACACAACAGTGTGTTTACACTGCTGTTTGGTGGAAGAAATAAAAATGGCGTCTTGAGATTCGTAACACCGACTATCAACTCTATCACGTTACCAACAGGCCACCACGCACTTTAACATCTCCACCTAGATTATATTTAATACCCTCAATATATTTGCCATTAGACTCACGTGGCTCAAATTAATTATCAGACCATTCTGTACTAAGAAGGGACGACCGACCACAAGCTGATCATGTCCAACGTCATTGAATTATAAGCTAGTTTGAAACTAGGCTCATATGCATACGGCCGCACGCCACAACTTGCGCAATGTTGAAGGCATGCCCTAATTGCCCGCTAGGCGTGCTGGTTTATAATCAAGAATGACAATGCTGCCCATCAAAAGCCCCGGTGGTGTTACAGAATTTAATTATTTTGTTGGAAACTCTGCGTTTTAGGCTTTAAAGGGCTGGTAGGGTTGTTTGGGGATTATTTTTAGAGTTGGCGATAGGGTATTGGTGTCAGCAAGTTGTGGAAGGCTTTGAGGAAGGTTTGTGTTCAGTGGGCTTGGTATGCAGATGAAGATTATAAATAAGTTAGTCTATGTATTGTCGCTGGATGCAGGCTGCCTTCAACAGGTCACTGTGGAAATCATTGGGAGAGGCCTATGTTCAGCAGTGGACTTCCTTTGGCTGATGGATGGATGGATGGATGATGTATTATAGCAGTTAATCTGCAATATGCCAACGTGGTAGAATGTGCCCGAGCCAGCTGAGACATACGAATAGCCGGTGTCCTGCAATGGGACGTAATTAAACGGATATTACTTTTTTTTTACCTGCATATTAACCTTTGTTTTAGACTTTTTTAAATGTTAATACATACAGTTAACTAACACATCGTGAGGAAGCCTGCATACCATTCATCCACCTGCATACCATCATTCTATAGTATGTAAAGTCCGGCAACCCGCACTAGGCCAGCGAGGTGGACTATATAGCGTAACCACTCTTAATCGTACTCTCTATTGTAGAGGAGGCACGTTCTGTGCAGTGGGAGGTATCTGGGCTGATACAGAACTTTATCACAAACTTTAAACCCTAAACATCATGCGTATTAAGTAAGCTACTATCAGCGCATAAAATGTTTACACCTCAAAACCTCTACAGCAACATTTTATCAACCGAACCCAGTGACCTATTTTGAAATTAAGTCAAGCAAAGCTTATTAAAGCGACGTAAAATGAAAACGGCTGGAGACACGTAATAAATTGTTAGTAACGTTAAATAAACTGCTACTAAAAACTGAAGCTGAGCACATAAATAAGGTTTACCTCAAAAAGCGGAGGAGGAATGGAGTGGGCCACACGTTATCGCGGCCAGGGCGCCACGGCCGCCACCTGCTCCATGCATTCACTTGATATTTAATTAACGTTGAACGAACTACTGCCGCTGGATGTGAACTCTTTAAAATAATTAATCCAAAGTAGGTCTCATTATTTTTGGCTTTAAGTAAATCATTTATGCTCTCGAACGTGAATTTGCTGATGCTTTTACAACGGCTTGTAACTTTTACACGACTGTGGTAGCATCTCTGCTCGTACGAGTACATTTATGAGAAACCGTCCAAAATCTTCCGGAGCACGGTCAAACTCCTGGTCATGGCGCAACCAGATCGATAACCGTTACAGAGTTGGAATAGGCAATTGGCTATATGTCAATATAGCAGACCCCAGCAGAGCATCTTGGTTACAGCACGGATTGACCCGTGTACTCACACGGGTCTGGTATTATTATGTCGCAAATAACATTCCGGAATTAGAGCCTAGCTTTATTTTGTGAATCGGATAGTCAAAGGGCCAGTTTATTCCTTCCTCAAGGCATATGCACTTCATGCTCTAAAACGATCATTATATTAATAGATTAAGGTAGTTATTAGCCATTATAATCACTTTCCTTCGATTAAGCTACTTCATCGTCTAATAATCCTATTCTAAGAAAAGGCTAGTTCTTTTCTTCAAAGGACCAATGGTAAGGATTCATGTTCTATGTGCGCCTTCTAGTTTAATTGATTTCGTGCTTCTACGAATTTTATGATGGAACTGAGACTTTATAAATTGCCGTCTACTCAATGTTCATCCCTTCCAAGAAATAATACAATCCGGA
The DNA here is from genome assembly GCA_033459515.1 of Theretra japonica. Taxonomy (NCBI): domain Eukaryota; kingdom Metazoa; phylum Arthropoda; class Insecta; order Lepidoptera; family Sphingidae; genus Theretra; species Theretra japonica. The sequence goes on along the minus strand of CM065939.1, from coordinate 13,549,173 downwards.
AATTATTTTTCGCAATGGTAAAAATCTCATGAAAATCTTACTCGCGGTTTGTGATTTGGATAAATGATGCTACTGCATCTTATTTTATTAAGATATTCGAAAACAACACTTTTGAACCAGAAAAGACATTTACAAAATAATAATTGCTTCGGTGGCGCAGTTGTACTACGGTACGATTACAACGCTGAGGTCTCGGGTTTGAATCCCGAGTCGGGAAAAGCTATTTTGATTTTCTATTCGGTATGATACCGAATAGAAAAATCGGCTGATGATCAGCTGATTGGCTGATGCCCTGAGTGAGAAATTTACGCCCGATATGGCGCTGGGCCCGTATAACATCGTGGGACGGAACACTCAAAGCGAAACGTGAGTGTCCTGGTAGCACCTCTGCCTACAATTAGCGGGAAAAAGACGTGAGTCCATATGTATTTACAAGATAATAATTAATACATAGTGATGACAGAAACTATAAGAGTGAATGAAAATATTTATAAATGTCACAAACATTACATCACGAGGAAATTATGCATTCCATAGCGATTTGCAAGAATTTCTATGTACATATGTAAAGTCCGCCAATCCGCAGCCAGCGTGGTGGACTATATGGCCTAATCCTCCTCTCAATCGTACTCCCGATTATAGAGGAGGGTCGTGCACTGCAGTGCAGCAGTACATACATTAATCTTATTTTATGGATTGACCTCACGGCTATACGTTCCACGGTCAACTTCTCAACCAACTGCGGCCCAAAGGCAGTTAAACTATACAAAATCTTGTCGCTTCTCGTTACTCTAAATCCAAGTTCTTCGTACTTCACGAAGGCACTCACACAATCTTAGGCTCTCTGCCATAATTGTATTTAGTCAATTAGCATACGAAATTTCATTTACGGGCTCCGGTAATTACTTGCGTTAGGTACTGCGTTTATTAAAGGGTCTATAGCTTGTCTGCCTACCCTCTGATTTAATAATATTGTTCTTTCCTCCGTCATAAGATGTGCGCTCAGATTGTGAGTTACGGCGAATGTTATTAGATATAAAATGTTGAATTTATGAAGTAATACTTGTTACAGGGTTTTCTCTGTGTTTAAATTAAACGTGTTGGGAGATTTTAAAGTGTTGTAAGATGTTTTTATGAGCTGTGTTGAGGAAAGCAGATGAATATTTTAGATACTTTCTTCGCGGAAGTTATACTATCTTGATGAATATATTAAAGGATAAATAGTTATTTAGATGCAGCTGCGGTTTTGATATCACTTTGTTATTTTTTTTGTCATGAGAATTTTACGCAAAGTGAGAAGTTTGTCAGTAAAATGCGCCGGGATTAATATATATTTTTTCGACGATTATCAAACTATTATATTATTAGAAAATATCTGCAAGGCTTAGTTTTTAAACACCGCATCAAACATGTCAGTGCCAATAGTCAACAATATTATTATTTCTTCTACATCCACATACATAAATAAACACCACGCCTTTATCCCAGAACGGGTGGGCAGAGGTGAAACCAGGACACCCACGTTTCGCCTTGTGTGTTCCATCCCACGATGTGATAGGGGGCGAACCTATCGCCATATCGGGCACAAAGTTCTGACTCTGGGCTGATAAATAGAAACATGCAATATCACTTTGCCCAACCCGGGATTTGAATCCAAGACCTCAGCTTTATAATCGTTCCGTAGTACAACTACAATCATCAACATCAATTAAGTAAATTGACTTTCTAATTCTGATTCCGAATACTAATCAAGAAGTCCAAGGACACAAGCCAACATCAACATCATATTACCAAACCCTATTTATCTTCGATCACTGATCCATAAAACCGTAAATTGCTCTATGCATACGAATTCAAATTGCCTATAATCAAACAGGGGTGAATAAAAACTGCCTGAAGGTTAATCAGCCCAGCTGGGGTTCTTAACGCAGCCGTGCAAACAAGATAACAACATAATAGGTACGTGTGCCTGCGGCGCGCCTAAACTATTCTATGCATTTGTGATTGATTCCATATCGACCGGTGTGGCCGCCCGTGGACGAACATTGCAACTATCTGCAAGTGTATTTGGTATGTGCTGGGTTTAAATCCAGCTTGAGAGGTGTTGGAATATCTTTGGGATTAAGGTGCTCTAAACTAGTTTGGTAGAATTTATTTCACTTTTATGACTATAGCGATATAATTTTCTAAAAGCAGCGTTTGAGTATCTTTTTACTTAGATGACTCCAAGGAGTTTCGTTAGGAAAAGTTTTTTTTTTTATTTAGTTCACAAAACTGGATACAATCATGTTATAGTTTACAGTAGTATACACGTGTGATAGACTTAAGATTATATCCTACTAGATGTGAGCACAACATGCGTAGTAGATACTATCTGTAGCTTGCGTTAAACATAATAATTACAAACAATTAAATATTACTTTTACATAGAGAGCTTATTGACTTTTTAATATATTTTTTTTTATTTAAAGGTTGTTTCTAGAATTTCTAGACATACTATATTTGACGATGTTAATATTAACCTAAGCATATATAAAGCAAAAATGGATTTAAGAATAATCGATGATCTAAATACAGAACAAATTAAACTAAACAAAAAAAAAATGAAGTAAAATAGTAAATTTATTAGGCGGTCTAGCCTGAACGAATCACTCGCTGAGCGATCAAGTCTCAAATTCCATAAGCGAGCCAGCCGCGAATGTTATTTAGCCCCGATTGCGTATGAAGCTATCCCCTCGGGCCGCACGTCAACAAGTTTCATAGTTTTAAGCAATATTCAAAACAATGAATATGATTTAACTTTGTATTTTTTTGTTTCATAGGCATTTTTAGTGCAATGCGAAGACACATGTTAAGCCGTGGACTTCCATTGGTCGATGAAATATTATAATATTTTTAAAATTAATGAATAACCTCTGGCAATAGGTACTTAGCTGATTTTTTGGTTCAAGCAAACTTGCGACATGATTCGTCTATGCGTTGCCATGAATCCTATGGTATAATTGAATAAGCCCTGTAATTAAACTATCGCATTTCTACATAAAGTCTCTGAGATAGATTGGACCTTAGTTCATCATGCAGTCCAATCGGTTCTTGGTTAAATTCTTGAATCTTGAATCTTCAAGATAGATTTAAATTAACCAATTTTTGCTGATATTTATAAAATTGCAAATAAGAAAGCTGTTATATTTTTCTTTAATTTACTGCAGAAGTTAATACAGAAGTACATACATACATACATAAACACACGCCTTTTTCCCAGAACAGGTAGGCAGAGTTGCTACCAGAACATCCACGTTTCGCCTTGTATATTCCGTCCAACGATGTAATAGAGACCGAGCCTATCGTCATATCGGGCACAAATTCCTGACTCTAGGCTGATAATTAATAGAAAAATCCAATATCACTATGCCCGACCCGGGATTCGAACCCGAGACCTCAGCTATGCAATCATACCGTAGTACCACTACGCCACCGAGGCAGTCAGAACTACAGAAGTAAAAGCATCTAAGAACAAATCCAATATCCTTTCCGCAGTCAGTTCCACTCCTAGCTATCACAAGTAATTCAGCGTAAATTATCGAAGATATTACATATAATGTCCCTCCTATCCCGAGACACTCGGCTAGGCCGGGCCGAGCGTCACAGCACCGGCCCCTGAACCGTTAGACCACTTACGTATTTAACTCAAACTGGAATCCAATTAGCCGTACACAGAATAGTGGAGCTCGGGCGGGTCGCCTCTGAATTTATCGCTAATTGTTATTTGATACGCTTACACTATCTCTCTCTAGAATTTCGCTAAAGGTGAGGTCAGATGGACGGAGTGGGTTATATGAATATTGTAGTCCATAATCTTTAGATAGAAGCATTTGTAGTGTGAAGATTATGCTTCTGAAGTACGTTTTGTGAATTTTACTAAAATGCATTATTTTACCGTCATGTCTCATGATAACTGATGGGAAGTAAAAGTTTTGATACAAAGTTTCGTTTGATGATTGAAATTGTAAGGGACCTAATCATTATCGCTCTGATTCTGACTCTTTTCTTTCTAAATGGGAATAATTCATGAAATATAGGCTGTGCGTAGGTGGCGTTGACTACTCATAGTCAAATGAATGTACCGTTAGGTGATTTGTCAGGCCCATGCTATATGACTTACCTGAAGAATGAAGAATTGAAATACTCGTAGGTATAAGCGTTATACAAGATAGATATGTATAGTAATTAAATTAAGAAAGAATGTTGTTATAATTTTTGCATTAGGTGACCCAGACAGAATAAAAGTCGTTGAAAGGTTTTTTCATTATGAGTCTAAAAGAATAATTAAGAAATTAATTAGAATATTCAGTGCGTGATAAATAGAGAGACGTCGTCAAGAAAGATATGAGGGTCAATGACGTTACCATGAAGGATGCCGAAGATCGGGCAAAATGGAGAAGAATTACCTGGACCCTGGCACCGGCCGGGATAACTTCGGAGAGAAGAAGAAGAAGAACGTTTTAAACAGAAATTAGTCACGGGATCTGATGGTCTTTTCCAAATAAATGATATAACCTACTTTATATGTATTGTTTCTGCTATCACGAAAAAAAATCACATCAACACAGCCACAAATTCGGTGTTTTATTAAAAATGCAAAACATTCCATTCATCTGTAACAATCCCCTAAACAAATGTAGCAATTTCGTTGAAGTTTGTGTAAACAACGTCAAAAGCAGAATTGTTTTCGTCAAGATTCAAAAAGTTCAGTGCCAGTGTGACGTTACATTTATTTTGTATAAACTTTCTCTTAGTTTGCATAATTAATTAACAAATCGGCGGGCCACTTTGAGGGTCTAGTTTGCTAAGTGAATTTCGCGAGAAGTTTGTCATTCCAGTTTTATTCTTGGGTACTATTTGATATGTTTCAGTGTAATTTGCCAAAGGATGGAGCTTCTAAGTAAAATTTCCTGCAAACATTTACTTACAAATTAATGCTATGATTAATCTAATCAAAGATGCGTTTTTATTTCAATGAATGGCGAGACGAGCATACCTTTCGCCTGATTTAATCGATACGACCGCTCATAGACAGCAGCAAAACCAAACAACACCATGAATAAAGAAAATAAAACAATGCTTGGGATGTCATTGCGCTCGGCATCCTGAGACATAAGATGTAAAGTTTCACTATGTCCAGTAGTTACTCTGGCTCCAATGTCCTTCAAACCGGAACACAACAGTGCATCTACACTGCCGTTTGGCGGGAGAAATATATATTGCGGTGGTGCCTACTACCTACCCAGGCGGCCTCTCACATATGAGAGCCCTACCACCAGTAAAAATAAAGGAAAATAAGGCCACACTAAATCGCCTCAATAATAGTTACTTATGGGGTAGAGCCACGCTGTTGTCAGTCATGACTCAACATGAATGAGCAGGTTCGTCTGGGGTGATACCATTGTCTTACAGGAAATTGACGTGAAGCGACAGCGTCCCTGTCGCGTTTCGTTCCGTGAAGGAGATTGCCAGGTGCCCAGTATCCCTTTCCTCGTCACATACCTTTTCTTTCCCCCTCGTGATATCAAGGGCCGGCAATACATCTCTGAACCAAGTGATCAATTACCATCAGGTGACCTGTTTGCTCGTTTGCCGGACCTGTGGAATAAAATAACAAAAATCACGCTCAAAATGGATGATTAGTTATACTGAAATGCACGGTACAATAGTGAAAATATAACTTTTATTTCAGTAATTCCTAAAGGCTTTGAAGCTGTCCTAGCCCCAATCCAAACAGAATTAAAAACAATCAATACATTAATGTTAGACCGTATAGAAGATAACTATATCGGTAGGGAAACGCCGATTGCTTACACAGTTCATTTGCGTATAATCGTAGCAGCTAGAGGCATTGTGGCTTCGGCCTGTTCCAGTCAAGAATGGTTATTTGAATAATTAACTCTTTGTCGACTAACAAAGGCTGAGCGTGCTTTGAATAACTGCGGGGTTTCTTTAATTTTACTATTTTGTGGAACCTTAATATGGTTAGGGCTTGCTTTTGGGATAGTGAAAGGATTACCAAATTTTAGATTTGATTTCTTTAGGTGCTTAGTTTTTATAGTCTGGTCTAGTGGTTTGAATATTTTAGTCTTTGATTACATCTGTGTTATTTAAGTTTAGTTTGAAACGAGTTTGATTGAGTGGGGTTCTAGTATTGTTTTTTTTTTGTATTGTATCAGCCCATATACGACCCACTGCAGGGCACGGGCCTCCTCTACAATCGATAGTACGATTGAGAGTGGTTAGGCCATATAGTCCACGATGCTGGCCTAATGCGGGTTGGCGAACTTTTTACATACCATAGAAATTTATACAAATCGCTATGGTATGCAGGTTTCCTCACGATGTTTTCCTTCACCGTTATAGTTATAATAATTATGATTACTGTTTATTTACCCGGTAAGCTAAATGTCTACGAAGTTAAATAATAACTTTTATGCTTGATATTAATATAACCATTTGGAGATTCCATATAAAATGTACGACATATAAAACTTTCCCAATTAAAGTCACGTGACCTCGATATTTTATCTTCGCATATTTTTATTCCAATTTCGCCTCGGGCTAAATTCAGTTAGGTTTCCAATCTCCGTATTTAATATTGATTTGTTAATTGGGAGTGCTTCGGAAACTAAATCCTACGGATGAATTTTATGCTATTTATGTGGTGATATATTTAAATTTCAAATTCAGTATGCGGTTTTCCGGTCAAATTGGTACTGATACCATTAGTGACCAGAAATAGCGGACGGCTCTGGATTCCGGATAATTTGTGTGGATTTATCTGTTTATATACCAGTAAATATAACGTCAGGTGCCTCATTGGCTAGACAAATCCTATAATTTTCCGGAACTGAAATTTACGTGTAGAATGACATTAGGCTTGCTGTCTATCACGTTTTGGTACGGTAATGAGCTTGGTAATCTGCGGTGGCAATGGTGTAACAGTTACCTATACCTTTGTTTAATATAAATTATTAACATTTATTTAAAGAAAAAACAAAATTTTATTGACACGTAAAACAAAACACATACATAAATAGAGTAAGAGTAAAAGAGGAGAGTAAAAGAACAATACTACGGTATGATTACAAAGCTGAGGTGTCGGGCCCGAATCCCAAGTCGGGCAAAGTGATATTGGATTTTTCTATTTATTATCAGTCCGGAGTCAGGAATTTGTGCCCGATATGGCGATAGGCTCGCCCCCTATCACATCATGGGACGGAACACATAGGCGAAACGTGGTCGTCCTGGTTACACCTCTGCCTACTCCTTCTGGGAAAAAGGCGTGATGTTTATTTATGTATGTATCCTTCGTACTGACCTCACCTACAACATGCGGCAATATGGTTTGTTGAAAGATAACACCGATGCTACCGAAACACATCCATTCACGTACAGATACGGCAACGCCGGGGAGTGAAAAATATTGCTCTCATCATCCGGTGCAGATTATAACGCTTTTTCTACGGAACCTATTGCTCTTAGTCTGAATATTGGTTTTTGAATGCTGGAATATTATTTTACTAATATACAGGGTATACTGACATCAACACTGCTACCGAAAACGAAGCCAGGTGGTAGTTTTAGTGACTACAGACACGATGCAACTAAAAAATTTGCGAAAAACGCAACGATTTTTTTTGTTTTTTCTTGTCATTGTATTTGGATGTTTAGTACATAAATTTTCCTATAAAATAATTTACACCCATTTATTTTAAAAGATGCTATAGTACGCAAGATTTAAAATTATAATTTTAGCAAAAACGACGGATTTACCACCCAAACACAATGATATTTAAAACATTATAAAAAAAATGGTCGCGTTTTTTTGCAAAAAATTTAGTTGTATTGTGTCTAAAGTCACTAGAACTACCACCTGGCTTCGTTTTCGGTAGCAGTCTTGATATACCCGGTATATGCTGGACTATTATATGTATTACTTATACAAATAAGTACACGATAATATCCAATCAAGTTAAGATCGAAATTAAGATACATGAATTAGTTGATGAGGATTTGTTGGCTGAGGTCGCCTGGGTGGGCACCACCGCAATATCTATATCTCCCGCCAAGCAGCAGTGTAGAGGCACTGTTGTGTTCCGGTTTAAAGAACAGTGTAGCCTAAGTAACTACTGGACATAATGAGACTTAACATCTATGGATCAGGATGGCGAGCGCAGTTGAATGCGAAGCATTGCTGTGTTTGGTTTTGCTACTGTCTATGAGTGATCGGATCCTTACCATCAGGCGAATGGCATGCTCGTCTCATTGCAATAAAAAAATAAAAGAAAGTGCATGGATTAATAGGTCTCTGGTAGATCCATTAGTTAGTTATATGACCGAAGACGTATTTAAGTCTGTCTTCTGTGACATAATGGCTAAGCCGTTTGTCCTAAAACACTTGACTCCATAATTTAACAAGGGGATATAGACATAAAATACAATATTAATTTATCTATGTTAATTTTTTTTTACTATTAAAAAATATAATAATGGAAGAAATAATTTTATGACAAAAATATAAGGCGTTTAAAATAAAACAGGTGTTAAAATGGTCGAAATTACTCAGCTGCTATATTAATTTTATTAAAATAAACGTAGAAAACTCATTGTGTCGGGTTGCAATACGCTGTAACACCCGCATACAATGCGTTGTATTTAAAATTCACAAGATCCCTTAATTGGAGATGTTTGCGAGACAGTCCAAAAGGGCTTCACAAAGAAAATCATGGAATATTCTAGAATTATACGCCATGCGGGCTGTGTACAGTCTCCTGACTGTTTGTTCTTAGCAACGTTTTGCCATCAGCGTAATTACTTACACATTTGTTTAAACATTAATGTTGTTTGCTCAGGATTAATTTGTAGGGGTTTGTTTATCTGCCCTGATCTTCAATGTTTCGGAGTTGTTAGGTGTGTTCATTAAGAAGTAAAGAGCGCCTTTCTAAATTGATAAATATAGTATGTGTATTGATAGTTAATCATCATGCACTATAACGGCGAAGGAAAACATCGTGAGGTAACCTGCATGCCATAGCGGTTTGCAAGAATTTCTATAGTATGTAAAGTCCGCCAACCCGCTCTAGGCCAACGTGGACTATATAGCCTAACCTCCTCTCAATCGTACTCTCGATTGTAGAGGAGGCTCGTGCCCTGCAGTGGAACGGGACTGAGCTGATACAGTACTGTACAATATGTGACGTTAAATATTTGAAAAATTAATAACTAAAATCGGTTCAAAGCTGTCGAAGAAGTATAGGTGTAACATATGAGCTCATGTGTGACATACGATGCTCGGTTGGAATATAAGACTTCATTTCATATTTTTTATATATTTCATTTCTTATTCCTGCCCATTGCCACTTCAACTTGCTAATCAGCTGGGCTATGTCGGTTACTTTAGTTCTCCTGCGGATCTCCTCATTTTTGATTCATGGCAATAGTCGGGGCACATTGCATGGAGAACTGACCGCCGATGGGGCCAAAAAGTTCTCGAATGGAGACCATGCAGCGGAAAGCGCAGCGTGGGAGGTCCAGCCACTAGGTGGTCAGATGACCTGTTAAAGATCGCGGGACGTCGCTGGATGCAGGCTGCTTCCAACAGGTCACTGTGGAAATCATTGGGAGAGGCCTATGTTCAGCAGTGGACTTCCTTTGGCTGGTGGATTGGATTGGATTGGATTAAGAAATTGAATAAGATTTCGAAAACTTTCACCACTGCCAAGCGGACCGGCGAGTAACCAACGCCGGAAGAATGTTTTTTTGGCATTTTCACAGACAGAATGTAACGCGTAACAAAATTATTACTTATTATTCAAAACAGTGCCATTGTCTTATTAGTGTTATAAAGATGATTTTGGAGAAGTATTTAAAAGATCCTAAAAATACCTAAAAATATAATAATAAAAATCCCAAAATACCAGCTCAACCCACTTGACTCCTTACAGCGACGTGCTTGTCGAATAGTCGATGACCCCAATCTCACGGACAAATTGGAGCCGTTAGGACTGCGGAGAGACTTCGGGTCTCTCTGTGTGTTCTATCGTCTGTTCCATGGGGAGTGCTCCGAGGAATTGTTTGAGATGGTACCAACGTCACCTTTTTACCATCGCACCACCCGTCACCGCAGCAGAGTTCATTCCTACCACCTGGAAGCGTACCGTTCCCGAACGGCACGTTTTCAGCGTTCTTTCTTACCACGCACGTGTAAGCTCTGGAATGAACTCCCTGCATCGGTGTTTCCTGAGCGCTATGACCTGTCCTTCTTCAAACGAGGCTTAAAGAGAGTACTTTCCTTAAGGTAGGCAGCGACTTTGTTGTGCTGGACCCCTGGCACTGCGGAGGTCTATGGGCAGCGGTAGCCGCTTTCCATCAGGCGGGCCGCTAGCTCGTCTGCCTATGAAGGCTTAAAAAAAAAAAAAAAAAAAAAGACAACACCACCTCTTTGATTTTTATTTGAATGAAGACGTACAATGACGGTAATCGCTTACTTTCATGTTTTCATTATTTTTCCGTCTTTGCTATAAATTAAACTATACAAATCCGCATTATTGTATTGCTATTGAATAAAGTTTATTTTTGGGCTAGACCGTAGCATACAGCTGCCGCGAAACAGATTTTTGATATTATTTTAAAATATACAAGCATATCACTGTGCAGGAAATGAATTGCTAACAAACCAGAAGCGGATTAAGGGTGCTCGATGCTCTATAAAATTATTTGGTATGTGCATTTTTGATATCAATTTTTACACGAAAGCCTAGAACTCTAGGAAAATAGTAGGGAGTTATGGATGAATCAATTGATGTTGGCTTTTATGTAATACTATATTTTTATGGGGCCTCGTATTTGCGAGGCTTTGTTTGTATATACTAACATGTTTTCTATTTTTACCGCCAAGGACCAGTGCATAAACAATGTTGTATTGTGAATTAAAGGACAATGCAGCCGTGGTAGCAATTTCAGTAAATGACTAAGCATTAGGAAATTTAATACCAGTTAGTTACGAGTAATCAAACTTTGCAATACTAAGTGATAGTATGTTTAGAATGTTGCATCTGTCAGTAGTCAGGACGGACGCTCACGGTAAAGCAGTTTGCACATCTAGTCAAATAGTAAAAAAAAACGCTGGCATCAGAAACTGCTTATGCATGTCAAGGTGCCAATCAGTGGCGAAGTTTTTTTTTAAACGGCAAGCCTAAGGCCTTAATGGCGTGTTTTACTAAATGACGATTATTAGTATATTGTACTTATAATAAAGCATCATGATTGTGCGTAATTAAAAGCCATTATTTTATAAAATATCTTCAAATCTCTCTATGACATTGTAAGTAATATAAGTTTTAAGACACGATATGATATAAAAGAAAGGCCGGTTGGAATCGGGCTGTATGGACTCTTCGCCACTTGTCAAAATTTATACGAGTCAAACACGTGCCTATACCCTCACTTAAAGCGAAAAATTTACAAAGCTAAAACCAGCATCACGAAACGCAGACCTATGACAGCCTCCTGACTCCGTCCCAGCGCAAAACTGATGTTGTTTGAAACTCAAAGCGCGTCCAAAGGGCACACCGCAGTCCACGATGCCATGGATATTGGAATAAAGCAAATAAAGCCAGGGCCCACTCTATATGCATGTAAATCGGCCTCGGGCCGCGATACCGAATACAGATTGAAATGAACGGCGGTTCAACATTTTTATACGATACTAGGTTTGGCGGGCGGGTGTGCTTGCGCTTTCAGGTTTTGCATGACCGTTTCGGAACGAATTAGGTACTGAAAAACAGAAATACATACTTTATTTCGTATTTATGTGAAATTAAAATGTAGAACATACTTCTTCTATCTGGCGTTATCCCGGCCGGTGCCAGGGTCCGCCGTCCGGCTAATTCTCCTCTATTTGGCCCGATCTTTGGCATCCTCCATAGTAAGGCTATTAACCTTCATATCTTCCTTAACGGCATCCAGCCAACGCTTCTTTGGTCTACCCCTTGGTCGAGGTCCGGGAATATTGAGGCTCAGGCACACATTGCCAACGTATTCCTGTGGTTTTAAAAAAGTAAAACATTATGTAAGAAAATAACAGATTGTGTGGAACACGTCAAGTGTTACATGAAGATACACGTTCTCGTTTTTTTATACAACCAAGGAGGCAAACAAGCATACGACCTGCCTGATGGTCAATGGTGAAACAGTCACCTAAGCCTATAAGACGTCTGCAACACCTGAGGTGTCACACGCACGTTGCCGACCCTGCAGGAACCTTTAACTCCTCTTTTGAAGAGCCCCATGCTTTAATAATTTGTTTTTATCATTGTATTCGTAAATCTTCTTAAAGCATAGTTATCTAAATAGATTTACGTATAAAAAAGTAGAAATATACAGTTATAAGTCAAACAAACAATAATTATCGTAATTGCCTGCATAAAACTCTTAAATAGACTTATCACGTGATCAGCAGTGGGGACCAGTACGTGAATTTTAGCCGCAATTGTACCAAGTCTCAGGTATTCTAATTTCATTGCGGAGTCTGTCTTTGAAATGAGTAGATAATACTAAATTTGCTTAGTTACTATGTATACACACTCAATTTTTGAATTTATATTTTCAGGTCATTTTTGAGTTTGCAATTTCTACTCGATTGTAGTTTCAGGAGTCCAGGATATGTCTAACACCCCTATCATTCCAGGATGCATCGAATGTCTACACTCTATCACTGTCACACTTCACAGCACAGTATTATTACAACATATTTCTGCTTGTTAACTACTAAATCTCCTAGGTGGCGCTACTAGGAACTATTACTCCAAGTTCATTTGCGTTTGTGAAGCACAGACGTACGCGAACCCGAGCGTGTATTGTACTAAAGATTTGCCAACTCACTCGAAATGATCCAATATGCAAAACCGTACCAGGAGCTCTGATGAAAGTTCCGCGTGAATGAAATTTTACACTGTATTTTAATTGAGATAAATGCCTTGTTGGACTACTACAGTAGACAACGAAACTATGAAAGCCATGTTTAATATTCCAGATAAACGTTTATGTGACAAATAATTTCAGTAGCAGTTTCGGTAGGAGGCTTGATATACCCTTTATATTAATTTTCTCCTTTGTCAATACTCAATTAAATTACATACATCGATACAAAAAATATACAACCAAAGGACATCCGATAAAGACGTCTCAGGAAACATGGAAATATTCGAACAGTGGTTATGGGACCCATTAAATAACAAAATATTACCACACACCGCCCGTGCATACGATATTAGGGTAGCGTTCAACAGATTTATGAACAAGGGTGGTTATGTCGCGTGACAACCCTGACTGGATTTTTATTGTTATATTTGGAAATTATTTTTTAGAAACTGCTAGGGCTGTAAGAAATTTTAACAAAATCTTCCAAACGTCAAGCTGATTGCCTGCTCGCGTTGCTTTTTGGTAGCCAATGAAGCTCTGACAATTGAAAATATTTATGATTCCAACTCCTGATATTTGTTTTTTTTTTTCTGATTCATTTCGATGCGGGTTGTAGTGTTTGTGAATATAGTTATACTGATATACAAATAAGTTATCATGTCAAGTAATATATTATTATATTTACATAAACAAAACAAATACACGAACAAACGTACATACACATAACACATACAGTGCACATTCTCGTGCGCACCACGTCAGAATTCGAGACCTTACGGATGATGCATGTCTACTCAGACAAGTTTGTTAGTACTGCGTGGCCGAGCCTGTGTTACACTATACAAAAAGTATTGATACTTCACGGGTTAAAGATAGTATCCCTAAGAGACTCGCCGAGCTCCGGAGCTCGATGCTAATTCTTTGCATGCCACTGTTGATCCTGACTGACAGGAGTGCAGTGGTGAGTCTCGAAACTGAAAATATTTAGTTTATTCTTAGTTCACAGTTCTTTAAAGGAACTACTGACACTTTTCATTCTCAGTAGTTCCTTTAGAATATTTAAAAGAACTAGTGAGACTACTATTTTTTACCTCCCTTTCTTTGCTGGTAGAAGTGACACTAGGGCCATCCACAGTTCAAGATTTTCTATTGGTGCCAAACATAAATTTAAGGGAGGCTCAAACTTGAAACATTTCAACCTACAATTACATACATTTGATTTGTTAATTTGATGCATGGAATATATTGCGGCACCTCTAGCTTCCTTACCTAAAAATACATTAGGAGTAAAATAGTAATGTCTACTTTTCTCGGCGTAGTCTTTTCAGTGATCTATTTACCTTCTCTCTACGTCCTCCGTAGATATACGTAGTATCCTTATATGTAGCTCCCTTAGCGGAGTCGGTTGAGAATTCGGCTGTGACATTAAAGGTCGCGGGTACGATCTCGGCACAGAATCAGATGTTTATGTGGCGTATAAATTGTTGCGGAGCCTGGGTATTGCGATTCCGAAAAGCCTCTCGTAGTTTCTAATAATCATTACACGAGGTTTGCATCTTGCTCTGGGATCAGAACTATATCTTTATCTATCTTTGTTCGACTATATGTGTTGTAATTAAGTATCTGTAGACGACCATGTACTGGGAAAATATTTGCTATATTACCTATTGTCATTAAAAAGTTAAAGCTTAAAGTTAAAGTTAAAAAGGCCGGCAGCGCATTTCTATGCCTTATGGTGTTGCAGATGTTTATGGGCGGCGGTGATCATTTACCATCAGGTGTATTATGTGTTCGTTTGCACCCTCTTATTATAAAAAAGCACATAATTAAAATTGTAAGAATCGAAAAAAAATCTAAACAATTCGAAAAAAGATCCAAAAAGAGATTCGCAGATTCACATCAGCTAATATTCATAAAGGTATCCGTTCTGAAATAAACACCAAAAACACGTAAGGAAAATCGCACGGGATAAAAGCAATGCAAAATTGGCTTTTAAAAATTTGATCCCCTCAACATTTCACGAATCTAATTCAATGTGCTCGGCAGCTAATATTGGATTTAGCAATACTATCGAACACCAGACCGGGGGCTATATCCGTTTCGTATTGCATGAAAATTTATTATTTAGTAGTGCCCTCACCGTTTTATATTCTACCAATTTTCCTCGGAGTCACGTTTAAAAAATGATTTTATGCGACTACGTTTGCGCACGTGGCTCCTCTTCTTTCGATTTCGTTTTAAGTTTTTTTGTATAAAATTTTAATGTAAAAATTATAAGTTTTACCTAAAATGTAGAAAACCACGCTTAAGATTAAAGCATGGTTTTTTATGTTGTTAGATCATACGGTTTATATAAGAAGTGGTCCGTAAAATTTGAGAGTTTACAAAATGCGAACTTCATCTTTACCGAGACAAATGTTTCAATGATAAAAAAAAAGTTTGTGTTTGATCTCTGAGTTATGGGACCAAACGTACTATATTAATTTCTGATAAGAATTGTATCTCAATTCGGTGTCAGGACTAATACATGTACTTATTGAGAGTAAGTATTTATTTCATCACAAATTATGCATCCTAATGAGCTGCTTATTACTCGATCTTCATTTAAAAATCATATTTTTCTCCAGCATTAACTCAGGCATTTTCATTACCATCCAAAAACACGGCAAAACAAAAAAAAACTCGAAAAGTCCTATAAAATCTGATATCGCTGAAGTTTGCGGTAATCTTCCAATTAATATTCAAAATCGATTTCTATTCTACAACATGTAACCGGATTCCATTCGGAACAAGTGCGAGAGAGTATTTAGTTGCTCCCGAGAAATCGCATTTTTAATTTTATCATTGTAAAACGATAGCCAGCGTTGAAGGTAGCCTTTAGAAACCTGTTGTAAAGCGAGATGGCTCCGGATCCATCGCCATTTGACGCTTTAAAAATTCATGGAAAAAACAATTAGTCCTACTTTGAAAGGCAATCGAGAAAACAGCTTACAAATTATGCGCACTGTAACTTGTATATTATAAAACAAGTATAATTATTAATAAAGTTTTTTTTGTAAATAAAACTGAATTAAAGCGTGAGAAATGCAAGAGACTGCATTCGCATTAAAAAATAAAATAACATTCCATTGAAACTTTATAATTAAAAAAATTGAGACTTATTATATATTATTTATTCTTGTTTTACTTCGAGAATTAAAAGACCTCACAATTAGTCATTTAATAGTTACAAAATATTTAAGTAAATATTTTAAATATCGAGAAGGTATCCCAAGAAACTTACGTAGTAACAGGACAGTCAAATTTTCATATTAGATATCAAAATCCACGAGTATTAGCTACGGAATAATTTTATTGATATTGTAAAATGCGTTTGTGCGATACGTCGAGTGTGCCGATTTACGACGTCTAGCCAGCTATTGAGATAGCACGATTGTAATTCAACAAATATATTATTACACATATTCATATTACCCCGTCTGAGGAATATAAGCCTTTGCGAAATGATACACCAAGTGGTGCTTTTGGATTTAAATAAAATATAGTAAACAGACATGAGTATTTATTATTATAAGACTTTTGACTACAAATTCACCCACTTTTTTGGATGTGGATAGCGTATGATTCCAATGTTCGATGCTTGTAGAAGCATTTATATAGTTGCACAGGGTAATAGGTTTCTCTTTGGTATAGGTATGAAATGATATAGTAATTTAATATTATTTTTACATTTTTAATAAAATAATGTGTGTGCATAAACTCACGCCTTTTCCCCAGAAAAGGTAGGTAGAGGTGCTACCAGGATAACTTTCGCTTTATCTGTTCCGTCCCACGATGTGATATGGGGCGAGGCTATTACCATATCGGGCACAAATTCCTGACTCCGGGCTGATAATGAATAGAAAAATTCAATATCAATTTGCCCGACCCGGGAATCGGACCGTAGTACAACTACGCCACCGAGGCAGTCTATATAATAAAATAATATGATGAACTATTTTCAATAAAACCGTTATTTTATCACAAACATTGTTATATTAATTGTAGTAAAAAATTGGTTGCGGTAATAAACAGAACTCTAAAATGAATAATTAAGTCTCAAAAATATATTCCACAGCCATACCAGTTTATTATGAAACACGTTTTAAAGTGACTACAAAATCACCCACATTTTCTAATATAATCATTTGGTGGAATTCAATTATCGTTTGTTTTTGTTACTCAAAGTTCACGCAAGTCAAATTTGGCAGTGAGTAGGTCAGTTTCAGTTTTAAAAGGGACCTAAAGTTGAACTAATTTGTGTTTGCAATATAAGTTTATGCTGCTGAATTAAATTTTGCTCTAATGTACATTTGACTCATTACTTTTGATATGGCAAATAATGGATCATTATTATTAATATTATACATATCCCGCGCAATTGGTAAATTAATGTTTGTTAATTGGGTTATTGCGATGATGTTTTATGAATGTTTATGTGTACTGATGATTTTTTCCCGTTTATTTTTCTTCAGTCAAAGGAAACTCACTGCTGATTATAGAAATCTAACGATTCCACAGCAACTTGTTGGATGCGGCCAACAACTATTTACATACATACATAAACTCACGCCTTTTACCCAGAAGGGTAAGCAGAGGCGCCATCATGACATTCAAATTTC
The DNA here is from genome assembly GCA_033459515.1 of Theretra japonica. Taxonomy (NCBI): domain Eukaryota; kingdom Metazoa; phylum Arthropoda; class Insecta; order Lepidoptera; family Sphingidae; genus Theretra; species Theretra japonica. Next base: position 13,531,543 of record CM065939.1, on the reverse strand, counting down.
GCCTTATATGTTCCGTCCAACGATGTGATAGGGGGCGAGCCTATCGCCACATCGGGCACAAATTTTTGACTCCGGGCTGATAATTAATTGACAAATTCATTACCACCTTGCCCGACCCGGTATTCGAAGCCGAGACTTCAGCGTTGAATCATACTACAATACAACTCCGCTACCAAGTCTCTCTTCTTTACTTATAGGATTCTAATACAAGGAGCTACAGGCCATTGAACCTTGCATAAATTTAATAACTACCCAACAGTCACATACATAGTCCTGACCCCACATTAATATCAATGAAGTCTTGTGTCGTGGGTATCAGAAGCTAGAGAAGAGAGAGCTAGAGACCGAAAAGCGGTCTCACAAACACCCAAACCCGAGACAAATACTTGTGGGTCTCACAAACATCTGTCTCGGTGCGGGGATCGCACCCGCGGCCTTTCGTTTCACAGCCGGCGTCTAACCAACTGCGCCACGGAGGCTGTCGCATATTTGAATTAGAAAATCGATCGGTACAGCGGAGTTGATCGGATAGAGTCGGTACGGTCGCCGGGTCCAAGTCGGTGTGTGACGTGATCGTATATCTCAATTTATTTTGATTTACTGGACGTCCGGCCGCTAGATACAGTGAAATGTAGGCTCCGTCACCTACATGTTGCATGGCCTGTGCAGGTTGTAACTATTGTTATGAAATTAGTTGAGGGTATAAAGGATGCGGACTGCCAACAGGTCACTGTGGAAATCAATGGAGGAGGCCTATGTTCAGCAGTGGACTTCCTTTGGCTGATGGATGGATGGATGATAAAGGATGGGCTGGGGTAAAACATATGGGTACAATTTCATTTTTTTTTGTCAGCCCATATACGTCCCTCTGCTGGGCACGGGCCTACTCTACAATCGAGAGAATCGATTGAGAGTGGTTCGGCCATATAGTCCACCACGCTGGCCTTGTGCGGGTTGGCAGACTTGCATACCGTAGAAATTCTTTAAAATCGCTACGGTATGCAGGTTTCCTCGCAATGTTTTCCTTCACCGTTAAATAGCGTTTCATAGATGAAATAAGTGTACTTCCCATTGATTAATAAATAAGAAAATTTATTAATTATGTGTGTGCTTTTACTTAATGTACGCATTTCAATAATATGTGGAACATTACACCTTTTTTACCTTTTGATCGCATTTTGTACTGCTATCTAATATAATGTTTTTTTGTTAAGCTTATACAGGGTTTATCAAGACTGCTACCGAAAACGAAGCCAGATGGTAGTTTTAGTGACTAAAGACACGATGCAACTCAAATTTTTGCAAAAAATACGCGACGGTTTTATTTTTGTAATGTTTTAAATATCATTTTGTTTGGGCTGCAAATCCAGTTTTTGATAAAATTATAATTTAAAGCCTTGCGTACTGTAGCGTCATTAAAAATAAAAGGGTATAAATTATTTAATTATTATTATTATTTAATTATTATTTAATTAATTATTTTAGGCGAATGTGTGTATTTATCACCCAAATACGATGATAGGAAACAAATAACAAAAAAATAGTTGAATTGTGTCTAAAGTCACTGAAACTACAAACTGGCTTCGTTTTCGGAAGCAGTCTTGATATACCCTGTATACTCTACAATAAAGTATATACATAAATAAATAAACTATAAAGACTACGCACCCACCACATAACCAAAACGTCATTGGCCATACCAACCGCGTGTTAATTTGTCAATGTTATGATATGTTTACACTTGGTCATTTGGGACCACGGTGGCTATACAGCTCATTATCCAATTCGAACGACGCTTCATACCGTGGGATTTGTGTACAGAGTAATGGAATAATTCTCTATGGTGTTGTTAAAGCGCATAATTGTACCAGTCTAGTTAGTATTGGGCTGCATATAGACATTTACAGTTTCATGCCAAAAGCGATGGTGTTTTTTCTAGTTTTTTTTACGTAAATAATAAGATATGTATATGTCTATAGATATATATATTTGTGTGAACCACAATTATTTGTTTCGGGTCTGGGTGTCGGCGAGACCGAAAAGTCTCTTGTTGTTTCTGATACCAACGACAAAAGACTCGATCTTAGTGTGGGGTCAGGAAAATTTGTGCCACTGTCGGATGTATTTATTTATCCACCTTTTGTCATGGTTAATACGAAGAACTTTCTGGTAACAATACCTAGACTCCAATAAGAAAATTAATTACACTAATATATTACATCTCTTTACAGTCAAAATTATTTATAGAGCCTCTAGGAAATTACGTAGGTCGATACAAAAGTACTCATAACAAAAAAAAACCTACGCTCTGTTTTTCTTTTTTGATGAAACCTTTCTTTGATCTTAGAGCATGATTGGCCATTAAAAGCTTAAATAAAAACATTACTCAAAATAAAACATAATTAACAACAACTTTAATAAAATTTATCCGAAGGTCAAAATAAAAATTATGACGATCCCTTTGCGCAGAATAGCAATTAACTTTTTGTTAATGCCTATTTAACTTTGTAATAGAGTGTGCAATGTTCTATTAACGAAGGATTAAACAGGACCGCAGATTAATATTCCAGTTCGGAGTTGATTTTAAAACTTTCGGTAACTAGTTTATTATTCTCATTATTTGTATTCACGGTTCAGATGGCAAAATAAATTTTGTTTTAATCTAGCAACATTATAATTTATAGTCATTTGTATTTTATTTGTAGCTGTGAAACAAAATATAATGTTCCACTCATTTTATAAATTAGTGTCTAGTTTTCACCACAAATTACACTATATTTATTAACTTTTCGCGACGAATAAGGTAGAATTAAAATTTCCAACTTATCTTTCTGCTTAGCTCCAGGACATCGATCATCATCGGCTATGCATAAGTTCCAGCGATGAAAATATGTGACCGCGATTTACCAAGGATGGCACTTGCCTAGCAAAATATACTGCATTTTATTTAAGGAATACGTTGCTTTTGTAACCCTTCTTTTTGAGTTTCCAATTGTTATAAGATAGAAGAAGCGTTATTATATCAATTGAGATTTAGCTTTATTGTCGTAATTATCCTCAGCTGCAAGAATCCTAGCTAGCTAAAACGTAGGTCTTTGGATTTTCATATCAGCCTGTTGAAATTCTGACACTCCCTAATCCCTAATACTCCATAATAGAGTAAAAATTTAAATAAAAGATTGGCTTCTTTGATGCACTGAAGGAGCTTACGTTCAAGATTAACTTGTAGTAGGCCCTTGGCAACTCAAAGACTGGAAGATTAAAGTAGCGACGCAGTTTAAAGAGCTCTTATTGTTCAAGGGGCAGATCTGTCTTTGAAGTTAGGAATCACGACTTGACATACATGTAAGTATGATTTACGATAGTGGAACCGATAACGATTCCGGCCAAGGGAATGACTAGTCATTACCAGTATTTGTATTGCACCATCTCTCTCCATTAGTACTCATAAAGTCGATGACCAACAAGGTGGAGGGACAACCAGGTTAAGGTTTCAGGAAGTCGCTGAATGCAGGCCGCTTCCAACAGATCTATGTGGAGATCCTTGGGTAGGCCTATGTTCAGCAGTGGACTTCCTGTGGCTGAAGAGAAAGAGAAGTCAATGAGCAGTTGATAGCCATTATTATGTCGTTTATATAATTCCATCCCTTCTATATCTAATTCCAAGTGATCTTCAACCCACAAATTACAAACATACATCTCAATTCCTATTCCCAATAGTACGCTATCAAATTTTTACTACACTATCAGGGAATATCAATCCACGATCACAAAAATATAGTCGATTTCCGAACTAATTCAGCGTCGGTAAGGGACATTGAAGGCACGTTACAGCAGCTTAGGAACCCGGCCGCAAATAAATTTCCCGGGAGACGCGTATTTTACATCGGCCGCGACAACCGGGACGCGAGATGATCCGAAATATTTTAAAAAGCCACTCTGTGAGGCAATGCGAACGGTTATTAGTTTTTCCTCTAGAGCAGAAAATATGATGGTGAGTGCTACTTTACTCGCCTCGTATGTATGTTTAAGCTTTTAATCTGGTGCGAATGTGCTCTGGGAATACTATTGCTTTATTTATGTGCTGTTGCTGGGTTTTATTTCCTTTGTTGCTCGTCTGTTTGTGCTATTGATCACGGTAATCCGAAGATCGAAATAAAGTTTTAAGAAGCTATGTATTACCTTCTAAGTAAGTACCTATTACTACGGCTAGATAAATAAATAAAATAAAATGATTACAGCCAACAGTCACGTAAGTACATAGTCCTGACTCCACATTAAGATCAAGTAAGTATTGTGTCGTGGATATCAGAAGCTACGAGAGACTTTTCGGTCTCACAAATACACAGTCCCGATGTGTAATTAATACCTGCAATAACTATTGAAATGCTACGAAACGCGTGCAAATGACCATACTGTCATATCAAACTGAGAAAATCAAAATAATAAAAATATCAGATTTGCAACCCACCACACAACCCTAATCGAATGATCCTATTAAAAAACCCATCAAGCGTGTCCCAGATATTTCATTCCGAACGACATCCAATCCATCTGGAATAGCACAACGCAGTTTCCAAATTTGATCCGGGCCAGTTAGGACCAGGTGCAGCCGACTGCCAATTCACACGAATCCGTATTGGAAAGGATGGGATGCAATGGGAAAAATGGCGCAGTACCGTGAGAACCGGGGCTTTCCCATCCATAACTATGTAATTACGCCTGTGATTTGGGAAGGTTTGCAATGCAGGATGTAGGTAATTGAAACGAATGTATTCTTGATGTTTTTATTAAAGTTTCCTCGTAGACTAGACGTGAAGAATTAATGGTTTTCTCTTTGGCGGTTGTGATTTTTTGGCATGCTAAAGTGATCGTTTTTTAGTCATGTGTTCTTCTTTATTCTGTGCTGATGAAAATCAAAGAAATGATCTGTGAATTACAATAGACTTAATTATTTATTTATGTAATATTTTTTTCCAATATTTACAATCAAAACATTTCCAAATGTTCATGATCATTTCATCAAGATTTTTATCAGCACTATAAAAATATGTATAAAATTACTGTCTAATTTCGTTGCAAGAGCCACAAATATGTTTCCAAAATTCCGTATTACAAAATAATCTTTGAAATGAAAATATATTACATCTATAATATCGTAAGTACAATATTTTTTTACATTTTGTAGCTGAAAGATACAGAATATATCAAAGTTGTTAAACAAAGTATTATAAACAATACGAATGCTTAAGCCATTGTTCCCTGAGCTCCAAGATGACCTAATTCAGAAATAGGTAAGTCCAATGGCGCATTATGACGGTAAACAATATTTAATTTATTAGTTCAAAAGTTTTCCTATGCATATTTGTAAGAATGTTTGATTCAAAAAAAGACAGACAAAAATATGGAACAAGAAATAAATGGAGATTATGTTTGTGTGTGATTAAAGAAACTCACGAGGAATAATAATGAGATAAACGTCAGAAAGCTACAAGCATAGAAAACCCTTCAAAAGTATTTGATACAGAAACATGAAACATCTATTCCTGTATCTCTCAGGTACAAATTCTATATAAAACTATTACAAAATTTATAAAAATATTCACATTATTAACACCTATTAACTATTGAAGATCACGTCGCAGGTATACCCAGTATGTGCAGCAGTATTGCGATGACTATGAGATGCGAGCCACAGAATATTCTGTCACCTGAAACAACAAATATGCAAATTAATGGCAATACAGCTGTGGGGGGTTACTCTATTCTCCGACTCGTAGTTCGAATGTGCGAACGTTCAACGTCCACGTAGCTCTCTTTCTCTTTAGCCACAGGAAGTCCACTGCTGAACATAGGCTTCCCCAAAAGATCTCCAGATTTACCTGTTGGAAGTGGCCTGCATCCAGCGATTTCCTGCAACCTATAAGATAAAAGGTTTCCACTTCTAAAAATCAATTCTACTCGTATTGTCTTTGAAACTTATCATTCACTCCGAACTTGGTTTATGGTTACGACGTGCGATACAGTATTCGAACATTTTGTAAGGTACCTAGGTCCTAGGCACATTCGTACAGTTTTACGTCCGACGTTCGAACGTTCGTCGTCGTGTCGGATCATTGAGTAACCCCCCTGGAGATGTTGTGCGTTGACTGTATGTAACACGATTATTGATGGTGATGACGATTAATATAGTCTTGTACGGTCGTCCATAGCGCTTGGTTAATTTCATGATAAATGCTAGTAGATTTGGCTGGCCAATGTTAGTACATGTTTCAAAGCGATATCAGATGTCAATGCAGTTCTTCATAGGCCTTCTAATTAGTAACCGCTGCGGAATACTGTCATTCGTAAAAAGATTTTTAGAGCTGTGGTAAAAGCAAGTATATCCGTCATCGTTTGTCACCGGCTCCTGTTCAACCGTGGAGTGGATTTAGTAAGGCCGAATTGTAGATTATGATAGTGATACGCCAGTTGTTATAAGAATCTGTAAATTATGACGAGTCATAACGTTGGCGGAGTCTATCGCTAGTACTCGTACTCGCAGACACGATTAGTCTGCGTGGATTCGTGTCACTATCATACCCATAATTGATTGTGTCAGGTGATAATATAAATTACTTGATATATAGCATAAAATAAAACTAACGTTAACAGTATTAACTATTTACAAACTTTTTTTTGTGCTCTACGTGGTAATTTAAAAAAGTACCAGTAAAATTATACTACGAGAAAATTGTAGTCATTTTTACAGCAGTTCCATTTCGTAAATGCGTTATTAACGCGCCGACCGATAAAAACTTTTATGTAAACGGTACATTTATTTTTTGAAATTATTGTCACGGCCCTATTTGCATAGTAATAGGGTTATACAATTAAATGTTTCGAATTCAATAAACGAAATGTGTATTTATTGCTATTTTCGCAACATTTGAAATAGTTAAGACTTGGCGATTTATTTTTATTGTGGCATGAGATGTAGAAAAATATATCGTTTGGTTTTATTGTTATGTTTATTTATTGGAGCATTGCTTGCGGTTTTTTAAGTACGATCTAGTGGATCGATCGCGCTTGGTTTCGATATAATTTATTTTTCATTGATTTGAGATAGCAATTGAATATTTTTTCGCTAAATAATGGAGTATAGAAATAATACAAGATGAAGAGAGAAGATAAGTTGTCGACGTTTCTAAATTCACTCGAATAAGTTACGTCATTAGAGTGAAGTTTTAATATACACACTTAGTTAACAAAGAATAAAGGGTTGACTTTGATGATGATAAAATTATATATTTTACCTCTATCCGGTGCAGTTTGTGTGTGCGCTGAATTTGGTGATTCTGGCGTTGTAGGTGGCGGATCTAAAATAAAAAGATTTTGTTTAGTAGAAGTAAATTTAGGATTTTCCTTTTTAAAACATTTTGTGTACGTGTGCCGTATAATAATCTTGCGGAATTGCAAAAATTCGTACAAGTGTATTATGTAGGCGACAGAATTATATTTCCGCCTGTGGTTCGAACGAAAGTTCTATAAAAAAAGCCAAATTTGCTACAGCTCCAATCGATCACATATTTCTACAAAGTATTACTCTCTCTCTCTTCAGTCACAGGAATTCCACTGCTGAACATAGGCCTCCCCGATTGATCGCCACATACACCTCTTGGAAGCAGCCTGCGTCCAGCGACTTCCTGCTACCTTAAGCCTTATAAGGTACTAGTATGAATCCTATAAGTCAACCTACCTTATAGAGTTTTAGGGTCCATACGGTATTAAAACAATGAGTTTTAATATAAAATTCAATTACATTAGTCAAATTAATTTACTTGTCTACAATTACACCGATAAGCGAATAATTGAACCAAATCTCCGAATATTGAACGAGAATCCCGCAGGAATAGTTTCCATCAAAGTTTAAGCTCGGTTTGTAAATAGATCGAAACAACTTCTTACTCCCAATTAAATATTTAGTGGTATATCTGAGGTAATAAACTTTGTAATACTGTTCATAAGCCTTCATAATTTAATATACGTTCTGGAATATTACGCGGTGAATCGTTCTTGAGCCTACAAAAGTTACCACATTTATATATTTTTAAATTCGGTTATTTTAGCTTAATCCTTGTCATATTTAAATTATAATAATAGAGTCAGAAATTTCACAACTAATAAAACTTATATTAGAATTAAGAATTTTTTAAAGGCGAAAAAACAAACTACAAAATTTACCAAATTATGACTTCACATTCACCTCTAAAAAGACTACACAATTTACCAAATGACTACAAACTCACCTCTGTAAAATATGTCTCTTTTTCTGCTAAAATAGTTAGCTAAGGGCACTTGCATGTCACACAGGATTTCCACTGTCGGTGGTAGCGCGTCTATCCGCACCACTGCCGTTGATAGCGCAGTATACCGATCGCCGACCATGTTTACGGATGACTTGGCTACCAGCGGCCTGTTGAGAAAATTATTTGAGTTAAAGTCTGCAATTTATTTTGGCGTAGTAATAAAAATATATTTGTTATTTGCTGTGATTGGCTTGTGTTTGTCGCTTGAAAATTTGAAACGCGATGTTCTATGTTTATGCTTTCTAAGTCAATTTATAATACGAACTTATGATTTAAGAAATAAATTTAAAAGTAAAGTCATAAATTTACGCATACCGACATATTTAATAGTGCGTATGTAGGCTAAATTGCAGTCCTTTAAAATTCAAAGAACTACATATTATTTACAAGAAAAAAGTTAATACTCTCAATTTTTTCTATGTTCACGCTTTATAAAACTCCATAATTTATTGAATCTTCAAATTTATCTAAATATCCAATCCCTGAACACATTTCATCAAATCACCAAACTACACAATACATTAGACGGGTATATAGATAAATTCCTATCCGAACGCCAGCGAAGATTAAATCGAGCCTATCTTAAGAGACGCTATCTCGGATTGGAGATGCTATCAGGAACCAATCTCGCGCAAGTTAGGCGTCCAGCCTTGTAAAATCTAGATTTCGAATACGTCCAAGGAAATTAACTTGGAGATGCAACATTGGAATTTCTTGCAAGTTTGGAATAAAATGTAACTGGACGTGGAGGTTTGAGATGTTTTATGTAGAGCAAGGTATAAAGGATTTCTTGTTATATTTTTAGCTAAGGAAAAAAAAGGGGTAAAAATAGAAGCTTTTATTTATTATTATCAATACCAGAAGCCAAATAACGAGAATGCGTGGGTTTCATTTCAGCGCAGCGTGACCTTTATTTATTTATGTTATTTATGAGATCAACAAATAATTATGCCTGATATATATCTGGGGAGACTTGAAGCTCACGGAGCGTAGAAAAATTTGCAATTTTCGCTAAAGTGTACAATTTCCGCGTTCGTGTGATCTTTAGTCCGAATCCCAGATGAAGATTAACCACCATTGGAGATATAAATCTCTTACGCATTATGTTTTAAAATGCCATCAAAATAATATGTATTTTTAACTGAAATACACTTAAAACACGACACAGCACACTATCGGGGCGTATTCTCAACCTCGCACGTTATACCACGCGACTTATCTCGAAGACTTGCAAATTCGAGACGCCCATGTAAACCAAATACCAATATCGGACACGGCAAATACCTTCACGACAAATCCTGTACGCTCCACAGGGGTATGAGATGTTGCCAGGCAAGCGCGAGTTGTGTGAACTGTTCCAATTATGCAGTGTAAAGCGAGCGGTAAGGGAGCAGGGATCAAGATAAACTGGTCGTGTTTATCCACTAATGAGAGATTTTGTTCGATAATACTGATTATGTTGGTTTATAAGATGTTGGTTAAATTATTGGACTTAGTGATTTTCTGGGTGGTTGAATATTTAACCCATATACTAGAAATATATGCGTCATCTGTAAATATCGATTTTGATGTTCTATGAAATAGAGTTGTAGCAGTTAAAAATTTAATATACTCCAACTGTCCTCAATAATTTTCCTTAAGAAATAAATATTTTTTAGCAAGGACAAAAGTAAGGATTGAAAATTGCTCTCTTGTTTTATTAGAAACTGGACAGAGTCTGTTATCTGGAGATCCTTGGGGAAGGCCTATGTTCAGCAGTGGACTTCCTGTAGCTGAAGAGAGAGAGAGAGAGAGAAAGAACCTATTGTCGTGGATACAAATCCACAAAAAGAGACAATCATGTTATTGTTATGTACTCGCTCTACTATTTATCAAGTACTTATTTAGTAATTTGAGCATTGCTATCTTAATTTCGTTTCAACTACACGTGAAATAAGTATTCAAATAAAATTATCTTTACGATTACAATTGAAAACATTATTCCCTGTGATTAAACAAACAAACATCCCTATTCCGTTGTAAGGGCGTTAGAGCGCACTCGATCAATGTCTATATATCGCGTTTCAATCGATGTCCAAGCGGAAGCTAAGATCGAACGGGTGTGACGGCAGCCGGCCACGGCTCCGATGTACTAATGATGACCGACGTTGATGGAAATCACGTGATTACTTTAGATCTAGAATAGGGACATCTATAGATAGTAGTTTAGTGGGTTTTTGTTGTCTCATTGGTGATGTAGCATTGGTAAGAGTTGGTAAAGCGTTTATTCTTTTTCTAGGTATACATAACGTTGTGCTTTATTCTTTGTATAGGTACAAAGAGGTGTCACTACACTAAAATCACCCACATTTCACCGAAGTTTATTTTAATCTGATAATAAAGAAATGGACAAACGTATCGTTGTCATTGTATTTTTAAAACAAGCTAGATAAAATAATTTAAGAGGACGTCAATTCAATGAACTGTCCGTATTGTAAACGTAAAAAAAAACAACGAATAATCAAACAAAAGAAGATCAAAAAGGATATTGTTTAGACAGCAACCAAAAGTAGAATATCACTTTCCAGAACATCAGTAACACATATCCTGACAGTGAACTTAGATTTTTTTGCAATCCGTACAAATTGTCGCTCTCCCAAAAGGTGATAAGTAATATACAAGTACAAAATCCAGTAACTTGTAACATGCATATAAAACTGTGTGAGTGAGAGTGCCCGATTGCCGGCTGCAAATACAGGGCGGATTGTTAGCAAACTTTCCCCAAGCATTCGAATTATTAGTCTCAAACTCTAGGTAAGATAAAACATCCGGTTATATTTCTTGATATTTCACGTGGTGTTATTTTCTAAAGTTGGTATAGGAAATTCGGAGGTTATCGAAATTATTTATTTTATTTAGTTAAGAAATATATTGGCAAAACAATGGAAAAGACTGAAACCAGTCTTGATGATTGAAATTGAACCCGCCTAAGAGACTAACCGACTTAATACAGATGTGAGTTAACGGAATTGCTATCGTTTTTTATTATGTCTACAAGATAATTGTGACCCAAAAATATCGTCTCTTCGCCTACCTAATCAATTCTATCAAGTTTTAAATGTAGTATACATTTTTTATCAAGATATTAACGTGCATGAATACTAGGTCCTGTGATATTAAAAACTAAATATATCGGTAATTCTATTTTCATGATAATATTCCGGTAGAATAATAAACAAAATCACGTACAAGAATCAAAACGAGCGTACACGTCCACAATAACAGCTCGTGTGTTTCCATTTAAAGAACGTTGGAGTAAATATTCGGTACTATTCGTGAACTAGTTAGAACCGGATCGGGACTCAGTTGTAATACTCGTTGTGTATGCATTTTTAAAATTACAAGAATATATCGAACTCATTGTATATATAGTTCCTCGGTGACGAAATTGACTGAATTCGTCGTTGGAGCGAGGAGATATTGTAGGCCATTAATAATGATTTAGGGTTTTTTGTATAACGACGAAGTTTCTACAATGCATTTAATAGTGCAGTATTATCTAAATAGTTTAACAACTAGGAAGTAGAAGCAATAGTGATACCAAATCTGATATACTCAGCCTAAGCCCGAGTCGCGAGATTTTTTCGAATATGTGAAAATACATTGATGCTTTAAAAATTTTGAGAGCATATAGCATAGAGAGAGGCATAACATTACCTATATTATAATTTTATTGCTATGCTATTATTATATACATACATAGATATGTACATACAAGACTGTATTAAAGATTTGGTAGGCAGCGGCCTGTCTATGCCCCTGGCATTGCAGAGTCCATGAGGTGCGGAAGCCGTTTACCATCAGGCGAGTAGCTAGCTCGTCTGCCTATCACGGCAAACAAAAAGAATGTCACATTTGCAAGAAACTTTTCGGTAAAAGATATCATTCTTGTTTCACGACCAGTATTTTTTCTTTAAACCACTGAGACGACGGAAAATCAGCTCAGTTCACGGGAAGTCCACTGCTGAACGTAGGGCTCCCGATGAATCGCCACATAGACCAGTTTAAAGCGGCCTGGATCCAGCGATTTCTTGCGACCTGAACCAGGTCGTCCGTCCACCTTGTGAGTGGGCGTCTGACACTTCGCTTGCTTGTGTGGTCTCCAATATAGAACCATTTGGCCCCACTTGCACTTAATTTTGTATAAAATGACTTTATGATGGAGCGAAATATTTCAACGTGAATCTGCAGCAGCTGCGTCTGGTTCGTTACCATCAGCTCACCCTGCACTTCACGCGGGTTAAATCCCAGGGCATACCTCTGAGTTTTCGGAGTCTTGTGTTTTGATAGACAATCACCACACACTATAACGGTGAAGGAAAACATCGCGAGGAAACCTGCATACCAAAGCTATTTGTATAAATTTCTTGTAAAAATCCGCCAACCTGCACTAAGCCAGCGTGGTGGACTATACGGCCTAACCACAGTCAATCGTAATCTTGATTGTAGAGGCGGCTCGTGTCCTGCAGTGGGACGTATATGGGCTGATACAGTACAGTATAGTAATATTTCAAACATCTCCTGATTTAATGCAGACCACTAAAATCTGGGATAATCTGCGAATATTTATTTGTAGAGCTGGGTTAGGTTTATGTAGTAATAGCGCCTGGGGATAGGTACGTTATAAACTAAAACTAGGATTAGCATATTACGCTTAGGTTGCCTGGGTACCTAAAATTGATGTAACCGTAAGAATATTAACTATCTATTTTCTTTGTAATTCAATTTCTGTGAAATTAATTTTTATTTGTAGTTTTATGGGCAGCCAAGTTAAAGAGAAATAGGTTGTGACTAGGGTTGTGAATTTTGTTATTTGTTTTGTTAGGTCTAAAAACCTTTTGTTAATTTTCCTGTCCTATTATATAAAATATTTCATATCTACCTGAATAGGTATATACTGAAACTATGTGACACAAGAAAAAAAGGAAAATGTTAATGATAGATTATCATATACATACATGCATAAACATCACGCCTTTTCCCCAGAAGGGGCAGGCAGAGGTGCATCCAGGACACCCACGTTTCGCCTTACGCGGTCCCTCCCATGTTAGAGGTGAAGCCTATCACCATGTTGGGCACAAATTCCTAACACCGAGCTGATAAAGTATATAAAAATTCAACGACCAGAGTGATTTGCCCGACTTAGGATTCGAACCCAAGTCCTCAGCTTTGTAGTAATACCGTAGTACAACTACGCCATCAAGGCGGTCTCTTAATATGAATAATCTCAATCACAATTATTAATCTATAATACTCTTTGATTTGGAAAGAACTTAGCTTAATAAATTAACAGTGTATGTTATTATTATCATAATTGCCCTGACCACAACACTCTTTAAAATAATGAATTAGATTGACTAAATAAACACTACTATATATTTTATTATTAAATCTGCTCCATCGCATGCAAATTCTAACAAATATGAATAAAGTAACACATATAAAAATTATCACCTAATATTTACAGCCTCTGTGGCGCAGTTGGTTAGACGCCGGCTGTGAAACGAGAGGCCGCGGGTTCGATCCTCGCATTGAAACAAATGTTTGTGGGAACCACAAGTATTTCGTGTCTGGGTGTTTGTGAGACGGTAAAGTCTCTCGTAGCTCCTGATACCCACGACACAAGACTCGATCTTAGTATGCTTCAGGACTATGTATGTGACTGTTGGGTACATTTATTATTATTTCGAACCAAAACCTTAACCTGCCTATAAAACTCTACACTCCATCAAAAATCTAGCGTATAATCAAACAGAAATCAGACACTCACCTATTGCCCGCCAGGATAACGAGGTCGGGTCTCGGATACACGCCCTCCGCCGAGCATATTATATTCAGGTATCCATCGCCCAGCCGGTCTAGAACCATATCGAACCGCTTCTCCGGTACTGCAACAAATATTATTAAATGAGCTCTATGTTTAACTATCCATGGCCGGTCTAGAAGTATATCGGACTCTTCTCAGGAACTGAGATGAATGTGAGTAAAATATTATGGTATTAACTTTTATAACGGAGAACTGATGGCTGATGGGGCCAAAACGTTCTCGAATGGAGGCCACGAAGCGGAAAGCGCAGCGTGGTACGTCCGCCCACTAAGTGGTCAGACGACTTGGTAAAGGTTGGCGGGACGTCGCTGGATGCAGGCTGCCTCCAACAGGTCACTGTGAAAATCATTAGGAGAGGCCTATGTTCAGCAGTGGACTTTCTTTGGCTGATGGATGCATGATGATGGATAACTTTTATAATACAGATAATCGCTGGAGTAAGCGTGTTCTGGAGTGGAGACCACGCCTTGGCAGACGTAGCGTGGCGCGTGCTCTGGCCAGTTGGCGGGACGACTTGCACAAGAGGGCCGTCAGCAACTGAATGCATAAACCAGCAGACCAGGCTCTGTGGCGTACCTTGGGAAAGACCTATGTTCAGCAGCGGACTGCAACGGGCTGATGATGATAATGAATTTTTATAACTTGTACATCAAAAATCTGTTAATTATATTCAACAGCATAGACACGGTTTTTTGTCCGCTGGATTATAAGAAGTGTGCTATTTTATTAAGTTTCCCACACTAGGATTATCTCTTATATCGTGGATGCGTTTATAAAGATAAATTCCATATACACAAATGCCTTGGAGAAATATATGTATGCTATTTAAATATTTTTCTGCGCGGGAATCAAACTGCCTGCACATAAAGTTATTTTTGAAGCCTGTGAAGTAATTGATTTTCTAATTACCGTGTCATTTAATTAATTTAAAAAAAAATTTTTGGTGCTATACCTAATATTTAAATTTTTAAGAATTTGTATTCACTTGCTACAATATTCATGCCCTGTAAAATCATGAATCGACCACTCTAAACACAGACTGTTTAACCCCAATTATATAAAAACGAAGTACCCACCCAACCGAACATCAACGTAAATTTTATCGCATATAAAGAACTGATAGACGATCAGATGTAGATGTCATGAAATTGCATCGTACCGCTCTTTACGGCTGTGTATAGATCAGCCAACGGTCCGCCGACACGCCACCGGTAATGGATACCGTGTTGCGTGTACATTGATGCTTGATTAGTGATGGAAGGAGCAGCGTAATTAATAAACTGGTAATGATTAGTGATTGTTCTAAAATAGTTGTAATTGACAGGGTATGTTGATATCATAGATTTGACTATAATCGGTGTAAAAGTGGGAATGAGTGATAAGCGAAATTACTAGACTAGTTGTTTTCTTTTTCTTAAAAAAGCGTTCAGATTGAATATGTTCGTTATCTTTTGATTTCTACAATTAAGAAAATATATGTTTCTGTATCTGTATCAGCCCATATACGTCCCACTGCAGGGCACGGGTCTCCTCAACAATCGAGAGTATGATTAAGAGAATGTTTCTACCACTCTCCTATTACTTAAATAACATTTACATAGAATTGGTCAAATTGTTATAAAACTTGAGCTTTACAGCTATTGGCGTCTCTATCTACCAACTATCTTACGGCTGTGGGTTCCAAGTGATGCAATGGGACGTATGCACTCCTTTTGTCTTTTCTTATAGAGGTATTAGTGACGCGGCCCGGCTCCGCTCGGGTGCAGATACATTTTTTTAAATTATTTTAATACAGTGACTTTTTTTTTAATTGGTCCAGTAGTTTCAAATCCTGTTCAATGCAAACAATCAATCAACTCCTATTTATAATTTTAGTTTAGATAAATATATAGTGCTATATGAATTTTTGTGGCGCATCTAGTCTATATACATCATTTTCAGCTGCTTCAAATATTGATGGATTTTACCTCATAAGCAAAATAACCATTTGTATTCCATTAGCTCGATTTTCCATAGTTTTGTTTTGTTCCTGTAGCTTAGATCGGATTAGTCGAAATTTCCTTCTATGATATACTAGCGGCCCGGCCCAGCTTCGCCTGGGTGCTTAGATGTTTGGACTCCACTCCACACCAGAAATATCTTATTCCCGTTCAAACTTTTGTACTCCTGAACTCAACCTAAGTACCTACTATCCCTTTTCCTATCGTATCCCATCCCATCTCATCTGGCTCCTTTTCTTTCTGTTACATCCCGTCCCATTATTTCCCATCGAATGCAATCATTTTCAAATCACTTTATCCCATTTCATCCCTTAATGCCTAAATAGGCATGTTGATTTTTTTTTGAAATTGCTTTTATTTAGTAGATAGGCCTTATATAAACACGTAAAATACGACGAATATCATTTGAAAAAGTTTTTGAAGTATAGTAAACTACTTATTTCTCAAATGTAAACATTGCAATAGTCATAACGTTTTTCCCTTCTTGGTGATTTCTGTTGTTTAATTACTACCTGAAACAGCGCTAAGAATGTTCGTCAAAACAAACCCCTTTTCGTCGCTTTAGGCTAATAAAGAAGACTATGCATTACCTATTGACTTCCTCGGTGGCGTGGTGGTACTACGGTACGATTGCAAAGCTGAGGTCTCGGGTTCGACTCCCGGGTCGGGCAAAGTGATATTGGATTTTTCTATTCATTATCAGCCCGGAGTCAGGAATTTGTGCCCGATATATAAGGCGAAATGTGGGTGTTCTGGTAGCACCTCTGCCTACCCCTTCTGGGAAAAAGGCGTGTGTTTATGTATGCATTACCTAAGATGTTTTTATAGTGCACATTATTTTTCGTTACTGGTGTCAAATTATAAGTTTTTATATCAATAGCTTTAGCGGTTTTGATTTTCCGTACAATATTTCTACCCTTATTTTACCCCCGTAATGATGTTTTTCCAAAATTATTGTAAGCCATTATTTTTTGTTTGTAATAAGGAGCTGAAATATATATTTTTATACAAATAGCTTCAGCTGTTTCGATTTTGCATATAAAATTCCAACCCTTATTTTAACCCATTTAGGGTTAATTTATATATTTTTATTTTTAAATGAGTAACTAAAGTGCCAAGTTTAACATTTTAACTTTAACGGTTTAGATTTTTCCATACATACTTTCATCCCTTATTTCTACCCCTTCAAGCCTTTTCTTCACAAAGAAAGTAGCCTATGTCCGTCTCCTGGCTCTAAGCTACGTCCTCACCAATTTTCAGCCACATCGGTAAAGCCGTTCTTGAGTTATAAATAGTGTAACAAACACGACTTTCTTTTATATATATAGATTTATGTTTATGATACTTTGTGTCCAATTGGTATTTGTTATAATTTATTATACAGATTTATCATGTCCTATGGAGTATTGTTTTGGAGGTATGTGAAAGAAAAATGTGAATGAAACTTTTTGCTGATTTTTCGACGATAGGGAAGCTGTTCAGCTCCATTTCCGATTTCCTTGAGGGGTGAAGAAGGGGTAATTTTCCAGTCAGCCATTAGCCTTCAGCTTGAGACGTTTAAGCATATTGCAAATGGACTGGGTTCCTGAGAAAAAGCGGTGAATTCTGACTATCGATTAGTGATCATTGCTCCTAAACCTAGTCGGCGACTTCAAAAGAGTTATAAAACTGTTAACACCAGAAGACTGAAAAGGTTTAAATCTTGTGACCTACTGGTAACAGTATTGACCGTAAACGTGATATCTTTTTTTTATAGAATGAATGGCGAGACGAGCATGCCATTTGCCTGATAGTAAGCGATACGACCGTCCATGGACAGTAGCAAAACCAAAAAACACCATGTATTACATAGCAATGCATTCCACTGCGCTCGCCATCCTGGATCATAGGTACTAAGTCTCATTATGCCCAGTAGTTACCCTGGCTACAATGTCCCACAAACCGGAACACAACAATGCGTTTACACTGCTGTTTGGCGGAAGAAAAAGACATTGCGGTGGTATGTTTCCAGGCGGGCTCTCAGATATACCACTTAAAATGTAATGTTACTTAGAATAGTTTTTATATAAGACAGTGATTAAACCCTTGATAAGTCAATCCATTGTTGATGTTGTTAATTAAACTAGAACGCGACTCGACTTACTACATAAAGGTGGATAAAATGTATCACACACTAAAAGATAGTACAAAAGACGATAAAAGAGAGAAAAAAATAACCCCCGTAGTTAAATACTAGACCTTTTTAAGTTAAAAATGTAACACATTTATTTCAGTAATTCTGAACTCAATTAATATTTTTCAACAAGGAAGCTTTACAGTTTATACCAAGTAATAATTTCAGGTCCAGTAAAGTTTTGCTCATGAATACAATATTTTAATTTTTATTTGCATTCTTCGCTTCTGCCATAATAATTAGGCGGTGGTCCAATGAGGGAACTGAAGCGACTTTATGTTCATCTAAACGCAATTATTTTCATTAATTGTATTAAACGTATTTGTTATCTAGGCTTTGAGTAGAATATTTGTATCATTTGTAACCTCTTACACATAGATTTCTATATACTAATTATTATACTGATTAGACGTATGTATATTCACGTGTTGCGTCCCACGTTATATGTGTATAAATGTTAAAGCTATAAGGAATAATAATAGTTATTATTTTACATGAAATAAGATTTCAGTATCTATAGTTTTCAATTTAAAAAAACATTATTTTTAGACCCAGCGATTCTAAATAGCATTCTCGTGAAAAAAATGTAATTTAAATAAACTAATAGCGGCACATGAAAATATTCGCAACAAAATGCAAAAATATTTTCCAGTTTCGACAACGCTGGGTATAATTGTGAATGATTCGATATTTCACGCCAACACGCGATTCCGAAAGGGCGCTTCCCCTCCCTATTAAATTAACTACAACGTCGGGTCAAACGTCCATTAGATTTTGTTTCACCTTGTTGGCTTGTACAACTACACTTTTATGTTTTAAAACGTATTAATTTCATAATGTCCCTTTCTTTTATGTATGAGCGTGTGAGTTTGAAAAATGACCAAGCATGAAGTCTGATGGAATGTTCGTGAACACTTCGTAGCTTGACAGTGTCTAGTCGGTTTTTTGAGGATGTGTCATGGTGTATTAATGGTAAAAAAGAATGAGAAGTTTAGGTAGAGAGGGATAGGTCTTTGAGGTAATTGACCCTGCCGGCTAAGATGCTTGAAAACAAGGCGTCTGGGACAATAGAGGCAATTAGAATTAATACTCGGACTACAACGGTGAAGGAAAACGCGAGGAAACATACCATAGCGATTCGAAACAACTTCTATGGTATGTAAAAGTCCGTAAACTCTAGGCCAGCGTGGTGGACTATATTACCTAACCACTTTCAATCGTACTTGCGATTGTAGAGGACGCCCGTGCACTACAGTAGGGCGTATATGAGTAGATCTGAGAATCAGACTTGCGGTAATTGGATGTCATACCACACACAACAGTCACACATAGAGTCCTGACTCCACATTGACGCCAATTTAGTATTAGTTTGTTGGTTACAGAAACTATGAAACGTTTTTCACCCTGAAAACACCGGTACTTACATCAAATAAGTAGATTGTCAATCGAATGTATATGCATCTATGATTCTTCCTTTTGCACTAATGAGACATATCGCTTCTTCATCGGTTTCGTCTCTTCCACAAAAACGATCTTAATGATTTATTACGACAGCTTTATCATTATCATTATCTTTATAACTTGACAGCCCCCGTGGTGCAGTGGGTTAGACACTACCTGTGAAACGTAAGGCCGCAAGTGTGATTACCGCATAAAGACAAATGTTTGCGCGAACCACAGGTATTTGTTTAGGGTCTGAGTGTTTTTGCAACCGAAAAGTCTCTCGTTCTTTCTGATACAATTGGCACAAGACTTGATCTTAGTGTGGAATCAGGACAATGTGTGTCACCGTTGGGCGTACTTATTATTATTTGTACCCGATATGGCGATAGGCTCGCTCCCTATCATATTGTGGGACGGGACACACAAGATGAAAAGTGGGTGTCCTGCAAGTTACCTACATCTTCTGGAAAAAAAGCATGAGTTTATGCTTGTTAAAGTAAATAAGGAGGCTGTCAATCGAATGTAAATACATACAATATGATTCTTTTTATTGCACTAACCAGGTACACTGTTTCTTTTTTTTTAACTGCAATGAATAGCGAGACGAGCGTGCCATTCGCCTGATGGTAAGCGATACGACCGCTCAGGGACAGTAGGAAAACTAAACAACACCATGAATTACAAAGCCATGCTTGGCATTCTACTGCGCTCGCAATCCTGAGACTTATGGTGTTAAGTCTCATTATGTCCAGTAGATGCGCTGGCTACAATGTCCTTTAAACCGGAACACAACAATGCGTTTACACTAGTGTTTCCATCCATCCCTCCATCCATCAGCCAAAGGAAGTCCACTGCTGAACATAGGACTTCCCCAATGATTTCCACAGTGGCCTGTTGGAGGCAGCCTGCATCCAGCGACATCCCGCGACCTACACACTACAGTTTACAGCGGAAGAAAATTCCTCGTCTCTATCCCACAAAAACCATCTTTATTATTCACCGCTTCCTCCCACTCCTTAAGCCGCATCTCGCTACATTTGGATGCTCCGTAGGTAAAGTTGCGTGAGGTAATTTCCGTTTCGTCTCAACTCACAACCGTATTGTTGCGGGCGAAGGTGGCTTTGCAAGCTGCGATACTGGTTTTGTGCATTAGCTGAGTCTATTGTATGCATTTACGTCGTGTACGCGCATCTTAATTTCCTAAAGGAAGGCCCTGGTTGCTGCGGTGTATGTAGTCATTTGCAATGTGAATTATCTAATGTTTGTAAGATTTCATGTTAAGTGAAATATCGCTTTGTGTTCTTGGATGTTGCCTTCTGAGAAATTCATGTTGTTATTATGATATGTGGATTGTACGTTATACTTGTAATGTAGGAGTAGGATCATCCTCGTCAGTTCTCTTCAGTACGTTTTCAAAGTTCGCTAAAACTTTTAGTATCTTTATGGATTAAGGAAGTCTGTCATCAACAAAGTTAATGACTATTAATCGAATCACTTATTCATTCCTATGGGGTATTGCATAATATAAATCTGTGGGAAATTTTCTGCCACAGGTAGATAAAATATGAACGGCCTTAACAAAGACAGTTTTAGAATCAATTTTACTTATCGAATGTTTGCCCCTCTTGAACGATTTTAGAATTCAGTTTTGGTGAAGAAGACAAAACATTAGATATCTAAAATACGTTTAAAATCTGTGCAAAGTAGGCCGATAATGTTCATAAATAAACGGCATATGAGATACGATGTGTGAAAAGTGATGTGATTGGATAAAAGGTCGCGAGTCTGTTTACAAAGACAAATGTTTGTCACATTATACTATCAGCCACAAGGCCAACAAATACTGGTTTCGATATCATTATTGTATATAAATTCGGTCCTTTACTAGAGCAATTTTATTCAGTTTGTATTCAAGTATCGTGAAAATAGACTACAAAACCTTGTGAATTTTCACGAAAATATATAGAGCAATTTTTCATTATTTTATCACAACATTACCAAAAAAGTACGCGTTTTTATTAAAACAGTGTTCGTTTAATGTCGCTTAGAATTAAGATATGGCACTTTCGGTCATGAGCTGTTGTTATCACGAAGCCGTTTCCTTTGAACATTACCGCGCAAACACCTTTTGATAACAAACTGTGATATTTTTAATTTCTTCTTTTAAAGAAATATATTTAACATGCGGCGTAGTTGGAACAATTTATAGTTCTAGGACAAAGGTTAATTAGTTTGTTATCATATTTGTTTTATTTTTTTGAATAATTATAGTGAAAAATGTAATGGATATAAGAAAATAATTATAAGGAAATTGTAATCTGTACTGTAATGTATCAGCACGACCCTGCTCTACAATTAAGAGTACGATTGAGAGGGGTTAGGCCATACAGTCCATCACGCTGGCCTAGTCGGCTTGGCGGACTTTACATACCATAGAAATTATTACAAATCGCAATAGTATGCAGGTTTCCTCATGATATTTTATTCACCGTTATAGTTTGTGGTTATAAGCTATCAAAGTATATTATATAAGGACACAATTAGATTACTATACATAAATAAATTCACCTAATGATCGCACATATAGCCCTCACCCCTCACTGATACATGAATCTGGAATCGGGGGTATCAGAATCGCTTCCCTTATTTATCTCACTACGTCCGATTGGCGTAGCGTCTGCCAATTAAGTTCTCTGTGCTAAAAGGTTGCGGCATCAATTCATGCAGTTAATATTTTTTATATTCATGTTGTATTTATTTATCGCCATGCGCATCTGCCTCAATGGCGCAGTTGTACTATAGTACGATTACAAAGCTGAGGTCTCGGGTTCGAATTCTGGGTCGGGCAAAGTGACATTGGATTTTCTATATTCTTATCAGCCCTGAGTCCTGACTCAGGGCACCAATTCCTGAATTTGTGCCCGATATGGCGATAAGCTCGCCCTTTATCACGTTGTGGGACGGAACAAAGCAAAAGTGGGGTGTCCTGGTAGCACCACTGCCTATCCCTTCTGGAAAAAAGGCGTGAGTTTATGTATGTACTAATTTAATCCAAGTGTGGGCCGGTTCACATTATGTATTTTTAATCTCTTTCACTAACAGCGCTTGTGTTGAATTTCTGCGCCCATTAATAAACTTAATAATAATTGATATAACTCGATATGAAACATAACTCCAATTAATGAAATTGCACGAAATTCTATTTTCTCATAATTTATAAACTCAATACTATGTATTAATTGAGCTGTTTCAAGATCTTTACTAAGCGCCGTTAGATTCTGATATATTGAATTCAACCACTCCGGCTAAATATATTAATTATATATACCAGTTAATTGATAGATATCAAGTGCAGCGTGCCTTAGTCAATCAATCAATATCAGTCTAAATTGGTGAGCGACCAGTGCACTGACCTCACTCACTCACTCATAGAGGTTGAAGCAATTTGATCTATATATAAACTTCGGATAATGCTGAAATAATTATTTTGATTATGAAGAACTAATATATTTAGTTATTACTCCTAACATTTTAGAACTTGAAATGAGCATGATGAATTTTTATATTCTGATTCGGCTCTCTGATAATACGGTACCTAATATTATATGCTCTACCATTCACATAGAGTACCGACAGGTAATATAAATTAGACATTACATAAGATAATTACAAAGATCTAATTCTGTATGTTCTTTATCAGCCTATATAGGTCCCACTGCAGGGCACGGATCTCCCCTACAATCGGGAGTACAATTGAGAGGGGCTAGACCATAGTCATGCTGGCCTAGTGCGAATTGGCGGACTTTGCATACCGTAGGAATTCTGTAAAATCGCTACGGTAAGCAGGTTTCCTCACGATATTTTCTAGGCCTAATTAATAACATCAAAAAATATTTGTGGACAGTAAAAATATCGAATCTATGATCACTCTAAGCCAGTGTCATTTCTAATTGCGCCACCAATATTCCTCCTAAATGTTCATACATTGTTTTGATAGCACAAAACAACCGATAAATGGGCTGTAGTGATATCGCGATATTTTTTGGCAAGAGATGAAAGAAAGTAATACGAAGAAATACATTACAATACTCTTTATTGTAAACCAAGGAACAAAAATAAATACAAAATCAGACAAATAAAATATAACAACTTATAGTATTACAATGGGCGGTTGTATGAATAGTATCAGAAGTATGTGGCGGAAAGAAAGAATTTTCGCGAACAACTTTTAGGTATAGAAGATGTATTGTTTTATTTATTGTTATATAGGATATTTGCCTTCACCTTAACATGAATGGGATAAGCAAATACACATCCACACGTAGCTTTGAAGCTAAAAGTAACTATGGTTCGAACCTTGGACCTCCTTCTCGACAATCCTATTAGCTCCTAGCTAAGCTATTGCTCAATACGAGCAATCTTAATGTATTGATTGTATTGTATTGTATTGTATCAGCCCATATACGACCCACTGCAGGGCACGGGCCTCCTCTACAATCGAGAGTACGATTGAGAGTGGTTAGGCCATATAGTCCACCACGCTGGCCTAGTGCGGGTTGGCGGACTTACATACCGTAGAT
Source organism: Theretra japonica (assembly GCA_033459515.1). NCBI lineage: Eukaryota > Metazoa > Arthropoda > Insecta > Lepidoptera > Sphingidae > Theretra > Theretra japonica. The sequence continues at coordinate 13,507,133 of CM065939.1, read as the reverse complement.
TTTTTTTTGTTTTTTTTTTTAAATCGCTACGGTATGCAGGTTTCCTCACGATGTTTTCCTTCACCGTTAAAGTGCGTGGTGATTGATTATCAATACACACATAACTCCGAAAAGTCAGAGGTGTGCCCTGGGATTTGAACCCGCGACCACCGTGAACATGTAGGCAGCCGAGTCTGGTCCGATACCACGAGGCCACCACGCACTTACACTATACTACACTTACACTACACTTACTATGTATTGATTGGAAATTGAATATTCACGAATCCTCATACCGCATAAGGCAAATTAATTAATCCTTGCTGTTGCTAAATCGCAATATTGGTAAAGCCGTGTTAATTAGGCCGACATCTGGATTAGCAAAATCTGTCAAATACATTATATTAAATTCCTTATCTTATCTATTTGAAAAGTATAATACATTGTTCTTTTACCCCCGCATTTCCTTGGGGTCAACCAAAGATTTTGATATGTAAACTGACCAGCGTTTGCTTGACAACAACTCTTTCTAACAACATTTAATTTTTTTTCTCATCGGAAAACACTCAAAATAAATTGCTTGACCTGAGAACCAAACCTAAGAGTTTTTGTTTCACATCGTCCTTACACTCTTTGACTACAGAGAAGAAATTATGCTGATACATTGTTAGATCGTCGAAAACTGCCCTACCCAAGAGTCAAATCCAAGTGTGTTCAATTCAGTCATGATGTTCAATTCAGGATGTAACTAAAGCGCCATTTACACGTGGAGAGTTTCTCGCGGCAAGAATCGTATGCCACTATCGCATGACATAACCGCTATAAGGTTATCGTGTTCTGATAATGTTTACACGATGCATACAATAATCGTATCTTCGAGCCGAGAAACTCTCTCGGTGTAAATGGGGCTTTATACCAAACCAATCCAATTCATCCAATTATATCGTTGTTGTGGAAGAATGTATAGTGGTGAGGGCGGGTATGGCGGTGGAAAGCTTTTAGATATCCGTCCATCCATCAGCTAAAGGAAGTCCACGGCTGAACATAGGCCTCTCCTAATGATTTCCACAGTCACTTGTTGGAGGCAGCCTGCATCCAGCGACGTCCCGCTATAGCTACCAATATAGCTAGTAAATTACTCACCGAATATCGTCATGGGTCTTGTCCTCTCGTCCTCAGCTAGAAACGTGGACACCACGCACGTATAATTCCCTGTCAACTCAGGCACTGGTTGCACGATACGCAATGCTCGTTGCTGTGTATATGGATTGTGGGACACTTTGTAGCTTAGATCCAGCTGAAAGTAGCAAATAAAGAAAATAAATACACCCAACAGTCACACGCTAGTACATACGAGTATGAGACTTCACACTAAGACCGCGAGTTGTGTCGTGGGTATCAGAAACTACGAGAAAAATTTCGGTCTCACAAACACCCAGACCCGAAACAAATACCTGTGCTGCTCAGAAACATTTGTCTCGGTACGGGGATCGAACCTGCGGCCGCTCCTTTCACAGGTGGCGTCTAACCAACTGTGCCACAGAGTCTGTCAATGGGATTACTATTGTTATCATTGTCAATAAAATATCTCCAAAATTACCTACAAATATTTCCGCAGCGACGTATTAAAAAGTTATTTGTGTTCAAACAGATTTCTAACAACTTAAGTGCCAATGGCGAGAAGTAGCAATATGTAATAAAATTTTGTTTTTGTCGAAATATTTATATCAGTCCGTAGGTTCCACTACTGGGCACAGTCTACCACTATAATTGAGAGGATCTACGGCTTAATCTACTGCAGCTTCCAGCGATATGTTAATCTTTACATACATCCTAAAATCTGGTGAAGGATTTTTGATCGTGCCAGTTTTGTCCATGTATATACCGAAATTGTTGTTCAATGTCTCTATTTTTTATTTACAGGAATTTTAAAAGTGTTATACCTTATCCTTTAACAGTCCTAAAGCCTGTGGCTTCTGCGGCGGTATCCATTGGTACACCGGCTGTGATTTGTCCATGTAGAACCATTTCACCACCAACCCAGTGACGTTGCTGGTGACGTAATCACAGTCCAGGGTCACTCTATCTTTAGTTCCGTACTGGATTATCTCTGGTACCCTCATGTTGATGATGCGGACTGATTGGACACCTGAAAATAAATAAAGGATTAGTAATTTATGCAAAGGAATTCTTGTTTTTTTACAAAATCTTGAATAGTGATCCAGAAGTGATGGTGATCAGCGATATTTGTACATGAGATACTAAAGGACGTATTTTTTAATGATACACCCAACAGTCACAGACATAATCCTGAACTCACATTAAGATCAATTAAGTCTTGTGTCGTGGGTATCAGTGGTGACTTTTCGGTCTCACAAACACCCAGACCCGAGACAAATAATTGTCTCGGTGCGGGGATCGAACCCGCGGTCTCTCGTTTCACAGCCGGTGTGTAACCAACTGCGCTACAGAGGCTGTCAAAATTATGTTTGAGGTAGATAGCATCTTATCGGTACGTATGTCTCAATCAAAGTTCTTGAACGAAGGTGGTTACTTAGCAATTTAGTTCATTGGCCTACTGTGGTATTTAGAAAAATGGCGTATTACAGTAACATTTTGTTCTGAAAATTAAATAATCCATCTCCATTTACAAGTTACTTGTACATTTTGATATCATAATTTCGCTTTTTCATACTAAAACAAACAGAAACAAATGACAAAAATTCCACAACTTGTACACTTCGGGCTATTTACAAGTCCAATCGATCACAACAAGCGTGCGATGCAATAACGAGCTATGTCCCCCGGGCTGCCCTGCGAGGGGTGGACAAAAAATAAAACATTTCGCGTAGGTGAAATCAATAATAACCGGTTTGTGGGTGGATGTAAACTGACAGTGGGTGTTCAATTAGTAAACATGAAGCGGTTGGAATTGTATGTATTTATGATTGATGATAATGATGATTATGAAATGTTGTACTTAAAAAGTTTTATATGTTTCCTAATAATTGTGTTTTAGTTTGTGATTGATATAGCAGAATGGATATATAGCTGAAGTTTGGTAATAACTGTCAAGTCATTGGAGTTCGTTAGCGTGCCGTGAACAGTGGGCCGTTGCGGGTTGGTGATGAATCATCATGGTATTCAAATAAAAAATATAATTATTGATTGATAAATAATTGTTGCTGTTATGAATAATTATTAAATCAACATACGATATTGATTTAAGAATTAGAGTAAGCAATTGTTGGTAAACCTGTTAAATAAAATAAAATAAAAATAGATAAGAAGCTACGGTATAATTTGAAATCATATATGACTAAACAAAGGCGATATCCATACACACAAAAATTGTCTCGTTTGTATTTTCATGAATTATTAATTGTAAAAATAAAAAATTACGGCAAAATAAATAATAATCATTACTCCAAATTGTTTCAATCAACACAAAAAAACAGCTGTCGCTTAAAAAGGGTTTTACCTAAAATAATCGCGCAATTGACGGGATTCCTGTAGAGCGTATTACACGGTCGTTGTAAAGGAAACATCATATTACCGGAGGAACCCACCGGAATATTGTTTCGCGGTCTCCTATCAATTCCGGAGATTCTTTTGGGCCAAATTCCGGTTTTTTGTTCTCGAATATTTGAGGTTTCGTTAATATTGGCAAGGCTTCTGATATTGACAAAATTATGAGTATATTTTTAGAGGTTATCAATTTTGGACGGGTAATGGTTTGTTTATTTATGAGTGAGTTACTTTGATACTATCGTTTGAGTGATTGTTCATTGAAATAAGTGTGTAGACTATAGACCTATTTAATATTACAACCCAATAAGTGTTTTAATAAATTGAAAGACGACCATAATATTTTTCTTACAGGTTAGCATCGATCGAACTGGTGAGTCGAAGTTTTATTTTAGTAGTAAATAAATCAACGAATTAATAAGAATACACAATATTATAATCCCGACCGTGCAGTGTCAGTAGAAGATATAAAATTACCAAAAGCTTTAAGTGCCCTAATGACCATGCTCAAAATTTATATTTCTTGATCGCGTTATTATTAAGTTTCCCTGCGAACATTGAATTCGGATACTGTTAGTAGACTTCTCGCTCACTACCCCATGTATTATCTTCTTCTTCTGTAAGCCTAAATGACTCTTCCGTAGAATCGAAGATTTTTCCAATGTCAAGGTTTTTGTTACCCATATTGTACGTGCGCGCGGTAATGAACTAGACGCGGCTGCCTACATATTCACGACTCAAATCCCGAAAAGTTAGAGGTGAGCCACGGAGTCATGTGTGTATTGATAGTCAATCACCACGCACTATAACGGTGAAGGAAAACATTGTATGGAAACCTGCATACCATAACAATTAGCATAAATTTCTATCGTATGTAAATGTCCGCCAACCCGCACTAGGTCGGCGTGGTGTACTAGCCACTCTCAATCGTACTCTTGATTGTAGAGGAGACTCGTGCCCTGCAGGGGGACGTATATGGGCTGATACAGTACAGTATTGTATTATACCTGATATGAATTACATTCGAAATTCGAAATAAATACACCTACATTTAGTACATTTAACTTAAAACCTTAAATATCGGATGATGCGTCTGATCCATCACAATCTCCAACACTCCCTATAAACCTAACTTATCAGCCAGCTAAAGCTAGCTTTAAAAATGCGATATCCAGTCAATTCACTTTTAATTATTAGTTGCGGTGCAGTTTCGCAATCATCGCCAGCATGTCGACGTGGAGGAAACTTTCCGAGGCAATATTGCGCGCAACATATTATACGAGTTTTAAACCGTGACAGCAATATGCATTGTTTGACAGACGGATGCAGGGTATTGCTTGTGAAGGGTTTGTTTGTATAATTATGTTTGTGGAATATTATGAAGTAGTTAGAATAGTAAAGTTGGAAATGAAGGCTGATATGCAGGTGATACAAAATTTGGTTCTCTAGATAACGGTGTGCTCGACTAAGGACGAAATATTCATAACAATTCAGTTTAAAAATAATAACTATGAATATTTTGACTTTGGTATGCAATTCTCCGTGATAATGATGATCCGCGATGGTTTGACAGCCTCCGTGGCGCAGTTGGTTAGACACCGGCTGTGTCCGAGAGACCGCTTGTTCGATCCCCGCACCGAGAAAAAATGTTTGTGAGGCCCACAAATATTTGTCTTAGGTTTGGGTGTTTGTGAGACCGAAAAGTCTCTCGTAGTGTCTGATACCCGCGACACAAGACTTAATTGATATTATGTGGGCTCAGGAATACTTCTAATTGACAGACATAGGTATGTGACTGTTGTGTGTATTTATTTATTTATTTACTTAGTTCTCCTTCGCAAAGATGGCAACAAACTACGATTTTAATATAGACAGTCATATTATAAATACAGTTCATAGGCATTAGGGCGGAAGACAAATTCGATTTTGAATTGCAAACATCAACAATATCAGTTGAGTAATTCCTTGCTTTGCACTTAGATAAAGAAGTATGGTAGTAAAAATAAATAAATAAAAAACAATGACGCCTAGTTTAAGCGTCTATACCATATGTCGGAAGAGCATAATGTTTTCTGTGAAATTATGAATTGTACGCGGCTAGTGCATATGTGCAATGCCGTGACGGCGGGGTGGGCAGCCAAGCGACGCGCAGGAGCAACGGCCTGTGCCATACTTGCGCGAAGAATTACTCGCAAAACATTGTTTTCATATAGGCTTGGCAAAACTCCTTAGTTTAGGAAGAGTGTCGTCTCTTTGCTAGAAAGATCTTGTTGACCATTCTCTTTCGTATTCCTCAACCACCTAATCAGCTCTCGTCTGCACTTAGGCGACCGTTGAATATTAAGATTTCTCTCACCAAAAATCTAAATTTTTTGGACTATTTAGAAAGTTGATAAATTATTTGATTGAAGCTTACGCACATTAAAAGTTATACAAAATGGCATGTCAGAGGTTCGTGATTAACTTGACACAAGATAACACAGTTAATTACTGTTACGAAACAACCAAAAATACAACATAATGTTCATGTTTTTGATAAAATAATATGTTAAGAAAAACAGTATTACGTTATCAACTATTACACATAACTACTGCAAAAAAGCAATGTAAGTTTTGTTTAAAATTCAATGAGACCCTTTATTTTAATACGATCAAACAAAAAACAATAATTCCGTTAATCTGTCAATTTAAAAGACCCTTCGAATTCCGAACACCTGCTCTCAACCAAACTGTTCGGCACGTGTCATCCAATTAATGCACACGAGCGAGAAGGCATTTTTCTTACGACGATTCCTTGAGGAGGAAAAGAGACAGAACATGCTTAATATGTGTCGGAATTGACCGTAACGTGCGCGTGCGCAGGGCACCCGACTTGAACCGCTGATAGCGAGAAAAGATAGTGCCATATTGTTCTTTAGTAAGTATCCGTTTTAATGGTGTTTTTAACCGCCTTTATGGGGTTGCGGTTCGCTGCATTTGTACTTGTATCATGTGTTTTTGTCGTCTTGGAGTTGTGTTTTTATATTAGTTTTTCTACTTAATATGTTTAATTAAATTACATTTAATTTTATTTCATTTCTATTAATTCTCAAATTCTATTATTTACGCGTATTGCTTTTAAAATGTTCGAATTTAAAAATTTGTTTTCAAATTAATTCTTTCAATTTAATATATTAATTTTTATCTCCTCTAGTGATAATGTATATTCCTCTACATTTGTTTTAAATTTTCCTTTTTAAGTTAATTTTTTAAAATTAATTTGACATAAAACAATGCCATTACTAATAGCAAAATAAAAATACTGATATAAAATTACAAATAGAACACTTATTCACCGGACGAGTGTAACATCATATTACAAATGAAAAGTAATTTTCTTTCTAATATTCGTATTTTAGCTTTGGAAATTTAGGTATTTCAAATGTTATATTTTTTAAGTAAAGCATGCATTACGCATGGATTAGAAAGGATAGAAAGAATTGTTAAATCCTTTCTTCGCAAATAGCATACTAATGCATTTCTACACACAGGGTGGTGTCAAGAACTTTGCACTCATAATATTTTCAGAACAATAGAGTGCACTAATCAGCCATGCGTGATATTTTTTGCAATAGCCTCGATAAAGCTGCGCGTGCGAGGCGATTCACGCTTCGATGGACGGCACGAGGGCTTCTTATAAACCGGAATCTTGGACGCGTGAGCACGTGTCTTTGCATCTGTGATGGATGATTTTTTGTTAGGCTTTGAGGATTATTTTAATAACATACATAACATACATAACCACACGCCTTTTTCCCAGCAGGGGTAGGCAGAGGTGCTACTAGAACACCCACGTTTCGCCTTGTATATTCCGTCCCACGATGTGATAGGGGGCGAGCCTATCGCCATATCGGGCACAAATTCCTGACTCCGGGCTAATAATGAATAGAAAAATCCAATATCACTTTGCCCGACCCGGGATTCGAACCCGAGACCTCAGCTTTGCAATCATACCGTAGTACCACTACGCCACCGAGGCAGTCATTTTAATAAGTTACCGTTAATGTTTTTTAGAGACGTGGACACTAACAAAAACAACTATGCTTAAAATCAAAGTAGCCCAAAGACAAATGGAACGTGCAATGCTTGGTATTACGCTACTTGATCGCATCCCGAATACGGAAATCCGCCGAAAAACAAAGGTTGTTGACGTGGGAGAGCGCATCACCAAGTTATAGTGGAGTTGGGCAGGGCATCTGGCTAGACTTTTAGATGGCAGATGGACTAAGACTCTGATAAAATGGTGGTCCAGAGAGTCACGGCGGCTAAGAGGCAGACCACCTGTCAGGTGGACAGATGACATCGTCAGAGTCGCAGGAAAACAGTGGATTCGCTTGGCACAGGACAGAAAAATGTGGCTTGCAAACGAGGAGGCCTATACCCAGCAGTGGGTTGACGTGGGCTGATTTAGATAGACGGCTAATGTTTAGTGTTGGAAATTATTTAAGAGCCCTATTTAACGGAGTACTGTAAACGAACTACAAATTCCTAAAATATGATGAATTAGTAACAACAGTGTTTAGGTTAAGATATGATATTGCTAGTCAATCACCACGCACTTTAACGGTGAAGGAAAACATAATGATGAAACCTGCATACCGTAGCAATTTAAAAAAAAATCTACGGTATGTAAGTCCGCCAACCCGCACTAGGCCAGCGTGGTGGACTATATGGCCTAACCACTCTCAATCATACTCTCGATTGTAGAGGAGGCCCGTGCCCTGCATTAGGTCGTATATGGGCTGATATAATACAAAAAAGGATATTGGTAATCTTTAAGTATCGCATTTAAGCTACTTCTATATCTGTTGAAAAATAGCATTGATTGTAATAGGTCTATGCTGTTTTTTGAGAAATTCAGTTGCATCATCTTTCCTTTTGCAATTTCATAAAATACTTCTGGAGTAAGCATATACTACAAAAATCCAAAAATCACCTCAAAAACCACTAAGATATTCATCACTTCAGCTTTGGAAAGTGAACGCAAAAAATCGTCAAACAAGCCGTCAGCGTCAAATTCCTAAGAACAATCTCAAGTTTGGCAAACTGGAAGATCTCGAAAGTGACTTGCTTAATGTTAATAGGGAGTCACTGTGCACCGTCACTCCGGCTGCTGAATTTTTAAAGTGACTGGAGGCGAGTTAAAACTTTCCCATGCATTACTGTAACCACGTTAGCGGAGTGCTTTGGTGGAACTTTTACTTTTGGACGTGCTCATTACTGCGCGTCACGAATCTTTATTTTAATGTTGAAGGTTTTCAGAATTTCTGGCTGTTATTTGAAGTTGGGGTGCTTTAGAAGTTTGCAATCTGTCTTTACTTGTAAATATCCATGTCTTTAAACATTCTATCGCTAAACACTTTCGGGTTATTGAAAATAATATTGGCTATTATTGCATAGGAAAAGAAAATATAGCAGTACGATAATTCCCGACCATAACCATAATGTTTTACAGTAGAAGACAATTGATAAGTCATTAAACTTTTAGAATCAAAGATGTATAATTTGGAATATGGGGACATTTTTTTCTAGGAGTCTCACTGACCGAAATAATTGCATTGGAAACCTGTTAAATCATATCGATTTCGGATGAGTAGAGTTACTACGACAGGGCCCAATCAATACATGGTATAGTATAACGACCGTATTCATAAACAGAATTAAAACCTATTTTAGCTATAAAATATTTTGTCTTCTTTTGTACTGTATCAGCCCAGATACGTCCCGCTGCAGGGCACGAGCCTCCTCTACAATCGAGAGTACGATTGAGAGTGGTTAGGCCATATAGTCCACCACGCTGGCCTACTACGAGTTGGCACTAGGTTATCTTCTTCGCTCAAACTGAATTCTAAAGTCGTTCGAAAGGGGCAAAATCTCCGATAACTAAAATAGGTTTTAAAACTGTCTATGTATAAGGTAAACCGATTATAGCGTGGTTCTACGCCTCGCTATTCCATATTCATGTAAAATTCCATGTAAATCCCGATCAGAAAGATCGCCACCCTACTCGGCAGCGTTGAAAGCGCTCCCGAGCCAAACTCCACAAAACTTATCCACTGCGATTTGCATAACATGTGATATTGTCTTGAAGCGTCAGTCTCCACTGATACCCGTTTTATCTGACAGATCCACGTCCTTGTTTTTTTAAATAAATTATTTAGGTAGCTAAGCCGCTTGTATGGATTCTAAATCTGTGGGTATCTTTTTTCTTTTATTTTCTTTGTTTCCTGTTTTATTCAAGCGAAGTTGAATATTATAATTGAGTTATATGTTTTTATTTATTGTATTTAGAAATCATTATTTAGAACAATTAATATGAATATTTGACACAACAGTCAAGAGGAAAATTGTATTAGTAATTATTGTATCTGCAGAAATTCTTCAACCATGTTTTTCATGATTAAACTCTTAATACTGCCTCGGTGGCGCAGTTGTACCACGGTACGATTACAAAGCGAGGTCATGGGTTCGAATCCCGGGTCGGGCAATATGATATTAGATTTCTCTATTCATTATCAGCCCGGAGTCAGGAATTTGTGCCCGATATGGCGATAGTCTCGCCCCTTATCACATCGTGGGACGATACCTCGGGACGGAACGGTTGCTACCTGGGGAACCTCTACCTACCCCTTCTGGGAAAAAGGCGTGAGTTTATGTATTTAAGCTCCTAATAACATGAGCGAAGCCGCACCAAAAGGCTATCGCGCAATTATTAAAATATGAAAACGCAATGAATGGTTCGTGACGAATGATTTTATTAAATCAGGTTTATTCATCGATGTTAAAATAATTGGATTGTCGCCGAGCGCTGGGAGTTTGTAGTTTTGTGATTAACGTGCAATGTTCCTTGTTGTGTACAACGCAAAATGTGACTGCAATTCAGTTAATATTGACCTGAAAACATTTTTGCATTTTTAATCAATAATGCGAAATAAAGCTTCCATAATTCCTGCATAATGCCGGATCATATTGCACGGGAATACAAATTCGTAATGATAAATAAGTTGTGAGGAATAATACAATAAGTGGCTTTTGTTTTAACATGCGATTGCCGAAATCTACTATTCATGTTAGTATTCTTCACTTCACAGTAACATCAAAATCTTTTATTTTAACACTATTCAGCCCCCATATTAGCCCTAACGACAACAAACCAGCACAGGAATATTAAATGAATTATTTTTTTCAACCAAAAATAATTAGCCTTTTATATTTCAATCTAGCGTAGTCGTTATGCCAATGTTAACCAAGAATTATAGTTTGGTAATAAGACCTTGAAGAATTCTAAATGTTTAAAACATCTTCCACAACTGACTTCAACTGTATAAGTGCATATACGTCCCACAGCAGGGCGTGAGCCTCCTCTACAATCGAGAGAACGATTGAGAGGGGTTAGGCCGTATAGTCCACCACGCTGGACAAGTGTGAGTTGGCACACTTAACAAATCATATAAATTATTAGAAATCGTTGTGGTATGTAAGTTTCCTCACGATGTCTTCCTTCGCCGTTATAATGCGTGGTGATTGACTATCAATACACACATGATTCCGAAATTCAGAGGTCTGCCATGGAATGAATGGAAATGAATGGAACATGTTGGCACTCGCGTCTGGTCAGTTTACCAACAGGTCACCACGCACTATCATTCCTATTTTATTAATATTATTTTGAATTGCACAATACTTAAGCTAAGCTCCATAAACGATTTCTCCTCGAAAAACATTTTCCATGGGCCCGACAATCTGACGTTAATTTACGCCGAATTCTTGGTAGACGTCTAAGATTTATCATTTATGGATGAACGTGTTACGCGATCCCGGCTTCACGGGCGCGTATGGTATTTGAAATTCAATTATACAGAGAATCCCCCTGACAACGTTCCAGGGACACTTTTCAAATCAACACCTCGAAAGTTATTTAGGCAATGTCGGCTGTGATTAATATATTGCCGTGGTGAATTTGCCGGGTAGAGGATTGCATTGTTAATTTCAATTATCATTAGATTACGTATTATGCTCTACTTACAAGTATATTATAGTAAGAAGAAAGTTAAGTTTACTAATAAAGTTAATTACATAAATTAACATTATAATATTACTCAATACATACTCAATATCTTTATAGCACACCACATGTTATGAAGATGTTACAATTTTGTAAATACGTACATATAATGTGGAACCTGCTGGGCACGGCGATAGGCTCGCCCCCTATCACATCGTGGGACGGAATATACAAGGCGAAACGTGAGTTTTCTGGTAGCACCTCTGCCTACCCCTTCTGGGAAAAAGGCGTGAGTTTATGTATGTATGTAAAAAGTCGTTGGCCGCATCCAACAAGTTGCTGTGGAATCCTTAGAGTTCTATGATCAGCAGTGAGTTTCGTTTGACTGAAGAAAAATAAACGGGAAAAATCACCAGTACACCTTTTAAGTCAACAAATATTCATAAAACATTATCACAATAACCCAATGAACAAACATTAATTTCTTATGTGTTTATGTGCTGGGCACGGCGAAGTTTTAGGACATAACTTATAATACGGTTATAATAATATGGTTACTTTTGATGGTCGTTATTTTTTTTTACAATGCTCTTGTTCATCTCCTTTAAGGGGTTTAGGTTGTAGATACGTAAATATTAAATACGCGCAATGATAACCAACAACATTCTGACGTCGGAGTGGCATAGGTGTGTTGTAGGTTTCAGATTTGCTGACGTAGTATTGATCGTACGAATATTTGTTTTGGTAAGGAATTTGTATTAACATACTTTTGATGGTCTTTATTTTTTTTACAACGCTCTTGTTCATCTCCTTTAAGGGGTTTAAGTTGTAGATACGTAAATATTAAATACGCGCGTAAATAATAATAACTAACAAAATTCCGACTTCGGAGTGGCATAGGTGTGTTGTAGGTTTCAGATTTGATGACGTAGTATTGATCGTACAAATATTTGTTTTGGTAAGGAATTTGTATTAACGGCCTTTAGTTCCAAAGATTTTTGTTGTGGGCGATGATATTGTTGTTATCTAATTTGTAGCTAGTCTACGAGTATTTAATTTATCACAGATTAATCTCAATGTTCTTTCATACAAATACGAGAAGTGTGAATGTAAATATGTTTTTCAAATTTTTGTTCGCGTTCTTTCTCATCAAAGCCTGAATTTGTACCAATATTCGCAGTATTCATACGTCGCTGCTGGTTTTTACTTTTCGTAACGAAATACTGAAAGAAATTTGAAAATTCGTTTGAAAACCGTATTTTTTGCTATCGGAAAACCTGACAAAATTTCGAAGTTTTTAGGGTCGGTATGACGAAGCAACTACCCATTTAAAGAGAATATTCGGCAGGAACGTATCTTTTATAACATTTTTCGTCAATAATAAAATTTATATTTCGTCATTACTAATTAGTATTGCCTTGCTTTTTAGTAATCCCATTACAGTCCACCTTCTCCTAAATTCCAATTAAAAAGACATATAAAATACCTAAAATGCGTGGTGGCCTGTCAGTAACGGACCAGACGTGGCTGGCAATATATTCACGGTGGTCGTGGGTTCAAATCCTAAGGCAGACCTCTGACTTTTCGTAGTCATGTGTGTATTGATAGTCAATCACCACGCACTATAAAGGCGAAGGAAAGCATCGCGAGGAAACCTGCATACCATAGCGATTTGTAAAAAAATATATGGTATGTAAAGTCCGCTAAATCGCACTAGGCCAGCGTGGTGGACTTTACGGCCTAACCCCTCTCATTCGTATTCTCGGCTGTAGAGGAGCCTCGTGCCCTGCAGTGGTACGTGTATAGGCTGATACAGATACATGTAAAACACCTATTTCCTTACTACTCTGTGTAGCCGATTCGTATGTATCCGCATTTACAACAATGATAAATCCAGTAGTTTCCATAAACGCCAGTATTGTTAAATGATGTGTTATCGTTAAACTAGCTTCTTTGTTCTCGTCACGCTCTGTTTATTAACACTTCGTTTCGATTGCACCGAGTCTAATTATAAGGTGATATACTGGTAGCACGTTCAAGTAGTTCACTTCTTTATTTCGTTTTAATTCTTCTTCTAAAATGTGGGCAGAATTATTCTTGGTCTTTTATTCCAATAATTGTTATTTTGGTCTCTGACTGCTACCTAACAAACTGACTCCATTTTTCTACGTTGATTTGTGTAATTCATACAAGGCTCTAAATCTTCAAGGTCTCACCCGCCTTTTGCTATCAAAACAGCTGATAACGCATTTACGGCTACCATAGTATGGGGAATGTTTATAGAAGGCTGAAATTACTTTTATAATATGACAGACTAGAAAGTAACTGTATTTCTCCTGATGCTTAAAACAGGGTGATTTTAATAGTGTATCCCACGGCCGAGGTAGATAGATGTATGTTGCCGTTTGACAGAATCGTGTCAGCTGGTTAAAAGCGCATATACTAATTTTTTACTCCACAGCCCTGAAACTACTTTCATGAATCACTACAGGGATTTTTCAACACCGCTGATAACTATACGGTAGGACACGAATATTGCACCCTCAGCTATCTCCCTCTCTCTCTTCAGCCTCAGGAAGTCCACTGCTGAACATAGGCCTCCCCCAAGGATCTCTAGCTATGCTTATCGTTAAATGGTTGAATCGTTAATGTCTATTTCTCCCGCCAAACAGCACTGTAAGCGTATTGTTGTGTTCCGGTTTGAAGGACATTGTAGCCAGCGTTACCACTGGGCATAATGAGACTTAACCTTATGGCTCAGCATGGCGAGCGCAGTGGATCGCCAACCATTGCTTTATAATCTACGGTTTGCATTTGCTACTGTCCATGTGCGGCTCTATTGCGTACCATCAGGCGAGTGGGATGCTCGTCTCGCAATTCATTGCAATAAAAAAATGGATGCTTAAATTCGGTACCATTATATTATTCACGGAAATCACAACATTTCATTATCTATAAAAATTACCTAAGTGTACAAGAAATCCGTTTATAACTGCTTGAATAGGCCATAATAAACTTGATAATAACTTTCAAAGACCATTCCGTAGCATCTTAAAATCTTTTACCGCAACTTTTTGAATACCCGTTCGCGTTTTAATCTGAATTTAAAACTAATGTTATCTGAAGCGTAACACTTTAAAACTATGCCTTGAAAAACTTTAGACGTTATGCCTTAGTTACGTTAGTAGTTAAAACAACAGGCCAGACGCCATTGTTCCCAAAAACTGGTCTTTTGTGTGGATACAATGCCTTTGATATATATAACAGTAGTATGTATGTACTCTTTTTACTTTTACGCAAGTAATGTAACTACCTGATGATACTTAGCTAAGACAATGAGAATCCTTCCGACTGCCTCGAATGGATGACTGTCTCGGTGGCGTAGTTGTGCTACGATTACAATGCTGATGTCTAGGTCAGGTCTAGTCAGTCAGTCAGTCTAGGTAACACCGGGTCAGGCAGTCATATTGGATTTTTCGACTCATTAGTCACCAGTCAGAAAGTGCCCGATATGGCGTTAGGCTCGCCCCCTATCACATCATGGGACGGAACTTACAGCGCGAAATGTGGGCGTCTTGGTTGTACCTCTACCTACGCCTTGTGGGAAATTTTGGCTCAGTTGTAACATATTTGATGATTATGACGCGTTGTTTTTAACTGATATGAAAAGATATACAGTTCCGGTTTTCATAAAGAATTTATATATTTAAATACGTATACAATACAACTAGCTATTACTCTAAAAAACACCAACTTAATTCTCCTCTTGAACTGAGACGAACTGCAGTAGACGAAAACTCAGACTCAAACGACACATACTTTATAAAGAACATTTCCCTGGCAATAAGAAGGTCATTAAACTTCCATTTCTTCTATTTTTACTCCACATAACTTATTTATCGTCAGCTCATAAAACAACCACTGATTTGAGTGTCCGATTTGAGCATTGACATACGTGACATAAAAACGACTGCCCACCAACTGACAGCTAAATGAATGACAAATTGCTTCTAATGAACGTAAAGAGGCCATAAACTGAAAGGAGGGTGTATAGACTAAGTTTATTCGGTTATAAAGCGAGATAGCGTACTTGGAGTATTTAATGTCTAGAGGGAGCGCTGTCGTATGTACATTTGCGTCTTCAAATACGTAGATATTTCTTTGTTCGTAATGTTGGTAGCACTGCTATATTAGTGAAATTGGGCTGAATATTTAACAAACAATGCTGTAAATTCCGTTGTTAACCGAAAGTAGCCATATTTAGGAAAAGCTAAATTATTTGGATGGATGAATATCTCCATCCATCCAAAACAATTTTGAATGGAATTCAGTAGCGCTAAACTGCATTTTTTTTTTCAAATAATTTGTGCGTATTTAATCACTGTAATGTTAGCCAATAGGAGGTCAGAAAAAGGTGGCCCGGCATCAATTTTATCTACGTTTTTGAAGTTCTAGCGCTCCCTCTAGACATTGTATACTCTAAGCGTACGGCGTGTTGTGAAATTAGCCTGAATGCTGTGAAGAGGTTTGCACGTGGGTAAAGGGCTAATGATGATAAATTAGTTCCACGTGTCATGTTTAACACTAACTTTAACTAAAATGTTTTATTTATAGCTTGAAGTTACTTTTTGTTCAATTTATTATGATGTACTGTGTAGTTTTCAGGATTTTAAAAGTATTAATTTTTTTTGTTAGTAATGTTTTTACTAAATCGTGGGCGGTTATAAACTCTTTACAAAAGCTTAATCTGGAATAATCTGTGGATATTAAGGTTGAATATTAGTGATATTCGTGGCACTCTTGCCTATCCTGGGATACAGGTGTAACCTTGTTTTGAAATACTTTGTCTTGAATAAATTATTTTGCAACAGTTTTTTCAAAGATTAAACAAAACAATGTAGAAGGGTTTTAAATATTAAAAAAAATACAAATACAGATGCCATATCACCCGCACAGATTTATCAAACATTTTCAATTTCATCCAATATAAAAACAAAGCACCAATGTTTGTTCCAATCCGTTCACCTAAAAATATTCCCACATTAAAATATGACTTCCGTGTAGCTGATATTGCTATCAACTATAAGATAAATATTTATCAATACCAGTAGTAAATACGCGATAATGTCCATACACGTTGACTAAAGTTGAAAGGGTCGTAAGATTTTATCAGTGTATTGTCTAATAATACACAGGAAGTAATGTGAGTGCATTTTGGATAGCAATTTCTTTTATTATTAATAGTAATTATTTATTTTATCTCTTTTATTATTTTTTATCTTTAAAATATAAACCCGTTATTGGCCGTAAGATAAGTAAACCAGTTGTATTATAGCATTAAGGGCTGTGAATTTTATGTGAATAAATAAATAAATACGAGTAAATAATAAATATATTCATATAAGTTCAAGAGACGTGGAGTAGTATGTTACATTAAGTCTCTCGTAGTTCCTGATACCCACGACACAAGACTCGATCTTAGTGTGGGGTCAGGACAATGTATGTGACTATTGGGTGTATTTATTTATTATTTATTTGTTTAAAGTCTGGGTGAATGCGAGATCGAAAAGTGTAGTCAAGTTTCTCATAGAGACGATATTGTCTTGTATCTTATTATGGAGACTTGCGTACCAGTACTGACTGTATTTATTTATTTATTATTATTTCTGGAATTTATTTTTTAATAGGCCAGTTTTTAATTTAAGTGTATTTTTAATACTTACATAAATACATAAACATCACGCCTTTTTCCCACAAGGGGTAGGCAGAGGTGCAGGCAGGACACCCACGTTTTGCCTTATGTGTTCCGTCTCATAATGTGATAGGGGGCGAGCCTATCGCCATATCGGACATTTGCTGACTTCCGGCTGATCATGAATAGAATAATCCAATATCACTGCCCGACACGGGATTCAAACCCGAGACCTCAGCGTTGTAATCGTACCGTAGTAAAACCGCGCCATAGAGGCAGTCATTGAGGCATTTTTACTACTTATAATATAAATGAGGGGTTACTTATAATGTACGTAATTATAAGTGACCTCTAGTAGCAAATAATGTTTTGTGATTTTCTTTTGGTAAATAAATATTATTATTAAATAACAATTATGATTAATGAAATACAGTTTGCCCATCGCCTATTCACTTTACGAGTATAACTGAAGAATGAAGTCACTGACACAAATGATACGAGCCGTCGCTCTCCATTAATATCGCGAATGAATATTTAATAGCTAATAGTCGTATTTCCTATCCAGTTCCGACAAATGAATTTTAAACAATTTCTCAGCAATTATCACGTTGTAAGGTGCAATTTGCTTTGCACGTGCTAGACGCTCGCTTCGGTGTCATAGGTACAAAAGTCAATAAATAATAAAAAAAAAATGTCTTGTTTCGTGGTTGTTTGGAACGGAGAGGGACTTTCTCGTTCCGGAATACGCCTACGAGTATTTAAAGGTAAATAAATACACCCAACAGTCACATGCATTGTCCTGATCCCACATTAAGATCAATTAAGTCTTGTGTCGTGGGTATCAGACACTACGAGAGACGGGCCCACAAACACCCAGACCCGAGGCAAAAAATTGTGGGCCTTATAAACATTTGTCTCGGTGCGCGGATTGAGCACGCGGCCTCTCGTTTCACAGCCGGCGTCCAACCAATTGCGCCACGGAGGCCGTCAAGGAACCTGAAGGGTTTATTGAAATTTTCTGCGGGGATCAGATTTTTTAACTAGGTGGTTTGCTGACTGCGATATAAAGATCGTAGTAGAATAAGATGGGGTTTACCTAGCCTTGAGAATGTTTAAAATCATTTTTATGTAGTACTATGTATTTTTATGTAATTGTAAAAAAAATATGTTATGATTTCAGTTTTTGTATTTTAGCCATAGTACTTTTTTAGGATTAATAATTATTACTGTGTGTTTTTGAATACAATTTTTGCAATATGGAACAACTTAGGACACAGCAAATACCAGTAATGTTTATAAACACGATATACGTTAGCCTGCTATAAAAATATTTATCCAAAACATTTATACACCTCACTCCCCTATATAATAAGGAAAGGCAGATTAATATTATACTATAAAGTACGTATATAAATATAATGCATTTTTTCTTATAAAACACATTGTGAAACTCCACGTGATTGCGTAGAAGGAAAAGTTACAGAAGTATTAAGAGTTCGTTCACCCGTGCAACCTGTTGCTGTAAATGACTTACAATAGAAATTGCTGAAACAACACACGGCGTTCTTTAGACTCATTTAGCATTAAAAAAAATAATAAAAAAGAGATTTATATCCCAATTTTTATCCCCCCTCTACATAGACTGCGTTGCAAAAATAATACAAAAATTGTTTTTATAGTCTTCTTGATTCGACTGAATTTAGCTCAATATCCGTCTAATTAGTTGAATCTAGTGTTTTCCAAAAGATCTCAGATGTCGAACAAGAGTTGAATAGTAAATTCGAATATTTTGAAAGTGGTAGAGTCACGCTGTTGGCAATGGGTAGGCTCGTTCGGGATGCCTAAACCCTTTTCCTCTTTCCATCATTTTTCCTTCTCGCCCCCCTCTCGATCTGATGGGCCAGCAACTCATTTATGATCAAAGCATTGTGAATCAGCAGTAGCTGTAAATCAGGCAGTGATCACTTACCATCAGGTGACCTGCTTGCTCGTTTGCCGGACCTATGCTATAAAAAATATTGCATAATACGCAATATTTTAGACTGATTCTTTAAATCCTCCTTAATTTTGACAGCCTCTATGGCGCAGTTGGTTAGACACCGGCTGTGGAACGAGAGGCTGCGGGTTCGATTCCCGCACCGAAATAAATGTTTGTGCGTACCACAGGCATTTGTTTCGGGTTTGGGTGAAAAGTCTCTTGTAGTTCCTGATACATGCGACACGAGACTTGATCGTATTGTCAGGTCGTATTGTATGTGACTGTTGGGTGAATTTATTTATTTTGTTTAAATTTTTTGTGATTGGTTTTCATATGTACAAAAACGAGCGGTAATATGAATGGTTTTAAGTTTTAGTTCCATAGGAGCTACATACTCTGTTTCTCGAAAAATATATATTTGCGCGGGATAATTTAAGTTGGTCTATTGATAGCCTGTATTCTTACTATGAGTATAATGTTCATCAGGTGCTCATATAAATGCAAATGTGAGAAAGTTCAAATCATAAGTTATGATCTTTTCATTACTTTTATAATGGATATAAGATCCCATCTAAATGTGAGATAAAAGCAGATAAATTGTATACGCAAAATTAAAAAGAAAACGATTTAAATCGTTAGAATTCGTTAGAATAAAAGCAAAAAAAAAGTTTTTCTTTTCATCGATCGTAATAAATTAACCAGTTTAATTGCGAAAAAAGTCTGTTGATATGTTAAAAAAAAACATATTTAAAAATAAATTGCAATTATTTTTTTCATAAAATATTAAAAAATACTCACAATGCAACACGATAGATATCCTGAGCAACCACCACATATTAAATCCACTCACTGCGTCCAAACAAAAACACTTGCG
This sequence comes from Theretra japonica, assembly GCA_033459515.1. Taxonomy (NCBI): domain Eukaryota; kingdom Metazoa; phylum Arthropoda; class Insecta; order Lepidoptera; family Sphingidae; genus Theretra; species Theretra japonica. The sequence goes on along the minus strand of CM065939.1, from coordinate 13,487,038 downwards.
TACGAGCCGGTGACCGCACCAACGTGTGTGGGGTTCGATATCTAGGTGGCAACTAACCGGCTGGGCCAACTGTCGTCCGGTAGCAACGGACCATATCGGAAGCACTCGCCGTATTGTGAAGTTATTGGATAATTTATTTTAATACTTCACTTTTGATACACACGGGGTGGGTGGATGGCGGATTTGGAGATAGGTTGGCGGTGTATTTTTTGGTCTTAATTTTAAATATTTTTTTTCAAAGAAACTCGTTTAGCTGCGATTCAATTTTACAATACATTTTTGATGAATAATTTTGTGAGAATAGAGTTATGATTGTCTTTGAAGTCTTGATATTAAAAAGTTTAACATAAATATACCTGACAGTTGTGGTTTTATAAAATGAACACATTTAGATTCACTTATAAATTTATAAAATATTTAACACGCGCTATTCCGCGAGTATGTTGTGTTGATAGATTAAAGTAACTGCAAAGAAAATCATAATTTTTCTACCGCACTCGGAAAACCTAAGCTGTCACCGCAATACGTAAAGTAAGAACGTAAAGAAAGAATATATATATTTATAATTATCTTATATTTGTTATTTGTGTGAACTGACATTTGAATTTAAGCCCTTAGCAGCCTCACAAGTGAAGCACACCAAATTATCCAACCAAAATATTGGTAAAATATACTCCACATTCTCTAAAACCTTGTGTCACGTGCCCATTCACGCGAAGAGCGCACGTTTAGCTTTGTCTTCCTGCGATATCACTCACCGATTAACCAAACACTCAGCTCATTTACATCTCACTTTATTATGCCAATACCGTACTGGTGTGTCGGTGCTGAGTAATGCTTTAAGGACGATAAAGCTCCTTCATTTCCCTTGGTATCTGCTCTCTCTATTTATATATTTTCCTTCATTATGTTCCTCAGCATTTTTTATTGCAACGCATGGCGAGACGAGCATGCCATTCGCCTGATGGTTAGTAGTACGACCGCTCATGGACAGTGGCAAAACCAAAACATCACCATGAATAACTACAAAGCAATATTTGGCATGTGCGCTCGCCTTCTTGAGACATAAGATGTTAAGTCTCATCATGTCCACTAGTTATTCGGGTCACAATGCCCTTGAAACCGGAACGGAACAGTGCATTTACTCTGCTGTTTGGCGTAAGAAATAGACATTGGGGTGGTACGTACCCAGACGGCCACTCACATATGAGAGACCTACAACCAGTAAAGGAGTTTTTCGCTGTAGATACTTACCTCCCTGGATTTTAAAACTTACCACCTTAGAGCGGCTATCCAACAACCTTTTACAACTTTCATTACTTTACGCATCCTCTAATAATCCACAGCGTCAGAAAGCCTGTATCCAGTTATTTGTTTTTGTTTTCTGTATTAAGTATTTCTCTTGTCTTTGCTGGTAGCATATTAGGAACAACTCCGATAGATACCGCTATTCTTAAAAGTACATTCGACACAGTAACACACAAGTATATCGCAATGCAGGATAAGTCTGTGAATATTCCCTTTCGATATGACCGACATAATTGGGTCCCCTTCCGTTAGATACCCACATAAAACACATTCCCGATATTCCATAGAAATATCATCAGTTAATAATCGATACAATGAGATGAAATTGATTTAACACGTTTATCAAACGATTCTTTGTTGAGTTCAATAATTTCCAATAGCACAGTGACTCAGTTTTTAAGAAGCTGATTGTTTTGGAGGTTCCGAGGTGACTCAGCGCTTAGAGTGGAGACCACTTACAAGCAAGCGAAGTGTCGTACGCCCACCCACAAGGTAGATGGACGATCTGGTTAAGGTCGCAGGAAGTCGCTGGATGCAGGCCGCTTCCAACTGGTCTATGTGGCGATCCATGGAGGAAGCCTATGTTCAGCAATGGAACTCCTGTGGCTGAATAGAGAGAGGATTGGAGCTAAGTGTGTCATCATTGAATGTATTTATTGACCTTAATTTTATTTCCTGGTGTCATAGAAACACTAAGTGCAGAAGCGAAAAGCAAAATTAAACAGCGTCTTAATACAAAGCGCGATATTGCTTATGCAGTGACGAATAATTTGACGAGCTCCACAAAAGGAGGAAATTATTAATAAAGCACCATTTCACGGCGAGTTTCACGAAGCAAGCAACAATTAATGCAACTTTAACTATGGGAATCCAGAGACTGTTTGACTACGGAACTTGCTTCATTTATGTTTAAATTCACTTCGGACTTAAATGAATGTTTCATTAAATATCTTTGTGAAATGCAAAGAGTCCGGGAATGGTAAATTAGTCCACTTGTTGTGAGTACAAAGGATATGATATTAGAGTTATAGTTTTAATGTAGCGTCTGGACAGTACTAGAGGGACTCATTTCTGCTTTTTCTTTTTCCATCAATTTAATTAAATGTTATTTTATTTGGGTGGCTCACAGCTACCAAGCAAATAAGAATATGTATAACAAACTGTAGACAAAAGATAGCCAATTACGATCTACGGCAGATAGGTTTTAAAAATTACGAAAAAACTTATTGTATTGCTTAAACATTAATTAACTAAGTTTACTGAAGCTACATTATATCGACACATAAGGAAAAAAATAGCCCTTGGAATCTAACACCGAGCATTTAACACAGGGATAAAACTATAATAAAAAAAACATACAAAAAACATTAAAAAAATGGAAACTAAATAGCTAATCACCATGAACGAGGAACAAATGCGATGTTGCTACAAAATAAATCTATGCATATTAAGTATTTCTGGACGTCTATGTGGGTTCGATCTTTGTTTATTTCTGTCGCAAATCAGCAATATCCAAGCACTGTTGTGTTCCGTTCTGAAGCACATTACTGCCAGTGATTACTGGGCATTATGAGACTTAACACCCAATGTCTCGCTATGACGAGCGCAGCAGAGTACCATTATGTGTATAATATTAATAAGTGATGATAGTCTTGTCTGCGGGCAGGCGTGACGCTTAGCACCAGGCAAACGACCCGCTCGTCTGTTGTTGCTAATATAAATAGACTACGTATATCTTCGAAGATTTTCATTATTCATCACCATCATCGAACATAGCAGACCCACTACTGATTTTGTATCCTGTATCAGCCCATATACGTCCCACTGCTGGGCACGGGCCTACTCTACAATCGAGAGAATCGATTGAGAGAGGTTAGGCTTTATAGTCCTATGTAAGTCCACTACTGATTAGCCTCTCAGAATTTCCGCAACTAGGATTAGAAGCAACATCGTCCTGCTTCCCATAAGCTTTATCACGTTGTATTTCAACCTTGCAAGGACTTTGAACCCAGTGCCTAAAATATAATAAAAGTATAAATGTCATTAAATCCGTATTTTTAAGGGTTTGATTTATTGTAACCTAAAGGATAAAATAGTGATGTTTATGCGCGGGGCACATAGCGCGGAGAACTTTTTTTTTTTTGGCCGATGGGCCCAGAAAATTCTCGAATGGAGGCCACGTAGCGGAAAGCGCAGCGTAGGACGTCCGCCCACAAGGTGGTCAGACGACCTGTTAAAGGTCGCGGGACGTCGCTGGATGCAGGCTGCCTCCAACAGGTTACTATGGAAATCATTAGGAGAGGCCTATGTTCAGCAGTGGACTTCCTTTGGCTGATGGATGGATGGATGGAGGATAAAACAGTAATCATTGCCACACGATTATTATTGAATAAGTTGCTTTTTAAACGATAACAAAATTGTATTGTCAAATTATCATATTGTGAGGAGGGAACACGTGAGTCGCAAAACTGTTCCAGATGTGACGCCACGGGAGAACTTGTCGGTCGTAAGTTAAAAATATCACTACACGTGTTCCTTCTTTCCTATAACCTTGGCTCTTTAATCCAAACTTATAGAAACAAATAAGTATTTATTATTTTTTGTTCAAGCACATTAAATTCGCTTTACATTTGACAGTATCTAGAATCTTCTAGATAGAGCATCTAGTGCTTTATCTTTTGCCATACGACAAAATTATGCCAGCCAATTAACCTTAAAGATCCTCATAATAATGTCGCTTTATCATAACTACCATCCTATCCAATCCAATCCAATTCCATCAGCCAAAGGAAGTCCACTGCTGAACATAGGCCTCTCCCAATGATTTCCGCAGTGACCTGTTGGAGGCAGCCTGCATCCAGCGACGACCCGCACCATCATATAGTAGTCCATATTGCTGGACATTTGAATGTCCAATCGCAATGCATTGAAATCGACCCTCAGCCTGTCTTGTCCATCAGCGTAATAAATACTACATCAATTAAACAACACTGCACAATAATAACATCGTAATAAGTCATGCTAGTACGTACGTATTCAAGTAAAAAAATTTATAAAGTTACAATATAGTCAATTGACAATAGTCCCGCCGATAAGCGAGGGTCCCTAATTAATATTTATGGGCGTCGCGTCCGGCTATCTTTGAATCAAGTCATTGGCCGACGGCGCACTGATAACCGATACTTATAAGCAACTAGTTATTGGTGTTTTATTCGTAATAAACTCATACATATAATGTGTATCGTGTTTGTGCAGTAAAAGTAAATTATTAATAATTACCAAGACCTAAGAAACCAACATACAAATAAATAATGTTAACAGTTTATCATTAATTTATTATATTAATTATTCGTCATTTTTCATCGGCAATTGGAATTTTATTAGGTTATTGCCTTGTAGTTGCGGCCTCGGTGGCGTAATATGGTAAGATTATAAAGCTGAGGTCTCGGCTTCGAATCCTGGATCGGGCAATTTATAGGATTTTTCTATTCATTATCAGTCCGAAGTCAGAAAATGCCCGATATGGCGATAGGCTCGCCCCCTATCACGTTGTTGGACGGAACACACAAGGCAAAACGTGAGTGTCCTGCTTGCACCTCTGTCTACCCTTTGTGGGAAAAAGGCGTGATGTTTACGTATGTATGTATACCTTGTAGTTGGACGACACACGCCGATTTTTTCAACAAAGTATTTATGTGACATACATTATTAAATGCAAATACATCCCTAAATACAAAATGCCTGCACTTCATCCCATCGGATTTAATAGAATTGCCGTCTATCCTCCATACTCAAATATAACCGCGCCGCCAAAAACCCATTATATCTCGACGCTCATCGCTCAGTAAACACACAAGGTGTGAAATCACTGCGCTGAATCTTTGCGGTTCGAGTCCCAGGTGAGAAGCGGCCATGCTAAGTGATTAAAATCTGCCCCACGCTCCAGCGTGTCGATGTCACCAGACATCGACAATGGTTTTAGACAAATGACAGTTTGAAAATTGAAGTGAAAAAACAAGGAAGACAATGTGTTGTACATTTTTGGCGTGGCTTTTATAAAATAGTAGTAAAAATAGAGGGTATTTACTATGATAACAAAAATTTAAATTAAATTATCCTTATTATTGATTTTTTATTATTAAAAAATGCCACTTTTTAAAATTAATTACGAAAAGAAAACCCTTGCCCTTTTTAACATTTTTTTTTTATCAGCCCATATACGTCCCACTGCTAGGCCCGTGCCTACTCCACAATCGAGAGAATCGATTGAGAGTAGTTAGGCCATATTGTCCACCACGCTGGTCTAGTGCGGGTTGGCGGACTTACATACAGTAGAAATTCTTTAAAATCGCTACGGTATGCAGGTTTCCTCACGATGTTTTCCTTCACCGTTAAAGTGCGTGGTGATTGACTATCAATACACACATAACTCCGAAAAGTCAGAGGTGTGCCCTGGGATTTTAACCCGCGACCAGCGTAAACATGTAGGCAGCCGAGTCTGGTCCGTTACCAACAGGCCACCACGCACTTCTTTTTAACAATGCCGGAATTTATTTTCAACGTTTGAGAAAACTTTAAAAATACTTTCAGAAAACATGCCAAAAAAAATAAAATATTTGTTGGCTATGTACCATAGACAGCATCTCTGGCGCAGTTGGTTATGACGCCGACTATGACAAGAGAGACTGTGGATTCAATCCCTTATCGTGACAGATTTTAGTTTGGTTAACAAATTCACAAAAAAAGTATTTGTTTCTGATCTGAGTGTTTGTAAGACCGATAAGGCTCTCTTAGTTTCTGATACCCACAGCACAAGTCTTATATCAGCCGTATTAATTTATTTAGCAACAAGGAAATCAAGATTAAATTATTATTCACTTCTATCCTAAAAAGCTTTTAGCAACCACAGCAAAAATCTACAGACATCCAACTCATCTCACAAAAAGCCTGCATAGAAAAATATTACTTGATTAGAGCAAAGAAATGGCTTCCGTAATTTATTCTATGCCCAGGGAATAGTATTTAGGACAAAGGCAAAACCAAAGGCGCCGCGTAAAAGGCAGCGTCATTCAATTTGTCCCGACATTGGCAAACATTGGAGCCACATATCGGAACATTCGTATAAATGGATAGCGCCCACTATCTGTCCGCAAATAGGGATGGGATGGAATACAACGTTTTTAGTTATCGATATCGATAAAAAATATTTTAGTATTAGGTTACCTTTTAGGCGATTGATTCTATGAGCTGTATTCATTTACATGCTAACAAAATAACATTTAATAAGGATATTTGCTCAAAAAATTAATGTTGGACAAGCAACCTGTTGTAAAATCATAAGCCACATTGTTGCAACCTGTGTAACGTCGTGTCAACTCTACGTGGAAGTGGAATAAAAGGAATAAAAGCAATATGGAATAAAAGTTAATTGTTATATCTTTTTTTATAATTATAATATTTAAAAAAATAAAATAATCAAATACTGTCATTGCTGCACTACTACAATGTACCTAAAGGTAAGTGTAGTGCTCGTTAGATAGAATATTGACTGGCGAGACATGATTACCGATCGCCAGTATCCAATTGTACTAACGCACCGACATCAAATCTAATCTAGACTCAAAGTCTAGATTAGATTTGATGTCGGTGCGTTAGTACAATATAACTAGGATACAGTATACAGTATAACTAGGATGTGCATATATCTTTGTTATAACAGTAGAGGAAAACGTCGTGAGAAAATCTGCACAACATAGCGACTTGTAAGAATTTCTGTGGTATGCAAAGTCCGCCACACCGCACTATGCCAGCGTGGTGGACTATATGGCCTAACCCCTCTCATTCGTACTCTTGATTGTAGAGAAGGCTCGTGCCCTGTAGTGGGTCGTATATAGCCAGATACAGTAGAACAGAATTATTCCTTGTATACGGTATTGCTACCCGACCGAATGTCCTACCACTAGCTCTTGAAAAGAGTAACTCTAAAGTTTCTTGCCTGTTTCCGCACCGGTTGATAGGAAAAACCTTAATCTGAATTTATTATGGCATTATATGGACTCAATGAAATTTTATATTTTATTTGTTGGAGAAATGTAACCTCCGTTGTGGTTATTTCTATATATTAACACTGGATAGTAGAAAAATGTATTATGTTCTAATTTTAATAATATACTTTTGTCTTTCTAGCCTTAGTTTTCAGTACTTCAATTATACACTTCTGACAGTCAACGTATCTTTTTATTTATTCAATATTTATATAAATAACATTTTTCTTATTATTATTACAACATAATTATTAAAATTAACTGTAAAAGCGAACGCGTTGAAATCTAAACAATAAAAGTTCGTAATCTCAAAACATCCTAAATTTCCTACTATCGATATCTAATCTATCGAGAGACGTCCTCACTATCAACGCGACCCTTGTAAAAAAGCTCGGCAGAGGTCCGACCGCAGGGCCCGGTCGGCGTGACGGGCCGGAAGCTCGCCGTGTGCCGGACTTCCGGTCGCTCAGCCGGAACACCACGCTTAGCGCATTCCGATGGGGGACTGTTGTGGAGCTTGTCTATGATTTTAACTGTATAGATTACGGTTTAATTGGGGGTTTTTTTTAACGAAATGATAAGGACAATAATTAATTACTAAGGTTAGTATCAGAATATAACTATAATATTGACAGAGGATATAATTATGGCACGCCGGAATATTAACCGATTAAAATAATTATATTGCATCTGTGAATGAAAGTCACCCTGTTCAGCCTTCCCTTTAATAAATGCGTAAGAGAATGTACAATGCCACTAACTTTGTCAATGCCGGTTGGTAGATCCTTGGATTTGGTAATGAATTGGCCTGATAATTGTTAGATTATGATACCCCCCATAAAGGTGTAATAAAACACAAATTATTTTTTGTACTTAAACCCTAAAGATATATAAACGTTTTAAAAAAATAAAATTAAAATTAAAAATGCAAGCACAAGTAAAATTCTGCACAGGGGAGAACATATTATTTTCACATTTTCCCCTTTAAACTCATCTACCAACCCTACAAATATGCACCCATTTATTTTTATCAGCCAAATATTCCAAAACTCCACCCGAACCTATGATATGAACCCCACGTTTCAGTGATAACAATTCTAAACGAATTCAAACAATAAAACTACAAGTTAATTGTCGAGGTCCATTTAAACAGGTTCTGTAACGTGTCTTACCGCAAGCATACACTCGGGGCCAATATCATTTGAAACTTTTATGAGTTTCGAGTGTTCCTCGAACGCCAATAAAGTTTTATCAATGCGCTCTCACACGAAATTGGCATTGAAAATTGTTGTCTGAATGCACTTTACTTGCAGCTAAACGTTTTGTAAACTTGTTTGCTGGTTAAATATTATATTACGGTGAATTTAAAGGAGTTTTTATATGATATAATAATGTACATGTGGATATGTTTTTTTTATTGCTATAAATGGCGAGACGAGCATGCCATTCGCCTAATGGTAAGTGATACGACTGCTAATGGATAGTAGCAAAACCAACAACACCATTAATTACAAAGCAATGCTTGGCATTCGACTGCGTTCGTCATCCTGTAACAAAAGATATGTTTATTTTTTTTTAGATTTAAATATAGCTCTTGCTGACTAACAAACGGTTTACCTGGTGGTACTTGAATATCTTCGCTCAATAACATCTTCAATACAATGAACTATACATGCATGGCCTTATTGCCAAAATAATAGGCGAAATTGAAGGATAAAGAGAGCATGAGAAAGGACTTCAATTTAATTGTATCATGAATACCTTAATGTAACACAACAGCATTGCCATCGTATAATGTAATAAAGATAAACTAAAATCAATCACAGACTGCTGTAGTCTGATAGTAGCGAAGCTTGTGTTTGAAAGAAGTCCTCAGAAAAAAAACACATTTAAAGACCAATAACATTCATTCAACGATTTGCATTGGTTCCAAGGAATGGGTAATGTATTTTAAAAAGCTGTAATATTAAAACCATAGTGATGGACTATATGGCCTAAACACTGTCAATCGTATTCTTGATTGCAAGGGAGGCCCGCGCCCTGCAGTAGGACGTATATGGGCTGATACAATACAAAAATATATATATTAAAAATATTTCGCATACCCAAACCCAATTATCTTGGCCGCAACTGCACGCAGTGTATAAACGGAGCTCCCGTGTCAGACACCGTGAATTCTGTTCCGCCCTGATTCTGAATTTTTGTGTTAACCAACGTATTCACATAAAGAGATCTTATTTCATTCTGCTCTCCTGTTATGCAACTACGAATATTACAAAATACCTGTTCCGTTCCTTTGTAAGGTTGGATAACAAACGGAATGTTTTTTTAAGTTTTTTTTTTTACACATATTAGCCAGTTTTATTTGTTTACATTGCTGTTTGAATGCGGGCGTGGTGCATATTTACTTTAATTGCTGCAAAACTGATACGAGGAATTTAACAAAGCTTCATGTAGTGTATTGAGAGCTATTGGTAATAAAAATCAATAGTCTAACGACTTTAATGACAATGATAATTAAATGAACTCAAACTCTTGTGCTTAACGCTCAGGTTAGATTTTGAGTGATTTTTCAGTCACAAAAAAGCTGTATTCTCTAGTACCCTTAAAAAGCCTAGATTAAACTGGTACTTTTCTTTGATTTCCATTAATACAGAGGTACTTCGGCCCGACCGGCCCATTTGTGCCGTACTCAAAAAGCTACATCATATGTATTTGTTTATTTGATATCATAACCCATTTATTTTTATTTTGAAATGGTTATTTTTTTAATACAGAAAACAAAACGACGTAAATACCCCGGTTGGCGAGCGAAGTGCAATTAAAATAGAACCTGGGTGTTACTCTATGATCCGAAACGAAACTCGAATGTTCATACGTTCGACGTCTGCAGTACGTTTTTAATTTTCCACTTCTAAAAATCAACACCATTCTCTATGATAGTTATCCTTACTCCATTACTGATGCAACCCCATACTTGTTATTAATATATTACTCCTTTGACACAGCTTATGAAATTTATTATGGCGTCGTTGAATGATAAATGGCTCGAATAAATCAGTCTTTTTCTTCGCGGACTAGTTCCAAAGAAGATTCGAAGTCGGGACATTAAAACTATCTTTGAACTTTATATTCTAATCTCTCAAATGTTAGTTGGAAATCAGTGGTTTTATGGATTCAGTTATAAACAAATGTGGCAGTTTCACTAAATGTTGAAGTTGTGGACAACTATACCTTGAGCTTTCAAGCACCAAACCTATATTAATCATACATACATAATCGTTACGCCTGTATCCCATAGAGGTAGGCAGAGACTATGGATCGCCTCTTTGCTCAATCCTGACATACTACTTTCGCTTCATTCACTTTCATCAATCTCTTCATGCATGCTCGTCGGTTCAGGGTACTTTTGACCTGGCCCTTCTTAATGGTATCAACGATTTGGATGATATAGGTTCCGTGAGGTCTACCTCTACCAACTCTATTTTAATCAATTTAATGATATTATTATTTTATTGTTGCATAAAATTCTTTATTTTATCTGACGCAGCTTATCCTTAAAACCGCATTGAATAGGCTCGATTACGCTTTAACTTACACTCTGTTTTTAGAACATTCAGGCTACCGGTAAAGATAATTTCGCGAGGTTATTGTTATTTTTTTGAGAGCTATAAATATATGTTTCGGTTTTGTACGTTGTGAAATAAACAAAAAAAAATATTATTATAAATTGTATTATATTATATCTGAACTTTGTATAAGACAAAACGTAGATATTACTAGAAGTGCAGCAAAGCAACCTATCCTATTTAAAGGCAAAAAAAATATACAAATGAATTTCCCATTACAAGTACATTTTAACGGTAGAACATTCGCTGAGCTGCTATTGTGCTGTAGTGCCATGTAGGAGATAAGACCCGTATGAATGCTCATCGACATAGCCGTGTAGAGTCGCTCGGACGTTCACCTATTAATACGGATCGCTTTCGACCTTTGCTTAATGGAACAGTCGTGTATTGGTGAGTTGGGTACAGGTTTGTTTCTTAAATTTTATTATCTTCTAAATACCTTTGATTAGACGAAGCAAAGGTTAGAGGATGAGGTGACAGGACTGGTGGAAAGATATTCTTCTCCGATTGAATCTGTTACCGAAGGATACTCTGGATTACACAGCACCTTAAAAGTAGTATATAGTAGGTTTTTTTATTGCCATTATAAGCAGACAAGCTAGCGGCCCGCCTGATTGTAAGCGGGTACAGCTGATCATTAACCTTAGCAGTACCAAGGGTCCAGCCCAACAAAGTCGCTGCCTACTTTATGAAAAGTACTCTCTTTAAGCCTCGTTTGAAGAAGGTTAGTTACTTGTAGAAACTGTGTCACTTTATGTCAAAAGGGTTACTAATCACTGCTATTATTGAATATTCACAAATGAATCGATAAAAAATTGCAAAGAGAAAAGGATTATTTCTCTGTTTATCTTACGAATTTAAAGAAATGAGGAAGAAACAAGAAGTATAGACGAGATTTTGGACGTAAAGCATTTTCACTTCAAATCTATGATACAGGAATACCACTGTAAAGCTAATTTAAACTGTAAAGACTACGCTCATACCTAATAACTGTTTTAGCATCTCCAAAGCCGTCGTGGACTCCACTGCACTTACAATTAGATTGCAGCAATTCCACTGAGTCAATTTCAAATAAACACTAAAGCTATTTGGCAAATGAATGAAATTGCTCCAGTTGACTCCTAACCTTTGACCCGCCATAACTCCTTTCACAGGGACAGTGCTCGGAAGCGCTTAATTTAATGTGTTCCGATTTTGGACATATAAGACGTTTTATACGTTCACTTAATCGTTTCCCTTCGTGCGCATGAAATGGTTGACAAATAGATTTTCAGAACTGCTGTATTTAATTATGAGCACGGATTTGGCTGTAGATTCTGATAGTTTTACGACTAATGTTATTGGTAATACTAAATTATGACTTGCGAAAGATGAATCAAAAGCTTCATAATTGCTTTTCTGTATTGTATTGTATTGTATCAGCCCATATACGACCCACTGCAGGGCACGGGCCTCCTCTACAATCGAGAGTACGATTGAGAGTGGTTAGGCCATATATTGCTTTTCTGAATACCAATAATTTCTAATGAGCAAACAAATCAAGTGGTGGGAAGTTGTCTTCTGCGCGAATTTCAAATACCTCAGAGGAATTGTAGATGCACTGCGTTCTTTGAAAATTGTCGAGCCGCATAGAATCTCACTTAGGTACCACAAAACAGCTGTTACTTTAAATAATTATATGACACGTCCTACAGTCAATTATTATAACAGATCTCGGATTTTTGTAAAGTGAACCACCAGAAGTGGACTCAAGACTGCCTAGGTGGCGTTGTTGTAATATGGTACGATTATAAAGCTGTAAAGCTTGCAAAGTTGATATCTCGGGTTCGAATCCCGGGGCGGGCAAAGTGATATTGAGTTTTTTTATTCAATATCAGCCCGGAGTAAGGAATTTGTGTCCGGTACGGCGTCTATCGTGGGACGGAACACACAAGACGAAACGTGGGTGCCGGGTTGCATCTCTGCTTACCCTTTCTGGGATAAAGGCGTGATGTATGTATGCACTATGAAAACCGCTTGTCGAAAAAATATAAAGCCTGAAATTTATGATCGCTTCAAAAAACCTTAAAACCCAGCTTCAAATTATCAACTTTCGCAACAAGCGGATTGAGTCGCTGTTTTTCATTTTTATTCTCGAACGAACGCCACGGAGCGAGCGTATGACGTCACTCACGGTACGTGACGCGCTTGCAACTTAAAGGGCTTAGTTTTCGCATGCACGATCCTTATAGCCGGACGTGTGTGTATTATACAATGCTTTGATACCAAGTGCGGCTCGTAAGCAATACTAATTTAAATTGATATGTAATATTGGTACTGCTGTTTGTAATTGCGAAGTTGCGAGTGAATATGACTGCCTCGGTGGCGTAGTGGTATTACGGTATGATTGCAAAGCTGAGGTCTCGGGTTCGAATCCCGGGCCGGGCAAAGTGATATTGGATTTTTCTATTCATTATCAGCCCGGAGTCAGGAATTTGTGCCCGATATGGCGATAGGCTCGCCCCCTATCACATCGTGGGACGGAATATACAAGGCGAAACGTGGGTGTTCTGGTAGTACCTCTGCCTACCCCTTCTGGGAAAAAGGCGTGTGCTTATGTATGTATGTGTTTATGCGAGTGAATATGGGGATTATACTATCTTAACTGTTTTAAAAATTTGATATCAAATTAGTCACAGAATGATAGCTGGAATTTTTACTTTTCATTATAGGTTATTTAAAAAACCTGTGAGAAGGAATATATTATTTTGTGTCATGTTTTATTTTATTTGCTATTCCGAATTATATGGAATGTTGCTCTTTGTCCTTTTGATGTTTTATATTATTTGGACCTCCTATTGAGCTTATTTCATCGCATATTGAATTACATTTTTAATAAACGAGAAGCTGTCTATCGGATATCTATTATAACTGAATTGAAAACCACACAATACGAGATAGATTTACACTGCAAAATAATAATTACTAAAATATACACATAAAGATTATATTGTTTTACGAAATGAATGTTGTAACATACATTGAATGTCTAATGTACCTTTGATGTTTTTAAACTTATGTCGCTACTTACGACTAGCCACGATTACCTTAAGCCTAATTTACACGGAGAGTTTCTTGCGGCAAGAATCGTATGCGATTATCGCATGACATAACCGCCATAGATTATCTATTCATTGGTTTTGTAATTTTTATTTTTACTTTTGGTGTACAATAAACCATATATAAAGAATATAAAGCATATTTGCTATATAATAAAAACTTACAAAACCAATGGATAGATTATCGTGATCTGACAAATGTTCACACGATGCAACTTATATCCTTACGATAATCGTATCTTCGAGGTGAAAAACTCTCACCGTGTAAATGGGGCTTTACCCTAGTGCTCGATTGGTTCCCAGGTCTGCCTTTATTTTCTTTACTCTCTTTTTCGTTGATATTTCTAAGCACTTTGCCCTTTGCATTTTTATTAATCATTTTTATTTGTTACCTTGCGCTTTTATTTTTTATTAATTTCCACATTTTAGAGTCTTCATTTATAGAGTCTCATTTGCATTCCTAATCACAATACTATTAACTTTAATCCCTGGCTCTGAGTCAACAAAAACACTGATAATGCAGCATTTATATTAATTAAAAGCACTTAGGATTAACGATTTGATTTACCGCCAGCTGAAATAGATTAAATTCGGTACTATCTAATAGAATCAACTTTATGAATTTGACATTCACGCGTTTAGATTCGTGAGTGCAATAATGTGTGCACTAACACTAATCCCGGTCGGCTATAATCCCGGTTAGTTAAAATGGATTTATAAAATGCACTCGATAGTGGTCGAAGTGAATATTAAATTCTATTATGATTTTAAATTAATTGAATTTGGATGTTAATGACTATGACGTGCCAATGAAAAATAATTTCAAGAGTATGCAGCTGTCTATTGCTAACGACCCAATCTGCCGAGACGGTGGTTGCGAGTTTCTATCCCTTTCGGAGTTATGTGTGTTTTAGTCAGCTATTACTACATAGTTAACAGCGAAGGAAAATATAGCTTTTAAGCGTGCATATTCACACAGACCCGTAAATCAATTGGTATGGTATGTGAAGTCCGCCGACTTACAATAAGTTAGAATAGTGAATTGCCTTAGCTGTCTTAATTGTCCCATCTTTTGAAAAGAAATCCGTCATTCAGCAATTTGCAGATAAAAGCTAATAAAATTGATAAGAGAGACAATTAAAACAACGAAGACTTCAATAATATAAAACTAACTTACAGTCGTAATATCGTCAGTAACAATCGCATAAATGCACCGCGCAATTGAGCCGTAATGGAGCCAACCATCGGAAGTATGGGAACACACGCGAAATGTTCATATTAAGCCGGCGTTTTCCAACTAGCGGCACGGTGTCGCGCCGTGTTGTTCGGTTAATAGGTTTTCAGTTCATTGTACTATTGGATGTACGCATCGATTCGCTGTGTTAAATATGGGTTGAGTGTTTGCTTTTTATTGTGATTGGTATTCAGTGCGGGGTGTATCGGATTAGTGGATATTGATGTATATGGCTTTGGATTTTTCATGAGATAAGTTCATGCCTGTATCTTGGCAGAGGTGGTAGTGGTCTCATGCTTAGTTCGTCAAGCCTATTGACATCCCGATACATCTTAGGGAAGGAGTCTATCGCCATACCAGGCGCCAATCCCACTCCCGGATACCTTATGTGTGTTGCTGAATGGAATAACTCATACTCCACCTGGGAAAAATTCTAGGACTTGGGCGACTCATAGCCTATAAATGCATTCAAAACATTTGTCAAGATAGACCTTATAAATTTTGCAGGAAGTCGCTGCATGCAGGTCGTGTCTGAAAGGCAGCTATTAAAATTCCTAGGGAATGCTTATGTTGGACTTTTTGTGATTGAGGGTGATATACCCAGGCCTGAACTTTTCTTACGACATTCATAGTCTTAGTCCTTTCCATCTTCAAAAGACATTGAAGGCCTATAATAATGTCATGAGCATTCGTGTCAGGCAGTGCCTCATCTTTATATATTCTAATTCTTTATTTGTGTTACAAACAACAAACAGGATCTTTCTTGTGTGAATCTATATTGTGTTTTAATTTAAAATTGTGATGAAGATATTTGACAATGAGGTATTCAAATTAATTTATAAATCTAATCAGCATTTTCACTTTGCGTTTTCACAAATGTCGTTCCGAACATCAAATCCTAAAATAATGACACATTAAAAATTGCTTATTTGGCCCGCATCATACATTTTGGCCAATGTACATTCCGGATTAAATGTTTTGCTTTTAAAATTGAATCGTAAAATTTATTGCGCGTGGCATTTTTGCCATTGAGCTCAAATGTACTGCGAGCTAATTAATGTGTTTCGGAATTTATGTTTTATTAGATTTTGACTGTGATTACGCTGGCAACGGCAACAATTTTGGAAGCGAGAACGAATAAATTCAGGATATATAATAACAAAATTTGATTCCGTGGGGTTTTGAGTGAGTTTTATGAATAGGAAACAGGAATTGCGACTGTCGGTCCGATATGGTTCATACCGCGTTGGCGGACATTTTAGATAATATTTAAAGCTCTAGGTCATTTTAACGAAGTATACAGAAGCAATAAATCAGACTAGAATAATTATTGTATGGAACGGGGAAAAACGTTCGTTCAATGCTAGTTGATTCAATAAGAGGTTGATATTGCGTACTTATTTGATCTATCCTCAGTTTATGAGGCAGTTCAAAAAAATCATACATACATATACATAACACCTTTTTCCCAGAAGGGGTAGGCAGAAGTGCAGCCAGGACACCCCTGTTTCTCCTTGCATATTCCAACCCATGCTGTGATAGGGTCGAGCATATTGCCATATTGGGCACAAATTCTTGACTCCGGGCTGATAATGAATAGAAAAATCCTATCACTGCCCGACCCGGGATTCGAACCCGAGACTTTAGATTTGTAATCATGCTGTAGCACAACTATGCCACTGAGGCAGTCACATAATCAATATTCTATATATTTTAAGGTTTCTAAATATAGTCTTTTCTACAGCTTGAAGTTGGTCTGTCTCGCCAAAAACCATTACAATTTTTTTTTTGCTTTCTAAAATAATAGTATCAGTAATGACGAGTCTATGGATGGCTGGTAACCTTTTGACAATAAACTAGCTACTAGCGTATTCAAAAACCATCATAAGCATACATTATATCACGGCCAAGGTTTCCTCACATACTGAAGGATGTGTCTTGCATATAGGCTAATCGATCTAATTATAAATATGTATTGAAAACGTGCAGTGCTCTATGGCATTTCCTTGGTGGACACAAAGAGTTATTAATTTCCATTATGTCATTCGTATCCTGTCCATTCATCACTATTGTTCTTTAATTGTTATTTCTGTAATCGGCTATGAATATATCAGTAATTAACGTTCTAAGTATTCGACTCGTTTGGAATATCAAATGTTCTGTCTCTAAATACGCTGCGCTATCTCTTACCTAAAACATTAGCATTATGGTGTTAAGGAACTGTAAATCAAACCTTACCCTTTTTTATAAATATCAATAACGCATTATCAGTACTACATTTAACCGATGATAACATATCTCTCTCTCTTCAGTCACAGGAAGTCCACTGCTGAACATAGGCCTGTCCCATAGACCGCCACATAGACCTGTTGGAAGCCACCTGCATCCAACGACAACATAACATCTGATAACATCTGGCCCTTATTTAATTTCTTTAAATTAAACTGCAGAATTTGTAACCAAATTCCTTTTATTAAAATTTCTCAGCATTACTTTATGTCACTGTAATTTTGCTACTGAACATACCTCTAATTTTTCCTGGATTTTTTCCAATTCTTTACGCTACGCAGCGACTGGGCTGTGCCATACCCTTGGTATGGCGACGGCCAGTTAGCTGCAGTAACCGTTTAATGCTCCTCTACCTGCTAAAGGCTAATAAAAAAAGCTGGCAGGTAAGTTCGCAAACACGAGGTGTAGTTGCACGCTCTGATGACGCTGCTAGCTGTCATCAGCTTGTCATATCCTATGCTAATTTTGTGATAATTGCCCCGCCATGTATGGGTTGCGAGACCCTCGTTAATTAGCCAATAGGGTGTTCTTTTATTACGCGATTTGGTGTCCGAAATATCTTACGTGTAGCCCTTTGCACTTCATTTTCTATTAAATTCACCATAAATCTGTACTCGCCATCCTTTCACACGCAGTGTTTGCATTCATCTCCAAACGCTAAACTAAGATGTTCATAACATCGCAGATCCAAAGCAAATCTTGTACATTTAGAGCGGACTTCATCGTGTCAAAGCGTTGCGGGCGCTTTGTCACGGCAACACATTTCTCCAGAGGCAATAGCAAACTTTAACTTCAATTTGTATAGAAGATACATTGTGCTGGATTTGTAGCTAGTAATATAAGCGCGGTTTCCAAGTTTCCACAAACTGTACTAGCTACAGTGTATGGTTTCGTGGTTTGGCTATGGAGAAGTCTTGGGAAACAAGGGCAAGATTTTGTTCAAAAATAGAGTTTGATATATTAAGGACTCATAGAAGCGAATGTTTAGGATATTATAGCGCTGGATAGACGTGGGTTTGAATAAGGAGCGGGAATTGTAGTAACTCATTAAATGTGGCCTACGTTAGACGACCATAGCTGTTATCGCCGTTAACGTTGTGATATGAAAAATGAGACACTAATCTGGCGTCGGCCAATGGTAATACAGGACAATAAATCGTAAAAGTCAGATCTAAATTTCAATACTGTCTAATCCATGTTATACGATTTTCAATAGAAATAATAAAAAATCAGCATTAAATTATTATCAAGAATATCACACCTGCGGTACGCTGCAGCAAAAATCATATTTATCAGGTAAAATAATTTTGTCATCATCAATCACTACTTTATCTTTTCTACCATCGAGAATATGTGATCCAGTCTACAATAGACAGGACGTAGCGCTGTTGAATTATCCTGGACTGCGGATCTTTACGGCAGTTAAACTTCTATTTATAGATTTCGTCTGCTGCATACGAAATGCTGTGGACCTATTCGAACAGCTCTCGAGGTGTCGAGTTGATTCCGAAGTGGCAGCTGTCGATTGTAAGAAACTCGATAGCAACACTGTTGTTGATAGAGTTTCGAGCTATTCTGAAGCGACGTCCTTTTGTTAAAATTTTAGTGAAGTTCAGCTACCTCCGGGTTATGTTTAGCAATTGATTCTGACTAGAATAGGATGCAGCATTGCTTATTACATTATGATTTATGTTTACACCAGCCTTTGGAAATTGAGAGTCGTGTAGACTGCTAAGGCGATGTTTATGGGCTCGATACCTGAGAGCATTTTAACACCGATTTCGTAGCAGCGTGTGATTCGTACGAAATTGTTGCTCAACTTAAATTTTAAATAAGGATTATTAGGAAATCTGTACACATGAGAGATTTCCGTAAAATTTAAAAGTTTTATGAAAGATAGGCGAAGTAAGAAAAAAGTTAACTGTAAAGGAAAATATTGTAAAAAGACCTGCGTATTTTCATATATTAATTTAATCATAAAATGCAAAGTATAGGAACCATCGATAAACCAACATGTTAGACTTTAATCCTCAACTTTTAATAGTGCGGAAATCCTTTATCCCAATGTCAGTTTTTTTTATATCTAATGTCGATTAAACTATTTTATTTAGATCAACTCCAACTCAACCTTGCAACAGAATAAGGCGGCAGCTATATCTGAAATTCAGCGGTGCCTATTCGAGGTTGACGACCCGGAGCCGCGGTAAATGCAAAGTCGCTGTTGAGTCTCAGCGATAAATTATTTTCCAGTTGGCAAGTTGGTGTCATAACTTGCGCTGCGTGCACACAGCTGCAGTTTTCGACCTCGGCCATTTTTGAACAATGAAAAAAAACATATAAATAACGGCTTAAACAATGCCAAATGTAATTTATGCAGTATGTTCTCAGTTTTGGTTTTTGTTTAAGGTTTGTCGGTTTAATTCTGTTATGTTTACGGATTTTACATAGTGAAACATATTTCAACGCTTACCATAGCTTAATTAACAATAGCAATACAGGGTATATCAAGACTGCTACCGAAAAAGAAGCCAGGTGGTAATTTGAATCACCTTAGACACAATGCAACACATTTTTTTGACAAAATAAAAGCGACGTATTTTTCGTGTTTTTTTTCCTGTCCTCTTATTTAAATACATACAATTTCCTAAAAGAATTATGTACACCCTTTTATTTTTAAAGACGCTATAGTACGCAAGGCTATAAATTATAATTTTAGCAATAACTATGGATTTACCACCCAAACACAATGATATTTAAAACATCACAAAAAAAAAATTGTTTTTTTTTTGCAAAATTTTTAGTTGCATCGTGTCTGTAGTCACTAAAACTACCACCTTGCTTCGTTTCAGGTAGCAGTCTTGATATACCCTGTATATTGAAAACATACAGATGTTATACTTTACAGCTCCTGAAGTCCTTTTATTATGCTAATATCCATTTTAAGCTGACATAAATGACATATTTACTTAATTATTTTTGTAATACCTTAGTATTCGTCTAAAAATATGATTCTTAAAACAATTGAATAAGCTCAGTCTGAATTTATTGTAACATTATCGAACCTAATTTATTCACGATTACATTTCAACCCATTCACTCCACTTGCAGTATCTTGTATCGATTAAAGATGACGCGCAAAAACTGTCATGCAACCTTAAACGGAATGTTTACCCTTTTAAACGAAGCTAAATTTTTAACAACAGGGCACGCGATACCGCCGGAGGTTTAAGTCGTGATTTTTTATGGCTTCAAATTTAATCAGGCCCAGATATGTGCTATGAAAGGCGTGCCTCAGATTAGGAGGCCTGCTCACCGGGTTAGTTCACAAAAGGAGTGGAGAAAGTATTGTGAAAAATTGGACGCTCGCGACAAAGGAGTCTTGTTCTCGCCTTGTTGAATTTTGATGTAAGACCGCTTTGTATTTGTAAGTCTTGGGATTTATGAAATGTAGACTTATGTTAGAGGCTCAACTGTTAGGTGGTTTGATATTAATGAACTGACTTGCAGGTAATTTGGAATATCTTTCATATTTTAGTAATGCGATATTTTGGATTGCGGGTATCCATAAATATAAAATGTAAAAAGCTCTATGTCTGAACTAATTTTTGATTATTGTTACATAACGTAATTAAATAAAAAACATTTTTATTTTTACTATAAACATTCGTTTAGATTGATTACCAAATAATAATCTTATCTATACATATAATAAATTTGTAATACAAAATATTGATTTATGCTTTAGATACCGACTATAAATGTGGAGTAAATTCCTGAGGCATTCTCAGCCAGTCAAACTTTGGATGGTGCAGAGAAAGAAAACAGTAATTGTTATGTATTTATAGTAGTATTACTTCTCCCATAGCACTATAGCCTAACTTCGACTCCCAGAGCGATCTACATACAAAGAGTTGAAGTAAAAAAAAGGCAACAAAGTAAGTACGACACTGCTGTACCGGTACTCACGATAATAATCAGTCGACGGTTGCAAATGTTAAATATAAAGGGAATTTTTAAAAGAGGCACTGCGTATGTGCGTCCACGTATCTTTCTCGTTGGGGTAGCATATTTATCCGAAATGAACTTTATCAGAGGTTGTGTTGCTGGGTGGCGAGTTTATGCCCTTTTCATTACTTTAATACTTTTTTATACCGGAAAATGGCCGAACAGCCTTTTGGTGGTGATTAAACGCCAAAATAAACACAGCATTCGAATTGTTATTGCGTTGATAGGTTTAAGAATCGAGGAGCAAGAAAGCTAGTATTAGTTGACGTTAGTTAATGAATGTCAAGTCCTTTCAAGAGTAGAGGTCTATGCCCAATAGTGAGCTGTCATGGATTTTTTGTTTCACTATGAAGTGGTTACTATGAACTGTCTGTTTTAAAAAAAATTATGAATGGGAAGACTATACTATTCGCCTGATGGTAAGCGATACGACCTCTTGTTGGTAGACACGATTACCTAAGCGGTCTGCTCGAAATCCGACACACAATGAATGAATCCAAACACTACTGTCTCGCGTGGATGTGTACGGGCTTGACCCAAAAAACGACACATTGCACAATTAAGACAGGTTTTCCAAAATTATGTACGGTGCTATCCACGCGGATACCAATAACATACCATTGATAAAATTTTGTAGGTATTTCTATTTTAAAAATAATCTTGACACTGGTAGTAAAAATTACCATAATTAATAAATACTATACTTACAATTACCATAATTAATAAATCATTTTTTTTTATTATTCTGATAATTAATATTCATATCGAGGCAAGTGTAAACGCCCCTTGAGGGTGTAATCATGATTTTTAAACATATGTTGCGGATATGACAGCTATATGACAGATTTCCGATATCAAGTTGTAATCGGCGTTTACGAAGCCTCGTCAGTGCTGTCGGGTGCACGAACACAATCAGGAGCTGATGAGTGCTTTAGAATTGCTTAGAATATGAAATTATTTGTGTTTGATTTATTAGCTAAGATTTTTAAAATAACTGGTAAGAAAAAAAAGTTATCTTTAAAGCTTTTTATGAAAGGATTCACGCCAGGCGAAATGATTTGTAAAATACATCATTTATAACTCAAAAGCTAGATATATACTCAAAGTTATAGTAAGTATATTGTAGTAAGTATATCATAAGTAAGGTATGTTGTGTTTTTTTTATTGCTTAAGGCCGGCAAATGAGCAAACAGTTCACCTGATAGTAAGTGATCACAGCCGCGCATAAACATCCACAACGCTGGATCATAGGTGTGTTGCCGGCCCGATTGGGAAGGGAGCGGGAAGAAAAAAGGATGGGAAGAGGAAAGGGTATTGGGCATTCGGCAATCTCACTCACCGGACGAAACGCGACACTTACGAACTATGTCGATTTCCTGCGAGACAGTGGTACCGCCCCGAATAAGCCTGTCCATTCATACTGAGTCATGACTGACAACAGCGTGGCTCTACGACTTTACTTGTGTCGTAGAAATCAAAAACTAAGTCGTGTTAAGGCTCCCGAAACGCCCAAATCTGGCGCAAATACTTGTTGATTATGCATTCATCTCGGTGTCAAGATTAACACCCACCCTCACATTGCATAGTCAACTACTTACTTTTGAAGGAGGATATCAAGTATGAACAATAACATAGCTTCACAAAAATGGTTAATTATATACTAGACCTATTTCTCACACCAATCCATCAGATAAAGGAAGTCCACTGCTGAACATAGGCCTCTACCAATGATTTCCACAGTGACCTGTTGTAGGCAGCTTGCATCCAGCGACATCCCGTGACCTACCAGGTCGTCTGACCACCTAGTGGGTGGACGTCCCACGCTGCGCTTTCCGCTCCGTGGCCTCCATTCGAGAACTTTTTGGCCCCATCGGCCATCAGTTCTCCGTGCTATGTGCCCCGCCCATTGCCACTTCAACTTGCTAATCCGCTGAGCTATGTCGGTTACTTTAGTTCTCACATATTTTGATATAATTGGAAAATACACAGGACCTCGTGATACTAAGTCAGAATGTCTCATTCCCAGGCTAAATTGTCCCAAGTCTGAGTTTTTCGTCATTTACTGGCTAATGTTGCGATCGGTTGTGCCACACTTTTCCGTTTCAGTTATGATATATTATGCGTGAACTAAGAGAATATTTTTTAACAAGGTATTTTAGAGATATTGTACCTAAAAATACACATCTCATTCTCTGATTTAAAAATCTAAAAATAATCACTTCTGGACTTTGCGATTTAAAATATTTAACTACGTGGTAGTATGATATAACGATAATTTAAAAAATGCCATACCAAACCAAGCTTAGTAAAATGTCACTACACCTGTCTAAATTGTCCCTACCCTGGGTGTTTGGTAATTTACTAGTGGGCGTTGCGATCGATTGTGATTTTGTGAGCTCCGGTAATGAAGCACGCGCGGGCATGTTAGGTGTAAGTTTCCATATTGGTATTTGAGAAATTTCGTGAGAACTTCTTGTTTGTGTAGTGGCTTTGGTCTCTTGGAGTCTTGTTAACTTAGTTACAGATGAATCGGTCGATTGACAGGCTGGATAGTTAGGTTTCAGTTGCTGTTTTATTAAGATTATGTTGGTTCTGTTTTGGTTAGTTAATTTTGTTTCTTAACCCGATAGATTTATGTTCTCGATTACACATCTACATAAAATATAAAAATTATCTGCTCCCAAGATTAGGTCTATGATTTTTGTATTTTAACTTGCTTAGTTAAAATCGAAGCGGGTTTTGGCTATTTAAACAAATAACGTGATGAAATGCATTTTTGGCCTCAAAGATTTATCCTTTTTGCGGTTTTATTATTACTGGTCAGTTTTCGCTGAATGATAGCTTAGCTGTCGCGTTTCTTTCGGTGTGTGAAATTACCGGTATTATGCCCAATACCCCTTTCCTCTTCCCATCCTTTTTCCTTCCCGCGCCCTTCCCGATTGGGCGGGCAACATATCCATGATCCAGCGTTGTGGATGTGCATGGACGGCAGTGATCACTTACCATCAGGTAACCTATATGCTCGTTTGCCCGACTTATGTAAAAAAAAAGAAATAAACTAGATGGATCTAATTATATTCATAGTTACTTCCCATTTCGGTCCAAGAGGCTCTATCAGATAATAATTTTAGACCCGATTAAAATTGTAGTGCTGTTTAAGAATATATATTACATAAAGTTTAATCTCATAAAGGATCTAAGGTCTCATGTTTAACAGCCACTTCATTGCATCTAAACTAAACACACCATAATACTAACGTTGCATTTTAATTACACAATAAGGGTGTAAAAAGCGGTTAATGGTCCATCGTATCACTTTTCCTCAAGACCCCAGTGGCGTTAAGCAATAACGCGGCCCGGGAACCGAACCGAAACCCCCGGGCTTGTAAACAACTTTGCTAATGGCCACTTAAACTCGGAATAGAGTCAGTTATGGGAAGAATTGCTATTTGCTTTGGTCTCAGGTGAAAGGAATGAATTCATTTTTATTGGGTTTTGTTTAATTTCGCTTGGTTTAACGGTGAAGGAAAACATCGTACGAAAATCTGTCACTTCCTTCCTTGCTATATGTCAATTTAAGAGCCTTCTTGAAGGTCGTTAAAGTTAATGTTCTCGATTTAAAACTTCGATGTTAATAACTGCATCAGTGGTTTTGTTGTACCACTGTACGATAACAAAGCTGAGGGTACGGGTTCGAATCCCGGGTCGGGCAAAATTATATCGGATTTTTCTTTTAATTATCACTCCGAAGTGGGGAATTTGAAACGGAACATACAAGGCGAAATGTGGATGTCCTGCTAGCACCTGTGCCTACCCTTTCCGGGAAAAAGGCGTGAGTTTATATAAATAAACGATATTTGGATGTCACTGCTCTTACATTCAGGTCCATAATACTTTATCGCTCCAGTATAAAAAAATCCTTAATACGTTTTCGAATCTTCTAGAACGACATATTCACGACGGAACAAGATTGAATACACATAATGCCACGCACATTAAACCGGAATAAGTTGAGACTCATGCAAATAAACAGTAGGCACCGCTTACACCGCCGTAACAAAGGGACAACAAAACAATGTATAATTATTGTGTGTTGGTAATTGTTGTGTATATAAAATACTCCCTTTAGTAGACGCTTTGTTCCCGTAGGATCTGTAAATTATTTCTAAGACAACGACTTTCATGTACGAATGAATGGAGAAGGAAAGTTTATTTTAAAATTTTAAAACACGTTATTGTTTACATCGTCTGTCGTAAACATACTGTCAGCAAGAGCTGCTGACCGTTTGGTTCAGGGTTCAAATCACGGATCGCGCAATCCATATTGTACGTTTTTCGAGGTTAACATCTGATATGAGCTGCCTGAGACTAGATTTTGTGGCAAAGGTCAGTTTAATTGATTTTTTTATATTTGGGTGGAAGGTCAATTCGTTTTAAATTATTCAACCAATCATGGGTTTCATACGTATATAACATTTTCACCAAGACAAAAAATATCTTAATAGTTCATGAGAAAATCCGCCAACCCGCACTAGGCCTGCGTGGTGGACTATATGTCCTAATCCCTAATCGTACTCTCGATTGCAGAGGAACCCGTGCCCTGCAGTGGGACGTATATGGGTTAATATAGGTTCATGAGAAAAAATTCAAAATCCAGTACAAGAAATTTCGTACCTCCAAGACATTTTCATATAAGGGGGCAGTCCTTTATACGCGGCGACTAATATCTCTTTATTTATGCACAAACTGTGATAAGCATTGTTAGCCGCAAATTTACTAAATATTATATGGCTAAGCCAGCGTTTGAGGAAACCGGTTAATGTTGCTTGTATTATTTACGCTGTTAGATGCATCTACGCACTGCTGATTTTGTCTAATGATAGCTTTGAATTTGATCATAAGTGTCCTTTCCTTAAGGGAAATAGCTTAGATGGTACAAAGGATTTAAGTGTCATTAATGTTGTGGAAACTTGGAGTAGAATCAGTAATGACGGACAACATTTAAGTGTTAAAATATCACATCACTTCTTTTTTATTAATTTGGAATAATTGTTGAGCAAACTTTATTCCGATGGAACATTAACATTGCTGTGGATAACCACCATATTTTGAGTGTTGTGTATAAATTGCCAACATGGAAACGAAAAAGAAAAATTGTTCATGTCGTGGATCTCCGGTAACAAACATGCCTATTTAACTAAATTGACCAAGGAGAATTAACCATTTTATGTCGGTGGATATTCTATCTAAAGAATTGACCATCAAAAGTATTAAAGAAAAAATAAACAAGAAGGAAACTTGTTTATTAATCACAACATACGAGTTACGAACTAACTAACTTTATCTCTCTCTCTTCAACCACGCAAAGTACACTGTTGAACATAGGCCTCTCCCAAGGACCTTCACATTGACCTGGTTGAAGTGGCCAGCATCCAGCGACTTTTTGGAACCTCAATTAGGTCGCCGCAAAAAGAAATCTTTGCCTTTTCAGAATAAAAAAGATAAACATATAATGATGGTCTATTAAGCGATGCATTTAATAGCATGGTCGAGGAAGCTAGGTAAGCTGGCAAACTTTTCGGAGTGTGTATTGTTAGGTCAACCTCTGTGGCGCGATAAATTAATAATGGCTGAGTTTTCGTGCTATTTTAAACCGGCCTCAGCTATTTGACGCGTGCAAAGCACACGGGATTTAGGAGTGGGGCCACTGAATATTTAATTTGTACTCGAAATACGTTTTTATCTAGGTATATTTTATGCAGTATGAAAGTCAAAATTTTGAGCTATATTTTTGTTCATTTGAAAAAGATAATTTTAAAAGGTTTTTTATTTCATTTCGGATGAGGTGACTAGACTACGCTTTAGGATAATTGCAGTGGTTTTTAAATGGGTTTTTGAGAGACATGATCATACATCGCCTTTTATCCTTTCTATGGCTTTTCCTGGAAAGCGCAATAAAAAATGTTTCAGCTTTCTGTATAGTGGTTGCCATTCGGGCAATTTCCATTATTCCGCCAATAGTAAATGAGTATTGACTATGATCGTACTCTTTATATTAAGATAGCTATTGTAATTTAGTACCGAGCGTTGGATTCCCCTAACCGACATGTTTGAGACAGTTATGACAAGAACCATTGTAACTATAAATGGCTTAAAAAAAGAAAAAGAAAGATACAAATAAAAAGACTGTTGGTGTAGCTGAGGGAGTTTCTTGCGCTGTTTCTTCTTCACTACAATACGTTCCGAAGCGGTGGTAGCAGTAATTAACGATTCAAAAGATCTTATGAAAGATTATTTCACATACATACATACATTCACGCCTTCTCCCAAAAGGGGTAGGCAGAGGTGCTACCAGAATAAACCCTGTATGTGTATTATACATATAAACCTTCCTCTTGAATCACTCTATCCATTAAAAAAAACCGCATTAAAATCCGTTGCGTAGTTTTAATAATCTAAGCATACATAGGGACAAAGAGACAGCGGGCAGCGACTTTGTTTTATACTAGGTTATGATATACAACATGTAGCATGTTAACAAAAAACAACTTTTGTACACATACAACTCAAAGTTAGCCTTTAATTAGAATACAACTCAAAAACATCAACGAATCCGTACGCAACCTAATTATGAAACGCGAAGGCGCCTATCTAATTTGACTGACCTTTTTTAATCTCGTAATTAGAGGCACACACGGCCGCGTAATTTATTCATATTCCGCTGCTATTTCGGTTCGTAATTAACTCTAACGGAGCAAATAGATTTACCAACTCGATGTGAATTTTGTTCATTATTATGATTTATGCAGACTCTAGTTTGTGTATGGTGAGACTTAAAAATAAACACCAGTAAGTTTGTCACAGAAAGTCGCTGGGCACTTCGATACTGAGGCAATTTTTTGTCTAGTTTCCTATGAATAAAAATGATCATAAATAAATAATAAATAAATACACCCAACTGACCTATACATAATGCTGACCCCACATTAAGTCTTGTGTCGTGAGTATCAGAAGCAACGAGAGACTTTTCGGTCTCGCAAACACCCAGACCCGAGACAAATACTTGTGGGCCTCACAGACATTTGTCTCGGTGCGGGGATCGAACCCGCGGCCTCTCGCTTCATAGCCGGCGTCTACTCAACTGCGCCACAGAGGCTGTCAAAATCGAAATCATGATGCTTTAATAGATAAAACCAAAAATGAAAGGAATGTATTTTCATTGACTTTTATTAATAGTTCCCTGTAAAAGCTAGTCTCACAAAGGCTACAGATACAATATCAATATTTCTACATTTTTTTTTGTAAAATCCCTAGTTTGCGCCAAATTTTGACTTACGTATCATAATGTAAGCAACAAAAATGATTTACACAATTTATTTATGTTTGACTCTATATTTTGAAAGAGAAAGCGATGATAAATACTTGCACTGAAACTTCTCTGTTAACACCTAAGCATGACTGTCCGTGATATATTGAACAAAATTCAGTTCATACTTCAAAACTCCGGTGCTTAACCACGAAATTTAAATAACAAAGTATACCAAAATAGTAATTCAGTTACTCGAAATCTAGAATCACCCCAAATCTGGTGTTAGCACACTAAATTATCACCTACCCACCAATCCGGCACACTTTACTAATAA
This sequence comes from Theretra japonica, assembly GCA_033459515.1. Taxonomy (NCBI): domain Eukaryota; kingdom Metazoa; phylum Arthropoda; class Insecta; order Lepidoptera; family Sphingidae; genus Theretra; species Theretra japonica. Next base: position 13,457,788 of record CM065939.1, on the reverse strand, counting down.
AATATAAATCTAGTAGTGGCACGTAGCGATTTTATCGCGCTCGCCTCCGTAGCCATTTACACGGCGTAGCTAGTGATCTCCGAAATAGACCGTCTACGAAGAAACAAAATATTAGCAAGCGGCGCGGATTTGTTACATCGCTGTTTGTTTTATACTATTAAGGAGCCCGGATCTGCTTCGATGCAATTTATGACAGCTTCCGTGGCGCAGTTGGTTAGACACCGACTGTGGAACGAGTGGCCGCGGGTTTGATCCCCGCATCGAGATAATGTTTTGTGTGAACCACAAGTATTTGTTTCGGGTCTGGTTTGTGAGCACGAAGTCAGTAACAAACAAACTTTAGAATGTATGTTATCGATATTTAACTAAAATACTCAACATAAAACCAAGCCTTCCGTATGATTTTTGATAGCTTTTCTAAACTACTATCTTACTATTTCCATACCTGCACGGACATCCTCTTCAATTGAGAGTACGATAGAGAGGGGTTAGGCTATAGTCCACCACGCTGGCTCAATACGGGTTGGCGGACTTTACATACGAAGATTTTTTTTAATCCCTATGGTATGCAGGTTTCTTCACGTTGTTTTCTTTCACCCTGATAGTTCGTGATGATTAAGTATCAATACACACATAACTTCGAAAGTCAGAGGTGAGCCGTGGGATTTGAATCCGCGACCATCGTGAACATATTGGCAGTCGCGTCGTGTCCGTTACTAACAGGCCACCACGCACTTTTATATACCACTATTTATACCTACCGACGCGACGTCAAAAGAAACGTACCATACTATTCAGTCGGTAATATAAATCTACAGGGTGTAGTTTTTGCTGTAAATAACCAGACAACTCCCAGCGGATCGAAATAGACAAAGACTAATTGCAAAATTTACGATACAACTTAATATACTAAATGAAACTATGATAACTAGTCTGCATACTTAATTGCGTTTTATGTATCATATTAAAGCGAGTATTTAGCTTCAAGCGCGAGCTAGACCAATAAACACGCGAAGGGAGCGTTGTTCTTCAGACAAACCCCTTTCAACCCCTTCAACCCCTTTGCATCGCTCCTTCGCTTTTTATTTACGTCGTTTTATTTTACTACCCCCGATCCGCATTTAAACAAAACGTGATTAATTAATTGAGCACTTTTAAGTCGTTTGATGAAGAAATTGGAATTTCGTATTCTGTTTTAGCAGTAAAATATTTTTTATTAACTGGACCTGTAATTAAATTTTAGCTTAGAACATTTACCTCTCAATCGAGATTAGTTAACCCTTAGTCGTCTGACAGAATGTATAAAAGAAGTCATGGTTAACATTTAGTAGCGTCCAAATTCGGAAAAAAAAGTATTTCGCTGCGGGAATCGAACCCGCGGCCTCTCGTTTCACAGCCGGCGTCTAACCAACTGCGCCACGGCTGTCTCTATACAATACCTCCATCGTTGAAGACAGAACTGCTCTTAACAAAGTTATTACCCACTATATTGAAAACGATAAAGTAAAAAACTAATATGTGGAAAAGCATTAATAATACACTCGAAAAAGTGTTCAACAAGATTATTGTTTAACATTTGTGACAAGAAGTTGACTGTTATTTGTTTCCAACTACATTTTTTTTCTTTCTGATTAATTTCGCTGCGGGTTTGAGACAAGTTAGTGCCCTCCAGAGACTTACCAAGCTTCATTGGTTGGTGACATTTCAGCACTTAACACCCGACCTAGCTCAAAAAATAAGGTTTATGTAAGCGAAGTCCAACATGACGACGTAAAAATGTCAGTCAAAAAGAGAATTACTCAAACAAATCCAAACACTAGTTAACAATAAAACTCCAAAGTGACATCAGCGGAGTTTAAAAGCTTACAAAGTGTTTAAAAATATACAAGAGCGGGGTCCCCGGGCGAATAACGTTTGAAATATAGCTAGCGAATGTTAAATCGCAGCGGGCGCTTCGTAGTCGGTAAATTGTGAAATACCCGCTGGGCTAACAGCAAATAAAGCGGCATCTAATGGCATCTTAAAGTTTTCTTTACGCGATCCCCAGGGGGCGCTGTTTGAATCATATTTCTTGAACCCGGTCAGCGAGGTATCCGACCTGATATGAAATAATTTAATAAATATATTTGTACAACTAATTGTGAAGTTTACAAAGTTAGTCGTGGTACAGGTAGGATTTCTCGTAAGTGGAATCTCTGAATAGTGATCGTAGCTTGAGGTTGTTCTAATGATATTATAAGATAGCCTAGGCCATTGAATTCCAGGTATTAAACGTGTAGAGGATTTAATTTAACTCAAAGACTCAAAAACCAAAGGTTTAGGATCTCGGTCACCAAGTTTATGCAAAATGTTGATTAGTTCGAAGAACTTTTACACTTAACTAATATTCTTGAATGTTATACTTTTATCTCCATTTTTCTGTAATAATATATTGTTTTTGTTGTTATGAATTTACATAACTCTAAATCGAAAGGAAATATTAATAATATACATACATAAACATCACGCATTTATCCCAGAAGAGGTAGGCAGAGGTGCAACCAGGTGCACATTTTGCCTTGTGTGTTCCGTCGTACAATATGATAGAGAGCGAACCTATCACTATATCCAGCCCAAATTCCTGACTCCGGGCTGATAATGAATAGAAAATCCGATAATACTTTGCCCGAACCGAGACTCAAACCCGAGATCACAGCTTTATTATCGTACCGTAGGTCCGTAGCATAACTATGCCATCGAGACATATTTATAATTAATTATACTTTTAACAGGGTTTTTGCGTCTTTTTCAGTATTTTTATGATTCATCGCAAATATAACCTGCACGATATGGTTATTTAACTGGTAGATTTAAACCCAGTGGTCAACAAACTAAGGACGAAGACAAGTGGCGACACCACACTTTATGCTCAGTAATAAACTGCAGTAGAATGGTGATGAAATATCAAGTCATAAAAAAGCTCTTACACTAACTGATTTAGTTTCATCTCAGGTATCAAGTAAAAGTGTGTGTGTTATTATTTATTTCAATCCAATCCAATCCATCAGCCAAAGGTAGTCCACTGCTGAACATAGGCCTCTCCCAGTGATTTCCACAGTGACCTATTGGAGGCAGTCTACATCCAGCGACGTCCCGCGACCTTTACCAGGTCGTCTGACCACCTAGTTGGTAGACGTCCCACGCTGCGCTTTCCGCTTCGTGGCCACCATACGAAAACTTTTTGGCCCCATCGGCCATCAGTTCTCCGTGCTATGTGCCCCGCCCATTGCCACTCCAACTTGCTAATCCGCTTATTATTATTATTTATTTATTTATTTAATACTAATACAAACATATTACATATTCAGATTTGGCAATCATAAACTCATATGAGTTTTACCGTTGTTGCTCATTTTAGTTTAGTGTGAATCATTGTCGCACTCACACTAAATTGGCAACATTGCTGTGTACAGCTATTGGTGCACACATTGGACCTAAATTATAAATGAAAAATTATTTACAACTATGTGTATTGTGTGTACTGTTGATGTGCCTTATTTAAAATAGATAAAAGTCCGCCAACTCGCACTAGGCCAGCGTAGTGGACTATATGTCGTAACCACTCTCAATTGTACTCTCGATTGCAGGGGAGGCCCGTGCCCTGCAGCGGGACTTATATGGGCAGATACAGGTATCAAGGCCAAGTGACAGCAGGAATAAACATTAATAATTTAATCTTTGCAAATAAGGAGCAGGGACAAACAACTATGAGCAATCGTGTAGAGAATGAAGTGTAAAATTGGACCATAAGTGTAGATTTCTTTATGTCTTAAGTTGTTTAAATTTCTAATCAAATCAATATTAAACTGTTTCAATTATGGACAGTACGTTTGTTGTTACAAAGGCATACTATAAGACAGAGGAGGTAACTTAGGCATTGTTCGTCAATCTTACCGTTTGCAGACAATATGACAGCCAAGCTTGTAGTTCAAAAAGTATTATTTATCACATCTAAATCTCCTTTTGATCCTATCCATTGATACTCCAAAAAAAAATTACCTATAATTCCTTATCATTATATTTCATACAATATGATTATTCAAATTCAAAACCATACATTTTACACATTTCCTCGACATAATACATTTTATGTCCTAAAGTACCGAAGCTTAATACCCTCGAAAATTTAACGCGTGAAATTCTTTAAGCTCCGTCGCGCAAACGACTCTTATAACCGATTTAATGGCATTTCAACAAATTCTTTCCCCTTAGTGTGGTCATATGTAAATAAGAACGAATGTTGCAGCATTAAACGGGAGGATTTGTTACTTGGCAACACTTTATGCTTAACCTTAATATGTTTCATTTGGATTTTGTTACATTTTACTGTATGCAGCTGGTTTTGTTAAATTTTGTAGTTTCATAAAAAATCTAATGGTTAAAATATTAGGTGTGGCAAAGCATTTGTACCTAGTTTATATACAGGGTTATTTTCAGGCACCGACCCTTTTTTTTATTCAAATGAGGAGAATACTGATTAACACATGGTGGAAAATATTCTTTACACTTAAGTCAGTTAGTTCCATTTCATATATTCTAATCAATGTTCAAATTATACTCAACATCCGCTACAGGCACCGTCGCCGGTCATTTTTGTACAGAGACGCGCGCGCGTGTGTATTTGTATACTTTATCAATTAGCTTATTATGGTAGTACGTATTGTCAGTATTTTGTTTTGAGAAGATAACAATTATGGCATATTTTGAAAAAAAAAAAATACATTTTAGTTTATTAATGGACTATATTCATAATTCTGAACCTACCGTTAAAATTTGAACACTCAGAACAAAATAACCCTGTATTTATTTTCTGGTCGGAAGTACTCAGGCTGAATCTAAAAAGGACGCACTTATAAGGGTCACTGTGACAGATTTTCCACCATCGAATACCAAGATTGTTTTATTACAACAATGATAGTCGATGTAACTAGAATAAACCAGTATGCTCGCTGCCACATCCCTCCAGACTAAACAAAGCGGATCTTTTATCACAACACCCGGTATCACGCATCTGATTTACCGACGTCTCAATGCGTTGTATTATCAACAAGATACACACAGTACAAGATCGTAAAACGCAACGTTTTATCGCCCATCTGAGAGCTACTCCCGTTCGACTCGCTAAGAATTATCCAGATTTACACGACACTCAAAGAATTGCTAGCTTCGCGCCTCCGGGGTGGATATTTTTGATAGTGGTGTAAGAGGTAAGCGAACATGATAAAAATTAAAAATATTCTATCGGAATTAGGACAAATAATTTTAAAATACGGATAGCGAGATATTTTTGGAATTGCTTTTATTTTGTAGATACACCCTTTATAAGCACGAAAATAATAATTCTACGGACAAAAACAATGAATTTCATTAATAAAAATATGTAAACAAGTCAAATGTCACGTGACTATGATGAACGTCACCGCCCGATTAGCGAATATCGCGTTGTATCAAAATGAAATATTTTTGACTCAGCTCTTACGATATAACTACTTCCTTTAATTAATCCAGTCTCCATTGTAATGAAAACCGTAAAATCTTGTTATCGCTATTGTAACAAATTAACGAGACGAATAGTTTAGCGGTGATTTGAACTTACCGACTGACTCGTGACGTCAGCGCGCTCCGATCGCTGTTTTCAGTCACGTGACAATGGTTAATGAATAACACAATTTAAAATAGGCCTCTGTAAGCTGTAAACAGTTAGGTTCTTAAAATATTATACTAGGTTTTAAAATAGTCTTTGATGTGTAAAAAATAATCTTACACGAATTTGTGACATGAGTCAACATCCCTATTGTATCAGATGATAATCTCCTACTGCTTACTAACGACCTTGACTACAACTCCTTGACGGCTTGACTTGACAGCCTCCGTGGCGCAGTTGGTTCGATGGCGCCTGTGAAACGAGAGGTTGCGGATTCGATCTCCGCACCGAGACAAATGTTTGTGATGCCCACAAATATATATGTCAGGTCTGGGTGTTTGTGAGACCTAAAAGTCTCTCGTAGTTTCTGATACCGACACAAGACTTAATTGATCATCATGTGGGATCAGGACTATGTATGTGACTGTTGGGTGTATTTATTTATTAACTAAGTTCAAGTAGGAGGTTAAGCCATCCTCCACCAAGCTGGCCTAGTGCATGTTTACTTTACATACCATAGAAAACTTGTAAAGACCTCTAACGTATGCAAGTTGCCTCATACATGTTCCTTAATTAAAAACTAAGAGTACAACACATAATGTTAAAAAAAACTTGCCCATTTCATAAACGCGGAAATCGACATGCGATTTGTAGCGATTATTACTAAAAGTAACAAAAGCATGAGTTTTATTAGACGCATCCGCATTTACAAAAGCTAAAATATGTCTTTAAGCTATCTAAAAGGGGTGCAAGATAAATCACACATATTTTATTTAAATAATTGTACTGAAAATGTTCCTTGACCCATTTGATATGGGTTCTACGTAATTCGGTGCTTATCGCCCGTGACTCGACAAAAATTACCCACAATTTTCATTATGCTAAGTCATTTAACTGTATAATTACTAACGATACAAGCGTCTTGAGTGACCTATGTACTTCTATAGAAAATGAAGAGTTTTTTAATACAATGAATGACGAAACGATCATGCCATTTACCTAATAATAAGCGATACGACCGCTCGTAGGCAGTAGAAAAACCAAAGAACACCTTAAGTAAAACAAGAAAGAAATGTTTGGCATTCCACTGCGCTCGCCGTCCTGAGGCATAAGATGTTAAGTGTTATTATGTCCAGTAATTACTCGGACTACAATGTCCTTCAAACTGGAACACAACAGTGCATTTAGACTGCTGTTTGATGAGTGAAATAGACATTGGTGGTACCCACCCAGGCGGCTTTTTACATATGAGAGACCTACCATCACTAAAGAATATCACCAGAATGCATTAATACAATTGAGTTTGTTATTGATGTTTCTGTTCTAGTTTAGTAGCTTCATATCCTCTATGGCGCAGTTGGATAGATGCCGGCTGTGAAATGAGAGCACACGGGTTCGATTCCCGCACCGAGTCAAATATTTGTGTGATCCACAGGTATTTGTTTCGTGTCTGGGAGTTTCTGAGACTGAAAATAGACTCAGTGTTTCTAATACCCACGACACAAGACTTAATTGAGTTTAATGTGGACTCAGAACTATGTGTGCGACTCTTGGGTGTATTTATAACTATTTAAATTACTAAAAACTAGGTCTCATTATTTCTCGATTTTGTTTTTCGACTTTCATATTTTATTGAAAATTAGCTGAGCAAACAACAAGATTGATATTTCAAAATATGTACTTAATGTTATTCGTAAAGTCAAAAACAATACAATTATTATCAAGCTAGGTTTACCCTACACAATTATTCATACAAACAACTAGTTAAAAAAAACAATAGAATCCGTAGATTGTCGCGATGCCAGTCGTCCGACTATTAAACCCACGGGCGGTAACAAAATTCAAAATTAGTTCTCAAGTACTACGCTTAACAATTGCCGCTTTATTTACTCAACTCCAGCAGAATTGTTTTGCTAATTCCAAAGAAACTGATGTAAGGACTTTGTTTGAAAAATCCTGTTGTACTCGTATTTACGTTCTAATATGTTCTGTATTCAATGAAACATCGACAGAATAATGTTAGTTGCATTACGTACTTTTAAAACATAAATAAAAACATAAAAATCACGCCTTTATCCCAGAAAGCATTGGCAGAGTAGAATGGTACATGGGTGTCTTGTGCTTTTAAAACGAAAGATAAAATAGAAATGCAATTAAAACAGAAGATACAATATTATTGGACTGCCGGTAATTTCACGTTCAAAAGAAAACGCAGAAAAACTGATATTTCATGTAAGTTCTTTATGAGGCAGTAAAATATCAAGGGTCGAGCCAGCCCCTTTATTATTTTCTATAAATTAATTACATCAATACTCAAAAGTTAGCCAATATTATATCATATAATTTTAGAGCACATGATGACAGCTGAAAAATGCTTTACAATTCATCTAAATTCTATTGGCATGTGGCGAAAGGAAATACAATTAAAATTTAAAAAATATATATTTAACGCTTTGCTTGAGATATGTTTTCATAATATAAACAACAACTATTTATACTCGTAATCTAATAATATTAACATGTCCATTAATACAAAATGTGAAAACAGAAAACCTGTTCCTAATATTTTAACAAAAGCATGATAACAAGGCATTCGGACGCCAAAAGATCTTAGATAATCTATTAATATCAAATATTTTAATTAGATTTTTTAAATTGTCAAATAGCTTAGACAATCTATCGATCTATTATCAAATGTTTAGCTAGATTTTTCACATTGTCAAACAGCACATTACACTACTGTAACGAATAGTTTTAATTCTCACCCAAGCACCGCAAACGCGCCATTACAGGGACCCTTACCACAATATATATATCCTTTATCATCCCGTGCTTTACACGAGAGGGAAATAGCAATAATAAACTAACAAAAACATGTCGGGAACAGCAAAAATCATAAATATTTTACTGAAACTCCCACCCCTGGAGACAGTTTCGGGACATTGTGGTCATTAGAAAAGTTTTAGTGGCCATTACAGCGCGGTTTATACTACCGTTGTGGACCAGTGCCGGATTTACGTGGGACCAAATGCCATGGGATTGTCCCTGTTTTGTGTGACTCTTTTTATTCCTACGTGCGGTTTTATTGGTAACATGAATACACTTTTATATTGGTTGTAACTCTTTTATAATGATTGGGTGTGAATTGTTTATCGAAGTCTAAATTAGATACTTAAAAATATATAGAAGTGACCGTTTAATTCTTTTGGACTAAAACATCGTTTAAAGGAGGCCTTTGCAAATAAGTAGGATATATTAAATAAGCCATGCATAATATTATTATGAAATAGTGAAATAAGATTAAAAGATTCTTTTGAAGACAACTTAAATCGATAAGAATTGCAAATAATTAGATTGTGATAACAACAAATAAGATAAAGTTAAAACAATATTCAACAAAGTTGTTATACTAAAAAATATTGTTCTTCTAAAAGACCACGTCAACATTTGAAATTATTACATGAACGACTGTTGACAGATAATCGGAACCATATACAAAAAATAGTTTCGTGATTTTTGATGAATGGTATTCACGAAAAATCTGGTATGGCGTAATTTGCGCAGAACAAAGCAATAGTTTTGGCCATCCGTCAATTCTGAGAACTCAACTCCGACCGGCCTTTCTTAATTACAGATGACCTACATTCATCATTCAATATTAATTTCAGGATTTGTTGAACAGTTTTCAGTCCTGACCCAGGGTGAAAAGTGTGGATACATTTGTAACATTAATCTAGACTGCCTCGGTGGATCAGTTGTACTACGGCATGATTGTAATTCTGAGGTGTCGGGTTCGAATCCCTTGTCTAGCAAAGTGATATTGGATTTTTTTATTAATTATCGGTATTTAAGGAATTTTTCCCGATATGGCGATAGGCTCGTCCCCTACCACATCGGTGGATGGAACATACAAGGCGAATTTTGGGTGTCCTGGATGTCCCTCTGCCTACCCCTCTGAGAAAATGGCGTGATGCTTATGTATTTATGTAAAATATTAGTCGATACTAACTTTCATTCAGCACAACCCAACTAACACCCGAAGAGAATAGGTGTCACCATCTCAATTCACATCTGCGTGTTCATCTCATTATCCTCATTAGACATTTATTGTTAGCAGCGACTAGCGGCTAGACAAAAACTCACGTCCATACAAACGTCACAAACAAAGATTGCTTTGTATCACCATTCGATCCTAATTAAGCCGCGTTTTTCTTTTGTCCCGTGGAACAGTTTTTGTATGAATCTTTGGTGAAATGAAAATAATTAGCTATTTTTATGTCAATTATTAGATATATTTTATTGACATGCTATTATTTGCAGAAATCTGTTTGTTTCTGTTTCAGTGCGTGGTGGCCTGTTGATAACGGACCAGACGCGTCTGCCTACTTGTACGCGGTGGTCGCGGGTTCAAATCCCAGGGCACACCTCTGACTTTTCAGAGTCATGCGTGTATTGATAGTCAATCATCACGCACTATAACGGCGAAGGAAAACATCGTGAGGTAACCTGCATACTATAGCGATTTTTATAAATTTCTGTGGTATGTAAAAGTCCGCCAACCTGCACTAGGCCAGCGTGGTGGACTACATGGCTCAACCACTCTCAATCGTACCCTCGATTGTAGAGGAGGCCCGTGTCCTGCAGTAGGACGTATATGGGCTGATACAGTATAAAGTACAGTTTGTTTATTAACTGTAGTTTTATTCTAAATATATATAAGCTTATCTATGTATTCCTGAAGATAGGCAGGCTTAAAACTATTGACTCTTTTAAATCACCTCATTGATTTTCATTTTGTGATGTGAGAGAGCCTGTCGCCATACCGAGCACAGAGTTCAATTATGGGCTCTAAAGATTTTCAATTTAAAACTTTACCCAAAGAAATAATTATTCAATTTGGATGATCGAATCAAGGGCCTCAATGTTCACAGGTTAAAGAATATGCTGTCTATCTGTTTAAAATATAATATTTATAATTTAAAGAAACATAGCTAGATAACAAGTTTCTTGATTTAGTTGCGATATCATGGCATGCATCAAATGCGATCCGATACTGTTACGAGTAATCAATAAACAATTATACTTTTACATTAAATACAATAACAAACCAAATTCAAACAGGTTATATTTCGTAAATAGAATTACGAAAATAAAAAATAATAAAAATAAAATATTATGTATTAAGTGCATGCCCACAAATCATTGTCAGCAATTGTATAATATCTTAATTTTATTCGTAACATATTATGTAGTATAAATATATCATGTAATTAAGTCGTAACTTAAATGCGGGTAATATTTTAATTTCCTTTATCAGAACTGCAACTGCTCCTGTAATATTTTTTGTATAATTAATTAAATAAAATTAAATCCCTTTAACACTAAGAAACTTACACAAAAGTTCCGTTTGATATTGTGAAAATAGAGCCGGAGAAAATTTAATTTAGCGTGAATTAATTAATTTTTAATAACGCAAAAAAGTCAAAGGCGAGTTTTTAACGTTCTTCTAATTAAGCCCTATTATGTCGGGCAGCTCGAGACACGCTCCGCACTTCAAGAGTTGCGTCCGTGAGTGCATTTAGTTAAATCGAATCTTGGAGTCGCAGGACTCCGCTCTACCTTCTAATTAGTGAGCTATTTCACTTGCATACAGTTTGCGCTGGCGATTTTACTGGGGGCTTGTCTTGGTTGGACTATTTTCAAATTGGTTTGTAGAATTTGTGTTGGAGTATTTTGGTTATACGGCTTGCTGGAGGCAAAGAGATGTCAATGATTTTTAAAGGTCGGCATATCGCAGTTTACTTTTTTTGTGCACGGTGGTCGCGGGTTTAAATCCCAGGACACACCGCTGACTTTTCGGAGTTACGTGTGCATTGATTCTCAATCACTACGCACTATAACGATGTAGGAAAAAATCGTACGGAAACCTGCATACCATAGCGACTGGTGAGAATTTCTATCGAATGTACTATTTATATATTTTTTTACTGGCATGACAAACAGAGTATAACGCATTCAATGGTATGAGACGTGACATAGCTCCATTGCTGGACGCCAGAATTTTGGAGGCATGATTGTAATCGTATATACAATATAGGATGTACCTGAATTAAAAACGTAGAAAAGTCTTATACAGGTTGGTTTACTTGATTAATATTTTTAAAAAATCATCATGTTTCCCAATAATATTAAAATTAGTAATACCTAATTAACTGCTCTTACAGACTTAAAAAATATGATACTATTAAAATAAAAGTAGTTGATATTATTCATAATACTTTACGATCTACGTTTCAAGCATACTGGAGTGAAACGTGATTTTAAATACCTTTCAAAAAGAAAATAAATACTTGAATACAAAAATCAAATTATTTAAAAAAAATATTAAACATTTCGCTCAAGATAGAATTTGATTCCAATTTAAATGTATGTCTGAACAACGTATTTAATTTTATTTCAAAACTACGTTTTTATTTGAGAAAAGTTGTCTGAAGTATTCCTTAATAAAATACTTTTTATAAAAGACAGAAGGCTGACAATTGTGACAGCTCATGTAGTACAGTTGCCCATTCTGGCTGCCTAAGGGTTTGTGAAAATTTCGTAAAAAGAACGTTATTAGTTCGATCCACAATGTTCATGACATAAACGAATTTGCCTTCGAATTTTGCGTTTTGGAGATCGAAATAATATATTTTTAAATAAAAAACGAGCAAACGTCTTATCACTTGATAAATGATCACTACCGTTTATTAACATCCTCAACACTTGTGTCGTACGCTGAGTTATCGGCCTCTAAAAAGGGAGGCATGGGAGGGTTAAGGTAGGAGAAGCGACGAAGGAGAAGACAGGTGTATTCGCCAATGTTACACACCAAACACCACGGGAATGACGTACGCTACTAGTTGAATTTCGTTGAGACATGGTAGAGTCCATGTAAGTGTGTAATATTTTGGGTTCAGCCTATGTTATACTGTTTTAATTAAACTACATCTGCATCTATATCAGCCCATATACGTCACACTGTAGGGCACGGGCCTCCTCTATGATCCAAAGTACAGTAATTTGTGCCCGATATTGCGATAGGCTCACCTCCAATTACGGAAAATAAAAGGTAAAACGTATTTGTCCTGGTAACAGCTCTACCCACCCTTTCTGGGAAAGAGCCGTGAGTTTGTATGTAATAACCAACTAGTGCATTATAGTAATTTACCACGGCAAAATAAAATAAATAGTAAATACACCCAACTGTCGCATACATAGTCCTGACTCTACACTAAGATCGAATCTTGTGTCGTGGGAATCAGGAATTGCGAGACTCTTTTCGGTCTTACAAACACCCAGACCTGAAACAAAAACTTGTAGTTCACACAAACATTTGTCTCAGTGCGGGGACCGAACCCGCGGCCTCTCGTTTCACAGCCGGCGTCTAACCAACTACGCCATGGCGATATGAAAACTACAACTTTTGAAATCCTCGTTGACAGCGGCCGAGTAAACGGCTCAGAGCGAGCTTCTAGTTACATTTCTCGTCAGACTTCCGTCTACTCACTTCGGAATTAAAGAGTCCGAATTGAAATAGAACGGTTGAAACTAATGTGTTTGCGTCGGCTTTGCTCGTTTTTTATGACGGCCGCTCCGCATCCCTTGTCTCGATCCGGACATTCAGCTCTTATTTCCGTATACGCTATCTTTATAAAGATTTTCCATTTAATCGTTTTTGTTCAAGTATTTGCATTTAGTTCGCTGTGTTTGTACATTTGTTATGGTTTTGTTGTATTGTGATGTGTTTTGGTAGAAGGCTTTGTGTCAAAACTGGGGCAGTTGTTTTACATAGTGAATTTTACATTAACTACAAGTAGGATTAAATATTTGCTACAATATTTATATACTTTTTGCCTTAAAATCGATCATTATTTAACTTTTAAGTTTGTCATATAGTGTACATACTTAAAGTTGGATTGAAAGACTGTTGCACTGTATTAAGGATATTGCATGTTTTCCTCTATTTCACTTTATAGACAAAGTAGAAATATTCAGCTTCATTTATAACCCTCTCTATCTCTCTCAATGATAATACCAAATACTTTTATTCCTCAAAATTTAATATTATTTATTACACAAGGAGATAATATTAAATAAAACGGCGAACTAAATCTGCATGTCCATTGGAACAAAGCTAACGACGGAGTATCGAATGGCGCCAATTATTAAACGCGTTGAAGTGTGTCTGCTCTGTCTCAGACGGATATTCCTGTTCTTCAGGAATTTGCAATTAGATAAAACGACACTGAGAGTTTTCGTTTTAAGGTATTTTCTTATTTAACTCTATTGACATTGGGCCAACATTCAATTTATGTTTCTGAGTATTTTATAATGTGGTTTTATCACTTACCAATGTTATACAACCACAAATATCTTTGAAACCGTAGCCAGTATTATTGCTATTTAGATGAATGTAATATTAATAATATAATACAAGAAGAGCCGAACGGGATTTAAGATAAATAAAATGGATACGATGATGTTTAATGCAACACTTTATGCGTTCTGCTCCCGAGCAAAATATTCTCTTTGCATTACTTGCAATGGTATTGGGTCTTAATTTATTACACCGGACTAAACTCGCTCTGAGAACATAAAGAACCTATTACAATATGACCTAGTCCTTTAAACGCCAGAATTTTATTTTTTTTCTTACTCCTGAGTTTCCGGGTGAAATTATGCTATAACTACAATAATCTAATAAGTAGTAAGTACTGACTGGAATCGACAGATTAAAATATGATGTCCAAAGTGTAAAGACTCGATATTTTACCAATCAAATGTGTACCAAAAACTGGCTCAGAAATCATTGGTGCGAAATCCTACGACACCTGACATAAACGATGCTATTTAATCTGAAAACAAAGGTGCCTCTACATAGACTTCTATCAAAGGTATTTCTAACTAAAATATACTGAAACAAAATGCAGCGTAAAATATGATTATATCACGTTCCTTGCTATCTCCGGACTTGTGGCGTGTGCAGTGGGCGGTTGACCTGTCCCGTTAGTCACACTTCATTGACCGCACCACCCACGCCTGATAACTTTGTTACGGGAATTAATATGAGAACAGTTACTAGAAATCAAGTAATATTTGTGCAGTCTTCAGTGATAAATGTAGGTTTAGAATAGTAATATAGAAAGTAGATTTTTGGCATAATTAGCAGGTTGTTAAGTGTAGTTTACCAATCGCTACGTATAACGCAATTTACCATCAGGTATAGAGCAGAAACTTTTACGAGAATAACAAAAAAATGTGAGCATTTATGAGTATGTAAATTCGATGCTTCTTCAAGTAAAGGCTCAAATTTTAATTAAATTTAAGAATATCTGCCTTTTAATAATTCTTAATTCGAATTATAATTTATATCTTAACACAGTCACACAAGTAAACAAAGAATGAATACATAACGTGACTATTACATTACTTGTTTAGTGCAAACAATAATATACAAGATCAATACAGGTTATGACGATATAATAAACTAGATAACACACACAATCAAACCGCGCCCGTATTCCATCCACGTAAAACACCTAAAAACGAACTTGAAAATTGAGAGGGAAAGATGGAATCCGTAATAGGGTAGACGCCGCAAACTCTGACGATGAAAGAAAAGCCAAGTTAGCCGAGCATTACGCGTGTTATGTAAATGTAGCCAAGTTGCCGAGGGTCCCGCTGGCTCGACTTGTTGAAAGCATCGGGCATACTGCTTAAAAATTCACAACGCTAAAAGTGATACCGGTTTTTGGATACCTTCAACTTTAAACTACGTTGGATGTGGTATTTATGATGTTTTAGTACTCGGTGCTTTTAGAGCTGGTGAAATTAATGTAGGATAAAGTGGTTAGAAATCTTCGTGGTCTAGTCATTAGTCTTGTGCTATAGATCTATACGGTAGGTTATTAAATTGTAAAGGTCGTTAGAGATTTTTACGTTAAAACTGTTGCCCAGAGTTCGTGTAGAAATCTTTTTGCGCGGGACTGTGATCAGTAATGGACTTTCTGTGGATGTTGATGACGATGATCGTAAAATGTTATTGAAAGCTAGTTATTAAGAAACTTCCATAAAATTATTACTTCTTTTTTGCCATTATACTAACCTATCCCGATATTTTCGGTTCGTCTCTGTGATACTTATTAATTGTAACGAATGTAATCAGATACAAAATAAGAGGAATTAGAAATATTTAATTAACTTTTTCCTTGATAGGGAGCTGGATGTAAATTATTATATTACGATCTAGCACCAAATTTAAATACTTATTTAACTGAAGATATAAGACCCAAAGTATTAATAAATAATATGTTGATAAAATAATGAAGAATGCATGAAGATAATAATTAATAAAGCTATATTTTAGTATATAAGTTTCATTCTTTATCTGAAAAGAAACACCAGTACAAGTAATTGTATACAAAACATGAATAAGCCGAACAATATTTAAAGCGAGAGCTGTTAAACTGTGGACTTGATAAAATTCCTTGAAACTTTACGCTTACTATATAATCGGTGGTAATCTTTTAATTTTCTTCAAAGTTTTGCTTTAATGTCGTTGTCGAGTGAATGAACCTTCGTTTATTATGAAATCTTTATATTTTTTTAAATGACTACCTAGCTCTTGATCCCTACAAAGATATATTAAAATAGCCTTCGTTAGAACGCCGGCTGTTAGGTGAGAGGTCGCGAATTCGATGATTTAGTTTTTGCATGATGTGATGTTCTAACAAGACTGTGTGAACCACAACTATTTGTTTCGAATATGAGTGTTGCGAGGCAGTAAAGCCTCTCATTATTTTTGATATCCACGATACAAGACTAATATCTTAATATGAGGTCAAGACTGTATGTGATTGTTAGATGTACAAAAGGTTGCGAATATAAATCTATTTCGCGTTGAATTTTTTTAACTTCTTCTTTTACTTGGCGTTATATCAGCCGGTGCCTGGGTCAGCCTTCCGGCTGAGTCTCTTCCAATGCGCCCGGTCTTGCCATCGTCAATAATAAGACCATAGACTCCTATATCTCCCTTGACATCTCGCCAGCGCTTCTTTGGTCTACCCCTCGGTCGAGGTCTGGGAATGTTGAGGCTTAGGCACACACTGGCGACGTAATCCTGCGGCTTCTTTAGGACATGACCATACCATCTCAAGCGACACTCCTGAAGTTTATCTGCCACATCGCGGACGCCAAGGCTGCCGCGGATGTGCTCGTTACGGTTACAATTTTTTACCACACGGAAATATTTTATTTCGTTGATTAAAGACCTACTTTTTTATATTTTCTATGTTAAATTGGTGGTAGATCATATCCGAGAATTGTGGTAAGATATCAGTGTGCCATATACATCTGTA
Organism: Theretra japonica; assembly: GCA_033459515.1. Classification (NCBI taxonomy): domain Eukaryota; kingdom Metazoa; phylum Arthropoda; class Insecta; order Lepidoptera; family Sphingidae; genus Theretra; species Theretra japonica. The sequence goes on along the minus strand of CM065939.1, from coordinate 13,440,706 downwards.
TTTACTCAGATAGTCACCGCTGAAAATGATGGTAAGCATATATGAAATATTATGTGCCATTTAGGTTTCCGTCTGTATACTTATATCTGCATTCGTTGAGTGAGGGTATTTGTGCAATCATCTCGTGTCAGCGAATAGTTTATGTAGTTGGCATTGTCTTTAATATCAGGTGCAATGCAATAATTTTGTCGTATCAATAAAAAAAATATACTCGAAAATTTAAATTACCACCATCCAAAAACAGTTTCTCAACCCACGTATTTATCACTACTTCCTATAGAAACGTAAACAACACCATTACCCATACACAAATAGAAAATTCACAATTCCCTCCATATATCACTAGTCATATTCCGTACTTCATGTGGATCTCGACGCGAAACTTTCTACTCACCACGATTGACGTGGTTGCCGAGATAAAAGGATACTTCTCACATCGCGGCCGCCTTCAACTTATCGACTCGTAACTTTAAACGTGATGCCATTTCGGAATAAGTGCGCGATGGAATTTGAATGTGGAGTTTTAGTTTGCTTTTTAAATATTTATGGGGAGTCGTTTTAACGTTGCGGTATTCTGGTAACGCTGTTGGCTATGGTAGTCGTCAAGTCACGTAATCTTGGGTTAACATATTTAACTTAGTATATATTCATGGCTTTATCTCATAGGCATAGGCAGAGTATAGTGAACACGATAACCTATAATATCTTGATACAGATTTTTCGTGTATTTAACCTCTTTTGATGCCTTCTAGTATATTCATCAAATATTCGCATTCTATTTTATATTTAAATATGTTTGTATGTATTAAATATACTATTCCGTGTTAGATTCTCTTCTTTAAACATTAAACTGCCCTCTGTTAATCCTTTTCTTAAATCCCTCCCATGGTTGTCTGCAAGACATTGCCGTAGAGCGCTAAGACCGCCAATTGTACTTTTTTGTATGTGAGTTTCATTTTATTTTTATATTATATCAAGTGTGTAATTATTTTATTTTATTTAAAAGGTTTGCCAACAATTAAGTGTTTATCCATACATATAATAAATTTGTAACCGATGGATGTTTGTACCATGAAGATAAATGAGAAAAACTAATATGGAAGGGACTATATTAACGTAATAAAACCCAAAACAATGATTTTTAGAATTTTTGTCTGTTTGTCTGTGCGGTTGTGCGCGATGAGCTCAGAAACGGATTAATGAATTTGGGTGGAATTTGATATGGAGGTAGCTGACACGCTGGATTAACACTTAGGCTACTTTTCAATCCGAAAAATATAGTATTCCCGTGGGATGAGCAAGGAATTCCGATACATTTGTTACTTTTTTGTACTCAAAAGGATGGGATGGGACTGGATTACATATCTTGTGAGAGAATGAGACGGGACAAGGGGGGATAAAACGGGACGGGACGGGATGAGATTCTTTAAAAAGATAACCACGCGAACTGATTTACAGGCAGAAGCTAGTTGTGAATAAATGAGACCGCAATAAATTTCCTAGACTTAAAAACGAAGTTTTCAAATAGTACCTATTTTACAATAAGGTAGCATATAGAACCTCAGTTTCTACTGGCCTGAAATGTTAAAAGATTGGAACACACAAAGTAATAACTTCTACATCTTTCAAATGCAGAACAAAAAACTGAAACTTTCATATTCTACGCGACAGAAAGTTGTCGCATAAATTTTTCTCATCTATGAGACGGGCTTGCTTATGCTGTTTTTTTAACGACTTCATTTTATACTGTACTTAATAGGGAAACAGATGGGTATATTACAAAAATGTGGTCTGAGAACAAAATTTATTATTAATAATTAAATGTGTAAGTGCATTTACACTGCTGTTTGGCGTGAGAAAAAGACATTGCAACGGTACCCACCTTAGCGGCCTCTCACATGAGAGACCTACCACTAAATGTTTCCAATGTCCATATTTTTATTTTGTTCATGCATCATACCTTTTATTTAAATATCGGTCTGTAATTTCAGTCACATATTGTAATGTAACTAACAATCCCAAACTCGCATAAAACATTCCAGAAAGTTGCTAAACATCGCCCATATTTTACATACCACATCGCGTACAAAAAAGTTACAACACCGCTTCGGTACATTGCAAACTGAATGCACCATTAAAATAACCAGAGCACTTTTTCAAGCTAACAATGCAACCATCGGAGGCCCGAAAGAAGACTAACAACAGCGAAGTTACAGACAGTTGTTCCGAAACTCCATGACATAATAAACTGGCCGGAAACAGAAACTCATTCGAATTAAAAGTAAAAAACACCATTGGATTTAGCGCGAACTTTTGCCAGTTCTAGTTTCTACCGGTTATTACTGGTTGTAAATTTAGACTAACTTCTAGAAGTTGTTTTTTTTATTTCATTGTAAGTGCTCTTTCGGATTCGCTTTTAGCTGTCTCTGTTGTTCATTTTTTTAAATCAACCGATTTTATTCTCGAAATAAATCCTAGATGGCCAGGCCGTTGCATTTGCTTTGATAAGTAATTTCTTGATTTGTTTATTTTAGACTAGTGGAAAGTCCACCTAGGTTGTATAACTATGGTTTATTTATTTATTTCTTTATACTCTTTATTGTAAATATCAAGTTAGATAGGAATCAGATAACAAATTTAAATAAAATTAGTAATTAGGATACAATTACCATATTTCATAAGGAATAGGAGCAGACGTAAACAGCTTTGCTGGTGTGTTTTGGTCTGCGAATGAGATTTCCGGAGACTTAGAACACTAAGACATGCCCTCTCTCTTCCTACCTTACTTTTCTCCCTACCTTTTCTTTAAAGTATAATAAATAAATAATAAACAAATACACCCAACAGTCACATACATAGTCCTGACTCCACACTAAGACCGAGTCTTGTGGGACTTATCGGTGGCACAAACACCCAGACCCGAAACAAATAATTGTGGTTCGCACAAACATTTGTCTCGGTGCGGGAATCGCACCCGCAACCTCTAGTTTCCCAGTCGGTGTCTAGCCAACTGCGCCATGGAGGCTGTCAAAAGAATTGTGGATGTTCATAAGCGGCGGTAATTTTCGAACAGACGGGTCATGGGCTCAAGTATTGTAGATATTCATAGGTGACGTTTATTATTACCACCAAAAAAGCCAAGTACGTGTTTGCAGACTTACGCTATAAAAATGCTTTAAACCATTGATTGATATGTTTTGAACAATCTACACAAAATGACGTGTTACGTGTGATCTCACATAACCTCTTAGCAGGAGATTGCGTCAGTTTTTGCACATAACAGTAAAAACTAGCGAACACTTAGAGCTTGGCACGGTGAATGTCACTCGCGAAACTACTTTAAACCAACTGCACAACTTTGGACATCATATATCATCTGATGGTACTGAAGCTAAGAGCGTGTGTGTATTCTGGTGTATTTTTGTTTAGAAGGTTGAATATGCGTCTATTGTGTTAACAACCTTAAAGGCCGGTAGTGCATCTTCATGCCCTATGGTGTTGTAGATGTTCATAGGCGGTGGTGATCACTTACCATCAGATGATCCGTATGCTCGTTTGCCCCCTATAATATATTACAAAAATAAGGCATTAAAAATTTTAAGCTACTAAAATGTACATGCCTCAGGTAAAAAAAATTATAACAGAAAGTTTTAACAAACAAACACTCATCCAACAGCCACATACATAGTCCTGACCCCACACTAAGATCGAGTCTTGTGTCGTGGGTATCAGAAACTACGAGGGAATTTTCGGTCTCTCAAACACCCAGACTCGAAACAAATACCTGTGGTTACACAAACATTTATCGTGGTGAGGAGATCGAACCCGCGGCGTCTTGTTTCACAGTCGGCGTCGAACCAACTGCGCTACGGAGGCTGTCAGTTAACGCTTAACAAATGTATGTTTCGTATCTGAATACAGTAAAGTCGGATGTATCGAAAGATATTTTAGTCAGTCATTTCTTTCTCCATTATTGGGTGTTTTATTTCACGAGTCAACTTTTCTATCTAGTTCAGATTTTCGACTTCAACTCAAAAAACAATCAGTGACATCACAAAAACACTCATTATTATTATCGGCAGCATCGTATCGTGATTAAGAAAAACTTGTTCCCCACCAGTTCGTGCGGCAATTCCGCAGCTCAAAAACTATTTCAAATACTAAAAACAAAACTGCTTTAAAACACGCAACCATTTTTAATACAGTGCTTGAATTAAGCCATTTGGAAATTAGCTGATACTATTTAGAATACAAAAGTAGGTTATGCGAAAAAATAAAAGGGAATTGGAGTCGCCGCTATCAAATTAACACGACCTCTCCCCAACTTGGTATAATTATAAAACGTAAAAAAAAGTTCGGCAAAAGCTGTTTTCGAGGGAGCGGGGCAATTTCAACGAAAAACAGTGGCAAGGCCAGGTGGAGCACTTTTCTACTTTCATGACTTGTTTTCAATCGGTGTTTTCTTTCTTTTTTAAGGGCCCGCTGATGTAATTTCATGAACCTTACACTTTGTTGTTGATGTTAGAATGATGAGATTTTTTTTATAGCATAGGTCCGGCAAAGAGCAATCAGGTCACCTGATGGTAAGTGATCATTGCCGCCCATGAACATCCACAGCACTTGTATCATAGATGTGTTGCCGGCCCATCAGATCGGGAGAGGAGCGAGAAGGAAAAAGGATATGAAGAAGAAATAGGTATTGGGCATCCGGCAGTCTCACTCACCGAATAAAACGCGACAGCATAGCTGTCGCTTCACGTCGATCTTCTATGAGACAGTGATACCACCCCAGACGAGCCTGCCCATTCATGCTGAGTCATGACTGACAACAACGTGGCTCTACACTTTTAATGTTTTTTTTAATATTTAGATTTATTTTATATCATAAGCAACTAAAACAAATACGAAGCGAGATACGATATAAAACAGAGTGCATATTTTACCTCCCTATCAAGGAGTTATATGCTCGATACCATGATAATACCTGTTGGTACTAAGTTGCGTATCAGTATAAGCTGAGTAATTTCCTATATATTCCTAATAAAGCGTGTTCTACCGTCTGTATCACGGTGAATGCTCTGAGGAATTGTTTAGTTTGATCCCCTCCTCTCCTTTCCTTAACAGAACCACGCGTGCTGGCTTGCGAAGCCACAGCTTGACGGTTCAAACCATCTCGGCGCGAACAAAAAAGTTCGCAAATTCTTTTTTGTGCCGCACTGTGAAGCTGTGGAATTGTTTGCCGTCACACGTGTTCCCTCCTTCCTATAATCCTGGGTCCTTCCGCCGTAGTGTGAAGAAGCATCTCAGCAGGCCGGCATAATTGTGTCGAATGGCATGGGACCGCCGTCTGATGCCATTCGATACTCTGTCTGGACGGCATTTGCGCTTAACATCAGGTGCAGTGCAGTCATCATGCCGTGCCAGAATAAAAAAAAAAAAAAAAAAAAAAAATATATAGCGCATACAGGTCATTCTTAATTGTTTGGTTCTTTGTAACTAATTTAAAGCTGTAAATTGGTTTTTTATTTTTATTTTTCACCACGATTAGTGTATCAGCAAGACTCGAGTATCTTATGATTCAAAATGTTAATGACACATGGTGATCATGTACCAACTAATCGTTGAAAGCGTGTAAATCCCCTGTGACACACAAAATTATCTAAATCTCCTTTTTTATATTCTGGTTATATATAAATTGTTGGTCAAAATTAATTGAAATGATTTGCGACTCTATTACAACAAATAGAGAGCGCTAATCAAATGGAGATAAAATTCATCCTCTGGCTTTATCATTCATTCAGCAAAACATCACAGCAAAGGTGAAACTTCACTTCTGTTTTCGGTGCACATTGTAATCATTCAGTTTTAGATCCATTCATGTCAAACTAGCCATTTCAAACAGGAGCCAACTCATTCATGCTTCAGTCAAACCGACCAGTACTGCCTTTTCACCTCTATGTTAAATGTTTACAAACAGAAACATGTGCTTATCAAAGATGTAAACATAAACACTAAAAAACCCAATGTTTTGTGAAATAGAAAGGTAAACTTTGGAAAAAAACCTAATATACTAATGGAGAACGGGGTGAATGAAACTAAAAGAACTGTTGCATTTGTTTCGAATAGCCCATTTTAAGAAATTACTCAGAGTTCTATGATGTTTGCACTCAAAGAGAAGTAAAACATTGTATGAGAGTTTAAATTTTAAATTAATTTTAATTTTTTGGTTTTGGAATTACTGCTGAATGACTATAATTTCCGTCTTAAGATATTCTGAATGGACAGCCATTTACACACCGACAAGTATAACGCAGCTAATATATTTTTTAATATCGATGTATGGCGAGACGAACACGCCATTCTCCTAATGGTAAGCGATACGACCGCTCATGGACAGTAGTAAAACCAAACAACCCTATGAATTACAAGGCAATGCTTGGCATTCCACTGCGCTCGCCATCCTGAGACATAAGATGTTAATTCTCAATATATCCAGTAGTTACTCTGGCTACGATGTCCTTCAAACCGTAACACAAACAGTGCATTTACGCTACTATTTGGCGGGAGGAATAGACATTGCGGCCTCTCACATATGAGAGACCTGCCACCAGTAATACAAACAACTTATCAACTTAATTTTAGTGACCACCCTAATATTGAGACTCAGATCAATAAATTTCACAGCCGAAGTGCTTGTTGCATTATCGATGAAGCATAATGTCCTTAAGCCACCGTAACAAGAGTAACAAAACATAAGACAACAAATAAAAAACTTTCCACTTAGTTTTAAAAGGCAACCCTAAACATTCCCCCGGCAACAAAATAATTAGGAAATCTTAACTACAGAACCGTCCAAGCCTGAGCTCCCCAAAACACGCACATAACCAAATCGTTTTTTACAAAGTGGAACAATCATTAAAAGTTTTGACGAGGCCCGGTTTAATTGTTACGGATATATTGTTAGTACTGGCGAAACGCTGAACAATAACGTTTGTTGCTTCTTCAACTTCCCAACGCCCCGTCGATAAATGTTTGACTTTGTTCGCCGTTTGTGCGTGATCTACGTTGTATAATATTTTTGTGGATATTTTTTTTATATTTGGACTAGAAAGAGATTATGCGTTTGATGGTAAGTGTAGACTATCCTGTAGTGCACAAAGGTCGCTCGTCAGTAAACAAAACTATGACAGCCTTGTTGTATCTGGATATACACAGAATGAACACGAAGACACACTTACTTGAGTTGCTATCAAGGATCATTAACCATGTACGGTGTTCGCAATCCTGATGGACGTTCATCCTACCACTAACGAGGTTGTTCACCGATGGCTGTCCTCTTTGTATCCTTATTTACCTTTCGAAGATTAAAATCGGAAGTCCAGATACCCGTTTCATTTCCAAATGTCCTAACTATTTTTACGATAGCAAAACCAAGCCAATGGGCGAGAGAAAACATCTTAGACTCTTGGCAACGACGTATATTGCGGCTACAAATCATAATCCTTTCAGTGGTAAGCCAAAACCACGCGGACGTAAATCAACTGAATATCGCATGATCTCAACATTAGAGATTATCTTATTGTTGTGTTCCGAATTTTGGACGTAATAACATCGGAAATGTTTCTTTGTGACATATTTTTGTTGAATCGAAAGCGTAAGGTCATCGAACTAAGATTTTTCTATGAGTTAGTCCTAATATTTAAGATTGTACTGTAATTTTTTTCTTAAAGTGTAGTCCGTGAACTGTGCAGGCTTAAATCAAAGGTTTCATTATCAAAGCATAAATATTTTCAGCGCTTTTTTAATATTAAAAGCCGTAAAGAAATATTTGTATTAATATCCCAGTTAGACCTTATTACATTTAGGCATCCTTTAGTCACTTAATCATGCTAGTACAAAAAATTAAACCTACATCACTGCCTTAATAATAGCACATTTCAAACCAGCTTGCAATAAATCTCAATAAAATATGATACACTGATACAGTACCAATCATCACCGCATTTATATACGCAATAAACTCGGGTTGCAGATAAAAAAAAGCATTCGACAGGTACGTGCTTTGACAGAACGCAGCCGTGTGACGCAGGACTCAACGTAGCCTTTAAAACAACTAACGAAAACAATATTTGGGGACCGTGCCTTTTGCCTACAGATTACTACCTGAAGATTATCATTTATTTCCTGACTGTAGAGACTGTAACGCCCTCACAACCACCACTGCATCTCCTGTAATCAAGGATCAACAGTGGCACGCATTGTAATGACACTGAGCATTGAAGCTCAGCGAGTCTCCGGGAATGTCTAACTTGTCTTTAACCCGCAACAAAATCAATCATAAAGTTTCCTGACTGTTACTATACATTTACCTTCTGGTAGCATATTCCTACGTTCAAAAACGACCACCGTGCGCAAAGCGTAAGTATTTAATAGTGGACCATCCAATATTTAAATAGCATATTTGTGCCATCCGGCGAGAAATTATACATACATAAACTCACGCCTTTTTCCCAGAAGGGGTAGGCAGAGGTGCTACCATGACACCCACATTTCGCCTCGTATGTTCCGTCCCACGATGTGATAGGGGGCAAGCCTATTGCCATATCGGGTTCAAATTTCTGGATTCGGGCTAACAATGAATTATAACTTACCCCGATTCGGGATTCGACCCCGAGACTTCAGCTTTGCAATCATACCTTAGTACAACTACGCCACCGAGGCAGTTCATAATTAAATAAATACTTGTTCTGAACCGTAAAACACTTAGCCTGTGCTACTCAACATCTAGTCACTTTATTGCCAATAAAAAACAATCAAACCCATGTGACAAATCATAGCATATTCCAAACAACCAGCAATAAACTCGAGGACGTAATTAAAAAAGAAGCATAGGACAGCTACACGCTTTGACAGAACGCAGTGTGACGCAGGACAAAACGTAGCCATTAGAGCAACAGAGCAATACTTGTTGAGTAGTTGCTTGGTGACCGGGTTATGGATTGCGTTCTGTGAGATCGTTTGTTACATTTAATATTAATTTAAACTCTTTATTGTATATTTCAAGTTAGATATAAATTATTGTAACGGGTGATTTTTATGAGGGATAAGTAAAGCAGCCTATTTTAGCATGACGATATTCCTGGCAGTTATATTAAGTAGAATAGAATAAGGGTTTGAATACAGAACAGAGTTGTCAACGGCTGATGTGAAGGCCAAGTCGGAATAGTATCACGCTACGTTTATTCAAGTTGTAACGTTTTACATAGATTTAATATGCGAGTTGCATGTGTAGAGAGCCCTGGTATAAACGTACATGATGTTGGGAAAGAATAGAGGAATTATGATTACACAATCGTCGTATTACTTGTCTTAATATTATACTTGTGTGTATGGCACGAAAAGTAAAGAAAATACGTGATTATTAACATATAGTGGTGCCTCGCGACTGCTTCAGTGGCGTAGTTATACTTGGGTACAGTTACAATGCTGAGGTGTCGGGTTCGAGTCCCGGGTCGGACAACGTGATATTGGATTTTTCTATTCATTATCAGTCCGGAGTCAGAATTTTTTGCTCAATATGGCGATAGGCTCGCCCCCTATCACATCTCGAACGCGGGTGAACAGGTTACTACCAGGAGAAAATCTGCCCATCCCTTCTAGGAAAAAGGCGTTATTTATGTATGTATTATTATCTACTAGCTATGTCTGACAAGATTTTTAATGGTCACGTCTTAGAAGGTTGGTTAATTTACACATTTTTAACATTAAATACTTGGATAAAGTTGCTAATAAACTTTCTTACACATTCGCATCTCTAATTGACTTCGTGAAGGAATTTATTTAAATATCTTCCTTTACTTTCCATCTTCTCTATACATAATGTTATGTTGCGTTTAATTTTTCAGTAAGATTGTTGGTCATAAACAACTCTTTATCTGCCTTCCTGTTATTATTTTTCATGACTAAAAATCTACGCACTTTTATCTCAGCTATGTTAGTAGTCGTAGGTAGCATCTATCATATTACTTTCTCAGAGTCCATGCTAATCAGTTCTAGTTCGAGTATTAAAATTCACAAATATTTCGGGGACTAAAAATGGCACTAAATTTGACTGAAAAAGGTCGAAATGTCTCACTGTACTCTATACTGTCTAGACACAGTTTTGGCTAATTCCACATCTTAATTATAATTAAGGCTTCTTTTTTCTTAATTTATTTTTATTTCTTTAATTAAGTTTTACAGCTGTTGTGTAGCGAGCAATTTAGGAGATTCACCACTAAAAATCTTGGCTAAAATATTCTAATTATCTTAATGCAACTTTATTTAAAATTATACTATAAAATCGTCACAGCGGTTATTTAATTGAATCTGTAGTCCGTTTCTAAAATTTTGAGGACTGAAAAATGATTTGTCGCGTTACCTTATAGATGAAATACTTTACTTTGAGTATAATATTGTAGTTATTCTGAATTCTACTAATACTGATAATAAAACAAGCTACAACTACTTAACTAAACTATTAATCAATTCAATCGCAAATGGATTTCGGATTGTATCTAAAAGTTGTTCTCAATTCAGGTCCAAATCTAGCTATTACCTAAAATCTAGACCTGCACGGGACGCGAACACGGGCGCGCTTAACCGCAGCCTAAGGCTACTTCGAATAGAATCTCAAGTCTCTCTGAATTTGGGTCTACACTTAACTACCGCTGAAGTTTTAGGCATAGGATTAGTACCTATGGAAGGGACATGGTTATTATTTGTTCATATACTAAAGTGCCTTTTACACGGGTAGAGTTTCTCGCGGCGAGAATCGTATGCGATTATCGCATGACATAACTGCCGTAGATTATCGTGTTCTGACAAATATTTATACGATGCTACTTATTTATATCCTTACGATAATCGTATCTTCAAGGTGAAAAACTCTCCCTGTGTAACTTATCTGACCTTGTTAATTATCTGATATTTGTTAACTTCTGACTATGTGGCCTTACCTCTCTTAATCGTACTCTCGATTATAGAGAAGTATAAAATACCTATTTCAGGCTTAGTCATAAATATCTATAAAAGTATAAATATGACCTATTTTTTATTCATTGTTACTGTTAACATCTCGAATTACACAACCGCAGTATTTATCAGTAAGTCCGACGGCAAGATGGGTCGACGCATTGTTAAAGTCGCAGGCCGGACCTGGATGTCACTGACAAAAGATAGATAAATGTGGTATAATATGAGAAAGGCCTATACCCAGCAGTGGGACTCTACAGGCTGTAGATTATGGTGACGATAATGAGATGATAAAGATAATATTTAATTTAAATATGTTAAGCAGCAGTATAAGACGGTATTACTTGCTAGGAGATACCAAAAATAAATATATCAAGAGATGTAAACAGGCAAGTGAAACATTTGCTTCTGCCCATCTCCTATTTAATTTAAATGGTAAATAATAATAATTAGTTGAAGTGAAATACACTTTACTAATTATCATGGAACTTTATACTAATCAGACAAGTCCACAGAAAAATTTAATAAGCGTGTGTATACAAAATTAACTCTTTGAGGTTAGTAAACTTTTAGCAAAATTTCATCTGGAACATTGCTGGTTAACTGGCATAATTAAATCTGCTTAGAAAGTTAGCCACTAATTTTAATTCTGTAATGGATTTTATGAAAATCGCTGATAATTATGTTGCGCTTTCAAAAATATGCAAATTCGTTTTTGATGGCACTTTAGCCCGACGACTTTTAGGAGCCACTTTTATTATTAAGTTTATGATGCTGAATAAACCTTTTAATTACATTTAGGATATTAGAACTCATTATTTGACATCATTTAATACGAATGCTGAGGTTCGATGCTATAATTTAGAAGGATGTTTGTGTGTTCAGAAGAAATGTTTCGTGTTATTCTAAAATAGTTATTTCAGTGTTGCGATTTATTCGGCTTGATTTTTTTTTCAATTTTAGAAAATGTAAGGCGTGAATATTAAAAATCTTTCAAATCCACCATACTGCGGTGACGTAAAGTAGAAGACTAAGTTCAACATACATACATACATTTTTTCGCAGAAGGGGTAAGCAGAGGTGCTACCAGGACACCCAAGTTTTACCTTATGCGTTACGTCCCACAATGTGGTAGGGGCCGAGCCTATCGCCATATCGGGCACAAACTTCTGACTCTGGGCTGATAATGAATAGAAATATTCAATATCAGTTTGCTCGACCCGGAATTCGAACCCACGATCTCAGCCTTGCAATCATACCGGAATACACCGAGACAGATACATTAAAAATAGTCATTTAAGAAGTGTTAGATATAAACAAGACAAAATTAAATTTTGGTCTTTTCCAGCTGATTTTAACTCCTCAATACGAGTGACTGTGCTGCTTTTATCCGTAATACAGATGCAAATCGACTCGCCCAAAGGAATCTTTACCGTAAAACGTTTGACAAATTGTAACTTTGAAATGTGCTGCCCATACAATCGTATATATCTCTTCAGAAGAGTAGACCGAGATATCAATTAACCCTAATATAACAAGCATTTTAACCCATGATGCGTCGGAATCCATGTGGATATGTCAGAAATCCAAGAGTGGTTTTAATTTTTATCACCTGACTATTTATGGCTAATCTGTTCTGTATCAGTTTATATACATCCCACTATACTGGTATCCTCTAAAATTGAGAGCACAATTGAAAGGGGTTAGGCCATATAGTCCACCATGCTGACCTAGTTCACCTAGTTGACCTCTCTGGCCAATCTGCTAATAGAAAATAAACCTTCGAAATTCTGCAAAAAAAATTATCAAATTCACTTCTCTGCTACAGCGCAGTTTACCATGAACGCGTTATGAAGGTGTTAGCTACAAAAGTATTCGTTTTATCAATTAAGTGCGTGGTGGCCTGTTGGTAAACGGACCAGACGCGGCTGCCTGCATGTTCACGGTGGTCGCGGGTTCAAATCCCAGGGCACACCTCTGACTTTTCGGAGTCATGTGTGTATTGATAGTCAATCACCACGCACTATAACGGTGAAGGAAAACATCGTGAGGAAACCTGCATACCATAGCGATTTGTATAAATTTCTATGGTATGTAAAAGTCCGCCAACCCGCATTAGGCCAGCGTGGGAGACTATATGGCCTAACCACTCTCAATCGTACTCGCGATTGTAGAGGAGACCCGTGCCCTGCAGTGGGTCGTATATGGGCTGATACAATACAAAAAAAAATCAATTACTAGGAATGGTTTGTGGCTGACAACTATTTAGTTTAGTGTGTAATATCGTATTGGATAGAGATCTTTGAGATACAAAGAAAAAAAAGAACATGATTGACATGTATGAGACACCGTCCATAAAAGGTCATACAGTAAAAGAAGAAACTTTAAGAATCAAACTTAACAACAAAAGTTTAGTAAAAATCGTCGAATAAGGCGTTGTAAAATACTTTAAATTTAACTTAGATAACTTCGGTTATTACGAAAAAGTCAACACAAGTGAAAGTTTTAATAAAACCGTGCTAACTTTTAGGATTACCATCTAGGCCCTGACGAACAAATTTCAACTTTTTATCTACGGTGGGCTAATTGTATACTGATAATTTTATCTGCATTCAGAAATAAACGGACCCTAATACAATTATCCCTTTTTATCTCTAATTACCTCTTCACATCATCTGCGTAGTAGGCATAAGGTTACGGTTGAACGGAAAATGTACTGAATTTACAATGTGAAGTTATATAATGATCCAAATTGTATTTGATTATTGTGTGTTCTGTAAACCAAATTCCACGTCGGTGTTATACGAAAAATAACTGTATTCATTGAAAAGCATTGCATAGCATTCGAAAGTATAAATAAATAATAAATACAACCAACAGTCACATACATAGTCCGGACCCCACATTAAGGTCAATTAACACATACAAATACCCAGACCTGAGACAAATACTTGTAGGCCTCACAAACATTTGCCTCGGTACGGGGATCGAACCCGTTGTCTATCGTTTCACAGGCGGCGTCTAACCAACTGCTGGCGGAGGCTGTTAAATTGGATTCCAATGGTCCATTCGCTCAGTCCAAATTTAAAGCTATTAATAATAAATATCAATCAAAACCGTTTAAAACTCCCACAAGAGGAAACAATAGATCTATAACCCAACACAATTGAACTCCATGATAAAACTAAATAATACGTGCGTAATTAAACGTGTTCTATGAACGTAATGAAATCCCAAATTTCGTACAGGACGCATCATTAGCCGTGTAATTGTTGCTAATATTCAATGTGGCCGCAAACTAATTTGCATAATTAATTCACACACTGGCACGAGGTCGGCCGGTGTGAAATATTAAAACTGCGGCCGCGGTCCCTTCATTTAAATTTCTAAATCGGGAAGGATTACAATGAATCGTAAGGGAGAACGTTTATAAGTCTCTGGTGTTGTTTTTATTTGTTCGTTTGCTTTGTTTTGGTCTTTTTTCGCATTTGTTTGTGCACAAATTGTATGATACTGGGATGTGAAATGCTCGACAGATTTGTCTATGATTCGCTTCGTTTTTTTTTGTGAAACCGTTTTACGTTGACTATAAACAACAACAATATTCTAGCTCAATTCTATCTTCATTTTGTTACTAGATGCCCGGCAAATAGCATCTTTTATCTATACATTCCATTATTCACCTTCCCAAGACCAGGAATTCAGTTATTCATTTTCCAATTTGCATTCATGTGCATTGGTAACTATTTGCTACCAAGCTTTCTCGTTCGCCCGACTAATCTCCTTACACCTAGTTTTAAATCATAATATCATGCACCTACTTCTTACTACTTCTTACACAAATGTCAACATCATTTTATAATTTCTGAATTTCCTCATTCTTTAAATAAGTTGCATATTGCCAGGCTTGTATTATTTATTGCCGTTATAGGCAGACGGGCTAGCGGCCGGCCTGATTGTAATTGGCTACCGCTGCTCATGGATCTCCGCTGTGCCAGTGGTCCAACACAGCAAAGTCGCTGCCTACCTTATGAAGAGTATTCTTTTTAAGCCTCGCTTAAAGGACAGTGCACAGTGCTCAGGTAACACCGAGGCTGGGAGTTAATTCCAGAGCTTGCACGTGCGTGGTAAGAAAGAACGCTGAATACGTGCCGTTCCCGAACGGTACATTTCCAGGCCTTAGGAATGAACTCTAATGCGCAGACGGGTGTTGCGATGATAGAAAGACGACGGTGGTACCATCTCAAACAATTTCTCGGAGCACTCTCCGTGGAAATGATAGAACATACGAGAGACCCAAAGTCTCTCTGTAGTCCTAACGATTCCAGTTTGTCCGTGCGATTAGGATCAGCGACTGTTCGACAAGCTCGTCGCTTGTTGGAGTAATGTAAATCTTGCACGTGTTAAATGGATGGGAGCGATGTATTCAACTTATGCTCAATGCAGTACATATAGCGCTTAAGTCCTCCGACACCTGCCCGGCGAGGAAATGTAAGAGGTGTATTTGAATGGAAAAATGTATGGACTTGTCCCGCTTACTTTAATACCGAATTGTTGTGTGCAATTCATATTCATATGAATTGTGTCAGGTCTTTAAATAGTTTGAGCTTTTATTAGTATTGAGAGTTAGCGTCGTGCTGTGGGTCATTACAAGATATAAATAAGAGGGTTAATAGAAGTAAAACAGGTGCAAAGAGAAAAATAAAGAATTTTACAGGGTATCTCAAGACTGCTACCGAAAACGAAACCAGGTGATCATTTTAGTGGCTACAACACTAAAGTCACTAAAACAACCACCTAGCTTCATTTTCAGTAGCAGTCTTGATATACCCTGTATAAGCATTAAGGAAGAAACTGATAAATAAACATAGATGGAGGGACGTAAATAAAAATGGATGAAGAATAAAATAAAAAGTATGACGCCGAGACCCCAGACCACGAGATTTAAAAAATTAAACAGATGGCCTTCAATTTGATAAACAATATTGAAATTAACTCAAGCTCATTTTAGTTACTATTTCTAAACGCATTATATTGCAATGGGAAGCCTAACAATCCTTTATTTCTCCTTGTCCTTGACTATCAGTTTTGAAAGGCAAATATCGCATTTCTAATCCCCGATTACTGCAGAATTAAAATATACAAAATAATACTCAAAACTACATACTTCGCATACTTTCCCAACGACAAACTTCAAGTTATATTAATACAAGAACACGTTAACAAAGAGTTATCTGGACAGAATCAATAACTTGTCATTAACATAAAATTAATCTTGCAGTGTTTAATATTATTCTAGGTTTACAAAGCTTCGAGGTAAGCGAAAGACTATTTGACGTTGCGCTAATTAATGCTCCACTGGCAGCATTAGAATGCAATTAAAATGTAATTAACATGATATGCAGCTAGTAGAAATATTACTTTGTTTATTAAGTTACGAGATTTTAGTTATTAGCTTGTGTTTGTATTAAGAGGGAAATGAGATTGTTGGAACTGATTTTCGTTTTGTTAAATTGATGTTTTTCTAGCGTTGGTTTGTTTTGAAGTTGAAAGAATCTTTATTGCACTTTGGGTCCTAGAATTTTTTTCTACATTTGAATTGCCAAAATAATTAATTTTGAACACCTGAAGACTAAAAATAAATACTTTTTGTACACCTAATGAGTTTTTTTAGAGCATGAGTGGAACCCGAAATAGAGCAGAAAGCAGTTTTTTTTGCCTATGCGTAATTTAAGTAAAGACATCCAATATATATCCAATATATATAAGTGTTTTTTTTTAAATACATATATTGTAGGTTAGGCAGGTTTGATAATAGGAATAATAGGATGATATAGAAGAAGCCCTAGGGTTTAAAAAGTGTAAAATTACACATTTTAAAATTAGCTGTTGCCTGTCCTCCACAGCCTAATCGAATGACACTGCAATTATAACCAATATATTATAACCAAGAATTACACAGGAGTTTTACTTAAAAATAAATCAAAAACATTTTCAAACAAAAATCTATAAACCACTATCTGTAAAATTTAAATATCGAATTAAAACCACAACAGCCAACAACACTTAGTAGCGAGTGTAAAACTGAATAAAATTACAAACGCCACAAAACTGGGTTGATTTTTCACTCCAACAAATCCCTACCGAATTTCCACTGTACATAAAATGTAGAGCGGCCGAGCATATTATTATTCCATTAACACTCCCCTAACCACAAGGCGATTTACGGAAATTTAGTAAAAATCCACTATAGTAAGTGGTTGTGGTTGGTCGAACCGACTCGGATCTAATTTGCCGTGAGCGCAGAGTTCGTCAGTAGAGCTAAATAGAGCAAATTACTAGGTGGGTACGAAGCAAGATTAACAGTAATTAAGAAACTATTAAATAAGCTACGTTCTCAGTAGGGTGGCCTTCATTTGTGCGCTTTGTGTCTTGTTGAGTTAATGTAATTATGCTTGCATTGTAGTAAGTGTTTCGCGTATTTGTTTTTTGTGTTGTGATTTTGACATTTTGTCATACTCTTATTCTGTTTACAATTAACCTATATATAATTGAACCACTAACGTTTATCATTGGAAGAGGTCTATATTTATATGGACATACTTCGGCTGAAGAGAGAGAATAAGAGAAAATGTTTTTATACTAACCGTTTGCTTTATCTGCCTTTCACTTATGACTTCATTTACAAAAAGTTTTTTTAGCCTTCAATACATCCTAGTATATCTGTAACTTAAATATTATGATAGATACTTCCAAGTCAAGGATTGCAAAATTTTAGAGAAAAAAAAAATGCTTTAATTATTTTAGGATGATGAGTCAGATATAATGATAATATTACCCAACAATGCTTTACAATTGCAAAATACGGCAAATTCACCTACAAAAATCACGACATTCAAAATCAAAACCAGGCCAAAAATGTCCCATATCACAGTCGAATTGGAAATGTCTCTGGCTGGCTCAACGTGTGGTGGTCTTACCGGGTGTATAAAGGCAGGCGACGGCAAACGGAATTGCAGACGCTTTGTGCCCTAGCAATGGCTGCGTAGATGCATTCGCCGTGCGGACGGACCGCCTTTGTAAATGTGGAGATAAAACGCTGTTATAATTTGAGTGCATGCATTTTTGTTCGATAATAATGTGTCCTCGTTGCTGTGTTTTAATGGTCAGAGATAATGATGTTTTTTTGTGCAATTTTAGCGCTATTTACATGAATTTCTAACAAAGTAAAAATAAGTTTGAACAATCATAATAGGTCGCGGGACGTCGCTGAATGCAGGCTGCCTCCAAAAGGTCACTGTGGAAATCATTAGGAGAGGCCAATGTTCAGCAGTAGACTTCCTTTGGCTGATGGATTGGATTGGAAACATAAATTTTCATTATCTACTATCAATCGTTCCTATTTAGTGTTTAGTAGAGATGTCATTATGTTTTCATTTTCAGCATGATCGGCCAACTCTGCCACCAGCAAATTCATACTTAGAAATGAATTCGTGTGTTGCGCATCATATTTTAGTGAATAAATTTGCGTAGCTCTTGGTTAGCATAGTGCATCAGCACAAGTTGAAACTCCAACACACCATATTTTCAAAATATCTCACAGTTTAAATAGAAAAGTAAAAAGTATATTTCAATTTTCATCGGTACAGGGCTTCATTGCAATCTCACAGAGTGAAGGAGCTCGTAAAATTCTTATATCAGATAATGAGTTAAATGTAGTAAGAGCACAATACATCAGTTGCACTGACAGCGTCGGTACTTCGCGAGGGAACATAAAAGTACATGGACCGTGTTTGAGACAAACGGCTCGAATATACGACTGGGGATGTATTAAATATACTTGGATATTTTAGTGCGGACTTTGTTAAAAATTGCAATTTTATATCTATTGTCTGGGGGTGGTGTGTTCTTATATTTTTACGTCTATGTAAAGAGAGGGTCTGACTCACGATAACGCTAAAAGGCTCATTTGTTGCTTCAGGTGCTACGAGTTCGATCCCCGTGAGTATAAATATGCATAAACAACAGACCGGGCTCTGTGGCCTTGGGAGAGGCCTATGTCCAGCAGTAGACTACAACGAGCTGATGATGATGATGATGGGTAAATATGCACGTCCTACTACAGGGTATGGCCTCCCTCGACAATCAAGAATTCCATTGCGAAGGTCAGGCTATATTTCATCACACTTACCTTGTACTTTTGTCGCACCCATGGTAAAAAAAACATAGGAATATGAAGCTCAAATATTTAAACCGTTTAAAATGTAATTCAAATTTCAAATATGACGGGGACTAATTTAAATACTTAAAAGCGTTACTTTAAATGTTTTAGAATAAAGAAAATTTGCCTAATAAGCAGAAAGTCCTATTCAAATCACACCTGTTTAACATGAAAACAGTTTCTGAAAATATTCAGAGCTTGTTAGGTCTCCGTGTAGAACCGAACAATGCTTTAATAAGTACTAAGTTGGTATTATTTTTTTACGCCCTCGCGTCGCCGCATTAAAATAAAGGCGTTTGCACAAAGAAATTCAAATATGTATTCGTTGTATTTGTTTTAAAATGAATATTGTAATCTTGAAAATGCAATGAACTTTGGATTACTTGAGTTTTAAATTATTATTATATTATCATTTCGACGAATTGCAAGACGAGCATGCCATTCGCCTGATGGTAAGCGATACGACCGCTCATGAACGGTAGCAACACCAAACAACACCATGAATTACAAAGCAATGATTAAAATTCCACTGAATCCTGATACATAGATGTTAAGCCTCATTATGTCCAGTAGTTACTCTGGCTACAATGTCCTTCAAAGCGGGACAGAACAATGCATTTACATTGCTGTCTGGCGGGAGAAATAGACCTTGCAGTGGTACCTACCCAGGTGGCCTCTCACATATGAGAGACTTACCACCAGTAAGACTTATCTTTATTTGTCGTTTTTAGATGGGTTTATACTTGGCGTGCACGTTGAGATAGGAGTTAATTTTTGAATAAGTTTAGAATTTTATATTTTATATATAATTTTAATAATCATATTATTTTATTTCTATTTTAAATTCTTATTACCATATGAGTATACTGGCTACATAACGCTAACGTGATATGCAACGTGACATTTTTCAGACTTTCATCAAGACAAGCTATTTATTTCGTTATTATTATCATCATCATCAACCCGTTGCAGTCCACTACTGGGCATAGGCCTCTCCCAAGATACGCCACAGAGCTTAGTCTGCTGCTTAATCCATCCAGTCGCTGCCGGCCCTCTTGTGCAAGTCGTCCGGCCATCTGGCCAGAGGACGTCTCGCGCTATTTATTTATTTTTGGCAAAAATATGATATACCTGTTCGTATTTATTTGCTTTGCTCAAATCTGAAATGTTGCATTTTAGTACTGAACATTTTAATCGTTGTTTCTCGAAATTAATATATTTTTGTAGCAATAATATTAAAATACTCTTTAAAACTTAAGGTAACGATTGGGTTGGCGTGTTTAGAAAAAAAATAGATTTAAAATGTGGAAAATGGAAGGAGGAAGTTATAAATATAAAACAGTATTTAGATCGTGAAGCGTAGTATAAATTGATTTAAAATGAAAAATAATTTGACGAGACAGAGTTTCATTCCAAGTCAGAGAAAACTCTCAGTTGTTAGTAAAACAACTTATTTACGTAAACTCTTGAACTCAGTCTTGACACTTGCATTGAATCATGTTCTTCTGACTTCTCTTCAATGTTAGATGTCGCAAACAAAATATTGAATCAACTAAATCAAATATTATAAGTGGTAGAGCCACGCTGTTGCCAGTCATGACAGGCTCATCCGGGGCGGTACCACTGTCTCACAGGAAATCGCTGTGAAGTGACAGCTTGGCTGTCGTGGTCCGTTCGGTGTGTGTGATTGCCGTATGCCCTGTATCTCTTTCCTCTTCCTATCCTTTTCCTTCCCGCTCCCGTTCCAATTGGTCCGGCAACACATCCACGATCCAATGTTGTGGATGCTTATGGGCGGCAGTGATCACTCATCATCAGGTGGCCGGGTTGCTCGTTTGCCTGATCTATGCAATTAAAAAAAAATCAAATTGAAATAAAAAAATCTCGAAAATGACTCCATTAACTAAATCAAATATTTCTTTCCTAAAATATGCTCCAGCATGGACAAGCCCTAATAGTCCAGCAAATAAAGTGATTTCGCGTGACTCTAATAGGTGGACGTTAAAAACTAATGCACCTCTAAAGACGTGTGTACGGTAAACCATACATTTTTATGTTTTATGTAAAATGGTAATGCTGAAAGCGTAGAGTGCCAGTTAATTGGGCGGGCGGAGTGAAAAGTTGCGGCCTGTACGGGGTGATTATTAAACTTCACGCTGAGAATCAATCAGAATACATTTATCATCATCTTCGGACACAAGAAGCTCGCTGCTGAACATAGATTTCTCATCAATATTTTTTAAAGTGACAGGAAAACTATTAGATATCGCAACGAGGCAAGTGTAGCGACCTACTGGACCGGGAATTTGTAAGAGCTTTAGTGCAAATAATTTAGAGCCATTGACTCGAACGAAGAAGATAGGCAGTATAGCATCACGTTATGATCAATATGAGCGGCGTATTCTTGAAAAATGTTGCAAAAAAGGTTTCCTGGTCAAAAAGTATTTGCATCTAGGCAAAGTCGGGTCGGGCCGCTAGTGTTATCATAAAAAATAAATACAGAAATAATATATTATTATAGAAGTCTATTTATTATTTATTGTATCAGCCCATATACGACCCACTGCAGGGCACGGGCCTCCTCTACAATCGAGAGTACGGTTGAGAGTGGTTAGGCCATATAGTCCACCACGCTGGCCCAGTGCGGGTTGGCGGACTTACATACCGTAGAAATTCTTTAAAATCGCTACGGTATGCAGGTTTCCTCACGATGTTTTCCTTCACCGTTAAAGTGCGTGGTGATTGATTATCAATACACACATAACTCCGAAAAGTCAGAGGTGTGCCCTGGGATTTGAACCCGCGACCACCGTGAACATGTAGGCAGCCGAGTCTGGTCCGATACCACGAGGCCACCACGCACTTATATTACTTATACTTATACTTATTAGAATTACTGATACTTATTAGAAGTCTATATAATAAGGAAATACGCAGGGGTTTAACCGTAGAATATTATAAATCCATATCCTTTTGAAATCACAGCTGTTTCATAAGAAAAACGCGATATATGGTTTCAAATAATGTTATCTTTCTCCCACCCTGTACATTAAAGCAGCTTTTAATCCGCGCGAGCCTTTTAGCTGATTATTGTTAAAGGGTATAAACGCTTGATACGTGCGAGAGACCGATAAATAATCTGACTGATGAATATCTCTTGAGAATATATTAGTGAAGTTCATTTTTTGTTTGTCATTTGTATAAGCTGTCAAAGTTGGTTTCTATGAGTTTGGAATTTTAATGTTAGATACATTTTTGGTTGGCTTTATAAAAAAAAATGTTTAACTGGCCAACGAGTTAGTTACATTTATGATCAGTAATTTATAAACGTCACCTCTGAGCTCTAACGAGTCCCTTGAAATCGTGGGTATGTTACCGACTCGCATTAAATAAATATCTTATTTTTCGATAGACCCTATTTTATATCGGTTAAGTACTCGTATTTAGCGCAGCGTGGGACGTCCACCCACTAGGTGGTCAGACTACCTGGTAAAGGTCGCGGGACGTCGCTGGATGCAGGCTGCCTCCAACAGGTCACTGTGGAAATCATTAAGAGAGGCGTGTGTTCAGCAGTGGACTTCCTTTGGCTGATGGATTGGATTGGATTAAGTATGAAAATTGATTATATTATGTGGTGTTGTTTGTATATTTACAAACAGTGATCCCACAACTAAAGTAAATTAATTAATGGATATATCTTTGAGTAGATGACTACATAATATTCAACAATAAACACATTACGACAGAGCAACCAAAACCGAAACCGACGAGCGTGTACGAGGAGATTGATGACAGTTGATGAAGCAAAAGAGGTGTGCATGGACCGCTCAATAGTCTCTGCCTACACCAATAGACATAGGCGTGAGTGTATGTATGTATGACAGAGACCTAAAAAGCTCTCCGTACACCATGGTGGCTAACTCATCACTCACACACGTAAGTGTGGTGCCTTAATTAGTCTGCGTATATTACTCATAAGTACTCTATTTGTATACCAATTCCCTTACCATCAATCGTAGTCACTTTTTGGTATAAAAACTAAAACCGTTTCAAAAAAATAATATAAAAAGTAAAAACCCGTCAATCTTGTAAAAGCAAATCCAAACATGGCGAGTACCCAAACATTTTTATTATCCTTTCCGATCCGAGCAATACAATCCTTTAGCCAGGTGGGCGCACTCAGCATCCGGGGGTCTGCGGGGGTCGGGGGGTCCCGCGGGGGGTCGGGGCCCAATAAAAACCACTCGGCGTCCAATTTTTGTGACGCGCTGATACTGCCCTCGTATTTCACCGCAGCGAATCCGTAATGTTTGCCTCCCACGCGACCTGCCCTCCGGCCGACTTGGGATCCTTTTTTATTTCTGGAAGTGATATTAAGGAATAAAAGCAGATCAGCTTACGGCTTTTAATAATAGAATTTAACATTGCAATTTTCTAGGCCATTTAAAGAATACTTTCATAAAATCACGCCTAGGTTCCGATGGGGTAGGCAAATATTATTGTTCTCTTCATTTTCATTTTTCCTTATTGGTTGGTTCTGTGTTTATATAGTTAGCCTTAATGTGGATAAACCAATAAAAACCTTAAGAGGGAGTACATTAAGAGGGAGTTTTCTCAGTAATACTTTCCTTACATTTATTTACAACTTATAAACCTATGTAATGAAACACCAATGTGCCCAATCCCGACATCAGCCCCTTTTAATATGGTTTTAGAGGGACCGGCATAATCAAATAAATTATTAATCAATATTCAATGTAGACCACTTTGCACTTACTACCAAGTGTATTCCTCATGTATTCTTCAATGTGATCACTGTGTTATATCAGTATAAGACGCGTTTTTTTTTTTCAATATGTTTCTTCCAGTATTTTTACATCCGCGCTCCACACGAGCGGAAAAATTAATAAAATCGAAATCGTACCGAGTATCGAATTAAGCTAATGCGCCTCCCGTCACTTTAACTGCACGTAATTAATATGCGTGGAAAAAACACCGATACGGGAACAGTGGCGCCACCCCAGCGACGCGGGCTTTTAATTAATTAATTTTAATACCATAATGATGGCCATTTAATTTGCAATATTAATATCAACGGCGGGAGAATATTTTTTGCTCAGTTCGCCAGTGTAATTTAATCAAGATTTTAGTGGTGTCCTTTTAGTTGTTTTACGATTTGTTACATTTTAAATAGAAGGAATGCTGACGACTTTTGCTTTTGGATTGACTGTTACATTGGTCCAATGGCAGCGTAAGAAGATCGCTGATCTTTGAGGTCCTGGAATCGATTCCCATGGCAGACAATCAACTGTAAGACTTTCAGTTTTCTAAAAATATGATTTATCCCATGACCGTAATTTGTGCTTGGCGAGGCTATAGATAAACTGTAAAATTCACATAAAAGGCAGTGTTCAACTCAGAAATCGAACCAAGGACCTCATGATTTACAGCGTTAACGGAACTAGACGAATGAGGTCATAAACACAATAAGCTAATCATTGGATTACTAATAAAACAACACCCAAAACCGATTTGTCAATAAATAAGACCCAATGTTAATCTCCACTTTACTTCACGAAGCGAGATCGAACAAAACGACAAAAACAGGTTTAATAGGCCAATATCTTTCTATTACGGACTATCCACTCGGACCGCTATAGATTTATGCCATTAATTAACATCTGTTATCGACGTTTTTCTTCACGCTACACCCCTAATGGCGCTGATGGCCGGTTCGGTAGTTAAATTGAATTTGCTTAGCCATTTCCCTTCGTCTCGATGCGGTGTTATTTTAAATGCTAGTTTTATTTTTGGAGATTTAAATGTTTGAAATTTATTCCGAATTGAAAATACTTTAAGAATAAATTCTGCTGTTCCAATATTTGATTTTAACTCAAATAGCTTTCGTTTTTAAGTTCGGATCTCAATTTCTATTAGTTGCCTGATGGTTTATTTGGTATCAGATTAAGTGGTTGAGAGGTTTCAAATTCGAGTCCAGGATTAAAATTCTCTCTTTCGAAATTCCATGGATTTATAGATTTCACTCGCTTTAATAAAGAGGGAGATAAAGAGGGACATCATTAGAAAATCGATATTTGTAAGAGTTTTCCATAATCATCTCGAAGGTATGTTTAGTCTAGCAATACACAATAAACTAATGCGATAGCGAATCATATTATGGCAAGTTGAGAAAAATTCTGTCACACATTCTATTTGTGTTTTTGTAAGTGTGAGACAAAGACAGATATAAGCCTTGAATTAACTTCTTTAGTGCACAATTAAAGCTATAAAGCAGTATTTTTACAATCCTTTTCCACCTAAGGTCGGCAAAAACAATAAAAGCTACAAACAAGGTTATGCGCAACCTGTAAAACCGCCACGCAACATCAAGCTTATCTCTGAAAATATTATTACGCCGCAAAAATCCAGCTTCTCTCGCAACACATTCCTTGGACTAGGGATGAGATCGTCGATTCACATATTATTTTTCGGTCTCACGACACCGAAACTCAAAACATAAGATATTTTATGGTTAGGTACATAACAACTTTGCACTCACATGCGCTTACTTCATGAATTTGCTTTTTAAAGTAGCGAAAAGGCGTCAGTTCGTCCAATTCTTAATTTCTTCTGTCTAGCTTATTAAATAATTGGTTCACGAGCTTCGGCATGATAGTGCTACCGCCTTAAAAAAACGGATCACTTTTTTACCGTCAAAATCACAGCGTAACTTCTGTATTAAAGTTTTCATTGTCGTCATCTTTAGCCAGAAAGTCCACTGGTACCATAAGCCTACAAACTACATTCTGTCAGGCCTGTTATGATGAGCATCCAGCAAACTCAGGAATTTTTTGTTTTTTACTAGTTTGAGGTGTGTTCGTGGTGGCCTGTTGGTAACGGACCAGACGCGGTTGCCAGCATGTTCACGGTAGTCGCGTATTCAAATCCCAGGGCACACCTCGGACTTTTCGGAGTCAGGTGTGTATTGACAGTCAATCACCACGCTCTATAGCATACCATAGCCATTTGCAAGCATTTCTATGGTATATAAAGTACGCCAATCCGCACTAGGCAAGCGTGATGGACTATGGCCTTACCCCTTTCAATCGTGTTCGCACACAGAACACCGAATACTGGTATAATTTGGAATCCACTAGAAATCTATTAGAAATTCCGTCTCTGATTCGAGCACGGTGACATCTCTATGCGAGTGTAAGGGAACGCTCCCGAAGAGCAGGTCAAAGGTAGTTAATCGCTCGGAACACTTTACGAGCCGTCCTCCTATTCAATGTTGCTTCTGTGCCGAATATCTTAGCCGTCGTTTATGTTCGGAGACGATTAAAACTTTTCACGGCTAGTTTATTATTGAATGCGTGCTAGTCCGAGTTAAACTACTGCCGCAGTTTGGACAACTAACATTTTGACTTAGTGCCTGGAATTTAGGAAGTTTCCGAGTTAGGTTTTATGTTTTGAAATTCTGTATCGATTTTAGACGAAAATTAGATTCGTTGTTTAAATACCTGAAGCTAAGTCTTGAATCGCTCTCGTGTTGATTTACTTTTGTAGCATTATTAACAAGCAATCACTCTGTAATGCCTAAGATTTGATTCCAGATTACAACATCTAATTTTCGTGAATCTTTCAGTTCGGAAATCGTAATATGTCACATCAAACCAACTCATTTTAAAATTATAGATATAATGTTAAATCGAGTTCAATGTATTAAAACACAAAGGCAGATAGAATATTATGAAAAATATCGCAATGTCTCCTCGTTATACATGAACAGACAAGAATAGCATTTGCATAGTATTAATATCCAGTCTTTTAGTCATAATCCGAACAATGGCAGTAAACTGTATCCAGTTATCGTCCCTATTGACTCGAGGCTAATAACTGTTCCTATTGTTACCGAAGCATCGTTACAGCATTTTACTATTCGCATGCTAAGATACCGTTTGTTTCCTCTTTCATTATCGATTCTGTAGTTTTTCGTTCGATTGTGAAGCCCGAATAATGCCTTTGATTTACAACCTTTTTATGGTCCCCGTAAAATACAATGTAATTTACGCGGGTGTAAAATTTTTGTACTGTCTGTTTCTTATTGAAAAAAAGTATTTATTTAATTCAATTTCGTGACTTGCGATTTTTATTTGCTGTAATAATACATTCTTATTGGCTAACGTACATGAAGGTAGAAATTCCTTCATACTGAATCATAAAGCGTGTCGCTTTGCCAGTTCAGCTCTTGTAGTTTCTGTTTCATGCATTCAGCATATTTGGGTCGATCAGCGATTAAACGCCTATATCTGGACTACTCTGTCAAAAAACAAATTCTATTGTTCTTATATTTGTTAAAACTACCCCGAAAATAGAAATTATATAGCCCATGGATGCGAGTTGTTTAATACCGGGACGGTTGGCGTTTACTTAGAAGGGCCCACGTCCATACTATTATACATATGCATAATGTTTAAAGTCGTTTGACAAATAAATAAATATATTCAAGCATCGTCAAAAATATAATTAATTAAAATTATATTGGCGTGTGGCGAAATTTAGAACTACAAATCAAATTAAAAAAATATCTGTTAAATTTATTGTTTGAAATATGTTTTTTAATTTAAACAACAATCATTTACACTCGTAATCTAATAGTATTAACACATCGAATATGATAAAACGTGAAGAGAGAAAAAGCGTTCCTAATATTTTGATAAGATATATACACCCAACAGCCACATACATAGTTCTAACCCCACATTAAGATCAATTAAGTTTTGTGTCGTGGGTATCAGAAACTACGGGAGACTTTTCGATCTCGCAAACACGCAGACCCGACACAAATATTAGGACCACACATCATATGTGTTGGTGCAGGGATCGAACCCGCATCCTTTCTTTTCACAGTCGGCGTCTAACCACGCCACGGAGGCTGTCAATGCATGACAACAACGCACGCCAAAAGATCGCAGGCGATCCATAATTTTGTTCTTAACCCAAGCACAATACAAATCGTGTATCTGTAGTTTATAAGACAGCTCTATATTCAGCGCACGGTATTGCGTGACGGCTAAGGTTCTACAATCAACGTGAATCAGTGCACGTGGGTGGTGCAAGTTTATATTTATTATTAACAAGCTCTCGTTTCGCTTGCATTGGTGCACACAATATTGCGACCAGTCCCACGGTTCTTGTGTGGTGAATTTTTGATTTGGATCTTGGAAGATCTGATATTTTTGTGTGATTATTTCTTCTTAGTCAGTCACAAGAAGTCCATTGCTGAATATAGGCCTTCCTTATATATCTCTATATTACCGTAATTTCTGACCATATCAACTGTGATTCCAATATTCGTTGTATTTTAACTTGGAAGATTTTTTTTTCCTAGGAGAAACTGATGAAAGGACTTATTTATTGCATTTTTAAGGTACGGTTGTTATTTTTTTAGCAATTTAATTTTGCTCTAGGAACGAAATCAACATTATATATTATAATCGAGTACCATTTTAATATTGTTTTACCTGTAACTATTGTTCTTTCAAAAACCTGTATTTAGGATAAAAAGTAATTCATTAACATTTGGTACTTAATTTATCTCGGTACAAAAACCTCTTGATCTTTCAATTCATTGAAAAACAGTTTTATAATATTAGTAGAGGTCACCTCTGTCGTTAATTGAAAATCCGCTCAGTACCTACAATGGGCCAAGTCCCAAACACGCGGGTGTGTTTTATGCAAAGCACATGGCTAATTGTGGCAGCTTTGTGAAAATGTGGCGATGGACTGGGCAAGCCTTTTTACTGGCTTGCCGTCCCGCCTCGTACCCCGGCTTGCTGTCCCGGTTTTCTGCCTCGTAAAATATGTAAATACCCATTCTAGGTTTAGCTAAGGTGTCCTTCAATTGAATTTAATAACATGTTGTATTTTGACCTCAAATTTAAAATATGAATATAAAAAGGGATGGTAATTTCTCAAGTTAATTAAAATACCTCTAAGTTGCTACTAGGAGTTGTCGCAGCTTGTAAAATATGGCGATGGACTGAGCAAGCTTTTCAAACCGGTTTGCCACCCCGGCTAGAAACCCGGCTTGCTGTCCCGGCTTTACTGCGTCGTAAAATATATGAATACCTAGTCTAGATTTAGCTAAGGAGTGCTTCAATTGAATTTTATTATATTTTTATTGGCATTTTGGGACGTGGCCCACCTGAATATTAACGATTTAGACAGACTGTTGCTTAGTGTTGCTATATATTTTTATTGTATCTTTTATTCATTTAGTAGGAGTGTTTTTCTATGCTATTGTTATTATACATTGATATATTACATCTTATTATTGAATTGTATTGTATCAGCCCATATACGACCCACTGCAGGGCACGGGCCTCCTCTACGACCAAGAGTATGATTGAGAGTGGTTAGGCCATATAGTCCACCACGCTGGCCTAATGCGGGTTGGCGGACTTTTACATAGCATAGAAATTTATACAAATCGCTATGGTATGCAGGTTTCCTCACGTTGTTTTCCTTCACCGTTATAGTGCGTGATGATTGACTATCAATACACACATGACTCCGAAAAGTCAGAGGTGTGCCCTGGAATTTGAACCCGCGACCACCGTGAACATGTAGGCAGCCGCGTCTGGTCCGTTTACCAACAGGCCACCACGCACTGTACATTATCTTATTATACATTGACATATTATGGGATACAGGCGTGACGATTATGTATGTATGTATTGATATAATTATTTGTATACCAAGTTAAAGTTTATGAATATGAGCAATCTGTGATCCTAGATTAATTCTGATTTCGCCATCTTTATGAATCTTTTACTTAAGTTAAAATAATTATGATTTATCAATTTGTCCTATATTTTGTATTCAAATACGATTCAATAAGTGTTTGACACTCCATATCATGGAACAACGTTTAGTGCAAATTTCAAGAGCTGTAGAGAATAGCTGTACTAACTATCAATTGTTATTTTTTTATGGGTTAAATAAAATTGTTTTCTATAGTGATAATGTGGTGTGTGATAGTGTATAGTAGTGATAATTTTATATGTGGTGGAGCCACACTGTTGTCAGTCTTGACTCAGCATGAATGAGATGGCTCGTCAGGGGTGGTACCACTGTCTCACAGGAAAGCGATGTGGAGCGACAGCTTAGCTGTCGTGTTTCGTTCGGTGAATGAGGTTGCCGGATGCTCAATACCCCCTTTCCTCTTCCCATCCTTTTTCCTTTCCGCTTCTATGAACCAAGCGTTGAGGATAGCCATGGGCGGCAGTGCTCGCTTACCATTAGCTGCCCTATTTTCTCGTTTGCCGGATTGATCCAATAAAAAATCGTGTCACCCGTTAAACATACTTAATGAGACACGTTAATACCAAAAAAAAAAATTGGACAATCGAAACATCATCTAAGTTATCAAATCTTAAAATAAAAAAAAAATACGTATTCAACAAAACTACTGGCAATATAGACCAACAGCACCATACCCCAAACACAGATCCTCCCGCAGATTGCTCCTGAAGGTCGCATTCACAATCCTATAAGGTAAACACAATATACACTGGCCGGTCCAAACGTACGACAGTGGTCCTCAACAATAGATCGGCGACACGACAAAGGCACGAGTAATCAAAGCGCTCTGCTTGTGCCATTTGTCTATGACAACCATGTACTGTACGGACTATGGGCTTTATTGGAGGGGAGTAATATCCAAATGCCTTCGGATTTTGAACTTCGATGATTGGAAGTGGATTGGTTGCGTATGGTGTAAGGCTTCTTTTTGTTAAGCGAAATAAATATAATTGTGCATGTGGTATGCAATAACCTTTTGCTACTTAAGGTTAATACTAAAACTACTAACACTACTAATGTAATACTACCTGAAACGAAAATAATGATAATACCAATTTAAAAACATTCAATTAAAAATACTATCTTAAACAAAGAATCAAATATCCCATTAAAAATACAAGATGCACGATATAAAACAAAATAATAAAACATATCGCGATCTTACAGTATAAATCAACAGAGTAAAAAGCTTTAGTCCAGAACGTATATTTTTTATTTAATTTTAGTTTCATTCTGTTAAGTCTTACAGAATACCCGTTGCGCGTTGGCGCACAATTCTTTCGCCACGTGTGAAAATTTAATGACTCCCGGGAGAACAGTCGCTTATTTTTCTACAATTTCTCCTTTGAAGCTTCTTTATAAGTTGTTTTAGAGTTTTTAAGTTGTGTCCTGGATTAGTTTCTCCTTTGAGAATAAGATAATGTTTACTTTAAGTGCATTGGGTGTGATAATGGTGGATTATATTTTATATTTATTTGTGAAGATTTTTATATATTTTGAAATTATATCATTTTTATTAATAAATAAATACACCCAACAGTCACATACATAGTCCTGACCCCACACTAAGATAGAGTCTTGTGTCATGGGTATTAGGAGCTACGAGAGACTTTTCGGTCCCACAAACACCCAGACTCGAAACAAATACATGTGGTTCATACAAACATTTGTTTCGATGCGGGGATCGAATCCGTGGCCTCTCGTTTCACAGCCGGCGTTCAACCAATTATAATTAAATTATTATCAATTTATATTATTTATATTTAATAAAGAAGTAATTAATAAGGAATGGTAGCGTTCCTGCTACAATTTAGCTGACTCAAATCATCAGTGTTTCAGTTAACACAGAAAGAACTAGCTCTACATAACTAGTATTTTTTATATTATTTAAATTTATACATATGTACATGCTGATATCAAAGAGATTATGCAACAAAATTAACTTCAAAATGTAGATACCATTAAGAATTAAATTTACAGATTAATTTACGTCCTTACCTTCTATCTAATACAGGAGAAAATATCCTTAAGACACGCTAAGCGGTTTCTAATTATCCTCGGGAACTCCTCAAATTCAATGTAAGTGATTACGTTTTGTATAAAATTACTTAATATCGTGTTACTTTTTGAAGCATGAAGGAAAGGAAAAAGTTATTTATCTGAAATAATACGATAATTTCTATATATATCACCTTCCTTGAAGAATGGACGCTGGGTTTTTATTATGAAGGGATGAGGTAGTATGAGGGTCAAGGTCATATATAAATTGACACTTCACATTGGCTGTAATATGAAATTATAAAAAAAATCAGTTCCTGGTTATAGGCTGCTTTGAAGTTATCTCTTTAGAAATCCTTGCAAGGTCTATGTTCAGCATTGGACTTCCTACATCTGACATTAAGATGATATGTCTATATAATGTTGGAAGCCACTGTTCTGCAATAAACGTCTTAAAGGGTATACTCGTTCAGCATTTCAAACAGATCTTCAACCATTCGTCACCGCTATTTTATCTGGCCAGCACTGCATAGCATCAGGTGCAATCTAGTCCCAAAAAAAAAAAAAACTAAAATTTTCAAATTTCGAATGATGAATTCGTTCACAAAAGAAGTCACCGTAAGCAATGAAGATTCAAATTGATATTTCCCATAAAGTTCCCGGGTGAAATTTCATCGCGTCGGAACGGTTCGTTTGAAACGCGATTTTCCTTTGAAATATTTTTATAAAATAAATATAAGCGGCCATTTTTCGCCCACACCGATGGTACGGAAGCGAACGTTTGACGTTACATTTAACTCATATTGCTTTGAAGATGCCATGCGAGAATTTAAAATTAAACGTCAACTGTGCATGCAAAGTGCTCCGTTTAGAAACATTTCGGCGAAATAAGACCTTCTGTAGTGAATTTTACTACAATCACAAAAGTTTTGAAGAACGACAATTGTAATGTTATTGAGTCTGAGGCTGGTAAGACGCACAATATACTAACGTAGCCTTAAATCTAGTTAAAGGATTTACTAATTTACGTCAATGGATATTCCGAGTCGAAAATTATCTCGCCTATAATTACCTCGTCCTATTCAACTAGTCATCAAACAATGAACGATGAATGATCTCTAACAAAAAAAAACAATATTGTCAATCCCACCAATTTTAATTGTAGTCTGAACTGAAAATCACAATCCTCTTAAAACCATCTCAAAAACTCCGCACACAAGAGCACTTCTTTAAAAATCGTAGCCGTATTTCACGATCCAAGCGTAATAAATAAATCAATCAAGCTATCTATAAATTCAGTCCAACATAAATTCACGAGTATATAAATATTATTTTAGAGACACTCCAGCTGCGATATAAAAATCAAGAGATTTAATGACTACTAACATAAAATGCTCGTAATCTCTCGCTATCTTTAGCTACGTTTTAAACTGTATTATAGTCTAAACTTCACATTTTCCAAGATAAGTTTTATAAACATGGTCTTGCGCTTAGATTTTTATTTCATTTTTATGATTTACTATCTCTGAATGGAGTTTAGTATTTAATATAAAGGCTAGCAAGACTCAGGTATAATTTAGTTCCGTCTTCATCTTCAACGTTGCACCCTCTGTCTCTCGCATTTTACTGTTACATTTTTTCCAAAGAAAGAATTTACTTTCATAAATATAATACGGTTGAATGTAATTATCTTACAGATACCCATTTTATACTTTTATAGTTAAAATCTAATGATACTCTAATATTAAGATAGTTCTAACCCCATTAATTTTACGGATTTCATTTGCGAATATGACGTTTATGCGGTCTGACTGCTACAAATATATAATCGACGGGTGAAAGACGATAAACCCTTCATTGATTTACGCTATTACGCTGATTAATTATCACATACTTTTAATTTAAATTCGACTGCCTCGGTGGCGTAGTTGTACTACTGTAAGGTTACAAAGTTGAGGTCTCAGATTCGAATCCCGAGTCGAGCAAAGTGATATTGGATTTTTCTATTCAGTATCAGCCCGAAGCCAGGAATTTGTGCCCGCTATGCCGATAGGCGCGCCCCGTATCGAATCGTGGGACGGAAAATACAAGGCGAAATGTGGGTGCCCTGATTTGCACCTCTGCCTACTCCTTCTGGAAAAAAGGCGTGAATTTATGTATGTATGTATGGTCTCCATAGAATCCTCAATCGATACACTTCAAACTTAGTCACCCAGAGATAAATTACACGAAAATACATCTTGTAATCCGATCATTTAGCAACGTATTAAAAATGCATTAGTGCGCTAACATCTGGCCCGGTACAAAGCAACGCTTCGAACAATTAGAGACGCATAGCCGATCGCTGTATCACTGGCGATGCACTAATTGCTTTGCTGTTCTTTGGTCGAGACTGGAAATTACTTTTGATAACAACCCTGGATAACGTTTGGAAGCGGATTATGAATATTTTCATAGTGAAAGATGTAGTTTATCGAAAAGATATTGTTTTCGAATGTATCTATTAAGTACTCGTATTGTTGACGGCTGCACCTGCGTGAATATGATTTGCCGGGGTAAAAGTTGTGCTGCATATTTTACTTTCCAACACTTTAAATTTTTTCTATTTTAATAAGTAGTTCCTTGGATCAGCGCGTTAAAAAAAACAAACTCTTTAGTTTTATACTGTACGTATCTGTATCAGCCCATATACGTCCCACTACCTGGCACACGCCTCTTCTACAATCGAGAGTACGGTCGAGAGTGGTTAGGCCATATAGTCCACCACGCTGGCCTAGGGCAGGTTGGTGGACTTTTACATACCATACAAATTTATACAAATCGCTATGGTATGCAGGTTTCCTCATGATATTGTTTTCCTTCACCGTTATAGTGCGTGGTAATTGACTGTCAATACACGTGACTCCGTAAAGTCAGAGGTGTGCCCTGGGATTTGAACCCGCGATCACAGTAAATATGTTGGCTGACGTGTCTGGTCCGTTACAACAGAGCACCGCGCACTTAAACTTTCTGATGATTATGCCTTTTTGCTAACAATTGTACATTTGACCATGTCAGATACAGCCTCAACCCACAATGAATGTAAAAAACAGCTTGAATTAATAATCCCTAATAAAGGCAATGAAATGTTCCACGAATGTTTCGGACATGAAAGTGAAAGCGTTAAATTATATTCCGGGCTGCAATAGAGCTAAAATGAAATTTTCAGTTTGTACAAAATTGCATTTCACGGTGTTTTGTTAGGGAAGACGTGGAAACAGATTTAATTACTACGCGACAGGCGCTATTTAGTAATAGAGCACGCGGAACCGGGTTTTTGTTATGAAGAAATATTCATAATTTCCAAAGAGATAGTTTTCGTGAAATTTCTTGTCTGTTGCTTCGCGTTTATTCTGAGCGCTATTACTTACTTGCTTGTGGAATAAATCATGGTGAAATATTATTTATCCACCCAGATAGTAACCAGCGCACATTACCGTACATAACAGCCTCCGTTGCGCAGTAAGTTGGACGCAGGTTGTGAATGAGACTGCGGGTTCGATCCCCGCACCGAAACAAATATTTGTGTGATCCACAGGTATTTGTTTCGGGTGTTTGTAAGGCCGAAAAGTCCCTCGTAGTTCCTGATACCCACGACACAAGACTTAATTGATGTTAATGTGGGGTCAGAACTAAGTACGTTGGTTGTATTTATTTATTAAGGTAGATGTTTTTTTAAAGTGAGCCCAGAAAGTAGGTAGATATATAAATTGACTGAGCTCGAAACTCTATACAATTCTATGGGTCACCATGACGGCTCTATGTCATCCTATAACGTGATCTCTATCTAGATGGTTAGAGATACTCTAGCACCAACTTAACAAGCATGATAGTAAACAAAAGCACAAAATATCAAGATACTAGACTCGATCATATCCGATCTTGATCGATAGGTAACTGTTGGGTGTATTTATTTATTACATATGATTTAAATTATGAATTTTAAAAAATGTTTTCCTTCTGTTAACCTTCAATTTGAGGATTATAAAATTAATGTAGCAAAATGTTGATATATTTGTTTAAAACAAAAACTGGATTATAGACAATACACAATTCTAATATTTCAACGAAACAATTCAGCGTGGGAATTGGCTGTCGTTTGTTATTTATTAAAATAAACTTTTCAAAGCATAAATGTTATTAGTTTAGATAAAAAAAATATAGAAAAAAGCTTATAACTCTAGTAATACAGAGAGCCTAATTTTACAGGATATATCAAGATTGCTACCAAAAATGAAGCCAGGTGGTAGTTTTAGTGACTTTAGACACAAGTAGACGCAACTAAATTTCTTGCCAAAGTGCGAAGTTCTTTTTTGTAATTTTTAGTTGCGTCGTGTCTGTAGTCACTAAATCTACCACC
Source organism: Theretra japonica (assembly GCA_033459515.1). Lineage (NCBI taxonomy): Eukaryota > Metazoa > Arthropoda > Insecta > Lepidoptera > Sphingidae > Theretra > Theretra japonica. Next base: position 13,404,209 of record CM065939.1, on the reverse strand, counting down.
TGGCTTCATTTTCGGTAGCACTCTTGATATACCCTGTATAATTATGCACTTTCGGTATAATGTTATCAATGAAATTTTATTATAAGTTAAATTACCACCTTCCTTGTTCTAAACAATCGTGAGAGTCTTTTATCAACCAAGGAAAATAAGCCTACACTACTAAAAATAACTTAATCAAATCAACTATACAAAAAATAATTTAAAAAAAATAAACCAACTTCAAAGGTGTAGTATAAAGAGAGAAATAAAACTAATCTTTTAATAAATCTATAATACCTAAATATACAAAAAAAAAAACTGAGGTCGGTGACAGCCGAGCAGCTATGCCTCGCGGTTTTACCCGCATAGTTCGTAGCGTGATTTTATACAGCTTATAGTTGGCCAGCTAGCACCGACCTCACCGATCTTTAAATTTAAGTTTAAATTTAAAAGAGTGTATTTAAATATAATCTCCTTTTTTTTTGAAGTCGATTAATTAAAAATAACAAGATGAACGTCATCTATTTTTCTTTACATACTTCTTATAGAAAATTGCATTAGAATTATTATCTGACCTTTCACCGCATGAAAATAGCTTCTCAATAGCTTACAATAGATAGGTTGCACTCCTAGCTACATGGAACAATATCCTCGGATGGGATTTAGCGCCGGAGGGATGGAATCCAATTTTAAAACGGAAAAGCTTCGAGTTATAACATAACCAATAAAGCCTTATAGAAAAAACGACGAACCGAGTTGATAAATGTTTTATTTGCACTGAATCTGATGGGACAGTGCTTGGGTGAGATGTCGAGTGTTTTAAAATATTTGTGCGTTAAAATTATTTTTTAAATATAGATAATCGATCCATGATAGAGGCCTATTAAGGTGTTATAATAAGCTTATGCAATGAGAGACGTGTTCCAATGACAGACCGTTTATTACTAATCGATTTTTTCAGTTATGCACCTGTACTCGAATCGCAGGGCACACTTCTGAATTTCCGGAGTTCTGTGTGTATTGATAGTCAATCACCACGCACTATTACGGTGAAGAAAAACATCGCGAAGAAACCTGCATACCGTAGCGATTTTCAAGAATTTTTACGGTGTGTAAAGTCCGGCAACCCACACTAGGCCAGCGTGGTGGACCCCTCAAGCGTCCCCTCGATTGTAGAGGAGGCCCGTGCCCTGCAGTGGGACGTATATGGGCTGATACAATACAATAAACCTTTAAAAGACTATTATCAGCAGTGATCTTCCTGTGTGAAAGAGAGAAAGAGAGAGAGAGAGCGAAAGAGAGACACATAAATAGTACAACCAAAGGCCAGATAGAACTGACTCTATACGAGTACTAAGAGTCTTCGCGTACTAATTGAACAAAAAGTCCACTTTAAAACTAAAAGCCAATACAGAATATTTTATTCACATTAATTGATTATATTTGAGGCTTCCACCGACTTCATGTCATGTCAACTACTTAGTGCTAAAAACGACATTGTTAAGCTCTTAAAGATACTTAAAATATTCTTAAAGATTCGAAATTAAACATATTTTGACAGCCTCCGCAGCGCAGTTGGTTGGGCGACCGCTGTGAAACGGGCGGCCGCGGGTTCAAGCCCCGCATCGAAACAAATGTTTGTGTAAACTAGAAGTATTTGTTGCGAGTCTGGGTGTTTTTGAGACTGAAAAGTCCCTCGTAGCTCCTGATACCCACGACACACGACTTCATCTTAGTGTGGGGTCAGAACTATGTATGTGACCGTAGGGTGTATATATTTATTATATATTTTGTTATTTCAAACAAACTTTAAAAACATCACATCACTAGATACAAACAAAATATTTAAAAAACAAACTGACTGCACTAAAATGAACAAATAACAATATTGAAAACAATATCCTGGCCGTGTTGCCCTACGGCGCACCGCTCGTATTTGTTTTAATGAACAAACAGCTTTGTTACTGATACAGGATCAATTAAATTAATTGTTTATAATCACTGTTTTGATTGGAATTAATTAAATTATGCAATTTAATTATTGGAAAGTTAATATCGAACGTAAATATTGGAATGATAATGTTTAGTGTTGCGGGAAGATTTACTTTTGTTGTTACCGCTATTAAATGCCCACTCATTTGATGGCTATCATAGGTTTTAATTAGGTCTTGTGAAAAGAGGTTTCCTTATTACGAATCTAGTTCCTAATGCCGTAGGGCGACGAAGCAGTTAATTAACCCGGTAATTATACTGTGTGGAAAAAAAAACAATTGTCAATCGATATTTAAATAGACATTGCTCTTACGATCGGGTGATCTGGAATGATTTTAGCGTACCAGATTAAAGAACAAATGTAAGTGGAGATTTCTTTACAGCTCTGAAAATCTTTAATGTACGGAGACACTCGAAAAGTTAACACTGTGGGCAAAATCTTGGCGATTCTGAGAAAGACATATTTATCTTTAATTAGAATCAGATTTTATTAGAAAATAAGCAATTGTTGACGAATAATTATCGACTTGAGCATGCAAGCAAGCCAACCGACGTAATAGGCTAAAAGTAATTCCTTCCTATCATAGAAGAGGCCCATGCCAGGCTATGGGAATGTTATGGGCTGGTACATGACATAGAGAGAAGAAAAAGTAAAAGACAGACAGTCCGCCAACTCATACTAGGCTCGCGTGGTGGACTATGGCCTAACCCTTTTCAATCGAATTGTTGATTGTTGTAGAAGCTCGTGCTCTACAGTCCGACGAATATGGGCTTAAAGAAATAAGGAAGCCGACCCAACATCTTAATTTTAATTATCTCAATACCATTCACCGTTTTCCCTTCACTCCAGAAAAAAATTCATGAATAATCAAATTTTATATTCAAAAAGTGGCTTAATTTATTGAAACATTAACAGTGTTGGTGTACAAAAAAATAAGCGCGGCGAGGGAATAATTCGCGGTAAGTTGGCCCATTAACTTTTATCTGGCGCGGTCGGAAGCGCGCGATCTGGATGGATGGGTGTGTTTGGGAAGATCATCTTGAGTTAAATATATTTTTAAATGTTGTTTATTAATATTTTGTAATTTAGTTTTGATGAGTGGCGTGACTCTTTAAGGTAAGTAAGTCTTTCTTCGTGAGGTAAGATTTGTAGGTCTTAGATTTAGCTGCTGGAAGGACATTCGGTCGGATGAGGACCACCTTACGTGATGGTGGGTTGAATCGAGGTATGATCAATACGATATCGAGGCTATCACAAATTGGAATGGAAATAAACTCCGGGAACTGTGTCACTTGTGGCACTTTTGCCTACCTCTTATGCGTGTGTGACAATTTTTTTTTTATACTAGCACGGCATAATGGCTGCACTGCACCTACTGGTAAGTGCAAATGCCGTCCAGACAAAGTATCGAATGGCATCAGACGCGGTCCCATGCCATTCGATATCATTATTGCGGGCTGCTCAACTATTACTTTTTGTAAATGTGATGAATGAAATAAAGCTTTGTCTTGTTTTAGAATATCCTTTCAACAGCCTCATGAATGGTGAGTCACAAAGATTTGGATTTCGATCGATCAGTGATACAAATTATTTAATTCAAGGCCTTCATTTCTTGCGCGATATTGATCATTAACGGTAAATAAATAATGAACATCAATTTCTTCAAATCCGCGAACGATTTAAATATGAAATTTGTTCTATTGAACTGAACTTTTAATAAAACCAGAATTTCCTGTAGGTTATCACGAATTAAAATTGCCAGAAGTAAAGGAATTCTTTCCTTCCACGACGTCTCCATCCATGATTTATTCAAAGGTTTTCCTAAACTTAATTATTACAATAAAGTTGAACCAAACGAAATAAAATTTGTACCAAAATTTCCTAATTAGAATGAATAATTTAGATTACGTTCCGTATTGTAATGGGACTGTAATTATTTTTCATCTATAATTTTGATGATTAAATATTCGTCGATTAATATTTTATTATAAATTTAACTATCTTCTGGTAAAATACTGTTTTGTGGTGGTCTGCGGTGACTATCGTACATGATATTCGAAAAACTGCCGTAGTAACCCACGCAAGTATATCGTGTTTCGGGGTCAGGTTGCGCATTTTCATTTCGAACATTGCGAAAAAAATATTTCGGTACATAGACGTACTCTATTTGAATGCATTGAACTTAACACCTGGTGCCTTGCAGTGACTTTCTCGTATTAAAATAAGTAAAAATAAACAAAAGAATACAATTGTTACATTGGACGAAGTACAGCTTTTAAAGGTTAAAAATTGTGAGTTATTGCCAATTTCTTGATGGATTTCTTGCGAGTTTTGCAACTCTTAAAACATATATTTTCGATATTAGAAAGTTTTGTGTAAAGTCCTAGTTAAATCAAATATTATACTGCTGTTGTGCTACCCGGCTGTTCGAATCCCGGGCAAGCAAAGTGATACTGGATTTATCTATTCATTATCAGCCCGGAGTCAGAAATTTGCGCCCGATGTGGCGATAGCTTCGCTCTCTATCATATCGTGAGATGGAAAATACAAGGCGAAAGTTATCCAGGTTGCATCTCTGTCTACCCCTTCTGGAAAAATGGCATGAGTTTATACATGTATGTAAATACATTATAAATCAATTAAAAACAAACTTTAAATTCAATTCAAAACCCGTACAAATCGGACCTATACCGAAAGTAATCACCGAAAGCCTTTGAGCCATTAAAACACCGAACTTGTGGACACGCCGTTTGGGTAAACAGGAAACGTTCACGCAACGTATATCGGGCGGCAGGAAATTCCCATTGAATACGCACGTATGTGCCCAAACGCCGGAACATACGCCAACACGAGGATATTAACGGAGATAAGGGCGAAACAACTGATTGCCAGGGAAACGGTACGGATGCACGCGTTACTGCCACCGGGCGGTGCTAAAATATCACACGTGGTTATGTTATGTGTTGCAAAAAATGTTTTAGTGAATAAGGTTTTTTGTCCAAATTTGTCGTTTTCTCTTATCCGTCCTATGGTTGGTTGTCTGTGAGAGATCGCCTCGAGTAATAGGAAAGCCTTTTTGCGTCTAATTTAATCTATTGTGTTCTCTATGTCACAGGTGTACAATAAAGCTTTAATATATAAATAAATGTCATCAGGTAAACGACGTTATGCATATGAGGGGATGGCGTTGTTTTTTTTTTAAGCTAGTTGTTAGATCTATATTGGATATCGGAAGTAATATAGTATAAGAGATTTCTTGTTCCCTAACAAGTTGAGCTAAAGGCACCATTGTTCGTAGGCCATACAAAGTACACAAGTGTCTAGGTTTCATAGAATTTAGTACCGAATAATAGATGATATTTTATTGAGCAAGAGTACATAAAATAGGTTGTTTTTATTGATAGAGAGTAATAACATTATTTGGACAAACAAAAGCAGACAATACAAACATAAAGTAAAAAATAAAGTTGTAAAAATCACTAAAACCAAATAAAAATACTAGACTGTATTTCTTATAGGAGTAAAAGAATAAACATTTCAAACGACATCAAGATGTCAAGACCCTTTTATTGAGAGAGAGAAATTAATATAAAATATGTGTATTACTTGTATTTGCGCGCGTGCCCTCAAAGTTGACAGACTTGATAAAATGCCCTTAAATTACTGTATTCTATTTCTCACCGGTTGCTCTTTTGAGGACTGTTAAAGATGTAGGAGGTCTCTGGAATTCGAGCCTGATACAGATTGTAGAGTTTGCTAAAAGTAGACCACAAGTAGTATATGTTCAACAGTAAACGCAATGACTAACTTGCTTTTAAAGTCCTAAAAATACAGACGAGAAAAGGAACTGCATAAAACAGACGAGCTTAATGCTTCTATTAATAAAACAGTATAATCAATCCACCGAGAAATTCCTCACAACGTCAAAATCATTTCACAGACGAGCGAATCAAATTTTAATGAAACTCCGGGCTTCGACTGAGCAGACTTATTAATAGTCCACGCCGTCAATATAGCATTCAAAGGAACTCCGCCGAATAGAATTTGACAATTCTCAAAATGTACACCGACGTGATAATTCCCTTCATTATCCAGTGTCAGTTTATTAAAAGCGAAATCTGTTCGAAATAAAAAAAGGTGAAAGAAATACGGGGAAATTCGTATTTTGGCCTTAAATCATGGCGAGACAAGGTTAATGGGGTTGAAACGCCGCAACCCCGGGGCGGTCACGTAGCTTAGACGAAATTTAATAAATTCCAAGACTATTACGACTCTTTGCCAGCCGGTATGAAACTCTTGTTTACTTTTAATATTAGCGCTTCGAATGACTCTATCTATACTAATATATAAAGCTGAACAATTTGTTTGTTTGACCGCGATAATCTTAAGAATTACTGTTTCGAACTGATAATTTCTTTTGGTGTTGGATTACTCTTTTATCGAGGAGGCTATAGGCTACATAACATCATGCTTTGACCAATAGGAGCCAAGCATTAATGAAAATTCTTGCAAACGGTTTTCCTATCAAAAAGTATCTGTACCCAGGCGGAACCAGGCCAGGCCTCTAGTTGGCGTAGATTCTAAAGGCTTTTGATTTTGTAAGCTGATTTGGTGAATAGTTTTATCGGTGTAGAATTTTTGTTATTGAAATTTCGGACCACACATGCAAAGCCGATTTAGTTTTATGGATTGTAGATTCGTAAGTACTAGCAGCTCGGTTTTGGCTTCACTCGGGTTTATGCATCGCTGCATATCTAGAAAAGTGGATATTTAATCCGCCAAAAGATTATAGTTGGCCATATGAATTTCATAAATCTGTTGTACCCATGCAAAAACTTGTAGTTCGATCTTACTATATCGGCGCGGTGTAAATCGCTTGAACTATGCACGAAGGCATAACTTAATAACAAACAAACATTAATTATTGTATTAAAAATAATATGTAATTATGAATTTTAACTTCAATATATTATTAAGAATAGCAACTGATTGTCTTTCGAAGTGTTGTAATAAATGTGACTTTTATGAAAGTAGGTACTATGGGCTCTCTATGGCTAAATGAAAAAATCGATAACATGTAATGAACAAACAAATCAGTCAGGATTTACGTTTAATTCTCAATCCATAGCCGTTGAAATTGTTACCTTCACATTACAAAAGCTAATTCCCCCTTACTACAACTATATTTCAAACAATAGTCATGCAGCTCCATGTCAATACTGAACCCGATCGGTCCAACCTACAATAATATAATAGAATTCAATCCAGCGAAACAGCGGGACAAATAGACGACACGGACGTTTGTGTACTGCCTACGGGGTCGCAATTTTGGTAGCATTGTTAATGCGTTGCTGGTATAAAGTTATTTGACTCGGCTTGGGAATGTGTTTGCATGGCACGCTCCGGGTCGACGGGTCTAGAGTAGACGTTCTCTTATGATTCACTAACTGCGGTGAGATGTTGTGTTGCGTCGTTTGTTTGTACTGCCACTGCAAGTCTCTGTGATGTGTGCAACTATTCAACTTCGGCTTGTGGCGTATCTTTCTGAATTAAGACTGGGATTTTTTTTCTTCACGTAATATAATCAAGTTTCAACCTTGTTTAATGCAAATGCACTCATTGATTTCATTAAGCTTCTAACGATTTTCTCTTTCTTTTGTCTAGCGATTTCAGTATTTTTAGGAAAAAAAATTAAATGTAAAATGTCGACGTTTAAAACTTCTTGGGCATGGAAAGCATTGAGATTTGTGCAACTATATCCAGTAGCTTTTAAATTAAAAGTAAGCATTGAGGTATCTCAAAAATGAGGATCACCAATAGAACTACGCAGTGGCCTGCCTCTCGTTGTTCATTCTTAAAACATGATATTACCGACTTTTTTTCTTGGCATCGGTCCCATCGGCTGCAGGGTCCACCTTCTTATTTAACATTTACTATTGGAACGTGTATTTTTACAGGAAATGTATCATGATGTTGTTATTGAGTATTCTCGGGGATTTCATAATTTACGCTTTTGAAATCCTCGCGATGATAAAGAATGTTTTTATAGACTTGTCTGATAAAGTAAACACAATTCACCTGATTGCAAGTGAAGATCGTAAGATATATATCGCAAAGGGATTTTTGTATTCATCAATAGCTCAGAGTCTGAAATATGTGTCCAATGTGGTGATGGGCTCGCCCCCTATGTGACCTGGTAGTACCTCTGCCTAGCCCTTCTGGGAAAAGGTGTGTATGTGTGGATTATGACCGATGAATCCGAAATTTTCTCGAGTGGGTACCACATAGCAGTACACTTTATCCACACACAAGGTTGACAGGTCAGACAGGTGACCTCAGGAAGCGAGATCCAACAGGTCGCTATGGAAATCCTTGAGAAATATCTATGCTTAATTCTTGGACTCCCCGTGGTTGCAGATGATGAAGTCACAAAGATTGCAAATCTCTTAAGCCGCTCATAAAAATCGGCATAGCTTAACGCAAACCCCCATGATCTTAACACTATAACTTAAACTCAGATACATTGAACCAAAAACCCAAATCCTTGATAAAAGCGAGGTGATGAACACTAACACCAAAGCCTACATTCTGAATAGTGTGATTATAAGAAACGTCGATATGGTTACACAAAGCAGGGCGTATCACGGAGCTCTCCATTACCCGCGGTAATCGGGGGCCCTTTATTTCTGCGCCGGTTAATGGAACCGTGCGCCACGACGTCGAAAAATGGCTGCGCTCTTAAATCGGTAAGCGAGCTGCAAACGCTCTCTTGTTTCTGATTCGTATTTTTTATTGCAACAAATTCCAAAAACTGATGTTTGATTTTTAGCAAGATAGATTTATATAGAGTGCTGGATGGTATAAAATTTGCTCTTGTAGGTCGACTTTGGTCCTATTATTTTTAATAAAAAAGTTTAGCCGAGTTAGCGCTGCGTAGGAAGAACGTAAGGTAAACAAAATTACTATACCTGATGGCGAGTCGATACAATTTTGCCGGCATCTCGAAACTAGTCATAAAAGGTTAAAACCGGATCGCGACACCGTTTATGACTGATTTATGTCTACAATCGACACCATCGGGTATATTAGTCGGTATTCAAGCACATTGTCTGTTGCCTCTTGTCTTTTTCAATGAGCAGTACTATCCTGGTCTTGCCAACACCTTGGCAATGTAACCGTAATGAACTACAATAAGACGTAGAATAACTTCAAATCGCAGTCTCAACATCCAAAATAAACCTAGAAAAGATTTTTCTGATGCTATCAATATAATCTTTAGTTGAGCTGTTAATAAATAAATACATTGAACCGAAACTTCATAAAGGTCGGAACATCAAAAATGAAATTAGATGCCGAAGTATTTAACATTTGCAGCTGCTGGAGACAACGTAACGCCCTTGCTCTCTGAATGGCGTTATTAAAATGTTCATTGAATTGTTACAATAATCGTTTTTGATAGGCGCTAATGGTTGATTTTTTCTGCGGGTTCGTGAGAAGTAGACCAAAGGTTGCTGTGATTAAGTGTTTAATTCCACAAGCCTTTGTTCGAATTGGAAATGTCATATTACTATTCTTTTGAACGCTTTTGTGATGCAATTAGCTATGAGGTTGGAGGTAGTTTTGAAACTAGGTAGAGCGGGTTCCACGCCTATATAGTACATAGAAATTTATTTTAGGTGATTATGAATGTTGTTTCCAATTCTGAGTTAGGGTCCACATAGACCATTATATATTCTGATACTCATAAATCAAAACACATAAAACTGTAACTTAGAAAAGATATTAACAAAAATAACGAACAACAAAATATTTGATGACATATCTGGACAGTCAATAAACCTTACCATTTTCGTTTTTGCTCCCTAACCCAATTCATCAATTTTCAAAGACGTCAAAACATATCAACTAGTGAGTTGCTTCCGCGCTTGCCTCCCTGACTAGAAAATAATAATAACAATTTTACATCGTGAAAAATCGTACCCGGCAGGCCAATTCGCAGAAATTGTCAGTCCTCATAGGCATCACACTTTTTGTTCCTCGCGGTAGCAATGTCAAAGCGTATGTTAAAAATAGAGAAGACAATTCAATTTACCTTTGCGAGTATGTAGGAGTCACAGTTCGGCAACACGTGTGTGCTTTCTCACGATGTTTTACGTTTTGCTCAACGCTACACATGTAAATTAAGCTGATGACTTTGTGCACAATATGCTACTAAATTGTCAGTAAGGATCCTTACAGATGGTTTTGCAATGGATGGACGATTTTCTGATATGTTTCTTTTCAAACCAAGACAATAAATTGACTAAGCTGATAATAAATGGTGTTTAAATACAGATGGTTTTTAGAATCACGGATGTACTTGTTGATGAATTTTAAATTGCATGATTACCCTCACTTTTCTTTACAGCATTCTTTGGTTACAAAAAACTACCTATTTACATTAAAAAAACACATTCTCTAAACTAAGAAAGTACACGACCCATTTAATATCCACATGATAATCCAAATCGCCACCAACATTTACCAACTTGGTACCATTCAATGGACTGAATTGTACCAAGTCAATAAAGGAATTGGGTTCTAATCGCTGTACCGCATTACCTTACACAAGGTGGACACATATTGACGTTTTACTGCTGTAATCTGTTACCTTGAATGTGTGCTCCGGGCATTGATTGCAAAGCTAGTAAGGTCAGAAACTACAATACTATACTAGATAGAAATTCGGGTACCGAAATTCGATCGTCATACGTGTGGATGATATGTAAGCGAAAAGAAAATTTTGAAGGGTTGGTCTTTAATCAATAGCTACTAATTAGCTGAGCAGCCCTAAAATAAAGCATATCTGATTTTTAAGACACATTTATATATCAATTCTCATATCTAATGCAATTATTAAAAGTGCGTGGTGGCCTGTTGGTAAACGGACCAGACGCGGCTGCCTACATGTTCACGGTGGTCGCGAGTTCAAATCCCAGAGCACACCTCTGATTTTTCGGAGTTATGTGTGTATTGATAGTCAATCGCCACGCACTTTAACGGTGAAGGAAAACATCGTGAGGCGACCTGCACACCGTAGCGATTTTAAAGAATTTCTACGGTATGTAAGTCCGCCAACCCGCACTAGGCCAGCGTGAAGAACTATATGGCCTAACCACTCTCAATCGATTCTCTCGATTGTAGAGTAGGCCCGTGCCCAGCAATGGGACGTATATAGGCTGATACAGATTGCAATTCCTAATAACAATATTCATGAATTTTAAACTCTCGGAACGATATCAAAAAAGTCATTTTCAATTTAAAACATTCAAATCGCCACCATTTTGAAATTCCTCCGACCATTTTGAATTTCGAACACCTGCTATTTTAGAATTACAAATAAAGTGCAAATGCATTGCCGTCTATCGTACGAGCCGCATATTCCCCCAAGATTGATGCCGGGGTCCCATTCGACCGCGGTTCGGGGCGGTGCTGATAAATGATTCACTCTCCATTCGTTCATTCAGCAGGTTAATTACGACCGCCGTAACGTGAAACTTAACGGTTGATTTAGTTCGTGAGTAGGGTCGATTCGACCGAAGCGGGCATTTTATTTTTTTGTATGGTAAATTTTAATGGGTTAACCCGCGAATTGTGGGCTAGCGTACGAGCTTCGATGTGATATATCTTTGTCATAATTTTCGATATGCGCGATGTATTTTTTTTGTTTATAGCTGAATTGGTTAAGTGTATTTTAAAGATCATATTCAGGAGTGAAATGTGTAATGTGTATCAAACCTAAGATAGATTTTGTAGCAAAATATAGAGTTCTTCAGTATATTTTTTATTAGTTGTCATTACAATTATACTATTTTTTAATCTACGTCAAGATATATTTTGAGAAGTTTTGACTATTACTCCCTATCACTTGTTGGGATAGGTTCAGGGCTCTGTGGATGATAGTAGTGGTTTTATATATGGTTGAGTCACGCTGTTGTCAGTTGTGGCTTAGCATGAATGGGTAGGCTCGTCCGAGTGGTAAAACTGTTTCGTTTCGTTGGGTGAGTGAGATTGCCAGGTACCCAATTCCCCATTTCCTCTTCCCATCCTTTTTCCTTCTTGCTCCTGTCCTGATTTTAAGCACCAGCAACACATCTATGAACCAAGCGTTGTGCATGCTCATGGGCAGCAGTGATCACTCACTGTTTGCCGAACCTGCATAGGTTCGGCAAATAAAAAAACCTCTACGTATTCCTTCGTACTATCGTACTTCGTACTTCCTAACTTTGAGCTTTATTATGCAACTCAAATACTTCTTAATATCTTTGTAATTTATACTAAAAATATCATTGTATAATCTTAATTGAGCAGTAGGCGCTGTTGTTGATAGAGCATTGTTTGGTGTCATTTAGTTGAAATAGTAGTTAAGCGAGTGGATTTTACGCTCGGTTTAAAAATCCAATAAAGAGCATAAACGGTTTTATTGCATTTTTTTGAATCGTGAGCTCGGTTCTGGACTATTAAGCTTGGCTGAGTATGGCAGTTATATTTTTACGTATTGTGGTGCCGTATTTGTGTACTGTAACTGATTTGATTTGGGCAACTTGGTAGTAAATGATACCTTAAATATATTTTTTAATTAGATACGGCCTTAAATGTCGGCAACGCATCTCTATGCCCTATGGTGTTGCAGATGTTCATGGGCGACGGTGATCACTTACCATCAGGTCAACCGTATGCTCGTTTGACATCTATAATATAAAAAAATATACATTTATGAACTTAACTGATAAATTTACTTAGAGATACAACAACTTAAACGAAGTGATCTTCTTGACTTACATAGGTGTCAAGCCCTAAACTCAGCCGTAGAAATGGTATTATAAAATTTTATTTTTATTTTAAAAAATAAGCCTCAGTGAATGATTGAAACCCAGGCCTCATTTCACTATGCAACGAAAGCTGTCAAAAGCATTTTACGATACGTAATTATGAAAATACAATAAATTGAACGATTTCATGAATATACCGCCCAACTTTGAAATAAAATTCAGTAATTATGCTGAATTATGCGAAATAAATGTACTTTAATATATTTTAACTTAACCGCTATTAAAACTTAATCCAAACAATAACTACATAAATACGTCCGGTGGGCTGTGGTGCAATTTATAAGAGATTTACTTTTTTATAATTAACAAATTAAAGCGGGTTAAAGAGAGTTTGCACCACAAGCTAGGCGGCGATTTAAATGTGGTCCATAGACAAAGCCAATGAGCAGTATCAACCGACTAACATTAAACAGGCTTGTAGACTGCGAGGGAGAAGCTCTACGAAACCAATAAAAAAAATAAAAATTAGAGCTGATTTTTCATTCATTAATAAGATCTCAAAGTTTGCATCATTATTCGTTGCATAGATATTATCCTATTTAAACCTGTTATTAATGGCATTTTGGTATTTCATAGAGCGGACAACGCTAACAAAATCTGCGTGCACTGCACATGTACCAAACGGGACCGCGGGAACCCAGTAGAGCGAGAGAGAAGATATTATAACCCAACATTCAGAGAGACAGGAATAGACATAGCGGTACCGGTGCAGTATCCTTTACACACATATTGTGCCCCGTGTCTTTTGTAGTATATCCCATTGTTTACTAGTACGTTATTACTTTTGCTCATGTAGGTAAAATTAAAAATATTGTCAATTAAAGACGGTGGCCCTTGATTATAGAGAAAGCCCGTGCTCTGTAGTGGGACGTAAATGGGCTTACACAATGCAATACAAAGACGGTGACCGTCAGATCAAACGCTTCATCCTTCGCTTCTGTGCTATAAAAAATATGTAGTATTGAAAAAGGTAAACGAGGAATATAATAACAACATGCTATGAAACAAAAATATATTACAATCATTTAAAAAATGGTACAATTGCAAGTAACATTAAATAAAAACACATTTATTACGATAAGTTAAATTTAGTGCCCAATGCGAAAAGAAACGATACCGTATTTTCATATTAAGAGCATCCAATTATTTTTGCCATTTTTTAGTCAAAAAGAAGTGTTATAATAGCGACGATATTTAGACATGGTAGGCAATTTCATAACGCCGTGCAGAGCCCGGATAGCTCAGTCGGTAGAGCATTGGACTTTTAATCCAAGGGTCCAGGGTTCAAGTCCCTGTCCGGGCGGGGCCCACTTTTTGATATTTTTGGAAGATTACAGTAAAATACAGTAATACAGTCACATAAAATAAATAAAATGGCACCGTTACTGAACAAAAATTGATGTTTTGTTTTTGTTGGACCGTATTTATTTATGTATGACCAAACAAGTACCATTGATATCTAGTTCAGGTTATCAGAATAAATGCTATACAGATTAATGTAACTAATTTCCGACTTATATTACATAAAGTCTTATTGACTTAGGAGAAGCTTCGCGTTGTGCAAATCCAAGTTAAAATCCAAGAATGCATCATTTCCCGAAGTTTTGAGCGCGTTATGCATAGCATAGGCAGTGGAGGCCAAGCTACAAAATCTTTAAGCTGTAGCACAATAAAGATACGCTATATCTTTCAATTTGCACCACTAGTTGTTGTTCAGAAAGGCAATGTTTTATACGCTGCCCGCTCGCGGCAGAAAGGTTCTTATCTAATTTAAAAAGAAAACTTATTTCACTACTTCGCCCCTCAACTCTTCATAAGTTCTTTTCTAGGGGAAACAAAAGAGCGGCTAAAGGGATTGCCCGTGCGCCCATTTACTTACAAATGTATTGTTAAATGTTTCAGCGATTTGTAAAATTGCACGTTTAACTTTAACCCATTCAGACTGTCTTGTTTTTTGTTTGTAATTCTTTTGTGAGATTTAAAGTCGTCTGGAATATAGCTAATTTTATGAGGTCATTGGTAAGACGTTCTATTTCATGTTATGAAAAGGCAAAAAAGTTTTTTAAGCACACTAATGTGACTTTGTAAAAGATAAGGGACACTAAGCCCTTCGTATAGCTGTAACAACAGCTGAGAATAATTTCTATTTGCCTTATTTCTGTCCCTTTTACCCCATAATAACAGCTACACAAACTATAACTGAGCTAGAAACCTATAATAAGAGTGGAATTATTTCAATACTCGCCGTGCACTTCACGTGTTAGTTCTCACCCACAAATTCTTAGAAGTCTAAACACAAATTTTCATATTTCTAGCTTTAAAATGGATTTCCATGCAAACTTTCCTATTTACCAGCTATAGATTTTTAAAATATTTCCTTAGAGCTCACCTATCATTGGGATCTTCTCTGTAAATTTTAATGGTAATATACCTACTGACTTAGGTATGTCAATCAATTGACTTTTATTTATTTTATAAAGAGTCAAGTCACATCTCTCCACCAATGTTTATCTCTGCGAAATGTTACTACGTAACTTTAACAGAACAAGCATAATAGCACTGTACTGCAGAGGCCTTTAGTTCCACCCTATGGGTTGACAATGGCTTGTAAAACACAGCCGCAGCTTCCCCGACCTGTCGTAAAAGACAACTAATAGGGGTCATCGAGGCCGAGTGTCGGTAGCACGTACTGCGTGGTTCAAGATCAACCTGAGCTGAAAACAACAGCTTATGGAAAAATAAAGGGACAGTTTTTTTTCGAATATAGTTTTGATCTAAATCTAATGAAAATATCACGTTATTGTTTATTCAATACTAAAAAATAATTTCATAATATATAAGCCAGCTACGGGTAAATGATCTGAACAGTAAACATCTATGAATAAAATTTTGAAACCACATTCTTTTTAGACTACATATGTATAAAGATGTTAAAGAAATTAAAGCCTTAATTAAAAACAGTTGAATTACTATCCATATAAAACTTTTATAATTTTCTATAATATTTCTAGTTATAGATACCTCGTCAGTGAAGCTGGTTTATTCGAAAACAATATTCAGCGTAGCTCTAACCGATCAAAAATTAATAGTCCTTCACGGTCCGATCAAAACTCAGTCAAATCTAAATGAAAACATTCCATGTAAAAATAACAAAACAAGAAACTATCGGCGATCGTTCAAAAACGATTTTGAACATAATACGCCGTAAAAATATACGAATGATATTAAATAAACAACTATTGTGCAAACATTATGAAATCTGAATGTTTGAATTCACATGAATCGCAAACATGAGAATATTAAATACGTGAATTGTGCAAACAGAATTTTTACATCCTAATATTTGGAATGTATAAAACCCTGTTAATTTTATACTATTTTAGTCGGAAAATTGAGTAAATATTTTTATTTGATGATTGGGTTTGAATGATAGTCTCATTAATCTGGGGAGCCCAATCGGGCTAATGTAGAGTCCAATTTATATATTTATTTATTAATAAACACTTTATTGGACACACAAAAGAGGAATAAATAAAATTTCAAATAGAATACATAAAAAGTAAAATTGGCGGTCTTATCGCTCATAGGCAATGTCTTAGAGACAATTTGTATTAATCGATTTCTAAATTTTCATTTTAATTGCCTGAGTTTGGATCTTGTGTGACAAGTACCGTCGCATATTATATTTTGTATGGAAATAAACTACACAAACTTTGAATTGCACTGGTATCATTTTTTTTTATCAGCCCATATACGTCCCACTGCTGGGCACAGGCCTACTCTACAACCGAGAATATCGATAGAGAGTGGTTAGGCCATATAGTCCACCACGCTGGCCTAGTGCGGGTTGGCGGACTTACATACCGTAGAAATTCTTTAAAATCGCTACGGTATGCAGGTTTCCTCATGATGTTTTCCTTCACCGTTAAAGTGCGTGGTGATTGACTATCAATACACACTGGTGTCATTGGTGCCCGAAGACTGTAAGATATGTTGAACATTTTCAAAGATCTCTAACGAGTAGTATGTAGGGCAGATAGCAATATTTGTAGAAGGGAATTGATTTTACGCTATTTACTGTACGTCCTTGCGGTGGACTAACGGAATATCAAGTTACATGAGGATGGTGGTACTTCTGAGAAATAAAGGATCGATTGTAAGTAAAAGAAACAATTTTGTTATGGATATTAAGTTGCTCTGGAAAAACAGCTGTTGATTTAAGTGTAGGAAACAATATTAAGGATTTTGAATTATTCTGGAAAGTCACCTAATAATAAATGCAGGCAAATTGAATAGAAAGAGCAGACCGGGCTCTGTGGCGTACCTTGGGAGAGGCCTATGTCCAGCAGTGCACTGCAACGGGCTGATGATGTTGAAATGAAATGGATTCATCCAGTCCACAAAATAATGTGTCAAAAATACGATGGCTGAATCCGAAACATTCTTGCATTACTTTGGCAGAATGTTTACCATTTGGACTACATTGCTTTTACCATCAGGTGCTTTATGGATTTTATGGTAACTTTATTTAATGGTAATTTTATTTTATATTTTATTTTTATGGTTTATTTTTATTTTATGGTTTTATTTTGTCCAAGTAAATGATGATACGTGTGCACATTCCGCTGTTCCAAAACCCCAAAAATATGATCATCATCACTGACTCGTTGGCGTAGTTTGAAACCCGGGTCGGGCAAAGTAATTTTTTTTTATTGCAATGAATGGCGAGACGAAAATGCTCTTCCGCTCGCCCTTTCGTGGGACGGACAACACACAAACAACGGGCGAAACGTGGGTGTCCTAGTTGCTACCAAGAGAACGTCTGCCTACCCCGTCTGGGAACAGGCGTGAGTTTATGTATGGACTACGTATCATCATCTTCATCAGCTGCTTACAGTTGTCCACTGCTGGGTATACGCATCCTTCAAAATGGCGCCATTTCACTCTGTATTCGATTTGTCCAAAAAACATGATCAAAGGAATCCAACCGACAGCATTAGTAGTTAATACAATTGATTGCCGCCATTAATATTGTATGAAGACAAATCAATACGATGAACAATTCAGCGAACGTAGCGGCGCGTTGTAGCTAAAGACATTAAACTTGCATTTGTTTGTGGCTGTATAGACGTCAGGGCGGGAAACTTGCGCTGCTCTTGTGCTAAGGACATACGAGGATCTATTACAGGCGGGTGCGCTGAGTTTTTTTTTTTAGTTTTTGTGTTTCATCTTTATTCAAAATAAAGTGCGATATGTACATGGGTGTTTATTCAAGAATATCTTGAGAACGACTGATGGACATTATAAAAGTTTGTTTTTAAAATAGACAAGCAGAGGTGTTAAGCGGTAAATAAAAGAGGACCTACGTGCTATGTTTGAGTATGTATGTTCGTTCGCTTTGGCATAGAACTACAAATCGTACTATAATATTGTTGTCTTCTTTATAATTGATTGACTTACTGTTGCACAATACTGTTGTACAATGTTGCACGTCAACAGCGTGTTTAAGTCCAACCTGTACAGAACCGCTTAGCTCCTCCTAATTTTTCACCGTATGTTTCCAAGAAACGCAATGGGGCTGAAGTTTTGTTAGTGTCATCCAGAGAGAAATTTAGAAATTTAGTGTCGCGCTCCGACGCCGTGGGCTGTATTCTTATAAAGTAATATTACCACTCGGATATCTGTCGCATTGTTTATATTTTAGATATATTGTATTTTCAAATTATCTCCCGAGTGCCGTTGTTTGGAGTGCTGCGACTGCAATGTGTTTTGCATCTTTTTATACTATTTTTATGAAACATTGGCCGATGCTTGCGGTTGCTGTAAGGGGGTTACGACTAGGTAGTAATATGGAATAGTGGAATTAAATATGCTAAGTTGAAATCCGACAACTTATCTGTTGCGCTAATTATATTGAAATTGTCATCATATACAAAGAAATATGCCGAGTCCTCATTAGATTTTGGAAAATTATTTATAACAAGGAAGTTACTTAGCGGAACCACGTCACCGCCGCTTGTGAACAGCTCAAGAACCGGTGGTCTTGGCGACGGAGATTTCACTGTAAACCTATTTTCATAATTTTATATTTGATGGAAGTGCAAGCATACTGCTTTGAAATATCGACTAGTGACAGTTGATCTCCAGAATGACGACGATTAAAATAACCATTTAATAAAATAATCCATACCAAAAGTTACATTAAGTAGTGACCGTAAATCTAACATAAGTAGGTCACAATTACTTTCATGTTTATTTCTATTTTGGATACAATTACCTCAAGGCCGTACTTGTTAGCTTAAAAAGCTTCGATCGTAGATTAAGTAGCTTTCGGTACGTGTAACGTGATTTGTAAGCTTTTCACCTTTTTATTTATTCTACATTAACCTACTTGTATAGGAATGGTGTTAGTAAAATATTTATCATTTCCACTTGACTTTTCTGTACACCTTAAAAGGGAAACGAATTACTATCAATTTTAGTGTTGTTTATAACAATTATAGAATAGCGTAGAAATGCAGGTATAGCCCACCCCAATTAAATTTATATTCTATTGCTGTTAACTTTTGGAGATAAGAGGGAGGAGGACACGAAATAATGATACTATAACATACGTAAACTCACTCCTTTTTCCCAAAAGGGGTAGGCAGAAGTGTAACCAGGAACGTTTCGCCTTGTATTTTCCGTCCCACAATGTGATAGGAGGCGAGAGCCTATCGCCTTATCGGCCACAAATTCCTGACTCCGGGCTGATAGTGAATTGAAAAATCCAATATCACTTTCCCCGACCCGGTATTCGAACCCGAGACCTCAGCTTTTCAATCATATCGTAGTACAACTGCGCCACCGAGGCAGTACTATTAGGTTTTCTAAAATTATATTTATAGTATTGTATTGTATCAGCCCATATACGACCCACTGCAGGGCACGGGCCTCCTCTACAATCGAGAGTACGATTGAGAGTGGTTAGGCCATATAGTCCACCACGCTGGCCTAATGCGGGTTGGCGGACTTTTACATATCATAGAAATTTATACAAATCGCTATGGTATGCAGGTTTCCTCACGATGTTTTCCTTCACCGTTATAGTGCGTGGTGATTGACTATCAATACACACATGACTCCGAAAAGTCAGAGGTGTGCCCTGGGATTTGAACCCGCGACCACCGTGAACATGTAGGCAGCCACGTCTGGTCCGTTTACCAACAGGCCACCACGCACTTTATAGTATACGCGCATATTTATAGTAATGACTTAGTTTTAAAGTTAAAATTAAAAATCAAGGCAAAGATACAAATATTTCTGCAGACATGAATTAAAATAAATACAAACACAAAAACAATCGAAACTGTCCAACAAAAAATCCTAAAAAAATATTTATCACCAAACACAAACTGACCTAAGAAAACATAATCGCTTACAACGCAAACGTAATATTTGCACACACAAACTAAGCATTTATCTTTCCTAATTATTATTTATACAAGATGAAATTTATTTGACAAAATCACGATACTCCAACAAAGGGCCTTATGAAAAATAAACAAAAACACCAAATACACACTCCTTAATATCCCCAGGGAATTGTTGCTTCCACATCATGGCAAACGAAATAAAAATGAATAATATAAAAATAAACAAAAGGAAAAGCAAAGCAGATAAATAGAAGGACTCACATAATGTAGAGTCGTCAGTACATTATATCCTTCCTGCGGGGCCATAGCGAGGTCTGTTTTTCTATCAGATGTGATAAGCCCATTTTCTACTTTCTCTTTTATTTCTTAAGTACGAGAGATTTTGGCTGTATGGCTGTATGTAGATTTTACTATATGGGGGATTATTTTATAAATTAAACAATTTTATGTGTCCAGTGACTCCCTCTCTCTCTCTCTCTTTATTTCTTCAGCCAAGGAAAGTCCACTGCTAAACATAGGCCTCCCCCTAGGATCTCCAGATTGACCTGTTGGAAGCGGTGAATTGTGAATCAAATTGTCTAGTGATTAGTTAAAAAAAATAATTGTCGAAGTACATGTGTTAAATGAAAATTTTTAGAAAATAGATATTTATTTTACAAGTTATTCTAATATTTGTATAGACGGTGTACGCAGATTCCACCATTTATTAATATTTTGCTACAGCTCTATTAATTATATTACCGTTAAAACGTTTTAACATTACAAGAAACAATATTATTATTTCTAAAAACTATTAATTTCTTAAAATTGTACCACTACTAACAATCAATAAACCTGCCACGTCCCGTCAACGTTCGTAAATCATCGAGCATTACCGCGCATGCATGACAGTTCGGAAACGTTAGTCCGCTAATCGATCTAAAGCCTGGGCGTCCGTCTCGAGGGCTTCGGGCCTGTCTTGACGACTGCCTCTTGACAACTAGGACGGGTTAGCATGTCCAACGTCCCGTCTTGAGATCCGTCATTGGTTTTCAATTGATGTATGGTGCTTCGAAGATCAGATCAAAGTCGGATCCGATAAATTCTAGGTATGCAACATATACGTCGATTAAATTTATGATATTTTTATTTTGGTTGTGTACATAATCTGGATGATATTGCATTGGAGTATTTTGGGATATACGATTGTAGGTAAAATTATGATAATCCCTGTTATGCTTATCCTATAAGAGGATGTTTAACTGTTCACAGCGTTCTTGAAGAATAAGACTGAAAAAAACTACAGTAAAAATATGATCACTAAATTATCAACTAGACTCTAGAAAAAAGAGAATGCATCATTTTATTATATTTGCATCACATTACTGTACTAGCCTTTCTTTCCATCACCAAGTTATGTTATTTTAACGAGTCCGAACCAGAAGTATGTCAATAATATTTCTACTTTCATCCGCTTATTCAATGGCCCTGGTCTAAGCAAAGAAAACACAAAGCAACAAACAAGCAGTACATTTCTCCGACGTCAAAAACAACTTTTACAAAATAAATTGTATCATTGTGTTCGGCGAGGCGCTGTGGTGTCTACGTATAAACTGTCACCATGTGCAATAATATTTCCATAATAATGCCGCCCAGATAATTCTGTATATTATTTATTGACACATTCGGGGAGATTGTTCTTCGTCTACAAAGATTCTATTCTGACGTGTTTCACATTGTGTAATTCATTTTTGCATCTCCTGAACTTGCGTGGGGGATTTAGCATGGTTCTTGTTAGTCGTAGAAGAAACCTGTACGTAGAATGGAAAGAATTTAAATAACAAATGCCACTGCATGGCACGGGCCTTCTCTACAATCGAGGGTATGATTAGAGGGGTTAGGCCATATAGTCCACCACGCTGGCCTAGTGCGGGTTGGCGGACTTAACACACCATAGAAAACCTTGCAAATCGCTATGGTATGCAGGTTTCCTTACGATGTTTTCCTTTCGTCGTACAGTGAACTAATTGCAGTCCGAAATTTCTTAATCCGAAAATGTCATACAAACCGAAGTGCCGAACTAAGGAACTGCTGCCACCAGACTGATAAGGAAAGTTATTAAGTATCCCTTTACATCAATTTACTTGACAGTTACTTGTGGTAGGTCTCTCTTATTATGTAAGAGACCGCCTGGGTGGGTACCACCGCAATTTCTATTTCTCCCGCCAAACAGCAGTCTAAATGCACTATTGTGTCTCAGTTTGAAGTACATTGTACTCAGAGCAACTACTGGACGTAATGAAACTTAACATTTTATGTCTCAGGATGGCGACCGCAGTGGAATGCTAAGCATCGCTTTGTTATTCATGGTGCTGTTTGGTTTTTCTACTGTCCATGAGCGGTCGTATCGTTTACCACCAGGCGAATGGCATGCTCTTCTCGCCATTCTTCCCAATAAAAAAAATATGAGACAAACATTGCATACATGCATTGATCAAGAATCATGTAGCACTAAAAAAGGTTATTAACCACAGTCCTTTTCGAAACTTGTTATAGTACTTTTGTTGTAATTAAAAGTAATTTAACATCACAATCAAATTTTCTCACAAAATTATACTTACTTCTAAATACCTTCGCAAAATATTGTACAATGTTATGGCACTTAACACCAACGCTTCTAGAAAACTAATCTCAATTAAACACGAACAAAGCCGCAGGCAAAACGGTGCTATAAACTAATTAGACGCAGGCTCTGTATTATATTACCAGTTTATAAAACCTTTGTTATTTTGCAGTTGGAATACCATAGAACAATAGCCATTGCTAGACAAAAGGGTTGAATTTAATTCAAAGATGTCTTCCGTCAAACGCAATGCTATAGTTTAATTATACACACACGACGTCGCAATTATATCCTGAGATGATATTAAGAGATACAATGCAGACATCTTCAATTATTTTGTAGTGTCTTTCTTGCACCAACATTTCCTACGTCTGTATTATTGTTTACAACCAAATACATTGCTGCTTACACACTAACAAATTTCAACAGGACATTGTTAAAGCAGCAATGTATTCTGTTGTACAAAAACAATCGCGCAAGATTTTAATTAGAAGGTAAAACGTCAAGTTAGCATCTAAGGTTGCGGCTAAGTTAGAATGTCGTCTATGTCGGACAGTGTAAGTTGAAATTAATTTTAATTCAATCCTTGTTAGTTTGTAGATGCAACTGTTCTGAGTCGGCAACACGTTTGTGGGGAATGGAATTTTGTTATGTGAAACTTTGCACTGGTAATGTTATGGTAATGGCTTTGTGCAATACGTGAAGGTGAAAATCCTAAATGTTGAATAGAATAGTGTGTAGTGTAGAGCATAGTTTTGCATTATGATAATGGAAAAACGTCATTTGAAAGTGCGTGGTGGCCTGTTGGAAACGGCCCAGACGCGGCTGCCAACATGTTTACGTTGGTCGCGTGTTCAAATTACAGAAATCACCTCAGACTTTTCAGAGTTATTTGTTTATTGATAGTCAATCATCACGCACTATAACAGCGAAGGAAAACCATAGCGATTTGTAAAAAAACTACGGTATGTAAAGTCCGCCAACCCGCAGTAGGCTAGCGGACTATACGGCCTAACCTTTCTCAATCGTACTCTCGATCGTAGATTAGGCTCAAGCACTGCAGTGGAACGTACATGGGCTAGCACAGAGAGAATGGAAAACCCTAAATAGTGACCCACGCAAGTACATCGCGTTTTGGATTCAGCTTGTATTTGTCCAGCTCTGATCAGCCCGGTATAATTTTGTCACCAGGTGGAGATAACAATCCCTCGCCGGTTTGCAACAGGAACAACGCAATTAGATACTTAGGGATACCAGGTTAAAAAAACATATTTTTTTAGTTTGTACTTATGCAGCGTATGTCTAAATTGTTTTGATTCATTTTAAATATTTCCGGATTGTCGAATGCCCAATGCCCCTTTCCTCTTCTCAGCCTTTTTCCTTCCCACTCCCCTCGCAATTGGGCCGGCATCAAATCCATGATCCAGCGCTGTGGATGTTCTTGGGCGACAGTGATCATTTACCATCAGGTTACCTGTTTGCTCGTTTGCTGGACGTATGCAATAAAAAAAGTATCGCTTCTATAAAGAAAAAAATATTTATAGCAATTATTAAAATATTTAGCTCTGCCATCAACTTTAAAAGAAACCTTTTATAAAATTTACACGCATATCAAAAGGCTCCACACCATAACCCTTCGATTCCCAAACGCGAATACCAATACTCCCAACATTGTAGGTGTTTATTCCAGAGATCTCTTTACATTAGTCGACCTGTTTGCTATAAAAAGAACACTACACCTGTAAAAATACCCTCGTGTGAATGGACCGGTAAACGCGTTCCAACATATGGTCGACAAGTGACAATTAAAACTAGGGGAACGGTAACTTTTGTACAACACGCGATGTAAACAGAGGGTGCTGAGCGGTGCTTATTGGGATACGTTGTTGATTTGCATCGAATGGGGTTTGACGGTTGGTCTAGTGCGTTAATTTCGAGGTTTTGGTGTCCTTTCACTTTGTTGTGTGGAAAGTCCTGGTTTTAATTTTCAGGTTGAGGATTTTTTTTGTATATGCGTTTCGATTTAAAATCTGTATCTGTATCGGTCTATATACGTCCCACTGTAGGACACTCGGAAATCGAAAGTACGATTGAGAGAAGTTAGGCGATATTATTCACCACGCTGGCCTAGTGCGGGTTGGCGGTCTTTATATACCGAAGATAATCTTTAAAATCGCTACGGTATGCTGGTTTCCTCATGATGTTTTCTTTCACCGTTATAGAGCGTGGTGATTGACTATCAATACATACATAACTCTGAAAAGTCAGGGGCGTGCCCTGGGATTTGAACCCGCGACCGCCGTGAACATGTCGGCTGTCGCGTCTGATCCGTCACAAACACGCACATTTAAAATATCACATATGAATTGTTCATGCCTAGAAGATGCAGACAAAGATTAGCCATCTGATATTTATCAAGAAAAATAAACTTGGAGAAATGTTACAGTAGTGGCACCTCCGTTTACCTTGTACAAGCGTGAGCAAACTTTTCCCTTTCACTGAATAATCATTATAATAGTATAAGCATTAGCATTACCTAAATATGATATCCTGATACTGTGCTTAGTTCTCCATCAAGATAAGAGATTCTATTGGAGTTAGGCGTCAACCCATGCTAATATTTTTCCAAATATGGTTCTTGTATTGTCTATTTAAAAGTTAATAAAATGAACTTAAAAAAATCCATAAATATCAATAAAAATTTCAATCAAAATACACCATGCAAAGTTTAACCCATATGTTCAAAAACATCCCGCGAGCATTGACCAAAGTTAGTTAAGTTACCCCTTAATTTAGTCACCCTATCCCCAAAAACATAACTAAAGAGCATTATTTACGACGTCGTTAACATGTAGAAGTAGTTGTAAATTACAATGATTATGATCTCGAACATAACCGGCGGTGTAATAAAATTTTGGCTTATTTAATTAATTGGCTTATGAATTTGTTGCGGTTTCAACGGTACAAGTGTCTGGTGGAATTGGTAACGATTTTATACTGTTTTGTTTATTTTATTTTTTGTACTAACATAAGATACTATCTCTTTCTTTCCCTCTCTCTCTTCAGCCACAGGAAGTCCACTGGTGAACATAAGCTTACCTCATAGATCGCCACATAGACCTGTGCGGTGAACTAGTGAACATAGGCCTTCCCCTTAAATCGCCATATAGACCTGTAGGAAGCGGCCTACATCCAACACATATACTTTTATAATTATCTTTGGCTACAGGAGTTTTACTTCTGAACATAGCATTCCAATATAGTGTTGAAAATTACCTGCATACATCGACTTCATGTAACCTTTGCACACTCATCAGTGAACTATGTTGTTTTGCTAGGACTATGGTTAGTATTTTGGCCTTGACTGTCAGAAATGAGAGGTTTACCCACTCAGAACACTCAAACCCGAAACAAACACTCATAGGTTTAACATTTCTCGGTGCAAGGATCGAACCCACAGCTTTTAATTTTTCAGTCGGCTTCTTAACCAACTTTACCCTGGAGTCTGTAAAACTTATTAAAAGTGGTGTGTTTTATCAAATGGAGTTATGTTATATTTATTTTAACATTTTAAATTCTATTGAAATTCATCAACATGGTTTCATCTATTGCCCCCTGTATAGATAAATTCCTACTTCAACAGTTCAAATTGTTACTCTCCTAACTCCAGCTTCAACTGACAACTTGGGTAAGCATATGAATTGATTATATTATTCTAGACAATTAGATAGCGGTTGAACTTTGAACGACGAACAATCGAACTTTGCTCCAGAATTTAAAGTTATCAATGAACACGATAATCTAAAAGGAGGCGCCGTGAGTTTGATCTTCTCAATATTTGTTTCGAGTTGGCAAATCAAAAAGTTTGTTTTAGTTTCTTACCTAACAGGAGCCACCTATATCAAGGTGGCTTCGGGATTATTAATTATTTTTGTGGGAGCAATATTTTTTGAATCAATTGTATAATTGTTGTCGCGTTTCCGGTTCATCCTCAGAATGTCTTGATGCAATCAGATCATCATGATTATGTCGAGCTACGAAAGATAACTTCACTATCTGGATTGCACTAAATAAACTTAGATACATTGTAGGTACTTTGTTCAATTCATCAAATTATTCCAAAAATTGGTTGACCTATATGATTACCACGATAATAATGAAGCAAATTGCCAATGTATGAAAAATGTTCAAAAACATATTCAAAGAATAAGCACACCGATTCCAAGTAACAGACTGAATGCACTTCTAATAATCCATCCTCACATACGGTACATAAAGGTATTATGTGGGAGCTCTCAAGCGATTGCATTTCAACGTCGCCGACGCGATGCCGGCCATATGTTGGCTCTGCGACTTTTACATTGAATTTTATTTATCCCCTAGGTGCTTCGAATAAATAAATGGCGGCTATTTTTATATGTAGCTGAGGACTTAAAGCGATTGGAAGTCATTTTGAAGTGATAAGGATCAGCTGTTGGTACAGATACGGATGGTGTCAAAGTTTTTCTTTGTCGCGGGAATTTTGTTTACAGAGTATTTTATATTAGGGGCCTAAATAAATGGAGGTAAGGAGACTAGAAAGGAATAAAGGAGTAGTGTCAGCCTAAGGCGTTTCCATTAGGATTGAATTATAGGCATATTAAAAAGTGTGCAATAAAAACACAAGTTACCAAAAAATTTAAAGAAATTGTTTAAATAAAAATTGAAGAAACGCATAGGTATACAAGGATGGTTATAGTTGGATCTTTAGTGTTTTGATCGATCTTTTTCGATGATAAAATCAAACTCATAGTGGTAGAGCCACGCCTTTGTTAGACATGACACAGGATGAATTGACAGGCTCGTCTCACAGGAGATCGACGTGAAGCGAAAGCTTCGCTGACGTGTTTCGTTCGGTGAGTGAGACTGCCGGATGCCCAGTACCCCTTTTCTGTCTTGTGTCCATCTCGTTTTGTTCCCGCTCCCCATTTGATGGGCCGGCTACACGTCTATGATCCAAACGTTGTGGATGTTTATGGGCGGCAGTGATCGCTTACCATTGAGTGACCTGCTTGCTCGTTTGCCGGACCTATGGTATAAAAAAAACGTAAAGTTTTACGGCGCAGGAGAAAATATTATGATCCTTATAGACCAAAGAAGCACATTGTGATGAAAACAATATATAGTTTACAACAACAGAAACGGCACACGTGAGCAATGTTTCATACTCGCCGCAACAACAAAAAACTTTACCCCAAAACAGCAGTACACTTGCCACAATACGCGAGGAGGGTAGTAAAGCTTAAAACAAATTTTAATTCCTTATCCGAGTGCAATTTGAAGGAAAACCAGAGGGAAGTTTTGTGTTACGGCGCCTCGGTCGCCATTCGTCTCTCGCGCCGCCGTCACGTCCCCACTTTTATTGTTCACTGCAAACTTTTCTAGGTATTTCTCTTAGTAAACAATGTGGATGTATGGCAAACAAAAGGCGGCTATTTTATTACTTTTTAACTTTGAGTTTTTGTTGTGACGAAAATGGGGGTCTACCCTGTTACTTCTAAACGGTTGAAAGTGCTGCAAATTGAATGCTTTGAGGTTTTGGGGTGGTTTTTTTGTACAAAATAAACTTATTGTTCATTTTATTGTTACTGTATATTATTTTGAAATTTCACAAGTGGCACAAAGGTACAAAGGTGTGTCCATGCAACCCAGTTACTGCCGTGTATATATTATTTTTTTATTATACATTGTGTAGAATTATAAGACTGGTCCTATATTAAAAAGGGTAATCATGCTTGTAGCACTATGACGTGTGAGCATGTGGCAGTTGTGTATATGGGAGTGCCGCGCAAGTGTGTGTGCCCTATAATGCTTATTAAAAATTAGAATCAAGAAATTATAAATGCAACTCGAAGAGATATTTACCCTTTCAGCATTTTTAATGTTAGTTCTCCAGATGATTTTATAAAAATCTTAATTTTAGTATACATATTTTTGATGTAAAGTAATTCGTTCGTGTCATACGGTTGCACGAAAAATTATTTCATAATTTGCATATAAATGTAACATTAAACTTACAAGCAAAACACACCTTGATACTTTTTCACCTGCAATATCTTACTATAATTTTAACACTTTATTTTTCCACCACAACCTATATACATACATAAACTCACACCTTTTTCCCAGAAGGAGTAGGCAGGTATTCTCGTGGTAGCAACTAGGATACCCACTTTTCGCCACGTTTTGTGTTTCGTCCCACGATGTGCTAGGGGGCGAGCCTAACGCCATATAGGGCACAAATTCCTGACTCCGAGCTGATAATGAATAGAAAAATCCAATATCACTTTGTCCGACCCGAGATTCGAACCCGTGACTTTAGGACAACTATGCCACCAAGGCAGTCCTTCCACCATAATTGACTACAATATACTTGATTGCGTAGTTAATTATGGTGTCCAGTAGTAAGCGCTGTATTATTATTATAAAAGACGATTAGCTATCGTTGATTGAAAGGATTTTTCTTTTTTCATAGTTAACTTGAAATCATCATTATACAGTTGTCTAAGGTCTGTATGTCAGAGATCGATACTCCCGCGTCGATCTCAAAATTCAACTATTCATTAATTACATTATACCAATAATTTATTTCTTGCAATACTATGGAGTAGGTACTATGTTGAATCGTCATAAAATTTTCCTGTTCTTGGGAACGAACTTCGATATCAACAATGCTTCACGTCATTAAGTTAGATTCACCTAGTCGAAACTACACCAGTATTTCAGTAAAAAAATGATAGAGTATTCGAAGTTCAACGACCCAATAGTTTCTCTATCACACACAACTACGAAGTCGGTGTTAAACCGTTGAAACCTACATTTGCATTCATCACGCAAGAAGAAAATAAAAATAACTTGTTAAGTAGGTGGGCGTATGCACCCAGTTTATGAAGGTTCGATGTTTACGATATTGCCGAATAGATTTGTATCCGTTCCAATAGTGTTTCGCCCCTAAAATCAGTTGTGGGTGTTTTAGTGCACTATTCTGAACCAAATGAGCTCCGAGTGAGTACCGGAAAAGTCTCTAATCTAGGATTAGCTGACTATTATTTAATGACACTTCTACCTGAGGCAAATTGTTGATTAAAGTATAATTTTAAGTCTATAAATAAATAAATACACCCAACAATCACATATATAGTCATGACTCCGCACTAAGATCGAGTTTTGTGTCGTGAGTATCAGAAACTACGAGAGGTTTTTCGGTCCCACAAATACCCAGACCCGAAACAAATATCCGTGGATCACACGAACATTTGTCTCCGTGCGAGGATCGATCCCGCGACCTCACGTTACAAAGCCGAAGTCTTACTAACTGCGCTAAAAAGTGACTAAATACAAATTGAAACGCGACTTTTCCTCTATTTCGAAGTGGTTATGAATGTAATCTAGGTATTAAAGAAATTGCTGGATGCAAGCCTTATGAAGTAGGACTCTTTGTAATATTTTGAGGCAGGCCAACATTATCTAATTCCCGATTGATAATAACTGCCATTATTAACTCAGTAGAAAAAATAACCCCTTGCATGCGAGTGCAACCCCTTCCTAAACAGTTACCAAACTTTCAAAATTAGAGTGGTAGAAACAGTTGCGTGTCACTCAACGATAATGAATCGTTATCAGTAATAAGCGCTTTCCATTGGAATTTTCTTTTCGTTTCACAATTAGCTCTGATAGCTTTTTGTGCCGCGTCACGGTTACGTGTTGACGGTTGGGGTTCTTATTGGTGACTGGTCATTCGATATTAGAAAAGTATTATAGTTAAAGTTATTCATGCATAAGTACATAAACATCTCAGATGCACTTAGAAATACTTAGGTAAGGCGTATGCCTTCGTTCCTTCCTTCTGTATGCTCTTGCTATAGCTGAAGAAAGAGATGAAGTAGTGGATGAATGCGATATCTGAGTGGAAACACAGGATGAATTAACGAAAATACCAGTAATTCCGTAAAGTAACCTATAGACCAGGCCGATAAAAGAAACAAATAATGAAAAGTAACTCTAGTCAAGCGTAGTGTAGAACAGCCACCAACTGACAACGTCAACCAGGTGGAGCGACGATATTCGTAAGATGGCTGGTAGCACTTCGAGATAATTGGCTGAAGATCGAACCCAGTGGCGTGCCGTAGGAAAAGCCTATGCCCAAACGTGCTGATGATGAGATGATGAAAAGTCGAGTCCTTCTGGACCTACGAAACCTCAACGAGAACGCTATAACCGAAGTCTATGCTTTACCTAACTGTAGTCAATACTTTATCGAACATGAATCTAATTAGCACAGAGATCTAACATCCTAATATCTAAGCCAATTGCACGCCAAAAATATCAACATTGACAGACAACTTTGAACAATAATGTTTGTAATTTTTTTTTATCTAATAACATGTTTGTTTTTAAAATATGAACGTGGAATAATAGCATGAAATTTAATTTCCAATGTAAATAATATTATATTACTTCCAAATGATGGATGTGAAATGAACGACATAATGTAATATAGCGGTTGATGTTTTAATTACTTTTGTATCTCGAGCGAATTCCGTTGCAGAGACTTTTAATAATCATAGCTGATCAACACTTTTGCCCGCAACTTTCTCATTTTTTCATCCTAGTCTATGGAAAGTTATAATGAAGTTTGTAATTTGATTGAAGTGTTGTTTAGTAATCAAAATGTAAAAATCCGGTTTCATATTTGGTTCTGACATACATAATTCTGCTTTACATTACGGAGTGGTATAACTTTCTTTAAAAGACAGTTACCGATTTTTTTTCATAAATGTTAATTTTGTTATTTATTTTGCAAGAATAATATTCTGATTATATATTATTTTTACTGTTATATTTATATAAAAAGTTCTGCTTCTAAAAGCGCAAAAGACTCAACACATTCCACAATTTGCATCAAGAACACTCCAGCTAAACTATACAACTAAACCAAATAAAGTTTAATTTATTTAATTTTTAAATCCTTTTGGAAATTCAAACGACTTAACTTAGAGCGTGAGTCTTAATTTAAATCGTGCGGTATTTAATGTAAAACACTTTACGCGAGTGCGCCGAGAGCGGGGCTTCTAATTGGTTCAAGGGTTTTCACTGTTAGTTCACTCGCAGGCCGATGTGAGCTCTGGATCAATCATTGTTGCCGTGTTTATTGTTAAAGCTCTCGCTCTTAGTCGTAGCTGTTTTTGTCGTTTTGTATGTGTATATTTCGATTTTTATTTGATTGGTATTTAAAGGTTGTGATGTCAATGCACGAGTCAGAGCTTCAGTATAGAAAAAATATTAAAGGACATTATATTCTTATTCCCTCCCAAGTATTCAGGGCGTTCCCCTCTTAATGAGGAATGGGCTGAGTATTGGTGTGAATATCGGCTATGATCTCGATCCAATGAATCACATCGAGGGCGTAATATCTGCCACATCACGCAGGGTTGGTGTCCCGAACAAGGTGCGTCGGTTTTTCACGCCCGGCCAAGTATACCGCTTGTATAAAGCGCAAGTCCGGCCGGGTATGGAATTCTGTTTGCGCCTCTGGGATGGATCCGCCCAGTCTTTACTCGATACCTTGGATGGTTTGCAGCGGCGGGCCATCCGTATTGTAAATGATGCAGATCTTACGAGCAACTTAGAGTCGCTACAGTTGCGGAGGTATGTTGCCTCTCTAAGCGTGTTCTATCGTCTGTATCACGGTGAATGCTCTGAGGAATTGTTTAGTTTGATCCCCTCCTCTCCTTTTCTCAACAGAACCACGCGTGCTGGCTTGCGAAGCCACAGCTTGATGGTCCAAACCATCTCGGCGCGAACTAGGTTTGCAAATTTTTTTTGTGCCGCACTGTCAAGCTGTGGAATTATTTGCCGTCTCATGTGTTCTTTCCTTCCTATAATCCTGGGTCCTTCCGCCGTAGTGTGACGAAGCATCTTCGCAGACCGGCATAATTGTGTCAAATGGCATGGGACCGCCGTCTGATGCCATTCGATACTCTGTCTGGACGGCATTTGCGCTTATCATCAGGTGCAGTGCAGTCATTATGCCGTGCCAGTATAAAAAAGAGGAAATTGTTATTAGATTTTAATATGTAACACAGTCAAGGCGAATAAAAAAACAGCTCAAATAATAAATTACTATTGACGCCCAAAGACTCAGAAACGTCAATCGTGAATTTGGATCAAAATTTACATCAAGATCCTTTGAAAGAAGGCGCAACATACCGTGCAGTCAACATATTCCATACGTGTACCATCGGTCTACCTAATTAAATAAAAAACTTTGCACAATTTCTGCAGCAACCTCACAATGTAAAGAATAATCCAACTACCCGCACAGACTTTAATGGACGTTAAAAATGCCAGCAAGAATGTTAACGGACGTGGTTTCCCTCGGAGTTTTCTTGCCACGTGATAAATTCGCACTTCGGTTAATTGTTATTTGAATTGATGGTGTTGTATTTTGTACAAATAGAGCATACGGAAAACTGAGAATAGTTGAGGGAATATTATCATTATTTTTTGTATTGTATCAGTCCATATACGACCCACTGCAGGGCACGGGCCTCCTCTACAATCGAGAGTACGATTGAGGGTGGTTAGGCCATATAGTCCACCACGCTGGCCTAGTGCGGGTTGGCGGACTTACACACCGTAGATTTTTTTTTTAAATCGCTACGGTATGCAGGTTTCCTCACGATGTTTTCCTTCACCGTTAAAGTGCGTGGTGATTGACTATCAATACACACATAACTCCGAAAAGTCAGAGGTGTGCCCTGGGATTTGAACCCGCGACCACCGTGAACATGTAGGCAGCCGAGTATTATTTTAGAGATTAGAGATTATCATTATAGATGGGTTTAATGTATAAAGGCCTTATTCATAGACGGTTTTAGAACCTATTTTAGCTATCGAATGTTTTGTCTTCTTCGCTCAAACCTAATTCAAGTGTCATTTGAAAGGTACAAAACACTCGATAACTAAAATGTGTTTTAAAACTGCCTTTTAATACGGCCATAAGTTTTTAAGGCTTATTGGTTAAGTGTGAAGGAAATCATCGTGAGGTATGAGTTTATTGTGAAGGAAATCATCATGAGGTATCTAGGTTAGAGTTTTACAAGAAGTGCTATGGTATTTGAATTTCATCACGCAGTGGGTCACCCTGTTGAAAAATTAAATTCTCGGATTGGTTGTG
Organism: Theretra japonica; assembly: GCA_033459515.1. Lineage (NCBI taxonomy): Eukaryota > Metazoa > Arthropoda > Insecta > Lepidoptera > Sphingidae > Theretra > Theretra japonica. The sequence continues at coordinate 13,370,131 of CM065939.1, read as the reverse complement.
AAAGCCTCACCAGTTGCCTACATTTTTTTATTATCCCAGGATTTTTTGACTCTGGAGTGGGCTTCATAGACTCAATAGTCAAATTATGGTCAACTTCTTCAAATAAAGAATTGGACATTTATTAAAATTTCCGAGAAACCTAAAAATCTTAGTGGTGATTTGAAATTTGGGGTATTACTTGTTAGTTTATTAAAATTATTAACACCTGATACAATCATAAGGTAAAGTAAAAAATGTATAAAAACCATTATTACCCATATAAGAGAAGATTGAAATATCCTTAATATATATTGTTTTTCATAAATAGGTATCAGACAATTAATTACCATCAAAATTCTTACAATCTTCGTTTCAGTAATGCCTCGCGAAATCAAGTGGAAGGAACTAATTAAGCTTAATTGAAAATCATATTGATTAACACTCCAGTTATTAAGCATTGTTCGTTATTATACTGAGTGGGTTGAATGTTTCTGGTTGAGGGCTGAAAATGACGGAAATGATTTTGTAAATAGAGTTTCTGAGTTCTATACAAGAGATTTGGACCTTAATTATACGGCTTTGCAAAACAAATTGTAAGTTAAGTTATTTATGTCATATCATATCTGTGTTGTTTATCTGTTTGTTTATAAATATTTTATACAGATAAGTAGTACGCCCCTTTTTAAATAAAAATGAAACAATATTGTCTAATGATGTCTTATTCATGACTTTCATCATAATTTGTTTAAATAGGATTTCTTTATTTTTAATCTAAAATTCAAGCGCCTTATTCAAAACAGAATAGAGACTGCCTCGGTGGCGTAGTGGTACTACGGTATGATTGCAAAGCTGAGGTCTCGGGTTCGAATCCCGGGTCGGGCAAAGTGATATTGGATTTTTCTATTCATTATTAGCCCGGAGTCAGGAATTTGTGCCCGATATGGCGATAGGCTCGCCCCCTATCACATCGTGGGACGGAATATACAAGGCGAAACGTGGGTGTTCTAGTAGCACCTCTGCCTACCCCTTCTGGGAAAAAGGCGTGTGGTTATGTATGTATTCAAAACAGACGGACATAATCGCGTATCGTATTGAAAATACAAGAGAGTTGGCTTAAACTACAAACAATACCTGATTTTTTCCTGTTTGATTTCAGCAGCAGATGCGCTTTCATAGCTGAATTTTTGGATTCATGAAAGCGCCTTCCAAATAAGCCTAGCAAACAACAATAACAAATGATATTTTCACTGTATACTGTTGCAATGGTCGCGCAAATCTGTTTTCTCGCAATGATTTGTCCCAGTACATACGGAATCTCTGCTGGGCGTCTGCCAAATGTTCAACTTCTGCTACAACCCTTCTGCTATCATTAACTACTTTAACTCCTTCATAATAAGGTTCCTTATTGATTGGTGTACAGTATTCTTAATTTTGTAAGTATGTAGCTTAAATTCCGCTGGGCTCCCAGGCCACTACCAAACGGCGGTTTTGAGTGTCTCTCTTGATCCTTCCATGAAAATAATATTTTATTATTGTCGTAATATCAGCAGTGATGGTGCTGGATGGGTGTTTGTTTTGCTTCGGAAGGGTTTAATGAAGAATTTTCCTCGAGTTCATAACAAACGTAAATATTGGATTGCAATATACAGACAGTAAATAACTTACTTTGTGGAGGATGTAATGGATTTTGCAATATGTCGCAATTTCTTAAGAAAATTACTTCCATCGTGTTTGGAAATATAGCAGTTTCATGAGTCAGGATTACGTTTTATGACGTCTCAACGACTAGCAGCAAATATACCAGAATCCATGGGGTCACTTTTTTAAAATTCTAGTAGGTATATTATGTATTTGGTATTTTAGTCAGGAATATGGTTGGATTAAATATCACTAGATTTCACGCAAGACATCTAGTCAGTTTTATTGCATTACTAACTTTTTTTCTCGGCTTTGCTCGCATAATTTCAGATCTTAACTCCTGAGAAACACTTGCCGAGATTTTAATTATAGTTTCTAATAATATCTTCACCATTTCTTGTATTTACAATATGAATGGAAGGAAGATAATAAGTAAGGTTTTCTAGAACAGATAACAGGTAGCAATAAGGTCGCTAATTGTTACCATGTCTTTTAGTTTTAAGTATTTTAACTGATTATTAGATCCCCGCACCAAGACAAATGCTTGTGTAAACAGATATTTGTTTCGGGTCTGGGTGTTTGTGAGACCGGAAATTCTCTAGTAGTTTCTGATACCCTCGACACAAGACTTGATCATAGTGTGGTGTTTGGACTATGTATGTGACTGTTGGGTGTATTTATTTATTTAATTTTACTGACACTGCGAAGCTCCATGAGCGGCGATGACCGCTTCAGGCATTCTTCATCAGTCATTGTTTTAAATAAACTTTTTTAAATTTAAATAGAAAAACTATCTGAAGCACTTCATATTTTTCATTCCTAATTTATTATGCTAAAATATTTCCATTTGTTGTACGAGTTTTTGTTTTTATTTCGGCAGGTTGCATGCAATATCTGTTGAACCAACAGAATTGATTTTCTGTCCCGCAACTTCGAACAAAAACACAACTTTTTCAAATGAGCCAATTATGGCAATAACAAACAAACAGCAGCAACTCACTTAGCACATCGTAAGGAACAATGTTGCAGAATATTTTGCGCTGTTGTCACGCGATACAAATGCCACTAATGACTTTTGAGCAAATTCCAACGTACGCTGACGTGGAAAAATGAAGCCATTTTCATAAAGGTCGGGCCCGGTACGGACATTTTTGCACGACTGATTCTAGTATTAATATAAAGTTTGGCATCATTTGGCCATGCCGAGTTGCCTCTAAATGTTTGAAAGGGGAACCCATTTCAGTCGAAATGCAGCTTAATTTAAGTTTAGCCGTGCCGTTGAGAGGGAATGACCCGCCCTCATAATTTATTCCTGCGGGATATAATTTGGTTGGATTTAGTAACAAACGTGCCAACTGAAATGTTTAGGATTCATTCAAATTCCTGTCTTAATGCCGTTTTGAATAATACCGTGTGAGTTACCAATCGAATTTGTATTCAATATGTTTGTGCTTAAAGTTTAAATTTCATTTTGCATCCGATACGGGACTTTATTTTGTTGCAAACCGAATCGCATTTTTCACAATTACTTGGACGTTTTCACGTTAATCCATCTTTGTCCCACGTTTGGATTTCATTTGCGGAACAAATCGCACCATTGACTTCCTTTGTTTCAACTCCGAACAGATTTGCGAGTGAAATTATGAAAAATAAATTCACAATGGAAAATAAAAATACAAATGAAAGAGTATAATTTTTATTTACAAAAAAGTATAAAGATTCATTTACTGCTAGTATTGTATTTGATCTATGGTAGCTAATATTTCAAAAAGGGAACTGAATATTCAGTCCTGCTTGATGAACAAAGCTCAGTTGCAACAACTAACTTTGACCACAACTTTGACTTAAATCACGTTAACTTGATGGCTCGGTGGCCGTCATCACCCGGGGCGCTGCCGGCTCTCCGCCCTTCGAAAAAGTAGCGAAGGGTGCGGGATGCGTGGCGGTCCTGGTGGGAGGGGTCTGGGTAGTGGGAGTGTATTTCTCTCCCAACAGGTCCCAGGCGGAATTCGAGAGCTTTCTCGTCCGCCTGGGGGCCCTGGTGCAGCAAGGCAGCCAGCCTCGCCCCGTGCTTGTCGCCGGCGACTTCAACGCCAAATCCTTGGCTTGGGGTTCGCGGGTGACCGACGCGCGTGGCGAGGCCCTGGAGGAATGGGCGATCTCCATCGGGTTGGTCGTCCTGAATCGGGGGTCGGAGAACACGTGCGTGCGGCACAACGGCGGTTCGGTGGTGGACGTAACGTTCGCCACCCCGGGCCTTGCCCGCCGTGTTCGGGACTGGAGGGTCCTGGTAGAGGAGGAGACGCTGTCCGATCATCTTTACATTCGGTACAGCGTCTCTACCTCCCAAGGCTCCACCCAGTCCGGTGGTAGTCCGACTGGCCGATTCATGGGCGGCCGGCGGTGGGCCGCAAAACGCCTCGATGTGGAGGCCGTGAAGGAAGCCGCAATTATTCAGGCGTGGCTTCCCGTACCGGACGGGCCGGTGCGGGTCGAGGAAGAGGCGGAATGGTTCGGGGTGGCAATGTCGCGCATCTGCGACGCGGCCATGCCCCGGGTCACCCGCCTCCCGGTGAAGCGCCAGGTGTACTGGTGGTCGGCCGAGCTCTCGGAGCTGCGCGCGTCCTGCATGGTCGCGCGCCGCCGACTCGCCAGGCACCGTCGTCGTCGGACCCGTGCACCCGGCGACGATGAGCAAGAGCGGCTTCTTCTCGACCTCCACAGAGAGGCAAAGAGAGCGCTGCGGGTGGCCATAGCACGAGCAAAGGCCGCGGCGAACGAAGAGTTCCGGAGAACTCTCGACAGAGATCCATGGGGGCGTCCGTACCGTGTGGCGATGAGGAAACTCCGCCCATGGGCGCCCCCGCTGACGCAGAGTCTCCGGACCGACCTGGTCGAGGACGTCGTCGCGGCCTTGTTCCCGGCCACCGAGGAGTTCACTCCTCCACCGATGGCGCCTCATCCACCGGCGCCATCGTCATCGGTTTCGGTAAGGGATATCCTGGAGGTTTCGCCGCAAGAACTGGAGGCGGCAGTGCTTCGGCTGCGGAGCAAGAACTCGGCCCCGGGGCTCGATGGGGTGCCCGGACGTGTTTGGGTGCTAGCCGTCGAGTCACTGGGTACGAGGCTCCGCGGTCTTTTCTCCGCGTGCCTGGAGCAGGGCATCTTCCCGTCGCGGTGGAAGACGGGCAAGCTTGTCCTGCTTAGGAAGGAGGGGCGACCCGCAGAGTCGCCGTCGGCCTACCGGCCCATCGTGTTGCTCGACGAGGTGTGTAAGCTCTTTGAGCGCATCGTGCACGCGCGCCTCGTCGAGCATTTGGAGGACACGGGCCCGGACTTGGCGGATTGCCAGTTCGGGTTCCGGCGGGGCCGGTCCACGATTCACGCGATTCTGCGGGTCAAGGCACAGGCGGAAGATGCGGTGTCCCGGGGTAAGGTCGTGGTGGCGGTGTCTCTCGACATCGCCAACGCGTTCAACACCATGCCCTGGGCCTGCATCGAAGAAGCACTGCGGTACCACGAGGTGCCGCCCTATCTCCGGCGTCTGGTGCACGCGTACCTGTCTGACAGGTGCGTGGTGTATCCGGGCGCCGACGGGTGGCACCGCAAGGCGGTGTCGTGCGGTGTTCCGCAGGGCTCGGTTCTCGGCCCGCTCCTGTGGAACATCGGCTACGATTGGGTGCTCCGTGGTACCAACCTTCGGGGTGTCGCTGTCGTCTGCTATGCGGACGACACGTTGGTGACAGCGACGGCCAGGACGTTCCAGAGGTCCGCCCTGCTCGCCTCGTTCGGTACCGAACTGGTGGTGGGCAGGATTCGGCGATTGGGTCTCACGGTGGCCCTGAGCAAGACCGAGGCCGTGTGTTTTCACGGCCCTCGGTCCGGGCCACCGCCAGGGGCCCACATCACTGTGGATGGCGTGCGGATTCCCGTCGGCTCGAGGATGAGGTACCTTGGCCTCATTCTCGACAGCCGATGGAATTTCCGCGCCCACTTTGAGGAGTTGTCGCCGAAGCTGGTGAGGGCGGCGGGCGCACTTGGGCGCCTGCTGCCCAACACTGATGGTCCTGGCATCCCTTGCCGAAACCTGTATGCTGGAGTCGTGCGGTCTATGGCCCTGTACGGTTGTCCCGTGTGGGCCAATTCCCTTGGCGATCGCTGCGTCCGCCTGCTGCATCGTCCGCAGCGCATGGTGGCGCAGCGCATCGTCAGGGGCTACCGCACGGTCTCGCATGAGGCGGCCTGCGTGCTGGCGGGCACTCTGCCCTGGCAGTTGGACGCCAAGTCCCTCTCGTCAGTATTTTTCTGGCGGGAGGAGGCGTTCAGACGCGGGCAGAGGCTGGCCCTCCGAGAGGTCGAGGCCATGAAGGCCTCCCTCCGCAGGGCCGCCGTGGAGGAGTGGCGTTCCAGGCTGGAGAACCCGAGTGCGGGCGTGAGGACCGTCGCGGCAGTGCGACCTGTCCTCGAACAGTGGCTGGACAGGCGCCACGGCGCGCCGACATACCGGCTGACGCAGGTGCTCACCGGGCATGGTTGCTTCGGTGCGTACCTGTGTCGCGTAGCCGGAGCGGAGGAGTCCGCCGTGTGCCACCACTGTGGCAACTGCCGTGAGGACACGGCCCAGCACACGCTGGAGGAGTGCCCAGCCTGGGACGAAGAGCGCAGCGCTCTCATTGCGGTCGTAGGGAGAGACCTTTCGTTGCCGGCTGTGGTCGCCACCATGGTCGGCAACCGGAGGTCGTGGCGAGCCGTGCTCTCCTTCTGTGAACGTGTCATGTCGCAGAAGGAGAGCGCGGAGCGGGATCGGGAGCAGACCGATCCCGCTCGCCGCCACAGGAGACGAAGGAGGCGCCGGGACGTCACCTAACCCGGCGCCGGAGAGGCCACGTGGGGCCGCCGTCCCTACCCTGGCGGCCCCCGAGACGTGACGCAACACGCGTCCCATGCCGCGTCGCAATGCGGCAGTGCACATAGAGGCGGTCCCGGCGCAATCCACACACGGTATCCCGGGGCCGTCTCTGAGGGTGCACCGATGGTGGCCAACGCGGGGTTTTTAGTCGGTATTCCGGCGCATGATCTACGGTAGGGACCCGACCCAGCGGTCGCTCTGCAATCTCGCTGGGTCGGAAGGCGCCGGTGAGTCCGACACACCCCCGCCCCTCCGGGGGTGGGATGGTCCGTAAAGGGATTTTCCCCGCGAAAAAAAAAAAAAAAAAAAAAAAAAAAAAAAAAAAAAAAAAAAAAAAAAAAAAAGAGATGCCCAATGTATGGAGATGACATTGTCAAAGTTACTTGATGCAACTTGGGCTAAATAATGCCCTTAAATGCCAATATTTGATAATTCTATTAAAGAATTTAGATTTCTTTTGTTTTTGTGTCCAAGAGGAAAAGCTATTAAGCTCCCCTTTCAGTATCCGAGGCCGAAAGGGATATGTCAGTGTCTCTGGCCTTCCAGCCCGGCACATTGCGGATTATGGTCGGGCTGGGACCCTAACAAAACCTACGCCAGCATACTGACTAAAAACCCTTCGGTGACCTTCACACGCATTTTGAGCGGCACCGGACATCCCAGGGAGAGAAGCGCCCCGATATACTACGTCGTCGTAACCGCTCGACGTAAAATCGTTGCAAGGAATGTAGACTTGCAGTTAAAGAGTTGCAAAGCAATTAAATTAACTGAACTAACTAAACTAATTATCAAAAGTAACAAGCAAAACGTAAACATGTAAGGAAGACACTGAAGAGGAAAAACACGATTTATTCACATATTACAGCGACAAAATGATCTGAAAAAACTAGCGACACCGTCCCGCGCCGAGTGAAATTAAATTATACACACGCTGTATCATATTAGGCTGTCCGTCGGTTCTAATTTAACTGTTTATATTCATGCATGCGAGTGGCTTTGTTTATCTCGGGTGACAAATTTGCGGCTTCAAACTTGGTCCGTGGAGTGTCGACTTTTTTGAACATGTTCAATTAACTCACGCGCGGGTTGAGTGTTGCCCTTCTGTTAGTATTATTCATTTTGTTTGCTAGCAACTAATCATTGTGACTATGTATTATGTGTCATGCTGTATTTACTTTGATATTAAATGTATGTATTAAAATTTCATTGTTTTACTCAAGATTTGTTATTTTTTTTAATTAATTTGTGAGTTGTCTATAGGACGCAAATTGTAGGTGTTTCATGCTCTATTTTATATAAGATTTTTTATGTCATAGTTTACCTATGAATGCCACTATTTGTCCATATCCCGTGGGACTTTGCGGCGTTAACCATGGCTCGTGGAGTGTTGACTTTTTGAATATGTTCAAATAACTCATTCACGGGCTGAGTGTTGCTCTTTTGTATATAGTTGTGTCCATATACAAATGAATTAGTGTTCGTCATTTGTTTGCAAGTTGATTATAATAATATTATATTATTAAGTTATTATTTTCAATTTTCATTTTATATTTATTTTTGCTAACATGTTCTGAGTTACAAGCTCACGTAAGGTTTGAGAGTTGGTAGTTTGTGTATGGTCGGAGTTCATTTGTTTGCGAGCAAATTATCTGCGTAAATTATTGTGTCGTTTTTCTTTGTGGCATAAATTATTGGATTATAGATTCTTTGTAATCAACAGTTGCAGAATATTGTTTCAGGTTTGCTTTTGAGCAATAGAATGAGATTCTTCTTGATGCAATTTGTTGACATTTTTTATCTTTGTTTTATTTGTATGTGCGTTACTGTTTTCTGCAGTTTGTCTATTCGTAAAATCATTCTGATATTACACTGTTTATTATATAATGAAGGTATAATTTAAAATATTTGCTTGTTTATTCACGTTAACAAATTAATGTTTCCAAATGCTAATTCAAGTATTCAAATCAAATAATTAAACAAAGCTAATCGACTGGAACATTTGATAGCTAAACACAATCGCCGCTAAGCAAAACAAATAATCGGTCCCAACATTATTTCAATAATATCATTTACATTTTTGTTAAATTAAAACTCATCAAAATCTAAATGGAAAACGAAAATGATTCAAAGCCGTATTCTGTTTGAAGATTGACTAGTTAACGCTTTGCACTTTGTTAAAACACAATTTCAACTTGAATTAAACAACTTTCTTAAGAATCGGCGGTGGGGGCTAAATCCTTTCATTAAAATTGTTCGACCGCAACATTTTGTAAAATTCGTAAGTCGGATTCGTGAAATAAAACTAATTAAAATGGAACCGAGGCCTCCCCGCGACTCGAATGAGTGGGACTCGTTATTTGTTAAATGTTTAGAAAAGGGATGATGAAAAACGTGCCACGTTTTTTGGGTCAGCGGAAGATGTACCTCGTTCGTATTCAACCAGAAACGTATATGAAGTCATATTTTTATGAATATGAAATGGGACATGTGCAGTAATTATAGTCATTGATGTTGATGAGCATTTTGTCTAAGTTGCGTTCATATTAACTAAGTGCTTTCATTTCTAGAATTTGTATAATTTGTATCATACGGAGATGAAGTATTACGCTCAATTTATTACTTTTAATTTCGAAACATTATGAACCGAATTAGTTTGAACCGAATTAGAATGATTTGACAGTTGAAGTATTTCATAAACAGCAATGTCAGCTTAATTAAACCCTAGAAATTTAAAGTCTATGAGCAGTTATATCTGCTTACCCTGCTTACAAAAACAACAAAATATAAAGAGTTATCGTCACGTCTTGCTTGTTTACTCCTGAAATATATCAAAAGAAAATAATCCACATAAACATGCATGAGGTTGCAATGAAGTCGCCGTCTACAATGTATGCGCGAGCACAATTTGGACTCAATACATATGCATAAGCTGGCAGTATGAATATACGTAACAGATTAAGCGATATTATTTACCCGACAATATTATTAATTTCATCTATTTTTTAATCTAACTTACAACATGTTATATTGACTGTAAAAGGAAAGCATATTGACGTCTAAATGTTGTTGATTGGTATGATAATTAATCTCACTAGAGATCAGCGTGAAATAACAGCTTTTCTGTCGCGTTTTGTATGGTGAGTGAGATTGTCGAATGCTCAATACCTCCTTTTACTTCCCATGCTTTTTCCTTGCATCTCCTCTCCCGATTTGATAGGCCGTCAACACATCTATGACCCAAGCGTTGTGGATGTTCATGGGGGCCAGTGATCATTTACCATCAGATAATCTGTTTGCTTGATTCTACTAAATAAAACAAAAGAAAATATCTTGCCATCATTTATACATTTGATGATTAATACTACAGTTATGTATTAGTGAACTATTAAGCTCCGTTTACACGAAGAGAGTTTCTCGTGTCGAAGATAAGATTATAGTAGGGATATAAAAAAGTTGCATCGTGTAAACATTTGTTAGAACACGGCAATCTATGGCGGTTATGTCATGCGATAATCGCATATTATTCTCACTGGGAGAAACTCTCTCCGCATAAATCGGGCTTCACTCTCTCAATTATACTTGTAATTTAAATCTTACGCTTGCCTTGACTTACTGAAAATAAAACAAATAAGTATAATAATTTTGAATTAAAGACTGAAGACTGCCTCGGTGGCGTAGTGGTACTACGGTATGATTGCAAAGCTGAGGTCTCGGGTTCGAATCCCGGGTCGGGCAAAGTGATATTGGATTTTTCTATTCATTATCAGCCCGGAGTCAGGAATTTGTGCCCGATATGGCGATAGGCTCGCCCCCTATCACATCGTGGGACGGAATATACAAGGCGAAACGTGGGTGTTCTGGTAGCACCTCTGCCTACCCCTTCTGGGAAAAAGGCGTGTGTTTATGTATGTATGTATGTATGTAATTTTGAATTATTCCAAAATTTCCAAACGGTCAAAGTAATGATCAAAAGCAACTCATTTCTAAATAGAAAGTAAATATCTACATCTCGACAGCGCCATCATGAGTTTTTGATTTAAAATAAATGATACAACTCAAACGAAGTCACCGATATGAGGATACTTTTGCTTCAAAACGAGTACTATGATCAACAACTTTGATATGTTTTAGTATGGTTTTAGTACTCTACTGGGAAATGTTTATAATTATAAGTAAATAATAAATACATACAGCAGTCGCATAAATAGTCCTCGCCCCACATTAAAATCAATTAAGTCTTGTATTGTGGGTATCAAAAACTACGAGAGATTTTTCCGTCTCACAAACATCTAGATGTTTGTCCCGAGGCAAATACTTGTGGGTCTCACAAACATTCGTCTCAGTCCGAATCGAACCCGCAGCTTCTCGTGTCACAATCAGCGTCTAATGAACTGCGCCACGATGCTGTCAAAAGCTAATACTTCACTATTTGTACGCTGCCAGTAAACTAATAACTCTACATTCCATTTTAAATGTAATTTATCTAGTAAATGTATCGTAGGCATGGCTGAATTATCTAATTGCAAACCATTCAACAGGCGTTTATCGGTGAAAATTTTAGTATAATCAAATACAAACTAATTAATTGCTACCGGCGGCAGTGATTTAGCGGCTGAGTTCGATTATTGCGTTGTTAGTAATAAATATACATCGATATCCACTCATATTTAATTAGTTACTGGAGTCAGACAAACCTGTATACTGTATAAGTCTTGTTTTAAATGATATCCTGGTTTCTATTTACTGATCAATCAAAAATGTACATATAAGTTGTCTGAGGCTGGAATTGGTGACCTCCATGACGTTGTGGTTCCTCCATGTCATATCTTGGGGCAGAAATATGCCCGAAAGCTATGGTACCTAATGACCCTGAATCCGTCGAAGTACGAAGAGTTTATGAAGTTGTGATACATTATGGGTTGTGAGTCCACTAAGCAGGATGATGCTTGTTGAATGAATGGATTTCATTAGGGTTGAATTTATCATAACCTAAGGCTTAAACTACGTGACTGCCTCTGTGGCGCAGTTAGTTGGACGCCGGATTTGAAACGAGAGGCCGCAACTTCGAACCCCGCCCCGAAACAAATGTTTGTGTGGACCACAAGTATTTGTTCGGGTCTGGTTATGTGATACAGAAAAGTCTCTCGTAGTTCCTGATGCCCACGACACAAGACCCGATCTTAGTGTGTGGTCAGCTGGCTAATTCACGTAATTTTTTGACGCGCCGATCAAGTTGCGGTGCAGTTGCAATGAAGTTTACGTCTTAGTGCAAAATGGTATTCTTGTAATTGTTTAGCTGCGCGTGAACTGCACCTAAGCTATGCGTAAACTGCGCGTGTGCTGCGCGTCAACTGTACGTCAGTCGTATGCAGGAAGCTTATACGTGAATACCGATCAAGTTGCGATCTGAATCACGCACATAAAACACGCGGCAGTGGAATACACTAAACCGCTCGCGTGACGCGAACTTGACGCGAGTGTATCTGACAGCGGTTGTCAAAATTACGAGAATACAAAAAGGTCTGTTTTGATCGAAACTTAACTGCAACTGCACTGCAACTAAACTTATTTAATTACGTGAATTATCCTTATGAACTATGTACATGACTGTTGGGTCTACACATACATAACACAATGGGAGATGACCGTTCGAGCTGAGAGATAGAAGACATAATAGAAATCAGTGACTGGGTCGACTAGACTAGAATTATTCGGACAGTTGACGAAAGACCCGCCCGTCAATGGGAACTCTATTTTAATAGCACTACACTCACCACTTGTTGCATTTTAGTAATTATATCACATATTTCTTTTTCTTTTTCGTATTTTACATTAAAAGCCTTATTTCAAAGCCTTAGTCCCAGTGAAATTTCTATAACCCGCAAATGTTCATAAAGTATTTCACACAAAACTAAAACTGACCAGAACAATCACATGCCAACAATAACACATCAAATGGGAGTCGCGTTATAAATCAAAAACCATTAAACCGCTGCACTGAATTCCTGTATAAAGTTTAGTTGGTTACAGTGTGGTATATGTGACAGCATCCAGCGATTGGAGTATCAACCGCTTAAGAAATGGAACAAATTCTTACTTTCAGATAGAAAGAGCCCAATAAAAAGAGTCCATGATATAATGTAGCCATGATGAACTATGCGCCCTTTAACATTGGCCAACTAATTGTCAAAGGGAACCACTGCCATGATAGGAGCTATATACTCCGATATGGACAGCCCTGCTTCGGTTGGGAGATTTTCTCGCTGCATCGGGGTTGCGATACCGTGGTTATAACTTTATGTTTTTGAAAACGGATTTAAAATATTGCTGTTTCGTTTAGTTTTATAAAAGAAGATGCCGGAGATCCTACAGCTGGTTCAGCATTGTGTAAAACCTAACCAAGTGTCTCGCGCAAATGAATCATGTCGAGTAAAATTGTGACCATTTAGTTGACACCACTCGAAATACTATTCAGACTGCACTACAATAAACATCAACTCCAGTACAAACCCCTCAAATATGCAGTCGTACATGGAAAGACTTCCAGTCTTATTCATAGACTGTTTTAAAACTCATTATGGTTATCGAATGTTTTGTCTTCTTTATTCAAACTGCATCCAAAAGTCGTTCGAAAGGAATAAAACATTTGATAAACAAAATAGATTTTAAACCTGTGTATAATTGAGGCCGATTATGTTCTCTTGCTTCATAATACCAAGCTTATCTATACCATCAATATCATAAAGCCCACTGCACAGCCCGGTCAAACGACATTTCAAAATAATTTTCTAAAAACGCATCCCAAGCGAATATCCTCAACCCAAAGTGTCAGTATTAAAACACAATATCGGATATTTTCACTTACACTCCACACTGTCGGGATTCCGAGCTAAACCAGTTCAAACCAGCCCCCAACTATTTCAAAAGCCACCCCTTTGATCGGGTTTTCGATTGCAGCATACCTCGGTTATATCTGTTGGCGTTCCTACGATAATGGCTGCTAACTTTGACGTCAACTGCTTTTGCCATCTTTGCTACGTTTGCTTACGTTTCATTTTACTGGCTCTATCTAGTCGCCATCGGGTTTCACACTAGCGGAATTTGTGGTGGAACTGTGAAGTTTGATGATCGAGCGATAAAAGGTTGGAAATTGATTGCCATGGCCAACGAGATTCTGTTGTTCAAATCCTTCTATTAAAGTCTGTATGATTGTGAGTCCAAAGGCAAGAGAAAAGAGCAGGAATATTTCGTAAATAGTCCTGGCCCCACATTAAGATTATTTAAGTCTTGTGGTGTGGATATCAGAAGCTACGAGAGACTTTTCGCTCTCACAAACATCCAGACCCGAGACAAATACTTGTGGGGGTCACAAACAGTTGTCTCGGTGCGGGGATCAAATCCGTAGACTAGGTATTAAAAAGGTAAGGTAAGGTATTAAAGCAGGACATGTTCAATTTATATCAAACAATGATTTGATATAGCAGCATGATATACAACATGGCATGTGAGGCTATAGACTGCCTCGGTGGCGTAGTGGTACTACGGTACGATTGCAAAGCTGAGGTCTCGGGTTCGGGGTCTCGGGCAAAGTGATATTGGATTTTTCTATTCATTATTAGCCCGGAATCAGGAATTTGTGCCCGATATGGCGATAGGCTCGCCCCCTATCACATCGTGGGACGGAATATATGTACAAGGCGAAACGTGGGTGTACTGTTAGCACCTCTACCTACCCCTTCTGGGAAAAACGCGTGTGTTTATGTATGTATGTATGTATGTGAGGCTATTCCTGATGTTATCAGTCCATCAACCAATAGTCGTACTGCAAAGCATGAAGATTTTTAAGATTGCATACTTGAGTTTTAATAAAGAAAGATAAGTTTGCTAGCAAGACTGAAGTTCTGCCTGATAATGCGTTTTGTGAATTGTCTCTCAAATTAGGTCGGTTCAGATGGCACTTGTCGATTCTACTTAAGTTGGAAGTAACTGAACATATGAAAAGAATTAAGAAAATGACCTCTACAAAACCTTGCCCTACTTCATCAAAACAAAACATTCCCACAACACACATCCAACCCTTCAGTAAATAAAAAATGTCACCGGCGCAATAATTGGTCGAATTGACCCATCAGTGTGAGGCGCTGGCACGTCAACCCCCCGATAATTGGCTAAGTGGGCCAAGGAATTAGATCCCACTCTCGCGGTCACGCGATCACACGGGTTGGCTTGCTTACGTGTGCTAAAGGTTAATAGTTTCACTTTTTGTGATCGGGAATCGAATGATTGAATTTACCGTTGGAGGGTTAACTTTCTTATACATTTTTTAGTTTAACTGAAAGGATAATTGTAACGTTTCTTGGAATAATTAACCTCCTTTACTGAAATGAAAAAGAAGAAAACAACTTACATTCTGGAAAAATAAGTATAAGGAAATTATTAGATTGATGAGCAATAACCCCTTTGCTTTGACATTTTGTTGAATAAGTCCATTCTTTTGAGATTAAAAAACGTAAAATAGTATCTAATTAACTGTTTTTTTCTTACACATAGGTGAAGGCATAAATAAATAAAATCTCTGCTCAAATGTTTTTTTCTCGCTTAGAATAACTAAGACTTTAAATCGTAAGCAAAAAAAAAAAAATAAATATTGTAGCAAAAACCAAGTAACAAGCTCATAAAGCATGCATAAGTTATAATCTTATTCATATTATAACAAGCATGTTATAGGAAACTGCGCTTTTCTCACCTTTGCATGATAAAATGCAATTTTAAACCAGGTTAAGGTTTTCTAATTTATTCGGCCTTATTACAGTCCTTGTGTGTCTCTCATTAATATTGTTAGTGCATGTATTACCGTCTTTATTTCTTTAATCTGCATATAATATGGCTGTCTGTAAGAAATTACCTAGTGATAAGCCATTTGTGCATTTTAATGTGGGATTTCTTTCTGTTGCAGTTACTTTTGTGTGCCGTAAAGAATTAACTATAACGGTTAACTACTATAACGGTGAAGGAAAACATCGTGAGGAAACTTGCATACTGTAGTGATTTTCAAGGATTTCTACAGTATGTGAAGTCTGCCAACACGCACTAGGCTCCCGTGGCTATATGGCCTAACCCTTTTAATCGTACTCTTGATTATAAAGGAGGCCCGTGCCCTGCACGTGGTAGTGGGGTGTATATGGACTGATAAAGATACAGAAAGATTTAATGAAAGCCAGCAATATGTGATTTTCAGAAGCGAAGAAAAATATAAGATTAGGCGACTACTTCCTTTTCCGTCGGCTAATGATATAGAATACTATCAGCCAATACACAGCCTACTGCGGGGTCCAGGCCTCTTCTATGATTCAATTTAGCGTCGATTAGATAAAATTACATGCTTCTAAAAAAAATCACAGTCTCTCCGGTATTGAAGTTTTCACATACAAATTTTCTTCATCGGATATGCTAAAAACGCGTCATAAAACTTAACCACGCGGATCAAAAAAGTACCATTTTTAAAATCTAGTAACCAGCAAGTACAAAATACATAAAAAACAAAGAAAAAACGTTGAAAATTAATGTGCCGTAATACAGTGGACGTGTTACAAATTCCCTGAAATATTTCCACACTACTTAATTATAACGAAGTGAGAGGGTAGTGAAACGCGATTTATCCACTATTCAGCGTTGTGGTCGATTCACAATATGTAAATTTATTATGCCACGAATAATTTATTATAAAATAATCGTGGAGCCTAAAAAAGCTTGCGTGACCCTCTACTGTTAAGACGTGCCATGCGGGAGGAGCGAAAGCGGTTTGATATTTTTAACGAGGATGAATAAATAATTATTCAGAGAGCTTCCTCGTACTTTTACATGCTAGCGTATTTGTCACTCAAATGCAAAGTAACAATAAACATCACGCTTAAATATTGAGTTACAAAATAGGATAATTATAATTATTCAAAACTTTGTGTAAGCACGAGGTTTTGATTTGTGTCGAAATAATTAATAAAAGGTGGCATTTTTGATTTTTGACAGAAATTAAATTGAATTTAGAATTGGTCAATTTCACCTTTGAGGGATTCCGCAGGACCGATTTTACGAAATATCCGTAATAGAATTTACTTTTAAAAATAAATGGAAAATAGCTGCATTTAAATAAGCCGTCGCAATTTTCTTCTGTTTATACCGGATTAAAATCCCATGAAATATGAAATACTTAAAATATAACAGTAAAATTTGATTATGAATAAATAAAAACAAAAAACAATTAGTTACTTCCAAATATTTTTGGGCGAATATAAATTGATTCTACGGAATTAATGACGGAATCAGTCGAACACTCCCTGCTCTTTCAACTTACGTCCGTCACCAAGGCGTACGAAAGGGTCGATAAAGTGTTCAGTGCTATAATTAACAAGCAATCACTTGCACAGATAACGGGTTTACTACGTTATATGTAAACTTACATAAGTAAGTCATTATGATAACTTGATAACCCGTGGCTGGCAAGTGAATTATTTTTAGCACGCACCCAATTAAACGACATGGAATATTCATGCACTTTAATTTGCCCTCGTAAAATTTACATTATTTGTGTTCTTTTTAGTTTTATTTGACTCAGTGTTCATATTAATTGGTGTAATTCTTTTAATGGCCAGATCACTGTAGTATTAACTAATTTAATTTGTATCAGGAATGTGGGCTTGGCCGAGGCAATACCACTCTCTTACGTAATAATATTGCGGTCCGTCAAATATAAGGCGAAACGTAGGTGTCCTGGTTGCTCCTCTGCCTACCCCTTCTGGAAAAAGACGTGATGTTTATATATGTATGTACCCCATAAACCCAGATTATTGAAGAGTCGATCATAGCTACCTGTTACGTTCTCTATTCTCCGTAATGAAGGACCACAACAAACCAACGACAAACCAGGTATTGCAATCATTTCTTCTATTTCCCTATTACCACACTTACATAGCTTGGGCGTGAAGGAAAACATAGTAAAGTATCCATCCTTACCTAAAATTTCCGTACAAAAATTTAAGATAAGTAAAGTCCAGCAAGATTATTGGGCCGTCATGGTAGACTAAATGGCCTACCTCTGTAGAAGTCGATATAAGGCTGGCGGCCGGTCATGAAAACTGCTAAGTCATTCTGCAATATGTTTGCGAAGTTATGTTGCGCCGGCCCAGTGTTAATTTGGTTTAGGAAGGGCAGAAGAGAAAGAGCGCTTTTTAAATGATAATATGAATGTACACTGTACTTTCGAATAAAAAAGTAAGGAGGTTTAGTGGCCTATGAACAATCTAGTCATTGGTAGAAAATCCTAAAGAAATCAGTCAGAAGGTAGTCGGCGCTCAATTTACCAAATCGGTTTGGTAAAGCACAGAATTACAGATCTGTGAAAATATTATCGCCCGACATAATGACGACATGACAAATGAGAGCCTCTAACCTTACAAGGGTCAATCTCCTATAAATCCACATATTTTTTATAACTCAATAGGAAAATAAAACAATGCGTTCTTACAAATTATAAAGGTGAACGGTGAAATCACCCTAAACACCCTGTTTTAAGCCGCGGCTTATATCGTGGTTTTAAATCGGCTTAAGTAACAAGCAAAGGGCCGTTATTATGTTATTGTAGAATCAGTCGTAGTTTTATAGTTAGTTTATTAATGGGAACTAACGACCGCTTTATGTTCAATGCTTTATGACGGTTTTCATTTAATGTTGAATCAATTTTTATTGATTTGATGTTTTTGTGCTGTTATTTATAGTATACATATGCTTCTTTATTTCGTGTTGACACGATCTATTGAATGATCAAGTTGATTTCGAAGGGTTCGAGCTAGCTGATGGCCGATGAAACCAAAAATTCTCGAATGTAGATTATGTGCCAACAAACGCACTCAACTAGCTAAAGGTGCAGGCGGTCGCTGAACATCACTTTATTCGAAGTTAGGCTTTGCGTGGTTTAAATGATTTGCAGGATATGATTTCCATCAGTATTGACTTCCAATAACCAACTGCAAAATCCTTATAAGTAACAATAACAATTTAAAAATACAACTGTGTCTCACAGACACGGGATAAGACTCGATGGATTATATTTATTTATAAAAGAAAGAAATACAAATATAGATTTATATATTTCAAATATAGATTTATTGAAGGCGCAAATAAACATATTATTATAAAGTAACAAACAAAATATAAAAGAAAAATAATTAAAAAATATGAAAAAAGTATTAATATACAACAATCTTTTTCATGGCAATTAAACACATTTCGACACTAACAATCATACGAAATCAGACCGGATAGGGACTAACGAGTAACGTATGCAATGATGAACGAATTTCCACAGCCGTGTTGGCGACAACATTCAATTCGCTTCGGAATAATTTAAGGCACATGAAGTCCACTTAACATAATTATTAACATAGGCCTTCCTCAAGGATTCCCATAAAATAAATATTTAATTAAAACAAAATCCAAATCAAAATAAAGTGCGTACTGGTCTGTTGGTAAACGGACCAGACGCGGCTGCCAACATGTTGGTCGCGGATTCAAAACCCAGGGCACACGTCTGACTTTTCGCAGTCATGTGTGTATTGATAGTTAATCACCACGCTTTTTAACTGTGAAGGAAAACATCGTGAGAAAACCTGCATACCATAGCTTGAAGTTCGCCAATCCGCATTGAGCCAGCTTGGTGGACTATATGGCCTAATCCTTCATAATTTTCCTTTGGATTGTAGAGGAGGCTCGTGCCCTGCAGTGACACGTATATATGGGCTATTAAAAACATAAAACATATCTAAAACATCAAAGTAAATTAACTTATACACCACAATAGTTCACACTCATAACAGAAAATAACAATCCTCGTACTAAAAGCATTACACGAAATCTTTACAAAAAGATCGCCGGACCTTCCACCCGAAATATCTACAACGTAACGTTTGTTAATAATGAGAGAGTGGACAGTGGTCATTCCGGCAGAGGGTCGAGCCAAATTGAAGGCGCCTTGGAGTTAGAACGTAGCGTAATTTATAGTACGATCTGTCGCGTCTCGATCCGACGCTCTTAATTACAAGTTCGTGGCTATGACAGCGATTCAGATGTGGCAGCGTGGATAAATTGTTGCGCTTATGTTAATTGCACTTCGATGTTATTGATGGAATATTGGCGGTGGCTTGTTCTTATTAAATGGGATGCTGTTAGACGTATCGCAACATAAATATACTTTATGAAATCTTTATGAATTTTAATAGCAAATAGCATAGCATATAGCATCCTTTTGTAATTATGTCTATCTCATAATATCAAACGAACTTATAGTGCACAAGAAATTAGACAATTTAAATGATTTAAAACATGACATTTTAATGACTTTAGTTTTAATAGTAATCGGACCAGTATAATCATATCAAATCTAACGAGAATTAAGTCTGAACCGTGATATAAGACTTGGGGTAAACATGAGGATAAATGCAGTACCCACTACTAGCAAATGTTCATTCACATCGTACTGATATTAAAAAAGGGTTAATTTTAATATTTCAGCGTGGTGGACTATATGGCCTAACCACTCTCAATCAATTCTCTCGATTGTAGAGTAGGCTCGTGCCCTGCAGTGGGACGTATATGGGCTGATAAAAAAAAATATTTCAAGCAATTTATTCTCATTACATTACTTATTTCATAGTCCATAATAAAAAGTCCTACAATTGTATCCATAAAGAATCGTGTAGCATCTACCTCATTTGTTCTAACCCCATGGGCGCACCCATTGTGTTCCAAACACTCATTTTTATTATTACTATGGAGCAATTTAATTTTCTCCGCTCGTGTCCGGGTGTTTTAACTGTCATGCGATTTTTGGCTCTTTTTTTTCTGTTGCCTGAATTTTTTGGGCGGAGATGGATTTCGTGGATATCGTGTCTGGGACTGTGTTTTTTCAAGATTATCATATTTTTTATCGGGAAATGCATTTTGCGGGTTCATATTTTTTTAGTTTTAAAAACGTTTCGTTTTAATTTCATTGTTTTGATGGCCAGATTTTTAATTTGATTAAGGTAAAGTTATACAATTATATCTTGCTGCTATATTTTGTCCGGTTATAGCTATTAATACAATTACCCTATTGATACAATTAATAAATTGTAAGTAGTATACAAATTAATAAAATACGAATTGAGGTTGGATTTCCACTAATATATTAACTTTAAAAGGGACAAAAAAATACTTTTCTTCTCTACTTCTCCTCAGCCACACGTAGTCCACTGCTGAACATTGGCCTACTATCTTCACGAAAATCGATATAATTAGTTCCACTATCATTCACAAATAATTAGTTAACAACAACCTATAAACCGGCTCCAACGGGCCATGTCCAACAATCATACATAGGATCTGATTGCGGATTAGTTCGTCAGCGTCGATTATCTCGTGAGGGCCTATCAGTGTGAGCGCCACTTGCGAGCCCACTCAACGTGACACGCGCCGGACTGTACGGGATTAGTGTGTAATACCATTTTTGTAGGAATTGCAGTAATTTTAATTAAGTTTTTGAGATTTTTTGTGACATTTTGTAAAAAGACTTTTAGGGAGATTAGAGTTATCTATTATATGGTGGTAGAGTCGACCTTTATCATATCATAATATAATAATGTTTCAAAAACTAAAAAAACGTTTTCGTAAAAGGTCCAACTAAAAATTAAAATAATTGATAATTAGTTAAAATTAGAAAATTGAGTGCAAAACATTGATTTAATGGTTAAAAGCTGCATACATACGTACATACAGGCGAAGCTAAAAAAAGCGTGTTAAAAACTAGACAAAGTGTTGATAATACATCCGCCTTCATACATCATTGCCTTTGTAGATGTAGGCTTTAAGTGTATTTTAATGTTTTTGTTCTTCTTTTAATAAACCTCTTTTGCGAATACCGTTATTGCATAAAATTAAGTCAATATATGAGTAGTAGTTACTAAAACAACAACCAAAATTGTATTCTAATTAAAAACATGATAAATCTTACCGCCGACTGTTTATTTTTGTCTGTATTATCGTTTTAATGAAGGACTCCTATGTGTGTTGTCTGGATCTAGGGCGGCACATAATGGCTCAGCAATTCCACGACTCGAGTACAATACACAGCTTCTATCACATCATGGACGGGTAACTTATACTGCCCGCCAACCCGCACTAGGCCAGCGTGGTGGAATATATGGCTTAAAATCTCTCAATCTTTTTGTCGATTGTAGAGGAGGCCAGTGCCCTGTAGTGAGACGTATATGGGCTGATACAGATACCTACAGACATCTCTACCTACCCCTTCGACACAAATGCGAAAATTTTAATTTAGCAGTTGTATCTAGCCATCAGTAAAAGATTAACAATTCGATAAATACCATAATCGGTATTAAACAACCAGAGTCTCCACTTATCTAATTGAAAACACAATAAATCTACCACCGCCTGTATATTTTTGTCTGTATTATCGTTTTAATGAAGAACTCCTAAGTGTGTTGTCTGGATCTAGGGCGGCACATAATGGCCCAGCAATTCGACGACTCGAGTACAATACACCGCCGGGGCGACGTCACACTTTGTTGAGCGCTCCGACGCTTCATGAAAAGAATTATTAGATGAAAGAGTTAATGTGTTGGCTATAGCGAGCTTTGTTTCACTGGAATTCTGGGATTAGTTTTTGGTGGAATTTTGTATATGTTTTGTACTAAATTGGAATTGCATTCAAGTAACTGCAATTAGCGATAGGCTCGTCCCCTATGACATCATGGGGCAGGAAAACATAAGTCGAAACGTGGCTATCCTGGTTGCTACCAGGAGAACCTCTGCCTAGCCCTTCTGGGAAAAAGGCGTGAGTTTAGTAATGTATGGCATGCACACGAGCACAAAACTGAGCCGTTCCAAGTGTCTTAATTTTTTTTCTTTTTTTACTAGCCCATAGTATTCGTCTATCTACAGATCATGAAGGTCCTCTAACGGCCGGTTTCTATAATCTATCTATCTTTAACAAGAGATTTCATTAGACATTTCGGCGCGTTTTATGTTTCAGTTAACAAAGATAGGGAGATATTGATATGATGCATATATTTATAGATAGCCAGGCAATATATATGTTTATGTCCATCTTTATTTCCTGCAGCATATAATTGTGTCGGCATAATAAAGGTAGCTAATTTAAGCTCTTGTAAAAGATAGATATGATATAGAGACCAGCCGTAAGATAGAAAGAGATTTAGTCCACAGCAAAAAAAGTAAGTTATGTATTAAGACGATTGTTGTTTGTTTGATTTGGCATAGTGAACCTTAAACCCAACGTAACCAACCCAACCAAAACTTACATCTAATCTAAATATCTAATCTAAAACCTATTCTACAGTCCAAGTTTTGATTGATGTTTATTATCAAAAGTTAATTAATTTTCTGGCACGACGTGTTTCAATGTAGACATTCAGAACTTTGATGGGATAACTTTTATGTAAGAACTAATACAATTGCACTTCGCTAACTACTTTTATATGAATTGAGAAATTTGAATCTTTGATGTGGTTTTTGTGGCGATAAAAACGATTGTTTAAATCTTCAAGAGCGTTGGAGCATTAAATGAGATGAAAGTCTAAATTTTTAATTCTATTTCCAAAGGTATGTTTTATTTCAACAAAAAAATATTAGTGAGTGATAGAATAAAGTTTTCTCTTAATTCTGATTCAATTAATTACGTTCCAATACATTTAAAATTTTCTTTGATGAACTTCTATCATAATTTATTTATAGCTTTATTTTTGGAATTCATTGGAATTTGATTCCGAATCGAATTGGAATACATCGCCTCATTGGTTCACAAACAGCGTAGAGGGTCCAACAACATTAAAACCTTAGTTTAAATTCCTAGACCACAAAAAACAGTTTTAAAATATTTTTGGGAATCAAATAAGGAATGACCTTTCCTTGATTTTATGACTTCCCCAAACGATTCAATCCATAACCTAATCCTGTACATCGTATACTTAAAATTCATGTTACTTTGATTCAAATAAATACAGCCATAATAAAATGTATATTTTATAGATTAAAAGCCACATAACTCCGACCACCATTCGTACTAATTAAAACAAAACACATCAAGCGTAATAATGCACATAATCCTGTACATCGGTGCGAACTCTACCAGAGTTTGTGAAGGTGTCATCAGGCAGGATAATCCTATCGATTCACACCACTTCGCACTACGGCTTCTATATCGAATTTCAATAGTACTGTCACACGTTATTGGTATTAGGTTGGCATAGAGTACGGCTCTACGTAGAGACGCGACATAGCGACTCTATATTGAAATTTATGACAAGGATATGAATGTGGGTTACTTATTTTATGTTGAGTACCGGGCTTTGTTGTGTTAAGTTGGTAGAGCTTTTAAGGAGGAAATTGTTAAGCTACAGTTGAGCGTTGCGTCCTTTGACGTGTGCATGTCATTGTATTATAAGCTTATAATTGACGTCGTATTGTTTATAAATGTATCAGTCCATATATACATCCCACTGCAGGGCACGAGCCTCCTCTACAATCGAGAGTATGATTGAGAGGGGTTAGGCCGTATAGTCCACCACACTGACTTTACATACCGTAGAAATTCGTTAAAATCGTGAAGTTTCCTAACGATGTTTTCCTTCACCATGATAGTGCGTGGTGATTGACTATTAATACAATGATAAGTCCGAAAAGTTTGAGGTGTCCCTGGCAGTCGCGTCTGGTCCGTTTATCAACAGGCCACCACTAACTTTTTTGCATGTAGTTTACTGTTATTACAAGTTACAATTTAATTTGGTGTCACCCCGAGTATAGGCATTTATAAATAGTAGAGCAACGCTATAATAGGTTTTCTGCATGGTATGTATAGGTAATGATATATAGGTCTATCTTCAGCAGTTGACTTTCGTAGGCTGAAAGTGGTGATGATGATGAATATGGCATTGAGGACAAATAGATTCAACAACAGTGTCCTTGAAGACCGACCTGGTAAAATAGCTTAGCAGCTGTGTTTTATTTGACTACAAATGTTAGACCATTTTTTTCCGATTGGTAAAAGAAGAGATTCCTTCCTACTATCGCTATAGACCGGTGGACAATTCAAATAATAATAATAAATAAATAAGTATTCATTTATTTTTATTATTGGAATTGTTGGGTGTATACTCAACAGTCACATACATAGTCCTGACCTCACACTAAGATCGAGTCTTGTGTCGTGAGTATCAGGAATTTCGAGAGTTTTTTTGGGTCTGACAAACACCCAGACCCGAGATACCTGTGGATCACACAAATATTTGTCTCGGTGCGAGAATCGAACACGCGGCCCCACCTTTCACAGCCGGCGTCTAACTGCGACAAGGAGGCTGTTAAAAATTCTACAATATAATGTATTGTTCATGGATGACGACTATCACTTAGCAGTACGCTATTTATACCTGCTCTTTAAGAAAAACAACAACATTCGGAAATAAATCATAAATAGGACAAAAATGAGTAAATAATATTTGTGTTATGACATACAAACGACATAATGAGCCTATATGCGGATATGGCGCTTTAATAAACAACCATTGCCATTAATAAACATTTTGTCTCAACAAATTTACCATCAGAATGAGGCTATAAAGTCAGCTTTTTATGTGCGAATATTTTTTATTACATTTTTGTGACAATTTTTTATCTCTTGATGCAGGCAGCTTCAACCAAGTCATTGTGGAAGTCCTCGTGCGTGAGTTCTATATTTACTTGTAAGGCCTTGTTGTGGTTGAAGGTAATGTCGCTTATGAAATAAAAAACAATCGATATCTAATAGAAGCTATGATATTCTAAGAGGTAACCATTTAGTGGTTTACTTAGTAATTATTTATCATTTGTATACTTAATAATACCACGGAAATCGAATGTAGCTTCGAAGTTAAAGTGGAAAAGGAAAAAAGCTAAGAAATCAGGGGCGCTCTATCAATTTAAGAGATCCAACGAAATAATGTCATATTTTTTTTGTTTTTTTTTTTATGCTGGCGAACGAGCATACAGTTCACCTAATAGTAAGTGATCACCGCCGCCCATGAACATCTGCAACACCATAGGGCATAGAGATGCGTTGCCGGCGGATAAGTTGGGAATACGGTCGTTTTTGAAGGTCGCTAGATCGTACTTGTTTAATAATTCAGTTGTTACACTTATAAGCATGATACCCTAGGTTTTTTTATTAATGTAGTGCTCACTTTTCATAAAATATTTTTTAATAATACTGTCCGTAAAATTATTTATTAATTAATTGTATCTGTTTAAAAAAATCATAGTTCTCAGTTTATATTTGCAAGTTTAAACGGCCGGGTGCTAAGGCACAATATAATGCGAGAAACTGCCGTGGTTCTCAAGAGAAAGCCACGTTTACAACCACAGCAAGGGTCGTCTACCCACAATTTACACGGAAGACTTAATAAAACTTGCAGGAAATCACTGGATGCAGTCCTTTTTTATAATGCTCCTGTGGAAAGCCCTGGTGTAGAATTTTTCAGTAGCGGAATTTTTGTAGTAGAAAATATTATACAATATTAAAAATACAAAATAAACTCTTCACTACCCTTCCACTCGCCACCTCTATGGCCCGGAGTCACAAGTAATAAATGATCGGCGGCTCAGCCCGACCATTATGCCTCGTCACGTTCGGGTCAAGTCTCGTAATGAATGCAGACGCAGACACGTACACCGCCGTCTGTTTGCCCAAACATCCGACTTTTTCGCGTTTTTACCTCGTTTTTTTAAGTAATTATTTGGTAATTGTTAGGCTTGAGTAGAAATTTTGGGGATTTGGATATTGCCAAGATTTTTGGGAGAAAATTATGTTTTTGTGATGCTGTTTGTGAGAGAAGGTGGTGTGGCTCAGTGGGGTTAAACAGTTTGTGGATACAACAGCACAAGAATGACGTATGTTTTTTAATACTGTCATATAAGGTGACTACACGTTTGCGTTAAAAATGTCATTGCATCATCAAAGCTATCGTCATTAACCGAATTTTATCGTTCTACTCAGTTGTACACGCTTTACCTAAAAAATAATGGTTATGAATATCGTTGAAAATCAATTCAAATATGGAAAGTGACAAGATAATAGACATTGGAATTGTTAATCTTAGTTATAGCAATTTTAAAATGGCTGAAGTTAATAAATTAGATTAGAATATAATTAATTTTAAAAATACCTTTAATCAGAGCAGTTTCGTGACAAATACTAAGCACTCATCATAAACTCTTTCTCTCTCTTCAGCCACAGGAAGTTCACTGCTGAACATAGGCCTCCTCTAAGAAGCTCCACATTGACCTGTTGTAAAATAACCATCATAACCTGAAGAAATGAATGAAGAATATTAAATTCCCCTTCAAATTCAACGTTTTTTACATTCAACATAAACAGTTCTTTCAATATAATTCCGTACCCCCTATCTAATTATGTATTCCATGATTCCCCTAAAAGACAGCAAGAATCAGCTAATAAATAATTTATTTTCGGTACGACAGAAACGAAAATACACGGAAAACCATTCAATAATTCAACGGTTTATCAATCATTCCATAATACTGAACTGATTTTCTTTACTTAACATATTACTGATGTAGGTTAATTGGGTTACTTATATTACCTTGTACAAATATATAATTTGTATCGCATGAATTTTAGACAGACTTTTATACTTATTATACATACATACATAAACATCACGTGTTTCTACCAGAAAGGGTAAGCAGAGGCCACCAGCACACCAACGTTCCGCGTTAAGTGTTCCATCCCATGATGTGATAGGGGACGAGCCTATCGCCATATTGGACACAAATTCCTGACTCAGGGTTGATAATTAATAGAAAAATCATTTTGCCCGACCCGAGATTCGAACCCGAGACCTCAGCGTTATCAGCTTATCATTTGCGTTCGGATCAGTGATTTAAACAGGCGAAGACGCAGAAGCTGGTAAGATTATATAGTCCTTACGAATATTTTTTTGTAACACCTGTATAATGACTATGGCATACGATGATGGAAAATATGTCAACAAACCCAAATCCAAACTAACACAGGCAAGTGTGTAGCATTTCGGTTCCAGCCTTTGTGTGTCTGATTTCAAACATCGGCATAAGTGTAATGACTGTAAAGATAAAGACACCTCTCGCCATTGGATAATCTATTTACATTGCACTGTTCTTACCATCATGTATTGTGGTCACTTTATAAAAAATAAACTGAAATTACAAACTCTACCATACTTTAACTCCAACGCCCCGAAAATAACATATACTAACATTTCAGTTACCGAAGCAATCCCTGCAAACCTCCCACGGGACACTGTATGTAAACTCCAATGGAAATGAAATATCGTATCCACTCAGCGATCAGGGCGAATGATGCAATTGCGGCGCTCAGGTGTTGGCTGGCGGTCCGAGTTGGCAGCAAGCCAGCCGCTGCGGCCAAACAATTCCCTTTTTAGAATTTAGTGCTAAAACCGCATGAGATATTAACTAATGATTTCCTCATCAGCATGCGCAATTAACAGCGGAACATTTATGTGCTGGTTTAGGGTTGATGGCTCTTCAAAGCTGGGTTGGTTGGTGCTTACTTGAGGAATCCAATATTCCGCAGTGTAGGGTTGTAAAACTATAACCCTACGTACTCAAACGAATACGAGTATAGTATAGTGTAGAACGAGTGTCCGCCAACCCGCACTAGGCCAGCGTGGTGGACTATATGGCCTAACCACTCTCAATCGATTCTCTCGATTGTAGAGTAGCCCCGTGCCCAGCAGTGGGATGTATATAAGCTGATAAAAAAAAATAGTGTAGACTGCAGGAGGCCATCCCGCCAAAGGACTGTGGCTTGGTGGCAATAAAGTGAAATCTAGCATAGACTATAATGTGGTTGACTATTGCTTCACCCCTTTCAGACGTAAAGGAGATCCGTGTCCAGATGTGGAACGTGTACCGGCTCATTTGTAATATTATGAACTATCTGCTTCATAATATTACAAATATTTCAACAAGACGCTATGGAAATCCTTTAAGCAGGCCCATATTCAGCAGTCGATTTTCTGAGACTGAAAAGTTAGAGATGGTTATTATACATGCATATGCAAATATTAACTTAGAAAATATCAAATAAGGAGCGCTGGAAACGGACGAACGTGCATTAAGAGATTATAGCTGGGCGATAAAGAGAAATAAGATTATTTCGACCGTATCATACGACACTGTGTAGTTTCTGCTTACCCCAACAGAACAAAGGCGTGATTTTTTGCATGGTCGCCCACAAATTCAGGATTATCAGTAAATTCCAAAAATGTAACGTGAAAAAGTTTATAGTTACACATGAAAACTTAATATTAATATTTTTGGAGTTTAATAACGTACACTTGAAATTGGATATTCAGGGCGACGTAATATCATTGAGAGGTGAACTTTTTTCAACTACAATAATTAGTATTTTAATCCGACGTAACTTTTCCTAATTTTGAAATTTTATTTTTCCACTATAATAAAACCGAGTATACACAAGTTCGTAACTTTTAGTAACGACCCTGATTTAAATGAGTTGCAGTGGAATTTTTTTTTATCAGCCCATATACGTCCCACTGCTGGGCACGGGCCTCCTCTACAATTGAGAGTACGATTGAGAAAGGTTAGGCCGAATAGTAAACCACGGTGGTCTAGCGCGGGTTGGTGGACATTACATACCGTAGAAATTCTTTAAAATCGATACGGTGTGCTGATTTCTTCACGATGTTTCCTTCACCGTTATAGTGCCTGGTGATTGACTATCAATACTTAAAAGCACTTGGCCACTTATTTAATGCGTAAGCGTTAGGCCTCCAATTTTTCTTCTGACGTATGGGATCTTAAATGTAGCAGGTATTACAGCTCCTCCACATTAATAGTGAAGATTGAGCATTCAATAAATCGGGCTTACAGGATCTCGGGTTAAAAGTGATTGGCTGTTGATTAATCTTTGAATTCGGAAACATTTACTATGATGTAACTTATGTGATGAACTTCTTATTCACGCGTAGAACTTCTTTCTAAAATATATTTAATTCTATACTAGGTTTTAAACTATCTAGTTCATAAGTTTTGTTCCCGTTTTGCTACGGAAGGAAGTAAATAATAATTTATCTCCAACTCCTCATTTTACTTTTTGATAAATTGCTAGTACTTTAAAAACAACTTAGATATTCCTAGAGACTGGCTGTGCTTCGAGGAATCACTATTATCATCATCATCATATTCAGAAGTCAACTCCTGAAAATAGGCTTACAATAACAATACAATAACAATTTCAAAGAAACCTGTTAGAAGTGTCCGCCATTCATCGACTCTCTGCAACATTTAATACATCGTCTGTCTACTTAAATATGATAAAATTAAATGCTTAAATAATATACCGTAATTTCCTAGAATTGAAATGAAAACCTCGCTCTGTGAGCCTCTTGAAATAATACTCTTGTCGGATGCACGTAGCTGCTTTATAAGTGGGAACCAAGTCTTAGTTAAAGAGATAGCCTAGAATTCAGAATTGTAGGCTACGTCTTGCATTTAAAAGCAAAATGCAACGCTGGAACTAGAACATTTGCCTAAACGAAAACAAATAAACGGGACAATGAAACAATCTACGAAATAACAGTAGCATTAAAAGGGAACAATTTTAATAATCACCACTCTCGGTATCACGGTTCTAATGGTGAACGTAAAGTGAAAACGTATCGTGTGGGAACATACGTCGCTGCGTATCGTCTATGAACGTCTGGGACTTTATGTAGAAACCTAACATATGCCATGGGCTAACATGCGCCATACTCCTTTCCTGTTTCCATCCTTTTACCTTCCCGCTTCTCTCCCAATCTGATGTGCTGGCAACACATCCATGATCTAAGTGTTGTGGATGTTCATGGGTGACAGTTGTCACTTACCATCAGGTTACCTGTTGCTCGTTTGCCGGACCTATGCTATAAAAATAAGAATACTAAACAGATTATTAAAGCAACAAATTCTTCAAATATTTATGAGATATTCAATTTTGTTAATAGTTTATTTTAGGCATAATTGAATCAAATTATAAGATAATTGTCAGTTGCCAGTATAGAATTAGTCTAAATTGGACAACCCGGTTGGATATAAAGAGACACTTGGTCTTAACAGTTTAAAACAAATACTCTAAGTTGACAAATGCAAAGCGTTTCTTAAAAACGCAGCGTTCTCGACTAGGAGCCCGTATGCAACTGAAGGTGCGCGGCCGGCTGGCTCCGAGCCAACAGTGCACTGATTCCGACGGCTCTCGCAGAATTCTCGAGGTTATTGCGTTTAAATGGCACGTTTTGTACTATGTTCACACTCTTCATGTCTCGATGTCAGCCGTTTGCGGAGACAGTGACGCCGCACTTTGTGACAGTCTTGTTCGTTTCTCCAATTGATGTGCGGTCTTTGAACTTTGGCTTCTCGTGTTGAGTCAATTGTCGTTTTGATTTGTAACTTGAAATTTTATGTGGAACGTTTTACAAATGATCTGTGGACACGAGACGAAATTTATATTTTAATAGTTTTCTTTGGAATAGTTGGCTTTGAAGGTCATTTCTCAAGGTCGGTAAGTATAGACAGGTGCATTGTAAGATTTGGTAGGAGTCAAATCTAGTAAGTGAATTTTAATAAATTGTCAACTTTCAACTGCAGGACACAGCCTTTGGGGAGAGGACGAGGGCTCAGCCAACAATTAGCCTAATTGGCCGAATTTACATAACTTTGAAATTCCAGATCTCTTAGGTACTCGTTCTATGTTTTTCTTCACCTTTTAAACCTATCCTTAATAAGTGCAACATATATTACATTCAAAACTTATAAACATATGCCTGGTGCTTAGTCTTCTTCGCCTCCACCTACATTTTGCTCCCACAAATTAACAAAATATTTAATAATTTAAATTATAAAATTATAAGAAGTAATTTCAACAAACTGTTTCTTAAATTACGTTCTAACCGTCTAACCCGAGCAATTCAAAACACTAGTCGCAGTCCAACAAAGCTTTACAAATTCCCCTCGCGCCATGCATCACTGCACCTCGTATTTATACTTCACAATCCTTGTACCCGTGTCGAGGATTGTACCCGGTGTTAACGCTGCCTACGACAAATTAATTGGCCATAACGGTGAAAATATAGTTATTGGTCACAGAAGGCTCCTACAGGCAAAAAGCCAAAACACAATGCCGGCAAAAATTGCCTAAAACCGAGGTGCAATGCGGAGTTTACAGCTCGTTCCGTAGTTACTGTGTATTGAAAATGTAATCTCAATCATAGTTTGTCTGTTGCTGGATTTTTTTTTATTTGAAATGGTATCGACGGCGAAGTACCAATAACACCTGATTGTACCTACATTTTGAGCAAATAAATTATTTCTGATTTCTGACAGGATCATTTTTACACAAAATAAAAAAACATATTTTATTTTTGATACCGAAGTTAATTTTTTTTTATATTTATATGACTTAATAGATTTCACTAAGCCCTGCGCCCATAACACCTTTAAAGTCAAAACGATTATAAAGCGAATTAAAAACTAATAAGTTAGGAGGCATTGGTACTTCACCGTCGGTATATATTTTGATGTTCATCAAATCTATTTATGATATATATCGTATAGCACAGATCTCCTTTTTGGAGAAGGGTTTAGACCTTAGTCGAAGCAGTCCTGGTGTAGGTTAGTGACCTCATCCTATCTTTGAAATCCTTATATTAAATTCTCAAATGTCCTTATACACTCATGATGTTATTTTCACCTTTAAAGTAAGCGAAAATTGAGCCAAAACTTTTGAAGAATATAATATTATAAATGCGAAAGTAATTCTGTTCGTCTATAACTTTTTTACGATTAAGCCTCTGAAGCGTTCGTAATAAAATTTGGCATACAATTATCCTGGGACGTGAATAAGACCAGGCTATTTTTTGCTATTAAATTTAATTTCTAAGGCTTCTGCCTTAAGAGATTACTAAATAACTATATAAGATCAAAAATATTTTTATGACTGGATCTATTATGACTTAGTGTAAATGAGTGAAATGAAATAGAAATAAAAAATAATTAAATTACTTTACTCAGTTCCATTTTAAATTTAATTTAATGTTTTGCCTTAAACCTGCTCTGATTGGATCAAACTATCATTGTTCTGAATCATTTAATGTGAGCCAAAAATTTAAATACACATGACGAAATCATTCCGCTAGCAATTAATCCTGCTTAACGCCATTACAATTCTGTACACCAACATCAATAAATGTTTGACAAACTAAAACATAATTGGTTTCATAATATTTGGTCTAAATTAACTTCGTGTGTTGTTAATAGGGCGCAATCAAACTTTATTGCAAAGAATAATTAATATACTGCAAAGAGGCGTTACTGTTTTGACGCGAGCGATGTGCTGTTTACCATATTACAATGACTTAATGTTTTGGAGTTTTTTAGAATTACTTTGTTTTTGTTTTGTATAAAGTTCCTTTAGAAATACATATTTTATTGTATAACAATTTATAAATGTTATCATCATACTCAGCCACAAAAAAGTGGGGAAAGTAAGTCTCCTAAAGGGATATAATATAAAGGCGTGTTTCCAAAATTCGCCCATACGCTACCATTATCAATATAGCTTTGATTTTTAGATTTAGATTTAGCATTTTGGTAATTAACTTGCTTATATAATCGTGAATTGCTTTCATCATCATCAAGATATTTTTTTGCGAAACTCAAATATAATGAGACCAAAAAGTCTCAAGTGGCTCCTGAGTTCTGACATACACGGCACAAGCCTATTTTACTGAGGTCAGCACAATGCTTCTGGCTATACGAAACAGTAAGTCAGTAAATACAACAAAACTTCACAAAGTCTAGACAAAAAATCCATTTCCATGTTTTGTACTTCGCACTCACTAAAATTAAAATTTTATTTTTTCTCTCGGCCCAAATATTTTTTTCTGATTTATGGGTGTGACGTTCTACTAACTCATACACGTGTTTTTGTAGGCGTCTGGACGCGACAGTACTGTAGACTATTATTTTAATTTATTGTCTTTTGGGGACCATTAGATGTTTTTGGAACGATTTAGTAAATATATAAAATGCGTAAAGCGTGGACATTTTAGATTAACAACAGAATAAATGTAGGATTTTTGCTAGTCATCTAATGCCGCCCTATATTCGGGCTAAATGTAATTCCACTTAAAATTAGTGTAGTTAGTATCACTATTAACTATGGAACAAACCAAAGGGAAGAGCCGTGCTGTAGCTAAATGAAGCTACATTATGAATGGTCTACTTATTCAGAGTGGTACCTGCTATTGCCTAAAAGCAAGTATAAAAATGTTTATTCGCATCTCTCACTACCAAGATTCTGATAAGCTACATATTGGTGCAAAACTTGTAAGCATAAAATAATCCCGAGGTACTAACAAAAAAAAAGTAAGCATCCACTAACCAATCTCTAAGCCTAACGTCACATCTACACGTATTTGTACGACATTGACAAAATCTGTGTCAGAATTGCAAAACATATATCGCTAGGCTCATTAAAACTTTAATTAAGTTTCGGACCGCTCGGGAGTCGAATGTACGAGCCTTAAGCGGGAATTGCTCTAAGATAGAGCCACGGGGTGCCAAATATGGCACTCCATTAACACGTTGGCTTACTGCACATGTTATTAAAAGTTAAGTTAATGGACCGTTTATGTGACACTTTTGTAGCGTGATAAAAACGGCAATAAATGTTTTATGGTGTATTGCTGAGTAGATTTGTCGAACATTGGCTATTTGTGTTAACATTGTTATTGATTATTACTAAATACAAGTTAAATACCACAAACTGTAGGGTAATTCACGTAATTTTTTGACGCGCCGATCAAGTTGCGGTGCAGTTGCAATTAAGTTTACGTCTTAGTGCAAAATGGTATTCTTGTAATTGTTTAGCTGCGCGTGAACTGCATCTAAGCTATGCGTAAACTGAGCGGGTGCTGCGCGTCAA
The DNA here is from genome assembly GCA_033459515.1 of Theretra japonica. Lineage (NCBI taxonomy): Eukaryota > Metazoa > Arthropoda > Insecta > Lepidoptera > Sphingidae > Theretra > Theretra japonica. Next base: position 13,335,500 of record CM065939.1, on the reverse strand, counting down.
CTGTACGTCAGTCGTATGCAAGAAGCTTACACGTGAATACCGATCAAGTTGCGATCTGAATCACGCACATAAAACACACAGCAATAGAATACGCTAAACCGCTCGCGTGACGCGGACTTGACGCGAGCGTATTTGACAGCGGTTGTCAAAATTACGAGAATACGAAAAGGTCTGTTTTGATCGAAACTTAACTGCAACTGCACTGCAACTGAACTTATTTAATTACGTGAATTACCCTACTGGTCATTGGTAATATTAGACACACGAAAACATAGTCTAGATTGTACAGCTAGATCTTACATCGTCGGTATTAAAAATACGAGAGACTTCTTAGTAAAATAACTTCGAAAACAGAAATAAAAGCGATCATAACTACAAAATGAATTACAGGTGATATGGTAAATATTTGCCGCTTATTACGTCGTGTACTATGTAATCTGGTTGATCTTTTTCCATACTTTTTCTACTATTTGAGGTTGCTTCGACCTGTGAGAGGATTAAGCTTCTGGGTAAATCCACGTATCCGGATTTATGATAACCTCAATTTCAAGAAAATAACATCATATTGTGTATGACTGCCTCCGTGGCACAGTTGGTTAAACGGCGGCTATGAAACGCGAGGCCGCGGGTTTGATCCCCGCATCGAAACAAATACTTGTGGTTCAAACAAATATTTGTTTAACGTGTGAACCACAAGTATATTTTTCGAGTCTGAGCGTTTGTGAGGTCGAAAAGTCTCTCGTTGCTCCTGCTACCCACGACACAAGATCTTAGTGTAGGGTCAGGACTATGTATGTGACTGTTGGGTGTATTTTTTTATTGTCGTCTTGGAGAACATTCAACTAGCATTTTTTTAGTCAACCCCTGTAACCTTATCATAAAATAAAATCATTAAACATCGCTCCAACATCTAAAACTAACGACGCGAAATGCATCTATTTCATTTATTTTACGACGCACATGAATTTCACAGAAATATAAACGTACAAAAATGTATTGGAATAAGACTCCGTTCGAGCCTAACTAAAAATACGACTATAATAACACTAATAGAATGCTGATATACCGCACAAGCAGAAATATAAGTGGCCAGTAAATTTTTATGAAGCATAAAGGCAACTCGACGAGTCCCGAATAACAGAAACATGGTAATGATAAATAAGAGGTACAGTCGTGCTGCACTTTCTTCGTGAGGATTTTAAACAATTTCATTATTATTGTGAGATAATGCGTATGGTCAGTAATAAGATATAACTAGTACAATCCCGTGTCCAAATAATTCTAAATAATACGCTTTTATTTCCTACTGTACTTAACATTAGCCGTACTCATATTCTAACCTACAAGAACTGTTAAATATTCAAAACAATTTGTTCCGAAAAATCTACAAATAACATACTAAGGATGCTTCGGTGTTTCCTGAGCGCTATGACCTGTCCTTCTTCAAACGAGGCTTAAAGTAGGCAGAGACCTGGCTGTGCTAGATCCCTGACATTGTAAAGGTCTATGAGCGGCGGTGACCGCTTACCATCAGACGAGCTGCACGCTCGTCTGCCTGCTGAAGGCCGATAAAAAAAAACCAATAGGATTGGTCCTAATACTTTCCAACATAACATCTAAGATCAGTATTTGCGGAACCAAAAGTAGCTTACATCACACTCCAGTAAAATATCTGCATAAAAAGTTATCCTGATCTGTTGCTCTCGTAACAAGGACAAACCAAAACACCGGCATTTATAATATTAGTACGATCCGAGGCACAATCAAACAAACTTTCTCCGCAATGAAAATACTTTCGTCAGTCCTGCGAAGTTAAAACATTGCAACCATCGGCGTCTTCTTTGCGAGTTTGTTTTCACAACAGTCTGTGGGGAAAATTTGAGGGATATGTAAATTTGCTCCCGCGCCTTCGTCATGGGCCTTCTTATATTTTGTCACTAAACATAGCATGGAAATGTCTGCTTCAAAAATTATGGTACGAGTTAGGTGTGGTACGGTTTTATAGTAATTAGGTGTATGTAATCTTTGCTGCCCGGAGTCAGTAATTTGTGCTCGATATGGCGATAGGTTCGCCACCTATCACATTATGGAACGGAACACATAAGGCAAAATGTGGTTGCACCTCTGCCTACCCTTTCTCGGAAAAAGGCATGATGTTTATGTATGTAGGAGTATATATGTATGTAGCTATAAATTTGCTAACAGTTGATGTTAAGATATTACGGAGCAAGGGTCCAAAAGCCAAGATTTGAATGCTTCCTTCTGTCTCTCTCTTCAGCCACATAAAGTCCACTGCTGAACATAGACCTCCATCAAAGATCTACATATCGACTTGTTTTGTTGAATGCTTCCTTAATACAAAAATCCTTATAACACAACTGCCCAAAATAGCATAGCATTTTATTTTTTTATTTTTTTGTATTGTATCAGCCCATATACGACCCACTGCAGGGCACGGCCTCCTCTACAATCGATAGTACGGTTGAGAGTGGTTAGGCCATATAGTACACCACGCTGCCCTAATGCGTGTTGGCGAACTTTTTACATACCATAGAAATTTATACAAATCGCTATGGTATGCAGGTTTCCTCACGATGTTTTCCTTCACCGTTATAGTGCGTGGTGATTGACTATCAATACACACATGACTCCGAAAAGTCAGAGGTGTGCCCTGGGATTAGAACCCGCGACCACCGTGAAGATGTAGGCAGCCGCGTCTGGTCCGTTACCAACAGGCCACCACGCACTTGCATTGTATTGCATTTTATAACCTACGCGTAAATTGCTCTCAATACCTGCAAATCACTTGTCTGTCTTTGAAATTGAAGTACAGAAACAGAAAGAGCAGGTGTTTAAGTAAATTAAGTTTTAACTACGAATTAAATATGATGTATAACAGCTAAAATTATTTTCCAGCACTTGAAGTGTAATTATGAAAGTCGTTGCAAGTTAATTTCTCAACGAGTTGGTTTAAGTTATTTAGACTTAAACCAAAGTTACCACTTTTGACTGACTTTAAATGGATGACCTGTGTAAACAATTCTGAATTTAATAATTAATTTAAGGTAAGCCGTATTATTGAAAAACACTTATTTAGGAGGTTCAACAAAAACCGAGACAGGGTTAAGTGTTGCAAATTACTTAAACGAAACATAAATAATTATTTCAAGCATCAAAGAGGTAGCATTTGTTTCGTATTAAAGTACACATTATTTTAATAATTACAAAGATTTTGATTTACAGTAAAATCATGAAATTGTTCCACCTATGCCATCATTTTTTAAATAATTCTTCAGATTTTCATTCTGTATTTTCGGTGCGGTTAACCTGAAACGTCCTTTCCCATTATACAAATGGTCATAGCTTAGATTTTTTTTACAAAGCAAATTATCTTGTTCTGAAATTACAAACTATTCATCAAATCTAGGATTTAATTCATGAACTCAATTGCATACATACATACACATCACGCCTTTATCCCAGAAGGGGTAGGCAGAGGTGCAACCAGGACACTTACGTTTCGCCTTGTATGTTCCGTCCCACGATGTGATAGCGGGCGAGTCTATCGGCATATCGGGCACAAATTTCTGATTCCGGGCTGATAATGAATAGATAAATCCAATATTACTTTGCCCGATCCGGGATACGAAACCGAGACCTCAGCTTTGTTATCGTACCGTAGTACAACTACGCCACCAAAGTCACCTCAATTTCTTTATTTAAAATTTATTTACACTGTCACCTGACGTCAACCTCCAGACCTGCCCAACCTAATAAAAACTGTCCTCCAACCGAAAACGCATTTGAAAATTCAATTACCGTCTTTGAAGGTAAGACAACAATAGTATATTAAATTTAGGTGGCCGCAATAAATAAGAGCGAAGGCAATTTGCCTCCACGTCTGCTGTTTGTTTGTCCGTTCCCTAATCCAAAGTAACACAGTTTACCCAACAGTGGCCGGCGTGTTTGAGTTTGTAATTTAGCTTACCTACGCGTAGGTGCTCTCTGCGTAATACGTTGCTATCTGTACATCTGTGACGTCTGATGTTGTTTTTTTTTTCAGTAGGTGTTATTGTTTATCTATACATATAATTTCGTAAACAATCGATGTCTGTACATAGAAGATTAATGATAAAATCTAATATGGCGGGACTGTGAGAATGTAAGAGAATTCAAAACAGTTTTTTTTTTAGATTTTTTGTCTGTGCGGTTGTGCGCGATGGACTCAGAAACAGCTTAACAGGTTTCAATGAAATTTGGTGTGGAGATAGTTGATACCTTTTATTAACACTTAGGCTACTTTTTATACCGAATAATGTTGTGTTCCCGTGGGATGAGGTAGGTATACCGATATATTTGTTACTTTTTTATGCTCAAAGGGATGGAATGGGAGTGGATTACACGCCTGGCCTGAGAATCAGACAGGACGGATATAACTGGACAGGATAGGATATTTCAAAGAAAGTTAATCACGCAGGCGAAATTATCGGGCGGAAGCTAGTTAATAGTATTTTTATTGGTTTGTAGTAATTACTATTACATAGAAGTAATTGTATAATTTACATAGTGATAATTTCAGTGTCTCCCAGATAGGTTACTGATAGAAAAATTCTCGTTATATGATATATGATTGTTAGAAATGAAAATAAAATGAAAATATATTATTGAACCCATGAAATGTCATACATAATTTAGATTCAGTCACTTTCTGTTTCGTATTATGAACAATCACTTCTCAACCGATGATGATTCAGCATTTTTCTCCACTCGAAAAGGCTCGTCGGAAGTGAAATGAACGTGAGGTCCGCAGTAACGTATGCAAGGGGCGCGACCTTATCTACACGTTGGGTACTACCGTGAACGGGTAGCGGTTGCCTTCAATCGCCGATGAGTTGAGTATGGTTTGCTGTTACTTAGACGGTTTGGCAGGCAATGAATATATAGAAGGCAACCTGTATAATAGAAATGAGAGTAAATTAGGTTTGCATGTTGCCAATGATTTTGTATACTAACGAAAGTCGGCTTGATATAAATTATTTCTAAAAGTATATTATACTGGAGAAATCCTGTATTATTTTACAATTGAAAGCCCTTACCTTGAATTATCTTACTTGTAAATGTAAACCTTTATCAAATCTTTCATAAAAAAACATCTCTTGGGTTTTGGCATATTTTTTAATTAAAAGTTTGGTCACCTTTTACAATGACATCCGGTAATACCACCCTTACTTATCTTAGGCTACCTAAATATCTATCTAACCCTTCAGCCACAGAAAGTCCACTGCTGAACATAGCCCCCCTCCCCTATGGATCGCCACATAGACCTGTTGAAACCGGCCTGCATCCAGCGACTTACTGCTACCTACCACTTACTAAAAAAAGAGAAAAATCATCATTAAATTAAACAAACAACAGCAAACGAAATTCAATTCCAGTTCTTTACAGCCGTTATCACCATAAACCCACTCTAGGTAAGTGTTCATTTGAAGTTCTTGCACACAATCCGGCACAACGCGGCACAAACCAAATGTGGGTGCAAACGGTGAGAACCGGTGATTTAATGCAAGGGCAGCCTTATCAACACGAGAGGGAAGTTGCGGTTGCCCGGAACACCTTTTACGAGCTTTGACTAAATTGTAACAGCTCGTGTGAATTACTTCGATGTTTTTCTTGTTGGTACAGTTTGCGCTGGACCTAATAATTGCTGTGCTACTAATTGCTGTGCTTGAAATTTGCTAGGTGTTATGATAATTTTTCTAAATATTAAATAATAGACGTTTCTTATGATAGCCATTTATTCACAACTCCTTACAGTCAACCTGAAATACAATGAAACGAAGCTCGACGGATGTTCCGTGACACAAATAAAAAACAGGGCACAGAGTATATAGATCGTACAGATCGTGTCGGTTATATCAATTAATATACAACAAATGTAAAGCATTATTGTGGAGTCTATCCAAAAATTAAATTTTACCTATACAGGCTTAAAATACTATGACGTTTTTGTTCAGTAAGCGAGAATGGATTAATATTATTTTTTATTTTGTCCTTTAAAAGATCTAATTGATTTTCCACCGGCTTGACAATCATCATAATGCAATTTATTTAAAATCTGATTTTACCAATTGTTTGGTAATGAGTTGCCATAAATATAACATCAAGTTTCATGCTTTGTCTACCCTTAGTTCCTTCTGCTACCCTAAAAGTTTTGTTAACCCTTAAACAAATTCTAATTACGTACAAAACACTCCCACATTAGCCGCAAATTCTCACAAGTCTGATACAGCTGCAACGTGCAAGTTCATATTCGCCGGTCACTACAAATATCTGGATCCAACAATCACAATGGCCGGCCGGCCGAGTGTCGCAAACTTTCCACCACTTTGTCACTTGCAGTCAAAACTTGGACCCAACACTGGAGCCGACTTCGTGTGATTCCGAAAGTTGCCCGTCCGGCCCCCTTTTTATTTTATGACGGGTGTCAATTACCGAACGTTCTTTTGTTCTATTTTCTATCGGAAAGTTGGCCCGTTTGATAAAGTATTTTTGTAGCCGCTCGCTTTCGGGTTGACTATTTTGTTCGGTATTAGATTTTGACCTTAGCTCGCTCTTTGTGACAACTGAATTATCAAAGTATTCAATTGGATTATCAGTCACTCTTGATTTCTTCTGCAGTCAGAGAATAATTTTACCAAGAGCTTCTCTAAAAATGCATGCCAATAAACAATATTCTTAGCTTTATTAAGTAACCTTATTTACAAAAATATGGTATGCATTGACTACAAGGTTCAGATGATTTTCTTTTAAAACGATTGCGAAATAGGTTCTCTCTTTCCTTTCTTTCAGTAAGAACAAAAAAACCTTCGTCCTTCGATCTATTTCTTCCCCTTTAATTCAAAAATCGACAAAGCAATATCACTCTCCTAGTTATGTGGGATCACTTGCCATCAGTTGACTTGATCGTTTTTCTCACCTATGCGAAAAAACTATCGACAAGCCAGACTAACTTCGTAACTAGTGAAAAATCTGACACGTGGAATGTGCTCAAAGTGTATAGCGCCGGCGATCAGACGCGATGGGAAAAATTGACACGGCTTTATAGGTCAAAGAAGTTCGTTCACTTTCGACACGAGTTTATTTAGATTTTCTGGACGTCGCTGATGTACCTTTGTGTAATGTGATATACATCGTCACTTTGAACGAAAAGTCTGGTATTTGTTTTGTACAAAAGTATGATGAGTATTGCAGAGGTTGCTGTAATTATAACCTATGTTTAATTCCAATGACAATTGATAAAACTCTAAAATATCATCTACTTTATTCTTTTCATTGCTTATTTCCTGAAAAAGTATCAGACATCCCTACATCCTCAGTAACTTACACACATACTTGATGATATAAATGGCAGCCCTATGTCGAGCTTATGGATAATTATCTATTGCACATCTACTTTAAAACTTTGTGTAAATCGACTTGAAGAAAATCATTACTTTCTAGAAAAATCTCTACCTAGACAGTATAAAAAATACTTATCATCCATGCAGTATACTCATTGTGCAAAACACACTCTATCTTAAAATGCCTGCGCCACAAAACGGAGCCGCTAAAAATAGAACACAGGCTAATCCTACCACAATCTAGACTGACATACACAGAGCACATTACAGTAGCTTTGGCTGAAAGTGTCCGAAAGCCGAATTACATTTGCATAAAATCTAAACTAATAACGAGACTGTCTATGTGGTCGTTTCATAATTAACTTTGAATTGCTTTCTAAGAAATTAGTTTTGTAATGCTGATTATTCGCTAAATTATTATTGTTATAGGTGTTAAATTATTTTTCTATAGTTAAAATACAGAAGTAAAGAATTATAATCAGATTTTACACTTTCATTTTGACAATTCATTATCATCAGTCCACTGCTGGACATAAGCTTCTCCCAAGATACGCTACAGAGCCCAGTCTACTGCTTTACACATCCAGTAGCTGCCCGCCTCTTGTGCGAGTCGTCTGGCTAGAGGACGTCCAATGACAACAACCAATATATTATTATTTATTTAAACTTTATAACATGATAATGTAAGGTGAATCAACGTAAAAAGACAATTTTTTTTGTTATACTTACAGGAAAATAACAAAAAAATCAGTGAAAGTCATAAGCAAAAGCCAGTTCATCATAACGTTTTTAAAAGGCAGTGAGTAATGCCTCATTTTGTTTGAACCAACAATAGGCAGATGTGTTTCTAAAGGCCACTGATTGATGGTGATGGACCGGGTGGAAGGGTGAAGGGGTGGCCCACACCCTACCGCTAAGGGGTAAATTACCCAAATAATTTATACTTAAGGAATTAATCCCTTTCAAAGGATATAAATCAGCCGGCTGACTTTTAGATTTTCACATTAGGAGCACACGATGGTGTTTTAGCGGATATTAGTATAATGTTCTTGTTAAATTGTTAATACTGTTTTATATATCTCAATATTACAGGCAAATATTTCAGTCTTAAAAACACCTAGACATCAAATTAATTTTTGGGGCTCGCTAAAAAATATCTCATTAAGAAATCCAACCTAAAAAAAACCTCTTGAAAACCGTCACACGCATTGTGCCAGTTCTTAACCTATTGCTCTACAAAGAACAAATTATTTATAAGGTAAAGCAGACAAAATCCCAGACTTCAGCTACTATACAACAAATGTTATCGAAAATAAATCAGAATAATATTCACGACCACGCAACGAACGCTCCAAAATTTCTAGACTCGTGCGTGACTTGACAAATTTTAAGGGACTATTATTTTTAATTCAAAGTACAAGAGCACTAAAACATGGCCTTTTCAGCATATTTTAACATAAATTCGCATCGTTGCGAAATGCTGAAAGACCTATGAAAGGTTTTTGACATTGGCGTGTCATCGGAAAATATCGTTAAGCGTGTGTCGAGCGCTCAAGCCCAGGAGTTGTGTATATAATGTTTTTTTTTTATTATCGAAAATAATAGTAATTTATTTTAGTTACAAAAACATAGTGATTAAAATGTAACTAAATATTATAATCTGTTTTAATAAAATATATCGGACCTTTTTTAAATACCACAGTGTAACAAATCAGCAACAATGCTGAGCTTAAAAAAATCATAATATAATCGATAAATAAATCCTTAAAGTTTGTGGCCTTAATAAACACTACCGAATGTCACCAAAACACGCTCATCAAATAGCACAGTAGTTTATAATACACATTGATGCTACAGAATCTCGACCGGATTTGTGTATAGATGAATGGACAATGTTCTATGACTATAAGGGGATGTTAAGCCGTGTCAAACACTACAGGGTTTAAAATATTTACATTGAGCTAGGCACTACGCTAGTGATATATGTCTAAATTGAATAACAAGCCATCACGCTTAACATACCAATATGAGGGAAAAACATCCATAAAATTATATAAAAATACTTCATCAAAACCGTTTGCATAACAGCACTGCGGAACCACAAAACTCCAAACAATTTTTGTTCACAAACAAAAAGTTTCTCAAAACAACACAAAGACAGTCGTGATGCCATTACGCCACCATTAAATTATTATACTGAAACTACGCTAAAGTGTCTTTAATTCCTCTGTCTTCACCTCGAGACAGACAGCTTAGGACCGCAACATTATTCACGACAACTAGGAGCATTTAAAACTTTTTAATTCATTGCTTTCTTTGTTAACAACTTTTCGCATTGTTGTCTCCACTGCCAGCAATGTATACTGTACGTGGCGAAGAAACTTGTGCATGTACGCTCGGGGTATGAGATACGAAAACAGCCTTGATATCCAGTGGCAGTTCAGAACAGCTTAGTGCATATGCAAGGTTGGGGCGTGAAGGTTCGTTCAGACGTTACGTCACGTGTTCGGCTGCTAAATGTCAAGCCTTTAAGCACAGTGAAATATTAGTTTGGAGTTTAACAAAGGAAAGGTCAGCAATCTCCAATAAGGTTGAGTGTAAAATGGCTTTATAAAGCCGATGGCTCCATAACATTCATCACTTTAATGTGATATTTCATATGATCGCAAGCGGACCAATGTAATTGAGCGAATTTTAAGCTGAAGAAATCTCATTTAGATATGTGCACATTAAGTAAATAAATACAAAATAAGTAATTTGACGAAAATAATTATAAATTACTTAGAAATACGAATATAATTGAAATTTATGTGTGGTGGGTTATTCCAAGTAGCCCGTTATGGCAATAGGCTCGCACCTTGTCATATCGTGGGACGGAACACACAACCGAAACGTGGGTGTCCTGGTTGCATCTCTACCTACCCCTTCTGGGAAAAGGCTTGTAACAATAATACCTTTATCGATCGGACATAATTATTGTGTCACGTATTTAAGTGAACAACTGAAAAGGCGTGAGTTAATGTATGTATGTATGGGTTATTCCACCAATTCACACAAAAGGTCTCCCAATCATCCTTCTTCCATTTTTAATGTAAGAGGACGATACGAGACTTATAGGCTTCCACCATATTTTAATATAGATCTGATAAAACAGGCCCATATCCAACAACAACCAGCATATATCACTATGTGCTTAATCATACTTGTTACCTTTTTCAATTAAAAATGTTTTATAAGTATAGGACAATACTCCAAAGGTAGATTCACGGAACCGTACCGTACGCGTGCGAATCGGACTTTAGCATTGTTATGTGAAACTATCTCGGCTGTCTAGGGTCGTCCACTAGCAAATTATGTAGATGCCATAGCACGCGATCCTTCGGCCTGACTAAGGCTTATCCAGATTACTTGCGAGTGCCCTGGCTTTGTTCCAGAAGCTTTTTGCGCCGACTTTTTGGAAGTAATTGTAGTGTTTTCGTCGATTCAAACGCGTCATGTTATGACCACGTACACGTCTGCAGAATTTGGTGGATAATGAGCGCTCGTTTATGAAGATAGAGGTTTGGAGTTTCAACTGATTTTGTAAAAGGAACCTCCTTCTCGGATTTTCACTAATCAATGGTGCAACTAAAAGGGTTTTTGACTGATTTTTGAAATCCGTATTACCGATAGGAACGAAAATGCTCAAAGAGTTGTCGCGGACGCAATCGCAGTGCAGGACGATAAAGGTCAAGGGGTGTCGTTGGATTTTATACATAAGTTCACACCAGTACACCTGAAAGGGTAGACAGAGGTATAACTAGTGCCACCTTCATTGCTTTAAACTTATTTTTCTTACAAATGTGATAGGGTGTGATTTATTCGCTACGCCAGGCACTTATTAAAATCTAAGGCAACCAAATATATGACAAATTTTTAAATTAAAAGAAACCTAAGTCTCGCTCAACTCTTGATCTGAGATTTAAACCTTGTGCCTCAAAATTAGCAACTTATACAGGCTGACATTATGCTAATGTTTTTATGATTATTTGCGAAATAGTTTAACAATGCATGCTTTATGCCTGATCGTGATGATGATAATGAAGAGTGGATTAAATTTCTTTTCCAGTATACAAAATTAATGAGCTTGCTAACGGCGGTTTGAACAATCTATGGAAAAACAGCATATTTGTGACGGGCATTGCGTGCTGGAATATGAATTACGAGCGCCCATTGAACTGTGAAATACATGATCTGATTATATTTTAAACATTGCTTGCATGCAACATTGTTATCCGTAAGATTTTCGCTTTTAATAATTTTAAAAACAGCGGGATTGGAATAACCATGCACGTTAAAATGGGTGGGTGATAGACGAATGCTAAGCGGATTTCAGAGGGTCGAACCTTCTGAACGCTTACTCTTGAGAAAGTGTATTCTGGAGTGGAGACCGCGTCTTGGCAAGCGTAGCGTGGGACGCCTCTGGCTAGATGGCGGGACGAATTGCACAAGAGGGCCACCAGCGACTGTAACCAAGAGCACTGATTTTATGAAATTATAAATATAGTCGCTTACTTCTTACTTACTTTAGCGGTGAAGAACATCTAAGGAAACTTGCAGACCTGAAAATTTTCCACAGGAATGTTCAAAAACACTTGACTAGCGGACTAAAGCAGTAACCTCACTCAATAGTATATGAAGTCGGTTCTTTGCAATGAGACGTGTAGCTGATACACGTCATACATAAGCTGCTGCATACATACATAAACTCACGCCTCTTTCCCAGATGGGGGTAGGCAGAGGCGTCACTATGACACCAACATTTCGCCTTATATGTTACGTCCCACAATGTGATAGAGGTCGAGCCTATCGCCACATCGGGCACAAATTCCTGACTCCGGGCTGATAATGAATTGAAAAATTCATTATTAGTTTGCCCGACCTGGGATTGGAAACAGAGACCTTAGCTTTGCAATCGCGCCATATTACAACTACGCCATAGAGCCAGTCGTGATATAGACATAGACTACAGTCTATGAATCAAAGGAAAGGAATCAGAACGTAGGTCAGTGTTATAATATTGATTCCTATGTATATATTGTATACGGATACGATTTTGTTGATTATCTCACGTCGGTGGATACTCTATCTACACTGCAATACACTTATGTATGTACCATCACGGGTATTGTCGTGTTAATAAACACAAAAAAATCCTTAACATTATATGCATCAAACCTTTCTAACATTCATACTGTTGAGAAAAATCAAGTAATCAATTTACAAGTTTTGTATTTTCTCGGCCAATTTTACACAGCGTAGTTAGTAAACGTTCAAATTCAGTCTAAAATATAAAACAATACATCTTGATTTCTACAGAACACTAATTATAATTAGCTTAATTTCTAATTTATTTGAGTTTGTATTTATATTATATTCAAAGGTAAAACAGAATTCATTTTAAAGCAGGCTTGACTCGTTAAATTGTAAGTGTAAGTTTTTGATTTAGTGGGTGAAAATATCTTTATCGTAAATACAATTATGACTTATTTCGGACTTCACTGCCTCGGTGGCGTATTGGTACTACGGTATGATTGCAAAGCTGAGGTCTCGGGTTCGAATCCCGGGTCGGGCAAATTGATATTGGATTTTTCTATTCATTATCAGCCCGGAGTCAGGAATTTGTGCCCGATATGGCGATAGGCCCCTATCACATCGTGGGACGGAATATACAAGGCGAAACGTGGGTGTTCTGGTAGCACCTCTGCTTACCCCTTCTGGGAAAAAGGCGTGTGTTTATGTATGTATGTATGTATGACTTATTTGAAAATTAGCCTATGTTAAAGAAGGTTCAGAAACATCGACTAAAAGTAAATATTAGAAACACATCGTTGAAGTTTTATTATAGATTGTCCACGATCTTTTGGCGTCCAAATGCATTGATGTCATGTTGTCAAAATATTACAGTTTTTCTCTTTTCACGTTTCATTATATTTTGACTAATAGTATCAGATTACGAGTATAAATGTTTGTTGTTTATTATTATGTGAACATATTTCAAACAGCGTTATGTAGATATTTTTCAAATTTTAATTGTAGTTCCAAATTTCGCCACACGTCAATATAATTTAGATGACTCATAATAATAATAACATGTATTTGGATTGGTTGATAGACGAGTCGTGTTTATGAAATAGAGTAAATAAAATTATTTTAATTAGAGTTAGATGCAATTATTATTTGAGTTAAAAATATTTTCATGCAACTTAATGTATTTAGTTTACTCAAAAGTTGTGTCAATAATAAAAATTATTTCCTTTCAACTTGAGAATCCGTCCCGTGACCACGAGAACTGTAAAGTGATCTAAACGTCGGGAAATTAAAAAATGTACAAAACTAAACTAAATTCGCGATAAAATCCGTAAGAATTAATTTTATTCCTTTCAACTTATTCATTTAAAATCAAATTTAAAAAATATACGACCACATAAATATTTGAAACAAATTATGTTAGATTATGGCCTTAATATTTTAATTTACATTTTCAAATCTACAAAACCTATGAACTCATGGCTATACCAGGAACCCGTGTACGACCATAATTTTAAAGCTTGCAATAAATCTTTTTTCAAGATACAAACAAATTATACACCTACGGTAAACATTTGCAAAGGGCATAGAAATCAATCTTCGGCGTGTCTAAGTTCCTGGCGCGGGCCTTTCCATCTTCATATTCATTAACTTTTTATATATTCTCCAAAAACTTGTGGGAAAACACATTGACATACTAACTTGCGTAAATATCTACTTGTGTAAACTCACGGTTATTCGAAGGTGAGCTGAATTTTCATTATTGTAACTCACAAGCATATTGTAACTTTTGGGAGTCTCGTGTGTTGGAATTCGATCATCATGCACAATAACGGTGAAGGAAAACATCGTGAAGAAACCTGCATACCATAGCGATTTGTAAGAATTTCTATGGTATATAAAGTCCACCAAACCGTCATAGGACAGGATATTCCTTAACAGGATACACTACGGAAAACGATATGCGATATATTGTACGATATTTCGTACTAAAATCTACTCCTGTGGCTCCTTTTTACTATGACATCGATGAAAATTCTTTATGCGACCCTTGAAGACTTATATCGATACTGTTAAATCGTTCAAAATACAACAATACAATACTCTTCATTTTAAACCAAAGAGCAATAATAAATACAAAACGAGACAAATAAAACATAACAATTTATGGTATTACAATGGGCAGTCTTATCGCTTCAAGCGATCTCTTCCAGAAACCTTTGTATAGACAGCATCAGAAGTAGGTGGCGGTGCACAATCAAGAAAATCCAAAGAATATTCCAGAAATAATAAATAATATACACTAATATACGAATACTTAAATAAGTACAAATATACTAATATACAAGGTGAATTTTTCAAGTGAACGTGGATGGCCAAATCCGAAACTATGAGGAATATCTAAAAATGCTGAAAGGAGTCATGAGCCCGATTTTGATAAAAACTAAAACTGTATACTTGGTTTTTTATAAATCAATATGCCGAGAGAGGAATCGAATCCCAAGATTTTGAAAGAAAAAAAAACACAGCCTGTATTATTACGAGTATGCCATTGAATAATGTTAACAAAAAAAAAACATACAGTCGGATTGAAAACCTCCTTTTTTTGAAGTCGCTTAAAAAGGATCACATTCTAGGAAGTATTGGCATACGACAAACTAAAGAAAAAATGTCATTTTAGGTAAAATGCAATGCAATATTGAAGATAGAATAAATAGATCAGATATCAACGCTTACCAAAACACCCACAAAACCTAGAGGTTGGAAGAGTTCGTATAGCATTTCAATCACCATGTAGCTTCAAGAAACAACCCACTACATAATAAGAGTACTTAGAAGTAGGTACACGATTTATGCTCCCCGCACCGCACTGGGCAGTGGGGCGGTCTGGTCGTTTAAAAGATATATTAACTGAGAAAATGCAAGAGAACATGGCACCACTGGTATGCATCACGAACGAGCTCATGATTTACAAGCCTTTATTACCCTATGAACTATGGTTTTAAATTTTACGACCGCTAAAATTGTTATGTATAGGTGAATTAATTTTTTCATGTCGGCATCGCGTTCGTAAAATTGAAGTCGTGATTTCACTGCACAGTCATGTTAGATTTTATTAGAATGTGTTGAGTTTGTAAAAAATAGGGTTTTGAATAATCGCTTGCTTGTTAGTGAAGTGCAATGCGTGTTTGATTCTTCTAGGTTTGTTCACATTGTTAAGTTGCGATGTTGGTGACATGGGTTAAGACTTGACTCTTAATTCAATTTTTTTATTTCTGTATCGTACATTCGTTAAAATGGCTACGGTATGCAGTTTTCCTCACGATTTTTTCCTTCGCCGTGATAGTCCGTGGTGATTGACTATCAATACACATAACTCCTAAAAGTCATAGGTGTGCACTGGGATATGACTCCACGAGCACCGTGAACATGTTGGAAGTCGGGTCTAGTATAGGCCACTACAGGCTTATTTTTAATTTATGTATTGGTAACTGATGCTCACAATTTAAAATCCTGAATTTAACAATATCGATTATACCCGAGAGGATTATAAAATTCAGGCGCAGGAATTTCAAGTGACCATATATAGTAACTATAAATCTACGCGATACATAGCCATTTTTATTGTCGTTGTAGGCAGACGAGCTAGTGGCCCGCGAATGGTAAGCGGCTACCGCTGCTCATGACCCTTCGCAGTGCAAGGGGTCCAGCACAACAAATTCGCTGCCTACCTTAAGGAGATTACTCTCTTTTTCTCTTCGGCCACTGGAAGTCCACTGCTGAACATAGGCCTCCCCCATGGATTGTCACATAGACCTGTTGGAAGTGGCCTGTACTCTCTGTAAGCCTCGTTAAGGATATTACTCTCTCTTTATGCACATAGTGATTCGAGTCCATGGTTGTCTGGAAGAGATCGCCATGAAAAATAAGACCACCGTTTGTACTGATATCTAGATTTAAGTCCCTTGTTGGTGTTATTCCTTTTTTTATGTTCTGTGTGCAATAAAGAATTATATTTTTTTTTATCGACCCATATAAGTCCCACTGCTAGGCACGGGCCTACTCTACAATCGAGAGAATCGATTGAGAGTGGTTAGGCCATATAGTCCTCCACGCTGGCCTAGTGCGGCTTGGCGGACTTACATACAGTAGAAATTCTTAAAAATCGCTACGGTATGCAGGTTTCCTCACGATGTTTTCCTTTACCGTTAAAGTGCGTGGTGATTGACTATCAATACACACATAACTCAGAAAAGTCAGAGGTGTGCCCTGGGATTTGAACCCGCGACCACCGTGAACATGTAGCCAGCCGAGTCTGGTCCGATACCAACAGGCCACCACGCACTTTTAAAGAATTATAAATACACCTATAACATAATAAAAAAAATGTGAATTTCTTTATTTTAAGATGATCTGTGAAATGTCTATATCCAAATACTTTGTACGCTATCGTAATTACAACCAGCCAATTTTGATTGAATTAGGAGTTTAATCACCCTGAACTCATTTTGGTAGCGTCATTTTACCATTCCCACACTTAAAACACCCACGTACTCACAAATTGTTCAATACTGTCTATTACACTGTATAGCGTATTAAGGCCGCGACATTATCCTTTAAATCAGTACCGTCCAAACTAATAACATTAAAGTGGGCCGTAAAAAAGATATGGTCATATTGTATGGCGGACTCGGTTCCATTTGGCTGACACGAACAGTTCGTGTCACTTGTAGTACGCGAGTTCAGACTTTTTGCGCAATGATGGGTAATTAAAATGCTAGTGTAGTGACGTAATTACGAGTGGACTGGAGTGCCGAAAAGATGTGGTAGATGTAATCCTCGGATACCTCTGACTTCGGTGCTACGCCGATACAGATCAGACGTATTCTGCTGAATTATAAAGCATTAAATTACTCCATTACCAATAGATATTTTTTTCTGGACTCTTGCTCTTACTAATTGTAGTGTCACTTTGCTAAATCAGGATTTAGGAAAAACGCAATAATGAGTATTTATTGTTAATTATTTTCTAATCTTCGGTAAAGAAAAACATTATGGAGAGAACAAGTATTTAACTAATACGTTAAGTCTACCAACTCCACTAATTAACTCGGGATGAATAAGTTATGGTTTCTTAGATTTACGCGAATGTTACACATTGAAATAAAACGAATTCTTACGGACTTTATCGCTAATTTGATTAAATTTATAATATCATTGGGAAGTTAAAATATAAAAATTAAATAAAATTCACGATAAAATCCAAAAGAATTCGTTTTATTTCAAAGGATGTCTAAGATTAGACTAATACAGAACAAGACATAAAAGTAAACCATTTTTTTGCAACAATAAAACGCAAAATCGAGATATATTTCGTAATGTGTGTGATATTACCTGGAAACGTTTTATTACCCCATTACCTAATAGGGACCGACAGTATTTTATACTAATATATAACCGTCCGAACTGTTAGTTATTCAACATATGTCCAGGATTGATGGGCGAGCGTGGTTTTTGTTATAGTCTTGAGAATTTGAGATTTATTTTAATATACGTGAAATTAGAGATCAGTTGTTCACTTAAATACATGACAAAACAATTCTGTTTGATCGATAAAGGTGTTATCATGTAACGTTACACGCCTTTTTCCCAGAAGGGGTGGGCAGAAGTGCAACCGGGACTCCCTCGTTTCGCCTTATGTTTTCCGTCCCATGATGTGAGGGGGCGAGCCTATCGCTATATCTGGCACAAATTCCTGGCTACGGGTTAATAATGAGTAGAAAAATCAAATATCACTTTACTCTACCCGGGATTCGAACCCGATACCGCAGCTTTGTAATCGTACCGTAGTAAAACTACCTCACCGAAGTAGTCATGCATACGTAATATGACAATAAATAACTGCAGATAAAACTTCAAATAACTTCCCTCGTCCCTCGTTTATCTGCTGAATACAATAATCTTGCTAGTAACATAATGAACAACCTAGATATATACCATGATTCGTTGTCGACATTCAAAAATAGTATCCATAAGAAAATCGATGATTTATAATTTCAACTACCTAACTATTACCCTGAGAAGTGCGTGGTGGCCTGTTGGTAACGGACCAGACTCGGCTGCCAACATACCGTTTTAGCGATTTTTAGCGATTTTAAAGAATTTCTACGGTATGTAAGTCCGCCAACCCGCACTAGGCCAGCGTGGTAGACTATATGGCCTAACCACTCTCAATCGATTCTCTCGATTGTAGAGTAGGCCCGTGCCCAGTAGCGTAACGTATATGGGCTGACAAAAAAAAATCTATTACCCTGTATGTCATTCTGATATTAACATTACCGTTTAATTATGTTTTTTTTGTGCATGTTGTGTTTGTTTTTAATTAGTTGTACAATTTATGCAAGAACGTTTTTACGTTTTCTTCATGATGTAAAATTTAATTGTATAACTGTTAACAAACCTAATAAAATAAAATAAAAATAAACGACATAATGTCGCCCTTATACTCAAAACCGCACTCGATAAAGGCACACGAAGTTATCGAATTAATCCGAGGTAAATTTCAATTACTTGCTCCAATAATTATATGAGCAATAAAATTAATTTCTTTTTGTGTGCGGTCACGGTATATTTCACGAATTGAAAAATTAAAACACAAAGCCGAGTGGTTTTGTTGTCTTTGCTGTTAAATGTCCATAAAGTATAGGAATTACTTCGATCTTATTCAATAGTCATACACGAAGGAAGTGGTACGAAGGTTCTACTGTCCTGTTTTGTTCGGTAAGTGAGAGTGCTGAACGCCCAATACCTGTTTTCCTCCGCTAATACAATTGTAGTAGATGTTAATGAGTAGCAGTAATCACTTGTAATCAGGTAAACTGCTTGATCGTTTGCGAGAATCATAATATAAATAAACTATAGATATATTTTTGACAGCCTCCGTCGCGCAGTTGGTTTGACGCCAGCTGTAAACGGGAGGCCGCGGGTTCGATCCCCGAGTTCGAACCACAAGTATTAGTTTCGTGTCTGGGTGTTTGTGAGACCGAAAAGTCTCTCGTAGCTCCTGATAACCACGACACAAGACTTGATCTTAGCGTGGTTTTCGGACTATGTATGACTGTTGGGTGTATTTATTTATTTATTTGTGGGACATAGTGATATTTCAGGAGTTCATATGTCTTGTAAATGAATAAAAGTATATGGTACTCGGTTGATACATGTTGTTCATTGATTAATCTGCTATATAACGTCTTATAAAATTCACTCAGATCATCCGATGTACATCAAGCAAGATATAAATTTATTCAGCTTTCACCCGTACAAATCGGTTCTTCACACTTTTACCCGATGTTCATAAAAGTTGGCAAATCGTGTAGTAAACTGCGAGTTGAGAACTCGGCACTTGGCTTTCCGAAACTCGCGGTATCACGGCCCAGCATGAAACCGAGGGAAGTTCGCCCATCGCCGACAACTTTAATACGAGTTTCTTGGTATTTGGGCGACATTATCGTTATAAAATCGAAGCTGTGTTTTTCTTTTGGGAGCCTTTTTCCGGCCGCTCGACACCGCGAATGTGCGGTATCACATACGGCGGGTTGAAGGTGACAGAATTTTGCCTGCGTGTATGAATTCGTGGATCTAGTGTCAAGCGTTAGTGTCAAGTTTATTGTGTAAGAAATAATAGACGACAATATTTGTTATATAATAAAGAATAATGTGCCTTTTTTATGTTTACGCCTCACATTTTTTTCACATTTATCAATATTTGCTTGTTTTATTACTCTTGTATCTATTTTGTGTAATCCGAAATATGAGCATACCGAATTTTAAATCGAGTGACTGACATTTCATTAAATATTTTGATAAAAAATATTTAGGTATGTCGAAAAAAAGGAAGCAATAAAACAATGACTAACGGGTATACATTATATAGAGATATGAAAGGCCGCAACTTTTTACAAAAGCTACGGCGTCGGGCACATAAAAACACAACATATGCATGATAAATGGACAACGGCCATATTGATCGACGGGCAAAAACACCGGATGATTTTTTAAAAAGGCATTCACGTCGGCCTAATTGCAAAATAAAAACAGAAGCCGTTTGTGAATTAAAACAAAAAACTCGTTCGATTAAATACGCCGAACATTGGCCGGTGACCGGCGATCCACTAATGATGTTTCGTTTAACGGCAACAATAAAAATACAAACAGGCCAAAACTGACTCGGCAGCACGTGGTCCCACTCTGGGAACGGGCGGCGAGGATACGATACATTTGATACACCCCATCCCCCCGCTACCCTGAAGCCTTAGCGAGTTGGCTCAGTCACACGGTCGCCTCCGAGCAGGCCGGTCGCGTCCTGTCCTCCCAACTTTCTGTTACGTCACATACGTGGTTCATTCGTGTGTTGTATTGTGGGATGGTGTTTCGATGATAGTGAAATGGTGCGAAGACGCGGATTTTGTCGTGTGTCGTTCGGCCATCTGTGCACCGCTGTGCTATGGGTGCTCACCTGTTTAGTGGGTAAGTTTTTTAAACCGGCAAAATATTTAATATTTACTTTTCATTCCATATAAATCCAAAAAAAAAATCGACTAAAAACCTTTGAAATAATGTTACATGACAAAAAATTTAAATATTTTTTCCGCGAAATCTTCAGGTATTCTAAATTCAAAATTTAAATTGACTTAAAAAAATCGTAACTTTCGCGTGGTTCCTAATTTAAATTCATTTATTTTTAATTGTATCCGGCCAGGTACATTTGAGTACGTTAGTAAAATGAGGTCGAACTATCTCCAGGGTTGTAGGGAGTCACGCTTGGCCACACTTGACCGTTGGCCGCAGTTTTTGAAACTAAGTGCACAACTTATTCGGGACCGGGCGATAATCTTTTGCGTAAAAATTCAATACAACTTCGAATATCGGATTCCGTTTGAGATTTCCGAATTTGTTGTTGGAAAGTTCGTGAAAAGGGTTGGGGGATTTTCGTCTTATTTTGATTGGTTTTAGTGAGTTTCCGATAAGATCGGTGTTTGGGTAAATCGTTTGAATAAAATTCTGTAGACTTTTTAAATTATTATTTCACTCATCTTTAAGATTTATTTCTCTTTATTCTTATACATCGATATACGCTCTTATTCGCACTTAAACAGATTTTGCCTGTCTTAGAACAGTCATAAATCTTTTCGCTACGCGTTCCGGAAAGGGTTAATATTTATTCAGTTTCGGTATCGCTGGGATCTTGGGTACCATTATTTTGTGTTTCGTTGTCATTGACGTTAAAGCGTATTAGCTTAATTCTATAATACATTGGCTATTAATTCACGAAGATTTTCTTACATAAATATTTTATGATGACCTAGGATTTTTCGTCGCCATTTCGCGATGTTTTATTTACGTGCATTAATATTTTTACCGCGTATAATTTAATTTAATTCGTATAAAATTACTTTTTATTTGTGTAATATTTTGAGTTACCTGTGCGAAGGTTGATCGTGGCAAAAATAATTAGGAAAATTGAGGTTCTGTTTATTTTTATTAAATCTTTTAACGCCCCTCTAAGAATCAAATGCGTTTTGACAAATGACAGTGCAGGCTTCTTTCTATATATCACAGGATATAATTTATTTTGTATGCTTTAAGCAGAGAAATAACTAGGTAGTAAATATGATGGAAGTACTAACACAATATTATAATAATGTTTTTATTAACGATGCTGAATATGTTGTCCTTTGATACAAAAACATGTCTACATCAGTCACGACATACACAAATTCATTAAATAGTAAAAAATGTTTAAAAACAGAGTAAAATTCGATGGAAATGAAACAAGTTCACTGAATATACTCGTAAATCTGGACCTATGCCATTGAAATGCAAAACTATAGAAAAATGTATACGTACTCAATTTGTTAGAAATTTACAGATTAAATAAAATATTCTACATTCAAAATTGTTTCACCATTTAACAATTGAATAAAAGAAATAATAAATTTATTCGAAATTCAAATTTAATTTATTTAACACACAACATTACGTCTTCAAATGACTCATTTACCGGAAGTTTATAAAATAATATCGACAGATAGCTTGCCAGACAAAGTTTATATTGGCAGTCACAGGTTATCTGGTCCAAAGTCTTTGCGGCGAACCTAACCGAAGTTTACAAGTTACATCCTAACTTTACTGAGTATCGAAGACAGCATATGCGCTGAAAATTATGTACAATGTACATTCAATTTGTGCATGAAAGTTGATACAATGTATGGATATTAATTTTGATTTTTTAATAGGCTAGAGTGGTGTAATAAGGCCTTAATTAGCTTATCCGGTATTACAGAGGCTTCGAGCCCAATATAGGGGGATAGATGTTCAAACCCAGTTAATATAATATGGTTTAAATTGATAGTGATTTTTCTAAGGTGTTGTAACCATACATAATATGATTTTTCAAGTCAAAAACAGTTTGATTTATACCAGTTCAGTGATATTATACGCTACAATTCGTAGACTTTGAATACTATGAGTCACTTTGGATTTCATGTGTAATCTCAGGTAAAATGTGCCCTTTTAGTTAATCAGCATCAAATTGTTCCTTCACCTTGCGTTCGAACTTAGTCTCTTGGCTCATTATAAAGTCAACCTTACCATAAAGATGATGCACTAAGATATTCTCAAGTCCCTAAAATGCTACAAAAGTCTCGTAAATAAAAAAGATAATATTAATTATGTAAAATAAAAATGGAAATAAGATTTTCTATTACAAATATCCACGAACTGAATTCCATAATGTCTTTGTAAAAGGGATTATGATCGACGTAAGGTATCAGATTAGGGACCTTTTACTCTGAACGGGCCGCTTACATAATACCCTACACTTTTGTATGGACACACAAATGATTATTGGATTTCCATTGATTATTATAGATATGTATACTTATAGTAAAAAATATATATTTTTCTGGCATTTTTGTCTTTGGTTAGACAGTATTCTAAATGGTATAATATACTTTTTCGTGTGTTTCAATGTATATGCTAAGACTATGTAATTAACATCGATGTTCTGATAAAACAAATAATTACATTCATAAAGTAACATAACAGAAACAACAGGACCGCCATATGTACTTTTTACTTAATTTGTATTATCTTTGTGCGTTTTACCTTTCTGTGTGCAGTTAAAAATAAATAACACATCTAACCCATAAAATTTGGTAGAGAGTATGGATCTCAACTTTGCTCCATCCTGACCTACCTCGTTTACCTCATCTACTTTCATCAATTTCATACATTCTCGACGGTTCAGGGCACTTTCGACCTGACCCGTTATGAGTGTAATTGACTTGACTAGCGTAGATCCGATGAGGTCGGCCTTACTGACCTATCCATCCGCTCTCGCTTGTTGTATCTATTTGATTATATTATATTTTATATTATATTTGATTTTTTAAATGACAGTTATAGTGGTCAGTCATGTAAAAAACGGTGAAAGAAAACATTGTGATACCATAGCGATTTGCATCAATTTTTATGGTATGTAAAATCCGCCAACCCGCACTAGGCCAGCGTGGAGGACTATATGGCCTAACCACTCTCAATCGTACTCTCGATTGTAGAGGAGGATCGTGCCCTGCAGTGGGACGTATCTGGGCTTATACAGTACAGTGCAGTTTACATAATCGAACCATTATTTCATTTTATTCTCAATTCTGTTTACCGCTGCGTCTAGGTTATTGTTTCAGTAAAATATTAAATTTCCATTTTTTTTGCACTACGACGTACGCAGTAGAGTAATATAGTGCATAGATAAGCATAAGTAGTCAGTGACTCGTGTAATATCATTGTCTCCCTATAAACTAAGGAGTAACTTTTTTTGTCGCTTTTCGTTTCGTCAATGAAAATGTCATATCAATTTTCAACCTTCTTTTTTAAGGCAAAATTATTATTTTTCTAAGTGAATGCAGATTTTATATCACCCCTTTTAAAATATGCCGTGATTTTATTGGTTGTATAAATCGGCGTCGCAAGTTTATTACTAATAGCCATAGTCGTAAATAAACACCTGTTGCCTCAACTGGGATTCAAACTCGGGTCCTATACTATGTAATATTAAACTATGCGTAAGATTTGAAATCTGATAAATATAAATACCATTAAACATACATACATACATAAACTCACGCCTTTTTCCCAGAAGGGGTAGGCGGAGGTGCTACCAGGACACCCACATTTCGGCTTGTATGTTCCGTCCCACGATGTGATAGGGGGCGAGCCTACCGCCACATCGGGCACAAATTCCTGAATCCGGGCTGATAATGAATAGAAATATCCAATATCACTTTGACCGACCCGGGATTCAAACTCGAGACCATATATAAACGAATATATTTATTTCATATACACAAACAAATTCAAATGACTTTAAGTCGTTAATATTTTTTTCCATTACCATATGGTACATTTAGTATCATTTCAGTTCGGGTTGTAGTAAAGTAAAGCCTTTGAGTAAATAAATTAAATATAAACTCCATTTTTTGATTAACAGTAATTTAAATAATATGCATAAATTATATGAATCACTGGGGCATTTCAAAATTAAAGTTCGTTACATCATTTTAATATCTTTATTGACGTCATCAAATAATTTTAATGCATTCTATGTTTATGTAATTAAGAGCGCTTTTTGTTTGCACCTTGTTAAATAATTAAAACAGAAATTAAAGATCTCGATGTTATTAGTATCGGTAAATTGAAAATACAACTATAATACTTATTTTTATTCGCTGGATGTAAGTTTTTTATTTTTTATTTCAGTATAGTTATGTATTTCACCGAATTAATTTTATTTATGTTCATTTTTACCCCATAAAGTCCAGGTAAAATATAAACCGAAAAGTCTCACATAGCTCCTAATACCCACGACACATGACTCGATCTTAGTGTGGGTTCAGAACTGTGTATGTATGCGACTGTTGGGTGTATTTATTTATTGTAGTTATTTTATCATGCCATAAAAAAGCCTGCCAGGTGTGAGTCAGATTTGCGCATCTAGGGTTCCCTACTATGCAAAACTAACCCATAACATATTCCTGCAAGTAATCACCAAAAGTACATACATACATAACCACACGCCTTTTTCCCAGAAGGGGTAGGCAGAGGTGCTACTAGAACACCCACGTTTCGCCTTGTATATTCCGTCCCACGATGTGATAGGGGGCGAGCCTATCGCCATATCGGGCACAAATTCCTGACTCCGGGCTAATAATGAATAGAAAAATCCAATATCACTTTGCCCGACCCGGGATTCGAACCCGAGACCTCAGCTTTGCAATCATACCGTAGTACCACTACGCCACCGAGGCAGTCACCAAAAGTACCCTAACTATAACCTCAAATTTATTGCAATGAATGTCATTCGTAGTGCTAAGCGATACGATCGCTCATGGATAGTAACAAAACCAAACAACACCATGAATTACAAAGCAGTGCTTGGCATTCCACTGCGCTCGCCATCCTGAGACAAAAGATGTTAAGTCTCAGAATGTCCAGTAGTTACTTTGGCTACAATGTTCTTGAAAGCGGAACACAGCAGTGCATCTACACTGCTGTCTGGCGGGAGAAATAGACATTGCAGTTGGACCTACCCAAGCGGCTTCACATATGAGCGACCACGATTTAAATTTTCGTATCTAATCTTACTGTTGTATTATAAGACCTGACTTCTTGCCTAACTTGATTCTAGGTCTATGGGAAGCACCCTATACTCCTTTATCAATGATACTATATTTTTCAATAAATGTTTCCATTTTCCTGTTCGGAACGGTACCCAAAAATATACATTAGTTACTTAAAAGACGTCGCGACGCTTCTTGAGTTGTATTTATTACCAACTGGGGCAAGGGAATGTAATATATTAACGAAGTTCTGTTAATTAAACCATAGGGTAAGGACCGTCCTGTATTAATTATAATATATACTTGTGTTCAGTTGCTAAGTCTATAACTGTATGATATTTCGCAGTGAGACCAAGGTTATATAGGAAAATGAATAAAAACGTCATTATGATCCCATTTTTTTTTCACGTGAGAAGAACGGAAAAGTTGTTTTAATGTTACTTACATGCATAAACTCACTGGGGTAGACAGAGACTAAGCTAAGTGCTGGACCGTAGCACACACCTCTATCGCTTCATCAACTATCAATAATCTCTTCATACTCGCTCGTCGGTTTCGAGGAGTCCATATTTTTCCTTACTTTAATAGGTCTTCTATTTGATTTCTATAGAATCGCCTTAGTCATCCTCGACCGACTCCACCAAACATTTTCACAATATAAATCCCTTTCGTCAATCTCCATGTACCCTTTAGTGTTAATCTTTCCAAAACTGGTTTACATTAGTGGTTGTGATAGAAATCGCTTGGTTCAATCGTATTTTGCCGTGGGTATCAGGAACTAGAAGACACTTTTCGGCCTCACAAACACCCAGACCCGAAGCAAATATCTGTGGATCACATAAATATTTATCTTGGTGCGGGGATCTAACCCGCGGCCTCTCGTTTCACAGCCGGCGTCTAACCAACTGTGCCATTGAGGCTCGATATAATGTAGTCATGTCCTTTTGTAGAGCTCCTATAGACATCTATATTACCAGTCGTTTGTTGTCCCATTCTTCCAAAATGTCTATTAAATATCTTACACTACCAAGAATCCATTACTTCTATTTTATTTCAGTGTGACATAGTAAGGTTTGCTACTATCAAAGAGACACCTAACATTATTTCCACCTAACATTATTGTCATTCAATTGTACGGTAAATTAATTTTGGATGTATTTTTACGTTTTCTTGACTAGTACCAAGGTCTTCGTTTATTTAGTTTCTTTTTGATTGAAATACATTATTTTGAATAGGGTATTGTACAGGGTGACTTTCAATCGTTAGGTAATTTTTTACGGGTTTCATTACTAATACGAGTATTGTAAGCGACGGTTCTGAAGATTGGTAGAATGTATGCGAACACCTTTAAGTATCATAATAATAAAAAATATGGAGAAATAAACATACCCAATATTTATTTTTATTTCTAGTTAAAATACCTATAATAATTATATGAGATTTTTGGTCTCAGGACATTCAGACGTGAGACAATCTATCTTGTTGGTGCATGTATCAATCGGCTTCTTGTTATAAAGTCGATTTCTTAACCAACAGCGCCATGGAGACTGTTATAATATTCATCTAAAACAATGCCTTACTTTAACCTTCAAAAAACGAGCGCATTCCCACCTTAAATGCCCTATGGTGTTGCAAGTGTTCATGGGCGGCAGTGATAACTTATCACCAGGTGAAACGTATGCTCGTTTGCCCTCTATAATATAAAAAAAAACTAGCCTTTAGACCTTTGGGAATAAAGTATGCTTACAAGCGAACTCTACCTACTCGTCGATTCTGAGCTAATTTTTCATGCAAACGTATACCAAGGAACGCCTATTAATATATAAAACGTCTCCAAGGACACATACTGAAATGAACGTCGTATTATGAGCTCTTCCACTTTAGCCAAAATTTATAGGCATGAAGTATGATTGATGTACAAGCTAAAAATATTCTTATATCTTTTTATTTACTTTCGTGTTTAGGTCTTGATACTGGAGTATTCAAACTGATATTTGAAACGGTTACTTGATTTATTGCAGGGCACAAATCTTTACCCTATTTCATGTAATATGTCAGCTTATTACTCGGGTTCTCTTAGCTGGTTTTTCTTCTACTTAAGTGTACCCTACGCCGATATATTTTAATCATGTTTTAGATTACTCGTACGACTGACTGTCTGGTCATGTAAAAGTCATTCATAGTTCTGACCCCCAGTAAGTTATAAATCATAAGTCGTCGAAGTCAAAAGCTACGAAAGACTTTTTTGTCTTATAATCACACAAAAAAAATTTTAGGTGCGAAGATTGAACCCGCGGCTCTCATTGGACATTGCCGGCTTTCAACCTACACTAGCTTTTGTTTTTACAAAAAAAAAAAATTAAATGCAATACACAAAAATAACATTAGAATACAACTTCGTACACCACAGTTAACATATTGCCACACCATTCATTTTCTTTCACTAATCCATTAAACAAACTAAGACAAAACTATAGTAGCACACTACCCAACGTGTCAATGATCATTGCTATGTTTATGCCGAAATCTTAGTAAAGCTCGCTCGATTACCCGCTGCCGATACGTTTGTTTTGGGTCCGCCCGGGACGGTGGAACGTGCGACTTCCGCCCTGTGGGCGCTACGCCCGCCCATAAATCACTTGCTCAAACAACTGAGCAGTTAAGCGTTATTTTTATTTTATACTTTTTCGTTGGAGTCTCTTAATGGACGGCTACGGTTGTGATTTTAGCTAGGTGTTCGGGGTTATGTTGGACGAGTTAAAGTTTAATTAATGGGTTTTAGTTTAGTATATGCTATTTTATTGAAAAATGTATTGAAAAAAAATAGGATAGAATTAAGAGGGTAAAGGTAGAGCAAAGCAGTGGTATAATACTCAACGACTCACTTCAATAATTGATTATAGTAGTGATATGCGCGTATTGCATAATATAGAGATCCATGGGATCACTGTGTGAATTTTTAAATCGATTCTAGCGAGCCTCTACCTCTTACAGGTATTTTTTTAAACATTGCCTGGGTCGACTAAAAAAATATATATTCCGTAGATCAGAAACGGTTTCTGGCCACTCGACACAATTTGCCGGATTGATTGCTAAGTGATTTTAGTCTGTAAACCGACCAGATTTACGTCGAAACCGCTTAATAATCCATTAACCATACTCTCTACGTAGGCTTTGATAAAATAAATAAAATCATACTCTGGTGCGTTGCTCGAACACCACTTGGGCATTAAAAATGTTCTCTCAAATTGTCGGGGGCACGGATTCCGATCACTTCACACAGATTTACGACGTAATAAAATAAGTTTTGGTATAACTGATAAAAGTTCCCAGTTTTATGTACGCCTTAACTTGTTTTCGAGTAATGATTTTATGATATTTTTTTCATAATGCCTTCGCACAGCTTTTCATAGATGTTATGTTTGGTAATATCAATGTGATACCCTACGATTCTTAATGCCTCTTCTTCATCAGCTACAGGATGTCCGCTGGCAAACAAAGGATTCCCCTAAGGATTAATATTATTTATTTCCAGTAAAGTAATTAAATCATATTAAACTACAAACCACAAAAATCACTTGAACCATTTTTACGTATATAAACTCACGCCTCTTTCCCATAAGGGGTAGGCAGAGGCGCCACCAGAACATCCACATTTCGCCCTGTATGCTCCGTGCCACGATGTGATAGAGGGCGAGCCCATCGCCATGTTGAACACATTCTTCCAACTCCAGGCCGATAGTTAATAGAAAAATCCAATATCAGCCTGCGCGACTCAGAATTCGATCCCGAGACCTCAGCATGTTCAATCATACCGTATTACAGCTGCGCCACCGAGGCAGTTAACCAAAGACAACCATTTTTATTCCTTGTTTCTAATCTTAAAATATGAAAATTATCATTAAATGAGTGCTTCCCATAATTTACCAGAACCACTGCTTAAATCCATCGGTGGTTATTTAGCCACGGTTTATTATTCAGAAATCAGTATTTTATTATGCTATGTTTTCCTATAACCGTTTATTTATGGAAAAAAAAAACAAATATTAATATCGTTTGTATATCTAATAGCTTTGATATAATCCTGATGTATCATTAGAATATTAGTCTATGATTATAATACCGTAGCAAGACAAGTTAACGGTTCAACAACCGACGTTGCGTGCCTTATAATTCAAATGGATTTCCACTCAAGAAATTATATCGACAAACATCTGTAGGTTTTTCACAAGTGGGGAAATAATAATCCATTTTGAATACTACATTTTCCGATCGCTTTGGCCTGGAAGTATCTTTGCGTTAGGTATACGTGGTTTTAGGTTGGATTCCCGGGTCGGTCGTTTCTGTTTTCAATAGATGTTCAGTTGTAAAATGTAATAAATTGTTCAGGACGGGATTTTGTTGCCAGTATGGCTATATAGGCTCGCCACCATATTTGGAACGAAAATAAGCTCTAAGTATTGCGATGGCATTGGTAGCGAAAGCGTCGTGGGACAGTATACTGTCTCTATCAGGCTATAATGGCCCATAGCTGTACCGGAATCCTCTAGGTCCGAGAGTTAGTTTTGGCAGCTATATGCCATGTGGAGATCTTCGGATAAGGCCTATGTTCAGCAATGGACGTCCTATAGCTGAAGAGGGACAAGTCATAGACCACCACATTGACCTAGCTCAGAGTTAGGAAGATAGCACAATTACGCGGTTCGCATAGACCATTGTATACCGTCCTTGTTAGATCCACGCACATAAAATACTATCATATAATTTACATACATACATAATCATCACGCCTGTATCCCGTAGGGGTAGGTAGAGACTATGGATCGCCACTTTGCTAGACACTGACATACTACTTTCATTTCATCCACTTTCATCAATCTCTTCATGCATGCTCGTCGGTTCAGGGTACATTATTTTTTATCTGATGATAAAGATACTTAATATGGTGAAAGCCAGAATATATTACGAAAGCTTATTGCATATTTATCACGTAAACTGGATCAAATCACGAATAAAACAAATAAATGTGCGAACAATACCGTTTCAAAAATGTATTATTAATGAGTGTACAATGTCTCCTTTGGGATATAAATATTTATGTTTTATGAATTTATCGGTTCATCGGTCTAGGAGTAAAACGAGCTGTAGAGTAAGAAGTCCTAGATTTTTTATAGTACACGTTTTTAGAGAAATTAAAAAATATATTTAGCAAAACAAATTTATTATTATAAACTGCTAATATGGGAAATTGATAAATAAATGACATAGTGCTACGTTTTATCCCTTACGAATTGTGTGCAGCTCAACCCTAATCCCAATGCCAAATAATGGAATCTCATATAAGAATTTTTTAATCAAAAAATGTCAGGAATCGAACTCAAAACCCCACCATTAGCAACCTTTTACCATGAGACCAATGAAACGATAATTAGAGGTAATTAAAGGGTTATAATTAATGGCGGCGTTAATTGAAGGGTATAAAAACGAGAAAATGACGTTAATTTTACTTGAAGGTCGCACCGTGACTTTGTAACTTACATTGCGGTGAATAAAATAGGTTAGTTAGTTTTACATTATTTAGGAAACCTAGAATGACTAAACATTATATTTATATTTTACATACATAAACATCACGCCTTTATACCAGAATGGGTAGGCAGATGTGCAACCACAGAACACCCACGTTTCGCCTTGTGTGTTCCCACGACGTGATAGGGGGCGAGCCTATCGCCATATCGGGCACAAATTCCTGCCTCCGGGCTGATATGGAATAGAAAAATCCAATATCACTTTGCTCGACCCGGAATTCGAACCCGACTCTCAGATTTGTAATCGTACCGTAGTACTATTACGCCACCGAGGCAGTCGACTTAAATTATAGGGCCTATTTTTTTGTTTTATTTTTCTAATTCTTATGATTTATGGTTAAGTGACACTGCGCCTTATGAAGTAGCACTTATTATGATAAGTGAGCAAATTCGCTGAGAAAGCAACTTTGGTCGCAGTTTAAAACGTACAGGCAAATTATTTTTGGTAACATCATATTTTGTCTGTGTATTTTACTGTATACTTTAATTGCCTCGATATTATTATCTGCCTTCAAAACAATATTAAGGTAATAGAATCAAATAGGAAAACAAAGGATAACGACTTAGCCCAAAGGATTAGCAAGTTGAAGTGGCAGTGGGCTGGGAACATAGCGCGAATAACTGATGGCCGTTGGGGCCGAAAGGTTCTTGAGTGGAAGCCACGAACAAGCAAGCGCAGTGACGGACGTTCGCCTGCAAGGTGGACGGCCGACCTGGTTAAGGTTGCAAGAAGTCGCTGGATGCAGGCCGCTTCAAACAGGTCAATGTGGAGATCCTTGGGGGAGGCCTATGTTCAGCAGTGGACTTCCTGTGACTGAAGAAAGAGAGAAAATCAAACATACTTTACCCAAGCTCCGTATCAACACTTTCTCCAACTTATCTTCACTGAAAACCTTAAGCATATTAGGCACACTACTTTATAACCCGTTTTGTGAATAATAAAGGAAGGGCGGGTCGAAACGACCGCTCATACGGGACTCATCGATCAAAGGAATCACATCGCATCTATAATGCAGAAGCGTTAACTCATTCCCATGATTTGTCGTTTCTTGCTAATGTTTTAGTGATAGTTTTGATGTAAGATTTTTATACATTTTGTTTAGGGTTAAATCTGGAACTTATTATACCTATATAATACTTTAATGTCTTATATTTATTAATTTTACTTATGGGTGGCTTATTAGACAAGCGAATGAATACCCTTAATAAAATAAATTTATGTATATTTCTAAGTGTACTATAGGAGTAACTTATACTAAAAGTAACCACAAAAAATACGGACACATTATCTTATCTCAAAATATTTTCGTGTAATTTTGCGATAGCACATCAACCGTGTCTTGAGAATTATGGTAAAATAAAACTCATACGAAGTCAGAAACGGCTTAACAGATTTCGATGAAATTTGGTATGGAGATAGCTGGCACCCTGGATTAACATTTACATTTGATCCCGAAAAATGTATTGTTCCCATGGGATGAGTAAGGAATTTACTTTTTTAAACTCGAATGGGATGCGATGGGACTGGGTTACATGCCTTGGTGGACAGGGTGGGATATAATAGGACGGGACGGGACCGGATATTTCAAATGAAGTTAATCACGCAGACAAAGTTTGCGGGCAGAAGCTATATTCAATATAGTTAAAAGCACTCTAATTGCCAATTCCGACAACTGTAACGTTTCTAAACGATTGTTATACGTCAAAGACGACATCTACGCTTTGTGCTCTGCGGAGACTCATGCAAGGGGACGTATTTAGTACTGCCGTAGTAATTAATGAAATATGCTTCACCCCTTGTTTTGCAATGTACAGCTGTTCGATTTTGTGTTTTAATGGAATTCATATTGAGTTGGAATTTGATTGTGTTGCTTTAAGCTTACTAATGTTGTGGAGTGATGGATTAATTGGCAGTGGACTGTAGAGATGGGGGTTGCAGGTTCGAGTCAGATTCCTTTGAAATTTCGTAATGAAATTTTGTGTATTCCTGGTTATTGATCGGTTATTTTAACGCTCAGGAAAAATTGTGAGAAAACATTTCGAAGATAACATTTTCAAACGTCAAATTAATATATCTAAAAATATCACACATAATACGTAAGACCTGGTTAAGGTTGCAGGAAGTCGCTCGAAGCGGCCTGCACGCTTCCAATAGGTCGATGTGGAGATCCTTGGGAGAGGCCTATATTCAGCAGTGGGCTTCCTGTGGCTGAAGAGATAGAGAGAGAGAGAGAGAATGTGTATTAGGCTAGCGTGATGGACTTGGTTCTAACTCCTTGTCAATCGTAGAGCTGATTTTCTGATGTGATGGCCTACTCCAAATCGGCTATACATAGTCTGAACGGGGACCACCTCACGCTTATTATGGCGAGTTTAACATTCATGATGCATAAATCGTGATTACAATTCAGAAATAAAAACATCCTACCAACATATTTTAATTACAAAAATACACCTACTGTACAAACATCAATGCAGTAAAATCCATTCACAAAGTCAAACAGACTGCGTAGAAAGACACGGCTCGTCCAGAAATGACCTTGAACTGGTTTCCAGCTTGAACGCCTCAGGTTAACCTCTTCAGCAATGCTCTGAGAGATTCTCAAAGTAAATGAGGTGACCGACAACTATAAAAACACTTTGCTGCGGCAATAAATGCATTTCTTTCCACGCTGTATTTTTTCCTGAAAAATATTGTTGCGGCGTTTTAATGCAAATAATTTAAATGTACACATTTTTTATAATGTTTTAAAACTGAAAAACGTAGCGATAATGTGAAGTTTTAATAATATTTTACTCTTTTGCTGAGTTGGTCCAAAATTATGTTCTTGCATGTAACTTATGTATGTCTATTTGGCATATATTTTTTTCAATTGGCTACCTGTTACGGCTAAAATCAGTAGCCCTTTAGTCCCTCAAAATTAATGTTGAAAGTACAAGGAAATGCACACTTCCTCACAATGTTTTTTATCACCAAAATGCTCTATTACTATTATTACATAAGTAAACACGTAACGACTTACAACTCCGTGACCTCGAAAAACCTATTCGCCCCCAACTACACTACATTTCAATAAAACATTATTAAATTATTACGGCTATTTCCATAGCAAGAATCAGCATAATCCTTGGCAACATTACCCTATATGCATTGCCATCATAATAAAAAATCTGTGCACATTGAAATAGTTAGTCGTTTACAAGCACAACATAATTCTGCGTGGCCGGCCGGTCACGTCACAAAATTTATAGTCCAGGCACGTGCTGCCATTAAAAAAAATTAAAAACTCGCTTTTAATCTACATATTTAACTGAGAATGTTAACTCATATGATACGGCAGTTTACGACTAATTTATTGTCACTGGGTTGTACTTTTTGATTTATACGTAATTACTTTATTAGAGGAATAAAAAGTACGATGTCTGTTTTGCGTCATTATTTATTTGAAACTGAATAAACAATACATTTTCATTCATATTTTTTTAACGGCTGATTTGCTAAAAATATTAGCATTTAATTTAACTATTGTGATAATATTTGAGACAGGAATTAATGATGATGGGTTTTTTGTATTATTCACAAACACAGCCCGTATTGGCTGAAAAATTTTAACAATTTACAAGGTCAATTTTAAACAGACCAGGAACTTGATGGAAACTGTCTAAGGCGTTGACTAAATTATTTCTTCAAACCACTATGCCATTCGTAAAATAGGTCTAAAAAGCAGCGACTCAGACTTTTCGCGTTTTTCCCCAAACCTCGTCATATTTCACGGGTCCAGTCATTAACGTCAGAAGCAAGATGGTCGGTGTATAAAATATGTTATTATAATGCCATACGGAGGGCACTTTGAGTGCCTCCATTTTACATACTCTTGCGTATAAAAGGGCCTTTTTGGCTAACTTAGAACAGGTCAACGGTTTAAGAAAGCGAGGATTATGGGTGGGACATGTTTAGGGGAAAAAATCGAGTGTAAAGTTTGGATAAATATTTTTCGCGTTATATATTTGTGGATTGAGTGTTTATGTTATTTTTCCTTCATTTTACGTTCAAGTTATCTAACTCATTATTCCGTTCCAGATTTTTTTTAAATTCTGATAGTCAAAATATTGGCAATTCTGAAATATTAAGTTTCGTAATTCGATAATTTTAATTTTCGTCATATGATCGATTACATCACACTAATATCTTCTTTAAAAAAAAAAAACCTACTATCACGTGGCATCATAACAGAGTCAGACAGTATACAGTACAACAGTTAATCTAATATCTGATTAAACCATTGTAGGAAATTCGCCGAATCTTCATCGGCTTGGTCTAAATATCTGTATGAAGAGGCTCATGTTCATTGGAGCGAAACAATGATGTCGGTGGGGTATTGATTAAATCCTATATGCCTAAGCAACCTGGCAAATGACCTATCTGGATTTAATTAAATGAAAGCCTATGGGTATTACATGTTATGACTATAATTTTAGATTTTGTATCATGATTTTATTCCTAAATTAGTTTGCTTAATCAAAATTATGTCACTTTCTTTCAACGAACCTTAATAAAGTAGCTTTTCTGTGGATTCAGATTTTAGAAGCTATATTGTCGACTTACCTACAACTACAAAGCCTATCACCCAGGATCAAGGTTCAAGTCAGATTTCTGATGTAACGCAAAGAATTAACACCGAGTACCGAAAAATGACATATCACGGTCTTGGTCAGTAGAATTCTATTTATCTCTTTCAGCAGCAAGAAGTCTACTGCTAAATATAAGCCTCCTGAAAGGATTTCCATAACAACCAGTTGTTTTAGCAGAATTGTCAAAGACCAAATAACTCTTATCTTGACTAGCATTCATGGTTTCAATGTTTCAACCATTAATATGCACTTACTATCCGACTAATTTGGATGATCATGGTTGGTCTAGAGCACTTCTGATTTCATTCCCTGAAACAAAAAATTCTGATTTACACAACTAGAAAATATCACATCAGTTTGCAGATGAAAACCTCTAAAGAATAATTGGCTTATAAAGGAGGAAAAATAATACAAGTTTGATGAAAACCGCTCCAAGTTTCAGGCCACCTATAGGGTTTCCGTTTTAATAATTCGCCGGGAGGTAACAAGGACCGGTATCTTATCTCGTTTATCGTGCTTCTTCAAGCACGTCTGGCTTCGAGGATTTTGCAAATGAATACGGTGAAATAAGAAAAACGTTGGATTTATTATTTCTTACCGTTGTCTTCGTAGTGGATCAAATTAAAAACCAACCTTCCGAGATATTCATATGTAACTTTTCGAGTGATTGTTATAATGGATACGTTTTTTTAGCTTGCTGTACCAGTTTAAGACATAGACTAGGCTTAGAATTTATTATTGGCAGAGCTGTAAAGAAATTGAAATTTCACCTCTAAAGCTGTTTGTCAGCATTGAAGTTTTATGAGCACAACCATATGATTTAAGTAGAACATTGATCTTCGCGTAGTGTTTAATCAAAATGGCGGATAGAATCCTTTAATTTTTGTAACATAAGTACTGCAAAGGGGCATAAGGTTCCACCGAGGGTGACCGCCGCCATTAAGATTTAGAAAAGAGGGCGAAATTAGGGGACAGGTAAAGATTAAATCTTGCTCACCAATTACACAGCAATTATTCAGCACAAATTCGAAATTAA
This sequence comes from Theretra japonica, assembly GCA_033459515.1. Classification (NCBI taxonomy): domain Eukaryota; kingdom Metazoa; phylum Arthropoda; class Insecta; order Lepidoptera; family Sphingidae; genus Theretra; species Theretra japonica. The sequence continues at coordinate 13,298,098 of CM065939.1, read as the reverse complement.
CAAAATTTTTTATCGTTCAAATATGATCGGAATTCTTAGACTCTTGATACAGAGCTATTTAATATATCTAATTTAGTCAATGGAAATTATTACAGTAGACTTTTATATGAAGCGTAAGACAAATAGTATTTTAATTACTTAGGGACGAGGTTGGGAAAAATTGATTTTAAAGAACGTGAAAGTGGAGCATATTTCGTGATGATATGTTACTCATTATTTTAAGCATTCGAGTTCAAGACATGTAGTAGGTGATTTTGTTCATGCGGTCTAGTCAAGAGCGGGAGTTCAGGTGTAATTTTAGCTCGTGTATAGTCTGCTCATATACATAATATAAGCCTGATATCTGGGAATTTAGCTTACACAATGTTAAAACATGTGAGAATCAAAGCGAATTGTTGAATGAGTGGGTTTTTAATTAAATAGTGAAAAGAAGAACGGCTGGTCAACGGGCCCTGAGATTTTTGATACGACCGACATAAGTCCTAGTCTCTTAGGCAATGATCTATGTTTTATTTAATTTTCATTATTAAATTGTGTTTTTAATACTACCGGTAACACGATTTAGCTTCGAATGGGCTGCCAATATTTTGAAAGAGGATTATTACTCAGCTTTTGGTTAGGTGGTTTTCGTATTTCATAGTCATAGAAAAGTAAATCTTTTGAAATTATGGATAATAATATTAAATCATGAACCATTAAAAAAGGTGAGGTTTTGACTCGTAAGTAGCATTATATGCATACAGTATGACAAAAAGTCCTGTTCGGTCCAAGACGTGTATTTGAGTATCTCAAATGTAGCTTAGTGAAAAATACAACATAATAAAACACCACATAATTATCGCAAGTCTAGCGAACTTTTGAATTCTGACAACAACAACACACATTCTGACAATTCTGAAATGTCGCACAGCACGTTGCTTGTTACAATCGCGGTTGTTAGCGGTGTAATGTGAGTTTCACTATTTTTTTGTTTATTTTATTAAGAATTTTTAAAATCATATTATGTGAAATGGATCTTTTAAATAGAACTCATTAATAATGCCTGATATAACCTTTATCGATCGGACAGAATTTTTGTCACCCTGTATATCCGACTTTTTTTTTAATTACTCATCCAATTGGTTAGGGGCTTTTGTCATGTGAAACCGACTTTAAAACAATACGAAAATGTAAAATAATTACCGGTTCATTCATGCTGAAATCAAGACTAATCAGTTAACTCACGCTGAAATCAAGCTACAGTTACACTCTACCGTACAAAGAAATAATTAATTACCACCAGGTATTCTCGCTTGCTCCGAGTCATAAAACAGTCCAAAAACTCACACGAGAGTTTAATACAACAACGTCACAATACGCGAAGTCAAAGTTTCAGCCCAGCCAGAAAACGCAAACCATTTCAACGAGTGTTCACAAACGCGGCTCCTAAAGTTGTGCGATAAAACTAAAACATTATTACAATCGAGTGTACAATGTTCTTGAATTTTATGAAAAGTATGTCGTCAAAGGTTTATCGCACAGAAAGTTTAGTATTCCGCTAACGTAGGCTAAAAACTCCGGCCGGGCGCAGTTTGAAGGTCTTAAAAATCGAGAGGCAATCACGTTTTTAACGATAGTGAGCCTTGCGAACAATGTTTTCAACTTCTGACATTATTCACATTCATTTTATTTTATTATTTTATCTTGTATTTCGTTTTAGAATATTTTTATTTGTAAGGTTTTTGAGTGACTGCCTCGGTGGCGTAGTGGTACTACGGTATGATTGCAAAGCTGAGGTCTCGGGTTCGAATCCCGGGTCGGGCAAAGTGATATTGGATTTTTCTATTCATTATTAGCCCGGAGTCAGGAAATTGTGCCAGATATGGCGATAGGCTCGCCTCCTATCACATTGTGGGACGGAATATACAAGGCGAAACGTGGGTGTTCTAGTAGCACCTCTGCCTACCCCTTCTGGGAAAAAGGCGTGTGGTTATGTATATGTTATGCAGCCTATACATTATTATGATCGCCGCTGCCAATAACTACTACGATTCATTTCTACGATGTTTTCTTTTGAAGAACGAATGCTATGTTAATTCCTGTAGGCCTTAAATAAATAAAGCAGATACATAAAATCACGCTTTTTTTCTAGAAGGGGTAGGCAGAGGTGTAACCACCCATGTTTCGCTTTGTATTTTCCGTCCCACGACGTGATAGGGGCGAGCCTATCGCCACATCGCCACAAATTACTGACTCCCGGCTGATAGTGAATTGAAAAATCCAATATCACTTTGTCCGACCCGGGATTCAAACCCGAGACCTCAGCTTTGAAATCATACCGTAGTTCAACTGCGCCACATAGGCAGTAAATAAAATACTTTTTGTGTATTTTATCTTGTATCTGCATCACTCAAAATTGAGTTGTGGAGAATGCTAAATGCCAATGGAGTTATATTAACCTTTGCACATGTGTAGGAAGTTTAATAAATAAACAATAATATATTATAAGTACTGAAATGAGGCCAAGAGCACGTATGACCTAATACAACTTTTAAACTACGTAATTATACACATTTATATAATTTATTTCTCGTGCTCTATAAACGCCAGCGTAGGTGTCTTAGAAATAACACTCTAGATTACTAATAATTGGACAATTTCTGTGCGTCACATTTCCAAGAATTACATTTCATTTTATATACAACTTTATATTATGTACAGCGTATTCATGTGAAAGGGATTTTAATTCTCTTGTATCATTTTGCTCGAGGTTTTGCGCACCTCAGAAACTACTGTATTTATTTTCTAAGAAATAATAATAGTCTTATGCTGATTTTCTATTTGACGGGAATAGTTCTAGTACCTCTGAAAACGTGTAAGAAATATATCATGATGCGCAGTTGAGCAGTAGAGGTGTGGAAGCGAAACAAGCAAAATAAATATCGGAATTATAATATTAGTAAGGATAATATTACTTACCATAACGTGAACAACGTGAACAAGGCCTAAGCCTCAATATTCCCGAACCTCGATCAAGGGGTAGACCAAAGAAGCGCTGGCTGGATGTCGTCAAGGAAGATATGAGTGTCAATGGTCTTACTATGGAGGATGTTGAAGATCGGGCGAAATGGAGGAGAATTAGCCGGAAGGCGGACCCTGGCACCGGCTGGGATAACGCCAGGTAGAAAAGAACGTGAATAATAATTATAAATACAGTCAATATTGACGCCGTGTATCAACAGGCAGTTTCTTTTCTTTAAATGCACATTTTCCAATTAAATAACACAAACTGAATCCATTCAACCATGTCTAACATAATTTTAAAATGTAAAAAGCTGTCAGATCCATTTCAGAATGGTACAACTTGGCACACTCGAACGGACCAGCCAATTGCATTATTCTATTTGAATAAATACATTTTCTTAGATAAAAAGCTGAAATGGAGCGCGTTTTGAACTGACACGTGAACTTTATGCATGTCGCTAGTATGTGGTTAGTGGAGCGAGTTGTGGGGACATGTACTGTCTGATGTTTGAGAGTATGATCGTATTTTATGGAAAATAGCGTCCTATGTTGTTTATAGGCTCGCCCCCTATCACATCGTGGGACGGAATATACAAGGCGAAACGTGGGTGTTTTGGTAGCACCTCTGCCTACCCCTTCTGGGAAAAAGGCGTGTGTTTATGTATGTGTTGTTTGAGCATTCGGCTATCGTAAATATTGGGAATGTGATCGAAGTTTACTGAGCAATAATGAACCCTATTCCGTTCTTTTAAAAGAAGAGAATGATAATTTGCAATTTAGTGAACCTTAATCAAAGATGTTTTTCTTATTCTTTTGAATGTAACATTATCAAGTGTAATCGTTCTAAGCGTTCAAAAAATCAATAAAATGAGACTAATATTGGTATAAAATTATTGACTAAAAGATCTTATAGTTCTTTGCCTATCTATATTTCCATATACGATCATATTTAGTCCTTTACAAATACCAACATGACCACCACCTACGGCTAGCAAATTAAAAAAATGAAAACTCAGCAATATCCGAAAGGCTTATACGCAAAGACTAGTAAAGACAGTATTCCGGTTTTAATAAAGCCCATGGAAAATAGACGCACCCTGTGTAGCTCGTGTTAACGGCCCGATGGTTTCGGGGCAACTGCGATTTTTTGACTGGCTTTATTTGTGCTGGTTTTTCTCGTTTTTATTTAGATTTTAGAAAGCCTTCCGTGTGGAGCTACGTGAGTCATGGATTGACATGGCATGACTAGTTTGAGAGTCTGTGCTGTTATTCGACTGCGGGCGTGCTTGGCTTTGTCCTATCGATTGGAGCGCGAATAGATTCGATGTTAATAATTGGTTTAAATATACCAGTTACTTTAACCTTATATAATAGATAATATCCTTAACCCTACTAAAGTTTATCATCAGTCTCCATGACTGACTGTCCGGGATATTTATCTCCAAAATGTATGGACCGATTTAATGAAATTATCTACATTTTTAAACATCATCAATTTTCTCGGTAGTTGCGCAATAAACGTTTGATATTGTTACAACCGTACCACGGCCAACTCGTATCTCGTGAGGATTACAGTTTTCTAAGAGACAATTTAAAATGCTTGAAATAGCAAAATTAAGAACTATCCTGTTCATAAAATATTCGATTCCTCAAACATTATTTCAACATGATAAAATCCTAAAAGCACCTTCATCTTGGTATTTTAACTTAAAACCTGCACCAATTATCAGGAACTCACTAATTCGAAAGAACATTTAAATGCCATGCTTATTCCACTGCGGTTTTTCAACATTAACGTATAGCATGTTAATATGTACTTAGGTCCTGAATAATTAAGCGCGAGTTAAATTTCTAACGATTACCGTGCGGCCAGTGCTAACCACACTTACAAACTTAGATTTTTAAACTAGAGGTAAATTTATTGCCTTAGAGCAAATGGGTAATGGTACCAAGTGGTTAGGTTCTTTAATGGAGGCCACGTATTTAAAATCATAGCTTAAATCGCCTACTCAAGGTGGACTGACGATAACCTAATGAAGGTTATAGGAAGCTGCTGGTTGCAACCTTCCTACAAGTCACTGTAACCTCCTTAGAGTACTCCAACGTCCAGCACTAGATATCCTGTGGCTAAAATGAAATGAAATTCGTTTATTGGTCACGTAGGCACTTTAATATTGAACTAAGCGGCACGAGCCAATTCTGGGTATAACCAGCGAATAAGACTCAGTGGACTTGTTTTGGGTCCAATTGAATAAAGAACGACCATAGGTATTTCCGAAACGTCACGAATTTTAAATAGATGTTGCTCGCAATATACGTCGCAATCGTATGCTTGCAAACACAATTACTTCAATTCTAATATTACATATTTTCCGCACACGTCTATCTCTCATACCATTATTATTTAACACATAGTCCAGCAACATTGACGAACCCCCGTTAAAGGTATTCATGCATAGAGTAAGCAACTCACGTTCAAATACTCCTTTACTGATCTTTATGCCTATTAAGCACATTAAAATCATAATTTAATCTAGAACACAATGTTGAACATAACCGATAACTCGTGACACAGCCCTGAACAGTACGCCGCGGTTATCGACGAACAAAAACAAACAGAAAATTAACGATAAATAACTTATTGGTTCAGTTAAGTAACGAGTTCAGACAAAATAACGTCGATAATGGACGAAAACAATGCTCGTAAATATCGAGGCGATGTCGCAGTTCTGACTGTAAACGATATACTTTGATTTGGCCTTATTCCATTTCTCGAGGGTTGGTACGAGTATAAGATTTTGTTTTATATGTGGCATACTGATCTGGCTAGACTATCGTCGCCGCCTTACGCATGTACACGATACTTACTGGTTACAAATAATTCGGCATTGGAGATAGTTATCATGATCTACCTACTAAATAATTATAATTCTTAATAATAAATCTTGCTCCGTTTACATCTGATCCGTTACCTACTATTACGCTTCACATTATCACGTTTTCTTTTTTTATTTAGATGGTTAAAGTGTTTGATGAGTGATGAGAATTAATAAGTAATATTCAACATTTCTATTCTCCGAATGTCTATATGTCACCTTTGATGAGATGCCGACTATGAAACAAAACGCAGCAGGTTCGGTGAGTGAGACTACCAGATAGATACCCAATATCCCTTTTACTTTCTGTCTTTTTTCTTCCCGACCTGATGGGCCGGCAACACATTCATGATCCAAGCGTTATGGATGTTCACGGATGGCAGTGATCACTTACCATCAGGTGACCTGCTTACTCGTTTGCCGGACCAATGCCATAAAAAAAGTTTCGATCTCCGCACCGAGACAAATCTATTTGTGCTGCACAAGTGTTAGTTTCGGGTATAGGAGTTCCTACTTCTTTCTCATCGTTCCCTCACTGCTGAGGATCGCGACTACATGTGATGTTCCTTCATCGTGTTCGGTCCTAGGTGGCATGGTATAGGAGTTAGTGAGACCGAAGGACTTGCTTCTGTTAATGTGGACTACGTATCTGACTTAAGGATATATTTTTTATTTAAGTATAGAAACTTGATAACTAACGCTTACTAACTCATACCACTCTTCACAGCTACATACAAAATAAACTTTGTACGTATTTAAGCGTCGCTTACCACGATGAGCCTTTAATAACTGACTAAATGGCTTACGGAAGCAACCACACGCATCGTGTAATGGGTTAATCCGCCAGTTCCGTTTATTGTCAAGCATTATTTGAATGATCGAGTTAGTCAAGTGTTAATTCTATATTTAGATTCATAATTAATTTGGAATGGCGCTGTTGTTTCGAAAGCCGTGGTGCGAGCCGAGTTTGTAATAAAAGCTCGATCGTTAATATTGTTTTTCGTTGATAGTAAAGTAAATTGTATCGGAAAACAGAATTACCTATGGCGTTCTTTGATTGCGGTGAATGGCGAGACGAACATGCCATTCGCCTGATGGTAAGCGATACGGCCGTTCATGGATAGTCACAAAACACAAACAACACCATGAATTATAAAGCAAAGCTTGGCATTCCACTGCGCTCGCCATTCAGAGACATAACATGTTAAGTCTTATTATGTTCAGCATTTACAATCTGGCTCTGCCTATACATTCTAGTTTTCCGTTAAACCAGTTTAGTAATTGTTATTTCTTCTTGAAATACCCAGCAGTTATCAGATACATTGTAATCAGTAGGTATAAATAAAAAAAATTGTACCAACTAATCACGACCGTAGGTTTTAACTTCACCTCTTCAAGATTTATGATTACGACAGCGCCCTGACATATGTATATTATAAAACAAACACGAATGCTACTGTATCGCCATTAAGGGGCTAATCACCAGACATGAGGCTCCCGCGTCACTCAATGATAAATTACGTTAAACGTTCCCTCACCGATATTGATTGTCGATTATAAGCGACACACCGATCGGACTAGTTTCTCTGTTTATGTTAAACTATTTTTGGGGGCTATTTTTGAATATATTTGATCTCAAATGTGTTCAAAAATAGCCTCAGTTCTCATCACTGCCAGATTTGTTGGTTTAATTTAGATATTGTGGTTGATAGTGATGTAAAGCTGGTAATGAGCGAAAAGACCGCCTTTTGTACGTCTATTTTTTATCTATTGTGTTCTTTGTCTATGTCACAGTAGTACAATAAAGTTTTAATTAATTAATTAATAAAGCTATTTGTTCGGGTTTGTTCAGGAGTTCTTGGTAGTCAATTGGTTTTAAAAAGATGTATCCACACACACAGTAATGACCTCACTGTCAGATTAATGTATGATTATTTGAAACTACAAGGAATTTTTGTTCTCAGAACACTTAGATCGAATACAAATATCACTTGATTATACATTTGTTGGGTCGAACCCACATGCTGTTGTTTCACTGCTTGCATCACAATCGTGTTGGATGCTGTCATTAACATATCTAACATGTTATCTTCGCAAATAGAGGCATATAACGCCTGACCTAGCCTTTATCAGAGAACAACATTAAACCCTATTCAATACAACGCATATTACAAGCTTCTGTCATTTATATTTTCTGTAAACTAATTATAAAAGAAAAACAATACAATAAATTTTTATCATTCGACTACAAAACTTTGTTTACGTAGTTTGTTTTATGTTGTTTTGTTCGTGACATTTTACGTTCTCTTTGAAACCTATACAATGGAAATTCCTTTTAGTTTCTGGTGCTCGTGTTTACAAGTTTTGTAAGGATATTTGAACTTCAACATCAATACCTGAGACCTTATAATATTATCTTGTCTCGCCTTCTCTCCTTCCTTGTCAACTGACAACTCAGATAAATTGTAATTAAAAGTATTTAGTAAGTAGTATTTTTCATGAACGATTAATGATCACTTCTCAAAACTAAATGGCGTTATAACTCGTATTCTATTTGAGTCATATAAAATTTTCATCACTCAGACACTGTCATTACTGCAGCAACAAATTGATGCTCTGGCTCTTTCTGTGGATTCCATGGAGACGCAGAGGCGCCGCAAGATGTTGATGTTCCACGGGGTTGCGGAGGGGCCGGAGGAGAATACTACAGTTCTTCTCGCTGACTTCATAAAGAAGAACTTAGCGGCCGCAGACTTCGGAACCAACGACATTAAACGCTGTCACAGAATGGGTCGCCTTACATCCCAGAAGAAACCTAGGCCCATCCTAGTCAAGCTGCAGGACGTTGACACTCGGGACAAAATTTGGTTCAATAAAACCAAACTGAAGAACACGGGCATTACGTTGTCCGAGTTTCTCACTAAGACTCGGCACGACGTTTTCATGGCTGCACGAGAAAAGTTTGGTGTAACTAAGTGCTGGACCAGGGAAGGCAACGTATACGTGTTAAGTTCTGGTGTTCGACATCGTGTTGCGTCGCTAAGTCAACTTGGCAAAGTTCCGGCTGATGTTGACAAGACGGTTCCAGTGGCAAAAATAACTGCTCCCAAGACAAGACGAGCTGCGGCTTCGAAAAAATGATGTGTCTATTTTGCAGCCTGGTAAAACACATTCTCTTCGTTGTATTATTTACTTTGTAAATGTAAACAATCATTTATAGGTTAATTATAATGTCAATTGTCAATTCATTTGACAAGTAATGTATGTTTTGTGCGTTCCGTTAACGTTCTTTTAAATTGTTTAGCATGATTTTTTTTTTTTTTTTTCCTTTTCCGTCTATTTCATATTTTGTGTTTAATCTGATTTTTTTTTTCTTTTTTATTTAATTTTTTTCTTCTCATATATTAGAGTATTGCCAGGAGCATATTTTGCTTTGATTATTTTTTCTTACTCTATGAATGATTGTGCTCTTTCTTCTTTTTTGTAACTTTTATTTTCTTTACATTTTATAACACAGCCGGCAGATGGATGTTAGTTTTAGATAGTTTTATTATTATTATTATTATTATTTTTTTTTTATATAGTTTTTTTTTTTCTTTTATTACGTTTTAGTCATATAGTTTACGTATATTGTATCATACACTTTTATATTATTGTTATTGTTTTTTTGGTATATAATGTCTTCGCAAAGTAACATTAGTGACAGTGAGGAATTTTTCTCAGCTAGTAGTGAAGATAGCTTCGAGAGTGTTCCTTCACTTGCAGAGACTCTTTCGGCCCAATTCTCCGATGTTCCTAGGAATTTTAATGTCGTTCATTTTAACGCACAGAGTATTCCGGCCCATTTCTCGGATATACTGGCAAGTTTTGACTGTTCACATATTCATGCCATCCTTATTTCTGAGTCCTGGCTTAAACCCAGTCTGCCTTCCTCTGCTTACAATCTTCCTGGCTTCCACCTCATACGAAATGATCGCACAGTGGGCGGTGGGGGAGGTGTAGCGATTTACCTCCGCACGCATATTGCGTTTTCTGTCGTTACTGTGTCGTCACAGCCTACACCACCAAACGCTGGAGAGCATCTATTTCTTGAGGTGGAACTCTCACACCAGAAACTTCTATTAGGCGTTTACTACTGCCCCTCGCTCCGTATTGACTTCTTTTCTTCTTTCGAAATCATTCTTGAAAACTTAGTCCCCTCTTACAGTCAAACCATAATCATGGGTGATTTCAACACCTGTCTCCTCAAAAATGACTCCCGTTCTTCCTCCCTTCAATCCATTGTTCAATCGAACAACCTTTTTATTCCTAAACTCTCCGCCACTCACCATTTTCCTAATTGTACTCCTTCCCTTCTTGACCTTATGTTTGTCTCATCGGTAAACCATGTTGCCAAACATGGTCAATGTCCTGCTGATGCCTTCTCCTACCATGATCTTTTATATCTATCCTATCGGATCCGTCCACCCAAATCCTCTTCCAAAATCCTCCTGCAGCGTAATTTTCGGGGATTGAATATTGCTGATCTTCGTAAGGATGCCGTCAATATTGACTGGAGTGCGCTCTTGGACTCTGAGTGCGTCGATGTCAAGGCAAATTTATTCATAGACGAAATTGTTAAACTTTACGACGTGCATGCTCCAGTACGCAAGATCAGGCTGAAACATCGACCATCTCCCTGGCTTACTGCTGACATTAAAGTTCTGCTTTCAAAAAAAGCATCAGCGAAGTCCAGGTTTAAACGCCGTCCTAGTGACTTAAACTGGGAAAAATATGTGACGATACGGAATCACTGCAATAAGGTGTGTAGGGATGCACAACGCCGTTATATTCATAATTCAGTTGAAGATGCAGATCCAGCGAAAGTTTGGAAATTTCTTAAAACACTGGGAGTCGGTAAATCGCGCCATTACTCAATTTCTAAAAATATTAATTTAAATTCTCTTAACAAACACTTCTGTTCTCCCTCAAATTTAGATGGGACTACTAAAACCAAAACAATTCAATATCTTGCTTCTTGTAAAACTCCCGATTGTCCTCCTTTAGTTTTTAAACAGCTTGCTGATTGTGATGTTAGGAAGAACATTACGCTGATCGCGTCCAATGCTGTTGGTAGCGATCGAGTTGGACGTAATATGATTATCCCTATCCTTGACGAAATTCTTCCCATCATCACTCATATCCTTAACTACTCCGTTGCCAGTGGCACTTTTCCTGCAGTCTGGAAAGAAGCCCACATTATTCCTTTACCCAAAAAAAGTAATCCTACTATATTTTCCGAATTCCGTCCTATTTCTATCCTACCATTTCTTTCCAAAGTCCTCGAGCGCCTAATCTACTCCCAACTCGCTGATTTCCTTTATAAAAACCAACTCCTAAACCCATTCCAATCCGGTTTCCGTCCTGGTCACAGTACCACTACAACCCTCATTAATATTACGGAGGACATCAGATCGGCCATGGAAGGAGGCAAGCTGACAGTCTTAGCACTACTTGACTTCAGCAATGCTTTTAATACGGTCGATTTCGATGTGCTACTTAGCGTACTGGGTTCGTATAACATATCTCCAACAGCGCTTGTTTGGTTTCGTAGTTACCTGTTTGGACGCCGGCAGCGGATCTGTGTCGACGACAACTTATCGTCTTGGCACATGATGTCTGCTGGCGTGCCACAGGGCGGCGTATTATCTCCCCTACTCTTCGCAGTTTTTATTAACTCTATCACAAACAAACTTCGTTCTTCCTACCACCTTTATGCAGATGATCTCCAAATCTATTATCAGGCTCCTCTACACCAGTTAAATGATGCTGTCTCGGCAGTCAATAAGGACATTGAACTCATAAGTGATTGGAGTAAAGAATATGGGCTTATGATAAATGCTTCCAAAACGCAGGTCATTGTTGTCGGCAGCCCCAGGTGGATTTCTAAAGTGAACTGGTCGCTTATTTCACCTGTCATCTGTAATGGTGTCACCATTTCCTACAGTGACAGCGTCAAAAATCTTGGAATCCACCTTGATCAATGTCTCACCTGGGGTCCGCAGCTTCGAGAGTTGAGTAGGAAGCTATTCGCCTCGGCTGGGTCCTTGCGGAGATTACGTAATTTTCTACCCATTGCCACGAGAATATCGCTCGCCCAATCCCTCCTTCTCCCCATCCTTGATTATGCCGATGCCAGTTATCTTGATATCACTGAGGAGCAACTCAATAAACTTGAGCGTCTTCAAAACTTCTGTATAAGATTTATTTTTGGATTACGCAAATATGATCATGTTTCCGAATTTCGTACAAAGCTCAAGTGGCTACCCATACGGCTTCGCCGGAATACACACATTCTTTCTCTTCTTTATAATATTCTTTTTAACCCTCTCACTCCCCTATATCTCAAAAATCGCTTTGAATTCCTTCATGATACGCATTCGAAGTCTCTTAGGTCATCGGAGAACTTAAGACTGAAAATCCCCGTGCATTCCACTTCTTTTGTAGACAAATCTTTTACCGTACAAGCTGCCAGGTTGTGGAATGCTTTGCCGGTAACAGTGAGACGGGCCAAATCTCTGTCCACCTTTAAAAGATTGGTCAAAGATTATTATCATCAACTTCTATGAAGACATTGTCCAATTGTTCGCATTTTCCTTTGTATATTGTTATTCATTTATATTGCCTTTTTATATATGTTTATATATATATATTTATGTAGGTATATTTTTTTGCACATATGTGTGTATTGTGTATATATATATATGTATATTTTTTATGTATGTATGTATGTGTATTCATATATATCAATAGCTCTATGTAAAAATATTTGTGCACCTGGAACTGCCCCAACTTTAGTTTTTGCTAGCTTATCCATCCCATGGTTGTCTGGTAGAAATTGCTTTGAGCAATAAGACCGCCACTTGTACATTTTTTTTTTTATATTTTTTTTTCCACTTTTCATGTATTTGGTGTACAATAAAGTATTAAATAAATAATAATAATATTCTACTCCAATGGAATTCAAAAATACACCAGATATTCTACAAACAAATTTAAAAACACAAAAAAATAAGGAAACAGCAACTACACTGACGATCCGTCAAAACCATTCACCAGAGAGAAGAGCACGACAAGATCGTGCAAAAACACATAAGCTTTGAGGACAGAAATGTATTTTTTAGTTTCCAGTCAGTGTCACTGGCTATTCTCATAACCGTAGAATGTCGGCCAATTGGTTTTTTGGGTCAAACGAGGGATGGATACGTGACCCTTCCCGATAGTGATGTAACCGCTATGCTTTAAACATTCGAAACGAGCATGCGAAAATTGACCGAATGAATAAAACAAAGAAGTACCGAAGAAGATGGATTTAGAGCACGTGGAATAGAGAAGTAAATATTGAGATGTCAGAAGAAATACAAATCTTAGTTAATTAAATCAATTTTGATGGTACCACTGCTAGAATGGATAAGTAATTTTGAATTTAGAGAGAAAAATAATTTGAAACCACTGATCTTATTTGCTAGATTGTAAGAAAAACAGCAATCAGTAAGCCTTATCTGACATACAATGCATAGTTAGGAACTGCTGATATTAGAATGAGCCCTACTCTAATAAAATTTATCATTTAACCCGCGTCAAGCTAGACTGAGGTCCAAGCGTCAAAAATGAGGTCGGGACGTACAAAAACTTATAACCATATATAGGTAAAGTAGTTGGCAATTAATTAATCAATATCCTGTACAAAATATTACAAAAAGTTCTTTTGCCTGGCCATCAGTCGCAACGATAATCCCACCATCTGCGCCAAGTAAGGAAACCTGAAATGCCATCTGCTCGCTTAAACCTTCAATGTTTTAGTTAAAGCCTCGTAAATTTCGCATTTTGGCGTACATCCAAAACGATGAAAATTACTATGATAAAAATATTTCGGCAGCACCGAAGATTCCTTTCGAACGTGATCACGTGCACCGAATTGTTCCAAAAAGCACACAGACCAATAAACAGAGTGATAACAAAACGGACAATGGTAGACAAACATCGATAACTGGCCCGAGCCTTTTTGTTCACACTTTAATAACTTTTGTTACTCAATTATTGTGGACGGATGTTTTTTAGAGCTGAATAACGTTTGTTTGCAAATATGCTCCAATGGTCCGTAGTTTGTTGCTAGTTTTACAGGAAGCAACAGCTTCGTATCCGTGGTTGGAATTAAATTTCTGAGCCTGCTAAATTGAAAAATCTGATATTGGGCAAATTATGGCAAGAAATTGAAAGAAAGAGTCAATAAATATTAAAAAAATCTTGTAATGGGTATGGACTGCTGTGGGTCGTTTATGATGATGAGAATAAAAATATACTGAATCCAATTTTTCTAGAACTGTTACAGCAAAATAAGTACCACAGTCAATGGTCACATTACCACCCGTTATAGGATTTGGTATTCAAAAACATACTATGGGAAAGGTTTTAAAAGAACGGGATATGACATTAACCGTTTTTCAGAATTTCCTACAAAAACTCATTGTATCTAAGGGATTGTGTGTTCGATTGAACGAAAACTGTTAATCCAATTGGAAAAAGTTCTTTGGTTATTAAAGTTACATTTAGAAGTATATTTTTATATACTTTCGAATTACAATGATAGCGGCCCTAGAGTCTTGTGTCATACCGGGCATTGGCTTCTTTCACGAGTTACAAGGTTACCGTTTGTAGGTAATTTGGTAGTGCTCGGTTGGTAGACCATAATAATATTATCTTTATAGGATATCAACTGGTCAGAGAAAAGTTGTTCAGTTTTTCCTTTACGATAATTGTAACAGCAAGCGGAGCTTCGAAATGCCACTCAAAAGATGGACAGACGGGGGCAACTAGATGCAAATGACTGGATATCCTGGAAAGTAACCTGTGTTCTGCCATGGACACCCTTTAACTGAAAATAGTAATGATGATGATACTGACCTCAATTGCTTCTTCACTTAAATATTTAATCAAAAACAAACCCAAATATCCACAAACAAATCGTATTTGTAAACTAAAAAAGTCTAGCATCAGACCCGACACATCTTTCCTCATTTCCCAACTAAAATTCAGCGTGAAATAATTTCAAAGAAACAAAGCGATAAAAAACTCCCGTAGACCGTTGACAACGGGTTGTGGAGCGTAATTCGTTTAAAACCGCCCCCGATTCACCGTAATGTAATTACTTGATTTATAATCGCGCTGTTGCGTTTCTAACGCTTTTCATTGCGTTATTTATTCAGTCAGCTTCTTGCTTTTACACTTGAACATTGTGTGAAATATGCGTGCGGTGACGAGGATTTTTTATTTTTATGAGACTCGCATTTTTTTCTATAAAGTCTTAAATTAAGCAGTGTTATCAAATATTTTGTACTTCAATAGCAAATGCATAACATGTAATAAAGAAAAATACGCTACCTATTTAAGAAACGAACATGTGTGTGATCCATAAATACTTGAATTTGAGTGTTACATGAACGTTAAATTCAGTTTCCCATGGGACGCAAAATGTATTTTGGTACCAATCAACAAGAAGTGTATAACTATTGACTGTATATCAATAAAACTACATTCCAATCGTAAACAATCGCCCAACTAACACAACTCCGGTCTAGATTTGAACATACAATAGAACCCATGCCAGCCGTTCCGTATACAGTGTTATGCAATAATATGTCACGCATTCACATCCCGACACGCTGATATTTGGAGCTACACGACTAATAATGTTGGTGGAATGTTGAGTCAGTCACTTGATCGTATGATGAATATCCTATTAATTCAAGTACTGTGACAATGTAGGTTGACATGTGTTGTGTTGGTTTACGCCATCCATTCAGTTGGGAACGTGATATTGCAGCTATAAACTAATTCGCTTGCATCAAGTGCTTCGATTTGGTTTGTTTAGTTTTACTTGGGTGATTTTGCAACAAGTCTTTATAAAAATATTACATTGCAATTAAGTTAAGTAAAAGTCAGTAATCAATAATGTTAGTAAGAGAGGTATCATGGTATATCTTGTACTAAATATTAGTGTATTAACCAGGTAGAACCCCAAGTTTGGAAAGATTCGATGGCTGTATATCCCTTACAAATATCATCATTAGTAGGCAGTTGCGCCACTAGTGAAAAGGCTTCTTTACTACGCTCAATATCTGCTCAGCATGTGAGTGTCAGCAAATCCTTTGTATTGAACACTTAATTACATAATCTTCAAAAAAGCCTCTATCCACCAGTAGGCAAATTCAGTCTAAGGGGTCTAATCTAATTACGCACTTTAGAAATTTTAGACCCACATGTTAGACGTCCATCCTTAAAATTAAAACGATGCTAAATTAGCCCTTCAAGCTCTAGTGGCGCCTCTAAGTCCTAAAATTATCCACCACTTTCCAAAGCCATGGCTACCCCAGCCGCGTCACCCACGTACAGTATGACGCGTATGTAATTACTTAGCGGGTTGAGCGGAGTCATGCCTTGTCATTTTCGCTAACGGCTCGACTCGGGCCCACACCAATCGTTTGTAATTTGAGTGCTGACATTTTGAACGTATTTCATGCATTCCTCATGACGTTTTTGGCTGGTTGATTAGGTTGGCTAGTTAGCTCGGGAATATATCCTGATTTTTTTATATGTATTAAGTTAATGGCAGCGTTTTGAAAGGTTTAGAGTTTTCTTGAAATAATCGCTACTGTATAAGGAATTTACAACTTTTATCGCAACCTAATCTATGGCTGTTTTTACATCTTTCTGTCTATTCAAATCTATTATATTATGTCACCGTGAAAAGTTAATTCTGTCTCACGTTAAACAATCATAGACTATTAATTATGTAACATTAAACAAACCTCTTTTTCATAATATATCGTAAGATTCGCGCATTATACAATATTAAATGTTTACACTTTCTTTTATGATAGCTTTTATGGCGCAGTAGGTTATGCAGCCGGCTATAAAGGGCTTGATGTAAGATCTTCGGTCCAAAATAAATTATTGTTTGACTCACATATACTTGTTTTCAATTGGGGTATTCTAAGACGTGACTCTATCATACCTTTTTAAAGTTACTACATTAGCGTTGGTATCTTGCTGTGGTGTCTAGACTACGCGTGACTATTGAGTGTATTTAGTACTTCAATATTAAAGAAAGAATTTTCGAATTTTGTTAAAAATATATTCACAGACTACACCATCCTATCATTTCCATATAAGCAAACAGCCCCTGCAGTTAGCGTCCCCTGGCCGCTCTGGTACGTTGAGTTTCACACTGGTTACCATTGTAACGTTCCCCTAACGCCCCATATCAGGACAGGTGCGTTTTGTATTAATACCTAACAAGCCTTACTTGCCGAAGGGTTTCTGGTATTGTAAGTTAAAGCTGCTATAGTCATAAAAAACCTTTTTAGCCTGACCATATCTATTCTTACATGGCCTTACAGGAAAATTAAGTGAGGTTAAAAGATTTTATCCCAGAATAAGGTGAGGTCAGTTCATCACGACAGCCTACGTAGGTTAGTTGGTTAGACGCCAGCTGTGAAAGGAGAGGCCGCGGGTTCGATCCCCGCGAGACAAATGTTTGTGAGGCCCACAAATTTGTCTTGAGTCTGGGTGTTTGTGAGAAGTGTCTCGTAGTTCCTGATACTTTACTTTCCCTATTATCACCCAATTAGCATAAAGACGCGTGTAAATGAGCTGATGGAGTCACATAACAACAAAAATATCTAACAAAAATTACGCACTAAGATTGCTAAAAAAAAAAAGAAAAAAAAACAGAAATCAAAACGCGATATAATTTACGCGCTCCTACAAATGGAAGGAAAACCATTCCGACCTTGATACATCGTACAAAATCGCCGTCTAGATAAATGTAATTTTATATCTAAGGCCGGAGTTTAGCGTTTTCTTATACGGCAACATTGTCGTGGAGATGATAGGTCATCCCGGGTTATTGATGTGGTGACATAAAAATGTATGAGTTGCGGTTGTTTCGATTCGGCTGTAAGTGCGCTTGCTTCGAGCATCGTCGTAATGATATTAGGGAATTGGATATGTGTACTGGATGTTTTATGGCAGATTTTGCAGAGTGAATTGGTTGTTGGTGGTTGATTCATCGGAAATGAAGGAAATGGCATGACAGAAAAGTAATAATGATAACCTTATAATGATAACTGAAGGCACAAAATAAACTTAAATAATATATTACTACATACATAAGTAGTATTTATGTATGTATGTACTACTTATATATTTTGTGGCCATTTTTTTATACAAATATCCAACTACGCACAGCTCCAACATACTTCGGTAAATATAATTATTCGAAAATGGTTTTTAATCGCAACGTTTAACTAAATAATGCTTTAAAAAACAACTGTCAAGGAATTGAATAAGTGGATAAAGAAATAATTTATCCTGGAGGAACACAATTTACGGGAAATAATAATGATGGCGAGTTAATAGTTTCAAGCTGGTTTTTGGTAACTAAACACCGAATACAAAGTATAATATTATTGGTTTTACAAAAAGAAATAGCGAAGCGAAAAGCGCAGCGTGGGACGTCCACCCACTAGGTGGTCAGACGACCTGGTAAAGGTCGCGGGACGTCGCTGGATGCAGACTGCCTCCTACAGGTCACTGTGGAAATCATTGGGAGAGGCCTATGTTCAACAGTGGACTTCCTTTGGCTGATGGATAGATGATGGATGAAAAGAAAATAAAGTAACAAGTTAACTTAGTATTGTTATCGAAACAATTAAAAAAAAATACAAATGCTTAATACGTTATGAGAAGTAGAAGTGGTTGGATTAGTTAAAAATAAAAATAATTGCTGTTTAATAAATGTACAACATTAAAGCGAAAACATGGATCATAGGTCATGTAATAACATACCTAATGAGGTTTATCAGAAACATATTGTACATAATTATTTCTTAATTATCTCTGTGTTAAGTGTGCAAAACGAGTATTGCATATATCTCAACATATAAATATTATTTCTTCGACAACAATTTAAGAATGTAAAAAATAAAATAAAAACAAATCAACGCATACCCGTATCAGTTTCTAGAACATCTCAATTATTAACAGATACTGGAACCAAGATACGTGGAATCCCATACAGGAAGCGATCGAGCCTGAGGGCGAAACCTTTCAAATCCTATCGTGGCTCGGCGCACATAAATCCGGTTATTAAGTGCCGGTTATTGTCAAAACGGCTATAGAGATTAAAACGTACGAGGACACCCATTCAACTCTGGCCACTATTTATCTTCCATCCATTTTAGATCATGGAATATATTTTGGAATCTTTTGAGGGGTTAGAGCGGTCGATTGGAGATATTCTTGTGATATGACTATGTTAAGTGACGTGAATTCAAATATATTATGCAAAAGATAAGTGGAAAGAAAAAGAATAGAATTTCCTGAAACTCATCAGATGAAAATTTTTCTAGTTTCTTTCCCATAACATTTAAAAATATTTCAGAGGCCAAATTATCTAGTACCTCACGAAATATTATAAATAATATTGTTTCTTACATGAATTGGTGTTCACATGATAAGAATCCTGAAACGTATTTTTGAAAGAGAAAATTTACAATTTTCTTAAATCTGACATTAAACTGGATGCTAACCAAAAATTAATTGATCCACAAGTATGAACTAGCCTGTCTTAATAACTGAGATAAAGTCGAAATAGTTTCGACTACAATAATAATATGCTTTGTAAGTAATATTAACGTCCCGGAGCCACTGGAACCCAAACAAAAAGTAATATCAGTACTTAAGAAAACTATGATAAAATAATATTAATATACCCAAAGATCAAAATTATATCGCATCAGAACTAAGCGGAGTGAAACGGACGAAGTTGTATCGGAGACATCCACTTTAAGAGCGATCCAAACTTGGCTCGATTTGCTCAGAACATAAAAACAATTTATTGTACAAGATCATATCGGATCTTGACTTTGATTTGGCTATTTGTGGAGTAAGTATTAATTGTATTGCTGTATTACTCGAGAAGATAGTTTTGCGATATCTTGGTATTGTTTTTGAAGATATATTTATTGTTTCATTCACTTTGAGTGTTTTAGTTAGTAATTCTTCAGATATGCGTGGGAATGCAGCACTTTATTGGATTTAACATACGAGTGTGTGTACCTTTAGCTACAAAAAGTCAACATACGATATTCGTAATAACTATGGCATTATCCACCCACGTCTATCTACCCCTTAATATACACCTTGAACGTCAAAACATATTTTTACGTACGGGGTGGAAAGGATTTGGCTTATAATCTCCTGACCAGCTGTCAGTCGTAGCCCCTTGGGAGTAATAATCCAGTCTCGACTGTTTTTTTTTTATAAAAATAATCGGATTAATAATATTTTTTTGATAGAAACTGCAATACTCTTAGGCTTAATGGCGAGATTCCCACAAGACATATATCTGGCCTTTCGATACATGTATGCCGGCCTACCTAATTGCTTCAGAGAGTGTCGATAAGACCCAGGATTACTGGAAGGAGAGTATATGATAATCACAAACTATTCCGCAGCGTAATAGTGTACTAAAATATGACATAAAATCTGTCCTACTAAACAACTAGATTACAAGAACATTCCGTTCACCACGATGAACTTCTGTTCCAGGAAGTACAATCACTTAATTTCACTTATTTACTTACTAAATTACTAACTATTAATTCGTGACGAAGGTGGAGACAAAGTTGTAACAGTTTGAGCCAAAACTTTAAGTCTGGCCTCATTAAAAGCTGCTTTGGGAGCTTCCATACTCTTTATAGTTTTTAGGGCGCTATAGACTGCAGATTATTAGAAGTTTGAATGTGATGTGAATTTGAAGAGCTCATCAAAGGAATTTGTGATAATATTATATGTGGATATGTGATGGAGACAATCTTGGGTCTTTTGAGTGAATAAATTGTGATTGAGAATATTGATAGAACTGAGCTGTGTCGAATAATTGCGTTTATAATCAGTATCAAAATTGAATGAGAAATGTTCTATCCATGAAACTAGCATTTTTATAACAGCCTAAAACAATTAGATTACAAAAGGCGTTATTTATAGATAGTTTTAAAACCTATTTTAGCTATCGAATGTTTTATCTTCTTCGCTCATCGAGACTAAACATTTGTTAACTGAAATAGGTATGAAAACTGTCTAATAATGAGGCCGTCAGAGAACATTTTTTTCCCACTTAAAAGTAATACGAGTATTACAAAGCATTGTAAGTTTTTAGACGACATTGGCATTTAGATTTTGTAGTTCCACAGATTTCGTAGTACATTTAATTTTTATGTAAAGTTTTAAAAAGTCATAACTAAATTCATTTCTCTATTTTTTCTCCAACAAAACCACATCCTCAGTGGGATTAACAACACTATATTATAAACAGTCGGGGCAATAAAAGTAATTTACTGACGAAAAAAAAAACCGTATAAAGATATCATCTAGTGCGGATATTTCACGCGAAAGAAGATGTAACAAGCAACGTTTTTAATTAATTAAAGCTGAAATGGGCGAATGCAGAACAAAGTAGCTTTTTGCCACACAAAAATATCGCTGTTTCCGCGAGATGGGAACGGGCGTAGAATTTAGGTCAGACCATCCTGAAGTAACTTACAAAGATGTTAAATCGCGGCGTGTGTAATGAGAGTCCGGCGGGTTTCATGTCGGACTATTTTAATATCATTATTTGATTAATATTTTGTCTTCATAAAGGGACTGTACCTCATTGTTAGTACAATGAAAATAATATATGTATACAAGATTTAGTGATAGTTATTAGTAAAAGTATTATTGTTAACAGCGTGTGGCGCAGTTGGTTAGACGTCGACTGTGATTCGAGAGGCCGCAGGTTCGATTCCCGCACCGAGACAAATATTTGTGAGATCCATAAGTATTTATTTTGGGTGTAGGTATTTGTGAGACCAAAAGTCGCTCGTAGTTTCTGATATCCACGATACAAGACTCGATCTTAGTTTGGGATCGGGACTATGTATATGGCTGTTAGGCGAATGTATTTATGAATGGATGAAGGAATGTTTCTCATCATCCCAGATGAGATAGTCCAAAATTTGAACGAGTGAGAACAATTGTTGACGACCAAGTAAAATAAATAAACAAAAATTTAATAGAATATATAGAAGGAGAAGATTATCCCTCACTGGGTAATACAATTTAGATTGGTTGATCGATATTGGAAAGGCTGAACCAAAAATGCAACAACCTTGCACTTGTCACTGATTGCTTTTCGGGCTCTTTCTCATGTCAGTATATAAAATAAAATACAATGACCAATATGAAAATTCAATGCTATCTTTTGCATTCACTTTTCGGAAAAAAAAATTCTATTTAGAACAATTTTATCAAACTTGTTAAAAACATTTTAAAACAATAAGAGAGTTAAGAGAGTAAAGAAACACCAAGGTTGTTTATTTTATTCTACACGTGTATTTTTGAGCTTCGAGAATTATTGAAATATTAAATAATATTTTCAACCTTGACTTACGACAAAGTCATACGCACCCACGCTTTCAAAATTAAATATTAACAAGCCAAAGGTACAGGTACTTTGTTCAAACAACTCAACTTACCGAAGAGCGATTTTTAGAATAAAATTATCGCTTCAATTTAAATTTTACGAAATATTTGTGTTGGAAAGGGATATTAAAAGGCACTGGAGCTTTAGTTACCTATACATGGTGTCATAAATAGTAAATATTACGATAAAAAAACGATTTTTATTCAGCTGAGAATATTGTTTATAATCAAAAACCGCTATTATTTTTTTAACATTACAACATACAAAAAATATTAAGTGCATTTGTTATCCTTTTTTTCGTATTTTTTTATAGTTCGTTGCTTATTATAATTGTCTACACTAGCTATCAATGACACGCGATTAATTATAATTATAAAAGAGGTATTTAAAATCGCGTGTCATTGATAGCTAGTTGAAATTTCAATAAGCAAAACTTTCGGTTTCTCAATATATATCCGTGTCCTCCGGTGGTCAGCAGTTTATGCCTTGCCCCACACGTCCAAGGCTGCGGGGCGTAAAATTTCTTGTGATCACAACGCTCGGCCCACGCGCCGCCCGTTTGCGTCTTACTTTGTTAATGCCCATTCTCACTTTTTGACAAATTAAATTTCCCTACTTGTGGACACAATTAACTATTAACATTCAGAATGAAAATGTGTGTACATTTTTGATAGGATTTACTTTGAAGTGGTAGAGAGATGTAACTAATGTTGAGTCAACTGAGGCGGTACTATTGCCACACAAAAACTCGACGCAAAGTAAATCCGTCTGTCACTTCATGTGGTCGCGGTTAGTCCTTTGAATACGAATCTAGTTCATCGCACCATCATTATAGACAGCCTCCTTGGGGCAGGTGGTTACACGCCGGCTATGGAACGAGACGCCGCGGGTTCGATCCCAGCACCGAGACAAATATTTGTGAGGCCCGGAAGTATTTGTCTTGGGTCTGGGTGTTTGTGCGGCCGAAAAATCTCTCGTAGAGATCAAACTCTACCACGACCGACCCACGATACAAGACTTGATTGATCTTAATGTGGGGTCATGACTATGTCTGTGACTGTCGGGTGTATTTCTTTATTTTGTTTCTTCTTATTTTTCTTCAGCCACAGGAAATCTGAACAAAGGCCTCCCTGAAGGATTTTCACACTACCTGCTGGAAGTGGGTTACAGCAAGTTTCTAGTTCCTGCAATCATTATATCGTTGTCATCATCATCATATTTATTATCTATTATTTTGTGTTGAACGACGTCTTCAACTTCGCATTAGGTAATAATAAAAAAATAGGAATACACACATCACACAATACCCGCTCATACACATCCCATCTTTGGATACGATCTACCTTCTTCCTACGACTAAAGCCGATTGCTGGCGTTTATATTAACCTTAACGTAATCAACTATTTTAGTCATTTAATTTTCAATTTTCCAACAAGTTAATGTGGAGATCCTTGGCGGAGGCCTATTGTTCAACAGTGGACTTCCTGTGGCTAAAGAAAGAGAGAGAGAGAGTCCTAACAAAGAACGTAACCAATTGAGAGCTATTATGCTAAAAAAGCAAAAGGAATTCGCGTGTAAACCTCATAACAGCTAACATTAGCAGTCTGTATCTGTATGGAACCATCCGTTGGTCTGTATGTCTATTCCGATCGATTTGCAATGGAAACGAGCCGCGATTTGCATGATTGCTTTTCGATTCGCTGTTTATAACAAAACAGCGCTTGCGTACATCCGGAACCGGTGTAGTGTAGTTACTAATATTGGTGACGTTGCAATTAACATATTCCGTTTGGATTGGTTGCGCTTTTGTGCGGTGTAAAATTTATTCGTTTATGTGTGTATGAATTGCTGCTGTTGTGCATAAACAATGGCAATGGTTTTAAAACGTTTTTGTTGGTAAATATAAATTTTGTAGTTTTGGTTATTAACGCTCACTTAAATGGTAAAGTTGCTGAGTAAATTATTCTACTGTACTGTGCTGTATCAGCCCAGATACTTCCCACTGCGGGGCACGAGCCTTCTCTACAATCGAGAGTATGACTGAGAGGAGTTAGTCCATATAGTCCACCACGCTGGGCTAGTGCGGGCCTAATAAACCATTATCCACCCGCAAAGGTTTCTCGCCGATTGAAACAGTTATGCCGATCTGCTCAAAATCAGTAGCAAGTTTTAAAGGGTCGGTTCCTAAGGTAAATAATTATTATAAGCTACGATTGTTATTTCATAAAAATTCTAGAAGTCATTTGCTATGTTGCAAATTTTTTGGTATTTGGTAATTTCCAAAATTACTCCACCATCACCTTCATCTCCCATCATTAATAAAGTGTTTACTGCATCACCAGTAAAAAAGGTACAAGTTTAATTAAAGCAGCAACTTTGTTTAGAATATCTCACGAAGCACATTAACGTATTTCAACGGGCTCTGATTAAAACATTAAATTTATAGCAAGAAGTTTGCCAAGGTATTCAGTTATTATATTTACGTCATTAACGCGTTTATTAAAAGATGCAAAAAGTGGAGCTGCCCGTGGCTTTACTGTGTATATTGTTGAGGAGAATTTAATTCTGTTAGATTAATCCTTTAAGAACGTAATCATTATTAATATATGTTTTTTAAATATTCTTCAACATTATTCTAAGCTACAGGGAAAAGTTAAAATTCAGCTTACTCCTCGTGAACCATTTACCTGTGGGCATCCAATGCAGCCTTTGCTGAAAAAAAAATCTAATTATTTATTTCAGTAATTTTTAACCGACTTCAACAAAAGGAGGAGGTTCTCAATTCGACTGTATGTTTTTTATGCTTGTTACCTCATAATAAATCGAATAGTTGGTTTATACGTTTAATATTATGCCATTTTGAAGATAACTGACTCTAAAACCACCGGTGATACAGTATTATAAATTTCAGTTTATCAATGCAATTGTACAACATTTTTAGAGTTTTATTCCAAGTAACACATACAAACAACACATAGATTAACGTTACGCTAAAGCAAAAGGAAGTGAGTCAGCTTATACTGACCGACACTGCGGTTCCGAGCAGGGTTGCTTTTCCGCCATTCCTGTCTCCCTTGGGCGTTATACGACTATATAACAGTGGCCCACTTAAAGACGATATATAGCGTCTTAATAAAATAAAAGTAAAAGGTCGGGAAATAAATATGAAATAAAAATTGCTGTTTCCTTTCTTTGCATTGGACATATATACGACTTAGGTAAGATTGTAGGAAGTCGCTGGGTGCGGGCGGATTCCAACAGACCACTATCGAAATTCCTGGAAAAATGTCTAAATTAGGTCTGAAGAGAGAGAAATGTTATTGAAGGCCTGCTATTTTTATATATTTAATTTATTTCTTCTTTTTACAAGCTTTTATTTAACTTGCAATGTTTATATGGAACTATGTGTGTTCGGGTGGAATGTTGCAACTCAATTTTGAACCAGATATCTTCAACCGATTTAGCAAATTTTGTATACACGTTTAGTTTGGATGACAATGCATGAATAGCTATGTGACGTCATTCTTAATCCAACATGGCGGAACACATAAGATGGCGGAGTAATTAATTAAAAAATTAATTAAATGCACTCATAACATATGTATATCAAATGAAAGGGCTCGCTGAGATTAACTCGGAAAATAAAGTGACATCGCTCTGAATCCGATATGGCGGACTTGAAAGACGTTGCATCAAATGAAAGGGCTTGCTGAGAACTAGCTAGATAACTGAAAATGTATTTAAAAAACCAAGCTTTTATATTAATGCGCTGAAAAGAATTAAAAAACTTTCCTTTAAACTTTTACTATCAATTTAAAACGTCATTTCACAATTTATTATCTACTTTTCTTTTGTTACATAATTTATGAACAAGGAGAAAGTAGACTATGCTCGTTTAACCCGCATTATTAATGGGTCTTCATGATCAGAATATTACCATAGTCTCATTCAAAATGTTGTATTTCGGGCAAATCCTGTGTAAATAAAATAAAATAAAAATAAAAATCAAATCCTGTATATTTGGTTTTAATACATGTGTATAATGTAGTACACTTGAATAACCTACGCAGGGATAGCGTTAATATTTCAATGTTTTGTGAATTTATTTCGTCTTCTTCTCTTCTCTTCAGCCACAGGAAGCCCACTGTTGACCATAGGCCTCCCCTAATGATCTCCACATCGACCTGTTGGGGATGGCCTGCATCCAGCGCCTTCCTGCAACATTAATCAGGTCATCCTTCCACCTTGTAATATACAGGGTTATTTATAAAGGGTATACAAAGTTGACAGGGTTCTGCTATACTCATCATAATGACCAACTTTTAATTTGGGGCCAACCATGAAATCGCGAAAAGAAAATCAGCTGTTCGATACATTTTGAACATTCAAACGATTATGTTTGTATATTGCATACATGTTATTGCTGTGCAGTTTAATAGAAACCAAATCAGACATCAAAACTCTGGAAGAATCACGATATTTTTATACATAGAAAAACACCCGAATATTCTCAAAAATCGTTGTTTTAGCTTCTAAAACGCTGCCAACACAATTTCCACAAAAATAAAGTGCAAACGCGAAACGCGAACACTTTGCTATGCATAGAAAATGTGGGACATACAAATTTATATGTCAGTACACGTCGCTAATGTGATGTGAACGTGTTTAAATAGTTTGCATGTTGTGTTATTTACCTAAATTGTTTTTGAAACGAAATATTGCAGTTTAGAACACAAGTGCATTGGAGTCGTTAGTGTGATAAATATTTTGTGGATGAAAAATGTTATCATTGTAGATTAAATTGTCATGGTTCAGTGGGTATTAAAGCAGTTTATAAGATGAAAGCCCGCTGGTAGGATCATGCAATGTTTCTGTAATTAAAATATGTTATTTGTTAGGCGTGTAGGTTTTGCAGTACTGATTTTTTTTCGTAAACACTAGATGAATATAAATATATATTTATTTTGCAAATATGGATAAACAATATATGAATGTACAAAACGTTGCAGAACAAGTATATTAATTAACCATAAGATGGTATGCAAAATAACACTATTAAGTACATTCATTATTGATTTAATCATTAATAATTAATTTTAATAGAACCATAATAAAAGAATATAAAATAATAATAATCTGGAGTACCATAAAGTAGTGCCGAGACTTGAGTGCGTATAGTTTCGTGTGATTTTTTTTTTTAATGGTAGTGTAAATAACAACATTATGTCGGTGCAGGTTACTACAAAAAGGGTGACGGAAATTAGAGGGATAGGTCTAAGTTCATTGCCTTTTTGTGGCTGAGAATGATGTTCGCTTACCATCAGGCGAATGGCATGCTCGTCTCGTCATTGATGGGAATAAAAAAGATAGTTAACTATGATGCATTTTTTTATTTTGGTATTTATTTATTGAATTCAGGTTCCCCAACAGTATTAATTATTTTTCTACAGTTACGTTCGAAAACATAACATTGTAACATTGTATAAAGATTTTCTCAAAGATTTTATTCTATTGCTCTTGTTGCCGTAAATAAGCCACACGAACTAACTTTTCTCTGTCAAAAATTATTCGGTTTTATAAACATGTTTTTTTTTGGTAATTTCACTATAATTGCTTTATACATACCAAAATGTACAACTCGACGCCTCGTAAAGTAATTACAAGATATGAATGACAGCTATTATGAATAGCCTAAACGTTTTCAACATTCAGCGACAACTGTTCTATTTTAAATTGAAACGATACTTGACTCAAAAAAAATATGTGAGTATCTATCAATTCTCCCCATATTAATGTCAAAAATGTGTTTGTCTCTATTTGTTACAGATTTTAGTCAACTTGGAAAGTAAACTCCACAATTTTCATTTTATTTAATTTTTATTGGTTAAAATACTTGACACTGGCAGAATTGCGGGGTAGTAACAACGCAAAAGCCATAAAAATAAGAACTGAACTAAAACGCTAATTGACGCGGTCTATTTTTAAACGGCAATATCGATATATAAATGTACGAGACGGTAATAAAACTATTTTCATATGTAACGTAATGTCTTTTATAGCAAATGACGCAAATTAGTAATCTTTTCAACTGTCTTACAGGAAAATTATATATATCCATTTTGCACAAAACACTTTTTTCTCTTTATAGATACATAGCCCTGACCCTACACTAAAATCAAGTCTTGTATCGTGGGTATCAGACCCGAAACTAATACCTGTGGATCACACTAACATTTGTCTTAGTGCGGGTATCGAACCCGTGGCCGCGCTTTACAGCTGACGTCAAACCAACTGCGCCACGGAGGCTTTCAAAAATACAGGTGTCAAAAATACAGAAGGGGACGTATCTAAATATTGTAAATATTTTACATAATTAAAATAATTTTGAACTGTATTCAAAGATTGTTAAATAATCGCATGTCTTCAGCGGGAATCGAACCCGCCATATGGTGAAAAAAAAATACAACTCATCATTTTACGATACAAATCAAAAGGCTTGATCACAAGGATTATTTTTCTCCATATAACATAGCACCTTAAATAAAAGCTAGACAATGAAATTTTAAATTCGCATCGCGCATAGGAGACGCTTTTACTAATCAAATAAATAGTCATTAAAATACAACATTAATTTCCAAATGAATTTATATTTGAAATCCCGCAAATATCTTATATTTAAAACTGTGTCAAACTTGAAACGGATAGCTTTCGTACTTTCCGAGAAAAACATCTGTGCCACTCGGACGCTGAAGCCGAGCCACTAGATTTCCGTTTTGTATTCCATGAGCGGAATACAGATGTAGAAAATTTATTTTTTTCATGAACATATTGAACATTTAAAATATATTTTATTAATATTTATAGCTATCAATATTTTTTTGTGTTCAATTTTATGAGTTAAGAAAGCTAGTCTACATTGTAAAAAGTCTGCTGTAAAACTATAGGACTTGTTCGATCTTTGCTTTGCTAATGTTTTACGATCGAAATAAAATAAAAACTTACATACATACATACTCCAGGCTGATAATGAATAGTAAAATCCAATACCACTTTATCAGACCCGGGATCCAAACCCGAGACCTCAATTTTGCCATCATAACGTACTACAATTAGGCCACTGAGGCAGTCATAAAACCTTATAAAATAAAATAAACACAATGTTAAACATTCCTCCAACGTTAATCATGAGAAACATCAAGCCTGAATCAAACTCATAATATGTAACATACTATACTCACTAAAACAAGCCAAAAAGTCATTACGTCACAGTATTTTTTCCACACGGCCTCCGTAAGTAATTCTACGATTTCTTTTATAGTGAATACTTATCGTAAACCCGTATTTGATTGTAATAACAACACCCATAAGTCACGGTCAACTGGGCCGATAAAATCCTCGATACATTGTTTGTATGTTCAGGCAAAGTTGATGCTCGGAGTACAGTTTTACTGGTGGTAGGTCTCTTATATGAGGCTGCCTGAGTGGGTAACACTGCAATGTCTAATTCTCCCGCCAAGCAACAACGTAAATGCACTGTTGTGTTCAGGTTTGAATGAAATTGTAGCCGGAGTAACAACTGGTCATATTGATACCGATCATCTTACCACGTCTCAGGATGACGAGCGCAGTAGAATGTCAAGCATAGTTTTGAAATTAATGGTGTTGTTTGGTTTTGCTACTGTTCGTGGGTGGTCGTATGGCTTACCATTAGGCGAATGGCATGCTCATCTCGCCATACATTGCAAAAAAAACGCTGGAGTAGTTATCCGGACGTCTTTTTGTAGCATAGAAGTGATAAACGAGCAAACGTATCACGTGATGGCAAATTATGATCACTACCCATGAACATTTGTACTGTACAGTGTTCTGTATCAGCCCATATACGTCCCACTGTAGGGCACGAGCCACCTCTTCTATCGAGAATACGATTGAGATGCGTTACGCCTTATGGTCCACCACGCTGGCCTAGTGCGGGTTAGTTTCTTCGATACGTTTTAGGATTTCTCGTAAAATTGTTTTGCGCTACTTTATAGTAACTGGATTAACTAAGCATGTAAGATCACAGAGTCCACAAATCCATTGAAACCACATTTTTTGTTTTTTTTTTTTTTGATACGCCTCTACGCTTTTCAAATTGCTGTATACCACAAGTTCAACGCACTGTGTCGATAAAAACAACACGCAATTTCGCGACCGCCGATGTCGGTTAATTTGTTTTGCAAATCCTTTTTGTTAGGCCTGAAAGGTTTTTAAAAACTCCAAATAAAAAATAAAAACCACCAGCGATAAATGACTGAGCAAAAGTGCTGTCGTTACTGTCAAATGCATGTACGTATGGCAAAGAAAGCCTATTATTAATAGCTTTGGACCAGCCCAGAGGTCCCCGCTGGGAAATAATGTATTGTGACCTTCTGGTGCGGGCGAAACTCGAACACACCGGTTATGGGCGGTTTAGACTGGTAAAAACTGGTTAAATTCAATATTGAAGGCGCATTTGGAATGTTATTTGATTTTTGGATAGTGGGTTTATTTTTAATATCAAAATATACCTATATATATATCGCACCGTATTTGTATGTGTGAACTCGCAGATCTGGGACACATTTATGAGAATCTCAAAATTAAGTTCATCAATTCCAACTAAATGAAGGTGGTGAACTAAAACTTCTTATTGCAGACATAGGCCCGTGCCCATCAAAACGCCATACATGGCTTAATCCAAATATTTTGATGTATGTATTATACGTACTGTATTGTATCAGCCCAGATACGTCCCACGTCAGGGCACGAGCCTCCTCTACAAATCGAGATTACGATGGAGAGGGGTTAGACCAAATAGTCCACCACTGCGACCTTGTGCGGACTTTACGTATTTCATACTATTTTTTACACTTGCACACTTGATCAATTTCAAGGCCTGGCAAACTCAGCTCGATTAGGGGAAAATGAGGAGAAATAAATGGAAGATATTTTATTTGATTACTGATTAAGTTTTAGTTAAATAAACATGATTTATCAGTTATTAGTAACAATTTTAAGCTGAATTATTATCTAACCTATATAAATATCCTATGTCTAGTAATTATCCAAAATTCCTAGCAATTTGTGTAAATACGGGGAATTCAAAGCCATGCATTTGAATTTTAGGCTGTAAAATGGACTTTGTAATCAACGTTGTGTTTAATTTGGGCTTGCGTTGTTATATGAAGTGAAATGTATGTACATTTAATGTATTTCAGTGCGTCAGGAGCACATTGTTGGTCAATACTAACGAATTTAATTGTACCAGAAATTCGAACGATAATATTATTTGGGAATGAAATGCGAATAATTATAATTACATTAGTATTACTTAGTTGGAATTATTCATTTATTACATATACTACAGTGTAGCATAACATGACTGTTTTATGAGAAAATTCGATGCACTTACACATATAGATAGTGACTCCAAGATGGATCACGGATCGGTTTAGTCAGTATGCCAACATCGATTCAGGGCTCAGAACAGACATAACATCCCTTAACGTACCGGGCTAGAAATCTGGTGACACTGACATTCCACTTTCCAGTCTTTATGGAAGGAGTGAATTAACAATCCTGCCCAAACTGCTAGTTACTAAACTATTAACAGAGCAAACCTAAGATTGTGTACATCTTAAACGGACCACAGACTAAACAGGTCGAAATTAAATATAAATAACATGGAAGGGTCGGTGCGGAATCGAATTAAAAAATAATAACTGGCAAGGCGGTGGCATCGATCGGTGAGCTTACGAACCCGGCTCGAATTCGGCCTTGTTTGTTTTCGTTCAGCGAATGCCTCTTCAGTACTTAAAAGCGTAAACAAATTTTATTAACTCCTTAAAGTAACAAACTGCTTTAGTTGCGAAGAAATAACACGACTTGAAACTCAGAATTGCTGTTATATTTTTGACAAAGTATGAATACTTTACTGACACAGATTTTACGATCATGGATTCTGGTACATGTTTGTTACAATTATTTTATGTCATGTATGAAAGAGTTGGTTAGACTGCGGTAGTATCACTCAAAAGTCAGGAAATAGGCTTACGCTTTACTTCGTCGCGCCGTCGAAATTACTGAGAAACCAACTTTGTATGGACCTCTTAAATCTTTCCTGTGCCTTTTATATCATATTGAAAAGTCTGGTAATACACATACGAGTATAAGTTTCTTAGTATTACATTTACTGTTTCACATTTCCTCACGAGCAGTGGGTGTAACATAACCTCATATCAACTGTATCATTAATAGGTCTCTTATTATAATAAAAAATCTTCCTAAATTCCGGGTATACCTGATACAAATCGATCATAATACCTCCTCCTATTCTAAAGTCGGTTCAAATAAATTGACCTAGTAATATGCAAGAGTACCTACAGAGAAAAAATGTGATGAATTTACATAATTTATTATACATCATTTATTCAAATGT
This sequence comes from Theretra japonica, assembly GCA_033459515.1. Lineage (NCBI taxonomy): Eukaryota > Metazoa > Arthropoda > Insecta > Lepidoptera > Sphingidae > Theretra > Theretra japonica. The sequence goes on along the minus strand of CM065939.1, from coordinate 13,265,193 downwards.
AAGGTTTGTCGACCCCGTCCAGCTGGGGCGACGACCTGTGAAAGGCTTACCGAATTTGGCAACGATAGATTGCGCGGTAACCGACTTTAACCAAAAACTATTTCGATACCAAACGCGCAGTGGTTTCGATGTGAAAATATTTGGAGCATGTTGTCTCTCACGTTGATTGATATATTTTGTATTAAATCATTTTAACAGTCAGTGAAATCATAATATAATTTAGATAAGAACAACCTAAGATGTTAAAGTGGAGGTTATAATTTCGAATGCAAAATAAATATACTGCCCTCTCTTCTAGAGGGCGATAAGACCGCCATCTGTACTCTTTGTTTTTATTTATAACATCTTTCATGTTTTTTTGTTCTTCTTGTGTGCAGTAAAGAATAAATAAATAATGCCCAATACCCCTTTCCTGCTCGCATCCTTTTTCCTTCCCGCTCCCCTCCCAATCGGATGGGCCGGCAACACACCAATGATCCAAGCATTGTGGATGTCTCGCTCATATTCATTTATTTATGTAATGATACAAATCCTGTCATGTCGAGATAATTAGAAACTAAGAAACTTCTCGGTCTCAGCATACCCAACCGAAACCCAACGGAAAAAAATCAATTTTATATGAGGGTGCACAGCTCTATAATAAGCTACCGAAAACTGTAAAGAACTGTGAAAATGTAAATAGTTTTAGAAATAGTCTTAAACAACATATTCTGTCAAAAAGTACCGGAGACTAGACTAAATTAAGTTTAACATAATTTTTATTTTCTCTTTGTATCTCATTTTAAGTGAAATATGTATTTCTTATGAGAATAAAGTTCTTTAAACCTAAACAAGTATTTTGTATATTACATTTTATCTAAGTGCTGGCATCGCATCTAAGTCAACTGTTTCGTAGCCGGAGTCATAACCACGTAGAATGTCGTCTAAATTAATAAATTCTGTAACATATTACACGAACCGTACAATCACAATTCCTAAGACAATTTTGAAACACTAAACAAACTTGCGAGCGGAGTGATAATTAGAAATTCCTCCTTAGATACCATTCGTACAATAAATCACAGTAAATGAAACACGAGAAGATTCTAACATAATACACAGAACAAATATGGTAAGGCTCCTGAGGCCTTACGTTTCTCGAACACGTATTCAATATTTCATATTTAATACGCTCCTTCGGTACGTTTTAATTAAGAATTAAAAGCAAATGTTAGTTGCGTTTCTAACTTGGTGGAAAGTTCTCCAACCTTCATTCGTTGGTTAATCATTAGAAATGTTTTACAGACAGACAGACTGCATCGGTAGCGTAGTTGTACTAAGGTACGATTACGAGTACAACGCTGAGGTCTTGGGTTCGACAAAGTCGGCCAAAGTGATATTGGATATTTCGGTTAATTTGTGTCAGGAATTTGTGCCCGGTATGGCGATACGCTCGCTTCCACTTGTTTTAACGGAATATACAAGACGAAACGTATATGTCCTGATATCTTTGCCTATACCTTCTGGGAAAGGCGTGAGTTTATATATGTTAAAAGCAAATCTTAGAGCCATTTCTAACTTTGATAAAGTTCGCGAGCCTTCGGTTCGCTCATTGGTTTAACATTAGTACAGAAACCTTTTAAGGAGTTAGTAATCAGGAGCTCTTTGAACTAATGTAGTTGGTGTTAGCTATCGGACAGTATTGTTTTAACACACGTAGATTACTTCATGACTTTTGTTACTTTATTGTTAACGCGATTTTGACTACGTGCTATTTTTATTAATCAATTTCTAACACTGTAAGAGAAGACGTAATAGGTACTTTAAAATGCCTTCGTAATTTACTGCGCTTAAATTACTATAGAATACAGAAACTGAAATTTTTTTTGATACAATTATTAAGAAATAATCTATATTTGTATCAGTCCATGTAAATGGGACGTATGTCCAATTGCAGGGTACCAGCTCCTCTAAAATCGAAAGTACGACTGAGAAGGGTCATATTGTAAACAAAGAAATACACCAACAGTCACATACATAGTCCTGCCCCACACTAAGATCGTGTCTTGTGTCGTGGGTATCACGAACTACGAGAGACTTTTCGGTCTCACAAACACCCAGACCCGAAACAAATACTTGTGGTTCACACAAACATTTGTCTCGGTGCGAGGATTGAACCCGCAGCCTCTCGTTTCACAGTCGGTGTCTAGCCTACTGCGCCACGGAGGCTGATATTATATTCCAGTAGTTAAGAAAGAATAAAACAATAAAATCGAATCGACCTAATAGATATCCCTCATGGTCCTGGCTGCCATTCTGTATTTTTATAGATGAAAACACATAAGATGGAAGGATGGAAGAAGATAATCATAGACCATAGATAGTTTTATTTTAAAGTTACATCCAAGCCTCTATATAAGTATTCCATAGTAAAGAAAACTCCTTACACATCGCTTGAAGAAAGGACACGTAATAAAGAAACGCCGTGAAAGGAAATTCATCCAAAAGTCTACACTAGCTTGGGGGAAAGATCTTGGTTTTTTTCTGTCTGCCTTTACTCCCTACTTATATGGAATCAGCGCGATATTTTTATGCATAATGGAGGGTAAAATCGCTAGACTCCACTATTAGTTTGCTTGACAATACTTTTGCAATCCATCTAAAATAGTTTAAAATGTTTCCGAACAAGGAATGTAAATCAGAGAGAAAACTCAGAGGTGTAACCTGGGATAATGAACCCACGACCATCGAGAACATGTTGGCAGTCACGTCTGGTCCGTTTACCAACAGACCACCACGCACATAATGTATTTAACAACCTTTATTCTACACCGAATTTTTAAGCCTGTTACTTTAATTTGTGATCCCGACGTTTTTGATTAAAGGTAAACTCCTTAAACTTATTAAATCATTCTTGAAAATATTTTCAACAATAAACAACGGAACTTGTATCGCCTTCAATTAGTACGTAACCAGAGTTCAATCTGTTTTGGTTGTTTTCATTAAAATCACTAACTCAATGAAACCAAAACAATAATAATTGAATTGTTTAGAAGTTGTTAGGTATATTTCAAATTAATTCACGAATCTCGCTAGAAAGCTGAATGGTGGAACAATAACAAACAATCGTATTTTCAGTGTATTCAAAATAGTAGAGGTGGAACAATATTATGATTTTCTTTGTGTATTTTTCGTATTCACTTGTTGGTGAAAACTCTTGGTGAAACGAGGATTGATAAGAAATCCTTCTGTATCTTTAATTCTTTTATTAAGCTTCGTGCTTCATTCGCTACGTCTTCCATAGTCTTTTATGCAGTCTCTCTTATTCCGTCCTTCTGTACTTAAACATTCATTATCTATTTTTTTTCTTTAGTACTTTCATTCACTTCTTTCACAAAACCACATTCCATACCTGTCATTCAACTCACGTTTCAATGTACTCATCTTTCAACATATTCCAATCCTACATACATATATGTACAGAGGTACATACATGTTTCGCGTTACACATATTATATGTATCGCGTTTTCGGTTTAGCTTGGGTATATCGTGTGAAGAGCAGACCAGCATAATTAATTGAATTAATAAGCCAGAGTTAACTATCTCACATTAGTGGATTGCGTATTTGGATTTCACTGTATTTGTCCTCATTTCAGTAATAGTTACTTTGTCATATTTAATTTTAAAAAACCTACTAGCTAACGGCATACAGAGCGTCCCAAAGCTATGCAATGTGGAGGTGAAGAATTTTAAATTTAGGGTTCGATTCCCGCTTCAGACTGCGATTAATCAAAATACTTTAGATGCAGATTAAATTGTTTTTGAATTCACAATTATATGTTCTTTAAGTAAAATAACATACCTACAATATTTAAGATACTTTTCTCCAAATGGCGTAGCTGTGGGACACCCTGTATATTAAGTGAGCACTTTTTTGCTTACTAACCAAGAGGAGGTAAAGTAGAATTTATTGGTCTTTCCGACTAAAATTACAGTCGCAAAATAAGACTAACATTACGAAATTATTAGAACTCACGAGTACTATGTATTTAAGGAAAAATATTTTTTCTGATGTAAAGAATGAAACACATACGCATAAATATTTAATATACGTAAAAACCTGGAAGTAAGCCGATAATATAATTTGATGAAAGTGCTTTTCATACACAAAAATAAATATAGACCTTAGGAAGAAACAAGACTCTTTTTTATCTCATTAAGTAAATTCCCTGAAAAGTTGTGAATATTTTGGCAGGAACATTATTTTGGAAGTAAATTAATATTGCGAAAGAATGGAGTTATTCGCTCCTACATCAAGGCATAGCCTACTGAATGATTATGCTCTGTCAAACATTTTTGGAAATAGACTACCTCGATGGCGCAGTTGTACTACGGTATGATGGCCAAGCTGAAGTCTCGGGTTCGAATCCCGGGTTGGGCAAATTGATATTGGATTTGACTACTCATTATCAGCCTGGAGTCAGGAATTTATGCCCGATATGGCAATAGGCTCGCTCCCTATCATGTAGTGGACAGAAAATACAAGGCGAAACTAGGATGTCCTGGTTGCACCTCTGCCTACTCCTTCAAGGAAAAAGGCGTAAGTTTATGTATGTGTATATTTTTTAGGAAATACATTAATCCTTAAACATTCCTCTGTTATCTTATCCTTGCCCAGAATATTATATTAATTAATCAATCAATCAATCCATCAGCTAAAGGAAGTGCACTGCTGAACATAGGCCTCTCCTAATGATTTCTACAGTGACCTGTTGAAGACAGCCTGCATCCAGCAACGTCCCGCAACCTTTACCAGGTCGTCTGACTACCTAGTGGGCGGACGTCCCACGCTGCGCTTTTCGCTTTTAATATTATATTAACCAAAGGTTAATTAAGTAAAACGTTGAAAGTTGACAACATCCTTACATCCCTTAACATATCGTTCAAATATATTGGACAAACCTAAACCATGTTGCGAAAAATGCACTCTTTCCCGAAGACACTAAAAAATTATAATAATTTCAAAACTTTCCAACGAAAATATATTATACCCTTAAAAAATAAAATAGAATCCCCGAAATTCCAATTTTAATAAACCAAAATTCGCTTCAATAACACCGTCGGAATATTCTCATACGGTTTCTTGCAGTATCTGTAACAATGCTCACTCGACTCCCGTGGTCACATTCGCTGACCTAACGAGCTCATACAAATTTGACAGCAGCCTTGTTAGAGAGAATTTTGAAAGCATGTAACCGTTAGGAGTGCTCTTTGCTTCGTGATATCTGCGGTGTTGAAAATATATATAAAAATATACGTGAAAAAGACTTGTTTCGAAGCTTTTTGATGTTGTTTCTTCATAACATGGATAACACGGTTTTCCCAGAGTAATATCGCCGGGTAATTGATTACATTGCTTCTGAAGAGTTGTTGTTGATTTAATAAACATACATTGATTCATATAAAAACATAGCATTTTTGAAATTTTATTTAACCCTCTTTGAATATCTGTATAAATAATAGTTTCGAATTGCACAAGTTCTAAATGACGCAACCTTGCTTCATTCCCTATTTATTTGCGAAGAACTTCAAATTTTCATTTGCATTTCATTTAATTAATTTAGGAGTAATTATTTTAAAACCTTAAACCATTCGTTGATGTCTGCTCTTTTATACAGAGTAACTTTCATCGTGGAAGGTCCTCAAAACTCTCAGTACTTGCTCGATGGCACTAAAAGTCGGCTGAGGCCAACAGCTGCCGATTCAAAAAACTTCCTTCGCATTCCCGACTAGATGCCAGACACCCAGATATTCCCTTGTCACTGAGAGCTCTCATTTCTTTTATGAATTTGTTATTTAACATTCCACTTTATTTACGCCAGTGAAATTTTAAGTGCGAATCAAATTTTTAGGTCGTGCCCATCTCGGCTTTTAAGCAGTACCAAGGATGAATTTAAATAAGCTCTCAACGTCGGCGTTGACTTGGGAATTGCATAAATATTAATGGTACACCGGCTAGAAGACTGATGGATATGGATTAATCGAAAGAAATTCCCTTTAAGTGACTGGAAATATCTATTGATTTGTTTTCCTTGAATTTTAAACGCGATGGTGAAATGGGTCGTGTTTTTTAAATAAAAATGCGAATGTACTTTTGGCTGGATTTTTGTTATCCGCATTTGCATAGAAGTCAGATAGCGCCAAATTCATTTTTGTAAGTCGGTTGGTTTTCATATCCTTAACTATGTTATCCGGTGCTCTTGGCACGCTACATGACCGTACATCCGACACTTTATTAGTTTTTCAATTTCTAGCACACACAAATTTTAAATAAGAGAAAGAAAAAAATGCGATTTTTAGTACACATACAATACAAGTGCATTGCCCTCCTCTGACCCTAGGAGAATATACAATTGTAGTTAATTCTAACACTTATTTTCAGATAGCTTTACAAATAAATTGGAATTAAATGTAATGGCAATATTTTCAATCAAGATCAAGTACATTGGCCTCTGGCTATCTTACAGACTGAATGAGACTCGACACCGCTGCTTTTTTACTCTGTAACCGAGACCACAGCTTGGCTCTAACTCCCTATTAGTTAAATAGTTCTGTTAAGCCATTTAATATCGTAGACTGTAGTAGTAATGCCTTAACCGTTTGTGAAGCCGACTAAGCCGCAACAGACCAGCGTGGTGGATTAATTTACCCTTATTAATCATAGATGAAGCTCGAGACTAATCTATACTAATATAAATAAAGTTAAGATTTTAAATGCTCTAATGTTTTGAATTCTTTGCGGATTAGAAGAGTATCGAGTATTGCATGCCTTACTTTTGAAAAATATGCATACATATACACATTTTGGTATTAAACTCTTACCCTTACGAGCCGGGAGAAAAGATAAAGTAACAAATGCATATGTAATAACATTTATTCAAAGCTTTATGTTCATGACTGCGAAAACAAATGGGATAATTGCATACATACATTTAATCCCATCCCTGATTACTAGTACAGTTGTAAGAGCTGATACAGACAAATTTATTAGCAGAAAAAAAACAACAAACATCAGAGACAATGTATCTTCGCTGCGAATGCTCGGTATTCAAATATGTCCCAAGCAAATTGCTTCTCGTCCCATGAATATTAATTGTTTACATTACAAAGGAACGAACGGCTGTTTGCTACAATATTGTGAGTTTCCGATTTGTTATTATTGACTGCGGTAATGCGCCGCTGTCAGTCAAGCGACGTGACTGTTGCCAAAATGTCGGGGTTGATGATTAGATGTTTTGTAACTTTTGTTTTATCGGATTTTTTTTGGAAATGAAAGGTCTTTCTTTTTATACTAGCTTCTGCCCGTAACTGCGTTTGCGTGGTTATCTTTATAAAAAAATCCCATCCCGTCCGGTCCGTTATATCTCGCCTTGTCCCGTCTCATTCTCACTCACGATATGTAATCCAGTCCCGTCCCATCGACTTGAGTACAAAAAAGTAACAAATATATCGGAATTTCTCATCCCACGCAAACACTACATTTTTCGACATAAAAAGTATCCTAAATGTTAACCCAGGGTCTGAGCTACCTCCGTACCAAATTTAATTGGAATCCATTAAGCCGTTTCTGAGTTCAACGCGCACAACCGCACAGACAAACAGACAAAAATTCTAAAAATCATTCCTTTGGGTTCTATTCCGTTAATACACATATATTCCCATATTAATTTTCTCATTTATCTTCCATGTACAGACATCAATCGATTACAAATTTATTATATCTATAGATTATTTATTTCATTCTCATTTGAGAAATTTTCAATTTCTGAGAAATTCCCTCGTCATTTCCTCTCCGCTCTACAACTCGTTTCCGAGCTGTGGTATTGTTTCGGGATTTAAACGTTTCCATGAAACAGAGTCAGTATAAAGAGTGTTTTATTATTTTGATTATATCTAGAGACACAGTGTTAATTCCCTCCTCCCCTCCATCTTCTTTGTCCCTTCCCATTTGAGAGACCGGCAACGCATCTACGATCAAGGTGTTATAGGTCTTAATGGGCAGCAGTATTGATTTACCAAGTGAGTCGTTTGGTCTTTTGCCAGACCTGTGTAAAAACAAAAAATCACATCAACTAATGACTAATAGCTCGCGTGTTCTTCAACTTTACGCCCCCTGCTGTGAAATTTATTAAAACAATATTTGAATGTCCGTCAATCGAGCTCGCCGCCGCATCACCTAACATGCAATAATATTGTTAATAGGATACCTTCAACGGTTTTCTTTATAACTATTTATTATTTATTGACATTATCCTATTTCTTACTTTTGATACGAAAATATGTGCAAATGTTTACATTTTTGTTAAGTGTTAAAGTAGATATGTGAAAATAGATTTCGATGTTTTTCATTCATCAGCTTTCATTAATAAATGTAACGGAACTCGGATCTCAATTCCATAATAAATTTCTAGAAATATGCAATTTAAATGTTGTGTTTGTGTAGGTAGAAACTAAAACTCGTAATACTGCAATATAAGCCTAACCTTTAATTCTCCTTGTTACAGGTGTAAACGCAGTGAAAATAGTTAAAGTGGTAGTACCAGAAATAATTCAATATGGAGTGCAGGACGCTGTCATACTAGACTGTGATTACACTTACGGTAACGAGACATCAGGTCTCATGGTGAAATGGTTCTTCAAGAACAAGGCCCGGCCGGTATACCAATGGATAGCCTCACAGAAACCTCAGGACATGGGGATTTTGAGGGGGAGAGTAGACCTGACGTATAGAGCGTCGAGCGATCCCTTGAAGATGCATAGAGCGTTGCGTATTGTTAAGCCAAACACAGACATTTCCGGTGATTACACGTGTGTTGTGTCCACGTTTATGGAGGAGGATTCTAGGACAAAGCAGATGACTGTTTTTGGTAAGTTACTTATTACTTACTATTACTTACTTATCCGAAACGAAACTCGAATGTTCGGACGTTCGACGTTCGTTTCGATGTTTTGTGAATTACCTAGGCATATTCGTACAGTTTTACGTGCGACGTCCGACGTTTCGAGTTTCGTTTCAGGTCATAGAGCAACCCCCTAGCTTCGCGTGGGTACAGATATTTTGGATTCCACTCCACACCATATACATGTTATTTTTTTTACAAACTCTGACACTCTGTATATGTATTATACATAAATATTCCTCTTGAAATCTATTTAGAAAAAAACCGCACCAAACTCTGTTGCATAGTTTTAAAGATATAAGCATACTATGTAGTGATCTTAGTAAGATAAAGTTTTTGGTAAGGATGTTATATGATATTTTTGTTATGTGCAAGAGATAGTACGGAATATACAAGGTGTCCCACGGCAATGCCACATGGAGGGGAAATATCTCAAATATTCTAGATAGGCAATTTTACTGAAAGTGTAGCATAATATCACGATATTATTTTGCGATGTAAAAGCATCCAGAATTTTATATCCAATATTGATTATTATAATAATAATACCTTATGAAAATTGTGTCGATCTGAGATTTTTCAATGGATGAACTCCATTTTATTAGTAATACTTTTGCTCTTTGTTAGGAGCAATGTATATAATGTTAATAAAATTGATTGACAACGAGTAGTTAGCTTTACACTTGTGTTTAAAAAACAATTTACGAGTACTCGTACTTCATTGGACCGAGTCACACCTATATTTATTTGCTTATCAACCATCACTAATATTATTCTTGCTCCCTTCTAAATTCCCCATTTCATTATCACATTTTAAAGTATTTTACAAAAAGAAAGCAAGAATTGAAATCTTTGAGTTAGCAAGTAATAAGCCATATCTTTTAAACAAGCGATTATCGTTGAAACAAACGTGTACTGGATAATGGACCTTATCACACAGAAAGAAGACGTAAAATGGTTTGCCAGGTGTGCCAACCATTACAGACACTGCATGCCGCGCAGAAACTAGGAATTTTAAAGCTCTTTTGATGTGTGTTTCGGGCATGCAGCGTCATATTATGATGCATCAATAAAATATCCAAGGCCTTGTTATTGAAATAGCTAGTCTCCAGGAAGGTTTTAGCAACCTTCTTTTCAGAATACATGATTATGTTTTATAACACAAGAGAATAGAATTTCATGTCTTTTTACATAACAATGCCTTTTACATTTTACTTATTTACAATATGAATGTCTTGCTCCTTTCCCTAACTCACAATATTATAATGTACTTTCCGTTTACTTTAGACTTTGGGCTATCAGACTAGCCTAAGTAATTTGCTAGATTGACGTATTTCATTAAGAGTTTACATGGTACCCAAAGGAGTTTTGACATGGGTTATGTAGAATTTGATATCAATATCTTTACGTTATAATATAATTTAACGCAACTATTGCAAATACTGAAAAGTTCGTGGCCTGTTGGCAATGGATCAAATGTGACTGCCAACATGTTTACGGTGGTCGCGGGTTCAAATTCCACAGCACACCTCTGAATTTTCGGAGTCATGTGTGTATTGATGGTCAATCACCATTCACTATAAAGGTGTAAAAAAACATCGTAAGGAAACCTGCATACGGATTTGAATGATGATTTAGAAGATTTTTTTTGGTATCTACAAGTTCGCCAACCCGTAATAAGCCAGCATGGTGAAATATACGGCCTAACCTTCCTCAATCGTACTCTCGATTATAGAGGAGGCCCGTACCCTACAGTGGGATGTATGTGGGCTGATACAGATTTTAAATGCTTAGGTGTGATAATGTTTTAATGTCTAGACATATATTTTCTCTTTCAAAAATTTGTTCTGCTCCTCAGACTTTTATTTAAATAAGAATGTATTAGAATAAGGGGCGATATCTGTTGAAAATATTCTATCTAATGTAAAACGCCTTTTCAAAGCAATCTGGCCGAAGCTAAGTACGATTACTTACTTACGTAAACGTTTATACAAAATTGGTTTCGTCTAGAACATTACGATAACAATAGATAAGATATTTTGTAATCGTTCAATCTTCTGCGATCGGTTTACATTAGCAAGCCTTTCGTTCCAAGGTAACGAGTAGCTAAACTCAAAGTTAAATTGGCCTTGGTATCGAAGAGCGGACTCTACATAATGTAGTTTAAACAATGTCTAGACTGGAAGACAGGGTTCTCAATTCAATGCGCATTGGTTAATATGTAATAGGCCGTCTGGGGTACCTGTTATTCGGAATTGATTTTATGTTCGTACATAAACGTAAGATTATATCTGGTCACCGAGGAGGTAAACAAAGACGGTTTTTGCATAGTGTCACCCTGTAATACAACAGTTTTAAGGTTAGTTTCGTCCTAAAATGTGATAATATCGCAACCCCTTGACTAGACTTTGTCGGCATGAGTTATCATATTGAATTTAATATACAAAGCTCTCACGAAAATATTGTCCGATCTTTTAATTCAACCTGTTGTACATAATATATGAGTTGAGTAAAATATATACAAATAATTATGTCATAAAAATGAATGCTAGAAAAAGATTGAGTGGTAAATATTTCATTTAAAATTCATGCTCGGTATTTTCAAGATTAGAACCTTCTACATAAAACAATAAAATACAACACGATGGTGCAGAACAGGGTACGAAATTTATAGTAGAGCAGAGCGGAGCGAATTTCATATTTTTCTAGGGCAGTTTCTAGTAAAACGGTTACTTCCCTATAACACGTAGCCAGAGATGTCATCTGACGTCCCAGCTTGCGGCGCAAGTTATACGCTTTAAAACATAATGAGGATTTTTATGATGATGTGTACAGACATGTCTGACAAATTATAACCAATCGGCTCACTTGATGGTAAACGGTTACTGTCGCAAATGAATATCCACAAAAGAAGATTTGTTTATCCATGAATCATAGATGTGTTGCCGGATTCACATAAGCATCATCTATTGTCCGTACCCACACGTTGCTAGCCACAAGCCTCCTTCATGTTCTTCCAGCCTTTCTCAGTCTCAAAATGCGAAAAAAACAAAAGTAGTAAGTGGTTGGATCTTCATCCGTCCCACTCACCGAACAAACATTAACAACTTTAGAACATTCATTACTTCACATCGGAATTGCGTGAGATAGTGATATTGCTTTAGGTGCGCTGAACCATTGGTAATGACCACCAACGCAAAGCTATATAAAATGTCACTGAAACGTAGGATCCCAATCAAGTAATTCAAAATTACTCTTAAGTAAGAAAGAATAGAAAGGATATATTATAATAAAAATATATATTGACACGTTTATAGCACAACACATACAGCACAAGTACAAAACGGATAATAATAATACAAACAGTAAAAAAATAGAAGAAGGAGACAATAACAATGAGAAATTAAAAAAAAAATGACTTATTTAAATATGTACAATAATTCGCAAACGTGCCAAAAGGATGCCATCTCAGCGTAATTGCTGATTTGTCATTGGAATGTCATTGGAATGAAAGTAATATAAAGCCCCATTTACACGGGGAGAGTTTCTATCCTCGAAAATACGATAAATACGATAAAAATAAAGTAATAAATAAATATAATTAATAATACGATAAAATACGATCATCGTTAGGATATAAAAAAGTTGTATCGTGTAAATGTTTGTCAGAACACGATACTCTATGGCGGAACTGTCATGCGATAATCGCATGCGATTCTTCGCGAGAAACTCTCATCGTGCAAATGGCGCTTAACTTGTACCACACAACCAACTTTTTGTGTGGTTAAGCAAGTTTTATATATTCCGACATGTGCTATCCGCAGCGTCTGTTTTTATGCCAATGCCACTTGTAAGCCTTCGGGGCAGATGAGACGAAACGGAACTATTGCAGACTCCTTCCGAATGATTCATAAACCTTTCTTTGAAGACCAATAATAATGAGGAAAATGTGAATATATTTTGATGGATACGCGTAATAACGACTCATAATGATTTGAGGAAGTATTTGGTATGTCGAATTAGTTATGATATTTTTTTTTTTCTTTCATCGTAAATAAAATTACCAGCAAATATAATTAAAGAGTAGTGACTTCAAAACGACCCTCATCAACATTCTATAATTTTTGGCTTTATTATAAATTGTCTTTTAAACACAATAATAATACGATTGAAACGGCTTAGACGGTAATCCAACAAGGTGTCTTACCGGTTGACGGACTTAAAATATCACAAAAATGTTGTATTCTTTACTATGCTTCCATTTACGCTTAATGCGCAAAATAATTGAGTAAAACAAAACAAAATTTCTTACTTTTTACCTTAGTACTACTTCCTCAACGAGAGCTAACCAACCGATCGTGTTACAGTGCCGGAGACGAACTTCCGCCTGATCCAGAACAAAACGGATGACGACACGGTGAACGTCATCTGCGCGGCGGACGGCGCGTTTCCTGCCCCGAACCTCACGCTCGCCACGCCAGAGAGGTGAGTAGGCTTCACTTGGGTTTTTGTACATTTATTTTTATTGTACACATATCTACGACTAAGAATCTTGCCGTAGTTTCTGATAAGCACGAAAAAAGACTTGTTATCTTTCTACGGAGTTCGTATAATAGACATGCATACATTTTAGTACAGGTAATGCAATATGTACGGATATATAACGCAATATATATGCAATATATGGCGTAGTTGATTGAGAGCTGTTAAAGAAGAGGCAGCGAGTTTGATACCTGCTCAGTGACCTTATATATTTTATATTGTGCTGCTTACAAATATTTATCCTACATTCTTACGCTTACGTCTCTCTCGTAGAAGAATAGACAGAGGCGTCACTGTCGCCTTTTCAGATGCAAATTCCATTCCTAGGCCACTCATATATTACTCAATCCGAAAAAACAAAAGCCAATTGGCCTTGACTAAAGACCCAACCTTAGACCGAATTAAAATGCCACGGTCCAGAGCAACATTCTCCAACTAGACCAATAAGGTTCCATTTGTCGCGCACAACTGCGAAACAAAAATAAATTCGCCGATATTCCGTAGGCAATCTTTGATGTAAGTTGTGCGATTTCATAAACATGATTTGATTGCGATTGGATTTGTGCCGACACGCCGATAGGCTCTCCTTTTGACAAGTAATGGCATGGAAATACCGACGTCGAAATGTGGGTGCAATCGTGGGAATTTTACTCTCCTTACGGATGAAAACTTCTGCCTTGTTGGGATAGGCAGATGTTATAGAGCTCCAAATAAATAAATGCTTAGACATGCCAATTTTGCGTCTTTAGATATGATATCCTGTGATATTTATTAAAGCTCTTTGTTTTGCCTTCATGTAAATATAATTGATATTTTTGCTGTTTATCGTTAAATGTTAAAAGGATTGTTTTAAGTACATTTTTTTTTCTTTTTTTAAAATCAATCTGTTAATAACTAATAAATACAACAAAAAAGTTTTCAATAGTTTCCAAATAACAACTACATTTCCCGTATATTGACTTCACCAACTTTTTATCACCAAAGAAAATACTTCCAAAGTGTGAAGCGTCATAACTCTTAACCTTGACAGCCACTCCGTTCCTTCTATCGCACTAAGGCGTGACACGTACTCGAATTATCCAATTTAGTTTGACCTCCCGCCTTCCCCTCGCCCGCGTGTCACCGATTTACCTGAGGGGTGTACAATAGAATTTCAGATGTCATAGTAAGCTGGCCAGTGGTTGATGTATGTACTCATCACAGAACCGCATTGCGGTCGCATGCACTAATGTTCATACCTGATGTGAAATATTAAAAACGTTGAGTATGATTTTTATTTTACGAATAAGTCCTAAGGACAGAAGGATTGGTAGATATGATCCTACATTTTATATCCAAATATGTAATAAAAAAAGTTAAAAAAAGATTCCGAGGAACTGAGAACCTCCTCCTTTTTTGAAGTCGGTTAAAAACAGCGACCGAAAACGAAGCTAGGTGGCAGCTTTAGTGACTTCAGACACCAAGCAATAAAAAAATATCAAAAACAGAAAGCGACGATTATTTTGCATTTTTTTAATATCATCGTGTTTGGGTTATAAATACATTTACAGTTGCTGAAACAATAATTTAAACTATTGCTTCTTTAACAATATATGGGTTTACATTATTATTTTAGAAAAAACTACGTTTTTACCACCCAAATTCGCAATAGCTAAAAAATTACAAAAAAAAAGTCGTTACTTTTTTTCGCGAAACTTTTAATTGCATTGCACATACCTGGTATAAAATATGGTGCGTTAATATTCCATCAACATATTTGAAGCTATTGACTACGCTGGCCTAGTAACTATTGGTTGGCTTCACTTGCTTTGAAATTCTTCTTAAGAATTGTATGGTATGTAGGTTTCCCCACAATATTTTCTTACGCCGTCAGTACATGTGCTAATGAACAAATAATATACGCGTTATCTTTAAACCATACATAATATGGGCCTAGACCTCGAACCTGCAACCGACGTGTCGAGAAAGTAACCTATGTTCCACAGTAAAAAAAAATATTGAATTAATTTATCAATACAGGCCACTATCAACTTCAATTCATATTTTCACATTGCATATTCTTCCCGTTCAATAGTTTTCTTTTAATTCCTCGTAGAAACCAATCTATAATAAATTAGCTTGTCCATAATTTATAGGATGTAAAACACGGGGTACTTTTTTATCCCGAGAAAATTATATTGTCCCCGGGGAAAAATATAATGCGCGCACCCGCGTCCAATAATAGCTTATGTAGTTATGTCCCTTCGTTTTATAGCGACTTCAACTTGTATTGTGTGGTTTTATAGTTACGAAGTCTTATTAAATATCGTGAATTTATTTTCTTTGTTGCTTCAATGCTGTTTATAAATTGTGTTGATATTTTTTAGAGTTTATTTTTAAAGATGGAGAGTGAAGGTTTAGTCCGTCGAAAGAACTAAAGTTAACCACACGTCCGCTGAAATAATCAATTAAATTGAAATGTTAAAATCAAACAGCCCTGGTTGATTATATAACGTAATTAACCAAGAGAAAATAGATCATAATGTCTGTGTGTATTTATCCAATAACGAAATCGCTTGAAAACGCTAAAAGAAATAGTACGTTTACTCATCTGTTTCCATGGGTATCGTGTATTTTATAATCATCAGCTCTATAAATATTAGCATTCATTTTCATCCATTATCTTCTGTAAAACTAAAACAAAAAGTAAATTTTACACTATCATTCGTTGACAATAGTAAACACCAACACATTGTCTTCAAACAACATCCTTCATTACATGCCAAACAATTGAACCAATATTCAATCCAAGCAGTCATTTGACAAGTGCAATGGACAGGTGGACATGCGCCGAGGCTCGCAGGGCCGGGATTGCCGATAAACGTGGTCACAGCCCATCTGGGATCGAACTGGCGTCGCCTGGACGAGGCCGTGTTATTGTTATTAACCCAGTTACTGAGTTGTGTTGCGGTGTTTGGATGGGATTATTATGTAATTCTGTGTTGAAGGAATTGTATTTGACGTGGATGCAAGAATAATTGTAATAATGATCGAAATTAAAAAAAAATGCTACGAGTATAAGGTTGTTTTGAAACCACAAGGTGGATAATTTAATAAAGGTTGCGAGCTGTCACTGGTCGGACTGAATTATCGATTGGTACCTTAAAGTATTATCCATGATACATAGAAATGTGAGATTTTCGCTACTTAAAATCGTCAGTCCTTCTATATTGCGAATTAAAGAATAAATTGGGCAGATTCGGGCACATAAACCAATCCAAAAATCACCATTTACAAAACATTAACAGCTTATAAAATTGGCTATGAATATCGCGAACAAAGAACTTGGCAACGTTTTTAGAGCAAGATTAAACTTGGTTCCATCCTCGTTAGCACCTGAGCACCGTCCGTGCCAACTTTCACATTATGTGCACTGCAAATTTTATTTCTATTATGAAAATTCTTAAAATCGCTCCCATATTGCCATTGATGTTTGCCGTTTTGTTAAAGCGAGATAAGAAACTCGACGGTGACGTAAGTGAAGGTATTGGAGACGATGAATGGAATTGAGTAATTTAAAGCGGTAATCTTTATTGGTGAAGTGAATTGAATTAACTAGTGATAGATGGGAGGTATTGATAGTCAATCACGCATCACCATGTAATAATTTCGTGTTGGACTATATGGTCTTACCCCTTTCAATGGTACTCTCGATTGTGGAGGAAGCGCGCGCCTTGCAGTGGAGCGTTTATGGGCTGATACGGATACATACAGAGTACAATTGAATTACGGTCGAATTTCGACCGCTGGGCGATCCCTAGCAATATTTAAATTAAAAAGAAATTGTTTAATACAACTATTACTACGAGTATTTATAGACAGGTGACATCTTAAGTCTACAATATCTAACCCTTCTTATGGAATATTATACACTCAAAATAATAGTTAGATATAGTTCTAACACTATATCTCTCAACCAATGTTACACATGTTTGTAAAATCTAGCAACAGAAGTTAGAAGTCATGTTTGCAACACAGCTCTTGGGAATCATATTCTGCTCGACGATGAAACTACACCATACTCGAAGCGTTTCACAAAGTTTCTCTACAATAATCTCTCCGTTAAATGTAACATTTTATACTGTTAGTCTTTTTTACTATATAGCCTAACCAGTCTTAATCGTACTCTCGATTGCAGAGGAGGCCCGTGCCCTGTACTGGGACGTATATGGATTGATACTCATTGTCCACTGCAGAGCACTGGCAAAAAAAAAACTGTACTGTATCAACAGTACATAACAGTTTCTTTTATTTAGCCCTCGCTAGAAGATATATTTATGTTGTATACCAACACATAATAAATACCTACACAAAATTATCTTCTCGTTGGTTTAATAGGAGTGATTGTAGGCAGGAATTGTCATGTTTCGTACGGTTTGTGAATCATGTTTTGTCATTTGTTTGATTCGGGATTTGTATATACATAAACATCACGCCTTTAGCCCAGAAGGGTTAGACAGAGGTGTAACCAGGACACCCACGTTTCGCCTTTTATATTCCAACCCACGACGTGATAGGGGGCGAGCCTAACGCCATATCGGGTACAAATTCCTGACTCCGGGCTGATAATGAATATAAAAATCTAATATCACTTTGATCACTTTGGCCGACCCGGGATTCGAACCCGAGACCTCAGCTTTGTAATCGTACCGTATTACAACTACGCCACCGAGACAGATTCGGGATTTGTCAGGGAATATTTACTACTTTAAAGTATAATCACGAAGCAGGCGTTAAAAATGTATAATCTATAACCAAGACTCTCGACATCGTCTACAAAAATAATATTGTGCATGCGTCACTAGCAAAAAGCATGATGAAAATTACGTTTTTCCACCTATTCGAGAAGTTTTATTAAACTCGAAATTTCAAATCAACAAATATCAAACCGAAACACGGCATCATACATAATAAAGGAGCGAGATAGCAAATGCCCTAAAGTGTTACATTAAAGAACTTTCACTTTTAAAAACTTTCCTTTATTCAACATTTCCAACTTTATCTTGTGATAAAATTTCTTCTTATTTCCAAGACGCATCTCTGGGGCATCCATTGTGAGTCGTGTGGTCCCTACGTTTATGTCGGTATTCCAAAAGTTAAATTAGAAACCCGAGTGTTTTCGTTTTAGTTTGAAATCACTGTATTGAAAATTGTGAAAGTTTAATCACGCTATATTTTATTGTTGCTGGAATTTATATTGCTCGCGTCAGTGCCCAACATGTAGTGCATCAAAATTAATAGAAGTTAAATTAGATTGACGATTCACAGTTTTCAATGTAATTTGATATTTTGCGCGCCATGAATAATATAACGGCGATATAATAGATTCAAAGCTCAGTTCACATATTTCTATACATTACAAATTAGGAAATCAAACAGTAATATTCATTTCCAATAAACATTAATGCTTTTTGCTGTTTTATTGTTATGCAAATCATATATTTACTATTCATTTATAACTATCCATACCTCCACCAAGCAGCATTAATTCAGCGTATGGAATATAATGTTTTCTGCATTAAAAAAATATATATATATATATATATATATGAGTAAAAATTAATTACTATAGTAAAGTATATTTTGTAGTCCTACCGTAGTACAATTACGCCACCGAGGCAGTCAGCTGAGGTCTCGAGTTCAAATACCAGGTCGGGCAAAGTTAAATTGGATTTTTCTGTTCATAATCAGCCCGGAGTCAGAAATTTGTGCCCGATATGGCGATAGGCTCGCCCTCTATAACATTGTAGGACGGAACATTCAAGGCTAAATGTGGATGTCCTGGGAGCACCTCTGCCTACCCCTTCTGGGAAAAAGGCGTGAGTTTATGTACATATGCATGTAAAATATATTTTAAAATAAACTTTAATTTTGATTTTACATTTTTGAAACTACTAGAATTAGATCAATAGGTAAGTAACAATAACGTCAGAGCGATTAACATAAGGATTAAACTAAAAACGAATATTAATATTTTAAGGAAAGCCTACACAGATCATTAGCGTCCTAACATACTCATGTCACATGAACAATCAACCCTGAAACTTAGTTCTCGTAATAGGTCTATTCAGCTAAATTCTAGCGCTTAGATAAAGCGTATTGACACACAAACTTTGTTTAATCTCACAACAAACAATAAGATAATTCACATCTCCATTAAGGCCAGTGCTTCGATAATGCGACATTGTGGTAAGGGAGACAGATTGCCTCATCAACATATTATGTTTAATCATAATGGTTGTAGTGCAACGTTTGACATGACTTGAAATAATGAGTTAGTGCTATTAGTCGGGAACAACATACATGGGCTTGGGAGTACAGATGTTAGGTGTAATGCAGGGTTGATGAATCTAAATAGTTTTTTATATTTACGCGAATGTTAGGCATTAAATAAAACTAATTTTTACGTATTTTATCGGGAATTTAGTTTCATTTTTGCAAATTGTATATGATCGTGACCACGAAAGCTGCGTAGTGATCGAAACGTGGACAAGTTAAATTATATAAAAATTAAACAAAAATCGCGATGAAATCCATAAAAAATAGTTTTATTTCAACTTTGCTGAGTCTTGTTTGATTTTCAAGATTAATTTGAGGAATTTGCTTTGCTCAAAGTTTAATGTTGGAAATCGCGTTTAGAATAGAATTGTACTTACTACTTCGTCATAGTCTAAAACTACTTTGGTAAATTGGGATGGATTACAGCATTGTGTATTGATTTACAGCTCTATGTATATAAACAATACAAAAACACATCACGCCAGACACACATCCTCCCAGAAGAGGTAAGCGGAGGTGCTTCCAGTATACCCACGTTTCGCCTTTTATGTTCCATCATACGAAATGGTAGGGGGTGTGACCTTATCGCGATATCCCTATGTCAATATCAGGAGAAAATGCCTGATTTTTTTTACTTAATATAAAAAATATTTACCCCAAAATAATTTAAATTACTATTCATCATGAAGAGCATTATTTATATGACGACTTAATATTCCAAATGATTTTTATATACTTTTTGTTTTACCAATAATCTTCTTTCTAGGCGTCTGGACGGCGTGTCCCATAACCTGAAGCTGGTGAACGGCAGATACTCCGCCGTGGCGTACGTGACCCTCAACGACGCTGACCTGCCCTCGCCAGCCGAGTTCATCTGCACGCTGCGGATAGCCCAGGCCAAATATGCTGTTAGGAAAGAAGCTATTTATTATCCAGGTAAGGTATCACGGCTAGTTGTAAAATGAGTTGTTGGTTGTATTGAGCATAAGTGTATGGACTAGATATGATGTAGCAATCTTATATGTATAATAAGGAATAAATTAATCTGGGGATGCATAAAAATATGTGAAGATAAAGGAACGTTCACCATTTCTTGTAAATCGATCAGGAAGTCTTTAGAGACATAAAATGGTGAACAAACCTACTGCGACGAACGAGTATACGAGAGAAAAGGATGTGAAAGATATGATTATCAAAAGCAATTTTTCTGGCAGTAAGAGTTTATATGGGCACATGCAGGGTATATGAAGACTGCTACCGAAAACGAAGCCAGGTGGTAGTTTTAGTGACTTTAGACACAGTGCAACTAAAAATTTGCAAAAAAATGCGACGATTTTTTGTGTATTTTTTTCCTGTCATCGTATTTGGGTAGTAAATACATACTTTTTATAAGAAAAAAATATTATACCCCTTTTATTTTTAATGGCCCTGTAGAACGTAATGCTTAAATTATAATTTTAACAAAAACTATGGATTTACCACCGAAACACAACGAGATTTAAAACATTATAAAAAAAAATCGTCGCGTTTCTTTGGAAAAATTTTACTTGCATCGTATCTGTAGTCACTAAAACTACCACCCGGCTTTGTTTTCGGTAGCAGTCTTCTATACCCTGTATACAATTAAATAAGGGTGGGACTGTTTTAATTTTGTAGTAAATCCTCCATTTTATAGTAGTATAACAATTACAATTTTTATAATTGCACGTCGAAATAAAATTAAAAATACAAATGCGGTTCCTATCTCCCAAAAGCAGCGCCTAGCCTTTTCAAAACTGAGACAAAGAGTTGAAGACGCGGCTATCATAAAATCCGGGAATGTAAAACTGAAAGCTGTTTATTTATTTAAAGCAAGCAATTCAAACGTTTTGTAAGTCGACGGAACGTCATTACTGAAGCTAAAAAAGCGAGAAGAATAAGGGATGCGAATATTTTTTAACGTCCGCCATGAAAATAACAATTTTGCGGTATAATTTGCGAGAGGGCCATTTTAAGCTTTTTATCAGGGAACTTTGTGTACACAGCTATATAAAAAGGACGTTTCCTGCAGAAGTCCTAGAGAATAATTTTACGCTTCGTTAACTCCATTGTGGGAGGTAAATGCGTTTAATAGAATATCGACGGGAACTGGCAAACATTTTTCGGCCTTACATCTTTAATGGAAAGTCAACAAGTGTTGTACGTGTTTTTAGATGCGGTTGATGGACTTGCAAAGATTAACGTGATTGATGATTACATGGGGTTTCCACTGAGCTAGTTTGTTAGATATCTTGTATTACAAAATGTTTTAGTTGTGTAGTTAATTCTTTTAAATAGAACACATTTGTTATATAGCTATTTCATTATATATCTAGGTGTTGATTTAGAATCATTACTTAAAAGTATACTAACAATACTTCTTACGTTATGATTGAAACAGGTTGGATCTTAGTCCATCTTGTTTATTTAGTGCGGAATGTTAGACCATACAACATACATACCAGAATTCTCTTGTAGAGAATTTTCAAGTATACAAACTTCGATGTTTTGCTTCAAATTTATTCTAAAATTCAAAGATACCTAAGTACTTTTAACTTAAATGTAAGATCTCTGTCTTTGAATTGCGCCGCAACTAGGGATTTGGCGGGTTTCGTATATCTGCAGCCTCCGAGGCGTATTTGGTTAGATGCTGGCTGTGAAACGGGAGGCCGCAGGTTCGATCCCCGCACTAAGTATTTGTGAGGCCCACATATGTTTGTCTCGGGTGTTGGTGAGACCGAAACGACTTTCATAGTTTCTGATACCCACGACACAAAACTTAATTGATCTTAATGTGGGGTCAGGACCACGTATATGACTGTTAGGTGTATTTATTTATTATCTTTGGAGATGTATAAAGGATTTTGTCTGAATGGTATACTCGTACTAAGATATGTGTCTGTAAACGAGCGTAATATATTATTATGCACTAGTTTACGGACCCTTATTTTACCGCTTTCTTTCTTTATTCCATGTTTTTTTGTGAATGATTGTTTTGACTGATAACCTTCAAAGATAACTGCTAACTAAATTGTAAATGTACACCTCAATAATAAGTTAGTACAATATATAAATATTAGTCTGTATTTGCAATTAAGTCCTGCCACGCGTGACGGTCATCCTAACTCAATAAATAACAATGTATCAGACCTAAAGCCCGCTTCATTTATACAACACCTGATAGGTCTGTAAATCTATCAATTACTCACGTACGTGTCCACGTCAGAGTACAAAATAAAAAAATAGAATTTTATTTCGTTAAGGTCGTCTACAAGGTGGACGGACGACCTGGTTATGGTTGCAGGAAGTCGCTGGACGTAGGCCACTTCCAACAGGTCAATATGGAGATCCTTGGGAGAGTCCTATGTTCAGTAGTGGACTTTCTGTGGCTGAAGAGAGAGAGAGAAGACCGAAACATTTGATTAAATTATAATAGAATGATTATGCAAATGAGGTTAACTTTTACTAATTGTGATGTAAGAATCATGGTTCCTTTGAGATGATCAATAAGCAACGACATAAGTATAAGCTACAGAGGATGGACGCATGTATCCCCGAGGGAGCAAATACAGACGGTAATAATACAATATACAGAAATAAAGTACCATTATTATCAATAAGTATAGCATTCACACATTACTACGTGGCTTTCATAATAGGTATTAAAACAGATTAGGGACCCTCATTACATTATTAGAATTTTGAAAATTATAGAATACTTACTTACTTTTCTTTCTCTTGACTGAGGAACCACTTCCTCAGTTCCGCAGAAAAGACTAAAAAAATCCACATTTTACAGCCAATTTTTCTCCAATAAGGGCAGATACTGTCAAGAAATCAAAATTACATTAATACGTTTAATGCAAACCTCCTCATGTGACAAACTTTTGACCCTGGTCTTAGAGATAATTTTTATATCGTATGGTCAAATCACGGGTTTTATAAAATAGCGACCAGTTTCTTGTTTCTTTTTCGTATTTATATTTATGTGTTATTGTGTTGTCATCAGGTCCTATAAGCACAACGCCAGAGATGCCGACTGCGGCTGACATGCAGCTGGCGGCTGCAGTAGGCTCTAAAGGTATTTTCTTATTTATTACTACCTCCCTTGAAAGTTGGTTGGACGCCGGCTGTGAAACGCGAGGCCGCGGGTTCAATCCCTGCACCTAGACAAATGTATGTGTAAACCACGAGTATTTGCTTCGGGTCTGCGTGTTTGTGAGACTGAAAAGTCTCTCGTAGTTCCTGATACCCACGGCACAATACTAACCCTTAGTGTGGGGTCAGAACTATATATATGGCTATTGAGTGTTATTTATTTACATGAACGCGAGTTCTTATATATCATTCTAATAAAGTTATACTACATGAATGTAATGCAAATATAGATATTGTTATAGTAATAAATACAAATAAATAGCTCTAGTTACGCCGTGTGACAGCGAAACCTCTACCTAGTCGGATCGATGCTTCAGGAGAAATGACGACCAGTACAACAGAAATATTGATTACTACTTTTAAAATGTTATCCTCAATAAATAAATACATGCACCAGTCACATACATAGTCCTGACCCCACACGAAGATCGAGTCTTGTGCCGTGGTATCAGGAATACGAGAGACTTTTTAGTCTCACAAACACCCAGACCAGAAACAAATACTTGTGGTTCACAATCAACAGATCCAAGCATAATCAAAATATTATTCTATGATGCAGTTACTAGTATACTACCATTATTGCTATTAAAATTGTTGTATTCCACCTAAACCAATACTTTCGTCCTCTTTACTCTCAAAATAGACTTCAACCCTCAACGAGCCAAAGAACAGACATCGAAGTCTCCACACGATTGCACATCTCGCAAAACATCCTAAATCCTCACGTCACTATTTTAGTTTCAATTTGTGAAGGATTACGTTATATTTCTAGACGTGGCTTGTGGGGATAAACGTTGTCAAGGAGACATGTTGTTTAATCTGCAGGATTATGTGATACAATGCTGTACCGATTGGATTATAAGTATAAATTTTCAAATAAC
Organism: Theretra japonica; assembly: GCA_033459515.1. Lineage (NCBI taxonomy): Eukaryota > Metazoa > Arthropoda > Insecta > Lepidoptera > Sphingidae > Theretra > Theretra japonica. The sequence continues at coordinate 13,240,336 of CM065939.1, read as the reverse complement.
GCCCAAGGTTTGCTAAACTGGTGCGAGAAATATGATTTTAGGTGATAACACCTTTGTTGTTAGACTTTGTGTATTCCCATTTGCGGATTTATTAATAGATGTTTCATTTATCTTTTAGTTTTGTAATTTTATAACTCGACAGTATGGATTATACTTTATGTCGGATCAATGTATATATCTTGCAACTCCACTTAAAAGTAGCCAAGCTTAATAATATTATGTTAAATTTTTTACTTTCATTGATTATAATTTAGTGAATAGATGTAACTCTTGATAAAGAATATAAAGTTATTCAAGTCTGTAACATAAATTTTATATTCGAGTCTAACTAAAGTACCAAATAAACCGACGGATCATCACTTAATCTAAACAAACAGCTTACATAATCACACAATTAATTCTATTATGCTCTGCAAAGTGAAGGCATCAAAGTCTATTAATACTTCGTTAACTTCTGATTTGAGTGTACTACAAAGCCATCTCAAAATATATTAAAGATTTACAGCAAAAGGGAATTGATACTTTTAGCAAAATTCAATACCCACCCGTCATTTACTTCCAAAGTGTCAATTTTGCTCATCCAATTAGCGCAGTAATTAAAAGATAGACAGTGGCTCTTAGATTAAATTACAAGGCGAGTCTAGAATCGGATTACTTCATTAAAACAAATGGAATTTGTTCGGTATTTTTTAATATGAAATCAAGTGATTATGAAAACGATGTTGTGTATTCGATCGTAGCTTTGAAACATCTATCTAGATCTAGTTTATACAGCTGGTAGAGATAGAGTTAAAGAGGATTGAGGAATATCATAATGAGCAATATTAAATTCCGTAATTACATGGAGTCGCAAATAGAACTAATATCTGCAAATAGAATGTTAAATCTTCTGATCTTATGTACAGAATTTAATATATCCATTCCTACACATAATATGTATATTAAGAATCCAACAGCTGCTGCTGTATTTATAAACTTCAGAAACTTACTATATTTAGGTAACGTCTATTTCTATCTGCTATTTAATATCTTTACTATCAAATTATGTTTCCATCTTAAACGTTGTAATATTAAAGTTTTGTAAATTCATTATTTATTTTAATAAAATTCGGGTCCGGAAGGTCTTTTCTACCTTCATTTCTGGAATACGATATTCATGCAAATCTATTTTTCAGGAGCAAATCTCTACACGGCATTCAGCACAGTCTTGCTGCCTGCTCTCGCTCAAATGCTCGTCTCATAAAATACGTTGGAGGAAAATGGAGAAGACAAAATTTGAACACCTAATAAAACGTGTCACGTCAGATGAAAGGGTAACAGTTTCCTTTTTTGTGACAAACCTAATATGGCATGTAGTTGTCTCGCGTAAATTGATATTTTTTGCACCAAATTTTATGTAACTGTATTACAAATTCTCGAACACCGAACTAATTTTTTATACTCGCAATATCGAAGCGAACACCTATGTATATATTCACTTGTATCTATAATTTGATGTAACTGACAATGTCGGAATTTCACAGAAAAATCCTTTGTGTAACTCAATTCCATCAGTTTTATCGAAACAATTTGATTATCTCAGCAATTCCATAAAATAATTGGCAATGCAACATTTCGATACTAGGAAATGTAGATTTTACAGTTAAACTAACGCGACATTTGCGCAAACGTAATAAACTGTAATTTGTACAACCACCAATTTAACTAACCGGGTTCGAATTATATTTGAAATTATTAATAGAATCCATACGAATTTACAGCTTGATTATCGTCATCAATAGCAATTATGTACCACTATGCTGAATAATTTTATTCAACTTTACTAAATAAAATCTATCATTGAGAATTGTTTTTAAAAGTTTTATTACATGATCAGTATGCAATAGTAATTACTTCGTAGCCAATAGCGCTGATGAAAGTTCATTTTTATATCATTAAGTCAACTGAAATATAAAACATTTACTAATACTTTAACATGAATACTGCTAGCAGATGTTTCATCGTAAGAGTTATAAAACCGATAGTCAATACAGTTACATTAAAGAAACCTCCGTTGCTGATATAATCAAATTCCATTTTTTTCCCGAGGTGCCACATTTTTCGGAAGTTCGCTTCATTAACGTTTCAACACGTTCATCAATCTTCATTGTAATTATTTCTATCGGCTAAAGATGGTGATATATACTAAATTTATACATATATTCCGTTTCTAGTCAAAATTTCCAAAGCGACGCCATTAAACTCAAGAATCTTTAGGTGTCACAAAAAACGAACAGGCACAGTTTTTGTAATTGTCATGCAAATAAAAAAAATAGCTTTATGTGTATTAAATATTAAGTCAAAAATGCGTGTTGAAAGCTGATTAATGTAATATTTAGCTATCAAAGTGTACAGTACGTATGGAGTTTCACATTCGAAATTATTTTTCTTAATATAAAACCAATGATAGAATAATGTGTATATATTTTCTTTCGTGGAAAGAATTTGTACAGATGATTTTGTTGTAGCTAGTTGTATGGTCACGGGCCTAAATGAAAAAAAGCAGTATGTGCCACAAGGGAAGTTAATACGGCAGAGATATCAGCCCTAATTTTTAAGTTTCTACTTTACACTCAACATCACAATTAAAGTCCTCACTCTAAAATTCATAAAATGTTATGGCAAAATATGTATTTTGCCCTTATTTTTCGCTTTTTTTACATCAGCAAGTCGATAGATTTACCATTTTTCAACTGTATTTTGATTTGATATCTCTGCCGTATCAGCTTCGCTTCATTTTGTTTGCGAATGTTGATAAACGATTGGGCATTTTCAAAAACAGTTTTTTCAATTGTTTGATTTCGATATCGCATTAAAATAATTTGATTTACGATTGTTTAATAACATTTGATGTTAATCTAGAGTAAGAATATTGTTGTCATTATTTCATACCTTAATGTACCAAAATATAATATATTAGTGTTTGTGTAATTCCAAAAAATATTTTTAATTTATTAGTTAACTTTAATAATTAATTTGCCATAATTTTCGATCGATTGTATAGTGTTTATAATAAGAATTTACTGTGTAATAATCATATTTTGATTGTGTTTTTTAAAAACGACGATATACGTAGAAATTGTACAAATATATTTAAACATTTTCTGTTGCTTTGGTGATTAAAATATCTTTAAATCAATGGAAATACAGTGAATAACACAACAACCACTAGCCTAAATAAGAGTTCATGCGATGATTCACTATTTTAAGTAACAATGCGTAATCGAAATTTGAGGCCGAATTCAGTAAATCTCGTTGACACAATTCTAAGGGTTTGTAATTATTCTCAATGTTAACAGAAGCCCTACTTTACATTACACTTAGAAGTCTTTCATTGTACAGATATTAAATTTTCAGTGAAATGAAATTGACTAAAAAACTGATAAGACCCTGCTCGTATTATGTTTTGCTAACTTATATAAAAATTTTTAGGAGAAGGAAGCGAACCTTTATCAACATGGTATCATTTCTTTACTTTCTCTTTAGAAGTATTCCTGTTAACAGAAATTCGTGACAATGTTGTAAAAATATGCCCTTATTCGCAAACTTTTGTAAGAGGCTTCTGAATTCCCAAAACGTTATAATTGAAATTGTGACGGCGAGATTTCTTCTTCCGTTCATTTTATATAAAGCGATTTTTTTCTTCATTGGTGTGTGAAAATCGTTATGTCTGATTAAGATAGATATGATTAATTGATGCTACGGGACTGAATGATTCCTATTTGGGGAAACATCTGAAGATCGACGTCAACTTTCTTGATAAATCGTAAGCAGATGACGTAACATTCCAACCTAACTTTATAACTAAAAGATGTTGAAAAAACATCTTCCTTTAAGATCCTTGACGATATTTTATAGAAAGGTGAAAATTAAATCTACAATGAAATCGTTTGTTTTATAAATAAAAGTACAAATAACACCAATTCTATCAATGCTTGAAGTCCAGCAACACCAAATTGAAACGTCACAGATGAAGGTAAAGATTTTATGTTCAGCCGAGCAGTTCGTACTGGCATAAATATTATAGAACAAGCTCAAATGGGAGTTGTACACGTACGTAGACATAAAATTTAAGGGACAACCGTTCGGGTACGGGCCATTTGTAAATATTTGTACGAATTATGACGACGTTATGTGTAAGTTTATATTTAAATGTAAGGAGATGTAAAACACTTGCTGTGCATATTGCCGTTTATGGATAAGATCCAGTCAAGACTTTTATTGTGAGATTTCCTAAAAATAAAAATGGATCGTTGTGTAAATTTTAGTTTTATTTTTGAATTCCTTTTTAGTTACAATCGATAATATCTGATTTTTTTTGTTTTTGTTTTGGGTCTTGTGTTCATTGCGTTAAAGGCTTCGTCATAACATCTAAAATCTTCAATAATTATTAGACAGGGTTAATAGACAGTACTCGCCGTTTAATATCTCATTTTATGTAACAATCTCCTTAGAGTTAACACGTGGAATATTTCCACCGAATATATTGTGATCATTAACGGAGCTGCTAAAAGGAAAACATTAATTAGTACCCTAATTATGTCAGGATTTAGTTCATAACGTATGTTTACTTTTGTCGGAGTATTCATACATGTACGTAGTTTGTCAACGACTGTTAATATATTTTATAATATTAATATTATACTATATACAACTGTCTTCGCAATGGTCGCAGGTTCCAGCCCACGGTACAAATCTACATTTTGGAAGGTAGGTAGGTCTGTATTCACAATTAATTATATTTGGTCCCTAACGCTGAAGGTAGACAACACAAAGAAACCTGGACCAGCAAAAAAAGTCCTTGAGACTTTCAAAGGTATGTTGCGGGGCTGGGTGTCTATTAAACTGAAAAGTCTCTCGTAGTTTCTCATATACCTGGTACTGAGACATATGTTTGTGAGACCCACAAGTATTTGTTTCGGGTCTGAGTATTTGTGAAATCAAAAAGGCTCTCGTAGCTCCTGATACCCATGACACAACACTAGATCTTAGCGTAGGATCAGGACTATGTATGTGACTGTTGAGTGTGCAGTTGTATCAATAGTTACTAGTTAGTTCCGTACCGCTGTTGACTCTACAGTTCACATCGAGCTTCACACCGCCGGAGACAGATCCAAATGGAGGAAGCACGTTCAAGAGAAAACGATGCATATGGAAGGACACAACCAACAATACTCAGAAATACGGCGCAACGAGGAATAGGGCTTGACCAACGCGAAAGATAACTACCTCAATTCCTTTCATTCCATGTGTGGGACCTGTATGGGTTGATATATCTATATCTGTCGTATGTGGGAGGCTGTCTGGGTATGTATCACCGTAATGTCTATTTCTCCCGCTAAACAGCAGAGTAAATGCGCTGTTGTGTTCCGGTTTAAAGGACATTGTAGCCAGAGTAACTAGAAATAATGAAAATTAACATATCTTAACATATTATTTCCGTATAGCGAGCGCAGTGGCATGCCAAGCACTGCTATTTATTTCATGGACATGTTTGGTTTTGCTACTATCTATGAGCAGTCGTATGTTCGTCTCGCCATTTATCGCAATAAAAATAAATAAATAAATATATATATATATATATATATATATATATATATATATATATATACATATATATATCTCTATGTCTGATATGTCACATGAAATTGCTATTAATATAGGTAAACGGCGCGGAGAAATTATTGTATGCAAAATTACAGCGGTGCGTAATATACAATTATGATAATTGACCATTATTGCGGAACACGGACGAACAATCATATTATCTCTTGCTGTTACTATTACATTCAGCAGCCCACAATTATCTTTAATCATGCTTTTCATTGTTTAAAATAAATTTAATAACAATAATATAATAAATTCGATGATACATGTTTGGAAGTGGTGGAGCTACGCTGTTGTCAGTTATGACTCAGCATAAATGGGCAGGCTCATCCGGGCGGTACCACTGTCTCACAGAAAATCGACGTGAAGCGACAGCGTTGTTGTCGCGCTTCGTTCGGTGAGTGAGATTGCCGGATGCCCAATACCCCTTTCCTCTTCGGGAGCGGGAAGGAAAAATGATGGGCATTTTTCCTTCCCGCTCCCCTCTTAATTGGGCCGGCAACACATCCATGATCCATTCATCCATTTGTGGATGTTTATGGGCGGCAGTGATCACTTACCATCAGGTGACCTGTTTGCTCTTTTGCCGGACCTATGCAAAAAAAAGAGACAGTTAGTACCCAGTTAAAAATATCCTATCATAAATTAAATAAAACTTGCACGACACAGCTTAAATATACGCTAGATTATACCAGCGATTGTGAATACAAACCTTTGTTTTTTTTAAATTAAACTGATGTAAATTAAAATAGGAGTTAATAACCCAATTGAATTTCGGCAGAGAATTCAATATTCACCAAAGTTATCCTCAAGGTTTGTATAACTAGCTTATATACTCGTATTCGTACATGTACAGACAGGGTCGATGACCCATCACCTTACTGAACTTGTGATTTCACAGCGAGCTCTGAAGCGTGCTATCGTGGAAATCAAGATTAATAATGTTATGTGAAAATGATAATATTGAAGTTAAAATAGAAACGTATTTGCTACACTCAATCATAATTGAATATGTTTAATCTGCGGGGCCACTTTAATTTAATGAACATCTTCTCTATGTAGTTTTTTTTTGTATTGTATCAGCCCATATACGACCCACTGCAGGGCACGGGCCTCCTCTACAATCGAGAGTACGATTGAGAGTGGTTGGGCCATATAGTCCACCACGCTGGCCTAGTGCGGGTTGGCGGACTTACACACTGTAGAAATTTACACACCGTAGAAATATGTAGTTACTTTCAACGAATGACAATATCTTCATTCCTTTTTTCACTTCAGCGGTCTTATTCTTTTATACATTTTTACATATTAATATCACATTGTTCACTTTGGGTCTTTTCTCAGTTGATACTGAGATCTGTCTCCTTATTTAATTTCCTTTACTTTATCCAATCTTCAAATCTACAGTTCCAAGAGCTTGATTTTTATATCCTTCTTAAAAACCTTCATTTAGACAGAAAACTCGGCTGCTAAGTATGTCTATTAGAATCACATGAAAAAAAAAAGTTTAAAGCATTAAGTACTATAAAGATCTACATAATATCCGCAAATTTCATCAGGAAATTTAAACAAAAAACGTGTCTTCAAAACTTTGTAAAATCAGCATACCACAAAAGGCCGTAACGTCACTTAGCACATTCCGTACATCCTATCTCCCCTCCACTGAAACCATTAACCTCAACTTTGTCCCTGTTAATACCTTCGCTCCCTTCTTTGAAATTTAAACCAGGGTTAATAATCATCTCCTTTAAAGTATCCGAGGATTTTTTGTCAGCGAGCTCTTTAATGTTAAATGTAATTACATTTTTTGCCTTAAAAAGTGCGTGCCTGGTTACCTGTAAACTTTTGTTTATGAAAACGGGTCAGCTCAAAATTGGACCGCGTTTTATTAAAAAGTTTGAGCGGGGTCTGTTAGGCTTCAGCGTTAGAAAGCCTGTTTTTGATTATTAAATATTTTCGGTCCCGTGTCATGATTATATTAATCTTAATGAACAATTTTTTTACTTAATTTTAGGGATGCATCAAAAATAAATACAAACTTTCTGGAAACGTATACCTGTCTTGGAATATATACATTTAACATAGTGTTTGATTTGCAGTGTTGTAAAAATGGGAATCTTTGACAATAGTTTGTACAATAATAAACCTAAGGATTTCGACCTTAGGAAATGTGAAAAATCTTAAAATGGTCAAGGAAGCTTTTTATGAAAACAATTATTATAGTAATGCTTGTTTATTACAAGTTTGCGATAAATAGTTTGCTAGAATTGCAGCATGAGATATTTCCAAGAATAATGGCGAAGCATCTTAAGTTTGTGCTACCGATGAACCCGATCTCGAACCTCGGCTATATGATCCTCTATAATAACGTTACTAAATAAACGTAAAGATCTATTTGAGATCGCACAAGATTCCCTGTATCCATATAAGTTCAACAAACTTTCCACTACCAAGAAGCAAGCAAGATCATCAATTAATTAACAAAATACATAAAGTAATCAGTCAAACCGAGACTTCACTGGATTATATAACATTTTCACGTGCATTAGACAATTCCCGCGAGTTTCGGACTTTTCTATGAATAATATAACAGATGCTGCGGCCGCAAACAAAATTACCGAACTAAATTATTGAACACATCACTTCGGGCGCGGGTTAGGGAATAAATCGACTTCGTTACTTATTTGCCTTATACATGCCGACCGCGAGGGATTATACCCTGATGGTTGGAGAGTTATATTTTCATTTATTGTTTCTCCAAATGTCAGTACACGTAAGTTATGAAATGATGGATTGGGTACTTAGATCTTATTTTGGATGTTTATGTATACATCAGTATCTATATCAGCCTATATACGTCCCGCCGCAGGACACGGGCCTCCTCTATAATCGTGAGTGCAATTGAGAGGGGTTAGGCCGTATAGTACACCACGCATATATGAGAGTATTGTCATGCAAAAGTAAGTATATTTGTTACCATTACACGACTGAATTACTAAACCCACAGTGACGAAGTTTGGCACAGAGGTAGTCCGAAATATGAAGGTCATCGATTATATTTTATTACAAAATATCCCATCAAAAAATCCGAAAAATCCAATATCACTTTGCCCGATCCGGGATTCGAACACGAGACCTTAACTTTGCAATTATACCGTAGTAAAACTGCGCCGCCGAGGCACTAATACATTACATGTAAAATATTTTTGGTCTTTACGGTATATATTATTTTTTATTTTGCGTTGAAAAGTAATCGTCACAGACAACAACAATTGAGCTAACTAAAACCTATTAATCGTTTTCGCCTATTTGTATAAATAAGAGGTTTGTCGACGACGACTAGGCCGGATGGACTTTGCCATAATCTGTGAAAAAATGAGCTAAGCACACAGTTAAATAAAGTAATCGAGTTGTTTTGGGTCTTCGCACATAAAAGTTGGTTTTTCGCCATAAAACCGGAACGGAAGTGACGTGAATTATAAACGCAATTCCGGATCCATGTATGACGTGAAAGCAAAAAGTTAGATAACTTTGTGGAAGTCTCTTCCCGTAGCAATAAAGAAAATATATTGACCGCACTTTAACTATTGTCGTTGCGGTTTTTTGTGTGAGTTTTGGCTTTAATCTTATTGCTCCAAGGACGAGAAAAGTAAATTAGACAATGAATGTGTGTTTTTTTGGATATAAACATCAGCGTAATTAAATTAATGACTTTGGATGGATGCTAGAAGCCCTTTGTATAGTTCATTCTTTGTATGCTAGCATTAAGTTAACAACGGTCACCTAGCAAATTTAAATATAATGAAAGGTAATAGACGATTTCTTCTTATCAGTGCACACTTATGATTAAAATATTAGCAACACTATTTGATTTATTTTATGATACTGAATTTAACATGCTCTCCAAGCATTTAGAAGTTTTTCCATCCTACGCCAGTTCTCATCCTTAATTTAAATAATCGCTCCAAAAATTAATCAACGTCAGTCCATAACTATTATTAACATTTTCCAAGACAATGATATTAAAAATATCCCACTGAAACATCAGCTCCGTCACGAACTTGCTATACATATCAAAGTAAACCCAACACATAATGCCCTTTAGACTAGTTTAGTTACATTCCAGCCCGTCTTCATAATCCGAAGATGACAGGCGGCTAATGTGCGGGCATGTTGATTACCGCTGGGCTTACGGAACCGTTTACTCACGAGGTCTGAAGCTCGTAAATTAATTGCGAGATGTGTTGTGAATTCTTTATTGTCGGTTGCACATTAGAATATGATTAGTAATTAGGTTAATGAATTTGAAGGGGATAGGTCTGGTGTAATGATCGCAGATCCAGGTAATTTTGAAGTTACGTGTGCATTTGTAGTTGAATTTGATTTAGAGGAATTGAATAAAACCTCTTGCATAAAGGTGTTAAATGAGTATTAAGTTTATTCCAAACTTCTTGCCTCATAAGGCAAGACATTGATATAACTGATAACTCACGGCCAGAAAAACGCCTTAGCCCTTTGAACGAACATTAGTTCATTCATTCAAATATTTTATCAAGAGCATACTGTTTCAGCCCTTACGTCGCACTGCGGGGCACGAGCCTCCTCTATAATCGTGAGTTTGATTTAGGGGATGGGCCATATAGTTCATAAAAGCGGTACGTATTCTTCTTCTTCTACCTGGCGTCATCCCGGCCGATGCCAGGGCCCGCCTTTCGGCTAATTCTCTTCCATTTCGCCCGATCTTCGGCATCCTCCAGGATGTCGCCATTGACCAAAAGCGGTATGTATTGTTAACCAAATAATCTAAATATTACATTAATATACCAACAAACACATCAAAACTGATTTAAATCCCCACAAAAGCGATACTATTGCTATAATTAAGTAATGTGAAACAGCAGTCCACGTATCAGTGGAGGCTAATATTTCAACACCGGTTTAGCTTAATCCTGTGGGGCAAATAAGCTTCGGAGAACTGCAACGCTCGGCTGCAACGTACATCGCCGGGTTTTGGGGATTACAAGCCTAATGGACATGCTAGCTGGCCCCGGTTTAGAGTTCAGGGCCTGGTTATTTATCTTGGTTTATATTTTTCTGGAATTGTAAAGGGATTTTAATTCAGCTGAAATTTTGATTTTAGTTTCTTCTTATGTTAATGTATATGTTTCTTATGGAGAAATGTATAATATCCTAGATGATGTCGGCACTGATGAAGGAATAGATGGCAAAGTTTAGGCCCAGTTGCATAAACTAACTTTGACGATAACTTTATTTTTGACAATGTCATCGCCATACATTTTTCACGTATTTGAAATTGCTAATGTATATATAGGCTTGATATTTTCAAAGTCAAAGTTATGGGCAAAGTTAGTTTGTGCAATTGGCCTTTACTGAACTATACCTCTATCTATACTATCATGTGGATCTTGCTGTTTTCTACGTAATCTGTGGTGAGTGAAATTGCTGGATGCTCAATACCCTTTTTCTCTTCCCATCCTTGTTCCTTCCCACTCACCTCCCAATTGCATGTGCCGGCTACACATCTATGATCTAACCGTTGTACATGTATGTGGGCGGCAGTGACCACTTACTGTCAGGTGACCTGTTTGCTCGCTTGTCGGACTAATTGTATAAAAAAAGAAAAAAACTATCTGTTAATATACGAAAACATAAACTTCTTCTCTTCAGCCACAGGAAGTCTACTGCCGAATATAGGCCTCCCCCGTGGATCGCTACATACACCTGTCGGAAGCGACCTGCATCCAGCCACTTCCTGCAACCTTAACCTGGTCGTACGTCCACCTTGTGGGTGGCTTTCCGACACTTCACAAAACATAAACTGCGATAATAATAATAGCAATAACTTTATTTCCGATAAAGGCACTCCAGAACTATTCAACATAACTACCCGAACGTCCGGACCGGGATAGCAGTTTGTCAAACTGACATCAGCTTTTTTAAAATATACTCTATTTATACTTAAATTAAAGCTGTCATTACATTAAAATTGACAGTTAAAATATACGCTTTTTAAACTGACATTAAGTTGACATTACATTGACAAACCTCTATAGCTGTCGAGACGTTCAAGTAGATACTGCACTACAACTACGAAAACAGAATAATAGAACAAAAGAAAGCCAATACACTATCCAAATCGACCTGACCTTTCAAACAGTATCTGCAGTGTTTGCAATCAGGTAAGATGCAGCAGCGATTAAGAAAAGCTGAGCAATGGTAAGTAAATTGGACGAGATAAAGTTAAGACCTTATAGATTTCCTCGACCGCCTTGCCTTGCACTTTAAACGAATAAAAATCTTGATAGAATCTACGATGGATAATCTTATAATAAAGAATTGACGTCTGACCCAGTTTTGTTTCTGGTCGGGGTATTGTGACTGAAAAAGCTCTCTTAATATAAAAATAAGTGTTGTGTCTTTACAACTAAATCAAGATTTAAGGTGTATTCATAAATACTCGATATTATATATATATTTTATAGTATAGATCCGGCAAACGAACAAGCGGGTCACCTGATGGTAAGTGATGACTGGCACATCCACGTCGCTTGGATTATGGACGTGTTGCCGGCCCATCAGATCGGGAGGGGACCACGAAGGAAAAAGGATGGGAACATGAAAGGGATATTGGGCATATATCATACGGTTTTTAAATATTAAAATGAAAGAGTATATTACACTTGTAAAAATAAATTTTAAAAAAATCTTTACATAATTTTTCTTACCAACATTTAGATTTTTTTAATTTCCTTAACAGCAGCCGGTGACTAGTAGGTCAATTGGACAGTGGATTATATTACATAATGGTATTGTATTGTATCAGCCTATATACGTCCCAATACAGCGCACGGGCATCCTCTACAATCGAGAGTACGATTGAGAGTGGTCAGGCCATATAGTCTACCACGCTGGCCTGATGCGGGTTGGTAGTACATCATACAGATTTTTTTACCTAGTATGTTCATAGCACGGTCATATGATAGGGTGTAGTGAGCAAAGAGCGTGAGTTTGTTATACCTCAAAAAGATCTATAATAGAACCGTTGAATACATCCACTTATTAAGTAAAGTTGATCACATTTACTGTTTATGAAGCGCCTTCCATTAACTTTCAAAATATAATTCATTTAATACGAATATATTATTATAACACATCTTCCATTAAAATCTACACGAACAAAGACTCTAACATGAATGACGCTTCATGTGAACGTGCCATTATAGCGATAAAAAATTCAATATGATTATGTTCTATGAACCTTAAATACAGCCATCCATCAACCACTGGTAATGCACGTTAATTCCAATGAAATATCTAAATATTGCATACATTGCATGCGGTTATCGGAAGCAGGTCTAAGCAGATTATGTTTCAGTTCATAAATCGATATGAGCGTTTATCATACGTACATGTGCTTAGTGGCTTGGTTTAGTTTAATGCAGCATTGTGCGATGTTTTGTATGGAATTTAGCTGGAATAAGGGGTGTATTGAGGAAGCTATTCACGACAGAAATGTCTATTTAAGATATAACATTATTTAAAACCAAAGGATTTATTAAGCAAAAATTATAAAAGGACAGAAGTTACATAAAACGAAGTGTTTAGAAACTTAAAGATCCTTAAACCCCATAATGAGATAAATATTAAATATTTCGCTAGCAAAATGATATCCACACGCTGTTAAATATTTTTACGAAAATTTTACTTATTTTATTTTTATGTTTTTTCTTTATTATTTATAAGTTTCGTATTGAGTACATGCAATCACGAATCGCGTGTTTTGAATAAGCCTCTTGTTTAATTTTACCTTGAAAAGGTGCTTCTTGCTTTTAACTATGAAGATGTTTAGTATAAGTAAGAGCTAGTTGGGTGAACTACAGCCGAGAATGTTAAAGTTGGCGCTTCACATGTTATCTTTAAAGTTCTAACTGAAAGCAGAAATCTTGCGTGGCTTCAAAATTGTTGAAGTGGGCCGATCGATCTGTCGTATAAAATTAATGAACAGGTATAATAATCAAGGTAATTGTAATTAAAAATTAATAGTTAAGGTACATTACTTTGAAGTATATTTATTAAGAGCGATAGTCATGTTAGGAATAGAATGGACTTTCCCGGCCACAAAGTTGATCCTAGGACACATGTTTTTTTTTTCGTAAATAATATCTGCGATTACCTGTGTTAGCCTTAACGTCGAACATTCTCAAATATTTACATAACCCTTAGAGATTATTTGCAAAAGTAGAAACTGCAAAGCAGCCAAGCTAAAAAACAGTAAGCGTATTTCCGCAATATGTTGGATCTCTAGCTACACCAGCAAATTGTTTATGATTGAATGTTTGGAGTCCACCTGATAGACGCCACTTGTGATTCAACTCGCGCCGTACACTCACCTGCCTCCAGAGACGTAGGAGTCGATACAATGCCATCACACTATTGCCACTTGTGACATAGAGAACACGGATAATAAAGGGTGAAAAGTACCAAAAATACAAAAGTTGTGTCATTTTAGGAAAATAAAATTAAATAAATCGTCTATAATAGCCCACTGTAAAACAGTATGTATTGTAGGATTAAGAGACCTTAATACACATAGACATAAATTTGAATGGAAACATATTTTGACCTATGATATTTTTGCAAAAGAATCCTGTTGATAAAAATATGCTCCACCAACTGGCAGTAACGGCACCTTAGCCTATACGCGATGGCTCATCTATGTAGGTAACATTACTGAAAACCACACAATCTTCCATAATATATTCAATAACATAGTCTTAGCAAATAACCTCTATTTACCTCATCCAGCGCCTTGCCACATCCACAAGAGGCCTCATTTGTTTTGCACGACGCACATAATAACGCGATCAAAACGTATGAGAATTTTGACAGGGGAACGTGATGCGAAAACGTGAACCGCGCCGAATTTATTTGCGCGGGCAAATTGAGTAACTGAGTATACAAAACGGTAAGGTGCCGACGACCTTCGAACGAATGGTGATTGCTTTCGTTCCATATCAGAGCTGGAATAAGAATTTATTAAAAAAACCTCTTTGGAGTTCCGCGTGCTTCGAAGGAAGAGGTCTTATTAGGTATGGAAAATTTGTTTAGTGGAAATGAATGGAAAAATTACTGTAATGTAATAGTCTCTGTCGACAATTGTCCATTAAAACGATTCAGCTTTAGTCCATAGAAGTCTAATACGGGTCAATTGGTTTGCGGTTGACTTCGTACCCTATTGAAACATATGGCAAACTCCTTTGTATGCATGTTTCCTCTCGATGTTTACCTTTGTCGCTAAAGCAAACAGTTTACCTATTCAGTTTACTATGAATATCCATGTCACTTCGCAAAGGCGGAATTGTGTGCCCTGGGATCTACAACTAAGACTTGATAGACCGTTTGAATTGCACTTTAACTATAACTATCGCCCTATGGAAATATAGTATCCAAGTAATTACTAATTAATGGTCTTCATAATTAATTTGTAATTAATACAATTGATACATATTCAGTACTAACTTCTGCACGCATACTTCGTCTGCGTGATTAACTTTATTTGAAATTTCCCGTTCCGTCCCGTTATGTCCCGCTCTGTCTCATCCCATTCTCAATCAAGGCATGTAATCTAGTCCCATCCCATCATTTTGAGTACAAAAAAGTGACAAATATATTATGGGAATTCCTTTCTCATCGCACGGAAACACTATATTTTTCGGGATAAAAAGTAGCCTAAGTGTTAATTTGGGTTGTCAGCTACCTCCATACCAAATTTCATCGAGATCCGTTCAGCTGTTTATCTGCAAAACTCAGTTTCGCAGACGGACAATAAACAAACATTTTTTGGTTTCTATTACGTTCAAATAGTCTCTCCATAGAAGTTTTTCTCAAATATCTTTCATGTACAGACATTGAACTGTTACAAAATTATATGTATAGATCGGAGATATGCATATAGATGTACTCTTCGTACATTATTCTGCTTCTACCTTACATCCACGTGGTGTCGGCGATATGACGTTCCAGCCATTTTGCAAAATGATTTAGGTCCTTCATCGTGTACGAAATATGATAAAATAAAAAATAGGCACAAAATATTGTACAAAGTAATTTAGGGCTTGAACTAGACACCTCCGTCTTTGTCGTACGGTCATAACCCAAGTGAGTAATTAGTCTAATTGAGTTCATAAATACCCAACTTAATAATAATAAAATCCAATATATATTTGCCCGACCCGGGATTCGTACTCGAGACCTCAGCTATGCAATCATACCGTAGTACAACTACACCATCGAGGCACTCAAGATTGTCACCACTCATTTACTCTTCTTTACTTATTCATATGTTTTTAATATGTGTACGTACGGTCTGGTGAGTGACCTTTAGGCGACACAGTTGGATTGCTACCCTCACACCGTGTCACAGCGTCAACCCTTTCTAAAGGTCATTGGGTAAGGCCACGGATTTCAGTACATTCTTTGGTTTATTTACATAATTAATGGTGACGTCATTGGAAGGAAATCGTATGTGGTATTAGTTGATTTGAATATAATTACCTACGGGATAGTAAATGTAAACGAAGAAAACTTTCAGTGGTAGAAAATAACATTGTCTTGACATTAACATTGTAATGAAGTGTACTTAATTGAAAATTATAAAAAATTGTGAAGAAGGTAAATGACTTTCAAATAATCTTTTAAGCTTTTTTTCTTAACAAATGTGTATTGTCTAAAAAAGATGATAACGCTTACAAGTGAAATAATGAGACATTAAAGTATGATCTCGCTAATAAAACACAAATATAGTGTACACTGTACCTTTATTCATTTGTGGCATGAATTCCCTAATGACTTAAATAAAATATGCTGTTAGCTATTTCATATAACAATTTTTCCAGCTGGAATTGCTTTGCAAATATCACTCCCATTCAGAGACATAACTTTGATATGAAATATTTTTTCACACTCTGTCACATGCATATTTAGCCGGCATCAAAAAAATCATTTTTTTCGACAACCCCAACACTCACTCGGATACGTTAATCTAAAAGCTGACCTAAATGTGACGTATCTAAAAATATTTTACTGATTTTTCACGCTCTACTTGTTCTACATTTTTAATTTGCTGAAAATTTTCCGACGTCACTAAGTTGGCTGGTGGCGGGCATTTATCCATCTCGGTGGAAAATTCGTCGTAGCCACTCCCGCGGGATGTTCGTGACCTGTTATTTCATAGATAACATAAAGCTATTGCTATTGAGTGACTTCTTGCGGTTTCTGTATCTGTATCAGCCCATATACCTACGTCCCACTGCAAGGCACGGGCCTCCTCTAAAATCGAGAGTACGATTGAGAGGGGTTAGGCCATATACTCCAGGCCTGGCCTGGTGCGGGTTATCGGACTTTATTACTTTCAGTTTGTGTTATAAATATTGTTTTGATTGTACTATGAGGTACTTGTTGTACCTTTGATATAGTAACGGCAAGCTACAAGTGATGAGCAGATCACCAATGAAATATGATCTGATGTGTGACTGGTTTTGAAAACTTGCAGCTAGAGAATTGTAGATGTCTGCCATTGTTAAGGTGTGTAGAAGAAAGAAAAGCATTAGAGGAAATGATATAAGACTAGAATTGCATATAAAATGCCAGCTAAGCTTTATAACTGAAAGAGCTAGAGTGATGAATAAAAGCAGCATTTAACTAAGACGATTCATTCATGCTGTTTTGAAGCAAATTCTAATTTTCCTGCTTAAAATACATATTACTTTGACATCCAGCCGAAAGGCATTAAACCCTAAAGCTTAGCAATAGTCAAATTATACTTAAGTACCTATTAGTCTCAATATACCGCCTCAAAGAAAGCCGCCGTGAAGCAACAGTCCATGTAACATTGTTACATCATGCTAATATCAATTTGCCACCCAAAAGAGCGACTTAAAGACTCGGCAATTTTCTCAACGCACGCGCGTAAACACGACACACCGACGCAATTATAATATCGCATTCTTTACGCCGGCAACGCAATAATTCTACGTTACAAATACAATTCTCTTGTCAAGGCATACGAATGAGGTGGGCTCAGTGAATAATGTTGTAGGCACGTTGCGGCAACGCTGCGGACTCGGTCATTTTGTACCGTGTCCGGCGAGCAATTTGTAGGGCTGTTCGGTGTTCACGATTGTACTTTTAAGAGTTAGTTATGGATTGAGTTAATTGCATGAATATCCACATAGATACTGAATGGTTCAAACGGAGCATCTGATCCAATTATGATATATTTAAAAAAATAAAATACGATGCCTTTATTTTTAGTCCATACGTCCAGCGACCAAGCAAACGGCTTATCCGATGTAAGTGATTACCGCAGCCAAAGAACATCTACAACACTTTGATATGTGGTACCGATATCTTAAAATGAAAGTTAAGATACAGTAGGAGGGAAGGAGGTACACTCAGGAATCTCACTCACTGAAAAAATCACAGCGTAAGTATTGCTCCACGTTGGTTTTCCTTGAGCCAGTGTTACTACCTCAATGGCGCCAGTCCGTATTTCAAGATATTATATTCCACTTACAATAAAAAGTTTATTTTATTAGTATCTAGAATCTTCACATAACATTCAATAACCCCGCCTACCTACAACATACACTGTCTCCGACACGGTATCATTGTTGAATTACATAATGTTTTTCACCTACATTATGTAAATATATGTATCTTACGTTCATTAACCCGAAATGAATGGACAGTGTAAAACTTACCACAATTACCCCTGTTACTTGAATACTGCGCATTAGAGGTAATGTAACCCTCGAAATGGTCTCACCTAGAATACTAAACATCACAATACGTCCGTTGCGGTTATTCATGAGTTGCCTTGGACTGAAATTTCTGCCCGGTTTGGCGATAGTTTGGTCTTCATGACATTTTGGATCGGTAAGAGTATGGTACCTACATTTGTTTTATTTTACGTCATGGGACGGAGCACATAAGGCGAAACGTGGGTGTCCTGGTTGCATCTCTGCCTACCCCTTCTGGGAGAAAGGCTTGATTTTTATGTATATGTGGAAGAATCTGGTATGTTTTAATCTGTGGTGTTTTAAATGTGTTCTTTTCAGTTTAATTACCATTTTATGTCTATTATCAAAAGGGGTAAGATAAAAGATTTAAACGAAATGTTACAAAAAAAAAATATCGTACAAAAGCAAAAGATCAAAATATTCAGAAGTCAAACCATTCAGAATCCACATAAGGCGATTCCGAAATCAAATCCAACAAAACATTCGTAAAACACAATATCTCTTTACTTTACAAACGTAGAACCAGAAAGCAGCTTATACCCTGCAATTCCAGACAACTTAGTATGTTCCTACATTTTCATACAAATATTGAAGAACACTCAAATAAGCACGGGATCAAAGAAGTTTACACGGCCCACTGGGTCCGAGACATCTGGGCTTTGATGTCGAGCGAATGCCGACCGACTATCTTTTATTATTTCGATATTTTTCGGCGTACATAACGTAGGCACAAGTCTTTACGCCTGATTATATCGCGAGTATTTGTATATTTCCCCTCTCGCGTTGGTATTGCGAAGGATTATCGAGATACAGGGAAGGGTTAGCATATTTTTATGAAAAAATAGTTTGTGAATTTTTTTGGGTTCGTAATTGGTGTCAATTTATTGGAACGGGAATTTAATTGAAATATCCATTAGTAGTAATATTGTAATGACATATTATTATGCCTACTGTAGTACAATACCATGATTATCGTCCTGCTTATTTTAACTTAATACTTGTCGCTGCGGGGAAGGAAACACTGAATCAATTTCTTCGGTTATTATTTCTTCGACGTCAAGTAATAGCTTTGGTGGTATTTGTATCAAAAATATAGCCTCCGGCTATAACCTTTAGTTTGCCTTTCCATTTCATACTCCGGGCCTCAAAAACATCGGAATTATGGTTATGGAGGCCCATGCCCTGCAGTGGGACTTATATGGGCTGATACAATACAATGGTTCCATTTGTGTCCTAATTTTCATTGGAAACTTGGATCACAATGTATCATAAAAGTCATGATTTTTTAACGCATTAGTCCCCAAAATATACATATTGCATTTTTTTTTATTTATTTAAAAAAAAATTCACTAGGTTCTTATGTGTCCAAAATTATTTAAACACAGAAATAGAAAGAAATATAATAAACAATAATGTGATAGCTCCGAAATTATCACCATAAAAACTATCTTCCAAACCATCCAAGCCATCATGACACAAGTCTCAATTGCATTACATAAATTCAATAGGTCAAATCGAACGTGCGAACTATTGAAGTGCGCGCAACACCGGCTCCCTCCGCGAACGTGTGTACAGAACACGAGCGTAAATCTTTTCAAATGAGAGCTTCATGAGTGCAGATAAATTACATTAAATCTCCGGCTCACGTTCCGGAAAATTCACCAATGTTTCACTGATGGCTAGAGAGAGTACGTTTTCAAAGTTTATACAGGAATTTGTTACGAGTTCTGCCTTTGTTTCTTCTTGTCTTGCACCGATTCGATTCACTGGAACTTCTGATACAATACGGGAATCATTGAAATACTATTCGTGGATGTGGTCGTTTTGTTAGTTTATTATAATTTTAATGGCAGCACCAATGCTTCATTTCTAACCTGTCACACACTAGAGAGTGTGTGACAGGTTAGAGAGCAATCCGTGAAAGGCTAGAGAGCCTTTCACGGATTGGGCAATTGGTATCTAGTGATATATTTATTTATTCTTAACTGCACACAAAAAGGAAAAACACATAAAAGTGATACAAGTTAAGAAAAAACAACAGCTGGCGGTCTTATCGCTCTAGGCGATTTCTTACAGACATCCCTTGGATAGATATAAGAAAAGGAAATTATCATTATCATCAATGTTTACTTCATCTTTCATCAAAATTAGGACTTCTCCATTGACATCAATAACGTTCTACCTTTTATTATTTGCACCAAGATGGAGATAACTTGGCTCTTATAAAAAAATAACGACGTATATTTTCGTCTTCCTTAAGTTTTTCTAGATATGCATTCCAATGTTCTTTTATTGTAACATTCAATTCCTATACTAGTAAAACATCTGGCGGATATTCTGAATATTCAATTCGAAAAACTCGATTTGCCTGCAATAGGATTATTTCCCGCGAGTTAAGCAGGCTGCCGATCGTAAAACCAAACGTTAAATCTTCTCTGCGTTGTACATAATTTCAACACGGAACTTGGAGTTTGCGTGAAATAAACGGAGATAAAATACATTCTGGTTTCAATCTAGAAGTTGATTAGAAAGTTGCGAAAGCATGACATGATTCTACACTTATTTAATAAATTAAATAAACACACCCAATTGTAGCATACTTGTGTCGTGGTTATCAGAAACTACGAGAGCCTTTTCGGTTTTACAAATACCTGTGGGTTTCACAAACATTTGTATCGGTGCGGGGATCGAACTCGCGATCTCTCGTTTCATAGCCGGCGTATAACCAACTGCGCTACGGAGGTAGTCAAAATTATTTCGGTCAAAAGTCAAAATCGGATATCCAACCCAGTGCCATAAATGAGACATAATATTTGAGCTGACACAAAATATCAATGATAAGCAACATTGTTTGATCATCCAAGCTTTAAAGACACCATAAACGTTTGTATAACTAAATTATTTTTCGAAATGGAATAAATATTATTCGAATATCCTAACTTACAACTTTGCATATAGGCCACCCTAATCAACGAGAGCTTACGTCGTAAAGTTACTTTAAGCTACTCAGGGAAAATTATGAGAAGTTAGGCGTTTGTGTACATTTTTATTGAAAGTAATATTTATTATTATAAAAATCAGTATTGTTATGCTTTCATTTATGTAAAGAAGAAGACACGAAACAAAGCCGACAAAGTAGTCATAATTTGTCAGGTAAATTTAATATAAAGTGATAAGTCTTATGTTATTTATTTCACTTAACCAAGTAGTTATCGATATTTAATGCTCTTTTCGAATGGCTTAAGATCCAGTGATAATTTCATAAGACTAATGCGATTAAAACAAGTATTTGTCGTAGAGATATCATCTTTTTCTCAAAAATACCAAAATATGCCCGTCAGACAAAAAATTAGAGGAATTATCACCAGACATTAAATATTCACGAATCTTTCAAAACAATAATTTAGAATTCGAATTAACACTATACAGAATATTTTAACTTTTATGAATTGCAAGTAAAATCATCACATTACAGGATATGAACGAATATGTTAAAATACCAGTATATTTTTAAATAAATTTCGCAAAATGTTTTAGAAATATACCTATTTAGTAGACAAAGGTCGATCACTGCTGATCTGCTCTCTATCTTAAACGGATCTACTTTCTACTGATTAAACTAAGAATACCTTAGAGCAATCTTCCAACCTAGAGTTAATTTAAAATAATGCCTGGCAAGATCCACCTAAAAGCGGCCTTGTTTACGCAGCCTTAATATATCATCAAAAACCACGGTTCAGCGTAATTTTTTTATCCAATATTCTTGATACCGTAGTAGGTATAAATATTTCATTCGCCGAAACGTACCGTGCCGATCAAGCGGCTAATTCAATCAGAGATATCTATACGGAGATCCAATTTACGTAAGAGAGTCGGAATGTTGCCGATCGGTCGCCATTACGGGTTGGCCCTTATTTCTTTGTAACAGCCACCTGTTACTTATAGGTAATAAGATATTATTTGGTAAAGGTCACAATGAACATCCGAGACGATTTGTGCTTTGAGGGATTTATTTGCGAAGGTTTAACGGATTTTATTATAATTGCATGAGATACCGGACTCACGGGTGGATTTGTGATTGTCAGTTAGATGATCCACAATTCCTGAAAAGTAATAAGTTCATTTGAGTAAACACATTAAAACAGTTTAAATTGCCTGATGATGAAGAACCTATTTAATACAAAAGGAACATTAAATTATTTAAATTACTGATGAAAGACCAACAAAGAGATTTATTAATTAACAACTGATTGATGATAATGGTCACAAAATCAATGTTCGCAATACCTCTGGATCATAAAGACAAAACAAAAGTCAAATTCAAGAAACAAGACAACAGAAAACCCATCCCTTCATTAGCTATATTAAAAGTCGAACCAAATAAAGCATTAAAAGCAAAAGAAATTGCATATGCAATAGGTATTAAAACATGTAAAATTGCTTAATCGAGCCGGGAATCACTGGATCAGCTATCAGCTCGCACCTGGCGCGTGCTCCCAGGGGAATACTCATTCAGAACCAGCGCTTTGCTTAAGTGTCAAGCATGAGCTTTTAGATGCGTGTCGGTGTAATTATTGGAAAAATGTTTGTGTGGGTTTTATAGAAATTTAACGGATTGATATTGGAGATAATTGATTGATATTGAAGAGTTATTCCAGCTAGCTATGGACAAGGAGAGGTTAAAGGAACTGACTGCCAACCTTTAGTAATGGAGAGGCACCTACAGAAGAAGATTGGAGATATTAGAGTGATTGGGGATAGAATGTAGTGTATATAGAATGTAGGTAGTCCTAACGGAATATGACATTTGTCAGTTCTGCATTAAACGTGGTACGTAACGGTCAAGGTGTTTTATTGTGTAATATTATAAAATAGTCTACGGTATTTCTTCGTCGGAAATACTACAGTTTGGTGACATACAAAAGACCCACTAAAGGGCACGGGCCTAGACTACGATCGAGAGTACGATTAAGAGTGGTTAGGCCATATAGTCTACGCTGGACTAGTGCGGGTTGGCGGACTTTACGTACCATAGTAATTCTTACAAATCGCTATGGTTTGCAGGTTTTCACAATGTTTTCCTTTGCCGTTATAGTGCCTGGTGATTTACTATAAACACATGACTCCGAAAAGTAAGTCACCTCTGGGTGTGCCCTGGGATTTTGAACCCGCAACCACCGTGAACATGTAGGCAGCCGCGTCTGGTCCGTTGCCAACAGGCCACCGCGCACTTCGATGATGAAGGTTAACATAAAGGCACTACTTTTTATTGCGAAAAACTACTACTAATAGAACATAATATTAACTATGCAAATATTTATTAATCGGTTGTCTAGGTAAAACGGCTTTCAGTTTAGATTTTCAGCTCAGCATTTCATACTGCTGGTGACGGTACTACATCGAAAGTTCTATTGAGAAGGGTTAGGCCATATTCCACCACGTTCGCCTAGTGCGGGTTAGCCTTTTATCAAATAAAATAAACACACGTTCACCAGCGCTCTCTACGTGTATTTTAAAATATAATACTACAAACTAAACTAGGCCAACATGAACCCAATCGATTCTAAAGGAAACCTGTACAGTGGTAGCGCTATTTAATTACTAGTTTCACATTATTGCCTTCAATTGCATAATTGGAAATAGAGCCAAACTTTAAGATTCATAACCTAGATATTATGTTTATGGTTTCCTTAGACGCGTGAACTAATTAATTTAATTAATATTACATGTAACCTAGATTGTTGCATCTAGAACAATATTCATTTTATTTATATCAGTAAATGTTGTATATTATTTTAAAAAGGAATACACTGAGCTTTATTCTTTGACAATACCTACGTTAATATTTCCAACAAGGGTCAGCACGGCTCCGCCCAGGTGCATATATTTTGTGAGTCCAGTCCACATCAGCAACATATTACTCGTATTTCTCGTACTGTTTTAATCATACTCAAATTCAATGAAATCCTCTGTACTGCTTTTCCTTTCCCGTACCGTTATATCCCGTCCGTCCCATCTCATTCTTACTCAAGGCATGTTATCCAGTGCCATCCCATCCCTTTGACAAAAAAAAAGTAACAAATATATCGCGGAATACCTTCCTCATCCCACGGAAGTACTAAATTTTTCGGGATAAAAAGTAGCCAAGTGTTAATGTAGGGTGTCAGCTACCTCCATACAAAATTTCATTAAAATCTATTAAGCCGTTTCTGAGTTCTTCGCGCACAACCAAACAGACAAACGGACAAAAATTCGAAAAATAATTATTTTGGGTTCTACTCGTATTACGTTAATACATTCCCCCATATAAGATTTTCTTATTTATCTTCCATGTACAGACATCGATCGGTTACAAATTTATTATATGTACGCAAGATGTGATATTTTATGTGAATCGTTAGTACACATCAATAAATTAAAAGCATTTAGTAATAAAATATCCTTAATCTACTTTAGTCTTTACCATAAACGTTATTCCAAATCCCTTTCCGAATGTCCTCTAACAGAACTCAGATAATATTTTATTGACAAAAACAAGGCAAATGGCATTTTCATCGTGCCACGTCTGTCGTGATTGCTCAAGTCAATATATCAGGGATAAATGACGTGGAAATAAAATACATGGTCTGTCGTCCAGCCTCGTTCTTAGTTTATACTTTGCTTGAAACGTACAAATCGCTTTATGGACTTATTTTTGTGGCAGACACTTTATCAATGCGAGTAAACTTGCTTTGTTCAGCGGTCATTCAATAAACAAAGCAAAGAATTCTCGTATGAGATGTCCCAACTTCCAAAGTTAATTATTTTTGTCACGCCGTTACGGCCACGAAAATATTGGGGAAATACGTAAGTCATTTTTATTGTGATTGCCGCTCGGCAAATTCGGTCTTTCATCGTCATCAAGTAGGGTTTGTTAAGGCTTCGCGGGTTTTTTTAGAGCTTCGGAAGGGAGATTTTCTGCTCCTTTTTATATTTAAATATGGTCTCTGGTAGTTTATTTATAAATCATTTTGTTAAAATATTTTAGGAATTGTAGGTACATATACGGCAAAGGCCAATTTTGCATTTATTTTATAGAACTAATTTGATAGAATTTTCAGTATGTTAGATTATACAGAATAAGTAAAATTACAATAGTCTGTGGAAGGTCATTATATCTAAAAACAAAAAGAATGTCAAAAAGGTTCACGATTTTTAAACTCAAGCAAATACGAAATTAAAACTTATAACAGAATACGATGAACTCCTACGAAAAATCAGTTTTCGTTATTTTTCCAGACAAATTAAGCTCTCCAGACTTCCAAGGCGAAGTAATGAAATATTTTTTGCAAAATAAAAAAGCAATAAACGTCTGCCATCGACTTATGGGTCAGAGTTGACCAAAAATAATGAGAGCTCAACATGAAAAATGGACGCAAAAGGGGCGAAAAATTCCCCATTAATTTACTGCAAACGGCATTCGGAAAGTTCAACTTTAAGAAAAGAGTTACACGAACTTTAGTGAAGTTCGGAAATGTTAACGAAAGAGAAACAATTACCGAATTGGATTTTGACTAATTCGCAGATGGCCTGTTTGTTGGAGCGGAAACTTGGACTATAAACGCTCTTTGAATATTCTCAGTAAACCCCTATAAGGTCTGAAAGATTTTTTTCTGTTGAAAGGTCAAAAGTAAATTTTCTCATTTTATTATGCGGGATCAATATGATTTTGTCTTGCATGGCTGAGGAGTTTGTAGTTCATTTGTATTGATTGAGCAAGGCAAGTAAGGGAGGACGACCTGGTAAGGGTCGCGGGACGTCACTGGATGCAGGCTGCCTCCAACAGGCCACTGTGCAAATAATTAGGAAAGGCCTATGTTCAGCACTGTAGGGTAATTCACGTAATTAAATAAGTTCAGTTGCAGTGCAGTTGCAGTTAAGTTTCGATCGAAACAGACCTTTTCGTATTCTCGTAATTTTGACAACCGCTGTCAGATACGCTCGCGTCAAGTCCGCGTCACGCGAGCGGTTTAGCGTATTCTACTGCTACGTGTTTTATGTGCGTGATTCAGATCGCAACTTGATCGGTATTCACGTGTAAGCTTCTTGCATACAACTGACGTACAGTTGACGCGCAGCACCCGCGCAGTTTACGCATAGCTTAGGTGCAGTTCACGCGCAGCTAAACAATTACAAGAATACCATTTTGCACTAAGACGTAAACTTCATTGCAACTGCACCGCAACTTGATCGGCGCGTCAAAAAATTACGTGAATTAGCCTACTGGACTCCCATTGGCTGATGGATTGGATTGGATTGGATTGGAAGCAAGGCAAGTAATTAGACCTTCGTAAATCTTATTAACTGAAAAAAACAGGACAGTAGTTGCTATTAATTTTCTGATCAGGTCTACTCATTGATATTCTAGTGATTTTAACTACATTGTGACTATTGACTACAAAAATGTATTTTAAAATGAAACCCAAAATAGGTCGAGCCACATATTTCAATCAGAAACTAAAACACAACACTAAACCAATCCGGAGTACGAACTCATTGATTTTCCGCAAAATCCAAGAACAAAAGAGTCTTAAAAATTCCCGATCTTACTCAATTACCGAAGTATTTTCCATTCGCCTAACGAACCATTGGTATAAACTTTTTTGGCACCAACGCGACTTTGCCGTATTGTTGAATCGCATACAGTAAGTGAAAAATTAAAACTGCACTGGCGCTCTCGCAACTCACCGTTATCTGAATGTTTACCGCTTTTGTGAAATTCTCGAATGGGCAAAGTTAACTTGGCTATTTATCGTTTCCTAATATGTTGGACTGCGGGTTTGGAAGGAAAAAACTGCGGGATTATGTAAATTTAAACTAAAATACGTGTGGGATTTTGTAGTAAGATATTTACGCAGATGCAATGCTGGTGGTTGGATATTTGTTAGTGTGTTATGTTTCGGCTTTATCGTGTGTGTATCTAGGTACAATCAAGTTGGTTATGCAATTAACTGACAATTCTGAAATAAATAATTGGCAGTTTTTGTTGCCCAGGCAGTTTTGTGCGAAGTTTTGACTTTACAGAAATCAATAACTTTTGATTGTAGATTAAAAAAAAACTTTGAACATAATACCTTGTAGATGGCTCTTTGAATAAAAAATATTCTGACTTTTCATTTGATCTCAAGTCAAAAGTCTAAAGTCAGGAGTTTATGCCCGATGTGGCGATAAGCACGCCCCTATCACATCGTGGGACGGAACACACAAGGCGAAACGGGGGTATCTTGGTAGCACCTCTGCCTACCCCTACTGGGAAAAAGGCGTGGGTTTATGTATGTGTGTATGTATAAGTCTATCCCGCCCTCATACCCGCCACTGCTACTTGTGTAAGCCAGTATCAACAGCAGGGATTTAATGTACCTCAAGCACTGAAGCTAAATATTGTTGATCTCTGAGAATTTTTGTAGCAAATAGTTTGAAGCATATTTGACGTCACTTGTCAAGGGCCGCAAAGAAATCAAGAGCTACAACCCTTAGACCGTAACGGGCCATGTTCCGAAATCTATAAATATTCAACTAGTGGAGATGAAGTAACTGTTTTCAGAGGCGGCGCACAGAACGCCATATTTTATTCCTGCACACGAGTGCTTGTTAGGCGACCTGACGTTTATAGTACATTCATATTTTAACTGTACTGCCAATGGGAAAAGGCATTGGTTTTTTGGTATTAACAAGGTATATTTTTTTATCGTGATTTTTTTTTATTGCAATAAGTGGCGAGATGAGCCTGCCATTCGCCTGATAAGCGACCGCTCATGGACAGTAGCAAACCAAACAATACCATGAATTACACAGCAATGCTTGGCATTCTACTGTACCACGTCCATTCCGTAAAGTGTTAAGTCTCATGATGTCCGGTAGTTACGCTGGCTATAATGTCTTTCAAACCGGAACACAATAATGCGTTTACACTGCTGTTTGGCGGAAGAAATAGAAAATGCGATGGTACCTAACCAGGCGGTCTCTTACATATGAGAGACCAGTAAAATTGATCACCGTGAAATTCGGGAATCAGGGCAAACCCTTGTGTACATAAATAGAATGTCTAGTGAAATATAATCATAGTGAATATACACAAAATATTGCACAGAAAATTCGTGGGTTTATTTTTTATTTTTGTTATTATTGTGCACATTTATTTTGGTTAAGTTTTGTGTATTAATTATGTATTAATTAGACACGTGCTATGTTAGAATTAACATAATATATTATAAAAAATTAACATAAAACAGTCTACTAACAAAAAAAATGTCAAGCCAAATATTTAATACAGTGTTATTTGATCATTTTGTATAATTAAACCAGAGTCAGAAATTTCAAGTTACTCAAAGTAAGTCAATAGGGGTTTGAAACTTGTATTACTGACAGAAATAACAAACCGTTCATAACTTAGAATCAGGGTTAAGGCTAACTTCATAATGTCTGAGCCTTCAAGACTGTTAGGGTCTAAAACTATCAAAATATATTTTTATATTCACATACATGTTTTATGTAGTGTATGGAACTCTTTAAGATTAGGAAGTTTTTGTCCGTTATGCTAGTGTGGGTTGGTACACTATTTTCTTTTATTCTTCGATGGGCAACTCTCCTCAGCATGTTTTTTAAATTAACCAATTTAAAAAATAGTCGTACGAACCTCACTCCAATCATAATTAAGAAAACAATAAATGTTTTTTTTTTCAAAAAGCATTTTAAATCTCGTATTATGCTTATGATTGTACTCTCTCTCGCATATTTATGTCCAATAGACATTGTCCTTGTGCATTTTATGTTGATTGCATTTTTTATTGTGTTCAAATAAAAAATAAAACAGTTTTTGCAAAAAACACGCAAAATCAATAGTAGTTGCTAAGAAAATTTTACTACTTATAATAATATTATTGAAATTATATCACAGAATACCATCTTAAAAGTAAAAAAGGAAATCAAAAACATTCGATTTGAAAAATAGGAAGATATTTGTTCAAAACCTCTCAGCGCGAACCAAAAGGTTCTCCAATTCCTTTCTATGCCGCACAGTCAAGCTGTGGCACGGTTTGCCATCACCCGAGTTCTCTCCTTCCTATAAACCGGGGTTCTTCCGCTGTAGCGTAAAGAGGTATCTTAGCGGGCCGGCATGATTATATCGAATAGTATGAGACTGCCGTCTGATGCCATTTGATACTTTGTATAGACGGTATTAGCACTTACCACCAGGTCCAATGCAGTCACAGTGCCGTGACAGAATAAATAAAAAAACCTAACACAAGATGATGAGTTTGTTTAAATGCGCTAATCTCAGGCAATACCGATTTAAAAAAAAATAACTGTTGAATAGTCCATTTATCGAGGAAAGCTGTACGGTACTTTTCATCTCAGGAATATATATAGAAGCACTTTTATCCCGGAAATACTTGTTTATGCGGGCGAAGCCGCGAGCAACACTAGTGAATTATAAATGTAGAAACATTTTTTATCAGTTAGTATTTTTTAAATATAAATTGCCCAATACCCCTTTTCTTTTCCCATTTTTCGTTGTCGATGTTCATGGGTACCAGTGATCATTTACCATCAGGTGACCTGTTTCCTCGTTTACCGGACCTATGCTATAAAATTAAGGTCGAGAAACCTGACGCTCTAGTGGTTAAATCTTCACAGCAACCCAAAGAAACCTTCAGTTCCTGAAGAGTCACAGATCTCTTGCCACCCTTTTTAAAACAGAAAAAGTAGAAAAGATCAAGAGTGGGTTTATTTCTACTGCAATTATCAGAAAACCTGCTTCATGTCGATTTTTTGCGAAACTGTAGTACTACCCTGGTCAAATTGACTCATTCCTACCATAGTTCAAAGTAACTGCAGCGACCACTTTTTATCGCAAACTATGTATACACAATATCACCCACAAACCCAGCTCCATAATAAACGACTTGAAATATTCCACCGCACAGAATCCAAGAAAATTCACAAAATATTCACAAGACGTGGTTTATTTTTGATTTTTGAATGTTAAGTCGAGTCCGGTACAATAAAATATAAGACGCAAGTGGCGCATTGCGTCGTTTCAGTTATTCGCTCACACCTGGCCGATGTTATGTAAACGTGATGGAACTTGCACCGAGTTCATTGCTTTATATTTTCATACGTCGCGCGTTGATATTCATGCATCGGTGATGAATGCTTGATAACTTTTGTGGTGTGGTGGAATTGTAAGTTTGTTTATTGTGAAGATATTATGAGTAACGCCGTGTTATTTACGTTATTTAAACGTATAGAAATTAAAACACTGATACTAATATTAGCAGGGAAATATACGAGCTTCATAAAATGATTTGGTATTTATACTCGCCTCCTTTTCCCCTCAGACAATGCTATCTTACATTAAAGAGGAAAATAAACGCTTGTGTAATTCAAAGAAAGGTTGATGATAGGCTCAAGAATGAATATGAACTTCACAGTCCCTCCTTCCAAAAATTAGCAATAGGTTGTAGTAATACAACTGATGTATATGGGACCAGTTTACCTTCAACGAAGCTGGTTGTTCATTAACAGAAAGAACAATAGCAAATAACACTTTATTTTCATTAATAAATATTCTGCAAACGTATTTTTTTTTTCATAATTCATGAAATTTTTCACAACCTATAATTCAGTAACATTCGATGCAATGCAATTTTATTGTAAAAAATACAACTTTTATTCCAGTAAATTAAATTATTCCCCGTGAATACTTTCCCGATAAAATTCATTACGTGAACAAAGTGCCGACAATAGGCAGCCTTTTAAAATCGAACTAACTTATAGTCGTGACTGGGTTACCAATTTTATGGGTCAATCCTTTCCTGGATGGAAAACTATTGTATTTATTAATTCAAATTCATTACACTGTCAAGAAATTATTAATAACTAGCTTCTGCCCGCAACTCTGTTTGCGTGGTTATCTTTGTGAAAAAATTCCCGTCCCGTCTTATTCTCAATCAAGATATTATGTAATCCAGTCCCAACCCATCCATTTGAGAACAAAAAAGTAACAAATATATCGGAATTCCTCACTCATCCCACGGGAGCATTACGTTTTTCGGAATAAAAAGAAGCCTTAGTATTAGTCCAAGATATCAGCTACCTCCATACCAAATTTCATCGAAATCCATTAAGCCGTTTCTGAGTTCATCGCGCACAACCGCACAGATAAATAGACAAAAATTCACAAAAGCATTGTTTTGGGTTCTATTACATTAATATAGTCCCCCCATTACAGTTTTTCTCATTTATCTTCTATGTACAGACATCAATCTGTTACAAATTTATTATATGTATAGATACTTGGTGTCTTTTTAGTAGATTTTGATATTATTAATGAAAGGAAATGAACTAAATTATTTTTTAAGATTATAATGTTGTTAGTATACTCGTATATATTCAAAATAATTACATTACAACTACCCGTTTAAGTCCCATTACTGAACATTGCCCGCTTCTACGATTGAAACTCGTTTAGGTCTTATTTCATCACACTGACAGCGTTGGTGACTAACCTCTAAATGAGTGGAAAATCTCAGATATTTAATATAAATGACGCAATAAATAACTTTGATAAGTCAAAGGTATGTGTACTTTGAGCTCAAACTTCCAACTTTTAGTTGGCCAGTCCTATTTGCTGCCAAAAAATATAAAGCGCAAAGAAATAAATTCAAACATCTTTATTTTGCTTTTTTAACTCTTCTTCCCTCTTATGCAAGCATCCATATTTAACCTTTCAAAGATAAAAGTAAATGTAAAATCATTCTCTCGTAACTTAAGTCACCGCCTAAACGCATCCGGTACGCGACGAAAGAAATATTTTTATTCAAAACTCGACATCGCACCGTGACCAGTTTATCACACTCAATAAAGAGGCTACTTGTGCCTGCGAACGCAATTTCCACAATACAATGCCTGCATTTGAATACATTTGCACCACTATATTTATATGTTTTAGGTTTGTTTTTTAGATGCTGTTTTATGGTGTTTACGATCTTTTAGAAATGAACAGGTTGGTTAGAGTAATGTGATTTTTGATTTTTTTTTAATAAGTGTTAAAATTGTGTGTTGATAGTTATGACTCGTTTAAAAGACTAGAGAAAAAATTCTGACGACATGTTGACGATGTATTCTGGTACGTCTAGAATAGCTCTGCTCTAGTATTTTTAAAGGTTTTATACATTTTTGGAATGTGTTTGATCGCCAATTAGGTCTAGTAGTATAACACATGGGTTATGAAACTTGACATTCAAGGCCCATATTACGCAACCCGGTTCGTATAAGCTATTTGATCGAAAAATATGAATTATAATTAATATTTGATTAATTTACAATTTAGAAAATCACACGTATAAATGGCCATTTGTTCAAAACAAATCCTGATCTATCTTAAAAGTCAATAGAACTTTTAACCCGACATTATCTTTACATTTTTATGCTAAAGAAGAACTAATGTAACTACTCGTAATTCATTCAGTATAATATTTCATCCGTTAACAATAAAATTGAATACCGCTCAGTAAATTGAAGAAAATAATCCCTCATTACAATAAAATCAACGCAACATAAAACATTTAAAAATAATAGAAACTACAACTGACATAATGAATACATTAAGAAATATGCGAGGGAATAATGCATCATTAAAAAAATTTGCACCGGTTTAATTTTCTATACGCGGCGGGGTTTTAATGAAGCGCAGGTAGACAAGAGTTTTAATCTCGGACGTTTTGCCTTGTCCACGGTAAAATATCGGGGTGGCTGCGTAGGTAAGGCTCTTCTTACACAACGCTACCAAAATCTCCGACACCCGGTAATTTTAGTATCTTCACGATCTATAATAATCTGAGGCTCGGACGCACGCGTCGCCAACGTTTTGTCAATCGTCGCCGACGCTAATCGCGCACGATCTGCCGAAATAGACGATACTCATGTCAATTATGAGTTTCAAGATATCGGAACATCATATAGAAAAAAAGAAAGAAAGAAAGACATATTTATTTGCCACTTAATATACATCACACGTACATCCGATATAAAAAATAATTAGGGAATAAGGAAGGAGAATGCACGTCGCCGAGTATATGAAATTTATATTTGAAATTTTATTTGTGACTGAATCTTGGACTTGGCAACTCGCGTCTCGGATACTGGCCGATCGGCAACATTTGTCAGCGACGTCAGTACAGAACACTAATATCAGATTTCGGTAGCGTTGTGTGCTAAGGGCCTAAATTGTTTACAGCTTTTAATGAAAACGGTGCAATGTAATGTTACAAAAATGAATGGACCGTTGGGAACCTTCATACAATTAAAGCGCGTACTTGTTGAGTGAAGGCGGACGTTTCGCTGAGATTTCCGTTTCAATTTGTTTTTGTTCGAGCGTTTGCTTTTCGGTGGGGCGTGTGCCTTTCATAGAAGAATTTAGGAGATTTATTTATTTATTTACTTGTTTGATTAGTACGATTTTAACTAAATCAATTATACTAATCGATATTACTTTAACGAGGGATTGAATCTAGGATATATTTCGTGTAATCTTTAATACTGGGTTTGAGTGAGATATGCTTTGAAAAACCTGATGATAATGGTTGTTGTATGATTTGTTGCCTTTTTCATGATGAGAGGATTTTTGCTGCGTTCATTAGAATTTCATTTTTCTCTACCTATTCTACCAGCGGGCACATTTCTAGACATTTAACTATCTTTCTCATTGCATAATAATTAGGTTCGTTAAAAAAAACATACTTACTTAATCGTCACGCCTGTATCCCATAAGGGTAGGCAGAGATTATGGATCTCCACTTTACTCGATCCTGACATACTACTCTCGCTGTATCCACTTTCATCAATCTTTTGATGCATGTTCGTCGGTTCATGGTAATTTTGACCTGACCCTTGTTGAGGATATCACCGATTTGGAGGGTGTAGGTTCAGTGAGGTTGACCCCTACCGACTCTTCCATCCACCCTCAACTTGTATATTTGCTTGGTTAGTCTCCTTTCAACCATCCCCTCTATATAAATCCGTCTGGGTCTATTTTTATATTTCACTAGCTCTCGTAGTTCTTGATACCCACGATACAAGACTTAATTGATCTTAATGTGGGGTCAGGACTATGTATGTGACTGTTGGGTACATTTATATTTATTTAAAAATTATTTTTTGCTAGAATCACATTCTTTGAACTAGCTTGAAGCTACTCAAGTCGACACAAGGTCTTCAAAGACGGAATCTATACGTCCCATAACGGACATATATACATATGACAACTTTGACTTCGATCCAATTATTACCAAACTGAAATTTGCAGAACTCAACATTCACACAAATCCTTTGAATCAATTCAAGTATTTGAAATACTGAATACTCTACCATATCAGTGCAGATTAAATGAGCTACGGAGCCATTGCTTCGTGAAATTCTATTCCGTTTGATTCGGATATTACTCGGTAATAGATTAGCAAACGCGGAGCTGTTTTCACGTGTATACTCTGCAATTAGAACGGCGGAGCGTAAGTGAATTATAAGTGGAGTGGGTTAAGCCTTTGAGTTCTCGTGAGATCTCTGCGGGGAACCTGAGGTATGTGTGTGCCAGTATATTATAGGTTGCTGGCTTAGTTTATACGTTATCTATGGAATCCATGGATTGACTGGTGGTAGGTCTCTCATATGTGGAGGCCTGGGTAGGTACCACTGTAATATCTAGTTGTCCCGTCAAACAGCAGTGTAAATGCACTGTTCGGTTATCGGTTATATCGGTTTGAAGGACACTGTGGCCAAAATAACTACTGGACATAAAGCGACTTAACATCTTATGTCTTAGTATGGCGAGCGCAGTGGAATGCCAAGCATTACTTTGCAATACATGGTGTTGTTTGGTCTTACTAATCCATGAGCACTCGTATCGCTTACCATCAGATGAATGGAATGCTCGTCTCGCCATTTATCGCAATAAAAAAACGTTTGAGCAATTGAAAAATATACAAAGTTTTCGATTGAAAATACTCCTGTTTTCCTATTATGAGTAAGAATTGAAGGGAAGACGTCAGATGGATAACTGATCTATATTGTAAAATTATTACCATGTATAAATTAACTGAACTCTTGAAAACCTGATAGAATGACGTAATGAAATAAATCCACACATGCACGCTTCCAAATCACAAATAAACCAGCAACGGTTCCAATGCCAAAACAAACAACAGAATCAACAAAACACAATCATAATCCGCCATTTTTATACCGTACGAATAAATTCTCTGTCACAATATATTGAAAAATGTACAAACCGATCAACATTACAGCGGGGAAGGACGAAACAAAGACCCATCCACGACAAATTACCGTCGCAAAGACGACGGGATTTGCGTAAACCTCAAAATCTATCAAGCCGATGGCAGCCGGGTCGCGAATAACCGATATTGTAAGGCCAACACCATATTGAGGGCGTTAGAGGTTACTTTAGCCTTGGCTGCGGCTATTTATTATAGTTTGAAATGTGACGTATGATGGAGCTGTTACTTTATCGTGAACTTGATTTTAAGGTCACGGTATATCATGGTAAGCCTTAGTAGCGCAGTTGGTTAAAAAGCCGACTGGAAACGAGAAGTTGAGAGTTCGAGCCCGTTGCCAAGATAAATGTTTATAAAATGTGAGGCACAAATGTATTTTGTTATAGGTCTGGGTGTTGTGAGACCGAAAAGACTCTCAAGGTTTCTGATACCCACGATAGTTAGACTGTTAACATGTAAGTGTAATATTGGACATCTAAACTACTGTGCTGATTGTAATATTATAGGAGAATGTCAATATATCAATGTCATACGAAACTCAAAAGAGTAAATCTTCTGAATACCGACCGTGTGAAACCCCACAATGCTGTCGTCTGAAAGTCAACTTTAAACCGCTTTTTCTCCCTAACTGACACAGCCTTAGATCCATATGAAAATCTGGGTGTCCCATTGAAAATTTATATCTATTCTTAGGCATTATGAAGGCAACCTGGATATTCTACAATAATACAGATTACAGTCTACGCCAGCTGCAATTTATTAAAAGGTGGAATAAGAATTGTGGCTTTAATACTCGGTGAGGTAATGTTTGCTATTGAATTCGTGTTGTAACGAAATATATTAAATTTTCATCGTTTAATTTATTTTATATGAGGCGAAATGAATTTGTTGCAGTGAAGTACAGATGAAGTTGTGTTTTGAAATACATTGTGAATTTTTTACAACTGAATAAACTGTGTTATTTTATTTTTAAAATGAAGTTATTAACTAGCGAGGTGGGAGTTGTATATTTTAGATTCTATTTGGTGTTAATTTTATATTCCAATAAATTTTCTTTTTGAATATCATCCTCTTTTATTTCTACGATCATAACTAGAGAAGCTAGGTGTGAAATTAGTATTTTCAGCTACAATCTTTTATTCATACATTCTATAATATTAGGTCCTTTCTTAGTATGTCGTCTGTCGACACTATTTGGATGTCACTCTACATCTTGTTAGGTACACTGCAGTCATTTTTTTATGGAATAGGGACTTTCGACATACGGGTCACCTAATAGTAAGTAGTCACCTAAGCCTAAGAACACTACAGCATCAGAGATAGCATTGGTGAGTTGCCTTTATGGAAAATATAGGCTTCATCGAAAGTATTTATGTAGTATAGATCTGGAAAAATTCTAGAGATAGCTGCTTTCACAAAGATGTTGCACGAGGAGAAATATGTGTAAAACAAACGATAGAGATTTAAAATAACCCTATTACTTCTGTAGAACATACCTACACCCTGAGTCATGTTTATAGAGATGTCTGGACATGACGTCACACGTTGATGCCACTCACACTGCATTATAAATCCGCGTGGATTAAGAGCTTATTGTGCCAATATCACCAGTGCGCAGACATTATTAATTCCCTTTGCCTGAAATGTTATTTGGTTCATTTTTATCTAGAGATAGAGTGACAGTTCGAATTTTGAATTGAATATGAAAAATTCTGATAAAACCGGTAGATTTTTTTTCATGATTCTATGTAAACCAAATATCGATGTAATTGTAAGTTTTAAACTTCATATTTCATCTATAGCTGAAATAATTATAGCTACATAAAAATTGTATTATTAAAGGAAGCACAAAAGAAACATGTGTTTTTTTTTGTCGATTGTTTTTCGAAACTCTTTTTTTTTAACTTATGACCACGAATGGTAATTTATAATTTACCAGATCTTATTAAGCTTCTGTTATACATTTACTTATAACCTCATTGAATACCTCTTGAGCAAGAAATATTATTCTACTTCAGCCAAGACGCGACAACCCCCAGAATTGTTTACCAACACTCAATTTAAATTCGGCACATTATGTACGCTGCGAGCGGCCTCACGCACGAACAACTCATTATTTTATAATTCAGTCAGCATATAATTATCTGATCAATGCAATATGTATATTATGTATATACTGGTGACCTGATCAATTACTACTATATTAATAGTTTGACAGCCTCCGTGACGCAGTTGGTCAGACGCCAACTTTAAAACGAGAAGCCGCGGGTTCGAATTCCGGTCTGAGACAAATATTAGTGTGATCCACTTGTAATTTCGCGTCGGGGTGTTAGTGAGACCGAAAAGTCTCTCTTGGTTCCAGAAAAACTTTCAGCTTTTATAAAATGACGAATGTCTGGCGGCCACGGACTCTTGCTCTATCTAAAACTCAACAGTCCCTAAGATGTACATAGCAATATCTTGAAAGTGGCTGCATGCAGCGATCGTACCGTTTTTCGACACAAAATTAGGCATCTTATCATTTTTCAAATGGGGGAAATAACACAAATTGAAATGGAACCCAGTTCCTCACGATTCACAATATGTACTCCCACTAGACCTGGTGATATAAAGAAACAATATACGTATATAAATAATCCTTATCCGTAGTGATCGTTGATTTACTCGGCCCATTAAGCGCGATTTAACTGTAAAAGGCCCGGCAGCTTTTAAACTGACCGACGCGCGACGGATTGCAATCAATTGATCCAATAAAAATATTTGCGTCGGCAGTAATGTCCACTTTGTTCGAATTTCGCTCATTATTGACAGTCGCCTGTAGCATTTACATATTGTATTGTTTTGTAGTGTATTGAAGTAGCTTTATTGATCTAGTAACAATATGAACCGTGAAATTTACTTTGTGTGAGTTGCCAGGATATAACATGAATAAATAAATACATAAATACACCCAACAGTCACATAGATTGTCCTGACCGCACATTAAGATGAATTAAGCCTTGTGTCCTGGGTATCAGATACTACGAGAGACTTTTCGGTCTCACAAACACCCAGAACCGAGAAAAATACTTGCGGGCCTCACAAACTTTTCTATCTGTGCGGGGATCGAACCCGCGGCTTCTTTTTTCACAGCCGGCGTCCAACCAACTGCGCCACGGAGGCTGTCAAATGAAATGCCCAGTTTGGAATTTGTGCCTGATAGAGCGATAAGTTTTCCTCGAATAGCATGTTAAAGGGTTCCAACAGATACCTGGGGCTAAATCCCACATCAGCTTATCACGGAGCGCCGTGCTTACCCATAAGCCAACCAATGAAGCCAACAGGCCAATGGTAGAAAAATATGGTAAGTGGCCTATGTTCAGCAATGGTCCGCTGTGGTTAGTAATTATGATGATTAAACCTAAGAAGGGGGGTTACTCTATTATCCAACACGACGACGCATGTTCGAACGTCGTACGTAGAACTGTATATCCATCCATCAGTCAAAGCAAGTTCACTGCTGAACATAGGCCTCCCCCAATAATTTCCACAGTGACCTGTTGGAGGCAGCCTGCATCCAGCGGCGTCCCGCGTCCTTTACCAGGTCGTCTGACCACCTTGTGTGTATTACGAATGTGCCTAAATACTCTACAAAATATTCGAATTCTCTATCGTACGTCGTGACCATAGACTAAGTTCGGAGTGAATGACAAGTTTCATAGAGAATAGATTTTTAGAAGAGGATTTTTTTCTTATACGTGGACGCCGAGCGTACGTACATTCGAACTTCTTGTCGAAGAATAGAGTAACCCCTCAGGCTTCAATAGTTCCCAAGATTTAATCATAAAGGTACTACACATAGCTTTAGAGGTAGCGTGGGATAGTTTATCAGTACTGTCGTGCTGGTGTATCCACAAACATCTTAATCGTAAAATCGAAATTACAAGACTTCAATTTCAGCACAATTCAGCTAGTGAAGCTTAAAAACTATTCGGTAAGCGTCGACGTGTGTGTAAAGTTAGAGTCCATAATATAAGGGGTCGGATTAAGTTTCACGACCTATAAACTCATGACAAACTGCCAACCAACTTTCCATAGTTAATTCGCGATAATATAATTTAATGGAATAGTTTACGATATACTTGATGAACATAGAAATTAAGCAGTAAGGCACACGGTATATTTTTATCCAACTTTAAACAATTAATGTTACGAAGATGGTGAGACTCATGATCATAACGCTTTCAATGAGATAAAGTTACCAAATATGATAAAAAACTAGGTCTATAACAAAACAAATCTACTTCCTTATTTTTCGATTTAGCCGTTTAGCAGTCACAGCATAGATATTTCCATGGACTATTAAGTACACAAATATGACGTGGTCTATCGTCATGTAATAATTTTCTAAAACTGGCGAGTGATAGCAACAATTCTGGTCATGGCCTTCCTTATCGTTGGTAATAAACGTTTAGTCCATCACACTGACCTAGTAGGAGTTATCAGGCTTCACTAATTTTCGCAATTCTAGAGAAAAGCAGATGTAATGTACACTGTAAGTAATAATAAAGTAAGTAGATGCTGCAGATATAAATCAATAAACAATTATTATGACTAAGCGGGTAACTAATACCTCAGTCCGCCCCGTGACCACGAAAACTGTAAAGTGATCGAAACGTAAAAATGAATGGATACTAAAAAAGCGTAAAAATTAAATCAAATTCGTGATAAAATCCTTAAAAATTCGTTTTTTTTTCTATGTGTAACTTTCGCGTAAATCTAAAAAACGATCAATAAACAATATAAAAAACTTCAAAAACTTAACATCTAATTATTATTTTTATTTCCTGGCTATAATATACAATATTCAACGATATAAATTGATATTAATTACGCACATGCTTCATAATAAAGGCGCTTAGGTAACGTAGTACGCAAGCGCTTTGCCCACATTCACACAGCTCTCGTCTCTCGACTTTAAAAAGAACCTATTAACACGGTTTAATACGTCATACGTTTACGTCATTACCATGTAAATCCTGGCATTCAGTTAGCCTTCATTGTGTCGGGAATATCTTGTTATACATACATACAAGTGCGTGGTGGCCTGTTGGTAACGGATCAGACTCGGCTGCCTACATCTTCACGGTGGTCGAGGGTTCAAATCCCAGGGCACACCTGTGACTTTTCGGAGTTATGTGTGTATTGATAGTCAATCACCACGTACTTTAACGGTGAAGGAAAACATCGTGAGGAAACCTGCATACCGTATCAATTTTAAAAAAGATTTTCTACGGTATGTAAGTCCGCCAACCCGCACTAGGCCAGGGTGGTGGACTATACGGCTAACCACTCTCAATCGATTCTCTCGATTGTAGAGTAGGCCCGTGCCCAGCAGTGGGACGTATATGGGCAGATAAAAAAAACATACATACAGGGTATATCAAGACTACTACCGAAAATGAAGCCAGGTGGTAGATTTAGTGACTACAGACGCAATAAAAATTTTGCAAAAAAAGTGAGGATTTTTTTGAATGTTTTAAATATCATTGTGTTTAGGTGGTAAATCCATAGTTTTTGCTAAAATTATAATTTAAAGCCTTGCGTTCTATAGCGTCTTTAAAAATTAATAAGTTAAGCTTTGATGGGACTAAAATAATATCCATGTTGGATAAAAGTCCCTAAATAATACAAAGATACATAAACTTACGCCTTTTTTCCACAAGGGATAGGCAGAGGTGCAACCAGGACACCCAGATTTCGTCCTGTATGTTCCGTCTCACGATGTAATAGGGGCGAGCCTATCGCTATATCAGGGACAAATTCCTGACTCCGGGCTGAAAATGAATTGAAAAATCCAATATCACTTTGCCCGCCTTGGGATTCAAACCCAAATTTAGCTTTCCAATCATACCGTAGCACAACAGTGCCTCCGAGGCAGCTAGTCAAGTCTCTAAATAAAATTGTATTGTATTGTATCAGCCCATATACGACCCACTGCAGGGCACGGGCCTCCTCTACAATCAAGAGTACGATTGAGAGTGGTTAGGCCATATACTCCACCACGCTGGCCCAGTGCGGGTTGGCGGACTTTCACATACCATAGAAATTTATACAAATCGCTATGGTAGTCAGGTTTCCTCACGATGTTTTCTTTTACCGTTATAGTGCGTGGTGATTGACTATCAATACACACATGACTCCGTAAAGTCAGAGATGTGCCCTGGGATTTGAACCCGCGACCACCGTAAACATGTAGGCAGCCGCGTCTGGTCCGTTACCAACAGGCCATCACGCACTAAATAAAATAAATAGAAAAAAATACTTACTCCAAGATCCATACAACGGCATGATTTGACTAATAATTTACCACGAAAAGGTACTATTAACAATAGTTTCTTAGATTTACGTGAATGTTACACATTGAAACATAGTAGTACTCGTAAATAAGCTAGTATTAACACTAAAATAGGCAGGTTCTTAAAACAAACCTCCGTTGACACGTATCGACCCATGCGGTGAAGATGAATACGTAAACCAATAACAATAAAGCGGCACGTGACGAGCTCCCCTGTCGGT
This sequence comes from Theretra japonica, assembly GCA_033459515.1. NCBI lineage: Eukaryota > Metazoa > Arthropoda > Insecta > Lepidoptera > Sphingidae > Theretra > Theretra japonica. Next base: position 13,197,981 of record CM065939.1, on the reverse strand, counting down.
CTTTATACTCATTAAAGAAAACGCCTCGCACATTAGACGCTGGGCGTGATATATAAGGCTATGTAATATATCATTTACACGATAGAAATGTGGTTTTGTCTTCAGCAATTGTAATTTTGTACAAGTGGGATTAAGTGAGTATAGTCTAGTTGATGGTAAATGCGGTACCTAATGTCCAAATTGTCGAAATTTCCTTGCAGAATATTGATTTGTCTATGGTATATGTTGTTAAGGAGACTTACTTAATACTGGTTGTATTGAAGTGGTTTGGAAACGCGTCACAATCGTTATTATTACTATGACGTGGTGTCCACTAGCGGGGAAGAATCTTCCATGTTCCATCTACCAGAAACGTGGTCAGGCTCTTAGAAATACCTTATCATCAACTATAGTGTCCCAACTCTCGCCATTTACTACAAAAACGAAGAACTAATCACTCACTTATTAATAATATCATCAGATATTATCAAAACTGGTCTTAACTTTGTGAATATTGCAATCAATAACAATATGTTGAGGGAAAATTATCGCAAATGAATGTATTTAAGTAAAGTGAAAAATTGGAGCGAAATATGAATTAATTAAAACATTATTTACATTTATTCAAACATTAGTTATATGGTGCCTTACTTTACGTCAGTTTTCTAAGAGTCAGTTTATATACAAAAGCATATTATGCATACCTTAAATAATAACATATCTGAATTTGCGGTAAACAATAATCCGTCCAACGATAAATTTAATGAAGCTACAATTTCAATGCAATATCAGATATCGCAAATTATTTAGCTGCAGAGTTTTAAGCGGCAGATTAGCTTGAAACCGCACATAGAAATCCTAGTGCAACTATCATTTCCAAAAAGCCATGAACACGTAACACTGAAATTATGTTATGCACATTCTGCGGCGCTAACTTTAAACTTGTCTACTATCTAGCGCTTCCATCGCTATACAGCGTGTCCCGAAAGGATCATACCAAATGTTAAGCTTGGGTTTGGTAATGACGAAAATTTAGACATTGGAATAATGCTTTCTTTTTCAAATGTATGGCAGGAAATATTTTTAAAGTATGTTGGGGTAGACTTCAAACTTCATTTTGGAAAGAGTAAGTGTCAGTGGTGAACATGATAATTTATTTATTATCATAGTAGAGTCTTGACGTGAAAGCAATTATAAAATTTAGCCAGCTCGACCAAAATAATAATCAAGCGGCGTGAATTGTCAATTTTCCTATTGAGTGAGTGAGTGAGATCGCCGTAAACTTCAAAAGCTACTAATAACATACTAATATTTACGCTGAAAGCGACCATCACGCACAGCAATGGAAAATTCATAGTCATTCATAGTCATAGTAAGACATGCATGTATGACGCGTTTCGGACTTAACCTATACAGAATAATGCAATCATGTGTAAAACGATAGATTCTCTATTTGAATTTCACATTGCATAACATTAGTTCCAGTCACTTCGTCATACCACAAAAATATATACCATTAAAACAACACCCTGTACACACATACGTATGTTTATCCGCAAACTTGTTTCCGATATTCAATCCGTTGCTATTTAATACAAAGTTAAGTTGCTAAGTCTTGGCGTCTCGCAGCATTACATGGTATCGAGTGAAGTTCAAAGATTCTGTAGTGACACCTTTGAGCTGCAAACTTTGTCTACGAGCGGAAAGCCAGATTATCCCCCGGAATACGCATCAGTTGACGTTTTCACGTGTATTCCGGTTGATAAAATTTTTGTACGTATGGAATAAAGTTTGGAAGGATTTGTTGGATATGCGGTGGATACCTTTCATCCGTTTTGTGGGTGAATACGATTAGGATTTTATTGTGCTCGAATATTGGGAACATGATTCGTGCATAGACATTTTTAATTAATCAAAAGTTATCTATGTAATTTCTATTACTTAAAATCAATGGTGTCTTGCGTTCTATAGTCAAATCTGTAAATCCAGTTTTGATCAATCCAGGATTGAGTTCTTTCGATTAAAAAAATGCAAACATTGGGTCCAACCTTAAGCAACAGCCGGTCATAAAACCATAAGTTAAAATTACATGCACAAAACTACAAAAATGTTCCTACATCAACCAGTAAATATGGTCTAACGTGGTTGGATATGAAAGTATTGTAATACTATGTTCGGCGATATCCTCGCCCGTGTGTTCCAAGCCGACGGTATGAGTAAACACAGGAATATTCTCCTCCTCTCCGGCTGAACTATTTTTGCGTTGAGTATTTGAGGTATTTCTTATATTTATTTTGGCAAGCAGAGAAACACTTAGACTAATAGCCATTCAGTTTTCACTTTATTAGAAGATACGTCTTTGATGTTTGATTTTTAATAGTTTTCCTGTTGAGGTCGTTTTATGTAAAAATGATTTTATTTGTATCATTTAGATTTGTTTTCAGATTTTACAGAGAAAGTAGCTAAGGCCCATGATTTCGTCTGTATACCTATCAGTCATTAGGTACTATATTATCAATTCTAGAATACTGTACATCCTTCAAATTTAACTCCTTTTTACTCCTCTCGTATGTAAGAAGCCGCCTGGGTAGTAGGTACCACCGCAATTTATATATCTTCCGCCAAACAGCAGTTTAAATGCACTGTTGTTTTCTGGTTTGAAGCCATTATAGCAAGAGTAACTACTGGACATAATGAGTCTTAACATCTTATATCTCGGGATGGCGAGCGTAGTGGAATGCCAAGCATTGCTATGTAATTCATGGTGTGGTTTGGTTTTGCTATTGTCCATGAGCGATCGTATTGCTTACCATCAGGCGAAGGATAAGCTCTTTCGCCAATCAATGCAATTAAAAAGAAAAATAATAGGAGTGAAAACAACTGTTACACGCAATACTGGGTCTTCACAGTCGATCCGAGGAAAATGTTTGCAATCAATGATTTGTGCTTTTTTAATATTCGGTTTGGTGGTTCCAATAGTGTTTATCCTTTCTAATATCCCCTACATGAGACGCATAATTAGAAACGAAGGTAAAAATATACGTTCAATTATTTTCAAAATAATTGAATTCGTGTTGAAAATTCAGTCCAGATGGCATTAAAATTTTGCTATAGCAGTGTTGCAAGCGTTCAATTCATGCAGAAATTCACGTGTTATTAGTGTTCAGTGTTGCCTGATGTTTAAGTTTGACAGATTGGCAGCTTCATTAACATGTCATGTTATATAATTTCAATTAAGGCGTATGTAATTTTGGATTCGAAATTTTGATATTAAGGTGCGGATGATCGAATGTTGATGAGGGTAACTTCTTTTACGAGTGTTGGATTTCATTTTCAACCTATAAATCTTTTAATTATAATATAAATTAATTGGAAAATTTACAGAGCATATCTGCATTGTACCGCTTACATAATTTTCGGTCACGTAACAAATAGGCAAGATTTTCCAAAACAAAACCCTCTTTGATCTTGTATTTTCAAAGGCCATGAAATTAGTAAAATATTCTTGATACTTTAACGGTGTTAAGATAATCCGCTTGTTCATTTACACTTATACTTTGAACCGACATCATACACAAATTGTTAAATTAATAAAATAGACCTATAACATGTACAGACATTCACATTAAAAATGCCATTCTGATATAAATGTGTGTTCATACGTAACCTGCCATTTTTCGTCGGCATCATGTATTCCCGTTCATATTTCACTCGCGTCGACTTAGCCCAAGTAAATTCTAGACGCAAATATTCCGACTGGAGCGAAGATGTTAATTTGATTTCACCTTGAGTCAACTAAATTCAGGTCACTTCCTTAACCTGTAAATAGAATTTGAAAATCCATTTTAAAATGTCTTGTTTTAACACTATTTAATTTGACTTTAGCGTGCAGTTTGTGGATTCGCTCGTTGGGTTTATTTGAATTGGAGCACTGAAGTTGATTTTGTATTTATTGGAAATAATCCTGGGTCCTTCCGCCGTAGTGTGAAGAAGCATCTCAGCAGGCCGGCATAATTGTGTCGAATGGCATGGGACCGCCGTCTGATGCCATTCGATACTCTGTCTGGACGGCATTTGCGCTTACCATCAGGTGCAGTGCAGTCATTATGCCGTGCCAGTGTAAAAAAAAAAGTATAGAATAGTGATAAGATAGTTTATAGTCAATTATTAGCTGGTAGTCGGGCCGGCCACATAGTGCGAAGAACTGATGGCCGTTGTGGCCAAAAGGCTCTAGAGTGGAGTTTACCTACAGGCAAGCGCAGTGTACGATCTGCTTAAGGTTGCAGGAAGTCGCTGGATGCAGGCCGCTTCCAACAAGTCGATGCAAAGATTTAGGGGAAACCTATGTTCAGCAGTGGCCTGTCTGTAAAGAGAGAGAGTCGAGAAAATTTGTATCTGCCGTGATAGCGAGCAAAGTTCATAATATGTAAAAGTTGTCATATTACGTTGTATTCTGAGATATACCAGTGCGCAAACTTTCTCGAATAAGCTGGCGTAAATCTGTCGAATAGTGAGAGATAATTTATAATTAATACATTTGAAAAACCTGAATATTGCAATCAAGTGCAGTGAAATTAATTTGACACGCCAATATAAAAATCATAAATGACTTGGATCTGCTTTATTAGAAATAAATCCAAAAACGACTGACTGCCTCGGTGGCGCAGTTGTACTATGGTATGATTACAAAGCTGAGGTCATTACAAGGTTTCGGGTTCGAATCCCGGGTCGTGCAAAGTGGTATTGGATTCTTCTATTCAATATTAGCCCGTAGTCAGAAATTTCTGACAGGCTCGCTTCCTATCACACCGTGGGTCAGCCAATACGAGACGAAACGTTGGTGTCCTGATAGCACCTCTGCCTACCACTTCTAGGAAAAGGCGTGAGTTTGTGTATGTGTATGTGTGCAATCCGAAAAACAACTGACTCAAAGTAACACTATTATGTGCAATTCGTTTTAATGATATTGCTAAAGGTGCAATAAACAAACAAACTGCAACACAATACGAAAATAACAGCTTTCATTTGTTTCACTTAAAAGTAATAAACCCCAACGCCATCTACCAAAAAAGGGGTACAGCATGAAAAATTTTCAATTTCCAATAATAAGACAATATACCCTGTAACTCCGGGTTCCGGATATAAAAACCCGTGTACCCACTCAACGACCGGGGATCGTATTTGTCACGTAAAACCAATATTTCCGCTGGGACCTTCAAAATAAGGCTACTAAATTTTTTCACCAAAGGGAAAGATAAGGGGTTTTTCTATGCAGAGTGTAAATAACGTTTCTCAGACGTAATCCATATACATATATGACGTAGGTTCCTTCATATACAAACTAAGCATATCGGATTTTGCTTTCCAACGTGGAATTTACATACGCAAAATTAACAGTGATTGAGTGATGATATTTTCTGATAGCGATGTCAAGTTTAACTTTATTTTGAAGAGAATGAAAAAAAATTGAAGACGCAAATAAACATATTATTTGCAGAAAACAAAAAATACATTAAAAAACATTACCTAAACATTAATATGCAACGATAAATAACTAAGAGCTATTACGCACTGTAGACTAGTCACCAGCGACTCAGTCGCTGGGCGACCATAATATACACCGAGTCGCCCGGGCGACCGACGACGAACTGCGCGTACTCCTAACTACAGAATGTCACAGTCGCCAGCGACTAAGTCACTGGCCACCAATCGACAGTGCGTAATACATCTAAGTGTTAATAACTAATTTGCCGACTATTGGCCTCTCATGCTGCATAAACTCATTGCAATCGAATTAAAAATGACAATAAATGTAAGAGCGCGACTAAATGAAATCGTTGATGTAAGCTTACATCGGATATGTGAATCGTATATGTGTACTTCGACGTCTATGTTCATGTCTGTGGTTATAACGTAGCTCAGTGTAAATTGAACGAACACCCTTACGATGTTTATCTGTGATTTTTACGATTTTACGTGTGAAATATGGGTACTATACATGCTTCTTCGTTTGACATTTATTATCAGGTATTGCCTCGTTTGCTGCAGAACACACACAAACACGTTGTGGGCCATAGGCGGTGAAATACTTTTGACTTTGATAACTTTTTGGTTTATTATTACTTTATTAATACTAGGTAAGTATTATATTATCATTCTTCTTCTTCGACCTGGCGTTATTCTGGCCGATGCCAGGGTCCGCCTTCCGACTAATTCTCTTCCATTTCGCTCGATCTTCGGCATTCACAATAGTAAGGCCATTGACCCTCATATCTTCCTTGACGACATCCAGCCAGCGCTTCATTATTTATTATCATAATTTATCTTTATTTTAAATGTATACAATACAAAAACAACATACATATAAAAATATAAAAAAGGTATCCAACAATGGCGAGGCTCGAGACCCAAGCCACCGGCGGTTAGGATATTATCATTATTCTTAATATTTAAAAATATATAATGTATACTTGCAATAGACTAAAAGCAGCACCAATAAAATGTTTGCATCAAAATTCTATACAGACTTAAAAATAGACTTAAATAAATACATAAACTTCAAAATCGCCGTTCCTAATCTTTAAGATCCATTAAATCCTAATCGTAATATCAAAATCAAAATTAACGCAAAAGTGTTATCTAGCAGTTGACGGGAGAAAGTTTCAGCACCGTAGGTATCCAATTTGAATTTCATGAATGTTAAGTGGCAAAATTGTACTGTCTTTTACATACGGAACACCGTCTGAACTCGAGCTGCTTGTCCATTAAAATTATATTAAGGAGATATTTTAGATATTTACTTTGGAATAAAACCTTTTTGAGGTGTCCTTTTGGTATGAAAATCTTGTGTTTTAGTAGTCGCGTAAGTTTTACATAGCCGAATTAACAGTTTACTGAATGACGCTATATTTCTAAAATGATAAAAATATTATTAGATAGAAATGAATTTGAACGTTTAGATGAAAACATCTAAATCTATTGGCGTGTGGCGAAATTTGGAACTACAAATAAAAATTTAAAAGCATTTAACGCAGTGTTTGATATTTGTTTTCTTAATATAAACAACAATCATTTATACTCGTAATCTTATAGTATTAACATATCCAATTTAATAAAATATGAAGAAAGAAAAACTGTTCCTAATATTTTTACAACAGCATGACTACAATGCATTCGAACGCCAAAAGACGTTTTTGACATTTGTGTAACTATCGTAAGGATGTGTCATAGAATTAGTAGAATTAATAAAATATTGGCATTAAACCATTGTTCAATGCTGCTTCCTTAGATCCATGTCGATATCTTTGAGGGACCCCTGTATCCAGCAGAGGACTTCTTATCACTGAGGATGGTAGTGATTTATTAAACATTTTTAACATAAAAAGTAAAAATCTCTCAGAATAGTTTGCTGGATTGTTTATCACGTCGCGTCCTGCGGCTTGTTCGCGTGTTAGTTTACCCGAAGCCCGGTTTTAGTTTCGCGTCTGCGTTAGCAAACATGGTGCCGTCAATACGTTTTTTGGCAAGCACTAGAATTGAATGGGTGAAAGCTATGGGAGGACTGGAACCGCTGCACGCGACTGTAGTAACTTTTCTATCTATCCTGCGTTTTGCTATTTATTTTAAATGAGGGAAAATGTGAAATCAATTCCCGCAAACGTCAGTAAAACAGTCTTTAAATTATTATTATTTGATACGCAAATCAGAAAATGCCAGACATTATCCGGAACCAAGATTTTTTGCAGAAACAAATCGCAGGTAAACAATATAAATTATTAGCAGCGATAGCCGTCATAACAAAGAAAAATCATCTACATGCAAAAGAAAAATGCGCCTAAACAGTGTCGCATAAACTGAGACTCCCTAGCAACGGCTTCCAGCGGCGTGACGTATTACCCCATTATGGACCTAATCTCCAGGACTTTCACACATACGTTATCAAGCTTAGTGGAAATTTAATACTAGTCTTCAAACATAAACAGCGGGGCGCGCGTTTAATAAATTGCCGAACTGAACGGCTTAGCGATAATGGCTTCGAATTTTAAAATGGCGTCCTCCGAAGTTCGCTCAACGTTATGGACGTATTGACAACCTTTGTGTTCGAATTTTAAATAACAGATTTCAGCGAAATGAGAATGTATGGCTTCAGTTTCCTTGGGTTGTAAAGTGATGTTTATATGTTGGCTCGGGTTGGCGTCTTCGTCGTATTTTTCATTGATGCCTTCGGGAATTGGGACTTTTTGCAGAATGAAAGTAAGTCGTGTGCTAATTCACAATAATATATGTAGGCTTGGCGACACAAAGTTTATGTTATACGCATAATAGACGTACGTAACGTGACGTTTTTATCATTTATGTGGTGGCGTTGTGCGGAGAGCAATAAAAATCCTTTTTATTTTCAAATTTTCTTTAATCTTCGTTAGTTAACACGTCTTAAAATTATTAATCGTCTACTCTTCCATTCACTCACTCTCATTATGTTTCGTTATTGCCATCATTTATTTCCACATTTATATACATACTTGTTTGACAAAACCGCAATTCTCGAGCTTAAAACAATGCTTTATAATCATTGATAATAAATTATACGACATATCAGTAAAACCTGTTTTGTATGAAAACTATATATTCGTATAACAAAATTATATGATGGAAAATAAATGATGCCCGTCTGCTAGGAACATCTACAGATATTCCATATCATTTAGTGAGTAATATTTTTTTTTTCCACCTATTGTGTTATAATTCGGTAAGATCGATCCGTACACGAAACGTATTAAAGTAATATTAAAATAAATAAAAATAATAAATATTTATTTATTTGACCTACTCTTCCTAACAATCCACATAGAAGTCCCGACGTACTTCTTCTAAGTCAGTTTCCTTTTAAAGATAGATGCCTTATAAAGGCACGACCAGAAAATCATGATAAAACATTCAAACACACGGGTCAAAGTTCCGCATGCATATGCATGATTGGTCCTCCAGAAAGGTGATCGAAGCATTATTTATTTAGAAAAACCCGCCCATTGAATTCCCATTGAAAAGACTTGGCGTACGCAAAACGGAATGTGAAAAGGTTATATTAATGACATGAATCTGGATACCATGTTAGGAGTTTTAAGAAAATCCCCCAGAAAAGCCCTTTTGTGTATGTTTTCATTTAATCTATCCACTTCGCAGAGTTTTATATGTGGGGATGAAAAGATTGGCATGTTTACAAATAGGGTGGTTGATTTTTATTTATTTTTTATTATAGATTTACTTATCTAATGTCGTATCATATCAATTATTAGTATCCATATCTTTAAATGATCCAATAAAAGTTAATAAATTCATTCATTGCCTACTTCACATCATCCATCCATCCATCAGCCAAAGGAAGTCCACTGCTGAACATAGGCCTCTCCCAATGATTTCCACAGTGACCTGTCGGAGGCAGCCTGCATCCAGCAACGTCCCGCGACCTTTACCAGGTCGTCTGACCACCTAGTGGGTGGACGTCCTACGCTGCGCTTTCCGCTTCGTGGCCTCCATTCGAGAACTTTTTGGCCCCTTCGGCCATCAGTTCTCCGTGCTATGTGCCCCGCCCATTGCCACTTCAACTTGATAATCCGCTGGGCTATGTTGGTTACTTTAGTTCTCCTCATTTCTGATTCGATCTCGTAGGGAAACCCCGAGCATAGCCCTCTCCATAGCTCGTTGAGTGACTTTGAGCCTCCTAATAAGGTCCATAGTTAGAGGCCACGTCTTCGTGCCGTATGTCATCACTGGCAACACACAACTATCGAAGACCTTCACATACTTTGGTAAAATTTCCAGGTACAGACATAACTTGGAGTTTTTCCTACTCGTACATAATGAAAAATCTTGAGACATAAGATGCTTAGTCCCAGTATGTCCAGTTTCTTCATAATATTTTCTTTGCTGTTAAAGCAATCAATCATTAAGAATACACCCACAACTTTAAAAAGTCAGGGTCGTCTACTCCGTAGTTTAATATAATTAAATCAAGGCTCTTCAATTTCCAATGACATATACATTTCCATTTCATAACATCTAGTCTATAAAGTTTCAACTAAAATCAATGTTAATTGACTTTGTGCTTGTTACGAAACCCAAGGCCGAACGAGGCCATGTCAATATTACAAAAGAAACCTGAAAAAATAAAAAAGCAAGTCAACGAATACAATTTTACTACAGTTTTATCTTTTACGCTTCGACAGAAACAACTATAAAACAATTATGAAGAAAATATAAACGTTTTACGAACTTCGACTGCCGGTGATAAATCATAAAGTACTGGCAACCTTAAGTAAATAAGAGTTTACGATTGGTAGGTAATCACACATAAACACTGGGGAATGTACAGTAAATATACCCTCTGCGTATATATCGGAATTGATGTACTAAGATGTAAGATATATAAATGGAATACTGGAAGATTCAAAACTATTATAATATATTGAAACTTGAAACTGAACGAACGTCTTCGTTAATGGGAATCGTTCTTCAAAAATTCAAATGATAATTATTGAAAATATTTTGAACAACCATATATATTTGACTGCCTCAGTAGCAAAGCTGAAGTCTCGGGTTCAAATTCCGGGTCGGGCAAAGTGATATTGGATTTTTCTATTCATTATAAGCCCGGAGTCACGAATCCCCTATTACATTGTGGGACAGAAAATACAAGGCGAAGCGAGGGTGTTGCACCTCTGCCTAACCCTTCAAGAAAAAGGCATAAGTTTATGCATCTATGTATGTATTTCTCAGTTTAAATAGTTTCAACGATGGCTGTTAATACAGTTACATAAACGAATCGCTGCAACTGGCCAGCCACACTAAAGTCCCCTTGGACTACTAAAGAAATGGACTGGCTCGGCCAGAGTGGTACCACTGTCTCTCAGAGACTGACGTCAAGCGAAGGCTTTGCTGGCATGTTTCATTGGGTAAGTGAGATTACTAGAGTTCCTTTCCCTTGCATTTTGCGCCTGTAAAACTCCTACGATCCAAGTGTTATAAAATTCATAGGCAGTCTTATTCACTCACCATCGAGTGATTTCGCTCGCTTGCCAGATTTATACAAAAAAAGTAAATTTCCATACCACTTCCATTCCTCCCAAACTCTTCAGTTACTTACCACGCAGCATTCGTCACGTGTCTCGGTCACATCCGCAGGGAGCGGCGCGCGGCGAGACATGACATTCTTAAATTTTCATACTCAATGTTACGTAGGCGCGGCGCACATGATACTGTTGATTAAAATCAAATTGTTGGAGGAAATTACTGCTGTTTGCTTCGGTGATATGTGCGTCAATGCATATTTTTGAAGGATAGCATATATTGCCGATTATAATTATACCTAAGTGATTATACATCTTAGCACATATTTAGATGGTATCAGTACTTGATCAGATGCATTAGAACATCTATGACTATGTAACTAGCATTATTATCAGATGCAAAGAACAGCTCCTTTTTAACATAAAAAATCATCGCAAAAATAAGAAATAACATAAAACGCGAAAAACCATTGCTCTCTATTTATACACTGTTTTTACTGGCTCAGAGATTCTTTTTTTAACAAGAAGTAAAATAACAAATCTCTCAATATGAAATTAAACCTATAAAGAAATAAAAATAAAATTTTCTCTCACGCTTGACCACGTAGTTTTCCGTTCGGTATTTACCTCTAAACGTAAAAAGCCGTTCCACGAGAGAATCCGAACGGTTAATACACTATTTGATACAGGTAACAATTTGCTTTGACGTTTTAATGGGCCACAAAGCGGCGATAAATTATTCCACAGGCCGTTCACCCCCAAACCTTGAGTGTTTTGCGAAAAGCAACAATTTCCATTGTAATCAAAGGAAAAAGTACGCCATTGACCGTGTATAATGGGTTAATGATTTCAGTGCCACGTTTGGTAAAGTACGTTATTGATCGGTTGTGGGTTTTTTATTTTATATTTTTGTAGTATTTGTTTTGTAATGACAGATGGCCTGTTGGTAACTGTCGACACCTAACTGTCTGTTGGTTCTCTATTTTTGGGAGACGTTTATGTATTGTTATTCATTCACTATTTATTTTAACGGCGAAGGAAAAAATCGTGAGGAATAAGCTCTCTCTCTCTCTCTTCAGCTACAGGAAGTCCACTGCTGAACATAAGTCTCTCCCAAATTTCTTCACATCGACCTGTCAAAAGCGGCCTGCATCCCACGACTTCCTACAATCTTAATCGCGTCGTCCGTCCACCCTTCCGACACTTCACTTGCATGTACGTGGCCTCACTCCTGAACCTTTAAGCACCAACGAGAAATTTCGAAAAATAAGTTAGTATGGCGAATTTTGGCAAGTAATTATTTTTCTATTATAATTATGTATGTTGTTATTTATAGTTTACATTTCCTTCAATTACTATGTTTTTACTTTTAAAATAATTAAAAATGAAAGAAATAAAATTTTACTTAAAATAATTCTATAACATAGAAAAATATGAGCCATTAAATAATAGTTGTCATTTTCCCATAACGTTACTATGAGTACATGGAAAAATTCCTACTAATTTCACTAACAATTAAAAATATATACTTTCATCCACTCCAACGTAATTAATATTTTCCTTATTAATAGGAAATCCGAACAACTCAATTTATACAGCTTAGGAAATAAATTAAATGGCCGAAAAAATACTTAAGTGTTGTAATCATTAAAAATGAATTAACTTAAGAATTATTAATACCTAGCATTCACAGTCGGGGAGAGGGCAGTCAATTAAGGAAAGATCAAAGTTAAAATTGATCAACGAAATAAGTACTGACCGATCGTGTTTACATGGATATATTGTCTGTTGGTATATTTTTATTTCTGTATTAATATTTTATATAAGTAGTTGATTATTCTAATTTTTTTTCAGAGCAGATAGGTATACAAGTGTGGTTTCTTTCTCTTATTATATTGTAAATATTGATATTTCTTTATATCCTAGAATATCAACCAACGATTTCGATGGAAAATATTAAAAACTGAGGAATACAAGGCCCATGCAGATAGGTGTGAGTTCTTTGTCTTATTATATTGTAAATATTAATATTTACTTTTAGAAGATGTACCAACGATTTCGTCGACGTAAAATTATGAAAAGCTAAGGAATGGAAGGCCAAATTAATTTGTACTTAAAGGCATAAATTATTTTCCAAATTACCGTCCCAAAATATCCATCCATCATCATCCATCCATCAGCCAAAGGAAGTCCACTGCCGAACATAGGCATCCCCTAATGATTTCCACAGTGACCTGTTGGAGGCGACCTGCATCCAGCGACGTCCCGCGACCTTTACTACGACGTAAGACGCAGCGTAGGACGTCTCAAAATATAATCAAAGGAAATTCTATAAAAAAATGCCACGTGTACATGTATGTGAGCCAAGTGTACTCAATAATAATGTTACTCAAGGTTTTCCAACAAGCATAGTAATATTAATCTAGTTACGATAAATAAAATGTAGTCAAAGGCATCGCCGGGTGCCCGCGGTACCCTCATTAATATTCATGAAACACAAATTGGAAAACTGTACGGAATGACCGGGCTTCCACGGGATTAGTTATCAGAATTCCTTAATTTCGTCCTGTGATTAGATTTTACTAAGTTAACAATCTCATTAATTAACAAGTACACGCTGTCGCGTTGATTTGATGACACTCCTAAACGGCGTCTCATTAAGATTGTTATAATTACTGTGGAAATTTGTGTTGGGCGCTGTCTTCTGAATCTGTCTTATGTAAAGAGTTTCGAATACTAATATATAAGACGGATACAGTAAATACATAGTATTTAATATTTTGTAAATAATACATAATAATAATAAATAATGTTGTAATGTTTTCCAAAAAAATTGTAATCTTAATGTCATATTTTGTGTGAAATTCAACATATTGGTGCTAAAATGAAAGTAGTCATGAAAAAGAGAGATTATAAATATTTTTCCTCGGTTTGGAGTAATTTCAGGAGAAAAAGGGATGCCAACGTAATATTACATTTTGACTTCAACATACCTTGATGCTCTAATTTCATTATTGGAAGAAAAACAATCAATGAAATGTAATTACGATAATAATATAAATACACATGAATAAACAAGGATATAGAACTACATATATTTATGGGACTTGCGGCTAATAGAAAAATGAATAAGTATGCAATGACAGTATTAAGCCTGAATCTACAAGAAAGCTCGTGGGAATCAGCATCGTTGGATTAACGTTTTGTTTAATAAAGTAGAGGAAAGTGAGCAAAAAATAATTTCGATAGGTACTTATTGTTGGTGACAAATGTTTTTCATATTGGTTAACCTTCGTGGCGCAGTTGGTAAGACGCCAGCTGTGAAGCGAGAGGCCGCGGATTCGATTCCCGCACCGAGACAAATGTTTGTGTGAACCACAAGTATTTGTGTCGGATCTAAGTGTTTGTGAGACCGAAAAGCCCCCTGTAGTTCCTCCCACGACACAAGACTCGATCTTAGTGTGGGGTCAGGACTATGTACGTGACTGTTGGGTGTATTTATTTATTTATATGCCGGTATATGAAGCTCATTAGATTTGCCACGAGTATTACTCTCAGTCCGTCCCGGTTGTTTCTCATTCCAAGATGCGGAGAGACTAGACAATCGCAATTCCAGGCAAATACAATTCATGATTCGTGTATTGATAACATAACTAAATTAAAAAAGCACCACTAGAAGATGTATTACAATTGTGATTTAGTAAATATAACACAAGTCGCTGGATGCAGGCCGCTTCCAAAAGGTCTATGTGGCGATTTATGGGAAGGCCTATTTTCAGCAATGGACTTCCTGTGGCTGAAGAGAGATAGAGAGAGAGAGACATATAACACAACTCACTCACACAGTGTTAATTCCCCACAAAACCCAAGATTCATAGCTTTCATACTGAATGTCAGAAAAAAGTTTATGATACCGAAACAAGTTTTCAACACACTGTCCCGAAAACACATTTTGAATCGCAGATGTACTTCCGCATAATTACCCCAATCGCGACACAAACAATTACCCCATGTAGCCCAACTTGTGAATACATTACGTAATCAACATCGCCTACAATTTTCCGCACTTCCGCACGTTTTGTGTACGAATTTGCGTTTTTATTTCTATCTATTTACATTCCTTCCACTGTTAAATGTTTTGTAAGGTTTGCGTTACTTCATAAATCACTCAGAACAAAGAAAGCGGGCTGGCCGCCGAATGAAATAGAATGCAAAGGGAGAATTTATCTTTTATTTTTTCATTTTTTTTTCTTTTCTCCGTGGGCCGGAATTACCGCTATTGCTCCTTTATCAGGAAGTCAACGGTTATTTTTTGCTCTGTAGTCCTTTATTAGTTTATTGGGATTGACGTTCGGATTATTGAGAGGTGCTGGACTGTATGAATTCGGCTGTGCTTTGTACCTATTAGGAAATTGGTAGATAGTATATTTGGCGGGATAAAGATCACTGTATACGTTGAAGAAAAACCTGTCAGAGAGAACCTTACAAATATGTCGCGTCTCGGGTACAACGTGTGTATATACCGGACGGCTTGGTTAAGGTTTAGGAAGTCGCTGGATGCAGGCCGCTTCCAACAGGTCGATATGAAGATCCTTTGGAGAGGCGTATTCAGCAGTGGACTTCCTGTGGCTGAAGAGAGAAAGAGAGAGAGACAGAGACGTTTCCACCAGACTGCCATAATTGCCTCGATAAATGTTCTGTTTGAATTGCACTGAACTTACCACTGGGTGACTCATAGTCACATTATCCGTCAAAAATAAATAAATCGAATGCAAAAAGAACCATTGAAACTTACTGAATTTTGAGGAGTTGTACTCCAGATCCAATATTCGTCAGACCTTGATCTATTTTATAGGGCCACTTGTGTATATATACGCTTTGAAAAAAAAAACTATTTTTCCAAATCAGTTCAGGCGTGTTCGAGTACTCAGTGATCATTCATAAAAATCAAGGATTTCGAAGAATTAAGAACCCCCTCCTTGATGTAAAGTCGATTATATTTGATAATATTTATATTGAACATTAATAAATAACTAATTTAGTTAATACAGTCCTAGTTCAATCAGTAAACGGTAAATCCATAATGCCTCTATGCAGTACTGGAGTAGGCTTGAAATCAGAACCTGTGTGCGTCGAAGCATACTAAACCGTCACGTTTGTACATTTGATAATGGAGCAAGCATTAAGCCGTATCAGGGATACCATAGGGTTGAAGATTCAGACACTACTGATCCGAAATATACCTACTATTAATTATATGTAAATCACATTGTGGGACGAAACACACAAGACGAAACGTGGGTGTCTTGCTTGCTATCCAGGGAACCTCTGCCTACCCCTTCCAGGAAAAAGGCGTGAGTTTATGTATGTATATATTAATTATATATACCAAAGCCCATAGTGCCCAGCAGAATTATTTGAGTATTGTGTCAGAGAAACATCTGGTTTTAGTTATGTTATACCTATTATATATATTATATTTTTATTAATATATTAAATATATTTTTATTAAGATAACCTTCGTTGTAAATGACATTAAAGGAAAGAAGTAAACAGGAATTAAAAATACGATATGTACAATCCGAGCAATTTATTTGTATTGCAATAAAGTAAACGTGATTAATCAAAACAAAAAGCTAAATAATTTATTAGACATTTTTCATGGGATTATAATTAAATAGATTTAAATACCATTATTGGGAGGAATAATTTACGGGTTAAATTGCAGGTGAATTAAGAAGCCAAGTTCTATTGAATTAAATATCAGACATACTTAATTAAAGTATTAATTCTAAGTATGACGTAATAAATCCCATCTAATCATATTGTAAAAAAATAATATTTTCTTTCAATCAAAAGAACAATACTTGATACGAAAACGAAAAAAAAAAAAAAAATTCTTTGATACAGCGACCCAAAATGGCTTCCGAAAATAAAATTGGAAAAAAAAAAACTTGTTAAAATATAATTCCAAATATTTTATTGTTACAACATAATTTCATACACACCGACGCATCTCAAACGTTGTACGTTTGAAAAAAATAAAATTCGTGCTTTTGCAAAACAAAATCATAATTACTGGCAACAGCCCTGAGGCTATGAGGGCAGTGAAATTTTCTTGTCTCATTAACTACATTGTCCCTTGACAAAAAAACGACAACCCTGCATTGTTTTTCCCATAAATTTCCTGTCTTTAATATTTATAATTCATTTGTTTTTGTAGTGGTTTTGTCTTTATGAATATGTAGAAGTAATTCTTGGAATTATATTTTATGTTTTCGAGTACTTAAACCACTCGTTGTGATATTTTGGACACGTTTATACGTGAACAGAAATTGTTTGTTTTATAATGGATATATTGTTGAATCAAATGTTAATACTTTAATCCTCTCTCTAATGCAGGATATTTGGATTATATAGAACTATTTGAGAGACCTATGTTCAGCAGTGGACTTCCTTTGGCTAATGGATTGGATTTGATAATAATGTTGTTGAGATACAAAACATTAATGGCCCGAATTGTGCTACAATTAAAGCATCGACGATTTGTAAATGCATTTTTAATAATAATAAAACATTTCAGCCAATATAAAAAGTTAAACAAATCATGGGTTTACTAAAAGATGTCAAAGTAAATAATATTATTGAGAGTTTGCTTTTGCACATACGGTCGTATAATTTTATGAATGAATACCACAATAAGTTAAGTCGTAAATTACGTGATACATGGATATGGAGCAAGGGATGAACCCTCGAAATTATATCCACAGGGGAGTGAATGGTAAACAAAATTCACTTCCCTCATCCCCCCACTATTTTATTAATACAGACATCATTCAAACAAATGAATGCCATATCAGAACGTTCGATGTAATTTATTCAACAGTTTATTTTTATTGCTCGCAATACAGAATAAAGCAAGGGAAATATGTAAAAAGTGCAATATTTTAGGGTGCATTGCCTCCACAAACTATTCGCTGAGAACGTTGGAAATATTTTTTCTGAGGCGTCCTTCATTACAATAAAAGGGAAGGTTTCCTCGTGAATATTCCGTTATAAGAAATAATGGACTCGCGGGTGTGCGTTTTTAACATAATATATACATTTTCATTCGCCACATAAAATGAATTTAGTGTTTTTCCTACCCGGTAATACTTGTTACGGGCTTTTGCACCTGACAATGATGTAAATGCAGAAAACATGGCTGCTGGAAATCGGGCCGCGGATTATTTATGACGCATGTAGACCCGCGAGTTTTTGTTCTCAAATAAAATGTGATGTAATGAAAGAGTGTTTTCATGTTGTGTTTATGGGATGGCTTTTAACGATGCTCGTTTATTAACCTTGAGTAGCATATTTTGTATCTGAAATGTTTGTACCAGACTTCGGTACATTGATATCTGCATTGCTTCCACGAATAACGATGAGGATTTTAGGCTTTAAACAGCGCCTGAATACTCATGTGTCATGTAATCCTTTTTCGTCTCTGCAAAATTTGAACTTTACAAATGTTCCTCAATTCATAATAGTCAAAACAATAATCCTATTTATTGCAGCACCATCTACCTAATGGCTACTAATCAACTCTTACGCAAAATGTAAAGCACGAAATAATACACGAAAATAAGACACTCAGTGCAAAACCCAAGCAAATGTAGCAACAAGAAAATCGTTAAAATCTGTATCGCACTTACATACAACAGCTGGAGCAGTCTGCATCGAAATTGAGATAAGGGAGGCGGATTTAAAGACGAATGTACACCAGTTATCCGTCTTGCATCTACTAAGTGGGATCCGTACGTAATCTGTGCAACGAACCGAATGCTGCCCGGAGATTTATTCCGCTTTGAGAAAAATAAAGCTTAGTTTTACAAGTATACCGGGTTCAGAGCGCGCATCGTTTTTGAAGGATAGTGGAGTAGCGTGAGTGTCTTTCTTGGAAGGACTTGACGAATCGGGAATAGACCTGTTTGGAATATTATATTTTCACACAAAACTATATGATATGGAGAAGCGAACAATAGCTAGGTTTCATATCAAGGTCCGTGTCTCTGGCTTCCTGTTGAATATTGGAATCAGCGTTGTTAACTAAATAAAGTAAGTCTACTAGTAGGTACCAGTAGGTAAATACTTACAAAACTTGAGGACCGTCGTAGCAGTATTATAAATTGTTGTTTATGTACGGTGATGATTGCTTTCTATGAATCTTATTTTATACAATTGTTAGTTCGTTACTTACATCATACACAAAAAGACTAGGTCATGACGCCTTCAATTACATTGCGTCGTCGATCTTCTGTTCAATAAGAAAATAATAAGCCAGATTATTAGACTCAAATTAAGCAATCACCATCCAGCGACCTCCAGCGCCTTTCACCAGGTCACACGTCTAAAATTCAATCACATTCTCAAAGAATATTAGAATTGTACAAATCTCAATTCGCGAACAACGAACTAATATCCAATAACCTACACATCGTATGTAATTTTTTCATTACGATCTTATACGTCCATGAAATTCAATCAAAATATTATACGAACACAGCCTGGTGTAGACGGAGAAATACATTTTCATTTATTTTTAAAAATGTCTACAGGCGAGCACTTTTCAATTTTATGAGACGAACACACTGCGCCGTTCCACTAGTTTATTTCGCGTCGTTCTAAGAATAAGATTTATGAATTTATTTAAATGTCATTTACATCCAAACTATTATGTTGCGTTTTATTAAAGGAGACAAGAATGACTTTCTTCTGAATGGAGCATAATATTCGTATTTGTTAGCGTATTTGTGTTTACTGGTGCATTCTATCATTATTTTGGTAATATGGAAATTTGTGCTTAATAATGTTAGGTGCCTGCAGTTATGAAGCTTGTGCCTACTATATTATGTACTATAAGTGTGCCAATATATTACACATATTGGCATTGGCAGTGGCGCTGTAATCATGTGTTTTTTTAACACCTGATTCGTGAATATTAAAATCTACGAAATATTTCCAATCAATATACATACATACACAAATAACCATCACGTCTGCATCCCACAGGAGTACTACGGGTTCTTTAATTTATTCGATCTTGTTAAGCAAATTCGCTTGAATCACTTTTACCTCTCTGCTCGTGCATATAGTCCGTTGTGGGCATTCGTGACTTGGTCCTTGTTAAGGCTGCTACCGATTCGGCTAGCGTGGGTTCAATGTACATCGTAATGAACGCTGCTCATAAATCAAAATTATTATGTAAAGCTCTGCTAGCCAGTACTTTTAATCCGAACTTTATTAATTCACTGATTTGGCTAACCCAGATCCGATGTAAATGTCAATGAATGTTCTTAAATCTAAATTATTCTCTAAATTCCTTTTACTTGTGGCCTGTGATGAAAACGCTGAGTTAAAATTAAACGACACTTGTATTGATAGAGGGTAAAGACGTCCCCTCCTGCACCCTGAGGCTATTCGTGAATAGTCACAGAATCCCCTGTCCATTGTGAGGGGACTAATTGGGGCCGGGGGTCACCGAGCACTACGGGACTTGCCACAGACACCGAAATTACCAGATGGACTTTACATTATTGGAAGTGTGGAAGGTATTTCAAATTGTGACTAGTAGAAACAAATAGTCTTATTGATAATGGAACTCTGGAGGTTGATTGTAGAAAGATATATTCATGAAGACACAGAGCCAATCAAATGATAGCTAATTCTGAAAGTACCATGGTTCAGTTGTTAACAACTGAACCACTTAAGTGTTGAGAATAGTATGGACATATGCAGGAGGTAGACAAGAAAGTGAAAGAAGAGTTACACCTTCGGAGCTCAAAATTACTGACTCCAAATGCAACAAAGAACTATTACCAGCAGTGAGAGGTTTTTTAGAAAAATGTTTTACACAATTTTTGAAACCTACGTTCAGAACTGAAATGTTCGTAGCTCTAAGTGGTGTACGTGGATTATTTCGCTAGTGTACGCTAACTAGTTAATATTTATGAAATACTTTACAAAAAGGATACTAAAAACCATAAAAATAAAAACTTCTGTATATAACTATTTGCACCTGCGATGTTTACTCTAAACTTCGTATTCCTGCACACGACAGCTTAAATATTATGCTTATTTCCCCCTATAGAGCATTCCCAGAATTTACGTCTGAAGTTTTTAATTGGAGGGACAGCGTTTTGTTTGTAGTTTTCAAGAAGGTAATGGTAATGAATGAGCTTCGCTGGCATGAATACGAAGATCCAAATACAAATTCCTCGCAGTTTCAGCAATTCTTTTAAATACATACCATTTAGTTAATTGAGTGAATTCAGTGATATTTTAAACATTTGTGTTTAATTATAGCGACGATTTATTTTGCTTTTACAAAATGGTTAATTATGGCTTGTTTAACGATGAAGGAAAACATATTTATTCATACATACATATGTACATACATAAACACACGCCTTTTTCCCGGAAGGGGTAGGCAGAGGTACTACACCCACGTTTCGCCTTATATATTCCGTCCCACGATGTGATAGGGGGCGAGCCTATCGCCATATCGGGCACAAATTCCTGACTCCGGGCTGATAATGAATAGAAAAATCCGATATCACTTTGCCCGACCCGGCATTCTAACCCGAGACCTCAGCTTTGCAATCGTACCGTTGTACCACTACGCCACCGAGGCATTCATAAGAAATATAATAAGAACTTGTCTGTCTATGGGCAGGTGAAACATTTCCCATCAGACGAGCGACCCTCTTTTTTTATAATTCTTACTATTGCATTCAAGAATGACAAACAAAAAACATATAGTAGGTAGCAACCTCCAACCAATATTGTCACTATGCACCTAAGGCTTTGTGAGGCTCCTTTCTCCTTTCTCTTATCTCCTTCCAAAGGTGGCCAGTAAGAGATTGCCTAGTGCAATAAGCCGCTTATTGTACTTTATTATAGTTATCATTGTTTTTTTTTGTCTTGGTGTTTCTATTGGTGTATGTTTGTACAATAAAGAAATAAAATATATATATATATATATATGTGCACTAAATCACTATCTATCCCATCTATCTCTCATATCGATTTCAATCCTCACCTTCTCTCAGTCATCCATAATTTATGATGGAAACTAAAACAACCTTTACGCCTTCAAAAATGAACAAAGTATTTTATACAGGTAAATACCGAATCCCTGCACCAAACTGCATTCGAAACTTTAGACACACAAAAACACTTGAATATTCAGGAGCTAAAATAAACGCGAACAAGGGATCAATTTGAATATATTTTAAGTGCACTATCTCGTTGAGTTGCCAATGAAACGAGTAATCGAAGTAAACGAAGGAATGAATATTAGTGGAGTGTAGCAATTTGTGCTGAGGTTGATGTCGGTGCGTTGGATACTCATGCTGGAGTTTTTTAAGCTTTGGCAGGTAGACGAGCGTGCGGCTCGCTTGGTGGTGAGCGGTCACCGCTGATGGACCTTCGGGTGCCAGGGGCCCAGGACAGGTCGTTGCCTACCATAGATTAGATTATGCTTCTTATATTGGAATAATAAAGTGGTGATCGTTAGTATAGTACAGTCTAGATTACAGTATTACAGTATGACGAAATAACTATGGTATCTTAGTTCCGTTCTCCACTCTTCCTCGTATATTTTCGTAGTATGTCAGCGCATACACAATTCCTGTAATGTTGTTTGTACTCTTGGGCTGCGATGTCTATTTATCATCAAGATCGTTGCCCGATAGTTGGTTGATAAGCAAGTCATCAGACAAAAATTGATAATCATTACCTGAATCTGAGAACAATGACTGGGATATCAAATAGGTCAGTTGCTTGTTGCGATAGTCCCACCGGCAAACCTTTTATAATAATTGGACTTGCAGTTCTATCCAGATACGATTTTGAAAAACTGTTTCCCGAACATCAAAATTGTATCTGGTATGAATTTATGTGCCAATAAAAATATGCCAAACCAAAATATTTTTCTATAAACAACATTCTATTGTTTCATTTCGGACCTAATACAGTGTTATGAACAAGAGCAAATCCCGAGACGATTGCGTCCTTCCTCATCTGCATTCAGGACGCGGCGTATTTTGAAAGCATTGGCTATCCAAAGAACGAAACACCGATATCAATTCCGAATTAATATCTAGCCGAGATCCATTACGCTGTTTCAGTATTGTTTGCTTTGTCAAAAGTCGTTGCATAAATTCAGTACTGATTTAAACAGGGATCAAAGAACATAAACATCTACAGTAAATGTCTTTATCGTGTTTATTTATTTACCAAAGAACCGTTTCGACTTCGTTTGGATGCAATTTTAACATCCCATTAGCTGATTTTGAAGTTGTTTAAATATTAGTGTAAGGGACATTTGGGCTGAATTTAAGATTTGCCTATTTAGTCAGCACTAATCCGATAGATTTAAACGTAAACCGATGTTTATCTGTTGCAACCCATCAGAAAGTGATATAATATTCAGAGAAATGGGTATTTAGGTTTAAGTCCTGGAATGTATTTTTTTCAATTCATTATCATTAATCATCAGATAAGTCGCGTTTCAATATGGCTTTTCAAATAAAATCAAAGTTTCAAAAATCCGATACCGAATTTGTTAGTTCGTCCTCTGTGCTCGCAGCAACAAAGTAACACATCGATGTGGATTTTTGTATAGTGATAGTTTACAAACCGGAGAGTGACATGGGATATTTTTTACCCGAAAATTCACGGTTCCCGTGAGATCTGGAGCGGGAATCTGTGCAAACGAAAGTGCAAAAGCCAGTAAAATATAGGTCATCATGTAACATTCTAAAACAAAGCATACGGTTGCAATTATTAAAAATCCGAGTAAAACAACATCCAGTGCATTTGATGTAAACGTTGTAAAATAGAGATCCATTAGTGGGAGTGCGTGCGTTCACTGAAACTAGGCTAAATATGAGGCTTAAGAATGCTTTTTGTTGCATTCACTCCACTGGACTGTATAGACTCGTGTCTTTTGTGGTTAAACATATAAATTTCTGCAATAGAATGGCGACTTTTCGTGAGTTTCTAAAGGAAACTGCTATTTTTAAACGAGTTTCTAAAAGGAATTGGTTGTCAGAGGGTAACAAGTTATTATGAAAGAGATTGTGGAGGTTTCTCAATGCAATATTAAAATTGATGTAGTCACTTAATTTTTTCATTTCTTCTGTGAATATTACATTTCTTGTTAGCTAAATATCTTCTTTCACAATTGCCTCAAGAGCAAGTAGAACAACGACCTCAAATATATTTCAGAAGTCCTTATCTAAAACATTCAACATTAAAATAAAAAAGACATTTAAATCCAAAGGAAGCGTAGCTAACATTGTTTACCTTATTAAATATGAAATAAATTAACAAACATTCGTGTTTCGCGACTAAATTAGCGAAAAGAAAAAGAATTCTTACATAAATTCTTGCCGATTAGATTTCGCATTTACAGCTTTGAATTTCTTTCATTCCAGTTAAAAAACAGCTACAGCGCAAAACCATATCGGGAAAACCCATGTCGTTTTGCTCAAGAAAATATTTAAAAGGATTTATACACTCATTTACGACATAATATGTCGTCAAGGAGTGTTCTGTTTAGATTAAAATTCAGTTTATAAATGAACTTATGGATATATTGGTCTAGTTATTTTTGTAGATAGCTTCGTCTCCCTCCTTTTTTGTCCTCTTTTTCATTCATTTCCACAGGCTATTAACCCATGATCTGCAACTATGGGAGTATTTGACCAAGGACTGTCACTTATAATCGAACAAGTTCCTTAAAAAGTATAATTAGATTCGATCTACTGATACTGATTTTTTAATACGATAGAAACAAAACTAATTAACAGCACATATTTAATTTGCCAACATTGAACTGAGTAATGCTGTCCCTCTCATGCGTTAATATATAAAGCAAGACCTTGTCAAATGCACACATTTATCACGTTAGTAACTCCGTTTCATATTACAGGTGTTCCAATACCACTCCATCTCGCAGTAATAGCGATTGTCTGCAATTTCCAACTCGGTTTTCCATTAGAAAGAATATTCATTGGACAAAGCTTGCACAGGTAGGATTGCGTCATCGCGTTTACACTAAAACGTTTCCAACCTAACAACTACGGTGCATGCAGTGACCTACTTCCCTTTTAGTGTAAGATTCGTGCATACATTAAGACATATTGTTATGGCCGAAATGTTACTTCTTGAATGCCGCCTGAACTTTTGGGCCGGCGTCCTCTCTGAAATTAGAATGTTTGTTCTACTCTGCTATTAGATGGATTTTGGAGATGAGTGAAAAGACTAATGTTCTTTTTATTATATTTACATACATATTGCACCTATATAAATAAACCCATCTATTTTCCCAGAAGGTGCAGGCAGAGGCGCTATAAGGACATCCACTTTTCGCCTTGTGTGTTCCGTCCTAGGATGTGAAAGGGGCGAGCCAGTCGCCATATCGGACACTTCCTGATACGGGATTTTTTTGTCACCAAGGCAGTCCTTTTATTATATTTGTTCTTCTGATTTTTTTCTTGAGACTTGAACTCAAAAAGCCCCATTAATTTTTTAGTAAGTATACATAATCATTATAGCTATATTATCTACTAAACTATTTTTTCTAGAATAAACCAGTGGTGCTTGTAAATCTACCAGAAGATATTATAGGGATGTCTTTACAGTGATATTGAATGAAATCCAGGAAAACTGAATGTAAGATTCTGATAAGCTAGATGCATCGACTATTCTCGTAAATTTGCTTGCTGATTATAAACAAGAGAACTCTAGAATTATATTTAGTGCATTTACAGAAGCCTATGATTAACTGTCCGATCTCAGATGTCTTATTAATTTTTTTTTCGGTTAGAAAATCTTCGTGATGCAGAAGGTTATAATAAAAACCGGCTGTAAAATGAGTACTCGTAGGTTCAAACCCTGCTTCGAGTCAAATCTTTGTGGGCCCCCAACATCCATTTCGAGGCAAACCAGTCTGTAGTAGTGTCTGTAGCTTCGGATTTTTAACTCGGAATCTTTCTAAGGCGTCAGGCTGTGTATGTGACGAACCTATAAATTTCTCCACGAGTCAGTAATTTTTCTTCAAAAGACAAAGCACAGAACGATCAATCCACGAGACCAAATTTAAAACTACAATATCTTAAGTATTTACTTGACTGTTCGGGAGAGACGGTTAACCATTTGACAAAGACTAGTCGACTAGGCTCCGAAAAGCGTTCTTTAATTTCGTTTCCACGAATGAGTAATAGTTGTTGGAGGTCATGATTTTATGAAGCTTTACAAAAAATATGTTGTTACTGTCTGTAAACACAATTATGACTATGAAATAATATTTCTTGAAAACAGCATATTTTCTTGACGATTTGTACAATTTTATTTCCTAACATTTGCAATGTCAATGTGAGAGTACACGTTTTTTTTTTCTTACGTAGGTAAGTAAAATCGAAAATCCTTGATTATTCGATTTTACAATATATCATATTAAATTCTTATTCTATTATTTATCTATTCATACCTGCTTGTCTTAAACTACTGCATTAACATCTGAATACGCAAACACATACGTTTCGTCGGGAGTTAACTCCCTCTCCGGTAGATATTCCAATATCTGTAAATCAACAGTCAGAATAGCATGGCTACATGTTCCTTTGGCACAGCAAACCCATACTTCAATGTGTAATATCCTAATAGACCTCACCTGCAAAGATTTCAATAACAAGAATATACCGATTCCGTAAATGAGCGAACTTCTAAAAGGTTTCGCACAGATTTATTTTTACTCTCCGTACAAAGCAGTCTAATGGTATGGAATATACTGAACATTATAAAAATAATACCATTTTAAAATAAAACATCGCGTTCCTGCCTGGAATACTTGCGGGGAATTTTCTGAAGTATCTATTACGGTTACCTCATGATTCGTGAATTGTTAAAATTATTGAGGCATGGGGATATTTTAAAATTGTATTAGCAAGGTACGTGATTTCAAACTTTTTTATTAGCTCGAACAAAGAGATTAACGTTTTAAAAATATAGCTATTGTGTATCCAGTAAGGTGATATAATAAATTACTGACTAAACAATTATATCATCATAAAAATAATAATATATAAATTGCAATACATTTTAAAAAGCAAATACTAGGTCCAATTTTTCATAAAACCTCATTAATATCAAAATTATTATTTCTAGTCTTTTAGATACATAAGTAAGTATTAATCAAAGTTAAAATTCATTAATCTACAAATAACCCAACGTGTAACAGTATGAGTAATTTGAAAACTAACAGTCCACCACACTAAGACACCGGAGTAGCCTAATGGCGAACATCCATTATGGTAAAAGCACTAGTGTTAGAAAATAGTGACTTGCCGTAGCTTTGCCTCATTTTTCTTGGTCTCTCAAGGAAATAAACATTATGGAACGGCGTTTGACTATTTTTTCCTAAGAGCACCTTTTAGGAAAGTCAAATAATCAAACGGAGAGTGTTTTTATTTGGTAACATATTTGGAGAACGAGGATCGGTAATGGTTTGTTTTATTTTTATATCATTATTTAGCTTATGGGACGTAGATTTCATATTATGTTTTGCTGAAACAAAACCGTGACTA
The DNA here is from genome assembly GCA_033459515.1 of Theretra japonica. Taxonomy (NCBI): domain Eukaryota; kingdom Metazoa; phylum Arthropoda; class Insecta; order Lepidoptera; family Sphingidae; genus Theretra; species Theretra japonica. The sequence goes on along the minus strand of CM065939.1, from coordinate 13,170,302 downwards.
TTAAGCATATTTTGGTAAGTGTCATGCCTATTCGACAGCTTCCGTGGCCTTATTGGTTAGACGCCGGCTGGAAATCGAGATCGCGGGTTCGACCTTCGAAATGACACAAATATTTGTGTGAACCACAAGTATTTGTTTCGGGTTTGGGTGTATGTGAGACCGAAAAGTATCTCACGTTCGTGAAACCAATGACACAGGGCTTGTATCATAACGGGTCAGAAGTTTGTAGATCTCTGTTGAGTATTATTTTTTTATTAATTTTAGTGTATTCACGGACAATAAGTTATGCTGACTTGGTTGAAATCGTATATAAACAGACTGAATACGAAACGCTTCATGTATGTGGGTATGTGACTTTTAGATATATATTTTATTTTATTTATCACTTCTATCATAATGATGTGGTTCTCACCATCGATATTAATCTATTTCTTCTTCCTGTTCCTGATTATTATTTCTCAACGAATTTACTCATTAAAAATATATCGTTACATACATACATACATAAACACACCCCTTTTTCCCAGAAGGGGTAGGTAGAGGTGCTACCAGAACACCCACGTTTCGCCTTGTATATTCCGTCTCACTATGTGATAGGGAGCGAGCCTATCGCTATATCGGGCACAAATTCCTGACTCCGGGCTGATAATGAATAGAAACATCCAATATCACTTTGCCCGACCCGGGATTCGAACCCGAGACCTCAGCTTTGCAATCATACCGTAGTACCACTACGCCACTGAGGCAGTCTATCAAAATATATCGTTACCTTCTTTAAATAACCATAACACTCAATAAGCCCTAAGTGCATTAAGCCGAGAATGGAAAAGGTTCCATGACCAATTTATAAATTTCACTAAGCCAATAGCAAAACACTACAAATCCTAATTAATTTACTTCAACCATACCATATCTAGCTCTTCTACACCAGCGCGCCCCGCTGCAGTCTACAATTTGACGTAATGTTGATCAGATATTTTTCTAGTTAGTGCAGCCAATTCTCGTTCGCTATCATCAGCATTAACCAGTTAATTACTTCATTGCTTGATCACCTTTGCTACTTTGTAGTAATACTTGAAAATGGATTCGCGCTGTTTGAAATTGTTGCTTTTATGTGTTGGGTTTTTACTGCCAATTTGATTTGTCAATGAATTCTAAGCATCAGGTTGTGAATCTACTGTTAATGTTTTGCAACATCTTATATTATATGGAGAGAATTAAAAATCATTTTGCTACAACTTTTATTATCATCACCACCCATCCATCAGCCAAAGGAAGTCTACTAACGTAGGCCTGAACACAGGTCGCTGTAGAAATCATTGGGGGAGGCCTATGTTCAACTTTTATTATAATCGATTCGAATTAATTACAACATGAATAGATCTGATAATGTTGATAATGAAATCTGATAATACATAAGTCTTCCAGAAGAAGGCATGTGAAATAGATTGTTCGGTTTTCGAAAGCATTCTTATAATCTGTGTATTATTAGTGAGTTAATTAGTTATCCACTAACCCAATAAATACTCTTGACTGTAATCATCAGTGCATTTTTTATTTTCGAAGTATCATGTTTACCTACATTTTACTATGTAAGTAAACACATTATATCTATACATACTTCTAACATCACAAATACCTGAGTCGGTCAATACCTCAAATATAAAAGTTAAGTCCATTCCCAATACTAATTATCATTCAATACACAGAATGGGAAACGTAAAATCCAATCAAATTAAATTCTTTGCGTAAAGGCCCAAACCGTCCAATCTTGGCGATATTGTCGCGCCACTCGAAGCACAGAATCGAACCTGTAATCTTTCAATTACAAATTCAAGTCCCATCCGTTCCAATTAACTTTCATATTGATCTGGGAATACTGAAACGCGACGGATCTCTCTCACTTTTATTGGTACTTTGCCAATTTAATAAAAATGTCAAGTGGCGCGCCCGCGTACGTTTTAATATAGCTATTTGCATATTGAGATTTTTTTAAAGTGTAGGTTAATTAGTTGACGACCCAATTAGCTGATGTTGTGCCTTTGAAAGAGCGAGTTGCGGTTGCAATTGAACATCAAACATTTGTTTAACAGGTGCTCGTGAAATATTTATTCAAAAGTTTTAAATGCCACTGCCATATTTCAGTTTTGACTACAGCATAAATGATGCTGGGGAATAGTTTGGCGGCTGACAGGTTCCCGTCCTCCTATAATCCTTGCCGCCACAGCATGAAGAAGCAATTTGTCAGGCTGGCTTAATTGTATGGCGAGTTCACTATCATCTTGCACCATTACATGCTGTGCAGTAGTTGTGCAGATCCGAGACGTATTTCTATCACATTAGCCGCGTATCTATTTACCTGTCATATGGTATAAAATAAAGTCGAAACTTTAGCAGCCAAAATTTGAATATTAGTAAAATAGAATTACTGTAATCGATCAGCTAAATGCTAATCTAATAACAAACCAAAATAATTACGTATTACGTTCAAAATATCGAGTGTTGGACTGGAATATACAATATAAGTCGATACGAAAAGTGTTGTACAAATATCTTCTAAGTATAATATACAAGCAGTATACTAAGAAATCGGCTTCTTTTCTCTTTTCATCCGACGGCAGCGGGCGTCGCTCAAAGCGAGTAGGGCTTTGAAGTTAAAAAACCACTTGAATGCTATCTTGACGTTCACAATGATACAAGTCTAAGATGTTCGGGTATGGAGCTACGGAAGTGAGTAACGCCTTTATATAACTAGGGTTTCGGCTTGGCTTTGGCTGGATGTTTTTTCATTGATAGAATTTTTAATTTTGTTCCATTTACACCAGAAATCTTTATCCAGCTGATTAAAATGATTCAGCAATGATAGTTTGTTTGTACGACCATTAAACACTTGGAAATAAGCTAGGGTCCTCCATGGTATTTGTGTCCCCTAAAGGGACAGACAAATTTCACACGATATTGTTTAATATTATCGATTAAATAAACCTTTACATTTTTAGTCAATATTACATATCTCCTATTACCTGCACTTAATTTGTTTAGTTCCACTATATCGAGTCCTTCTGAACCTCCTCCACTTCAGCTAGTTTTGATGTCTTCAATAGCACGATTATCTCCCTCATATCTTCTGAAATGACATCAAATGAATTCACAAGTGTGTAAAAATATTTTTGCACAGAACCATAATAAATACAACGTTTTACGTGTAGATAGACATAATCCTCGTGCACATACGTAAAGTACCCTCAACACACGAGTTTCCTAGCTCTTGTACAGTTTTAAGCACTTAGCTTACATTATTCCTCTAGAGTCTAGAGTCTCATGTCTATCCTTGTCTCACAATCTACACCTTGTAGTAAAGTGTTAGCATATTGTTTTTACGATCGAGTCGTCTAAAGTCAACGCTTCTTTGAACCCTCCGTTCTCTAGAGTAAAATGAATAATGATGAAATATTTTACGACAGACAAATTTGTTGGCCTATTAAAAGTCGCCGTCACAATATTAAGGCAACAGACCCTGCATCTCATTTAGTAAATTAGACATTAATCCGGGCAGGGCTTAAAACATTGGACACTGTTACAACTTTGTCATTAAAAGTTTTTCAAGCACTCAACAGTTAATGATTAACTCCTAAATCGAAACGTACTTTATTGGCTCACGTGGGCTGCTCAATCCGATTTGACTTTGGCAGTTTTGGGTGAACAAAGTTTTGAATTTTACATTAAATAAATAATAAGCAAATTTCAACTATTATGAAAAAATATGTCCCATTTTATCATATTTTAACAAAAAATATCTTTTAGTAAATTCGATGAGCAGGCCTGAAGGCTGATTTTTCATCAAAAGCTCTGCAGCTCTCTCTGCATCAGCAGCTCAAAGATGGTATATAATAAAAATATCGTATATTCAGCTTTATTTATCGATTTCCCATTTTTTAAGGACTACCACCACATCTCATCCTTTCCATCTCAAAAACTTACGATTAAATCCATTCTCAAATTCCCTTTAAAATTTCCAGACATTTCAATTCTTTCAATACACCCTACATAGCATTCGTACTAAACTAGAGCATATCGACGTGTCCTTCCGTCAGTTTGTCAGCTTGTACGCCGGCGGCTGTCTCCCGGGTCTACGAGTGGCTCGTGCAGCACTTTTGTGTCAAGTTATTTATTTACAAGGTCTGCTGGTTGCGTTTAATGTACGTGTCGAAGATGCTTTAGGTGGGTGGAATATTTTATGGTACTGAAGCTGTTGATGGGAATAAATGTATTGTACGCAGACAATAATATAATATACAGAAAGAATATAGTACTTATACTATCAATTGTGAGTGGTGACAATGATGAGGACTTATATGAAAGGCTTTCTTAATTTGATGGTGCTTCGCAGGAGACCAGTGAATGTTAATTACTTCGTCAGAATCATATTGGTAATAATTAATATATTATGTAGGAGGCCTATGATTACGAGTACACTATGAGAGACTGGTAATGATTAGAATATCCGGATAATGTTGTGAATCAACCTTCTCCTTAAAGTGATCTGAATTGTATACTGTCGTTGCAGTTCAATCTTTGAAAACTCACTATTTTAAAAACTATTTAAATTTAGTAAACAGTTTAGCCAATCCTATCACTAAATATGAAACAAATTTAGAATCCGCTGTGATATATTGATGAAAGACTTTGTTTCCTGGTCTCTTTTTTTGTATGAGCAGGTAATCCAAATTGAATTTTGCACCGAAACTCAATTTTCGCCCGTTGGAGGTGTGAGTTTTTTTACATCGTCGTTTAATTTACGAAGTGTATTTTTTTATGCAGAGCCTTGCTTAATTGGAAATCTTTGTGGTTGACTGTACATCAAATTTGATTTAACGCTATCAGTTGGTTAATGTCTGACCTATATGATTCTTTACCTATCGATATTATGAAATTTTATCCTTTTGCTACCCGCTTCCCTGCTGATTTTAAGGGCCGGCAACACATCTATGAACCAAGAGTTGGATGGTCATGGGCGGCAGTGATCACTTACCATCAGGTGACCTGTAGCGCGTTTGCACGACCTGTGCAATAAAAAAAATGTAACGAAATTTAAAAAAAGAATCAACATACATCATATTGTATATTTTTGTAGTAAATTGAGGAACTTTAAATGATCGGATGAAGAAGTTTTAAAAAATGAAACTTCAACAGCAGCGGTATCCAGCGTAATGACGTTTTAATTTTGACAAAAATTGACAATTAATATTTAACAGGCGCCTACGGAAATCACAACAAAGCGTGTCACAGGACGAATTGCTAATTTAACTATAAAGGCGCTACACGATGCAAACAATAACAATTTTAATGGATACATGTCTTGTTTAATTACACAAATTTATCTGGTCCAAGTTATGAACTAAGATGCTGCAACACATATTAAAAATGCAACCACTCAAAAGCACAAAAGTGTGTGGTCGCTAATATATTATATCTATCGGTTATCATCTTAAGGAATTTATTTATGCTAGTGTATCGCACATGTCCTCAAAACAGTAAATCAATTGCCATTCTATTTTATGACAAGAGAAGAGACTGTTACCATATCGATCAGATATTTGGTATAAAAAAGAAAGAAAGATTCATTTAATTATTCATCATAAGTTTCCCTTTAAGTGCAGGATGCAGGTCGTTATGGATATCCTTGGGAAAGACCTATGTTCGGCTGTGAAATTTTTATGGTTGTAGAGGGCTTTGATATATTTTTTCTCAAGCTGATGTAGACACAATTTTAATGTTCACGATTTTATAACAATTAATAAGGGAAAAACAATAATGAAATTGGCACATGAAAACAAATTAAAGGATCTACCGTCTAAGAGTCTACTGTGAACGGAATCACAGAAGAAAGCCGCCAATTTATTGCTTACTGAAATGGCTATCGTCCAATGAACTAGAGAGCCATTCGCAAAATCAATAGAACTATTTGGCATATTAGTATCAAATAAAATTGTCCGAATGAGCTCTAGATAGCGATCGGATAGCGATTAAGGCTATGTGTTTGATCTCATCGCCTTTCTACTACTTAGGCTCTTGAAATAGCCGTAAAATGTTACTAAGGCAAATTAAAGACACATCGTTGGTAATTTATATTTCCCCAATCAGTCTTTGATTTGTTTCTTGGGTTGTAATGAAAAACATTTTCTCTATTTTTATAATATATAAAGGTGTATAATTTTTTTTCCCAGCAATTAAACGTAAGGGCAACTAGAAAATGTATCAAATATAAAAAATAGACAGGAAATGCTAATCCTACTCCATCACACTACTGGTGCGACTCACCAAGAAAATCCCTATAAAATGCCCATAGCGCAAGTTTAAAATGGCACCTCAGTGACGTCAACACAAAGATAAATAAGGACTACAATGTAGCTATATTACTTATTAATATCATTTTAGGATTGTATGATAATAAACTGTTATTACAATCCTTGAAAATTTATACACGATACCGCAGAATACTATACAATAAGGAATTGAAAATAGATCATAACTTTACACATAAAATTAATTCAGCATTAAAACTGATTCCAATATTGTTCTTTCAGCTTGTATTAATAAACTTAAGTCATTATTATGAGGGTAAAGTTTGCCCGTGTTTACGATAGTACGGGGATATTTCATACAGCGTATGCGTACTGTTCATTGGAAAAGTGGAATTTAATCAATATTATGTGGCGATATTTTTTTGTGTCACTGACCTATTAAAGAAATTAAAAGTTTTATGTACTTGTTTATGTCCAGCGATTGACCTTTTTTGATGATTCTGATGATGATGATGTTGAGCAATGTGATTGTGGACAATTTTTTCTAAAGTTTTACTAGCAGAGCTTTTTGCTTTACATAGCGATATGGTTGTCACTTATCGGAATAAGCTCAGCGTAATAATTAATAGGTAAACGCTTAGTTATTTAAAAATGAGTCAAAATACATTTCACTACTCACAAAATAATTACCTCACCCAAGCCCTTAAACACAAGCAAGAAGCGAATTATATGGGCCATTCTATTCTACAGCCGAAAAAGTGTGCATTCAAGAAATTAAATGCTTTATATTCACTATGTTACCTAATTTTTGGTTCCAACTATAGGAATTGACCTTAAATATACTATTTATAGGCAATTAACTCCAGAAATAATATAAAAAAGGTGAAACGGGACCTTGGAAGTACCGATTGTCACGTTCTGTTATCTGTGTCTTTGCTACCCTCTTGAATTTAGCGGGACCAAAAAAATAGTGTTTTTTATAGGAATTAATTATAAATTATGCGAATGACTTTTAAATATAGTCATTTATGTTGTGTAAGAAGCAAATTAAATTAAGTGAATTCCACAAGGAATTATGCTTGATTCTACTTGTGTATCAAAAAAATCGTCACTCCGGTGATCAAGTACAAATAATATGGAAAGAAATGGTAACATTCTTTCGATTCTGTTTATTTTTAATTTACAGCAACACAAACCAAATGTCATACGCATGCCGGCTTGGAAGTGCAAAAAGTTTGTGAGAATATTTGGTGATTTGCAATTTTCTTTGTGAATTTTGTCGTGTAAAAGTTCGTGCATCACACCTGTTCAAGGTATACCAAGGTAAGTTTATAAAATTAAAATTGAAAACTGCATGGTTCACATGGGTTTTGGTATAATATATTCAGTTGTGTACAACAAACATGTTTGAACTTGAACGACTACAAAGTATGGCCGTTTAACTTATGATTCGTCATTTCTGTGATCGTCACGCCAGTTATCAATGTGATAACAGTTGTGATGGATGTTCACATAAGTGACGAAATATCTTTAATATGTCTTTTACTAATGAACTACTGAACCGATTTTGATGATTTTTTACATTGATGCAGATTATACCCTGGGAATAGTTTTGAGCAACCATAAACATAGTTTATTAAATTTAAGAGGCTATTTTTGGCACTTTAAGCACATTATATCGATAATTGAAATTGACTGCCTCGGTGGCGTAGTGGTACTACGGTATGATTGCAAAGCTGAGGTCTTGGGTTCGAATCCCAGGTCGGGCAAAGTGATATTGGATTTTTCTATTCATTATCAGCCCGGAGTCAGGAATTTGTGCCCGATATGGCGATGGGCTCGCCCCCTATCACATCGTGGGACGGAATATACAAGGCGAAACGTGGGTGTTCTGGTAGCACCTCTGCCTACCCCTTCTGGGAAAAAGGCGTGTGTTTATGTATGTATGTATATCGATAATTGAGCGTATCTGGCTTCCTATAATCTAAATTGATAGTCAAAATTGAACAATTCTGCCGCCGCACCGTTGTAAACTTAAAGTCAATAATCTGATCGAAATCATAAGATTTCTTTTATATTTTTGAATATTTGAGTTGTGTGTTTGACATCTTTGTGTATTTTATTATTTTAGGTTCGACATGGCGCCGCGTACACGAAAGAACAATAAAAATGCAAAAATGATTATCCGGAAAAAGACGCAAAAACGTAAAGAACAAGTAAGACTCGCCATGAGACGATATCGATTAAAGCTAACAAATGAACAGCTAGAAGAAAGAAGAAGGAAGGACAGGGAACGATACAAACACAAAAAAGAGCAAGGGCATGTAAAAAGCATCAGCGAACTGACACCACGATCTCAAAAAAATATAAGAAAGCAGTGGAAAGAGAGATCCCAAAGATACCGGGACAACAAAAAAGCAAAAGAATTAATTAGTCGTCAGACTGAACAATTTATCGAAAACGACACTCCTCCTAGCAGCCCTGTTGCTTCCAGCTCAAGATCAAGAGCTCAGTCTGGTAGAAAGTTAGGAGAAAAAAACAGAAGACACCTAAGATTGGAGAATATGGTCCTAAGAGAAAAACTGACACTTTTAGAAAACAGAGTAAGAAAGTACAAAATGCGTTACAATAGAGCCATTGTGAAACAGAAAACTAATACGTACTTTAATAAAAATAATCGTAGGATCGATAAGGTCAGAAAACAGATCGAAATTTTTTTGGAAAGAGATGATTGTAGTAGATTAACGGCCGGTACCAAAGAAACTATAACGAAAAAAAAAGTAAAAAAACAAATACGCTTGCTTAACGATTCGTTACTGAATTTATATGCAAAATTTAAATCAACAATTAATAATAAAATATCGTATTCTCTGTTTTGCCGCTATCGCCCTTTTTGGATAATTTCTCCAGACGCAAGACGACGTGATACGTGTTTATGCATTCAACACGCGAATATGGAACTTATAACAACAGCTTTAAAAACGGCGAAAATAATTGATCAGAATGCTCCAATTGCCCTTGTGAAGACCATTTGTTGCGAGGGAAAGTTAAAAGAGAAATGCCTTGTTAGAAAATGTAAAGATTGTAAAGAAAAAAATGTTACATTGAATGTTATTGACAGTGATAGTCCAATTCCTTATTTCAGATGGATCACTAAAAAAATTCCAGTGTCTATAAAGGGTAAAGAAAAAATGTGCCAAAAAACAATAAAAGAAAAAATTTTAATGTCGAAAAAAGATTTGACCAATCATCTTCTTTCAAAATTACCAGATTTTATGTGTCATTTAAATAATATTTACCATCAGTACCAAGCCGTCAACTATGCGAAGAGACATATTGATGAAGACACTGCTGTACTGCACATAGATTTTGCAGAAAATTATATTTGTAAATACGCGGCGGAAGTACAATCAGTACATTTTGGTGCCTCCAAGTCCCAGATCTCACTTCACACAGCAGTTTTGTATCATCTTGGGGATGTTGAGTCAGCTATAACTCCGATTTGCACAATTTCTGAAAATCTTACCCATGATCCAATACTCATTTGCACCCACTTGATTCCTGTTTTTAAAATGATTAAAGATTTACACCCTACTTTAAAGACAATGCATTTTATAAGTGATGCACCTTCTTCACAATACAGAAACAAATCAATGTTTTTCTTAATGGCTAACTTTCTCGCAGTATTTTTAGGTGTAGAAAATTTAATATGGCACTATAACGAAGCCGGCCACGGCAAAGGAGCACCAGATGGGATTGGTGCAACGGTTAAGCGAACGGCAGACCTATCTGTTGCCAGAGGACAAGATGTAGCAAACTTCCAACAACTAATTGAGTGCTTGGACGAGAAATGCAAAGGTATAAAAATTATACCAATAGATGACGAGCATATTGCAATGTTACAAGATTTGCTCTCAAAAAGCACAACATCGACTTTTAAAGGTACACTCGGCATTCACCAAGTGACTTGGAATAAAGATAGCCCGGGACTTTTACACGCCCGAAAACTGAGTTGCATGGAATGCCGTCCTGATCAAATATGTCCACACTACGAGATAGGTGTAATTAATACAGAATGCACTCACTTATTTTCTACTGGCGAGCCTTGTCTATATTCAAAACCTGGATCCTCGAATTGTCTTTCTTTTGCTGATGAACACGCCTCTGATACGGTATCGGTTCTTTCTAAACGAAGCCGCAACTTTTGTTACCAACCCTGTGATGTATTATTGCCAGAGGACATAGCAAATGAAGAAATTAGAAAGGATGAATATATTGAACAAGTATTTAGCGAAACTTCACAATTTACAAAAAAACAATGTTATTACAATATGTTTACATCTGACTCATCTGATGAAAGTAATATATTTTAAAAATTCTAACCATAATTAATTACTGATTGACTGATTTAGTGTAATTTACTGAAAGTGACGTCATTTCTGTGATCATGCCTTAAATATTTTTTTTCTATGTTCACTTTATATTTTCAAACATAATTATTTTTGATAATGGTAATCGACCACCCTTGTAATTAGACTACGGTGTATAATGAAGATTTGTTTTGTCTTTATGAGTACTATGTAGAATGCCGTCACCTCTGTGACGTTTAGCGTCTTTACTGTTATCACATTTTTTTGTTTTTGCCTATTATTTCTTACATAATAGGCAGGCGACCTCTGTCATTATTTTTTTTCTTGATTAATTATACTCATAAATATATTAAAGTCTTGAACAATATTAAATTTGGTGTTTCATTTTTATTTTATTTTTTTCGGCAAAAAGTAGAATGGCCCATATCTGTAAATAAAACGTGAAGTCACATCCGTGCGTTCCTATTTAATTACACACACATATCCTTGTTGGCAAAAGCACAAAGAAAGGATTACTACATCCTGCAACCTCATACAATGGGCGAGATTCATCCTTAATTCTATCTCACAGTCTTTTCATTAAGGCTGGCTTTAAGTGGCATAGATCTTAATTTTAATACCTTGGTGCTTTCTGTAAGGTTATTTTGTAGGAGAGTTTTAACGCAGGGATTATGATTATAATTTTTGATCTAGATTTAAAAATGGTTGTTTATCCTACATACCTGCACATAAATAAACTTACGTCTAGATTCTCGGAGGGGTAGGCAGTGTACTTATTTCTGCAAAAGATGTGAAAGGGGAGTAGCTATCGTCACATCGAGCGCAAATTCCAGTGCTAGTTGATACGTTCAATTGTATCTCCCAATAACTTTCGTTGATTGTTGGAATCCGTTTGGATTCCAATCTATCTGATCTATGACCTTGGGAGAGGCCTATGTCCAGCAGTGGACTGCAACGGGCTGATGAAGGTGATGACTATTACCAGTGATATCATTATCAGAGATTTTTAAAATAATACACTGACATGGCAACGTTATTACAATAGCAAGTACAATGTAATCAATGTAGACTATCCAATAGGCAGAGGTCAAGACATGACTCTACTCTATCTGAAAAGCACATTCGATCAGGTGGATTGAAATTACTTTATTATGCCAATATAAAAAAATCAACTGTACTCGATTGTACGTAGTTAATCGGAAATTTATTACCTACGATCGTGTACATATTCTAGTTTTATTTAGGTTAAAACCTACTCAGCGTTAATTGTTTAAGTTTCGCACGCCATACTAAAACTCGTATGGGTAACTTTTAAAATTGACTAACTCTCGCACGACCTAATAGTAGCGCCATCGGTTATAATAATTTATTTTCGGTGCATTTCCTTTACAAAATGGTGGAAGAGAATATAGTTCAATCGTTATGGGTTCAATCTCTCCGCACTGATGCAAATGTTTGTGTTCTTTAGTCATCATTATCGTCAGCTATAAGATGTATATACATACATAAACTCATGCCTTTTTCCCTATCACATAGTGGGACGGAAAATACAAGGCAAAATGTGTTGTCCTGGTAGCACCTTTGCCTACCCCTTCTGGGAAAAAGGCGTCAGTTTTATATGTGTATGTATTTAAGAAATACGTCAAATGGCTTAAGACAATTTTATGTTTCCAGTTGAATCTCTTACAGCGGCATTACGCTTGCCAGGCACATTGCACTTTGTTAAACAAGCTTAAAATGAAGGAGGCTCTTTATTCACAACCATTTTCACTCCCACAACACCACAAACTGTCTAATTTAACAAAACAATGCCAGTAAATGCTATACAATACATACAAAATTAATTAGCGCATTAAAAGCAAAACATCAAAGCCCATTGTCCATTCAAATGTCTACGTACGTAACTGCCTGTAAGGTGTAAAAGCGAATCCGAGCGTTTGAAGTCTTGGCCTGACAAGGGGAGGGCTGTTGACTCGCCAGACGGAGTCGTGTAGTGGCACTCAACAACATCAAAGGAACGCAGACGTCATGGCCGATGTGAATGGTGGTAATTTTTCGAATTTCAACGCACGTTGGGCCAAATGTTGGAGTTTTGGTGGATATTGGTGAGATGATTTTGATAATTATGGAAATATTAAGGGAAATAAATATAGATACAATGATTTATCATTTGAACTAGTTTTGACCACTGACGAGATTGGGGAAAGTTGGTGAGCAAAAATTTAACAGGAACGGTATTATGAAACACGTTCTGAGTAGATCTTTGAGCTTGGTTATCGATGTTGATGAGGTCTTCAAAATTATTTTAGAACAGCTGACATGGTTCAAATTTTAGGTCTTAGAAGCAGGCAGATTTTAATAAGGCCAAATTCTGCTTCTAAACTTTAGAACTATTTAAAACAGGTTAACATTACCAATAGTATCATTTTATGGCTTATTATAAACATAATAAACAATTAATAGTGATTAAGTATAGTCCCTCTTTCGCTTCACGCCCACCTTCCCTAATAAACATGTCACCCCTAACCATATCATTGAGAACAAACTTGTGGTAAGCTTATTGGGCTATTAACTAATTGGCAAATATATTTTAACCACCTAAGTTATTTCATCGACAGCTTTGCTTTACTAATACTTTAGTGAGAGATTTTACGTAAAAAAGAATATACAGCCGAATTCAGAGCCTCGTCCTTTTTTGAAGTCAGTTAAAAATACGTTTAAATTTATATTTAAAAAAAATGATGAAAATATAAATAACATTTCTAATGAAAGAAAACAATGTCTTTAAACCTTACAGACATTGTTGACGATTCAAAAAAGCATCACAATGTACCAAAAAAGCCTATTATTAAACTATTTTCTTTTTTCTATGCTTCTTTATTTACAAAATTAATTGACAAAAGATTACTTTATTTAATACTTGAAAAAAATATCTTATTTTGCAAATTCAATTTACTATTCAAAAAATATTTTAAAAAATCACCTGTATACCGAGCGGCTCAAAATCTCGGCCAGTCAAATACGTTTTCAACATTTTTGGGGCGCCGCGAGGACAACCTACTGAGTGGCCCTTGATACATCAAAGAACACCAAAGTGTGTGTGAGACAAAAAATACGCGCTGCAATCAACACCTTTTGATCCTTGATTCTTGCTACTTGGATCGGCAAACAAGCTTGGAGTTTAAGGGCTTCGCTCTCCTTGAAGATGTGAGTTGAGAGAAACAAGCTAAATCCTGCAATACCAATGTTTTGTGAAACATTCGTAGTTGTGCAGCTTTGTAAGAACAAAGGTGATGTTTCGGGTTCGAATCCCCAGTCGGTCAAAATATAGAATAGTAGATATTTTTTCTATGCATTATCAGCCCGGAGTCAGGAATTTGTTATACGCTCGCCGCCTATCACATCGATAAAGGCGAGATGATTAAGTATTATGTATCCCTGTCAGAGTAGGCAGTTGAAAATATTTCACGCGAAATAAATTGGGAAACCCCAAATTGAAGCCTGTCCATCACTAAATAAATGAAACGACAAAATTAATAAATTAGTAGAAGTAGAATAATACCAAACATAATTAAATTAATGACTACAATTATCCAATAATTATTTGGTTTCCTTTCACTTTGATAAATTCGGTTAAACAGGCTATAATATGAACAATTGGTACACATCGAACAATTTTATGATTATTTGACAGAATTTAATGTTCGATAAAATAAACCACAGATTTGTGCTAAATTTTTATCAGCAATATATGAGACGGTAATATGTTAAGATAACCCCTTTTCACTTGCCAGGCCTTGTTATACAACGTTCAGCATACCATGGCTATTTTAGCAGATCTAAAAGCAATCGCTTTAATTAATTTAAATCTTGGAAATTTTTAGAATTCTTTTTCGATGCTTATAATTTAGCTTTTAATGAATATTGCTTAATTTAAAATTATATCTCAATCATTTATTTAAATATTGTTTCTTCATTCTAAGCATTTGTTTTGGGGGAAATTTAAATGTGGTTATTATAAAAGCTTTTTACAACTATCCAAACTAATAAAAATACTTCCAGTTAATGCACAACATTAGACACAAAGTACCAACCAATGAACTATAAAATTGAAATATAATCTGTCTAAACCTCTGTGCTGTCAAAAGTGTCATCCAACAGTGAGCGCTTTACACCGCGTTTTGTCACCCCGCTAGTGTGAAATTCCGCGGGAGTCCTCCAATTATCATTCTAAACACTGGAGGATTAATTAAATTTCGCGATACTGCGGATGAATTGGCAGTCGGCACGCTTGGGGAGGGAGTCTAACAAACGGTGGAGGGTCCAAATTGGTTTTTGCACGTCGGCATTTATATCGCAATGATCGTGGATGAGTATCGTGATTTGAATTGTGCAATGAAAGATTATTGATGGCTTATAATATGTTATATTTATTTTGGATGTTATTTTTTCGCTACATATAAGGTTATTATTTTTTTGTAGTTTTTCTTACTTGATGCTAAGTATTTTTTTAATTTTAAAAACGAAGCCAATGTTTTGTTTATATTACAGCATACGTCGAAGGCAAACCTTTGAATCAAAAGTATAATTTTAAAGTGAAGTAATCCTATATCTATCATTAAACGCTTTTCGTAAGATCTGATAATTCCCCCAAAAGTTTGACGACAGCCTGTCGACTGATCGTAAAAGTAATCCGCATCTTCGCGTCATAAAATATAATCTCTAGTCTTTAAATTATACCATTTCTACTTATATTTATACCACACAAATATAAGGTGAAGCTGTATATATTTATACCTTTTTCCATAATAGGCGGTAAAGATGAATCTTACGCCAGAACGTACTAAGTGTTAAGAAGCAAAACACGTCTCCAATTTTTATTATTTTCCACACAATTAGTCGATACGGTATAGCCAAAAGCAATAAGCCAGTGCCCGCTCAATTTAGCAGCAAAGTTATGGCACTAAGCAGATTGCGTATAATAAATAATTTAAGGAATTGCGCCCTGATTTATGGCGATCATAAAACGACTCCGCCGGTCCACTATGTTTCTATTAATACCACTTACTTTATAGTTCGTGTGGGGATGTGATAGTGTAAGACGCTATGAGAGATTTTTATGGAAATTTGGCGTGGAGGTTTTGTGCGCCACATATAGTTTTATTTTATTTTTTAGTAGTTGGTTTGGAAAAGCCTGTGGAATTTATGACGCGTTGCAGGTGAAATTTATGAATTTATAAATTTGAATTTATGAATTTTTTAAAAGTGTTTTTGGCTATCAAAATAATTATATGGAAAATTCAATATTTTCACCACAAAATAAATAGGTTTTTGTTAAATATGTAGAAAAATATTTTGATTATATTAGGTAGTTGTGAGTCAAGGTTAGAGATAAGACTAAACATTGATTATTTTCTTGTTATTATACTCTTAAATGTAACTCTGTAATTACGACGAATTCTCAATTTGGGATCTCCTTAACTTTATAAAAATTCCTCTCAAAAAGTATAAAAATAAAATAATATGGAAACTGTACTGGACGGAAATCATAAGAAATGGAATGAAATCATAACATGCTCTATGCTATGAATGAAATCATAATATGCTCCTGAAATATATGTATTTCTCCAAAAATCATATTTATACATTAATTTCCTTTCATCTCTTCATCACGAAAAGGACAATTGTTATTTTACCCTCGAGCACTAAGTCCGCCTTTATAAATATTACATATAAATCATAAATAAATAAAGAGAAAATACACATCAAAGTAGGACATCCAATGACTCCCACCCTTCCTTCTCTATAGCATAATATACAGGATGGGAAATGGGCTCCATTATAATTTAATATAGGACAAAGGCTACGCACCTACGGTTGTAATGAAACCATCGTATTCTGGGTGTAAATTGAAGGCGGTGATCATGTGGGTAGCTTTTGTTTTTGGCTAAACAAAAATACAAACTTAATATATTATTTATTTTTATATTTTATTTATTTTATTATTTTTATTTATTTATTTATTTATTTAAATACAATGTTAGAAACAAAAATAAATATTATTTCCACCACCTTTATCATCGAAAATAGTATTCCACTAATGCAATAGTTGTTCGCGATTATTTGATGATCGCTATGAGGTAGAAAACCTTTAGCAATGCAAAAATACTGAGAACAGAGTAGGTTCTCAAACCTGGTATGAAATTCAGAACCTCCCATTTCACTGCCCGTGTATTAAGCTGCTGAACTAATAAGACAAAAGAATATTTTCAGCAGTTAGACTTGATCAGTTTCAGAACTCTAATTCTGCCATAACCCAAAACAGAATTTAGAATAGAAACATTTATTTTATACTTCACAGTAGTTCCTAACAATTTTAACTATGTAAAATTTAGATGGCGTCCATTTCACAGGAACCGTGAATTTTTCACGCATAAAATGTATCCTATATCACTCGTCGGCCTGTAAAATATGCCTGCGCCTAAAATCCTCCAAATCCGAAGCGCCATTGCTGCATAAAAGATATAAACCATACACACTGTTGCATTATTTTACGGCCTACATACGCAGATAGACAGATAGACCTAAAAGTAAATTGTTACAATTGTACTTAGAAGACACTGGCCACCACGGATGAATTCGTATAGTTAAAAAAATACATTTAGCAATTTAAAACGTCTAATGGTGACTGGTAAAATAGAAGAGAAAAGACCTAGAGGTAGAAGTTCTAAACGATGGTCGGACTAAATATCGGAGAAACTAAAAATACTTGTCAGCACTCCACCAAGCTACAGGACGGAATCGATGGAGACAACTGGATGACGGACTGAAACGAAGTCACGATCTTCAGCAATGAGGGAACGACTAAAGAGAGAAAAACAAAAGTGCCCTTAAAGTATAAAGATATCAGAGTCGTGAATTTGTCATGGAAGACGTTAGAAGAATCAATTGTCTAGAAACTAAGGAATTCAAAACTCACATGAAGTGAAAGAATGGGCTCAAAGGAATAACCTGGCATTGCTCATATAGATCAAACAATTTTGATACAAAAACTTAACTCTTAGAATACAATATTATTTAAAAAGAAAATCACATACTCATAAATCCGAATTTAAACCATAATTTACGAACAACCGGCACTCGAAAAATAAAGCTATTTTCATACAAACAAAAGCTGCTCAACAAATAGGTAATATATTGTAATAGATTCCAGGTTAGATCAAAGCCGAACCCAGACGATAAATAAACTAACTTCATATAAATATTTATTCGGCTTATGAGGGAAAAGTTTTGGGGCACATTATATCCACCATACAGAACGCCACGTCATTCTGTAGTTAGGAACGGGTTAAAAGGATTTTACAAAGCCAGCGTTCAGTTATTTCTAATAATAAACGATATAAGGTTAAGCCATTATTATTCAATAACAGATTTTTGGAGATCTAGCAAGAAGTCGCTGAATGCAGGCCACTTCCAACAGGACTATGTGACGATCCATGGAGGGGCCTATGATCAGTGGACTTCCTGTCGCTAAAAAGAGAGAGAGAACAAGTTATCATATATATTCATGTTTTCTACATCCATTTGCTTTCAGATTATTTTGGGTCCAACTTAAATTTTTGTTTTTTTTTATACACGACCAAATAACTACATGATACCGTACATAGGATATATTTGGCTGAAACCTACAAAAAAATCTAATAGACTACCATTAGGATAACTAATATGCATAACTAGAATGTCAATAAAACCCTACGTTTATTATATCAGTATTTAGCTTTATTCATCAAACTTTAGATTGTGGATTAGGCCTGTACCTAGCAGTGGGATGAAAGCTGAATTATTATTAGCTTCGTCATAGCTACCCAATTAAAACAATTTGCTCGCTTGACGTGACGTGCGTCACGTGTGCTGTCGCACAGTACTGTTAAACTAAAGAACGGATTCATTAAAATGTAAAGGGCGGTCCACTAAACCCGAAGGGAGACGCTTCTCCGATAAACTAATTGGGACTTGGTTTGAAAAATTTTGTGATTCATGAGTGAATTATCCGGATACAGATCACTAGCGGTTAAGCATCCATCATAGTGAACCACGTGCGTCGCGTTTGGAATTCAACCTGTATACCGGGTGTATCGTTACTTTTCGTTTACGTACGTTTCTTTGCCTGTACGTTTTCTGGGATTGAGAAATTTCACGGAAATAACTTTTTAAAGTTGTGCTATAGTATTTAATTATGATATGTTATTTTAAACAATTTTTATTAAATATAACTGAGAATACTAATTATAAAGATGGTAAAGTTTGTTGCATGGTATAAAGCTCGGTGTTTATTTTTTTTTTTGCGACATCTAAAATGACAGGTTTATATATGTATATTATATGTATATTAGGCCCTACGGTATTTACAATATCGAAAACCAGCCTTTAAATTGAAAGAGATTTACTAAGAATACATCACTTTTTTTAAATAGCCTTACCAATTTTCATTATTCCACAGCCGAGTTAGGTAAAACCGATTGATTTTTCGACAACACTCAACAGATCGAAGTGAGTAAATGAGCTTATTTAACCAGCTGCGTAGGACAGGTTAATTATTCAATTAAACAGGCCGGCCGGGACAATTTTGGAATTTGCATAAAGGTCAATCAAAGCCGATCGGGCCGTGATTGCGCAGGGCGTCGCAGCCACTGTCCCGATCCCTTTTAAATATATTCACTACACCCTTAAGATCCACTTCGTTATTACATTCACCTTCTGTTTTGGGTCTACAATTGGGAAGAACCTTTGTAGAGCTGTTCTAAGAGTTTCATTGTAACTTATTTAATAGATATATCCAACATCCATACATAGTCTTGACCCAATAATAAGATCGAGTCTTGTGTTGTGGGTATCAGGAACTACGAAAGACTTTTCGGTCTGACAAATATCCAGACCCGAAACAAATACCTGTAGATCACACAAGTATTTGTCTCGGGTCTGGGTGTTTGTGAGACCGAAAAGTAACTCGTAGCTTCTGATACCCACGACACAAGACTTAATTGATCTTAATATGAGGTCAAGACTATGTATGTGACTGTTGGGTGTATTTTACCACCCACTGCACGGTCAGTCGTAGTTTTTTGGTGTAAGCGTAAGTACTTTAGTGTAAGTTAGTTCCAGGGCGACATGTTCACTTAGTGAAAAGCCCCAAATTTCAATAAAAAAAAAAAAACAAAAATACTACCAGTATAATAAAAGGAAATCCAAGTAATTTACAATGAACATTAATTGATACATTTTCTTCGGTTATTATCTACTATCCCCAAAGCTGCTTCGCCATTTATTAGATATCATAAAAAAGACAAAAATCTTTCAGAAACTTCCCATATTTTAATCCAAACCCTCCAGTAGAGTACGAACTTACAAAAACTTCCCCGAAACAATATTCATCAAATTTTTCTTATCAAACCTAAGTACGGGAGCAGGGCTCTTATCACAAGGGGCGATCTTGATGGCTCGAGTTAGTACTAAATCTCCTATTTGAATGGGTTTTGTTTGAAATACGCTCCGTATATAAAAAAGAATTATTATTTCACGTCCGTATTCGCATTCTCCTTTGACTAGTTGATCCTCCTTTGTGATATGATAAAGTAAATTGTGTTTTGTTATGGCACTTGCAGGCTTGACGTGGTTTGATTGGTGATTAAATTCGCGCTGTTTTGTTGATGTAACTTGAATTAAAAAGATGTTAAATGATACGAGTGTTTGTTTGAATTAAGGGTTTAGAAGTGTGGTAACGGACCAAACGCGACTACCAACATGTTTTTGGTGGTCGCGGTTCAAATTCCAGGGCACACCTCTGACTTTTCAGAGTTACATATGTATTGAGACTCAATCACCACGCCGTATAACGGTAAAGGAAACATAGTGGAGAAATCTGCATACCGTAGCGATTTTAAAAATTTCTACGGTAAATAAAGTCCGCTAACCCGCACTAGGCTACCGTGGAGGACTATATGGTCTAACATCTCTCAGTCGTACTCTCGTTAGTAGAGGAAGCCTGTGACCTGCAGTGGGACGTTTATGGGCTGATACAAATACTGAACCGCAGTGTACTAAATCTATACTCATCAAACTTTTGTGACTGAAGATGATGATGCTAATTATATTTAACTTAGCAACTACACATATACAAGCGAATTTTCGACTCCAAAAAATCTTGATGCAAAACTCATATTGTTTAAACACACAATCTCTTTGTTGCAGAAAGCACATATTGTATTGTATCAGCCCATATACGACCCACTGCAGGGCATGGGCCTCCTCTACAATCGAGAGTACGATTGAGAGTGGTTAGGCCATATAGTCCACCACGCTGGCCTAGTGCGGGTTGGCAGAAAGCACATACGTGGCCTCTTATTTCACGACCCGCTTTTAGATCAATGCACTTTGTAGATCTAAAGCGTTATATTAGCCTGAAAAAGTTTTCTTGCGTCACCGAAGTCCGAAATTCTTCATTAAATTTTACAACACGGCTTTTTATTTGACTACCTCGGTGGCGTAGTTGTACTAGGGTATGCTTACAAAACTCAGGCCTCGGGCTCGAATCCCAGGTCGGGCAAAGTGATATTGGATTTTTTTATTCATTATCAGCCCGGAGTCTGGAATTTGTGCCCGATATGGCGTTAGGCTCGCCCCTTATCACATCGTGGGACGGAACACACAAGGTGATACTTGGGTGTCTGGTTGCATCTCTGCTTACCCCTTCTGGGAAAAAAAGGCGTGAGTTTATGTTTTACAAGACGTTGTAGTTACCGATGGCGTGTAAATATATATTAGTACAACCTTAGCTTCTTCGCAAACCTACAAATTAAATTAACAGTTCACTGATTCGTTTACAACTAACATCAACTCAGCTTGCAATAACTAGCCAGGAACAAACATAGGCCCAAATCACTTATGCAAATTATATTTGCTCGTAATTTCCGAAATGTGTTTCATTATCCAATAAACATAGCGTTGTCACGCATAAAAGGTTTATTAAACTATATACAACCGTTGTTTGTAGTTTCAAACGAGGTTTTGGATTTATTTTTGCTTTGACAATATTCTGTACGTTATTGCGCTTTGCTATATCATGGGCTGATAATACATTAAATAATCGCAGTGGCCATCGATCACCATCGCTAAGTAAACAATTAAATATTTGTGTAGTGACTGAGGTATTACGTTGACATTTAATACTTTCTAAATTATTCAATTCGAAAAACCATGAATAGTTTTGTCTGTTACCAATTTAAAGATTCGAAGAGTCCTTATTGATACAATTTTAATCTTCAGGATACTTTATTTGAACCTTTATAACACATCTCGTATTAAATATCTTACACAATTGTAGTACATCGGTTGGTAGAAAGATATTTAACAGAGTATTAAATTATCTTTACCGAAAAAACCTTAAACTGTAGTGTATTGTAATTACCTTAACCAGAGAAACCTAGGTCATATTTGACATATCCTAGAACTTACAATCTGTTGCCATAGCAATATGAAAGTACCGATTTCAATAAAGCAGAGTGCAGATACACTCCACAATGCATGTAGTGAATTGAAATAAAACACGACTCGTATTAAAATGCAGCTGGAGGCAATATCGGCTCCCAGTACGCGCCGCAAGTGCGCACTCCCCTTACATCGGTCTGAGAAGTACGTTCCTATATCATGTTATCTGAAAGGTCAGGATAATATTTTAAAGGTTTTTATTTAGAATACATGTGTGCATATTATGTTTATATAAATTATTACGTAATTTAGGGTTAGCTTGGGATAATAAATATTAATACCGAATGAGTAATAATATCCAATAATAATACAAATTGACAAGGATTAAATATATAATTATATTGTTCGAATGTGTTAATCAAGTGACGACTAGTGAGGGTTGTGAATGACCCGAGAAAAATCAAAGTAATAATATTCTGCCGATTTTACATAATGCCGTGTATGTATATGGCTAATAGAATCCCTGCAAATCATTGGTTCTAAACCATAAAATAATTATCTCACCAAAATATCTTCAACGCTCAGTAATAAACAGCTATTACTTTTAAAACAGCAAAAAACCATCAGAAAATTGAAATGCTACATAAAAGGGAAAGAAGGCGGCAATTTTAATATTTTTCAGGAAATGTAAATGAGACGTAAAAATTTTACAACGGCCTAATCTGGTCATCATCGTTAGCCCCTTGATCCGTAACTGTAATGGGCGTGGAATTACCGCCGTCTCATCAATACACCGGTTACCTATACAAGTAACATTTTCTGCTGGTTTTGTTTGTACATCCATTATTTTGTAGCTCAAAGTCATTATGCTACTTATATCTTCATACTATCTTCCCCATTTATCTGCTCTTGTATCAAAACAATATGAAGCCATGTTAATGATTTAGCTAATAACTTTTGGAATCGCTGCCTGCTTGACACCTAGTCTTCAGCCATATTAACTCTGCACTAACCGAAATAACTAAGTACTGTATGATGTGAAGTCTATAATGGTGAAGTTTGGTCAATTGAGACAGAATGTATCGGAAACATTGTAGACTAAGAGGATTACATCGTCGTGTATTTTTTCAATCGCTGCAACATTCTTTGAGAAGCCTTAATGACAATATTTCATGGTACCCTGGGCTCATTCCATTTCGATTTTCCATTTACGCAAGGCACGCTTTAAAATGTCTCCGAACGGAGCCAGTCAAGGGCGAATACTAGTAAAAAATAATTTCTTCTTCAAAATCCATTGGCATATTCGAGTCACCGGTGTCGTAATGGAATTTTAATGAGAAATTCAACTGTTCCCTGTTATTCCTTTTTTACCTTCCCGTCTGAAATAAAAGAGGGCATTTATTTGAATCGATAACAAGAAGGCAGCTCTTCGATGTTAATCGTGAACCTATTTTCATTGATTGTACGTGGGATGTTTTTTGCCCTGGTTAATAATGGCAGCGAGCATGCGCTCGTGAACTGTGTGGTCCTGGATTCAATTTCTGGTTTCTATATCTTACGTGATCTCATGTAAGTTGCCCTAGAATTTGTTCATAGCATGGTGATACTTGGGCCCGTTATTGTTATAGTGCGCAAATCTCATCAATCTTGTATGGAGTAGAAATAGGCTAGGTGAAATGTATGTGGTCCTATGACACTTTTGAATACTTCGTCGCAGATTCCGGCGTAAGCTGATTGATTTTTTTGCGAAGTTGCTGCATACGAAACAATAACATATGTATACCTGGCATAGTTGTACATATCATGCCAACCGTATGTTGATATCCTTTCTTGTAGAATCATTGATGCCGAGCCATGGATTTAGATTTTTATGTGACCCATTATGCAAACCAACGTTCGTCTTGAATATTATATAATATACGCTGAAGCTGTCCACAATTATCAGAGTTCATAAGGATAAAGCCATAGATGTTCTTAAATTTAAAAGATAAAAAAGGCTTTATTCATAGACAGTTTTAAAACTTACTTTAGTTATCGAATGTTTTGTCTTTTTCGCTCAAACTGAATCAAAAGTTGTGCGAAAGGGACAAAACATTCGATAAGTAAAATAGATTTAAAAACTGTATATGAATAAGGCCGTAAATTTACAAATAAAAATGGCTTCTAGTTATCAAAAGCAAAACAAAATTCGAGCATCGTCAGGCCTTCTCAAGGCATAAATATAAATGATTTATACCAATTGTTGTTTCAGCTTCTGAAATATTATTCAACCGTGAAACGTATCTTGATTTCTTTTTCATTTTCGTCCCTTTAAATTACTCATCTTCATCTGTGGGAGCGAGATAAAAAATGTCAACAATAACTAGATTCGATCCGTATTCTCGGAACCTATCGATATTCATTATTTATGGTAAATGTCGATTGTCGTCAAAGTTATTCTTGTACTTGTTTTTTTTTTTAATTATAAATGGCTTCCTATTATATTTTTTACAATCATTGAAAGGTTTATTATCGTTATATATATTTTTTAATTTTGTTCCAAACATTTTATAGCCATACAGATTTGCAGATATTGGAACCAAAAAGTGACCACGACTTTGTCCGTTGTATCTTCTTGATAATCATAGTCTACAGCTATTGAAAGTTCAAAGCTGATCATATGGAGCTGGTTTCTATGATCTTCTAAAGGCCTATAAGGCTATAAAAAACCATTTGCCCCGTCAATCGAAAGCATAAAACATCACATTTTTACACCTAAAAAGTGAGCGGCTTTGACAAAATTTCGAATGCATCAAAAATAGCCGCCATGAATAGCTGAAAACACAAAAGCGTAATTCGGCCGGGGGCTTATTGTAAACAAGCTTTATCTCATCGCGGCAGACGGCGATCTCGCTAACTTAGCGCTTCTGTGGACTTTACACCAAGTGCCTGCGAATTTTTCAACGGGAAATAAAATTATGTTCGGAAATTATTCTGGATTGGGTGAAAAAATCTTTTCAATTTTTCACATCCAAGGTTATGTGCGAGGCTTAATCGGATCATTTTGTTGGCTAAACTAATTATGATGTGAAGACGGTAGGCGCAGTTGATAGAAAATATTATCCAGCCTCCGTGGCGCAGTTGGCTAGATGTTGGCTGTGAAACGAGAGGCCGCGGGTTCGATCCCCGCATCGAGGCAAATGTTTGAACCACAAGCATTTGTTTCGGCTCTGTTTGTAAGACCGAAAAGTCTCTCGTAGTTGCTTATACCCACGACACGACACTCGATCTTAGTGTGTGGTCAGGACTATGTACGTCCCTGTTGAGTGTATTTATTTATTTTATAATAAAATAAAAAAACTTAATAATAAAGAAGACTCAGTTTATCGGCCATCATTTACACGAGCATCACCTTACCGACTAACCACAATAGGTCAGCCTTCTTCCCCATACTTTAAATTTTCTTCATCAAAATCCTTGTATCCGCAGCATTATTCATCACCATCATCTTAGCTTTGACTCCAATATTTCAGAATCTATTCCTATCACCTCAAGAAGATCCTGAGATCCTCCACCATAAATTCGAAATTCATGTGAAGAAATCTCAGATATCTCATTACTTTCAACTTTTTTTAAAGGTAATTTGATGATTTTATCTTAACACGTGCAAGCTAGTGATAATTTACTGTGATTTTTATATTTACCAAGTTAATAAAACATTGTTACATTATTCGTACGCCTGAAACAGCCCTAACCTTTGTTCTTTCTCGTATATCCATCCCGTGGTTGTTTGACAGGAATTACTTTCAGCATTAAGACCACCACTTGTACGTATTTTTTCTGTTATGTTATCTACTTATAATGGTTTAAAATACAGTGTTAAATAAATAAGAATATACAAATACACATGGGGAAACGGTGGTGTATGGCATGGGTGTGTAATCACGACCTCTTGTCATCTGTTTAGTTCATAATCAACTGAGCTAACTCACTGTATTGCGAATGACTGTTTTGTTTATTTACTTCATTAAAACTACACTGCAATTATTAGAATAACTTTATAACAAACTGAGAACAACACAAACAATTCAGTTTGTGGTAAACATAAATAATATATGAACGTAATAGCTCAATTTTCATGTATTAATTGAGGAGAGGTAAATCATATGCCTCCTGGGTATTTAATAAACGGTGTGCGCGGCTTGTTATCACAATATCGAGTGTAAATTGATATCCGTCATTTTGTTTTAATTACAGCTGGCCTCGTGTTAAACTTGTGAATAATCGATTTATCATTAGCAAGACTGGAAATTACTAATTCGGGAGTTGTAATATCGGTTACATTTCAGTCCTTACACCAGGATTTAGTCTGTTGAAACTAATTTACAATGTTTATATTTACTTACAACGAAAAGACGAACCAACAAGACAGGTCTAAAGGTCTATAGAGGAGGCCTACGTTCAGCAGTGGATATATTTTAAGTATGCTTGAGTTCTCAGTTTTCCTTTAATGGTTACTGTTTATCTCTATAATAGAAATGGCAAGGATGTATGGAATATAAGTATGGAAGAATGGTTACGCCTGAAACAGACAGAAGTAGCAGTTTCGTAGGTGCGTAACCATATTTTGGCTGATGGTGTCTTGGGTTTACGCTAAGGTTACACATTGAAATCATGGTCCGTCACCTCCCAGTGACTACGAAATTTTTAAATTGGAATCGTCGGGAAATTAAAAAATGTAAAAACTAAATCAAATCCGCGATAAAATCCATAAGAATTCGTTTAATTTCAACATATTTTCTCTGTTTTTTTGAGAGTATCAAATGCCATAAAACTTAATATGTCTCGGTTTTTTCGACAAAATTCCGACGTCACAACTATAACTTGTTATGAATGTGTATGATTTTTACGAATATTAACGTTTTATCTAGGTAATATCATATTCCAAATATAACAGTGGCCTACATTGCAGAAAACAACTACGAAACAAAATATGAAAATATGTGAGGCGAAATTTTCTTTCAGCCAAACTCACCCGTAATATATTCGTAAAGGAACACCTTTCAAAACGTCGGGCACTTTATTGAAACAAAACTCCCGCGCTATCTAACTTAAAAATATTACCATAACAAAATTTGTACGGCGCGTCTTAAAAATGGGAGAATTTCATCGAACACAGCGCGAATATTTCCAACTTGTCACGTACCGGCGCCCCCGGGACGCCATCCCAAAATTTGTCCAGGGATCACGGGATTCTATTTGCCTGGATATTTTTTGATAAAAGAAATTTTGACTTGACCACACATTTTTACATTCACCCGCGATTTGATTGGGTAATCGCAGTGGTCAGGGAATGTTTATAAAACGGTTATTTCTAAGGAAATACTGTTGTTTTTTTCTTGAATCTGTTCAAAGTTCAACTTTCTTGAATGGTCTGGATAATTGGCAATTAAACAAAATCAAACTTATAATAAAAAAAAAATTGTGTGTATGTAAAATATAACTCATAAGCTTCAAAAGAAATCGTTACAAAAAGGATATCCGATGGTCTTATGCGTTAAGTAAAACCAAAAAATGAGAAAAAAAATCAAAACGCATTATTAAGCAATAAAAATTGAATTATATTCCATTACCAGCCTTTTGAAAAATAAAAAAAATGGACATTTTCCACTGCTTATAACCAATTCGTGGAATATAGAAAATGATGGTTATTCTCAGAAATGGTCGTATATTCAGAAGTATCGTCGAAATACTTAATAAACCAAAAAAAGTGTTTATTGCCAAGACTGGAATTCTAATATCTACAGTGGGACAATAAATAACTCTGTTAGAAAAAATAATTTGTATTAATGGTGTAGTTGTTTAGTTTGTTTAGCGTTATGTAGCCGATTTTGGCAGGTATCTTGAAGGCATGGGACCGAAATTTTTTTTATGTGTGCAGAACGCGGACGAAAAAAAATAGAGTAATTAAAGTCATATTTTAATACATAGTCATACCATGCTATGGTAACTTACTGTCAAGTCATTATGTGGATTGTATTTCCAAGACTGGCTTGTGAACCCTTTATAGTTTAGTTGCGTCAAAATAAAACGGAATAACATTAAGCTATACACAATTTCAAACTATTCAATATTAAAATAAAAAATAAATCAATCGCGGATGATACTTGCAGGATGTTCGACATGATTTATTCACAAAGATTCCCCTTTTAAAGTAACGTATATATTACGAGAAACTAGTACTATAAAATTTGCATCAAAATCTCCACTCTACGTCGGCGACGCAGATAAAGTCAATTATTTTCGTGTAGTTGAAAATTTCATGCGCAAAATTGCGTTTTTATTGTTCGCCATAACTTTATTCTTTTCGTGATATATTGTACAGTTGTCATTAAGTGTCATTTATGTACATTAATATGGCTATAAAGATTGCCTTCGTGCATTTCACTCGGGGCTGCAAGTCGTAAAGAAATATTTGAATAAAAACTGGAATGTTTTTAAGTGTGCAATTTTTAGCAAAGCATTCTCTCTGTGTCTTTTCAATTGTGGCGTTAAAATATTTTTCGTTGCTATTTGGCGGCAAGTTGTATTTCATACAGAATTTTAGCTGAGGAAGGCATTATCGCTCCATTAGCCACCAATCTTTTCATTTAAAGTGATGTTTAAATTTAAATTGTGTATTTCACTTCGGTTCATAGTATTTTTATTTTGTTGAGATAATATGGCACGGATAGGATTATTTTAAATGATTACTTCGTTTGTAATACATATTACCTGTTTAATTTATATATAATATTATAGATTATTGTATATTACAACAGCATATTGTCGTATACGCGTGACACTCTCGAGCAGAAATTTTCCACCAATAATTGTTTAATTGAAATTGTATAATGATGTATTGCTAATGTACTACAATACCTTAAATTATATGTCAGTTTAATCCCAGGGACCCCAAATGATTTCTTTGGGATAAGATTATGTTTATAAAAAAACAAAGTAAATATTGACTATAACTTTCATCCTCATAACCAATGATACGACGGTCACAGTAGTTGAACTAAATCGACTTTGTTTATTCCATTAGATACAAGAATCGAGGAACAAAGGAATTATCAGAAATACAGCAATATGATCCATTCGTTTCTGGGTACGACAAACAACAAGCAGATGGCAGTAACACATTCGCTTCGAAGACCACGCGATGTCCAGACTAATTCTGTTTGTTGTAATACTTTTACTCAATCTGGAGATGTTGAATTTCTTCAAAACGCCACAGGAATTGAAGACGAAAATGAGTAAAGTTGAAGGAGAGTTGTATAGTACATCAGATGTACTTGTAGGGAAAGCTATGGACTTTATATATTCAAACAAAACTATAATGGGACTTATTGCAAGAGAACTGTGGAATGTTGGCTCAGGAATGATTGACAAGATTGTAGAAGTTAAGGATAAAAAGGTGAGTTTTTTACTTTTATTATTATTTTACTTTTATTATTATTGAGGGGGGTATTTTACTCGCGATTATGGAAAAAGCTCAAGCCCTGAAGTGTGACGTATAGGTGGCTGACATATTACAGTAGGTACATATTACAAAGAATTTCCACCATGCCGAAGAATTTTCTACGACGATAAAGGCAGTGATAGAGTGCCTCCCGGTATTAATTATGATCTTCCCCAATTATATATTTAGAAACCAGTTATACTTAGGCACGGCCTGAAGCGCGACCACTTTGTGTGCTTCACTATGCAGGGTTTTACACGATTGAGGACGGTCGTCACTATTTGCGAAACGAGAAACAACGCACCAGCAAGAGCCATTGATATTTTCAAAACTAGCTGCAATATTATGGATGTACTGTACTGTGTTAGCCCATATATAATATTTTGTTTTATATCAGCCCATATACGTCCTACTGCAGGGCACTGGCCTACTCTAAAACCGAGAGTACGATTGAGAGTGGTTAGGCCATATAGTCCACCACACTCGCCTGGTGCGGGTTGGCGGACTTTTACATACCATACAAATTTATTCAAATCGATAGGGTATGCAGGTTTCCTCACAATGTTTTGCTTTACCGTTATAGTGCGTGGTGACGGACTTTCAATACACACATGACTCCGAAAAGTCAGTGGTGTGCCCTGGGATTTGCTACCGCGACTACCGTGACCATGTAGGCAGCCGCGTCAGGTCCGTTACCAACAAGTCACCACGCTTACCAACAAGCTACCACGCCATTATAAGTGTACTGCTTCTAAAATCCGCTCTTATTTAACATACCTCTTGACAAGAATTTTCCTGCTTTGATCAATAATCCCATCAGATGCCCATCACTAATTAAGAAGCGGGCTCTTTCATAACATTTACGTAAATATTTGCTAAAGCCAAGTGCTAACTGAATATTGCCGAACGAAATTTTGTAAGTACGAACACTTAATAGGCTTAAACACTAAACTACTCTTACAAACTTGGCGAGTTATTAATTTCGTAATTATCGTGATGGAAATAAGAGCGTTTATTGGAAATCATGTTTTTTCTTGCTTGAATATTTAATTAGGGCGAACATTTTTTTATATTCTACATTGGAGTTCCTAGTATCGTTGAATAGTATGAATGATGTTGGAAATCAGTGTGGAAAATAAAGATATCAATTTCAATTTATTATATAGATGAAACGTTTTTTGTATCCAAATTGAAATATACATAAAAAGCTTAACATTTTGATAAGTAAAAAAAATAATTAATAGTAAAATTAAAATTAACAGTTATTGGAATTAAGAATACGTCGTAAGACCAAGACGAAAACCTCGTGATGATCTACAAACTATAAGATCATAATATTATCAATCAATATTAGGACATTTTATTTCGGCTGAATAAAAACAATCATCGTAGGTACCATTTACATGTGCGTACATACATCGACTCTGCTTTTGATCCTTTAATCTTGTGGTTATACAACAAAACATAGCTTCGCAGTATATTTTCCATACAATTTGTCAGTCCACACTAAATGCGGTGCTGTCAATGCGTCTATCTCAAATTGCGTTCGACACGACACTGCAAAACACTCCGTGGCGCCGCATAATTCTTTTTATTCATGTTTTCAGCCGTGACCGGGTGAATTATTACGAAGCTAGGAAACCGAAGACACGATTTTAGATAAAACAATAAATGTTGTGAGTTTTGAAGCTATTTTTCAATAACTGACCTGATATTTTTATCTTAATGCTGGTGTAATAAAGTGGCTGCATTTAATGGTGAGTACAATATAACTTACGAGTATAGTCTATCGAGAATCGGGCATGTTGAACGCAAGTACAAAAATGCCCATATATTTGGTCTGGTGAGTTACAAATACTGAGTTCCACATAATTACTGTACCGTACCAGCCCATATACGTTCCACTGCAATACCTGGGCCTACTCTACAATCGAGAGTACGATTAAAAGTAGTTAGGCCATATAGTCCACCACGCTGGCCTAGTGCGAGGTGGCGGTCCACATTATTGTGCCAGCTTCATTAATTCCTTATTTTAATATAATTAACTTATTAAAGATTCACAGGAATATTTGTGAATAATTTTAATCACTTACTAATGTAGCTTCCTCTATAGAAATCGCAAACAATGTTACGATCTCAAACGCATTTGCAAGGAACATCTCTTGGCTGAGGTAAAAGCTCTACACATTAATTAATTGACGATCTTGAGAAGTAGGTCGTACTAGTCTTCAAATTGGAACACCAGCATTGTGAAGGCTTTCTGATATCAGATTTGGGCGTATACATGTCGTACACACAAAGGATATTTAAACCAACGAGGATATCTTAATGAGCTTATATATAATAGGATATGAAAATGCAGAGTGCTTTTAGATTAATCGAGTCTTCGTAGAAGTCAGTTCGTTCTTTCTTCGTTCTCTTAGTTTATTAATAGTCCCAGGCAATATGGAAATTTTGATCCCATGATAGCAGATAGTTTAAAAGTGGTAGATCATCGCTTTAGCTCCCAATTAGAGTAACTAGCAGATAGAAGGATTTATTTTACAAGGGTGGTATCAGCTCTTTCTCTATTTTTAGATTAATGACAATGCCGGAGACTCAAATATTATCACCTTCTTCTCCTTTCTTGCAAGCCAAAAGTACCCGCAGGCAGTCCAACTGCCTTTTCTTGTTGGTTATCCGGTGAGTGGTAATGGTAGTTCTCCTTTTGACCTCAAGTTTACTGATTTGATATAGTAGGCATATACCGAGCATACATCTTGAGCCATTTTCCCACAGGAATAAAAGCATCTAAATTTACCAACTTTGTTGCTAAACTCCAATGTTTTTATTAACATGACTGCAACAACGAGTTCTGTATCAACCCATATACTGTATATGTCCCACTTCACTGCATGGACCTTCTCTGTAACCAAGAGTGTACAATTGAGAGGGGTTAGGCGATAAAGTCCACCATGCTGGCATAGTGCGGGTGGGCGGACTTTACATATCACAGAAATTCTTACAAATCCCTATGGCATGTAGGTTTCCTGACGATGTTTTTCATCGCCTTTATAGTGCGTGGTGATTGACTATCAATACAATACATAATCGTCACGCTTGTATCCCATAGGGGTAGGCAGAGACTATGGATCGCCACTTTGCTCGATCCTGACATACTACTTTCGCTTCATCCATGTTCATCAATCTCTTCATACATGCTCGTCGGTTCAGGGTACTTTTAACCTGACCCTTCTTGAGGGTATAACCGATTTGGATGGTGTAGGTTCGGTGAGGTCGACTCCTACCGACTCTTCCATTCACCCTCTTCTTGTATATTTGCTTGGTTAGTCTCCTTTCATCCATCCTCTCTACATTGACTATCAATATTCACCCTAAATTTAAACAAGCCATAATTGGCATTTCTACTGATTACCGTTATATTGATACAAATTTCCCCACACAGAAACAGCATCTTTATTCATAGCCAAGATATCGTTCTGAATAACAAGAGAATATGTGTGCCGTTTGTAAATGGGACGAGAGGCATTGTATTCGAGTAGCGTCCGAGAGCGGAACTAGGAATCTTGTGCTATAAATAAATTCTTGTTATGTCAATAGAGTTTTGTGTGGATAATTAGAGTAAATGTTTTGAATGGATGAGAAGTAGAAAATAACTATGCTTGGAAGAATTAACAAAGCAATGTATTTACAAATAGTTCATATTTAGTAGGCTAGGTAAGTCAAATCTTTGACAAAACAGGTACGTAGAAAGATTTACAAAAAAATACTTTTAAAAACATAATAATTTAAATTAGCATAATGATTAAATAAAGCTTACCTTAAATGCGTGTTTGATACGATCTAAAACACTTCTTCAATTGCTTTCCTGAAAGCTGTCGATGCACACTTCCGCGATGCCAGAACTTAAACGATATGTAAATATTAAAACCTGATGTTATCATGACCTCAACAAAATCAGATTATTAGTTTACACACTAGGAAGCAACAAACACAGGGAACTTATGCACCATTTACATGGGGATAGTTTCTCGCGGCGAGAATCGTATGCGATTATCGCATGACATAACCGCCGTAGTTGATCGTGTTCTGATAAACGTTTACACGATGCAACTTTTTTATATCCTTACGATAATCTTATCTACGAGGCGAGAAACTCTCCCCGTGTAAATGGAACATTACAGATTATACAGGGCTTACCACATCCAAGCACTGTATTCGTAACTTAGTTTGCAATCGGATATTGCACTCATCGACAGACAATAATGGTTACACATTAATACGCTCTTGTTACGTTGTTATCTAATGTGTAACGTTTGCTTTTGTCTGTTGTATCAATGGAATATGATTTGATATAGCTGTTGTGGAAAAAATAGGGATATTCCAGGGTTAAGACAGCAGTGCTAACAGTAACCCCCGTAAAAGAAAAAAGTTTATCACCATGCTGGGCACAAATTCCAATCCGGGCCAATTTAACAAACAAAGCTAAAACCCGAGCTGGGTTTTGAATCCAGGGTCACATGAATAAACCGCGATAAAGAATAAAAAAGAAATAAATAGGGCTTTTCTTTATGACCTTACTTATGTAGATAACTTCTTTCAAAACTTTCAATAATACATACCGAATTGTCGACATGCTCTTGACATCCATTGCATCTTTACCTACCATTCAATGAAACAAACACGAATATGAATACATTCACATCATACAGTTTCTTGTCACATAATTTCCTGCTTATTCCATCAATATCCTCAAACATCAATTGTTTTGCAAAACAACCTAGCAGCATTGTTTCAAAAACTCATCAGTTAAATTCTCCTACGCAGTCTCTCACAATTGCACTGAGCCAGCGCAAACAGTAGATTGTAAATATGCTGTTCATTCTTAAATTGGCATCGATATTATTTTTTCTCTCAAGCTTCACTTTGAAGGTGGACGCTACAAAGGTTAGAGTGCAACAGGAGCCGTTATCCCCCAAAAGGGATTACAGGCCGTCAAAATGGGTCGCAAACAGTGCAATGGATGTTTGGTACGGAAATAAAAGTATGATCGAAGTTATATTTAGAGAGTTCAGTGATATGATATACAGGCTGACTATGCGTCCAAGTAAGTGTATTAATAATATTATAGTAAAATTTTCAAATTTGGTGGTGGTGGGTCTCTAATATATGAGAGGCCGCCTGGGTAAGTACTATTTATTTCTCCCGCCAAACAGCAGTGTAAATGCACTGTTGTGTTCCGGTTTGAAAAACATTGTAACCAGAGTAACTACTGGACATAATGAGACTTAACATCTTATGTCTCGGGATGGTAAGCGCATTAGAATTCCAAGCATTGCTTTGTAATTATGGTGTTTGGTTTTGCTACTGTCCATGAGCGGTTGAATAACTTACCATTTGGTATGGCATGCTCGTCTCTCCGATTATCGCAATAAAAAATCAAATTAGAATTATTATTAATTTTATTTAGTAGTATGAAGATCTGTTTTTATTATATTGGCACGCTATTTATAAAGTGACTTCGATGTACGTCATGGTAAATTGTCAGCTAAATTATATAGCAGTTATCTATCACAACAAGAGACTGTTATTTCTTGTCGGTAAACGCAATTATGCCAATCTGCTCAAAACCAGATTAACATACACTATCGTCATGTACTAGACTATCACGCTGTGTTAGTCCGAGTTTGTGGACTTCGTATATCTTTGAAATTCTTGAGTAACTCTCAGGTATGGAAGTTTATTCACGATGTGTTCCTTCGTTGTATAATGAGCGGTAGGTAAGACACACTGAACCGATACGAAACTTCAAAAAGCGGATACCTCTGCCTTAGGATTACATTTGCAACCCAATTATTATTTACTCTAAAATATATCCTTGTAAAACGAAATTTAATTTTCTTTTTTTATTTCAGCCCGTGAAGTTGCCTTAGACAAACCCATATTATTGAGTAATACCACAAGTTTGAATGAAACATATTCGATTGAAAATCAAGAACCGCCATCCAGTAATACTTCTTTAATTAATTGTACAACGACAGATGGAGAAATAGAATACGACGCTCAAAGCAGATTATCTGAATCGGATGAAGAAACGCTAATTATTAAGATATCAACGAATCTGTAAAACACACGAATAAAATAAAAACACTGCTCGATTTTATAAAAAAATGTTTTTGCTTTTATAATAATACACCTCCTAAAAGGGATAACATAAGGAAGAAGCCGTTTATAATAATAGCAATAATAATCATTCTTGCAACAAAATTCATGCATACAACAACTGATCTGTACAAAATGGTATGGTATTGGTATTATTGTTTCAGTAAATATAAAAATATATGTAAAATTATTTATAAACTGCGTGGTGTCCTGTTGGTAAATGGACTAGACGCATGATCGTGGGATCAAATCCCAGTGTTCACCTCTGACTTGTGAAGTCATGTGCGTATTGATAGTCAATCACCACGCACTACAACGGTGAACAAAAACATCGTGAGGAAACGTGCATACCACAGCGATAGGTAAAAAAAAATCTATGGTATGTAAAGTCCGCCATCCCGCGCTAGGCCAGCGTGGTGGACTATACGGCCTAGCTCCTCGCAATCGTAGTCTCTATTGTAGATGAGGCTCGTACCATCCAGTGGGTCGTATATGCTAATACAGATACAGAAATAAGGAAACAATATGTCTGCATTTTACACAAGAGGTATCATAATATTCATTCATAACAAAAAATAATATCTCCTTTAATCATGAAAATAAAACGTGGCGTACAGTCGGTAATTACGTTGATCCCTTGAAATCACGAAAGCCAACTGTATTAAAAAAGAAGGCGGCATTTTTTCAATTTCCCCATAACCTGAACTCTGGAGTTTTTCCACTTCCAATTTTTCCTTCCGTGATGACATCAAAGCGGTTTTCCAAACCTTTAATTAAGGAAATCTGTGAGCCACTCTCATTTTAGACTTTCAAGGGGATTACAGTCGCGAGACTGTCTACAAGGAGAATGGCATCGGCGCTACCACGGGTTCTATTTTGGCAGGCATCGCGTAAAGGGGCTTGTTCATTTGTACCGAGTAATTATTAATTTAAGCGCTCCTTAGTTAGCGAGTCCTTTTGTCGATCATTATAGTTGGACTTTTTATGTGATTTTATTAATTAACTAGAGTGAAGGAATCAGCTGGTACTTCCGCCTTTAATCTGACCCGTAAACAGGATGCTGATGTAATTATTGATACAGCATAAGACATTTGGTGTTCAGTTTGTTAATGCCCAGTTATTTCGGTGTCCCTACAATTCTCCTCAGTACGGTAAACTAAAATGCTTCTCCTGACAGCCACTTGCATACTACATTGGCCAGTTGCATACTGTTTTTTTTTTACATGAAGTCCTGCAAATGAGTAAACAGGTCCCTTGATGGTAAGTGATCACTGCCGCCCATGAACATCTACCTTGGATCAAAAATGTGGTGCCGGCCCATCCAATAAGAAGGGAACCGGGAAGGAAAAATACTGAGAAAAGGTAAGGGGTATCCGGAAATGAAACTCACTCACCGAATGAAACAAGCTGTCGCTTCCCTTCGACCTCCTATGAGACACTGGTACCGCCTCAGACAAGCCTGCCCATTCATTCTGAATGACTAATAAATAGCGTGGCTATACCACTTTTATTACTAAACTAGCTTCTGCCCGCAACTCCGTTGGCGTGGTTATCTTTATAAAAAATCCCACCCCATCACGTCCCGTCCCGTTATATCCCGCCTTGTCCCGTCTCATTCTCACTCAAGATATGTAATCCAGTCCCATCCCATCCATTTGAGTACAAAGAAGTAAGAAACATATCGGAATTCCTCCCTCATCCCACGGGAATACTAACATTTTCGGGATAAAAAGTAGCCTAAGTGATAATCTAGATTATCAGCTACCTTCATACCAAATTTCTTCGAAATCAATTAAGCCGTTTCTGATTTCATCGCGCACAGCCGCACAGACAAACAGCCCAAAATTCTAAAAATCATTGTTTTGGGTTCTACTCGAATTACGTTAATACAGTTCCGCCATAGTAGTTTTTCTCGTTAATCTTCCATGTAATAATAATCATGTTAATCGATCGGTTACAAATTTATTATATGTATAGAATAGACGTGGTTATGTACTAAAGAAATTTTACTCTTTAGTTTCTCAATAATTGAAAGAGCACACATAAATAAATAATGTCTTTACTCATGTCCCAAGAAAATGTAGCGTGTACCGGGAATTGTACTTTACATTGAATTCTGCGTTCGATTCCCGAGGCAAATATTTATTCAGGATCAGATGTTTATTTTAAGATTTGTGGTGTATCTGTTTCGCCGGCGATACGCGAGCGTACCTTATGACGTGGGTAGCAGATTTAGAAATTATTCAGGTAGTTTCACACGTTTGGATTTCGAAATATTTACCTTGTATCCGAATTCTACGACTATGTATAGAAATATTGAATTTATTTTCTGCAGTTGTGATGTCGATTTGAAAAAAAAAATTGGCGTGTTTTACCTGCTTGCCTGTCGTCATGTCTATCAAAGACAGTATAACTTTCCTTTTCTGTGATTGGCATTTGTCAATTAAGTTTACGTCAACGTTAAATATTAGATTTATAATACTTATTTTTTCATTTCATATTACATGATTACTTGGAATTATAAAAAAATTTCTTCAGTAAAAATCCAATGCGCAAATACTTGAAAGACATTACCCCTCTCAATTCCCCCTACATATTCACAGTACAAAAACCCATTTTTATACTAACAGTAGGCATTTCATTCGTCTAAATTTTTCACGTGAATTTTTAGAGTTAAAACAGTGGCTGATTGTGCAGTCCCCTTTTGATCTCCCCTGCTTTAGTGTAGTCAGAGGCGTCGCCTTTGATGTTTTAAAAGCCACTTCATAAGTGTACGCGTTCGAACCTCATGATTAGAGGGTAGTTAGGGGCGAGTAGAGTGTCCGGGGGTGCGATCAAAGGGGATGAATTTTTAAATCCTGTTTTGTTTTGGCATTTCGGCGTAATACCCTAGAATGGGGATATTGATAAAAGTCATTTAATGTTTAAGTTCGGCCTTTTGGTTGGGATTATGGTATTTTCTTAGAGGTTTGATCTATTTGCGCAGCGGCTAAGATGAATTTTTGGGGAGCGTGTTTGAATCGCTGTATATCAGATATATTTTTTAATGCGTGCATAATCTTTGTTTATGAAAAACATCCATGGTATGATAATATTTTTATTATGGCGATGTGTAAATGTGGATTAATGTGTCTGTTTTCATCGGGATTTGACGTCTAACAAGAAATCAGGGCTCAGAAAATACTACAGTTGGTTCGTAGATTTCACAAAACTTTGAAATTATAGTAGAGAAAATCACAGGAATGCGGATTTGCTAATTAAGTTTTTCTTTATTCTTAATGTGAGCGATAATTAACAAGGAAAAGTCGGAGGTGCGTTTCTTAGGC
This sequence comes from Theretra japonica, assembly GCA_033459515.1. Classification (NCBI taxonomy): domain Eukaryota; kingdom Metazoa; phylum Arthropoda; class Insecta; order Lepidoptera; family Sphingidae; genus Theretra; species Theretra japonica. The sequence continues at coordinate 13,131,172 of CM065939.1, read as the reverse complement.
TCAAATCTACAACACGTATGCCTTCCTGTAATCCTGGGTCCTCCCGCCGTAGCGGGAAGAAGCACCTATACAGGTCAGTTTAATTTTATCGTACGGCACGAGACCGCCGTCTGTTGCCATTCGATAATCTGTCTGGACGGCATCGCGCTTGCCATCAAATGCAGTGCAATCACTATGTCGTACCAGATTTGATAAAACTCAAACTGCGGACTTCTTCTAAATTAACTTATTGCTCTATATTTGTACATCCATCCATCCATCAGCCAAAGGAAGTCCACTGCTGAACGTAGGCCTCCTTCAATGATTTCCACAGTGACCTGTTGGAGGCAGCCTGCATCCAGCGACGTCCCGCGACCTTTACTAGGTAGTCTGACCATTTTATTTGTACAGCATAAGTGTTAAGGCCACGTACAGGCAAGTGCAGTTTCGGACGCCCGCCTACAAGGTGGACGGGCGACCTAGTTAAGGTTGCAGGAAGTCGTTGGATGCAGACCGCTTCCAACAAGTCAATGTGGAGACCCTTGGGGGAGGCCCATTTTCAGCAGTGAACTTCCTGTGGCTGAAAAGAGAGAGAGAGAGAGAGAGAGAGAGAGAGAGATATGAGTGTAGCATTTTGCGACATAAAAACAAAATTGCATTAAACATAACACGGTATAAATAAAAATTAATAAACAGTGACAATGGCCTCAATTTGCCGCGAATACCTGAACATAACCGAAAAAATACGAGGAGCTTTGTTAAATTGTGTGGGAATTATGCAAAAACGGTGTAACGACGTGAGCGTATAATGAATTTTTTCCACTTTTATACAGTACCGACATGGGATTGACAGATTAATGAAACGTTTTGTTGTCCTCCTTTGTGAGTTTTAATTTGTTTTTTTTTTGTCATTTTGATATTAATCGCCGGCATTGTAAGTCTACACTGAAACAATTTTTTTAATCAATATCGGTTTGCTTTTCGGTGGAAATTGGTTTTGGAACATGACGCTTGGGGAATTCGTATTTATGTATACGTAGCTTTGGTGAATTTCGGTATGGCGACATCTAGTGGTACATGTGTGAACTTCTATGATTATCTTACCCTCATATTTATGTCAATCCTGGCCCGAAGTAATTATTTATGTCTATGTTTAAAGTGTCTCTTTATTTATTGGATTTGACTTAAGATTTATGAATTTAAACTTCTATCAGATATTCCATTGAACTTTCAATACACTTATACATTAGATCTGTGAAGTCGAATAGCGTATTTACTCCACAATTCTCTTATAAATACAATTGGTAAAAATAAATTCTTTGGATGGGAACATTCTTTCAAAATAAACGGTTTACCCCAGATATTTTAAATGAATATTTTGAAAGAAAGTAAACAAAAAATATGTCCCGAATAAAATGAAGTGTACAGTAAAGCCAAGATTTCAATCTGGCTAAAACAAAGGCCTATGGAAACCGATCGATCTAGCCGTCTCGATTGATGGAGAGAAAATGGAAATACACATTTGAAACTTCAGTTTTTAACAAAAGACTTTGGACACTTTCACAACACTCTTCTTACAACTTGTATGTTAGACCATAGCATTTATTTTTTATGACGGTTTAAAGTTACTGGTACTAAATGATGATGATAGCTTAATTATAAATAAATATAAATACAGTCACATACATAGTCCCACACTAAGTTCGAGTCTTGTGTCGTGGGTATCAGGAACTACGAGAGACTTCGCTGTCACAAATACCCAGACCCGAAACAAATATCAAACAATACAAATTGGGACAAATATTACTGCTAATCGTAGGTAGTAAGTTCGAAAATTTTTGTTAGACGTATATTCTTTAATTATTTATTTTTCAAATAGGTAAAGGACAACATCGGGTGAAAATTATCCATAGCACTTTTGTAAACTTGTGAAATTTAATAATCCGTATCAAATCTCTTGGTATACTAAAAATGAAAAATGAAAATGAAAAGGTCTTACTACTTAGGTCTAAAGCACCAATACTAAGTATTAAAGTACACTGAATCAATGTAATATGTTGATTCTGAGTAATAAAAATTGCTCCGCCACAAGTTTTTCAATTAAATAAGTATGATCAAGAAATTATTGTAACCAGGCCAGAATTCATTTGTTTCATTGAGTATAATGCTTTACGTTAAATCTTTTAAAACATTCGATTGAATAGAAATCACGACAATAAAACCAACATTCCAAATATACCAGTTCTACGCGAATTCCAATAAAAAAAACGAATAAACGACAGAAAATAAGTATCAATAAAAATGTTTTAAATCAGGGAATTATGCTGCGTCTGGAATCGAGCACCAGTTTTTCATTGTATTATCGATATTTCAGAACCATTTAAAAAATACGTCATATCAATAATGATGCCGTGAATTTACGATTTATTCTTTTTGTATCCGCTTTCATCCCACAATAGTGGGGTACCATATTCATCTGTTCTATACATGGGGAAGACGCAATATGATTTATAATATGTTGTACAATAATTAGGCTTATGTATTGAAGATCGCAGATGCTGGGTGCAACAAGCCGAAGACAGGGTGCAATGGCGCAATTTGGAAGAGGCCTATGTCCAGCAGTGGACAACAAAAGGATGATGATGATGATCGACGTTACAACTGGACCAACCATCCTTTTCGATTTCTTATTATTAACACAGAACAGCTGAATATGATTTATTAAGCACAATAACACTTTATTGCAACATCAGGGTTCAAAAATTAAATAAAAACAATAAAAATTAAGCGTGATGGTTTGCGAATTGCTCAATTAACTTTTAAATTTAATCTTATTGTCACTCAATAGATCATTATTTTGTTATTTCTTGAACAATCTATGTGTTTTAATTTTGTTAAAAGTAAGAAAGCCGTCAAAGGTAGAACGTTATAGACAGCCAAGGCGTTGGACCACTCCGTTCAATAATGTATTTTGCTCTTGTTCTCTCAAAGAAAATAATAAACAGCGAGACTGCAGTTACTAAGTGGTTCGACGATATCTTGAGAGCCGCGTCGGCTTTAAATCTCACTATAGAGGGCAGACATTTTAATAAAAGGAACAATTTATTTAAAGCATCGCCTGCAACTTTGTTATTGCATATATCCAACAATCGAGGAAATGCCTCACCAGGTAAGTGATTGCCGCGGCCTAGGAATATACAGAACACTTGTATCGAAAATGTGTTGCCAGCATCTCAAAATGGGAGGGGGTAGAGGGAGAAAAAATTACGAATATTTAATCAGTTTTGTACATTTGCTATGCTTGGTATAAGTTAACTTGATTTTGTTAAACTTGATATTTCTGTGAAATTCACAGTCTTATATATTATCTTTACTATTCAAAATGCCCTAAATATACGCGCGAACTAAAACGAAATTTCATTAAACTATTCCCCTGCAACCTCATAATCATATTTTTCACGCTAATTACTCATTCTGAGTCACCATTAGGCGACAGACGAGTGTTATAAAAACAAGAGCCATTCAAAAACACCAGCGAAACCAAAGCGAACTCAATCAAAAGAGGATTTCAAAAAGACTCGTGGAAAGCCTCTCAGAGCGAAGTACGATAAGTCAACACAAAATTAAGCTGTTATGCCATCACTGTCAGTATAAAGAATGTCATTCTATCTAAGAACTAATTACGGCTTCTATTATGATGTAAGCAGGCTTTATTCGAACTCAGTTTTCGAGTGGGACGCTCGCGAATGAGATTTTTCGAGCGTTCGCACCTGATTCTTGTTCGTTCGACTTTTATGTCGCAGGGTTTTTGCTTTTTTTTCGAATAATGTCGAGAAACATGTATCGTTTGAGCTGGTTCATTATATACCTAATTTTAAAGAGTTTGTATTGTGGTTTTATTTTTATGTACGAGTATATATTTATTTAAGGTTATATTAAAATTGAATTACTGTATCAGCCCATACACGACCATACCTATATACCATACCATATGCAAGGCACGAGCCTCCTCTACAATCGGGAGTACGATTGAGAGTGGTTAGGCCATATAGTCCACCACGCTGGCCCAGTGCGGGTTGGCGGACTTTTACATACCATAGAAATTTATACAAATCGCTATGGTATGCAGGTTTCCTCACGATGTTTTCCTTCACCGTTATAGTGCGTGGTGATTGACTATCAAAAATTGAATTAACTTATCAACAATAACAGCTATCTCTGAAGCTAGATATAACCACATTTATGCAGACAAGAAATATATTTAATTACCTATATCCAGCACAACGCACTTAAGAATACAGAGGTATAATTATAAATAATAAATAAATACACCCAACAATCACATACATAATTCTGACCGTATGGAGTCCGTGGTGCAGTTGTCTAGACGCCGACTGTGAAACTAGAGGCTACGGGTTCGGGTCCCGCATCGATACAATTTAATGTTTGTTTCAATCAAAAGTATTTGTTTCGGATCTGGGTGTTTGTGAGACCAAAAGTCTCTTGTAGTTTCTGATACACACGACACAACACTTTAACCTGTGAATAGAAGTAAGTATGTTAAATAAATAAAAGACATGATATTAGTGCGAGGTCAGAACTATGTATGTGACTGTTAGGTGTATTTATTTATTTTATTCAATCTATCTAAATATTTCCACAGCATGTATCTAAACATCCACAAATACTCAGTTAATTCCACACGATAGTAGAAAACATGCGTTTAAGCCCGAATTAAAGTGGCTTAAAATTTCGGCTGCTTCGCGCTATTTACCCCAAAGCCCGTGTAAGTAATATTTATTCATGCTGTTAACTGTAGTAACGGAGTTTCGGTTTTACAGATAACGTCACTCTCGGCAATTAACTCTCTTTACTCAAGCAAATGGGTTAATGGAGTATCGCAAGCGCGGGAGCGTGGATTAAAATTGTGGCCTCTACTGATGCGGTGTGGTGGTGGGAAACTAGGGGAATAAACTAGAGGATGTATCAGAGTATGGTGGCTAATGGCTTTTACATTGATACATTGCTTATTTATATTATGCTTTATTGTACACAGTAAAAGTGCTTATGGATATGGTTGGAGATTGATCGTAATTTTTTTAATGCATAGGTCTGGCAAACGAGCAAACAGGACACCTGATGGTAAGTGATCATTGCCGCCCATGACCATCCACAACGATGGGTTCATATCTGTGAACACATTGGTGTTGTCGGCCCTTAAAACCAGAAGCCGAGCGGGAAGGAAAAATTATAGGAAGAGGAAAGAAGTATTGGGCATCCGGCAATCTCACTCACCGGATTATATGCGACAGCTAAGCTGTCGCTTCATGGCGATCTCCTGTGAAACAGTGGTACCACTGTCAATGAATGAGCAGGCTCGTCCTGACTGCCCATTCATGCTGAGTCATGACTGACAACAGCGTGACTCTACCACGTTTGAAAATTATGATTATGAATAGGAAAATCGTTTTTTTTTTTAACTTTTACCATTTAAAATTTTCACTTGCCGAAATATCGCCGTAGAAACCACACAAAGTTGTTCATTTAACTTTACCACACATTCCTGATTCACAGATGTTTCTTCCTAAGATACTGGAAAGTGCAGAGCCCAATGCAATTGCGCCGTGGGACGTGGCTTAAGAATACCGATCGCTTCCATTCTTTACCCCGACGGGATTGTAAAAGGCGACTGAGAAATTCCGGTTTGTTCGGCTTTGTACACCGTTGTAGTATCTTCGTTGTCGATCATGTTTCTTGACTCGTAAACAGGTATAGAATTAAATGAATAAATAAATTAATGCCGCAGTACTTTTTTGTTGGAAACTTAATGTTAAGTGTGTCGTTTTAAAATACTGATTTACTTCGTCTGACAATGTTATCTTGTTAGATTATTTTAGACTATTGGCAATGAAGCTGTAGGTTCAAATTCATAATCATTGTGTCAAGTCATGGATAGACCAACACTGAAAGTGCGCTCCAAGGTTTTGGATCCCATGGCGTTCTGGTGGAGTCTACCTTCAGCAACTACGTACTTACTGAGTATGGAACATTTATATAATGTATTTTCTGTTTTAAATCCTTATTTTCGCGAATTACTTATCTAAGCCTTGTAATGTGTGACTCAACATGATTTTTGTCATAATTAAGCTCTACTGATCGAGATATTATACCTAATCTGGAAATATCGAAGTACCAGAAATCAGCGTCCATATAGAGTGAGTCCTTAATGAGCTCACTTGTAAACAAAGCAGGTACATTTCGGTTCATGGTTATTGTCTTTGATATCCGAGCCGTGTGGATGTCACGATGGATGCGGAACCGCGTTTGAGCCTTTTAAATTAGCAGTTGTTTTTCGATTACGCCCCGCAGAGTCGAGCCATGTTCGCAAGTTTGTAATTTTTTATATTAAAATCCACGCACCGGCCGTCCAATTACGGCGGTTCAGAATTTTCAGCGGCTTTTTTACTATAGCATTTCAAGAGAATTATTTCAATATACTCTGCATCAGTCTACAATAATTACTTACTGAGACTCTACATTTACAATTAATAAAATAATAATAAATACATCCAATAGTCACATACATAATCCTGACTCCACACTAAGATCGAGTTTTGTGTCGTGGGTATCAGGAAATACGAGTGACTTTTCGATTTCACACACACCTAGACCCGGAACAAATACTTGTGGTTCACACAAACATTTGTTTCGGTGCGGGGATCGAACACGCGGCCTCACGTTTCACAGACGGCTTCTAACCAACAGCGCCACGCAGGTTGTCATTGTGAGCTTGACTGCAATAGTTTGCGCTATAATCCATCATGATGGCTTAATGCGGGATGGCGGATCTCAATATAAATTTCAATTATTCTGATTCTGTTGAAATTATTTTACACATTTCCTAATTGAATATAGGTGATTTATATTAAATTATTGGAGCTGTATTTCGTCGCAGATAATTTAGTTACACATTTCCTATAGTAAGAAATTTACGCGCTCCAATGGGCTATGATGTTATTCATCGCGATGAATACACAATGTGTATGGTGTTCTATTAATATTGTCTGACGTGTTTTGGTAAGCTAACAAGGTTGATTCTCAAATAATATTGTTAAACTATTGCTGAGCACCGATAACTAATAAAAAAGTTTATTTTTTTAATGTATGACTCGGTCATGGGTATTTGTGAGACCGAAAAGTCGCTTGTAGCTTAGTATACCCACGACGCAAGACTCGGTCTTAATGTGGGTTCAGGACTATGTATGTGACTGTTATAGTGTATTTATTTATTTATCATGCCGACTTAATTCAGGTTAGTATGTATATGAAGGACCGGGAGGAGTAGTGTAATAGAGAAGAGGCCTATGTCTAGTGGTAGTGGATAAATGTGAACTGACTGTGGATGAGGATGATCTATACAAACATTCCTTATTGGTTTTGACCTAATAGTCAAAGTAATGTTAACAATAAAAACGTAGAAAATTAATGCATAATTTTAAATTAATTACGTCATATTCACTGGAAAGCAATCACTGCACCCCATGACACAATATTTCTCATATTGAACAACGTACTTGTATTTTGATTAATTGTGATTTTTGACTCATTCTATTCAAAGGCATTCACCAGTAATCGCCATCAAATCAAGCAAATTTTTTACTTAAAAAAAATACTACCAAAAATGATTCCACTACATGCATTTCCAAGGCTACAAAAGACTATGACAATATTTCTCCTACAAAACAGGCTGTCCTGGCCAGATTATTTTTCCGATACACTGAGATGTCAGCCTATGTGCGACATTGCTATGCTGTATTCGCCTTTATTCCTCTGAGAATAGGGAGGCACCTGGACAGGGAAATCAGTGTCAGATGCGGCAAATGCAATAGCTTACTTTTATTTTAGCGTTATTGCGGTATCACTCGGATAGCACCACCTGCTCTTGATACAAGTGTTGGGACATACGGACTGATAAATGTACGAGCTTGTTGGATGATTTAAATATGGGACAAAGTCCCGAACCGATAAAATATACCGAATATATGCCAAATAGTCTTTGTTGCTTACAATATTTTATTAAATAAATACAACAGTCATGTAGTGTTAGGCCTCCGGCAAGGTATAAGATGTGTATGGTAACTGGTAAATATGAGAAACTACTAGAGACTTTTTGATTTAAAAAAAACCCATGCCCAAAGCAAATACTTGTTGGATACAAAAACCATAATTTTCTTAGAATTTTATTTCTCGATATGAAATTCAAAGGCAGAGTTCTAAATAATATTCTAATTCATAATAAATTATCTAGGACAGTAATAAAAAACCATAAATTTCCTAACAAACCAACAAAAGCTGGGTTCGTCACAATCCCCCTCCCTATATTCCTCAGCAAAGCCGGCTCTCAGGCTGTATGTTGCAGTGCAGCTTTGTCCCACGCACAAGGGACGTAAAACTCGGATTTTTGCGGTCTCTAAACATTATGTCCTCTGTATACGTTTCGCTCCGTTCCACTGTAAATGGCAGATCTTTTAAACGCTGCAAAAGGATTTCCGAACCTTTAAATACATCGCTGGATAAAACTGCCTGCATAAAGCGAATAGAAAAAAGAATCAGCAGTTTTTTGCAGCTGAATTATGTGAATTAAATTTAGATTTTCTTTTATTATTTGTTGAAATTACATGTAATGAGGATTGCGTGCTGCGTTTCGTATTATCATTAAATTATTACTGTCTTGGTGGAGTAGCTGCACTACAGTACGATTACAAAGCTGAAGTCTCGGGTTTGAATCCCGAGTCGGGCAGTCATTTTGGATTTTTCTATTCATTATCAACTCGAAGTCTGCAATTTGTGCCCGATAGGCTCGCCCCCTATCACATCGTGAGACACACAAGGCGAAACGTGGGTGTCATGGTTGCACCTCTGCCTACCCATTCTGGGATGAAGGCGTGATATTTATTTATGTAAATTATGACTATCAATGGATCTAAGTCACTCAGTCAATAATAATGGTATTAAAGAAGACACCCAAAACAAAACTCTTCAGCCCCAAGGAATGACAAAAGTAACCACGAGAGTTTATGAACTCTCAGAATTGAGAAATTGATCACTGTCGCGTTCGCAGCCTTTGAGCCGAAGTGAACTTATTGATACAGCTCAAACTGAACGACTCAAAATGAACAGCTCAATATTTGACAAGTGCTCGGATCGAAACTATTGTATTTAAGACGGTATCGCAGTACAAAAGTCATTTGAAAGTTTCTCAAGACTCTGCATAAGACTACAGTAATATTTCCTGCTAAGTATAATAATTTTCCCTTTCCGGCTTAAATAAAATGTAATATACATTTAAACGTAAATGCAAATATACAAAAAACTCATTCAAAATGAATTAATTAAGTATAACATTCATCATTATCATCAGCCCGTTGAAGTCCACTGCTGGACATAGGCCTCTCCCAAGGTACGCCACAGAGCCCGGTCTGCTGCTTTTTTCTTTTGGTTCCAGCGACTAGACGTATACGTATAACATATTCAGGTTAGTATGTATATGAAGGACCGGGAGGAGTAGTGTAATAGAGAAGAGGCCTATGTCTAGTATTGTATTGTATTGTATCAGCCCATATACGACCCACTGCAGGGCACGGGCCTCCTCTACAATCGAGAGTACGATTGAGAGTGGTTAGGCCATATAGTCCACCACGCTGGCCTAGTGCGGGTTGGCGGACTTACACACCGTAGAAATTTATTAAAAATCGCTACGGTATGCAGGTTTCCTCACGATGTTTTCCTTCACCGTTAAAGTGCGTGGTGATTGACTATCAATACACACATAACTCCGAAAAGTCAGAGGTGTGCCCTGGGATTTGAACCCTCGACCACCGTGAACATGTAGGCAGCCGAGTCTGGTCCGATACCACGAGGCCACCACGCACTTTGTCTAGTGGTAGTGGATAAATGTGAACTGACTGTGGATGATGATGATCTATACAAACATTCCTTATTGGTTTTGACCTAATAGTCAAAGTAATGTTAACAATAAAAACGTAGAAAATTAATGCATAATTTTAAATTAATTACGTCATATTCACTGGAAAGCAATCACTGCACCCCATGACACAATATTTCTCATAGTGAACAACGTACTTGTTGTTTGAGTATTTGTGATTTTTGACTCATTCTATTCAAATGCATTCACCAGTAATCGCCATCAAATCACCCAAATTATCTACTTAAAAAAATACTACCAAAAACAATTCAACTACATGCATTTCCAAGGCTACAAAAGACTATGACAATATTTCTCCTACAAAACAGGCTGTCCTGGCCAGATTATTTTTCCGATACACTGAGATGTCGGCCTATGTGCGACATTGATATGCTGTATTCGCCTTTATTCCTTAGAGAATAGGGAGGCACCTGGACAGGGAAATCAGTGTCAGATGCGGCAAATGCAATAGCTTACTTTTATTTTAGCGTTATTGCGGTATCACTCGGATAGCACCACCTGCTCTTGATACAAGTGTTGGGACATACGGACTGATAAATGTACGAGCTTGTTGGATGATTTAAATATGGGACAAAGTCCCGAACCGATAAAATATACCGAATATATGCCAAATAGTCTTTGTTGCTTACAATATTTTATTAAATAAATACAACAGTCATGTAGTGTTAGGCCTCCGGCAAGGTATAAGATGTGTATGGTAACTGGTAAATATGAGAAACTACTAGAGACTTTTTGATTTAAAAAAAACCCATGCCCAAAGCAAATACTTGTTGGATACAAAAACCATAATTTTCTTAGAATTTTATTTCTCGATATGAAATTCAAAGGCAGAGTTCTAAATAATATTCTAATTCATAATAAATTATCTAGGACAGTAATAAAAAACCATAAATTTCCTAACAAACCAACAAAAGCTGGGTTCGTCACAATCCCCCTCCCTATATTCCTCAGCAAAGCCGGCTCTCAGGCTGTATGTTGCAGTGCAGCTTTGTCCCACGCACAAGGGACGTAAAACTCGGATTTTTGCGGTCTCTAAACATTATGTCCTCTGTATACGTTTCGCTCCGTTCCACTGTAAATGGCAGATCTTTTAAACGCTGCAAAAGGATTTCCGAACCTTTAAATACATCGCTGGATAAAACTGCCTGCATAAAGCGAATAGAAAAAAGAATCAGCAGTTTTTTGCAGCTGAATTATGTGAATTAAATTTAGATTTTATTTTATTATTTGTTGAAATTACATGTAATGAGGATTGCGTGCTGCGTTTCGTATTATCATTAAATTATTACTGTCTTGGTGGAGTAGCTGCACTACAGTACGATTACAAAGCTGAAGTCTCGGGTTTGAATCCCGAGTCGGGCAGTCATTTTGGATTTTTCTATTCATTATCAACTCGAAGTCTGCAATTTGTGCCCGATAGGCTCGCCCCCTATCACATCGTGAGACACACAAGGCGAAACGTGGGTGTCATGGTTGCACCTCTGCCTACCCATTCTGGGATGAAGGCGTGATATTTATTTATGTAAATTATGACTATCAATGGATCTAAGTCACTCAGTCAATAATAATGGTATTAAAGAAGACACCCAAAACAAAACTCTTCAGCCCCAAGGAATGACAAAAGTAACCACGAGAGTTTATGAACTCTCAGAATTGAGAAATTGATCACTGTCGCGTTCGCAGCCTTTGAGCCGAAGTGAACTTATTGATACAGCTCAAACTGAACGACTCAAAATGAACAGCTCAATATTTGACAAGTGCTCGGATCGAAACTATTGTATTTAAGACGGTATCGCAGTACAAAAGTCATTTGAAAGTTTCTCAAGACTCTGCATAAGACTACAGTAATATTTCCTGCTAAGTATAATAATTTTCCCTTTCCGGCTTAAATAAAATGTAATATACATTTAAACGTAAATGCAAATATACAAAAAACTCATTCAAAATGAATTAATTAAGTATAACATTCATCATTATCATCAGCCCGTTGAAGTCCACTGCTGGACATAGGCCTCTCCCAAGGTACGCCACAGAGCCCGGTCTGCTGCTTTTTTCTTTTGGTTCCAGCGACTAGACGTATACGTATAACATTGATGACAAATAAAATGTATACCATCGCTGCCCGCCCTCTTGTGTAAGTCGTCCCACCATTTGGCCAGAGGGCGCCCCACACTACGTTTGCCATGACCGGGCGCCGTGGCGTACCTTGGGGAAGGCCTATGTCCAGCAATAGACTGCAATGACCTGATTATGATGATGAAGCACTATATTATGTGAGAATAAAAATTAATTGTAACTTGTTAAAATATGCACAATCGCGTAATCTCAAAAGAGAATATTTTTTCGATAATAAAACAATAATTTGCATATACATCATATTATGGTGATTAACATGCAATATGTAAATTCCAACAGCTTAACCGTAATTAATTTTGCTTTATACTAAAATAATTTATCGAAAGTAAAATTATAACACAATTATGAATCTACAGTGGAGAGCAATAGCCCAAGTTATATTGTATCAGATTGTTGACACGAAGATCATTCATTCTCTAACTCTTAGAATTTACGTGCGTATGCATAATCTATATAAAACATGCCGGAAAGACATATTATACAAGAAATTAATAATTATTATGACACAAAGTCTACCAATTCTTATTAGGTCGGTAAGGTAGACTAAGACCCTTCCTAATCACGGAAAAAGCAAAACATTGCTAAGGACAAAATCATTGAAGATCCGTATACAATTATATATATATAAAAAAAAAAAAACAAAATACGACTATGATATAGGCGGAACGTGTACAGCAAAATTACTGTAAAATATGAATATTCCAGAAATATTATGTAATTTTGTTTATTATTTTGCAACTGTCATCATCCTCTTGGAAACACATATACGGAAATCTGATTGTTCAAATCCTAGATTTATCTAGATTTTGTTTTTTTTATTGCATAGGTCTGCCAAAGGAGCAAAAAGGTCACCTGATGGTAAGGGATCACTGCCGCCCATGAACATCAACAACGCTTGGTTCATAAATGTGTTGCCAGCCCTTTAAATCAGAAGGGGAGCGGGTAGAAAAGAGGATGGGAAAAGGAAAGGGGTATTGGGCATCCGGCAACCTCACTCACCAAATGAAACGTGACAGCTAACCTGGCGCTTCATGTCGATTATTCTGTGATACAGTGGCATCACCCCGGATGAGCCTAATCATTCATGCTGAGTCATGACTGACAACAGCGTGGCTCCACCACATACAAATCTAATAGAGATCTCATTATTCATACCGCTTGTAGTCGACTATAAAAAAATGGTGACGTCATCTCCACCATAATCTCACATTTAATAAAATACTTTTCACCCACAAAAAAAACTTTACATTAAAATAGAAAACATCGCCACAAGTTCCGATTCATCAACCATGAAAAAGATTGATTGGATCCGAGTCAAAGGAGGGATCCCGCAGGACGTCTCTGAATACAATAGTGGCAATATTACACAAGACAATAACTCAACTGTACAAATGTTGCCAGTGTTTACACAGTCCGCGATACGGTCGTATTTAATTTGCTTCCAACGTTTGCTTTTAGTTTCGCATTCAACTTAATATAAATTGAGGTTGACAATGGAAAGTACATGATCTTGCCTTTTGTGATCTTAAGTGGGTTTTGGGGTAGAGGTGTTTTTAGGTTGTATTGTTTTTGGCGGTGCCGTTGTTCATTCGTTATGTTTTACGTATACATATGTACGTACATAAACATCACGTTTTTATCCCAGAAGGGGTAGGTAAAGGTGCAACCAGAACACCCACGTTCGCCTTGTGTGTTCTGTCCCACGATATGATAGCGGGCAAGTCTATCGCCATATCGGGCACACAAATCTGATTCCGAGCTGATAATGAATAAAAAAATCAAATATCACTTTGCACAACCCGGGGTTCGAACCAGAGACCTCAACTTTGTAATCGCACCGTATTACAACTAGGCCACCGAGGTAGTTATGTTTTTATCGCTTAGGATAAGGAATGGATTAGTGCCTTACACGATGGAAAGTGAGTCACGATCTTACGCCGGTAGTTACTCATTTTGAATTGCTATGCCACTCACCACTATCTTCTGTGAAATGTTAACTACTAAGAATTTAGGACAGTGGTAGTCTAGATTTGTAAGGGAGGGGTATAGTCATTATTAGTACCTACAATCAATAACAATAATGGCCTTCAAGTTACAGACATTTATATGGTCTAATACTTGAAGAGTGACAAAGACCGGGCGAAATGTAGAAGACGGAGTAAAAAGTGACCCAGGCACCAACCGAGATTAATTCAAACTAGAAAGTAACATAACACATTTTATTACATCTAGAGTTCATTTACCTCATTCGTGTAAATAGAAATAAAAACAATAAACAAAATATTTTCTTGCTTATATTGTAGTATTTGCTACGCCGTAGCACCGTAGCGCGATGCTACGAGCTACGAGGGGTAATGCGTATCATACGCCAAATAAATCACATCACAGTGCACACATATCACCCGTCGAGCGAAACTGAATTTAATATACTTTTGTGGTAAAGTAATATTTTATTTAAGTATACATTATTAAAGGTGTAATATACTTGAGATGAAATTGAATGAAAAAACTAAATTTTCTTAGATACTTCAAAACATTCCACAAAGTTTATTCTCTATTTCCAAGAAATTTAACTAAAAATAAACGTCCAAGTTTCATATTACAAATGGAGCTATTTTGCTGTAATTTATTTTTTATTGCTTCTTTTCTATTTCTGTCTGATACTATAAAGGTTTCTGCCCACTACACCACACCGCGTATATGGAACGGTGTCGATGATGAAACAGTGTTCCATAGTAATTTATACAAAGATTTTTTCCTGCCTGACTGCCTCCTGCCTGACTCCTGGTGGCGTAGTACTACGATACAATTACAACAATGAGATCTCGGGTTTAAATCCCGGGTCGGGCAAAGTAATATAGGATTTTTCTATTCGTTATCAGCGTAGAGTCAGGAATTTGTACCTGATACGGTGCAAGGCTCGCGCCCTATCATATTGTGGGACAAAAAACAAGGCAAAACGTGGGTGTCTTGGTAGCACCTCTACCTACCACTTACAGGAATAAAGACGTGACTTTACGTATGTATATATACAATGAAAATTAAAATGAAAATAATTTATTGAATCCATTTAAATGTTCAACATTATTTAGATTCAGTCATTTTTTGATCTACCACCCGGCTCGGAAAGCGATTTCCACTAGAGAAGAACTAGAAATAAACTATAGTGTTGCTCTTATTAAAACCAGTTAACGATATAATGATTATTAAAAAAAAAATTTTTGTTCCTGACACCTTCATAATACGGCCATGGTACATAATAACGGATAGACCAACCATACCTTTGGCTACTTTTTAATGAACATATTTTCAAAACCAACAAAAAACCCTTTCAACAATATATACTGGTTATATCCACATACCCTCACAAACACTAAGAGCAGCGCACTCCTCTGAACCATTAATTGCGTTCCTTAGCCGGGTGAGCATTGGATAATCAAGAAATATTATTGCGAGCGGTCGAGCTGCTACATTTTATATTGCGGAGAAATACAGCGATGTATGGATAATGCAGTTACACTATGTTTGTGGGATTGTATGTAATTGAAAATGTTGTGTGAAGTTTTTATTTAAAGTTTACTTTCAAAAATATTTGGGTCAATTTGACGATGCAAGAAGCAAAGGCGTGTTAAAAATGATATTCCTCCTCCTCGTACCATTTTCTGGGGTGATCGATATTATAATAATTGTCTCTTAATAATTACACGAAAAAATTAATGATCAATCAACTGTCTGGCGTTAACACTTACGTTCATTATTTCTAACTACAACTTTACAAGAAATAGTAATTTTGGTACTTAAAAACTCACAGAAATGGCGTGTTTTATTCTTGTTTATTTTTTCTTGAGATACGCTAGCGTATCTCAGTGAACGATATCATTTCTTTGCGTGCTATTGTTTCTGGCTGATAGAAGCTCCATAGTCGGTGACTAGAGCTCTAGACTACAGCCTCTATTGTTTCTTCTAAACATCGATAATCGATTCTACAAAACAACATTCGTTAAATACGTCATCAGTCCACGGACGATGACAATACGGTACGTGCGTGTTTACCGCCCGTGAACATAAAACCTATCAATCAAACGGACCACGGTCCGATCCAATCGGCCCTGTTTGTCTGATTTGTTTGTCTCACATCTAGTTTCGATGGGCAAACTTCATTTTCCAAAATCTGTATTATGCTTGCATTAAAGTCGGGTGATTGATTGGAGGTCTGTTTGGTGATCATTACCATGTGTTGATTCGATCGCCCGCCGAGCTTTGATTGTAACCGTCGAGGAATTTGTAGTGACAAAGGCGTCCTATTTTCGTGTTTAGGCGATAATGTTTCACTACCAAAGTTACATTAATCTTGATTGCCTAGAAGAGTTGCTATTCATTTGGTTTAATTTTACATACATACATACATAAACTCACGCCTTTTTCCCAGAAGGGGTAGGCAGAGGTGCCACCATGATACCCATATTTCGCCTTATATATTCCGTCTCACGATATGATAACGGGCGAGCCTATCGCCATTATCAGGCACAAATTCTTGACACCGTGCTGATAATGAATTGAAAAATCCATTATCACTTTGCCCGACTCGGGATTCGAACCCGAGACCTCAGCTTTGCAATCGTACCGAAGTACAATTACATTCATTAGTTATTTTTCGTTAAAATCATATTTCTATTGATATAGGTACTACATACATGGCAGTAACAGCACAACATTACACAGAAAGCCGTTACTGTATGTAACAATAACAATTCCTCATTTAATACGATTATGTGGAAGAAATACAAAATATTCTCACTATCACCCGCCGTCATTCATACAGAAAAAAACATCTTCAATAATAAAGTTTGCCATTTTTCCCTTTACCAAATCCAAAAGGAGCCTTTATAAAATATTCACATACACAAAGCGAGAACTTTGTACGGCCGAATTCCTGAGAGGGCGAATGTGGAATTTATCGGACACCTTCCGTTTCAATTTGCGCGTGTCGTGAAGATGTCACTCCGTCGGGACGGGCGCCTCGAAGGGCCATAGTTCTGTTCACTTCGCGTCTGATTCGTTCGTGATAGTTCCGTTTGAATCATTCTGTAGTTTAGTTCTGATGATGCAATGGATTATTATAAAAAAATATTTAAGTTGTTAGTTTTTTGTATAATGATTTAACCCATTGAACTTTACAAGTATTTCAACATACACAGCTGCTTAATTTTTTTAAAATCTATCCACGGTATTTTTATGAAACATCTTATACTGTCTATTGAATACATTCAAAAATAAAACGATATCTACGTACCGAAGTAGACAGCAAATTCTGATCTTCGTAAATGATCAACGGACTACCGGTAGAAAGTGATCAGGTTCATCTATGAGCGGTTGCATCCTCCCATCTACAAGATAGTAGTCTAACGTAACCCATCAAACTTATAACAGATTAGTCCATTTTCTTATCAAATATCCAACCCCAAACCACGTTAAAATTATTCAACCAACTCTAGAATTCTACAAAATATATATTCCATATGTTAACCCAAATACTAAGCTTGAAGCAGGAGCGTATTAGTAGCGATTCACTCCCTCGTTCATTAGCCGTGTGACGCCCGGCCCTCCTCAAATGGTTATGTTACGTAGTAAAGCTTTGTTCTACTACGTTTTACAGGTCATATCGGCGCTCAAGCGACCTAATTCACATGCATCGAAATACCTTCCACTGCCGAATAAATAGTGTATAAAACTGTTGCAGTATTTTTTACTGGGACCCAGTTGGGTGCAATTGTTTTTAGTGCTGGCCCGGGATTTAAATGCATGTGTTTCAACGGTTTTGTACGGCGTTCTTTTTTTTGTATTAGAAAGGCTTTCGCGATATCGGCTTGTATGTAGCAATTTAGATGAAATGTTAATATATTTCAGTTGGGAACTTTGGCGATCGGATTACTTGTGATTAGAGATTGAAAGGTACTTTACTCTATGACTAAATCGTATCATTTAGGACGTAGCATTTAGTCATAGAATAAAGTACCTTTGATCAAGGGCTGGTTTTTAATCTGCAGGTAACTGCTATCGGGAGGAATGAAGACATATAAAAAAATATGTCTAGATTAAAAATTATTCATCGTTTTTTTTGTGGCTTATACTGTGTCCCACTGCTGGACAAAGCTTCCCCTTTTTACCTCCACTCGACCCTGTCTTCCGAGAGCTCTTGCCATTTTGACTCGAATGCATCCAACTCGTCTTTCCAGCGCATTTTCAGTCTTCCGCGTTTTCTCCAGCCATTCGTGGGAATCCAGCTTGTAGCTAGCCTGGCCCAACGGATTGGATGCATTCGAGTTACATGCCCTGCCCAACTCCATTTTAATGTAGCCGCCTTGCACCCTACATCTGTAATGCAAGGTTTAGAACGCAGTTCGGTGTTTCGGATGCGGTCGGTCAGCCTGACACCGAGAATACTGCGCTCCATTGCCCGCTGGCAAACCTTGAGTTTGAGCTTCTGTGACGCAGTCAATGACCACGTCTGGGCGCCATAGGTTAGGGCGGGCAAAATGCACATATCGATGAGTTTTCGTTTAAGAGAGAGCGGAAGATATAACAATAATATAATATAACAAAATATATTTAGCTTCATAACCACACTCGGACAGCATTAAATTTATTTACTAATCGAAGGCATATTCGAAGAAAAATGCGATAGTTATACATCGAATATGACCAAACAATTTGTACCGCAATTTTTTAGTAATCAAGAAGTTCGAAATTAAAATCGAATACACTTAAATAACACCGAGTAACAAGCGAATAGAGTTTTAGAGCTAAACTATTATTCAGGCCCGAATACTTAATTAGTGGGAGCGAAGTCTTTATCAAAGTTAACCTATTGCGATAAATTTAAATATATCCGCAAAAGTAAAGATGTAGCGTTTGTTATTACGCTTATATTTTAACTAAATTAGTGTAGTATACATCCTTCACCGTTTAGTGCGTGGTGATTGATTATAATCAATACAGACATGACTCCGAAGAGTCAGAGATGTGCCCTGGGATTCGAATGTTGGCATGGCAACATTGGCAGCTGCGTCTAGTCCATTACCAAGAGGCTACCACGCACTCGCACTATGACGATGAAGGAAAACATCGTGAGGAAATCATACTATAGCGATTTGTACGAATTTCTACGGCATGTAAAGTCCGCCAATCTGCACCAGGCCAGCGTCGTAGATTGTATGACTTAAACCCTCTCAATCATAATGGTGTCTTGGGTTGAAGCGAATGTTACAGATTGAAATTAAACGAATTCTTACGGATTTTATCGCAAGTTTGTGTATCAGTCCGCCCCGTGACCACGAAAACTGTAAAGTGATCGAAACGTCGGCAAATTAAAAATGTAAAAATTAAATTAAATTCGCGATAAAATCCGTAAGAATTCGTTTCATTTCAACCCTCTGAATCATACTCTCGAGTCTCGATTGTAGAGAAGGCCCGTGCCCTGTAGTGGGACATATATGGGCTGATACATTATAGTAAACATATGTTAGTGTTTCTAGATTTATTTTATGGCGACCTGAGAAAATGTCTACAATACATGGTATGCAATGTTCAAACCAAACAGATTCGACTGTGCCAGATAGGTGAACCAGAGCTATGCACGCATAAATCATCATTTTTCCATCTCCATACAAAATAAGTATTTTATATACTAAATGCAAATGGACACTGATAGATGTAATTTTAGTGTAACTAATTTTGCCGACACTGTTTATCATAAAAACTAATTAAACATAAAAGCTAACCAAACATTAATATCAATTCTAAATCATTTCATATTTCATCGCAAATGGTATTTACCGTAGGAAATTGTAATATCAATAATCTATTAGAGGAATATTTAATCAAAGTCCGCATATCAACTCATCGGCAAGTTGGATTGGCAGTGGGCGGGGCGTGTTGCGAAACGGAGTTTGATCGAGAATGGAAATTTTAATAATCCACATATCTGATGATATTTGTTTTCTATATGAAATAATTTTGATTATAGAAAGTAAAAATGCAAAAAGTAGAAAATACGAGTACATACAATATTATTTAGAATGACATTAGGTTCTATTTAAAACAAAAAAGAACTGCTGTTTACATATTGCTTGCATGCGGTATGAAACCTAAACGAAGAGAACGACAAATGGGACGTTGAGAAGGCTACACTTATTGGAGATTTCAACAAAATTAAAGGTTTTGAAAGTTGCTGGATGAAGCTGGTTGTGGAAATCTATGGGGAGACTTAAATTTAGCAATAGACTTTCCAGAGGAAGTACCTCATTCAGAAATGAGGATAGTGATAATGGAATAATAATTTTATAATTGCGTAGAATCCAACAGAATGTCATCATAGACTATCGAAGACGTCTATTTTAACTCAGACGAAATAAAGGTTAATAATGATGTTCATAATCTCACCCAAAGTACTCCAAATGAAGGTGCTTAACAAAATTCAAAATGAAATTCCGAAACAAATCAACTTGCGAGAAATCCATAGCGTAAACTAAGTCCGGTCTTTAAATTAAATTCAAACGATAAACAAAACCCCAACAAAGGAATTACTTAGAGCAACAATTAGCTAGGCCCGAGTAAAAACAATGCCGATATTTCTTCCAAACTAATTTGCTTTATTAACTTTATAAAATTAGAGTAAACTTGTGGAACAAATAGGTGTAATTTATTCTATATCCGAGGCTTCAGTAATTGGTTAGTTGATGGTCGCCCGTTAATTTAAAATAATTGAATCTGTCGAAACAATTTTAGTCGGATTAAAACTGGAACATTTTATTGCAGTCTGTGTATTTGGTAGCTTTGGAATAATTTATTTGCTGGGCCCGAAACAGCTGAAGGACGCAAAATAATAACCTGACTTGCAGAGATAGGTATTGGGCAGGTTTTAATTAAAATCTAGATGTGTTTTTAAATTATGTTGTAAAGCAATAATATAGGTATCTATTTATTTAATGTCATAACACTCGATCTAAAATTGCAATGTGAGTTGACCAGACAGATGGATATCATTTCCCTAGTATCTAATCAGTCTAATGTTATTGAATGGTTAATTGTGATTTGTGCGGTAAAGTAAAAACATTGCAAATGTACCTTTTTGATGATAATTGTTCAGTGGCATATAAACATAAAAATTGACTAAAAATATTCTACATTACTTTGTCTTTATCACAACTAGCTAAATCTTCTTTATGCCCAGCTTATAACACCTATTGTGGGAGGGAAGTGGCATGAGGGAAAAAAATGTATATTGTAAAAATAATGTTATAACATGCATTTTTATCCAGACCTGAATTCTAGTGAATGATCACTGTATGGTATATGAATGTCTGATGGTTTCGAAGCCTCATAACATTATTCTATTAAGAAAATAAGACATTGAGTCAAGTTTAAACAACCCTTCACTATTTTACACAACACCTATGGTAAAACACACTAATCGAGATAATATCCCTCTAATGATCACAATTATAAATCAAATGAACAAACTGGCAATTATGTATAAACGGTCGGAATTGACCTGCGTGGAATAACATTCAGTTCCGAACTCCCACCACCGGCCATAATTGTTAGCAGTTGTTATATTTTACGTGCATTTTACGCGTACTTAAAACCCAGTGTTATAGTCCTCGTTACGATTGTAACGTTCTGTGAATTGTGCACTAATCCGGTTTTATTGTTATATTAATTGTTATTTAACGGATAAGTGGTTGTTATCGCTTGGTGTTGATGGGTGATGATTTAGCTAGTTGAGGAATGAGGATTCTTGACAATGTTAGTTGCAGGTATGCAATTTTCATGTTAATGACTTATGCCCACGTACTGTGAGTTCGTATGCATCCCACTGTAGCTTGGATGTGGGGAATTCCTTTGTTCTTATTCGATGAAACAGGTTTTAGACCTCAATAATGAATTATAATCGATTGATACACTCAGATTTTATTAGACTCGTATTAGAAAGGTGTTAGAATTTTCAAGCTTTGATCGTTTTTATTGTAACATAATTAATAACCGCATGGAAAACCTAACGCGATATTCCTAATACGATGGGATGCTGAGTTATATAAATAATTTTACCCGTTTCGAGTAGTGATAATAAAAAGATACAACGTATTAACTTCGCACTAATAGTTAACTTCTGCTTCTATGCTCTATCCCACGTTGTAATAGGGGGCGAGCCTTACGCCATATCGGGCACAAATTCCTGTCTCAGTGCTGATATATAATAGATAAATTAAATATCACTGCCCAACTCCGGATTCGAACCCGAGACCTTAGCTTTCTAATCGTAGCGTAGTATAACTACGCCGCCAAGGCAGTCACTTAGTTACCCTCACCACTGTAGTGGAAACACAAAGATCAAACCTAGACATTTATCAAAAACTCTTACCAAACAATTTTAAATTGCATTAGAGTATCAAAAACACTAACGGCGGCATTTACACCATATTTCTCCATAGCAATTTTCGGTCGTCCGTACATTCCGTGCATTGTGCGTCGACACTTGAATGCTTTCCAAGCGCACTCAAGTTTGGCACAGAACGCGCGGTTTCATTTCCGCCTCGTCCTGGCAGAGGCTATGATTAGTTGGATGCGGACCTCACACGTTACGGCTGGGTTTTGATCTACTGCTGGTCAGGGAGACACAGTGTCAAAGCTTAGTAACTGTGTGACATCATCATCATCATTGCGTATGGCATTCATCCTGCATGAATAAAACTTCTATGTCAGGGTTATTGCCAGCTTGCTGCAGCAGGAGTGTATTTATGTAGTTCCAACTATTCCAGGGTGGAAATTAGAACTACCTCCTCGCGGTCGACCCCGGGCAACGGCTTTTTAACCGGTGTTGACTCTTCTCTGGCTCACCGGACTATTCCGCATGAATCTCCCGGTGCTTTCCTGCGATACCATCATTGATCTAAATAGATCTCTTCAGGACTCCTTAACTAACTTAATTATCATCATCATCATCATCAGCACTTCCGCTTCCACTGCTGGACATAGACCTCTCCTATGGCACGCCACTAGGATCGATTTTCAGCCCATCGTCTCTAACCGCTCCTAGCCAACTTTGTGACATGCTGGTTAGTTATTAATTACATAATCGAATGCAAGAAAGCGCTTCAAATCTAAATAGATAAAAAATATTATAGAGCAGCCATAACAAAAGACTGTGTATTTTGTCCATTGACAAGACCTTGGTATACAAGTTTTATACAGAGTATATCAAGACTGCGACCGAAAACGAAGCCAGTTAGTTTTAGCAATTACAGACATAATGCAACTAAATATTTCTCAAAAAAAAAACGACAGGTTTTATTGCAGTTTTTTAAATATCATCGTGTTTGGATGGTAAATCCCTAGTTGTGCTAAAATTATAATTTAAACCCTTTTGTAACATTGTGTCTTTAAACATTTAAAGGTGTACATATATTTTTTAGGAAAACGATGTATTAAGGTACTACCCAAAAATGATAGGTAAAAAATTACAATAAAAAAATTGTCGCCTTGTTTTGCGAAATTTTTAGTCGCATTGCATCTAAAGTTACTAATACTACCACCTGGCTTCGTTTTCGATCGCGATCTGGATATACCTTGTATAATTTCTATATTTAATCGGTCTAGGAAAAACGACTACAATGTATCCAGATAGTATATAAACTACCGAGACACGATTATCTCATATTAATCAACAAAATCTTGCCTAGCACTAAAAGCCAACCCATATCAAATCAGTGAGATGAAACTCAACCTCCAATATCGTAAAAAACCTAATGCCTCTACATCACGTCAAATACCTAATCTATCTATATATTTTACGAACTCTTTTCATTGGCGGGACGTAAAAAATTTAAGACCGGTACATCCAAAAATACGGTCTTATCAGTACCACCGGACAACCCTTTGGTAAATGAGCTCTATGAGGACGAATAGCAGCCAATACGTTACTAGGATCATCGGAGCGAGTGGACCGGAGCGATAGCACTATAAATTATGAGGCCGGTCTCAGAGCAACACCGGTTGGGCTGTGACGTCACTACTCTGGATCCGGTCTTTCGTGCTCCATGATTTTGGCGGATGGAACTATTGACTTGTTTGTTTTAAATATGATCGTGTGATGATATTGTGTTTTATGTAAAGTACTATTAAACTTACTAGATAATATTATATTAATTAAGACTAATTGAATTTTGTCAGAATGTTAAGTGATCTCTGTAATGACTAATAACACAGATATTTTACGGCCCATATAACGTTTAAGGAAATGATAAGGCAGACCATTTAATATAACAATTACTGAACAATAGAAGGACAATCACATTTATAATATTCTTATTATGACAAAAAGCAAGTACTTTATGGGGTCCGAAGAGAGCTAGTATTTTTGTCATATTAATCAAATTTATATTTTAATCTCTTACTAATTTAATACTGCGAGTCAAAATACTATTAAATCTGATCTAAACAGACCTTTTAACTTCAAGAACGAGTCACTTAGTTCGCAAACCAGATCCGTCCGCTCCTCCGCTCACAATATTTACTGCCAATTGACTCGCATCACGAGTGTTTTACTAAGGAAAATGACGTCATTAGCTTTCCAGATGAGAAACGGCCAGGCTATTTCTCATATTACCAACGAAATAGGGCGACATTGTAGTGATGAAGATGACAGTGACGTCACTAAGTTACAGTAAGAAAACTATTGGGAGAGAATTTTCCTGTCGATGATTTTGGTATTGTAGGAAACAAATTGGTTTGGATTAAATAATGTATGGAATTTTTCCATCCCGCACTAGTGGTGGACTATGGTCTATGCTCACTCATTCGAAGTCTCGGTTGTAGAGTAGTCTTGTGCAGCAGTGGCTTGTAGATAAGCTTCGTGTTTAGCAGTGGGAGATTATGGGCTAATATTACAGTATAGCAAATATAGTAATGGATGTAATACTCAAGCGGTATTGAAAAAATTAGAGACGGTTTTTCAAGAAACAGACTTAGCAAAAAAATGTTCCATATTCAAGGGCGGAAATTTTACCGGGATCTGGTAAATTAAACAATGTTTCTGCGAATGCACTACCTTACGGGTGTCACATCGAAAAATATGTGTTCGAATCACGTTATTGTTTTCATACAAAGGATATATCGTGAAAGTGGTAAAACTATGATGTTGTCAGTAATCACTCGGCATGAATGAACAGGCTCAGCTGGAGCGGTTCCATTAACTCACAGGGAATTGACGTGAACGATAGTTTCGCTATCGCGTTTTGTTTAGTGAGTGCGATTGCCGTATGCCCAATACCTCTTACCTCTTTCCATCCTTTTTCCTTGCCGTTCCTCTCTCAATTGGGCCGGCAACACATCTATGATCCAGCGTTGTAGATGTTCATGGGCGGCAGTGATCACTTACCATCAGGAGACTCGTTTGCCATATCTATGCAATAATATATATTTTATTGTATGTAACAAGAAATGTTTTTTTTTTCAGAATTAGATATTTTGTTTTCTCGTAAAGTACGAACACAAATATAACTAGATACAAAATGCTTTAAAAATATTGCCAATCTATTTAGTTTTTTTTTATTTTGTTGATTTACTAGTCACCTTATTTAGTCTTTTATACAAATTAATACATATTTATGATCGCCAAATATAATACGAATCTAAATAAACTGAGCAAAGTTTCCTGCCTATTTACATGAAGGTATCTGTTTATTTTACGTTACCGACTATTTATCTTGTATCTTATTACGTAGACATTTCCTTCAAATTTAGTTGAGCAGTGTGGGTCGAATAAATATTCAGTATTAAATAAGATATTACAGCCTCCATGGCGCAGTTGGTTTCACGCCGGCTGTGAAATGTGAGGCTGCAGGTTCGATTCCCTCACCTAAACAAATATTTGACAGACCCACAGGTATTTGTTTTGGATCTGGATGTGTGAGACCGAAAAGTCTCTCGTAGTTCCTGATACCCACGACACAAGACTTTGTAGACCAAAGAGTCATGTAATGTATCTGCGCTAAACAACGAGTTCATTTTATATCATGACATACGTCATTGTAAAATCTGTGTAAAATATATTGTCATTCTAATTGTAAAGTTGTTAATTTGTAATTTGTAAATATATTCTTGTATATACTTGTATATATTTGCATTACGCCACAACTTAATTGATCTTATTGTGGGGTCAGGACTATGTATATGACTATTGGATGTTTTATTTATTTTATAATAAAGTCACATCCAACATGCAATATCACTGTCACAGATTTTGCCTCGCCAATCGATTTATTGACTGTAAAAAGTACCGTGCCCAGTCGCAGTTATTGAGATTATGGACCAATACAGCACTGCAACATAGATCTAATAATACCAAAGACTATATTCTGTATCAGCCCATATACGTCCCACTGCAGGGCACGGACCTCCTCTGCAATCGAGAGTACTATTGAGAGTGGTTAGACCATATAGTCCACCACGCTGGCCTAGTGCAGGTTGGCGGACTTTTACATACTATAGAAATAAATACTATAAAAATCAGTCAAACCATATACTTGCAGCTTTGAACCGTGACATCCAGAGTTTGACACTCAGGTTAGGCGCTACACATTACGTGTAGCATGCCGATGGGCTTGCTTCTTGTCATAATATGTGAAATAGAAATACAATCGACGAAGAAGGGTGCCATTGATACATCTATCTTATGACGCTCATGCTTGTATCTACAAACTGGGGGTTAGTCTGTGATCCGAAACGATACTCGAAACTTCAGACGTCGCACGTAAAACTGTACGAATGTGTCCAGGTACTCCACAAAATGTTCGAATCCTCTATCGTACGTCCTAACTATAGACTGCCTCGGTGGCTTAGTTGTAGGGTTCGAATCCCGGGTCGGGCAAAGTGATAATGGATTATTCAATTAATTATCAGCCCGAAAAACGGTGAAGGAAAACATCGTGAGGAAACCTGCATACCATAGCGATTTGTATAAATTTCTATGGTATCTAAAAGGCCGCCAACCCGCACTAGGGTAGCGTGGTGGATTATATGGCCTAACCACTCTCGATCGTAGTCTTGATTGCAGAGGAGGCCCGTGCCCTGCAGTGGGACGTATTTGGGCTAATCCAGTATCAGCCCGGAGTCAGGAATTTGTGCCCGATATGACGATAGGCTCGCCCTCTACTACATCGTGGGATGGAACATACAAGGCGAAATGTGGGTGTCATGGTGGCGCGTCTGCTTACCCCTTCTGGGAAAAAGACGTGAGTTTATGTACATATGAATATGACTATAAACTTAGTTCGGAATGAATGATAAGTATCATAGAGAATAGTGTTTATTTTTAGAAGTGGAAAATTGAAAGCGTACTGCAGACTTTGAACATCCGATTATTCGAATTTCGTTTCGGATCATAGATTAACATCTCAGGATTGTCATAAGACCAGGAAGATATATAAGTTTGCCTTACTGTGATGTATTAGGATAATTTGTTATTATGTATTGGTAGATTTTTTTAGTAGAAAGAAAGTTTGAAGTCCTTTTGACTTCTAATAATGAATAATTTTAATTATAAATTATTAAAATCTGATTTAAGGATACAGAACAGAGTCATCTACCGAATAAACCTGCAACTTTCAAAAGGTAGCTGGAAACTCTGAAACCGTTGATGGAAACATTTTACAAGACTTTTATAGATGTCGCTTTATGTACTTTGAAACTGAGGGCTCAAATCAAATGCTACTCACCAAAATATATAGATGGCGTTGATCAGAAAATAGTTGTGCCTGAATTATTTGTGGAGGTTTTGTTTCCTTTTTTTTTTGTTTTCATAGATAATGTTCTTACTATTAATATTCTGTGAATAATTTCACACCCTAATTGTACCTAATAGGATGTTAGAATTGACACCCACGTTTCGCCCTATGTATTCCGTCCCATGATGTGATAGGGGGCGAGCCTATCGCCATATCGGCCACAAATTTCTGACTCCGGGCTGATAATGAATACAAAAATCATACTTTGGCCGACACGGGATTCGAACCGGAGACCTCAGCCTTGTACAGTAGTACAACTATGCCACCGAGGCAGCAGTTGTGATTCGACCTCCGAATTATTAAGTTAATAATTATTATTGATTTGTACATAACTTATTTATCTATGTAATCAGATGTTTAACATAATATGTTATACATTTTATGTAGGTACTTTATACACTTGACATACTTATTATATTTCAATGACATACACACCTAGTATTTCATCAATCGATATTTGGGTCACACGCAAATTTATTGGATTAATTAAACTTTATTACATTTCATCATTGTACAGGCTGATTCAAAATATGTTTCAAATATGCTATTGGCGCGATAATAAACCATGAATTTCAGGGTATGTGCAAGCGTTTCATTCAGCGCTTTGACATGTTTTTCTTTGAACAGTTTAAACAAAATTACTCACCACACTGTAGGCAGCGATTTAACTGAACTCCGAGCATTGCAAAAGCCAATGGGCGGCAGTGATCGCTTACAAACCAGCGTGACAATAACCAAAACCACCACTGGTAACCACCGCTGGTTGTGCAAATAAATAAATAAATAAGGTCACTTCACACCCATTACGGCAACACCTGTCAGCCAGCGTAGACAGTGGCACAATAAAAAAAGTATATAAAATGTACCAATCGCATAAGGGCAATGAAAGGGCTACTCGAAATATTTGATGTCTAGTAGGCAGGGGGTTCTCAAATTGTTATTGTAAGCTAAATTGTTTTACAACCTGGTTAGAACTTCTCGCCGTTCTAATGTTATACTCCCAATTATAGATACATAACTCTAGCAGGCAGGTGGTTCTAAAATTATTATTGTAAGCTAAACTGTTTTACAACGTGGTCAGAACTTTATAGTAAACGCTGGTTAAGACGAAGAAGATGAAGTTTAATAGTTTGGATAAAGTAATTTTAATTCTGTATTTTAAATTAAGTGCGTGGTGGCCTGTAGGTAAACGGACCAAACGCGGCTGCCAACAAGTTCACGGTTGTTGCGGGTTCAAATCCCAGGGCACACCTCTAACTTCTCGGAGTCATGGGTGTATTGATAGTCGATCACCATGCACTATAAAGGGCGAGGGAAAACATTGTGAGGAAACCTGCATGCCGTAGCGATAAAAAAAAACTATTGTGTCTGTATGTCCGCCGACCCACTCTCAATCGTGCCCTGGATTGTAGATGAGATTCGTGCCCTGCAGTAGGACATATATGGGCTGATACAGTACAATACATTTTGAATTAAGATCATCCTATATGCGAATAATTACTGTGTTTACCTGTGTTTAAGTACTGTTAGAATACATTCGTTTATCTTTAATGTATTTAAAGTAGTTCAAGATTGTAATAAAACACGTCACTTGCTCGTTTATAAATACTCACAAACTTTTCAAATTATTTTGATACCTCACCGCGTCTTATATTTCAAAAATGAAGTTTACTGTTGGTAAGGTTTTATATATTTAAATACCTGTGAATATTTATATTTAATTTATTCAACGCTTTTTTATATTTAACTATATATAAATATTAGGAGTAAATTGAAAGGTATACATATCTATTCCATAGCTTTATGTGCGTAAATTCACGCCTGTATCGACAAAGGGATCAGCAAATGAGTCACAAGTTCATACAGTACTAATTTTTGTGCGATCCTCAAGTGTTTGTTTCGGTTCTGGGTTTTTGAGAGACTGAAAATTCACTTATAGTTTCTGTACCTACGACACAAGAATACGATAGTGTATGGCTATTTATGTGGTCCTGAGTGTATTTAATATTATTTTTTATTTATTTTAATATAATGTGGATTGGATAATAATTATATTTTACGCCTGAGTAATATTATGAACATCTTCATCATCCTTACCCACAGGAAATCCACTGGTGAATATAAAACCGCCACCCAAAAGTTTTTCCAGAACGACCTATTGAATGGCCTACATCCAGCAGCTTCCTTGACTTATTGAAGGCATCAACCGCTTGTAGTTTCGATACTCCTGTCCGAAGATAGGTATTGTTTATGTTGTCAAGTAGAGAATACGACTGTGATTTCTAGTAATTATGTACTTATGAACAAGTCAGTATATGTATATAGTATTTTTTAATTACGTGTTTCTGATTCCAGCTTTATTATTCTTCTTTTCCATACTGGGATTAATATCGGGTGCGAAAGAGAAAAACTCGTCCGATCTCTTTTGTACCAAGATGTTTGGCGTCAAAAATATTTGCAGGTAATTTTTTGTTGTGATGTACAGACTTAGTACATATTTATCCATATATATTATGGAGAAATGAGCCGTCTGATGGTGCAAAATTATTGCCGCCAATCAACGTCCTCCGCAAGAATTTTGTATACTAAGCAAACGCAATACTAAGCAAAATAATCAGAACACGTGTAATTAAATTTAAACTATTTTTTCAGGACAAGGGACGGTGAAATTGTTTATGTAAAGTAAACTAGATAGAAGATACCTAAGGTAAAAAAATATATAATGGGATGTTTTAGCAATGTATTAATAAAAAAATATTAAAAATAATCCTTTTTTTTAAATAAATGATTATCAAACGGCTACTTTTATTCGTTTTAATATTACGGTAATTTATAATTTAAGTACTAATATTAAATACTCTACGCTGTAGTTTCTAGCACCTTTATTTTCTTAATGAAAACAATTTTGAAATTAAATTATTGTTTAAGCGCCATCTATCGTACAATAAACACACCAAATATACCGAAAACATTCTTTGAGTTTAGTTCTTATTTTCATAGATGTCGTTTTTGGGCTAAGCTCTTCATTCTCATTTTCATAGATGTCGTTTTTGAACTAAGTTCTTAACTAAGCTCATCTTCATTATTCTTCACGTACGTTTCAAAAGACTCACAAGATGTCGCGCTAACAATATAATAATTCAAAGAGAATATTTTGAAAGTAATATACAATCAGAAAATTTAAATGTATGTTAATTATTCTTTCAAAACCACTCCCCGCACCACTCGATAATATTGTGAGTAAAAAATATCTAACTGCATTTGTTTTTTAAAGCGCGATTTCATTAGGTACGTCTTGTATGCAAGTATAACGTCGCATTTGCGTATATGTTGCTTACAATGGAATCATGTTTTCGTGAGTGTGCAAATTACATAAAAGTTTTACTTGAATAAAAGTGGAGATGTTCAAATTGAGCAGGAATTCATGAGTGGAAGACGAAATCATGCAACTTACCTGTCCGCGTTCAATTTGCGCGTCACTTGAATAAAAATTTACAAGTTCAAACTACCCACATGCAAGTTGTAGCTTATATGCAAGTTTCTTCAAGTTGCATGCAATTTGAAATTTGCATACAAGCAACTTGCCTAATAGAATTGCGCCCTCGATTTCTTTTTGAGCAATGATGCTTTGTGAATATTTGTATTTTTAATTGTTCATGTCTCGAGTTTCATATGATTGTTGTCAGGGCAGAATAAAATAATGACAGTATATTTGTGGTATTTTTTAAAAATCTGAATATATTTCTTAGATGTAAACGTAATATAAGCGTTTTTTAAGAAAATCCTTTTTTTTAAGAAATGCTATTTTTTTGCATGCCCCAGAAAGGATAGCTAGAATGATATTATGCAGCCTCTGAGGCTCCGCATTCTCCAGGTTTCTTATAAGGCGCGTCCGACAGATGCCAGCTATATTGTAGTCGATACTAACGTTATAAAAGTATAGGCTCTACCATTTTTAAAATCGACTTTGGATATACTTCTGTATACTATATATACACTGATATGACGAGTAAGCAAAAAAAGTTTATTACTGGCGCGAAAAAAATACAAAATAGAGATAAATAAACATAATAAATACTGTTGCTGGGACAGTATTAGAATTAGGAATCTCTACAAGTTACGGTAGCGCATAGCCCGGCAATGCGGATTTGTATTTCTGAAGGGGTTGAGGTACGAGTACTACTAGTATATCTATAGTTAGTCGCGCTTATCTGCGTTCTAAGTGGTGATAGGAGGCGAATCAATCGCCTTAATTAATTCGTCAGCAGCGGGCAATTATTGGGAGACTTTATTCAATACTAAAATCTCACACAAAGTGAATTACCAGTTCACGTCCCAAATACGATGCCACTTAAAAATGAGGCGATTTAAATAAACCCTCCTTCTAAAAATACAGCAATCCTTACAATTAAAGATCTAAATACCAAAAATAAATAATAAATTAAGTTCCTGGCAGCAAACCGCGTTCCCGGGCACGCACCGCAACCGCTTTTTGCCACCTTGTAAGTAAAAATCTCAATTATTCGAAAACCTCTAATTTAATGCTGGCAACTTTTAATTTATTCGCTGAAGGCAAGTCTGATTGCAAATTGTTTTCAGTTTCGGAATCCGACGATCGTGTTCTGAATTATACTTTTTGCTGTAGCCGTTTGATGCAAAACAATTTTGTTACGATGTTACACTCTGTTGTGGAAACTTTATTGGTATTTTAGTGAGTGTTTTGCAAACTGATTTTGTTTGTGCAATAACGTCTTTGCTTTGTTTGGGATGTGGAGTCGGTATTAAAATATTATATTATGGAATATAAATACGATAATAATTTAGATGCAGAAGCTGACTAGAACAGCAAAAGGATATTAGGCATTAGACTGCCGCATGTAATTGATGATAATTGTTTTTTTTAATGTTATGATTAAGTTACTTACCAAGAGATTTGTGCTCCGTTGAATAGTTTTAGCTTTAAATCGGCTATCATCCAAGTCTAGATGCAAAATGTTTAATTCTCTCCCATCTGGGAGATTTTTAAATATTTTTTCGTTGGCATTAGTAGGTAAGCAGTATATGTGACATTTGAATGCGTTTGCATCTTTTTCGACTAATATAATTATCACTTTATTTTTTTTTGTATTGTATTGTATCAGCCCATATACGACCCACGGCAGGGCACGGGCCTCCTCTACAATCGAGAGTACGATTGAGAGTGGTTGGGCTATATAGTCCACCACGCTTGCCTAATGAGGGTTAGCGGACTTTAACATACCATAGAAATTTACACAAATCGCTATGGTATGCAGGTTTCCTCACGATGTTTTCCTTCGCCGTTATAGTGCGTCGTGATTGACTATCAATACACACATGACCCCGAGAAGTTAGAGATGTGCCCTGGGATTTGAACCCGCGGCCACCGTGAACACGTAGGCAGCCGCATCTGGTCCGTTACCAACAGGCCACTACGCACTTGATGACGTACTTAACTCAATGAAAACATTATGAGATCATGTAAACATCTATCTATATAAATGCATGTCTCTTAGTGATAGCTTGCAATGAATAGATGCCGGTAGTAACTGGTCGCTAAGATTGAAAAAGGTCTGGAGACAGTCTCATAAATTTCTTTCACAACTACACGTTGGTAAGTGGAGTTTATTTCTCGAGATTTTGGAGTTGGCGGGGAGTTCTGTGCGGAGCGAACTAAGGAGTTAGGTGTGATTTCAGGGAAGTGAAGTATTTGTTATCGATTTTACATCGGTTTACTTCACTTGTGGATAAGTTTTTCGATTGTACTTTGTCATATTAAGGAAGTAAGGTATATTAAAATACATAATATATTGGTAACAACAATATTTTTATTTATTTCCTATCAATACCACTTACAGGATTTACTCTAATGTAGTAGTATCGACAATCTTACAATAATTTATTTATAGCAAATAAGCCATGTGGATATCCTTGTGAATTCACTCATCGCACATATAAATACATCGCACTCCATGGCAACGAAGTTGAAAGTTATAAATAACTATATCTCTATCAGCCCATAAACGTCCTACTGCAAGGGTTTCCATTACAATCGAAAGTGCGATTGAGAGGGCTTAGGCCATAGTCCATCATGGTTGAATTATAAATATGTATCTCATATAATACCAAACAATCAAACGCGATTCAGAAACACACGTGACAATTTAATAGGTTTAACAATAATATGCGGTTTTTAGTCCACCACGATAACTCTATTTGTGTTAATGGATAGATAATTTTATTACATACAGTGTCATTTCAGTGTCAAATTTTGTAAATTTTTTTATAGTATATGTCCGGTAAATGAGCAAGCAGGTCACCTGATAGCCAGTGATTACTGCCACTCATTAACATCCACAACGCTTGGATCATGGATGTGTTGCCCAGAGCGGTAAGCAAAAACGATAAGCACGTCCTTCGGCATCCGGCAAACAAAACGCGACAGCGAAGCTGTCGCTTTACGTCGATCTCCTTTGAGATACTGGTACCGCCTCGGACGAACCTGCCCATGCATGCAGAGTCATGGCTGACAACAGCGTAGCAATACTGTTTTTAAATTTGCTATGTATCTCCAATACCAAGAATCAAACATTTTCTGTCATAGTGCAGCGCGGTAAACGATACGACCGCTTATAAACAGATATAAGATGTTAAG
This sequence comes from Theretra japonica, assembly GCA_033459515.1. Taxonomy (NCBI): domain Eukaryota; kingdom Metazoa; phylum Arthropoda; class Insecta; order Lepidoptera; family Sphingidae; genus Theretra; species Theretra japonica. The sequence goes on along the minus strand of CM065939.1, from coordinate 13,096,533 downwards.
ACTCATTATATCCAGTTGTTACTCTGGCTACAAAGTCTTTCAAACCGGAACACAACAATGCATTTACATTGCTGTTTGGCTGGAGAAAGAAAGCAGTTTCAAGCAGTAAACTATTTTTTATATGCAACATCAATAATAGGATATATTTACAATTTATTTTATCGATAATAGTATCTCCATCGATGTCCCGTACACCCCTATTCGCCGCGAGATAAGTTCGACAAGTTACCCTCTCCCACTAAAATATGTAGCGACACGATATTGAAAAGTTCCCCTTTGTTCGACCACCTACGACTTTATCTGTATCCACCAGTTCTTTGTTCATTAAATGTTGATAATAAACATTATTTTCCATTTGAAGGGTTAAATGATTTCAACTTGGGTGAAGTGTTTGACTTCTTGAAGTGTTTGCTATGTCTGCTGCTCAACCTTTGACACTCGATTTCATTTGAAATTTAGGGTTAAGATCGAATGTAAATTTTATTTTAGGTGATCACGGTAGAAATCAATGGAACTATATAAAATGGAGTGTTAAGATTAGGCAAGCAGATTGCAGCAATTTTATATATTACGAGTATACTTGGAATATTATCTAGAAGGATAGAACAAAAACACGATTAAATAAAAAATATTTATAGATGTCTCTTCTAAAGACATTAACAACCTGATTAATGTGCTTAAAATGTTGCGTGTTGTTTAGGATATTTTTCGGTAAAATTGAAAGGAATCTCGCCATATAAGTTGGTCAGTTCAATGTACTTCAGTAAAAGGTTTGAAATCCTAAACATAGGCTTTCTACAATTATAATACAACAATATGCAAGACAAGCCTTTTATAAATTACCTTTTAATTTTATGAGATCTTCCTTGATTACACTAAAGAATATAAAATGTACTCTATTTTATCACTCGAACAAATACCAAGCAAAATTCTTTTTCGCATCAAAATAAAACACAAAAAAATCCAAATGCTCACAGTTTAATAAAATGATTCTTCCCTAACAGCCTTCAAAGTGCAAGATAGTGAGTGGAGAGCGAAAAAATTGCGCTCCGGAAACCGGTTCTAACCGCTTCCATGCAGATATTACCGCGGCCATCTTGCTCCGGGCAGACAAAACACGTATAAATCAACTGCGTTTCAGTTTTATTAAAAAGGAACTGCACGTTGTATGACGTATCGCCGTTGAATACATTTGTGCGAGTGTGCACCCTGATGTATGAGTTTATATTAAGTTTTTGATGGCATGAGTAAATGCAATTTCGTAGGAGACTGACATTTTTACTGGCTGTGTCTATTTTTATCAGTTCGTGTTCATCCCGTTGCTTATGGAGCTGTGGAGCATGGAGCAACTACAGGCTTTATTTTACAAGAAAGGAAACGAAGTTTATGCAGTTAAAATAATTACTGTTCAACTTGGTTTTCTAATTTATCCAATGTTTACCAAATATAAAAGAAAATAAAATTGTCGCCTCGGGAAAAAATTGTCATCCCACATAACACCAAATACAAACATGCTCTCACGTAAATACCACAAGATCCCCACCCAACTAACAACAATTCCAAGATTGATTCCACTCCACAATAGAATTTACTCCACACAACATCCAAGGCACAAAACGAACGGTCGCCCGCTGAGACCGTTGGAATTTTTAATCTCAACAAATTGAAGCCAAAAACAAAAGCAGCACTTGGTCCCAGACTTACTGATTGAAAGATCATTTACGGGCGTTAAATCGCCTGCTAGGCGTCCTATACTGTCAAAAGCCTCTGCCAGGTGACAAAAGGGGACGGCAATCACGCTAGCCTCACCGAAATGTAGATATGCATCAGCTATTAACACTCAAGCCTGTCATTTCGCTTAAGGTGCATATTTAGCGCACTCAACGTCGGGATACGAAATTTGAAATGCGCCACAAGGATCATTAGTCAAACGGGCAGCAGGCGAAAATGAGAGGTTGATAGTTTAGTGTACCTAAACACCATTTGGTTTTGGGTATTTTTTTGAAATTAATATTTTACATGAATGCCTTTCATATTGACCGAGTATTTACTTGTGAAAATCTTGAGACATGCATATATCTTAATTAGTACCCAATCAATTAATAAGGACTAATTCATAAAATTAAACGCAAAACATTTAGTAAGTGGATTCTTAATTCTACATAACGCTAAATCAGTTCTGTAAATGGTGTACTAGTAAATTGGAATTAAAATTATTTGAATTATTGTATATCAAAATGGATCGCGTTGCTTCCCGTCGTGTGCAAGACGTGTATCCCACAGTTTGGTCCTTTGAATTTCCGACGGATTCAAGCGTTAGAGGTTTTGATGAAAGAACATAGTTTTGGCACCTGAGCCTCAGCAAGGCTGGTACTTGCTTCTTTTTAAAATAAATATTCCTTGAAGTAATTTCAATGGTTACACTGTTTAACCATTAATCTATTAAAGAAACCAATGTCTTTGTTATCAATTAACTGGGCTTGTAATAATTCTTTGCGGTATGATAAAAGTATGAATATGCATTTTAACCAAACTTATTGATTGTAGCGCAATTAAAACTAAGATATCTCATATACATATCTTTGGACGTATTAGTTAAAACTTTGTATGAATTGATATCTATCGCTACATTGTTGATAAGACATCTAATGTAAAATTGACAAAGTTTCACATATTTGTTGTCGCGTTTCGTTCGGTCCATGGAATGGCCAGATGCTCAAGAATTCATAACCACACACTTTTCTCTTAGTGTATTATTCTGTTCATGCCTAGGAACTAGAAATATTTTTTTTCAAATATTTCCATTATTTTCTTAATATTGTTGATCAAATATGACAGCAGACTATCAGGCAATCTGCTTGCTTTTTACCCTTTATTTTATTTTTTATTTTTCTCCAGGTAAAGGCCTAAATATCCCACCTGGCCACACCATTTACTGTTCGACCGGTGATTTATCAATAACCCGCCGTATGCAAAATCGATTTGTTCCATATAAATCACGTCTGATGAACTCCGCAAGGTATCTTTACACATGGATGCACGTGAATCGCGGTTTACAGGCCACTACATTGGGGCATTTTTGGACGTCCGCCAATGGCCCGCTTCTTTATTTTCTACGGCAACGGTTGTCCGGTTTTAGTTATCGTTGATGTTTCTAAAAAATAAAAAACATGCGTGAGGTTTTTGCTCCCTGTCGAGGCTCGAGGCTTTTCGCGGTTGTTGGATTAACGTTTTGAGAACTTAGTTCCGGATGTATGGGGGTGAATGGTGTATTTTGGCATCGGAATTTTATTTCAATTTTGGTAAATTCGAATATATTAAACTGTCTGTATAAGTATCGCTAACTTTATCTTAACAGTCACAGGAAGGTTCATACTGAACATGGGTCGATCAATATAATATGTACAGCGCACTAAACTGCAATCTAAGTTTATATTTTTAAATTTTTTATTTAAAATTTCTTACCATCCATGAAATTGTATTAAAGCTTAGAGTGTTGTGTTGATTATTGATTTATTGTTATGCCACTTTACAGTTCAGCAATGCCTATTTATGATCTCTATTCTAACATACGAACTAAACACGCTCTCAGAACCATTTCCTTTCTTACTAAGCTACGAACATATATATATATATATATATAAAATGTACAGGTAACCGGCGCAATATAACGTTCATTCCCAATTTCACTAAACCCCTCCCATTTCATTAAGGAAAATAAGTATCACATCGGGCTGAGTTTTAATCTCATTAAGATTTCATTGTTATGTAATACAGGGAAAAATGCACAAATGAAAAAATACTTTTAAAAGAGCCGGGAGAAGAATTTTCTTGTTCTACAACTATGGGATAACAGATGGACCGTCAGTCACACCGTGATGTAATTTTATAAAGGATTAAGGACTCATTATTTTCAAATACTTCACTGAAAAATGTGAAAAGTAAAATTTGAAATACGAAATTTAAATAGGCAAACAAAATATCTCTCTCGAAGTTTATTTTGTGTCATTTAAATTGCATTTCTATAAAAAATAATGCAGCAGTACATTGTCATCGTAATTGCCAGTATTGTGTGTTATTTTTTTTATAAGATTAATACCTAAAAATCTTGTTGTGAAGAACATAAAGAAGATACTTGTAATATATCAACCATGATAGTCACTTTAATTCTTAAGTTCCAATCGATCTCATGAAGAAAATTAAATTTGCTACGACATTATAAATTACACAGTTCTGAAGCTTCAATAAATATATCATTAAAATATTTGCTCTCACGAAATTTAGAATAAAATGAGAAGCCGCGGGTTCAATCCCCGCTCTGATACAAATAATTGCTTGATCCACAGGTATTTGTTTCAGGTCTAGGTGTTTGTGAGACCGAAAAGTCTCTCGTAATTCTGGTACCCACGTACAAGACTCTATCCTAGTGTGGGGTCAAAATTATTTATGTGACTGTTGGGTGTATTTATTTATTTTATTTATATGTAATTAACTATTTAGTTTGAGTCACGTCTTAAATATTATTTTGTAAACTCAACATTACACAACAGTGTAAATGAATCTCAATCAACACTACCTTAGTTTACAAGCTGTCAAAGACACGCTGCCGTGGATGATTATTTCTCGTTTCATTTCAGTACAATAAAGAATATCTGAGTTACCCCGATCCGAGTCAGGAGGCCAATAATAGCTTTCCTGCAGATAAATGTTTACTATGTTTTTTTGCAATTGGATCAGGTAGCTCACTTCTTAGCTATTGTTAAGCTTGGTATCGTTTAATCCCAAGGCTATCAATCTGTTTTTCTTTTTATGTCGCGATTCTCTGCCTTTCAATGAATTTCGATAGCCATTTTATGTTTGAATATTATTTATTTTGTAGCTCTCTCAACAGCTGGCTTACTGCATTTTTATGGTTTCGATAATAATATTTTATGTATGATAACCAATTTGTTACCTTCATTCGTATTAATTTAAATACCCACCTCTATCATATTATCACTTTCACATAATTGAACTTGACTTAAATAAAATAAATAAATAAAACTAATTTATTTCAGGTAAAAAGACTTGTAACCAACCAACGTCGATACTTTTGAAAAAAATAACTGTTAATACTTCAGCATTAATTTCGTTATTTCCACCATATATTTTACTAGTAAACAGCAAATATTTACAATGACGGTGTAAATTAAACTGGCCACAAGTACCGCCGGTGGCCTGTCAGTGCCACGCTGCTGACAAAACGGCTCGTAGTGCAGCTTTAAAGGACTATAGAACTGCATTCTAAAGTAAGAAGATTACCGACTCGCGACTGTGGCTCTCACCTCGTGAATTTTTAGTGTGCTTCATTCTTGATTGCTGAGTTTAAGTCTGGTTTACAGAACGGATTTGATTCGAGTCATTTTTATTCTTGGTATAATCGTGTTTTTTTACCTTATGTTTGTGACAAAAACCATGAAGCACAACAGGTTGGACGTCAAAAAGTTACTATTTACTTACTAACATGATGATTCCGATCTGGGATTTTTCGTCGAAATTTATTACTTCTTTCGCGGCGGCCATATGAAGACCTATAGCTTAAAAAATTCTCGTGCAATCCAACAAAATTGACACTCATTTATAAATTAGAAGATTTTAAAGTTGGATTAATTACTGTAAATTAAATTACTTTAAACAACGACTGAAATTAATAATTTTATTTTGTTTGTATCTTTGTCGTAAAGAAATAAAATAACAGACACCCAACCACAATACGGTGTGACTTAAGACTGCAACACCAGCGCTTGTAAGCTGTCAGTGGCACGTTAGCTCTGACAAAACACCTACTGCGGTGTGGCTTTAAACCCGCAAATGGAGAGAGGTCGGCCCCACTGACATGCTCCTGTGGCGCTCCTGAATAAAACGCTTTTGATAATGTACAACTGTTCAGCGCAGTTGGGTTTAGTATCTGCGGAATTACGAGGCTTGTGTTGTGTTGAGGGAAGCATTTAATTTTATGCAGTTTGAAATAATAGGAGTATGGCTGTGATTCGGAGGTGTTCTATTTTATACACCTTTATTATAGGGGGCAAACGAGGAGAACGGTCCTAACGATAAGTGATCCCCGCCGCCCATGAACATCTGCAACACCATAGGGCTTGGTATGCAGGTTTCCTCACGATGTTTTCCTTCACCGTTATAGTCCGTAGTACTGGACTAGCAATACACACACGGCGCCGAAAAGTCGGAGATGTGCCCTGGGATATGAACCCGCGACCACCGTAAACATGTTGGCGGTCGCGTTTGGGCCGCTTTTAAAAATAAAACCTTTGTGTTGCTATTAATTTTATTTTGAACAATTTTTAACCTTTTTACCAATCTTTATCTATATATACGAAGAGACCGACAACAAATTTACATCCAACCATCAAAACGCAGACGGAATTAATAAACAAAACCAAACCATTCTAAGCATGAAATAAATCCACGATGTGACTATAAAACTTAATTATAAAGGCATTGCCATTAAAATGGTCGTTGCATTGTACGTGAATAAAGCTGGTGCATTTGCGTTATCCGCAAGGTAGACAGTGTATACAGCGCCTAACTGCCTCCGCCCATTTCGTGTTACAAGACTCCGGTGATATGCATGAATTTGTAAGGTGCGGTCCAAAGGTCTCAGATTTGTGGGGATATTGTGATGCTGTTTTGCATTAAACAAGTACTTTGGGTTTATGAAGCCTTATCTACTGTCCTTAGTTTAGTTTTCAAAGGAAAAGAACGGCGAATTAATAGTATTATGGCACCTTTTTATATTCAACGATAAAGAGATTACAACGTATCTGACTAAATGTATTGTGGTCCAGATAGAACATCCACCGAATTGGCTTTTGTATTGTAATGAATGGCGAGACGAACATTATATTCGCCTGATGGTAAGTGATATGACCACTCATGGACAGTAGCGAAACCAAACAACACCATGAATTACAAAGTAATGGTTGGTATTGCGCTGCGCTCGCCATCCTAAGAGTTAAGGTGTTACCTAAATCTCATTATGTCTTGTAGTTACTCTGACTACAATGCCCTTCAAACTGGAACACAACAGTGCATTTATACACCTGTCTGGCGGAAGAAATAGACATTGCGATGGTACTTGCCTTGGCAGCCTGCCACATGCATTTTGATTACTTCTCTGCAAAATTCGTTGTCAATCTGTCCAAAATTTTAGTTAAAATTAATTATTCAACTAACTCACGATATTAATCGACTTTTTGTACTTTGTTATTGAATTTGACATTAAATTCGATATTTCTAATCCAGGTAATACCAACTTAGGGTTTAAAGAATTCGGTGTCATTAGATTAGAATAGACACTCTATCGAAATATAAAATACTCTTTATTAAAATTCTGTGAGTATAGTAAGTTCTAATTTTATTGGAATGAAAACTAGATATTTATGTATCAACTACTTATTTCTGTCATTTTTTTCAGACGAGATGTCAAGTGAGAGACGAAGGTATTTTGGGTTAACAAACATGTGACAGTATTTCGTAAATATTTAATACTTCTACAAACGACTATCAACAATTCTTCAATAAAAAGTCTTAAGTTTAACAAGCATCTTTTCTGTCTTCTATTTTTGTTAATCCATTTCTTTTATTCTCAATGTTATCCTTCGATAATTTGAATAAATTACGTAAGTCTTTAATGTATTTATTGTTTCTTGATGTTAAAAAATATTGGTCCAAGATATGGTAAGGGAGAAAATAATATTATATCATCCCGAACAGTTTCACAGTCCAACAATAATTGGGTTCGGTAAAATACTAAAGACAACGCACATGTCTTGCCTCATACCTTCTTTACTAAATAAACATCTAGTTCTAGAATATCTAGGCCTCTAAGCTGTTTAACCAGTTACAAAGTCTAAAGGCAATGTACATGACTTCAAACTTTCATACTTGTATTACTCGTACACAGTACATTGCACTTCTAGTTCCACTAACAATATAAGTACTCGTATGATCAAGTCTTAATAGCTTCAGTGTACACAACAACGTTCAAATACCCTTGCTTCCTCATATTCCAGCCGGTTGATTGAATAATTTACATTGTGGCGCGCGTCGGGCTTGTCGCCCAGATATTGGCAACTATTAGCTGTTATTGGGTTAGTACATGCACGTACACGTGAATATTTGAAGTGGACACGACAGCACGCTCTATGTGTGAATATTCTATTGTTAGAGACTGAGAGTAAATTACTTGAAAAAAATATTAATAGATCGTAGGATTGTAATTGACAGGGTGAAATGGCGCAATTTGGAGAAGGCCTATATCCAACAGTGGACAATAAATGGCTGATGATGATGATGATGATCAGGATTGTATTGATTGAAGATATATTTTTGGAAGACTTCCGCTTGACGTCTTTTCAATCCAAGAATCTTCTTTCACGAGGAGAAAACACAGATTTTTCGATTTCGCTTTGTAGGGATCATCATGTTAATTCGTGTGAACAACAGCAATGCTGCGGCTTCTTGTTCTTTAAGCAACACTGTCAAGAGCGTAATATTATTTACCTCTACACTTCTCTCTCTATTAAAATGTTCATCCTCTTTGCTCTGATTTTGTAGATCGTCTACAAGTCATCGGGTTTCTTGATTGTTAATCCAGGATTATACGTTCATTTGTTATAATTTAACAGAGTCCTAGCCTTGATTCGTCGACTTAGTTATGTTTGATTAATATAATCAATCAACACACATTGCACAATACCAATCCTCTCAAATTCCACCTCACCAAACCCTACAACAACAAAGTCTTTCACTGTAATAAACATGAACAGTAATTGCTCCATACTCATAAATCAGCCAAGGCTGCTTCATTTAACAGCCAATATACCGTCAAATTCAACCTGTTAAATTAGCTTTGCCGTAACCGATATTGTCGTTTCAATTATGCGAGGATTTCGGACGCGAATTAATATGTATTTGTTACAATGGCGGCGCGAGCTTGTATCAGCCGGTTTGGACCGGTTAAATCCGGCCGCAAGCGGATTTGTTCTATCATGTCCGTCGCCGGTTTTCGTATTAAGTCCAACGCATACTGAGCCGTTGTAATGCGTCGCGTCGAATGACTTGTGTATATTTTATGGGATATTAATTTGTAAAGTAAAAATTACAGGTGTTTTGTGTAATGTCTTTGTTTGAACAGCTAATTTATGAAAACTAATTTCAAATTTGACCCTATAGTTTGATTTCTACGACGGTTACGTAGTTTATTTTGAGTTTTTTAGGTACCCGGTATGGCCATGACCTATTTATTGTACTAGTGATACCTTTGCTTATTCCTTCAGCCAAGCCTATGTATAGAAAATACCATAGAAAGTTTTTTTTTCTATTATTATGCATATTATAAAATAAATAAAACATTAAACCAATAATCAACATTTCCGAAAGGCAGGCAGATGTTACACTTGTCCCACGTACGCTGAACTTATTTCCATCTAAAATGTGACAGGAGACAAATTTACCGATGTTCCGGGTGCACTTTCATTACGTGGGCTCATATGAGTTTCCCAAATAGAAAAAAAAATCTTACAAAGAGAGGATTGGCGTATTTGGGTTATAGAACCCGGTTCTTCAAATTTCACAGCCAATATCCGCCGCAACTAGTCCAAAGGAGCGACCTGCAGCGCAACCTTCTTAAAACGCAGCAGAAAATTAAAAACGCACTGTGCAATGCACTCATTAGAAGTGTATGAAAATTATTCAAAAGGAATTAAGCGGCGACGCAATGCGGTACGGTTCGACCTAATGTGCGGTGGGCTTACGTAAATTAGAGTGACAATGTCCCCATCTATCGGCGAGTGAGGGATTAGTTTTGATTGAGTTAAAAATTGGTGTTTACGTACATCAGTGCTCGAATTCGAGTGAGAGACAGTTTCATTCGAAATTTGAAATGAACGAAGTGCTTTGCGGGGGAACTGATCAGTTTATTTTTAAATTTTCGATACTCTGACATCTACTGGTTCGTTTATGGTGAGGCGCCCAAAAACTTTGTGACGCTTCTTTGTGTAGGCTACTTTAAAAAAAAAAAATAAGGTAGGTAAAGAAAGAGAGTAGTGTATGCACTTTGGAGCAATGTTTTTCCTTCTAGTATCAGATAGTCTCGTAGAATTGTCATTAATATTACGCACTAATAACGGCGACTGAACTTTTTAAAATCTTGAGTTTACTTGTGATTCTTAATCTAGGGAAAACATTTTAACAGTTTGCTAATTTATTCGAGATAAATTATATACCTGAGAATTGTCCACAAGATTTTTGAGGGAAAATGGAAGGCTAAGATGACAAACTTAACCTCTTAATTCCTCTCAATGCTCAAAAACAGAGCCCTAAAGTTTGACAATATTTCACAGCTCACATTACTATTTACTCCACGCATAATACTTTATAAAACAGCAGCGCGGTTCCGTATCACATGTCCAATGCCCAATGGAGATTAAGTTGTAAAACCGTCCTAAAATGCCGCTGAATAAAATTTCTCGTCACGTACAAATCAAGTCCCATAAGGGTTGAGTTGCGGGCAAGTTTCAATGTCGGTCGCTTAGAGGATTTTTTCAGTGGATACAACGAAACATACTGAGCCATGGCGTGAGCTCTTTCGCTCTTTAATTTTAGACGTGGATCGTTTAAGAAGGCGCGTGATGGGTGTATTGGTGGGCTATTTTGGATTGTTCGAGATAAAAAATGACAACAAAAAGCTTGCTGAAGCTAGTTTACTACTACTGTAATATAAACGTGTCGTGGCGATAGGCTTGTATTTCATCATAGATTGACACAATTCCGCAATTCTATCTACCTACTCAATACCAACTGTACTGTATCTATATCAGCCCATATACGTCCCACTACAAGGTACGCGCCTCTTCTACTATCGTGAATACGATTGAGAGGGATTAGTTTGGCGGACTTTCCACATCATAGAAATTTTTGTGATCGCTATGGTATGCATGTTGCCTCACTATGTTTTTCTTCGCCATTTTAGTGCGTGGTGATTGACTCTCAATACACACATGACTGCGAAAAGTCGGAGATGTCAGGGATTTGAATCCGCGATCACCGTGTACATGTTGGCAGCCGCGTCTGGTCTGTTACTAATAGGCCACCACGTACTTTCAATACTAACATGTAGTATTATTTCATACGCAGTTATCATTATCTTCAGTTGAGAGGTTTACTCTTTTGCCGTTCCTAAAAAATATTGAAAACGTACCTTCATTCGTGTGCCGCGCCATAAAGCTGAGAAATTGTCTTCCGGCTCATGAGTTTTTCTCGTATAATACCGAGTTGTTTAAGCGAGGCTTGAGGCATCACATAACAGGGAATTTTAAGAGATGGTGTTTTTTTATAGTTGTCAGTTCGTTAGACTAGTATGGCGTATAGTTTAGAAGGTGAGTTCTTGGATTTGCATATGAAATCTCTTACTGTAAAAATATGGCTTTGATTGGATGGATTACTTGAAAATGGAGGTTAATGATTGAAATGCCTTGACCATCATTTAAATATTTACTGTCCAAATTGGTATGAAACTTTTATATTTCATGTCATCAGGCAGTTTTATTTTAGTTCGTTTTAATTACTTTACTTATTAGCAAGTCCTATGCATTAAAATGTGTCCTAAATTCAGAATAAGTTACACAGTAGGGGTCCATCAAAGGGTCTCAAAGTCCTGTGTTTGATTTGAGCGTATGTCTTTATTTACATTAAAATTTATTATCGTTTGCTTAGGACTGGAGGTATCGATTCATTTACCAGAACAAACACCAACTTTCGAGTCAGCTCTATTTGAAAAGGTTTTGTTATTCAGCAAAAACTGATGTAACTTTCTAAATTGAAACATTGAAATGTGCTGGGCTTTTGTTTGGGGGAGTCATGTTCTATTTATAAAAGGTTAAATTAGAAATTAGAATTTATAAGTAAATTTCATCGTATGTCTTGACATTAACAGTACTAGTATTGTAGGAATCTAGATACCTATATGATCTAAGGGGTTAGATCATATAGGTAGTAGCTTGAGTGGGGACTCAAGCCTACTCTCGAATGTGGAGGAGACCCGTGCCCTGATATGGGACGTACATATTGGCTGATAGACGTACCTACCATTTTATGGGAGTTGGAATCTCTGGCCATGAATATCATGAAAATAATAAGCTCATTGCACGTTCTATTTCTTCTCTACGATTGAGACAGATGTAGACACTAGTCTACCTATTGATATCATTAGTTGTTCTCAGAGTGCCATGCTTAATTAATATGCAAAGCCTGTATTAAAATTGTTTAGCTTTTTTACGGTGTACTCTTACGTATACAGGTTTTTAATATAACGTTATTCATCACATCAAAAATAAATACACAGAAATTAAGAAATATCACAGGTGGGTATTATGAAAATCAAAATACAATAAACGACATGCTAAAAATTAATGCTACATTTTTGCTCCACATCGCACACCAACCTTTCTACACCAAAAATTAAAATATCGAACGCCTCCAAAATAGACACCCCTAAGTTGATTAAGCAGTTTCGATGCTGCGCAGTGCGCTCATTGTCGGCATCTACGGGACGGTACACCTTCGGTGAATGAGCGGCTTTGTGACCCAACAAACAAGGTTAAAGCTCGCAGTAAAGCACCACGTGTGGGTGCTTTATTAAGCGCTCTTTTTTCTATTGTTTCTCGTGAAATTGTGTGTGGTTATGACGTTTTAACGTGATATATTAAATGCTTGCTTGGATTGAATTTTTTTGTGTTTTTATAATACGTACTTTGGTGTTTTGTAGAAATATGTGTTAAATTGATATCGAAATTAATAGATTCAAATATTATCGCACTAATATCCTATATTCGCGTCTGCCTAAATATTTTAAAGAAAGAAAGAAATACATTTAAAACTGGCGCTATAAATTACAGAGTATTATAATAGTATAAAAAGAAACAGGATATACAAATAAAAAATAATATTTTTTTTATTGCAATGAATGGCGATACGAGCATGCCATTCATATAAGCATTCATAGCAAAACCAGACATCACCATGAATTACAAAGCAATACTTGACATTCCACTGCGCTCGCCATCCTGAGACATTAGGTATTAAGTTTTATTATGCTAAGTAGGTACGCTGGCTACAACGTCTATCAAACCGGAACACAACAATGCGTTTACACTGCTGTTTGTCGGAAAAAATAGACATTGGGATGGTACTAACCCAGCCGGCCTCTCATATATGAGAGACCTACCACCAGTAAAATAATAAAAAGAAAAAATAAAGATAGATATTGCGCCAACGAAGGTAACTCTCATTCAGCTAATATGCTGCAGCACCTGGGCAGCACTGCAACGTTGATTTTTGATGAGTGACTTTCATGACGTGCGGTCGTTCAGTTGTTAATATTTTAAATCAACTCTACCTATAATTAGAGCTATACCTATTTCTTAATATCGTTAACAAAGCAAAGCTTGTTTCTCTAATCCACTTTATAGACACTATCGTAATATTTCACGCTTCGGATGGCTCTAAGACGCGATAGCAAATACAGAGATGTTATTATATCGTCTGGGTTTATCTTAAGTTATATTTAAGATCTTTTCAAGGCCCTTTGAACAGAGCGAAGTTCGTTCGTAGGTAACTGATATTTCGAGGATTTTTTTTTGTAATATTTTTATTATTATTTTATTAAAATTTATATGGTACACAAATATTAACAAAACACCTTGTACATAAATAATAATAATAAAGTACAATTGACGGTCTTATCGCTGTACTGCAATGTCTTACAGACAACCATGGGATGGATTTGAAATAAGGACAGAGAGAGGGCGTGTAAAAAAATATATAAAGAATGAAAGGTACATAATACTTATTTAACATATAAATACACAAACATAATATACATATATAATTATTTTTGTAGTTGTTTGATTCTTTTTTGTTTCGGGACATTAAAGTGGTTACATTTATTCTGATGGTAACGACACATTTGTACGAATTAAATATCGACGAGACAGATTACCTCGCGTGTAAATAAAATTGCCACTAAAATATTTTTACCAGATAAATAATTAATATCGGATACATCATTTTCTCATTAAGTTTAAATGAAATTATTGATTTTCTATCTACTCTGTTGGATAGGTCATTTATCAAGGAAGGCTATAGGTTTTACAACATCACGCTATGGCCAATAGGAGCGGAGCAGTAGTAAAAATGCTGCAAAAGCTTTCGTTGCGTGCGCTGTGTAAACGGTTGAAGTTAGGCAACAATAAGGTATGATGGGATTGTTCATATTAAAGAAGTCTAAAAAAGTCTAAAAAAGTAAAAGTAGCGTATGTCCATCTTTCTAGGTTGCCTTAATATACCAATCTGATGATAATCATATTTGTTTTAAAATAATGCATTATTTGCGAATGGGTTTTTATTCTCATAGTATCCATCCTAGTTTTAAAAAAATAAGATATTCATTACTTGAGTACTTACTTTTGATCAGTGTTGCCCTAACATCAATTGATTTCAATAATTAATTATTAGTGGATTAGTTTTTAAATTTCTACGCACTAAAATAATGTCCAAGGATTGCATTTTTGTTACGAATGTAAAATACGCGACAGGGCGGGATGTAACAGGACGGGAAGTAACGAAATAGGATGTAGCGGGACAGGGTGTAACGGGACGAGAGGGGAAAAGCAGTGTAGAGGACGGTGGTCACTTTGAGTCTAAATATAAACCAGTTAATAGGCGAAATATTTTGTTTTCGATGTGGACTGGAGTTAAAAAGTATCTTTACCGGGCGGAGCCGGGCCAGAGCTAGTTATTGATATAACACCTAATTTAACAATTTTCAGGTATTCTGGTTGTCTACTACCAAACAAGTTGTTGTAAAAGGTTGTGTTCTCACCACCAGACCTAATTATTATATCATCGTCCCTATCACGTGCTGTGTGAACGGACCTATATTTGGCAGCCAGCGAAATAAGGCAGCATTGCATTTTATGGTCGCAGTTGAGTGTAATAGAAATAATTTGTGTATTTTTTCTGCACTTAATTCATCTGAAAGTGATGTTGGGTTCGTCGTTTTATTTACTTTTGTTTACATTTAGCTGTATTTGCATTCGCGGTACCTAAATGGTTTCTATTCAACCCGGAGGGGTTTCATTTCATTAAATTTCGTATTACAATTTGAAATAAATGGGCTGTGTTACTATATTAGTGTGTGTATCTATTTAGAAATGATTAATGAAAATATAGTTATCTAAAGTAAAATGATAGCCAATCACCACGCACTATTACGGTGAAGGAAAACATCGTAAGGAAACCTGCATGGAATGCAAGAATTTCAATAATTTATATGGTATGCAAACTCCGCCAACCCGTACTAGG
The DNA here is from genome assembly GCA_033459515.1 of Theretra japonica. Classification (NCBI taxonomy): domain Eukaryota; kingdom Metazoa; phylum Arthropoda; class Insecta; order Lepidoptera; family Sphingidae; genus Theretra; species Theretra japonica. The sequence continues at coordinate 13,081,110 of CM065939.1, read as the reverse complement.
CTAGCGTGGAGGACTGTATGGTCTAACCCCTCTCAATCTTACTCCCGTTTGTAGAGGAGGCTCGTGCTATGGAGTGCGACATATTTGGGCTGATACAGTCCAGTATAATACAGTACGGATGTACCAATATAATTTTACCAACGTAAATTAATTACATAGCACATACAGGGAGACAAAAGAACTCTGTCCGACCGATAATAGTGTTATCAGGCATTATTCATGTGTTTTATTTAAAATATCTGTTTCTCATAATAAAAAATATCCTTAAAAAAATAAATAAAAAAAATGAGAAATAGAGAAACACGCATTAAACTGCTAAGAACCGCGTATGTAACAAGCTACGTCGGGCGCGACGGTTCAGAATTGTCAGAATGTGTATTTTTGTTTTCAGGATTTAAAACTTTGCTCATTTTAGGGTAATATTGATATTAAAATGAGTATTATAACTTACGATAATAATGTTATCGTTGAGATATCCAAATGCACGTATTTCATCGGTCAGGATTTTTTTTGTGATACTGTATATACAAAACTTCCTATCATCTAAATCAAAGCTATTAACGCATCTACCAATAGAGTCACATCACATCAACAAATATCGGCAATCTATCGCATGGCATCTGTCCAATCCATTACGCAGCATCAATGAAAATCTGATTGTAAGCGGGTGGCATCTCACCTAGTCAGGGATACGGGATAACAGGTAACGTAGGCGTCAATTTGAGCATGTCCAATCACAGATGACCGCTGTAATTTTGCGGGATCTGCAAGCAACGTGCGCATCTTCGGAGAATTCAATCTGGATGTTATTCATTGGAGAAATTTAGATAGATTGGTTTTGATTTAATAATTGCCTAATTTTTGGTATTGGTGAAAAGGTGGCTTGAAATATGAGACGTGAGTATATTTCTGAACAATGTAGACTCTAATTAGTTTATCAGAGTATACAATTTTCTATCAATACAATGCATTGATTTTGTAAATAAGCACTTTTCAATTTTACTACATTTTTTTACTTTTTTAGAATATATTTAAAATATCGGTGTTGAAAAGAATTATTACTGATTCTGTGAAACTGACTCGCGTAGGATTAAAATTATTTCTTTTTCTACTGAATTTGAAATTATACTCGTATAGTAATATTATTTGGTACTACATAAAATATTTTTTGTATGTAAAAACCATACACTTTTGGGTGTAATTTGAAGGTAAATCAAATTGCTTAACTTAGTCATTGATATTAGGTCGAAAGCATGGAAATTTGCTCCGAATCCTCGTATTTCGCAATATAGGCAAATGAAGGAATCACCAAATTCATACCGATTACCAAAAAAGTTGAAACGAAATCAAAATCAATCCGACATAAACCAAACACCAATCAAATAGCAAAAAGCAAAATCACGGATCAAATAAGAAAACCAAGCGAAAATCCAATCACGAGGTACACTTAACGACACAGTCCCAATACCGTCAAGTGCAACACAATTAAAGCTGGTAGATCTGCAGATCTGACTCAGAGCTGAGACAATGCACTCCCATTAGTAAGTACCGAACGCCAACAATGGAATAAGGAACAATGAAACATTTTCTACTACAATGGCTTTTCTTGAATATTGTATTTGACTACACTGTCTCCGAATGTTAATAGCAAACGCTCTTAAACTAGCACTTAGGTTGCGCTCGGTCACGGAAGCGGAGACATTAAAAATTCTGTAGCGGTCTTATAATAGTTGGTTTTAATGCGGTGTAGATTTCTTCGATATTGGCGCTATTGATTTCGACGAGGTGTAATTGAATTTGAGCTTGTTGGTTTTAATAATGCTGTTTTAAAATTAAATGTTATTGAGTTTTGGAATTTTAGTGACGCGGTTGAGATTATTGGTACTCCTGCTTCCTGTTCTTAGGTCATTAGCAACTTGGGAAGACTTTTATACATTAAATTAATTTTACTCTGAATTAAATAATAAAACGTATAACAAACATGAAATGCAAAAGAGCTTAAGGTATGCTGAGAAATAATTTAGTAAAACCTGAACAATATTGAGCATGTACGTTAAAGTTTTTGAAGGTAGAAAGATTAGAAAGAGCTGAAGTCTTGGTACTGAAGTCTTTGTAGACACTACAATTTAAGCTAATAATCGTAATAAAATCAATCTAAAATTTAAACCTTAAAACATTATACTTAGAAGTACTTGTAGCTGAAAAGCTTATATCAGATAAAGACGGCTGAAGCAAAAGAGGTGTTTGAACAGAATTTGGCGCTGCCTATCCAAACGGAGCAGCAATATTTAGGATTCTGACGGGATCAACAATCACTATGGCTTCGTGCGCGCCCGTGGACTACGGCCTAGGATTATTGTGCGTCGGATTTTGGTTTATACGGTGGAGAATCGTAGTATTCGGTGATTGCAGTGGTTCACTAATCTTGTGACGACCAATCCGATTATGTCTCTTGTTCATTTCGTACATTTGAAATAACAACTTTTCTTGTTTTCAGAAGATTATCAGCATCTGAACTTTAAATTGCATTGTTTTTTTTCTAATGGTAACTGATTCTGTTGCATTTGTTTTTGCCTTTATCTTGATAATTAAATTTTATGCATGTTCTGTTTGATTACCATTGTAAACAACCACAGCATACTATTACTAAACACTGTCCTCTCCCGAAGATTCCCGCATAATACTACCTTTATTTAATGCTGACAACTAAACCCGTGTTCACATACAGAGCAAATGTTTTATAACATACAACCACACATTAGCTGGAGCCATTAAAGCAAACGCTAATGTCTCCTGCCACCGTGTGCGCGGTCTTACACCGAATCGCTTAAACACCAAGTTCTGAATGATACTATAAAGTTAGCCATGTTCGGTTCCCCTTTGCAAAGTTTTGACGCTTTCTCATACATATTTAAGTTGCGTGTAAATGAATGGCAGTTATACGGAAGGTATGACTAACATACCTTTTTCCTTTGCAGCGTGAATTTTAATGTATCTATTCAATGGCGGGCCGTGATTCTAACATTAACCGCTTTTGTCGCTCACAACGCTAATGGAATGAGTGTTGTAGTCACTTAGGTGTTTCGTTCCCTTTGTGTTTTTTTAAAGGGATTATGGGGAATGAGGTCACGTTAATCATAGCATGAATAGAAGGGTTTGTTAACAACTACTTTGTTGTTCGAATTAAGGTAACCGAATGCGTAATAGCTGTTACAATAGTCTTACATATGTGTGTAATTTTGTGGATGATAATAGAGAATTATAATAAAGGTAGGGCACGATTTCTGAAAATGCTGAAGTGGCAAAAATTGGGAAAAGAGAATCAAAAGCTAAATCTTCTTTCTAATCCTTCTTTAAGGGGGTACCTAGAGAACACTGCCTATCATCTCTTAATAGTAGTAGTTACATATTTAATGGCGCCAACAACCTTACGAAATGTATTAAGTGCTCAGTCCAACGTAGTATAATAGCAACCAAAGCGTCACTTAATATATGGAAATACCTGTATCCGGATCCAAGTTTGTATTATATTGTATCAGCTCATGTACGTCCCTGCAGGGCACGGGCTACTCTACAATCGAGATCGTACGATTAAGAGTGATAAGGCCATATAGTACACCATGCTGGCCTATTGTGGGCAGGCGGAATTTACGTACAAAATCTTACAATCGTTATGGTATGCAGGTTTCCTCACGACGTTTTCCTTCACCGTTATAGTGCGTGCAGATCCAAGATTACAAGCTTATATTCAATTAATAACATCAAAGTTATAACGTCACCTTGTTAACATCCATTGGCGCAAGACTTAAATATGACGCAAGCAAGATAATAGTGCGAAGTTCTTTTACATATAAAAAGTAATACGTGGGCTTAAACCATGGACAGTTATCATTCAACAATGATAAAATCTGTAGTTGCGATCATGGATAAGCCCAGCTAAATATTTTTCGTGAGTTAAATATAGCCTGATAGCATTAGGGGTTAGGACGCTTTCATAAAGCCGTGGGCGACCCCTTGCACCCACGTCCTTCCCGCTTATCCATATAAAATAATGTACGAATCAAACATTTTTCCCAAGCTCTTCAGACCACATTAAGTAAAGTTACGTCTCTATGCAGGGAGGGGCTATTATTAAATCATTCTATATAAACATATCGCGCAGCATGATATTAATACAATTTTGCTGGTGCTACCCATCACGTAGTTCTTGAGACGTGACGATCGTTTGCGCCTGGTACCCGCTACTCGAGTTTTGACGCTGTGGTGTAATCGGGGAAAGGCAGCGGTAATATACGCTTTTTATGATGCGTACTGTACTGTACTGTATCAGCACATATACGTCCTACTGCAGGGCACGAGCCTCCTCAAAATTGAGAATACGATTGAAAGGCGTTACGCCATATAATCCACCACGCTGGCCTAGTGCGGGTTGGCGGACTGGACGATGATGCGTTCATGTGTATTGTATTGATTAACGCCGAGGTTCTAGGGAGGATTTTTTTAGCACATGCCCATGAAGTAAAGAAGTACGTCTAGTAGTTTGTTTTTAACATTTTTTTAATTTAATTTAATTATGAAGAGATTGGTTGATCTGGATATGTACTACTATCGCTTAGGAAACTAATGTTAAACAAGAGTTTTTGTGTCATGTTTCTTTTAGACAACGCGTAGGAGAATGTTTGACCCTGCATTCTTACTCATTCTATATATTATTTTAATATCATTAACATAAAGAAGACAGATTAAATATACGTAGATTCCATAGCTGCAGTAGATATTTACTGCAATTTGTTTATTTGTTGCAAATTAATCGATCCTATTACATAATAGGACTCGTCGACCTTCTAGAGCGGTACGTGAAAATATACAAATATCCCCAAATATATTACGTGAGTTGTAGAAGTAGAATATGTTTTATTCTTCTTACTTATTTCTCTCTAGTTTTTTTATTATATTTCCTTTGAATTTGGATGGCACAGAAATATAGACACTATAATGTCATCTAGAACGTCGGTAGTGCTACTACTGGGGCTGCAGGGTATCAGCAATTAGGTGACTGTTGTAAAGATCACAGGTATGTATTTAAGATTTGTATGTTGAGTGCATATAATAAAAAAAACATATTATGCAAGGTTCAAAACCTATTTCACCAAGAAGAGAAATCACAGTGTGAAACAATGTTAAGATATGAACTAAAACAATGTTATTAAGAAGAAACTCGTAGTTCTGTATGGTACTTATTCGCGATACACTCTTAGCTTGATTATGCAGCGATCAAGAGCTCTCAAAAGTTATAGTATTCATGAAATAAAAGCCGTTTATGGTCACTTATTTGAAGAATATCAATGAGAAGACGATTATTATGTATGATACAAAAAAATGCTTAAAATTAAGAACCAACCGTCTGTTCAAATTGCGCCATAATTATTATCATAATCGTCCTTGTCTCAAGAGATACATTGTTGAAATTCCATCGACTGACATTTTTCTCGAGTAAGAAAGTACATCCAACAGTCCTGCTTACCTTCTCAAGATTTTTGGGTCTTACAACATCCTGACCTCATGCAAATATTTTTGGGTCATATTAGGCATATCGCGGTAAGGTTATGGTCGCAGGAAGTCACTGGATGCAGGCTGCTCCCAACAAGTCTATGTTTCGATCCATGGGGGAGGCCTATGTTCAGCAGTGGACTTCCAGTGGCTGAAAAGAGAGAGATATATATCGCGGTATGAGAAAAAACTGATGTGAAAATGAAATCCTGCATTCCACAGCTCAGACCACATCTAAACTGCAAGAAAAATAAGGTTATCTTTGAAAATCTTCATTTTTACACAAATTACTTCAACAATGTTGCAAAAGCCTTGAGATGCTCAACTTCAAAATTTTATAAACCTTAGCAAAAGCGAAGTTTCGGCCCACATATTTCTCGTAGCTTGGACTAAATTCCATTAAAGCATAACATGTTCGGCTAAAAGCTGAATATTTCAGATAAATTAACCTGAAGTTTATGGACCGCGTGTACCGGTTTCTTATTTATCACTTGTATGCATTAGTTGGATAGTTGGGGACTTGTAATTATGGCTTCGCTCTGCTATTGGTATTGTGTTAGGTATTTAGCTTCTATCTAACGTGTCTTAGTGAGCAAACTCATTCTGAGCGACATTAGACAATGTGATAGTGAGCGATTTTATTGTCTTATTACATTATGTATGTATCAGCCCATATACGTCCCACTGCTGGGTACGGGCTTACTCTACAATCGAGAGAGTCGATTGGGAGGGGTTAGGCCATATAGTCCACCACGCTGGCCTAGTGCGGGTTGGCATTATTATTGAATAACAGTGTTTCCATAGATTTAATAAAATTTTATTTCATATACGATGATGTGTTAGTAAGAGAACTTATTACTATGTCTGTAACAAATCTGATCTCAGACAGTCTTAACTTGAGCAGGAATATAACGTGCTTGTCTATTCTTGAAATAAAAATAAGCCACGTCATTTGTGCCAGTAATGGCACATATGCTTAACCTTCCATTGGCGTGATGTGATTTTATGTTTGTACTAAATGAAATACGTTTATGTATGTATTTCATTTTATTAATATTACTACAGAAACTAAGAAAATCAATCATAATCCAAACAATATACGTCTTTCTGCAGGGCTAGACTATTGCCTACCACGCCGGCTTAGTACAAGTTGTCTGTCTTCTTACTCTCTCTCTTTCTCTCTCTTACTTTTTCTCCCTCTCTCTCTCTTAACCCACAGGTATTTTACTTCTAAACATAGCCAGGAAGTCGCTGGTAGCACGCCGCTGCCAACTCGTCGATGTAGAGATCGTTGGAGGCCTATGTTCAACTGACTTCATACACCATAGAAGTTACAAAAATAAAAAGTCAGTAACTATTTTTCTATATAGCATCGAACCCCATCAACACATAAATAGCCTAATAACTGCCGAGCTAATAAGTGCGTCCTTTAGGGATTTACGGTTGACCACCATTAGCTGGAAACTATTTTGGGCGTTTAAAACTTTCAGCCATTTTAAGTTCATTACTTTGAGAGCTCATATTAAGGGATGAGGGGTCAAAAAGTACTGAAATATATTAGAAAAAGCTGGCTTTTATAATTAAATAATATTATACTGGCAGATTTGTCAGGTTTTGCTTTTTTTACTGGCTGGGTATACCCAGTTTACTCATATAAGGAGTATACAGTACAGGATCAGTGGAGTTCCATTAATACAAAGTATCTTTTTTTGTACAGTCTTCCGCTATTGTACACAATTATTCCGACTTGGCATGAACGACATTTCTTACTTCTGATGTTTTACTGTTTTTCGTTAAAAATCTTATTATTTTTATAGTAGAGTACAGTCAATTATTGCGCGCTTTACTTTGAAATTTTTAAGGCTCATTATCCATAATGGGACATTTTCATTACAAACAGAATTTATTATGATTGAACTAAACCCAGTAACGTCTAGCAACAAATTGAAGTCTCAAAAACATTCCTCAATTGAAAGCAAGAAAAAGATAAGGTATTGAAAAATACGAAACGATCCGTCAAAACAAAAAGCCTATTGTATACCAAGAATTTTATCATTATGATAAAAGATGGCTGAGACAAAAGAATTAAAACAAAGATTTTTTCAACGAAGCCGCTTTGGAAATAAAAACGGGGTTTATCTCATAATAGTGTTTTATCTTGAGTTTGATGTGAAGTTGCAGCCTGTAATGTAAAGTACCAAACCAACAATGGACGACATAGTCTCCAACTCATCTTCTAACCTACAATAATAAACATAAAATATTTGATTTTTTTATATGTGGTGGCCTGTTGCGAACGGACCAGACGCGACTGCTAACATGTTTCGTCGCGGGTTCAAATCCCAGGGCACACACTTCTTTCTTTACGGAGTAATGTGTGTTTTGATAGTCCACCATCACGCACAATAACTGTGAATGAAATCATCGTGAGAAAACTTGCATACCATAGCGATTTAACAGAATTTCTATGGTTTGTAAAGTCCGTCAACCCGCACTACGCCAGCGTAGTTGACTTTAGAGCCTATCCCTTCTCAAACGTACTTTCAATTATAGAAGTGCAGTGGGACGTATATGGGCTGATACACATATTAGATATTAGACTATTTAATGAACTTTCAATCACGGAATAACCAGACATAATACCAATATTTTCATGATCATGCTTTGCCTCGGTCCTTTACAAGTATAGACCCAGCTTGTTTTACCAATAGAAAAGATTCGTTCTTGCCCTGGATTGCATTAGATTTATATTTACCTTCATTTTGGTTAGTGAAAACTGTTGCACAATCGGTACCCTTTATAATATTATCGGCGCAGTATACATTGATTGACATTTTAAAAAGAAATTACAAAATATATACCCAACTCATGTTTATTACGTTGTGATTACAACACAATTAAATATTTCGAACGTCAATAAATGTTTATCACGCGCATTAGCAATCTACTGCCAAAATTAATCATACAAACTAATGATTAATGCGAGCAATCTGACGTCAGTGATCATTATAAATTGACCGAATTAGTATCTCGTCGTATTAGTATATTTGTTATGAACACATTACTCCGTAACAGGACGGAGTCGATTAAACCGGTCTAGTAATATGATCATCTATACTAAATGTGATTGTAATGTTAATTCTTGGGTGTAATTGGAAAAGCTTAATGTTAGTAACTGACAATTTTCTCAAGATCTCGCATATGTGAGCGGCCGCCTGGGTTATTACCACCGCAGTGTCTATTTCTCCTGCTAAACAGCAGTGTAAATGCGCTGTTGTATTCCGGTTTGAAGGACATTGTAGCCAGAGCAACTACTGAATATATTGAGACTTTTGTTTTAGGATGGCGGGCGCAGTATGCCAAGCATTGCTTTGTAATTCATAGTGTCGTTTGGTTTTTCCACGGTCAGTGAGACGTCGTATCGCTTACCATCAGGCGAATGGCATGCTCGTCTCGCCATTCATTGCAATAAAAATACTCTCGTCTGTTTTGTGGTAAACCGTAAAAGTTATGTCGTGCTCATTAAGCTTTAACCTCATATTAATCTATTAATTTAATTCGGTACGGAGACTGAGCTTACGTCCTTTCGTTTCCATCGCGGTTTTTTACCAACTACGCCAGGGATCCTGGATGACAAATGTATCATCTGTCTGACATCAGCTATTGGTGACAATTACGTTTTAAAATCGAGAATAGCACGTAGCAGATTTTTACAGTTACAACATATTTTTAATTGATAACTCAAATATAGAAGCACTACTAAATAAAAAAGGCGAAAAAATGCATTACACAGAAAATGTTCCAACCAGTTATGTTGATAAACATAAAACATAAACACACGCCTTTTTCCCAGAAGGGGTAGGCGGAGGTGCTACCAGAACTGCCCACGTTTCGCCTTGTATATTCCGTCCCACGATGTGATAGGGGGCGAGCCTATCGCCATGTCGGGCACAAATTCCTGACTCCAGGCTGATAATGAATAGAAAAATCCAATATTATGATTCGAACTCGAGACCTCAGCTTAGCAATCGTACCGTAGTACCCCTACGCCACCGAGGCAGGCAGTTATGTTGATAAAATAGCCTAAAGCCATAACAGTGGAGATTCTATAGCAAACTAAGCACGGTAATTTCCATAGCTTGTTGGCTTACATTGAAGTGGCGGTCAAAACACTAGATACCGTAATGGGGTTAATGGTTGAGGTAAACACTTTAGTGCAGCGCCAGAGAGAGCCCTCTTCAGTTAAAATATTACCCTTTTAGGATTACAAGTAAGCCGAGCAACTGCGGACACACTTAATGTGAAAGTTTAGTTGAGATGAAATAAAAATGTACGATGCGGCGAGGTAATGTGTTTTTAGTTCGTGACAGTTGGAAATTTGCTGAAACATTATTTTTTAGTGAAATTTTATTAGTACAATTATTTAGGTACGATTTTTTATGACGCGACAAAGTGACTTTGACGCCCGTAAGCTTCATGCTGTCCAGATAGGGTATCAACCGTCGTGAGATATTAATCTTCTGACCTTTTTGTCTACTATTATTGACATCGACTGAGCCTACAACTGTTTGTTCTACATACATAAAAAATAAAGCCTTTTTCCCAGTAGGAGTAGGCAGAGGTGTAAACAGGACACCCACGTTTCGCCTTATGTGTTTCGTCTCATTATGTGATAGGGGGCGCGCCTATCGCCATATCGGGCACAAATTCCTGACGACGGGCTGATAATGAATAGAAAAATGTTATATCACTTTGCTCGACCCGGGATTCGAACTCGAGACCTTAGCTTTGTAATCATACCGGAGTACAACTACGCCACCGAGGCAGTTTTTTTGTTCTGCCACAAAAAATGTACCAATGTGTATAAATTCAGATGAAGTATCCACCGGAGGTTGAGACAATTGTATTGTACTGGTCGAAACTGGATAACGCAGGTTAAACCCGCAAAGGAAACTTCCGTGGATCTCTATGAGTATTCCTCATCGTTCACTGTTATTGCTTTACGTACGGATACAAAAGTCTACACTAGCTATAGGATACTCATCAATCGTGAATTTTTGCGTAAAAAGATTTCACGAGCAAGCGGGACATGTCATGAAAACTAACTACCGCCACCTTTGAAACACTTGAAAACGAATAAATATTATATTCGGGTTTTGCATATGAAGATTATTGGTGTAGAAAAATCAATGTAAGGGTTACAAGACCTCCGGTTGCATCAGTAATTAAGCGAAACGGCACAACAAAGCTGTTACGTTGCATTGCATTCTGCGTTACAGTACTACGGCCCGACTGATCCAGTCCATTCATGCTGCATTGTATCTAATTGCATAATGGATCTATCGCTTAGAAAAACCTGAGTTCTTAAACTAAAGGTAGTATATAGATTGAATTAAAATGAAGTGTAAAAAATCATAGGTATTCATATCAATATCAGAGGTATTCATAAAACTTTTAATAAAAAATCCAATCTGTACGTTAGAGAAACCTCCAAAAGAAACTATGAATGTAGCGAAGACATTTAGCCTATGAAAATAAGCTTAATTTAAATAGAAAAGGGGCGCCTTTGATTGCGTTGCTCTTTCAAGAGCAGTGAATGAAAAGTTTTTTCTGTTAGATTGAATAATTTCATTTCTGTGCACTCTTTGAGGATGCTGATATTGGAAATCTAGATGGCGGCTCTCAATTGTCTAGTTATTAATCTTTAGATCTAAGGAGAGAATGGTTTGATCGGTTTTAAAATTCAATTATATGTCTAAGAGTCCATATTTTTTTATTTATATCATACATATAATATGCCTTACAGCTACATAAGAACTGGAGAGAACGTAAAATAAAACGAGTTTTCCCGTGATTTATAGATGACGCTCAGTTCTTTCAAAATCACGTTTTTTCGAGAAAATATCATCTTGATTTTTTTTCATATTTTGTACAATGTCACCTAGGGTTATTAGAAATAATTGAGTTCAATTAAGTACCATATGTCAGTATCACCCTATATATATTTTTTTAGTAACCAATTCAGTTATTCCCCATCCAATATACAAACTCACGCCACTCCGACGAGTACGAAATTACGTTCTACCCACTGCTCCGAGCAGTGCAACATTACACCGGAATTCCCAAAAATAGCCAATCACAAAGCAACAAAAGCAGAACGTTCCCGTTACGTGCACCACACGGGGCACGCAAACGCCAGCCCTCGCAGCTTAAATTCATCAACGGGCCGATTGAATAATCGCACCGGTCACCTGCCAATTACCCTCGTAGAACGGACGCAATTTATTGTGAAATCCCCGCAGAGCATCTATTATACCTCTCTTTCCAATGAGGTTTCCGAACGCTGTTTAATTTTTACCGATGAATATTGCGAAAATATGAATTGATTGGCGACTGCGAACGGCCGTGTTAGAGGGCGTTTTTGATGCAACATGCAAATTTATTATTTTGCCCGGCTTTTTTGTGCGAGTGTCGCGAAATATGGGAAAATAGGCGTCCATTTTGCGTGTGCGAGTAGGTGTTTATTGATGTACGTGATGGGGACGAACGGTTTTTCGTGTTTTACATATTGTATTTTATTTGTTTTTGTATAAATAAAATGTCGGTAAATAAATATTGATTGCAATTTTAAATTATTGTACAAACATGTTGGTGGCCAGTAATTATTGACACTGCGTCCGCTACATTGATATATGTACGTCGATTATAATTAATCATTAAGGTGGATCAAATCATGGATACCTGTGTGTTTTCTCGGGTTAATATGGGAGTTTATTGACGGTGGCGTTTATTACCGCGGGGCTCTAAAACAACAATGAATACGGCAAGGCCGACAAAAAGGTAAGATTTTTGTTAAAGCATACATAAAGTTACTTAATTACATCTACTTAAGGAGTATACTGGCATACAATATATAGATAAGGCTCAAAATGTCGCGGCCAAGGCCAATAGACCAAAAAGTTCTGTCAATAATCTTAAAGCTGAAGACAAGTCACATTTAACCATGTTTGCCAGATGCTCAATACTCCTTTCCTCTTCCCGTCATTTTGCCTTCCCGCTCCCCTCCCAACTGGGCCGGCAACACATCCATGATCAAGCGTTGTGGGTGTTTATGGGCGGCATTCATCACTTACCATCGGGTGACCTGTTTACTCGTTTGCCAGACCTATGCAATAAAAAAAAAATAAAGCAATATGAGCATAAAAACAGACCGTGGCTTCTACCAAGATAAAATGCACAAAAACAAAGAAGCCAAACTAATATCAAATGCATTTAACACACCATTCCAGCACGTTGAACAGTCGGTACCTTAGCGTGTATGACGAGTACAGTTCACACTTTCATTACTCAACACGAAAGTCCGACGGAGATAATTTTCGCACGAGCCATTCATCTTGCCGCCTTACTCCCTTATTTATCACTGAGTAACAGAAACAAAAAATATCCACCTCGCAATGAGATTTCGGGTAATGAAGAATAATTATTGCAGTGTGAACTTACACCTGACTTTATCGGTTACTCTCAAAGTTTTGAAGATGATTAATGGTGTGTTTAAAGAGTTTTTGTTGGGGCTCGAAACGTCTCGCACACGCAAATGATCTTTGGAACTATTGATATTTCGTGACAGGTTTCTCATTTTTCATTAATGGAAGGCAGTTTAGTGGAGATATGAAACTAAATATCGATAATTTTTATAGAGTTGATAAAGTTAGGGACATGTGGGTGCAATCTACAAACATAAACTCACGCCTTTTTCCCAGACGGGGTAGGCAGATGTGCAACCAGGACACCCACGTTTCGCCTTGTATTTTCCGTCCCACACGTGATAGGGGGTGAGCTTATCGGGCACAAATTCCTGACTCCGGGTTGATAATTAATAAAAAAATCCAATCACACTTTACCCGACCCGGAATTCGAGCCCGAGACCTTTGCAATCATACCGCAGCACAACTGCGCCACAGATGCAGGTGCAAACTGTACTTTCCGATTACGTCGTTAAGGATATCCTTGAAGATGAGCAGAGATTAAAGTTTTTCTCTCTTGTCGATACTATGGAGCATCGCGTATATCATCAGATGAAATTTCCCGAGCCAGTATTGAATAAAAATGCTCTTTGACTCCTACAAAATAAACCTCTAAAAGACTATTCGTGTAAAGGCATATTCCCCTTTAATCTAGAATTCAAATCCATCAGATTAACTCGTAGATTATATTTAAGCTATTAGCAACACATTTGCAGTTACATCTGTAGATTACCCATATTAATGACGTACTATGTCTTCGAAGTAATTACATAAATTACATGCATACATTTGTACGCGTGTAGAGATATTAATAAATGATTCTATCCTTAACAAGAGCTAATCTCGAAGCTAACTTCGCCATAGTTCTTACAAATTCGAACATTTTGCTCACAGAACTCCAAGCAACGACTTAATGGACGGTAAGATCGAACGAATGCCTTTTGTCTCAACTTCGCTCATTTCGTTTTGAATCGATTAACTTTGTTTTAATCGATCACCTTACTCGAGTTCATCGATTAAGACGGCGCGGCGGTATTATTTGTCTATATTTGGCTCAAGTGCAGGTCATAATTAAACCATGATTATAAATGGTTAATCTTTTTGACTTGGCTGCTGAGTCTTTTAGCACTATTTCTATTGATTATTCCTTATTAATACTGGAATAGAATTTACTATCATAGGAAGGTGAAGACTACATATTTTTAAAAATACGCAACGGAATTGAAACAGAAAGACACAAAATAAATTAAAAACATATTTTCATCCTATTCCTTCAATAAAAAATGGAGAGATGAGCTCACAAAATTAAAGCGTGATATTTTGAAACGTATTTAATATGTATTGGAGAAGCCATAATATAACAGGACAAATCGGGGACTATCGCTCAACGATGTAAACTTTGAATAACCAATTAGAAAAAAAAACTTTTAAGTGTCATCCTCCAAACGTACTAGTCTGACAAAATAAAGGTAATATAATAGGTACTAAAGGTTAAGTGCTATGCAAAACCACATCTACCAACTAAACCAGAGACTCAAGCCGCATTTGCTTCATCTATAATGCAGCTAAATATACAGGTACGAACTATCGATTCCACATCTCGTTAGTTGCCAGGTGTATCGTCGTGTTCATATTTATCGCCTACTACGCATGTTCGAGCACTAAGCAAGTACTTTACTGATAATTTACCAAGTCACTTCACCCCCAGACTCAACAGCCATTATGCGATTAGAAACAGTCACAGACACGAACTACTCGATTAAATCGATAACCGACTAGCAACGCTGTCAGTAAGCACATTTGCGATACATCAATTCGAATCTATCGGAATATTTGAAGCGGTTTCCACGGATCTAATTGGTATCACCCGCATGAGTAGTTCATTGACAATCGAATTTAGTATCAGAACTAGTACGTGTAAGCGTATGATAGATGTGTGGTTTTGATATTGAATTCTGGAGAAATTAAATTTATAAATCTTTGAAAGCACTTGTTCGACTATAACCATCACTATGAATTCCATTTTAGTCTATGTGGATAATAATAAAAAAAATGGGTTTAGTGCATTAAAAGCAAGATGGTATTTCGAGGTCACAATAATACCGATAACGGGAATAAATTTAAAATAGTTGATGTTGCAAAACTATAAATTTGTCGATCCACGAATCAAAATTGATACGATGAATTGTAACATATTTCTGTGGCTTATTTCTAATGACTACAAAGATATTTAAGACTCTGTTATGACACACAGATTTAATTCTATGAACAAAGCATGCACTGAAGTCGTTTCACGTTTATAAGTTCGTGAGTCACAACCTTCACATTTCGCAAAATTAAGGACACGTACAAGATTTACTGTATTTAATTATGAATTTCTTAATCTACACTCAGTTCTAAGGATCCAACTCTTTGAAGTAAAACTTGTTTCCAGGAATGTACATTGGCTAAGTCAGTTTTGTAATTGCAACTCAAGCTAAGAGATGAGACGTCTCTCGCTTCATAATTACTGTAACGCATTTATAATCAACAGCATAGGTTGCTTTCCCGTTTTATTAAAATGGTGATCTTTTATTTATTTAATACTTTATTATTCACCATTAAAATACAATAATAATAATAATACAGAAACAGATTTAAATATAAATTATCTTTCTTTTTGCGTAATTCGGGGAAACCTCGTCATTGCATGTTTGAATTTGCAGTACCGCCTGCAGTTCGCCTAAATGGTATTCGTGATACTGGGTAATTCTATTGCAAAGCCTTAATTAATTCCAGTCCTAGGCAACTCATACAAAATTCTTATAATTGAAAAACTTCAGGAAATTGGTTTTATTCGGATCTGCTCTCACAACTCACAGTCTATTGTGATCTACACATACTGGACAAAAGAGTTGGCTGAAATATATTCATTTATTTTGTTAATACCAACTTCAGCATATTGCACTTACCTTCTCCATCTACATATCATTGTCAATTGTCCGAAAATTTCATTAAGCCAACTACCGTACCACATAACTCGGCAATGCATATTTAGATTACAGCCGATGCAATCTCTGTATTCCAGCAACCTCATGCATAATTACGTCGTTATCGCGCGTGCATTCCAACTTCGGCTCAACAACGGTTAAAACTTGCAGTGTGCCGAGTTTAGTTAAACGAAATAACAAACACGGAACACTGTGTCAGTGAAATGCGAAGTTGGAGTTAGCTTCTCGATGGCTTCGCTTCGGATATTAGATATGTAGATATGATCTTGTTTCTGCTAAGGCAGTTTACATACACTCAAGCCTGTATCCCCAAGGTGTGTGCAGACAAATAGTGCCTTCACAGCTCCTTTATTTATGTCTAATGATGATGATGCAAAAAATTATTTTAAGATACAATTTAGCTGTCGCCTTTTGTTCGGTTTGTATTGCCAATGGTATAATCCCATGTTCTCTTTCGTTAAAAATTAACCACCGGTTTTTCATTCTCCAAGTGGTGCATGTGCTATATAATTAATGATGAAATCAAGTTTGCTGTTTCTATGCTAAAAAAATGTATAATGTATGTACACACAAAACATTATTATTATTATATTATTCTCCAAGACTCCACTCCTAGGCAATGGCCTCCTCTAAATTTCTTAATCTTTGTCGACTTGGTTCATTTTCCGGCTATCCCTTGCCGTAATTTTCAAGGTCATATAACTTCACATAACAATTTACACCTTCCGTATATTGTAATTAAATCAATGGACTTTGGTAATTCAAAAACAATTTATCCGTGTTAGTGATCTGTTAGACAAAAAGAATATAATTTATAATCCTGAGTTTTTTTTTGCTACGTTGCAAAACTATATAATCTTCAAAAGAGGTGTATACTAATAATTGAAAAGATCTCGTAGATCTAATTAAAAAAAAAATGTGTTGATTATGACAGTGATAGTACAGGGGGGGCAGCTAATTCTATTCGCATTCAAATATGACTCTAACTTAGCAGCCACAACTAGCTGAACCGCTTGTTAAAAGATTTTTAAATAAAATCCACAAGCGTCTTCCTACAAACTCCGGAAAGGTTTAAAATTACACCAACTACTTACATAAAGTCGAGAATAACACCTCGCCAGACCCTTCCAATTTGTACAAAACTAGAAATTCGTCATAAATAAATTTGAGAACCGACGCCCCGAGCGCTGGCCTGCTGCCAATTAAACCGAGCCAATTTTATGAAGCACACTACAAGTGATTCGGTGAACTTAAAATTTTGACCGTACCTTGGCAGAGTTCGAATTTGCCTTTTATATCAATGGCAAATTTAACATCGATTCTGGGAATGTGCCGTGTTGTAATGGCCGTTTTGTTCGATAGATCAATGCTGATTTTAGTTTTAGTATTTTTCTATACAATATGTTTTTTTTTTCTTTCTTTCCACTAGCATTAGCCCAGCCAGGGCCAGGGTCTGCTTAACTAAATAATCTTCGTCATTTAGTTTTTGGCATACTATGTTGCAAGACTGGCTCTCTTCTTCTTCTTATGTAGTTTTGTTTTAATTTTAAATAATTATTTTCTTTTTCATTTATAATCGTTATCGCAGTTAATCATATGTTTTTTCGAAGTCTTTTCCTGATATGAAGCAATTTCTCAGGCTTTTTAATTTTGTGGTATCATAAGGCGAAAAAATTAGCTAGGTTTTACTGACGGTAAGCCATTTTTATGAATATCTTGATACGATATATTAAAATTTAAAAATGATGATATTAATGGAATTCAGTATCTGCCCTAGGTCGCTTCATCCTAAATCCCGGATTCAGAGCTATGCTAATATGTTAGTGTAAGCAAAATAATTTCTAATAACTAACGACCCTTGGAGAACATAAATATTAATAAAAAGAAAATATTATTCTCAAAAAGTTCAATAATAATAAGACTGCCTCGGTGGCGTAGTGGTACTACGGTATGACTGCAAAGCTTGAGGTCTCGGGTTCGAATCCCGGGTCGGGCAAAGTGTTATTGGATTTTTCTATTCATTATCAGCCCGGAGTCAGGATTTTGTGCCCGATATGGCGATAGGCTCGCCCCCTATCACATCGTGGGACGGAATATACAAGGCGAAACGTGGGTGTTCTGGTAGCACCTCTGCCTACCCCTTCTGGGAAAAAAGGCGTGTGTTTATGTATGTATGTATGTAAAAGTTCAATAAAAATCCCCAGATATAAAACCCAGATACATATTGATGAATAAAAAATACCAGTTATATGTGTAACACTATTATACTGCAGCTTCAAAAACCCCATGCATATTTATTTTTATACAGCCATTCATCTTTATACCGCATTGAAGCCTGTATTGCACTTCAACGCATTTATTCCAATCTGTCACGGCTCATAAAACGGTAGGAAGGCTGTTTCACGTTGTTGAAAATCCGGTCGAGTGCTCACTCATCCGCATTTTAAATAATTCACGCGAAATTGGACTTTACCGCGTGGGCATAAAGATTTATAAAATTCGATACACGGGCGGTAATAAAAAGTTCTAAAATTGTCAGCCTCAACCTCCCGGTACAACGTGATACGAGCCGCTCCGAGTAATAGTTCCCTTGGGCCGATCAGTCATCAATATTTCAAAGGGTATCGAATGAGGGTTACAGATTCGTTCGTTCATTCGTTCGTTTCGGCGAGTGAGGCTGATTGCCATTCGCACGCTCATTTGTATGTGAGAAACTGGACGGATGTACGTTTTTCATGAATTTGGTGAGCCATCTAGGGGCCATTCCGATGAAGAGACGCCAAATGGGCCGACGTTTTTGGTTAGCTGGATTCATTCGGTGCAAATTGACTTCGTTTTGTGGAAGGTATTTATTAGCCAAATTGCGACTTTATAGGATTCTTGTAGAGATTTTGCTGCATGCGATGTAGGCGTGGATCATTCCAGGTACCTAGCTATCGAAATAGGAAATCAAAACGTCTATCTGATCTTCTATTGTTGTATTGCCTATGAGGGGACCTGGTTGTCTGTGGAACAGTGGTACTGGATTAGACGTTAGTGTTTTTAGTAGCTTTGTCGATTATCTTAGATTTTTCGCCTTTACTTTGTAGCAGACAATATTGGAATGGCTTCGCAAAGAGGTATATTAGTAAAAAATGGAAATAGTAAATATCTGCAGTCAAAGTAATTACTTTCACTTTCACTAATTAGTGAACTCAATATATTCTGATAGCATGGCACCGTCTAAGTCACGACATATAGAGAAAGAAAAAAGTGGCACTTATAAAGGCCAAAATAGACATAGCAATAAATATTTAATTCAGAAACCATTCGAAATTTTCCCAATACGTAACCATTCGACTTTTTCGGCGCAAGTTCCAACATGATGGTTTAATATTTAACACGTCTTCACTTACTAAAAGGAGTCCTGACACGTGTGCCTTCCCCAGGGATCATCCCGCATGAATACGTAGGAACCGATTAGGCTCCTAGTCGATTTCTTCTTAAAGCTACGAACGCAGTATGTGAATCAGATAGATTAACACCAAGATATTGTCGAAATATTTACGAGTTTTTTATGGCTGTTGCCTCCAATTACGTGATTTGAATTCATTTTAGTATAATATTTTTCTGAAAGATTTACTCCTTTTTTGACGACGCTTAACTACAGCTTTAAAGTTCCATTACTAAGTGAAGGAATAGATGTCGATTAATAATATCAGGGGATGCACCATAACCCTCCGGATATTATATGAGCACGTAATTTCCGTCAAGTTAAATGCATTTTACTAACATGAAATCAAATTCAACCATTTTATAATATAGAATATTAGATGATGTTCTTGCAATTAAAAATGATGAAATGTATTGCTGCTTGATAACACATTATACAATTTTTTAAATGAAATTATCAAGCAGTGGACAAGGAATCAAGAGATTATGATTCAGAATAAAAACCTAAATGAAAGAAAAACAATATCAGCAGCAAAGTACTGCAAAACACCAGCAATTGAAGTAGATAAGACAATTTCACCCAAACTAGATTCTTGTTTGTACATTCGAACTGAATAGAATGCAAGACTTGATCTTATAAAATCCACACTCGAGGCAAATGTTTGCTCGCTGTACAAACGCACCTCCCGCGCCGTCCCCGGCCTTATAGTTTCTTATATAAAGAAAGGAGTAGAATGGAGCAGAGCTTTTGATAGGTTCACGTTTATTGTAGAACTGTTGTAATTTTACAGACCTATTAATTAACTCTTATGTCAGCAAAATCGCAAGGGACAGCCGGGTCCGAGGTTTTGACATTCGTTTCGAGCTGCGAGCATTGATGTTATAAAATTTGGTTATAATTATATTCTATCTATATCTAACGGTGAATATTATTCGTGTGAGAACCAGGATATCTTAAGTCGTATGAGGCCTAATATCCCGCATTATGCCAACATAGTAGAGCAAAATGCCACATTGTTGAATCCTCCATCATAATAGAATAAAGAATAATTACAGTTTACAAATTTTTATTCTTGTCAATATTGCGGTATCTGCTTTCATTCAAACTATTTTATATCACCAAGTCCTAGAATCCATGATTTTTATCTAACTATAACTATAATATAACCTCTCTCAATGGTACTCTCGATTATGGAGCAGGCCCGTGCCCTGCAGTGGGACGTATATGGGTTAATACAGATAACCATAATATAAACCACTAAAATAAGATATACAAATGCATCTCCTTTCTAACTGTAAAAATATCTAGCTCTTAGTATCTCGGCCGCACAATTCTGGTGGCAATTCGGTGCTAAGACGTGTTCCTCGCCTTAAAAGCTTCCGTATGTGGACTACTCACGTAAGCCCGCACGGTCCACTTATCATGTAGATTGATGGCTTTTTGGTTTGATACGTTTTATGTGAATAGGCAAGTACAAAATACAATATTAATCTGTTATGTATCAGTAAAAGTGCTGGGTATTTTTGAGTGTTTTTATATTTTTTGAATTATTTAGAGAGAAAATTTGTTGCACCAGAAGAATTAGTTAAAGCTTTATGAAGTTAAATTTAAATCTCGTATTTTAAGGCTTAGGTCGATGTGCAATTTTGTTTATGATCTGACCAACTAGATAATTTTTATTCAGTTACAAAATCCCCTCTAATAAACAGAAACATCCCGATACAATCCGCGAACTATTCCGAAAAATCTGTAGCATAATCACAAAATGCAGTTTATCAATTGACATACGAACCTAAAATCCCAGTATCTCACAAAGTATTTGAAGTCAATAAAACGATTCCATAGACTCCCATAACGCCATATAAACACAGTTACAAATATAAAGAACAGCAACAGAGTAGCATGTTGCCAACTTGGCGAGCTCGTTACAAAATGCTTAAACAAAATAATTACACTGTCCACACTACGCTAAGAAATTAATGCCTTTAATAAATTAGAAGCTTTTGTCTGTTTGCGTTTAGCTTCTCTTAAGTTGTTTCACCAACAATAAAACAGGAGTCGTGTGTATTTTTCACTGAAATGTTTGCGTTATTATGTCTATAAGTCATTGCTGTTTTACTGTGTACATTGTAGGATTAGATATTATATTTCACTGTTTTCTTTTGTTTTAGTTTATGTATCTTAGCATTATTGATAATTTTGAATGGTTTGGATTAAAAAAAACATTTCTGACTTATATTCACTCCGTTTTTTATCCTTCTGTCCTTATCCTGTAAAATTAAGATAAAATCTTGATTACAAATATCCAATTACAGTTTTCACAATACATACGCATTAGAGATATGTAGTTTAATTTGACATGATTTTTGGCTTCAAACATAGCTCTAACCAAAATATCAATTCCATCTTTAAACTCGAATATTATCTAAAAGAAAGATAAAATACAACGCCCCAGAACTAATCCTTTCCTAATACAAAAAAACCGTTACAAAAGTAAACAATGAGAGACACAAATAGCCCAAATCTCCAAATGGAAACCGCAATAAAGTTTTCAGTTCTATTAAGGTGCATATGTCACCTCTAGTACAAAGTTTTACCGACGTTCCGACGGCGGGCAGCTCCCGACATACCCACACCATCGGGGTAAAGCCGCGGCTATAGTGGAATGGATTTAGCTGTAAATCTTTGATAGGAATAGATGGATTAAAGTGCATTCTAAACGGAGTATCTATTTACCAGCAAGAGATGTTTTTTTTTTCGAGCACGGCATAGTAAGTACTATATACATATGTACATAGCGGGACGTCGCTGGACGCGGGCTGCCTCCAACAGGTCACTGTGGAAATCATTAGGGGAGGCTTATTTTCAGCAGTGGACTTCCTTTGTCTGTTGGATGGATAATAGTAAGTACTACCTGATAGTAAGTGCAAATGCCGTCCAAACAGAGTATAACATGGCATCAGACGGCGGTCCTATGCCATTTGATACAATGCCGGCCTGCAAAGGTGCCTCTTCACGCTACGGCGGAAGGACCTAAGATTATAGGAGGGAGGGAACACTTGTGATAGCAAACTATTTCGCAGCTTGCCAGTGCGGCACAGAAAATAAGTGGCGAAACTTGTTCGGGCCGAGATCTTTTGAATCGTCAAGCTATGACTCCGCAAGTCAGCATGCGTTGTTAATTTCTATATCTCCAGTCGGTCGACAACAGGCAAAAAATAATGATATCTAGTCAGTTGAAGATATATTTGAATGGCAGAGAAATTATCATCAGATGAAACACAGCCACTAGTGGCTCCATTATTTCTACAAATATTTCCAGGTTTTAAAAAATACTCAAAGCACTCACATACCCAAAATATTTACCAATTTTTTTTCGCTAGTAATTTTAATTACAAATTGTTTTAATTTTTCCAATATTGAATACCACCCATATATTAACAAAATCGCTTCACCTTTCCCAAAACAAACCCGCCATTGTGTCCAGAACCTTAACAGCTGCGCTCTTTTTCGTTTTTATTGGTCCGTATTGAGCCTCTTTGAAATGTGTAAAATTGCCAACAGTGGGATTCAGTGGAACTTTGAAACTAGTTTGCCAAGAGTGGCGGGCTTGGAGAAAACTAAATGGCAGAGTGTGCATCGCGGTTTGGTAATTTTTGCGGTTCAACTTTCCTGAGAATCCGACTGCAACTATCAAAAGCGAATCGAGGCAACGGTTGCGTTCTGTTTTAGAGAAACATTAACTGAACTAAATACATGGTTTGTTGTTACATTGTTTCGTCTTAAAATTAAAGGTAGTTTCGGTTCCGTGGGTTAAATTTTATGTGGATTGTTTTTGAGAAAATATTTTTCAATTTGTATTCGGTCGTCGGTCTGAAACGTATATTAATGGAATTCGTATAAGTTTATTAAATCATTTAGCATTACTTCTATGACTCATTTTACAATAAGATGGTTGCCGAGCCCTCCATACAATTCCGTGTTTATTAATAAAACCATGAATACTTCGCTATTCAAAATAATCGGGTCAATTCTAAAGTCTTGGACTAAAATTACTCCTTCGCTCATCCGAGTTTAATAAGGCTCTTAAAGTTATATTGACAATAAATTTAAAAGACTACCTCGGAGGGTTAGTTCCACTACGGTATGATTACAAAGCTAAGGTCTCGGGTTCGAATCCCGGGTCGGGCAAAGTGATATTGTTTTTTTTTTCATTATCAGTCCGGAGTCAGAAATTTGTGCGCGATAGGCTTGCCCTGGGTGTCCTGGTTGCACCTCTGCCTACCCCTTCTGGGAAAAAGGTGGTGTTTATGTATATATGTTAGTTAAAATACGTTTCATCGAGCTCTCACACACTGGCCAAAGACAGAAAATATTACAATAAATAACATTTTCCAACATCATAAATCTCATCCCATCTTCCATTAACATAATGTCTAATGGAATTTTTATAGTAAACCACGCGGGTGCCGTAGCCAAAATTCCCCTTTCAAACGTCCATACAACATTTTGCATCAAACTATGCGACTTTATTAATGCCACTATCAAGATTAAAGGCCTTTGCCGGCCGGGTCCGTCCTTTAATTAAGGGACCTTGAATTTGCTGCCACGGTCCGGATTTGTCGTGGAATTTGGAATTCAGCGAGTTTTATAAAGATTTATCGTTGTAAGAATATTTGGAATTTGGAATTGTTTTGTAAATAGTATTAGTGTCTCATAGATTCGATTGAAGTGCGTGATCGACTGTTGGTAACGGACCAGACGCGACGGCCAAAATGTTCACGGTGGTCGCTGTTTCAAATATCAGGGCATACCTCTGACTTGTAATCAATCACCATGCACTATAACGGTGAAGGAAGTCATCGTGTGGAAACCTGCATACCGTAGCAATTTTAAAGAATTTCTACGATATGTAAAGTCCGCCAACCCGCACTAGGGCAGGGTGGTGAACCATAATTATGGCCTAACCCCTCTCAATTGTATTCTCCTTTGTAGAGGAGACCCGTGCTCTGAAGTGGGACGTATATGGTCTGATGCAGATACAGATTCGTTGGCCAGGCTTTTACCAAAAAGTTTATGATGAGCATGAGTATAAGTAATTTTAGTATTATTATAATTATTCCAAGTCCCAACTCTGGTATTAGTATGTTAAACAAAATAGCGAACGTTTCAAGCCATATCTTCCTACTCCTTATTATCACACAACAGACGCGACAGTTCACACTACACAATTCGGAGAGCAAATAGCAATGGCCGCGCTGGATCCAGCTTGCAGGAACAATTACCGCGCCGCGAGCAACTTGTCTGATTAAATCTAGACGCGACTCGCCCTGTCTGTTTGTTACAACTGTGTTACACTGGCTTGTTAGCGCGTTTTTACATGTTTCGTATGAATAACATACTGACCATTAGATTGAATATTTTTAAAACGTGAACAAGAATGAAGACTACTCCTTTATCATGGATGAATTTACAAGTATAGATTCAACACACACAAATGCCGAGACCAGGACAAATAATTGTAGGCCATATTATATTCCCAGGCGGAGGTGGAATCCGCAAGATACGTGACAGGAGTCTACCTTTACACTCATTGTGCCAATTGGATCTGTGGTTTTTTGACTTGATATGAAATATCATCGTAATTGGGCGTCCAAGTATTTTCTTTCTTTTGTCTTCTCACTCTAGATCCGGTGCCACGGACACCGAGGGGTTTTCCTGAACATGGCATAGGATTTGGTAGGAATTGAACACAGTCCCGACATTGGTAAGAGTGTTGAGCTAAATTGGTAGTCATACGACACACTTTCGTTCTCCCCGCCGCGCCGTCAGAGCATTGGAATCTTGACAAATCCTCAAACAAAAAGTCATCGACTTTATCTCAGCAATTTGATTTTTTAACTAACAGTGAGCTAAGCTCGGTTTAATTACGTATAGTATTCATCTAAATGTGATTCTTGACTCTCGTTGACGTACAGCAAAGAAATCTCCCTCCGCTCAACGCAAGCACTGCTGTCCCAATCAACTAATTTCTTTACTCAATTTACTATTAACGAATATACTGTAATCTTTAAAATTTCCCTCACGTTATTCAGGTTAATGAAATTCGAAACAATAGTTTGATTGTGATTTTTTTATCCGAGCCGTTCAAGTTAATTGTTAAGCCAGGAAGAATTTTAATGAGAAATTCTCAAAGGATGCGGCCATAAAAATCGCGAGCACACACGCCCGGAAGCGCGTTAGCAAACAACTTGCGAAGCTGCCAAAGTTAATCAAATGCCCGTCGCGGCTTTATGTATGGTGCAGGTGTTAAGCGGTTGCTGATATTAGTAATTAATTAACATATTTTCTGTAGTATGTTTATGTTTGTCTTTGTCCCACACATGAAAGGCAGAACAAGCATTGTGTTTGTTTTATATAATTATAAGATAGGCTTATAAGATAACAACCGGCTGTCTGTGTAATGTATATATTATGATGTATATATATATATTCTTTTGGGTATATTCGATCCAGGAAAAATATGTTTTTCGATCTGAAAAATTCGTCAAATGCCAAATATGTCAATGACACATAAGCCTCATTGTTCACAACGGAATTGTCTGCCACTTGACTAGCAATCGATAAAGTTATACATATATAACTATTATACACAATACGGAAACTTTTGTTCTTGTATTACGCGTTCATTTAATGTTTTTTAATTAGGCGAATATTACTTATATGTGCATATATTTTTATACAACCACTACTCACACAAACTGAGCTTAATTCTAAAATTTCATTTTCAGAAATGAGACACTTCACTTTAGGCTTAAGCCTGCACGGTTGCGGAAATTAAACGATCTCGTGCTTATTTTTATTTATTTAACTAGGAATATGTTCGCTCTGTTAGCCATTTCTAAACTAATTTCAAACTTTAGATTTAAAAATTTTGACACGAACATTTCAATTAAGTTATAATGAAACGTTATGACACTGCTAGACTCAGTTATTTGATTTCAGCCATTTAAAATAACTACTGATATTTATCTTTTCGTGACGTTTTAATAGTCAACCACTTCAACATAAAAATAGTTGGAAAATATTTATTACTTTTAATAATGTAGGTTAACTGCACGTTCGCCGTTCTATAAAATACATCGTGGCCGTGTTTTACAATTAATTACAAATACGCTTCGTATTTTTCTGATTCAAAAAAAAATCCTTGCATTAGTTGCTTTAATTCTGTGGGGGTCTCTACCTAACGCAAAGTAAACTGTGACATTAGTACTAACGTATCATTTAAAATAAAATATGAAATACTAAGGATTGCTGCCTACAAAACCGTTATGTTATAAGCCATACAATTACACAGTATTTCATGCAAAAATCGCTTTAGTCTGAAACATTAATAGCACGGTTATGGTATGCTATGGAGTACTAAGCGGTGACTTAATAATAAATAAATAAATACACCCAACAGTCACATACATTGTTCTGACCCCACATTAAAATCAATTAAGTCTTGTGTCGTGGGTATCAAACACTACAAGAGACTTTTCGGTCTCAGAAACACCCAGACCCGAGACAAATACTTGTAGGCCTCACAAACATTTGTCTCGGTGCGGGGATCGAATCCGCGGCCTCTTGATTCACAGCCGGCGTTTAACCAACTGCGCCACGGAGGCTGTCAGGTAATCCCATGTAATATTATGCAACAAAAACACACAAAAAATCTTATAAAATTCTCCGCCCGTAGCTCGCACCAAGCGGTATAGTAATTGTTTTAGTTTCTCCCTTCACAGTTTGACGTTTAATTACACCCGGATAGCTTTGTTTGCTGTATGCAAATATGTTACATGTACGGATGTAAGTAATGTGCCGTGTTAAACACCAACTTTTGTTCGTGCTTCTTTTGTATTTTCTCGCACTTCTATTCGTTTTTGCGGTAATCACTGTTACAGACTGCTTTTGTGATTCAGTGAGATTTAAATGCAGTTAATTTTATTACTTTACTGGTTGTACGAAGCTACGGGCGTCTCACTGCAGGCTATGGATTACTGCTGTTGATAAGACTAAATTTGTCTCTCGTATTATCCTTGCTGACGTCCAAAATCCACTCTGTACAATCTCCGACAATTTTACTAAATTATTTCCTGACAACTTCAAGTCAGCGCATTTTTCACCAATTCGTGGCCTAGGTTTCACCTAGCCAAATTGTTAGTTGAGTCATAAACGGCTGACAAGTTTTTAAATTTCATCAAGGACAGACCAACCTGTCTGATATCAACTCACTTAGGAATAGCCCTTTTTGTCCAGATCGCTGGCCTACAATGGTAAGACTTCACGTACAATCGACAATCTTGTTGAAGAATTGTTAGCTTTAGCTATCAAAGAAACCGTTTAAAAAAAATCTATTGGAATCAATCTTTATTTAAAGTTTAGACAATATTGCACCCAAAGTAATATTATGAATAAGATTCATAATATTAAAATTAAGATAATATTATCATCTTTGCCTTGGCTACAAGTGAATAAACGCAGACATTAAACTACTCTTATTACGAGATCAGTGGATGTTGCTAAGTTCTTTGTCGCGCCCCGATGTGATTTGAATTCAATAAACTGGATCGGCTCGCCCCCGATCGCTTTCCATGGAAATGAAGGGAGTGTCGCGTAGGGGTGCGTCGGCCGCAAAACGAACGCTTTGTACGAAGGTGAGTTCGAGGGAACATCACATGAGACTTCTTAGCAGTAGCAGGAATTTTTACAGTTTCAGTTCTGTCTGTGAGATTTGCTGTGACTTCGTAGAATTATTGCTGTTTGTCGCTCCTATTGTTGCAAAGTTCTTGGTATTTTGCCTCATATGGTAGTGTTGTGTGTTGTGTATTAGTGTTTTGTGCTTTAGTGGATACTAGATTGATTTGTAATTTAATATGCATATTTTGAATCTTTTAATGCGGTATCAGAAAGTACCTAAATTGCACCTGATGATAAGTGTAATGCAATCTAATTATGGTCTCCAAAACTGTGGTTGATGGTTATTTATTTCCAGGTCTCCGGCTGTATTCTCGGTTTCGGCTCCTTAAACGATTAACCAACCTGTATCTTTATCTTAATAACACAGAAATGTGAGATTAAAATTGAATTAACGAGGCCGATTTTAATTTGAAACCACAATTATACAGAACCCATTAAAAAAAAATTGGGCTGATCTTTGCCGGCTTATCTTTTATTTTGCGAAAGAAAGAATAATTCCATTGGTAGGTAATCGCGCTTGGGATTGGAGGTAGATATTAAAAATGAGTTTGGAAGTTATATCGCCTTTCGGAGCCGACGCGATGTCCATTGTCGAATTTATACAGTTTAATAAATCCAGCCACGGTTTGGAGATATTAAAAGAGTCAGATATAAATACAAATAATATTTCATATTGGATTTTGGACAATAAAGAGCGTGCCATAGAGCCTCGCGCCTAAATTGGGATAAGCATATTTCATAACATCATATTTCTGTATAATATGTTACAATATTTCATTTATACAACTTATTAAAAATGACATTTAATATTTCGTTTTATAAAACTTGTTAAAAATTAAACATATTAAATTAAGTGCTCAGAAAAAATAAATTGGTTAATTTGTAATGCGTCTTGTTTGTTTAGTTAGCATGTCTGACAACTATAAATTATATTTTCTCTACGTTTTTAGTTTCAAATGGAGTTTTCATTATTTTAAATAAGATAATGATGTAACATGGCTTATTTTTTTTTCGAAGTCCCCGTGGCGCAGTTGGTTTGACACCGCCTGTGAAATGAGTGAATTTTATAAGCAACATTTGTTTTATAAAAAATCAGAATCGTTTCTTAGATTTACGCGAATGTTACACATTGAAATAAAACGAATTCTTACGGATTTTAACGCGTATTTGATTTAATTTTTAATTTTTTTAACGTTTTGATCACTTAACAGTTTTCGTGATCACGGGGCGGACTGTTTTGATTTATTTCAAATCAGAATCATAATCCTCAACCAAAGGTTGACCTCGACAAAATATAAACATCTTCTGAATATTGCTACAAGTATTTGTGGAAACCACTGCTACCATAAAATGTTAACAAGTTAAAAAAATTTAAACTACAAATGCATAAATGGTCAATTGGACATACATACATAAACTCACGCCTTTTTCCCAGAAGGGGTAGGCAGAGGTCTCCCTGTAGTAACCAGGACACATTGTTTGATTTGACACATCATACGGAACATAATTCAACGGAATAAGTACATATTCCTCAATCATTCCACCAGCTAAATGCTCATTCACCGTGAACATCACAAAAATACTTTATCAAAATATTTCATACAGATAACAAAACCCCGATAAGTTCCAACAACAGTAATACAATCTACATATTATGATTAGTGTTTGCCGCGTGTCCAAAAGAGTAATAAATTTGAAAATTAGGTTTCCTAACCGTGGCTACAAATTCGGATGATTTATAACTTCGTATCACAACTGTTTGTCAGTTTATTATTTATTATTTTTCATTCTTATTTTATAAATGTAAAATTTTGGTAGAGCCACGCTGTTATTGGTCATGACTCAGCATGAATGGGCAGGCTTATCCGGGGTGGTACCATTGTCTCACAGGAAATTGACGTGAAGCGACAGCTCAGCTGTCGCCTATCGTGCGGTGAGTGAGATTGCCGGATGCCCAATACACCTTTCCTCTTCGCATCCTTTTTTCTTCCCGCTCCCCTCGCAATTGAGCCGGCAACACATTGATGATACAGCTTTATGGATGCTCATGGGCGGCAGTGATCACTTACCATCAGGTGAACTGTTTGCTCCTTTGCCGGACCTACATAAACATACATACATAAACACACGCCTTTTTCCCAGAAGGGGTAGGCAGAGGTGCTACCAGAACACCCACGTTTCGCCTTATATTTTCCGTCCCATGA
Source organism: Theretra japonica (assembly GCA_033459515.1). NCBI lineage: Eukaryota > Metazoa > Arthropoda > Insecta > Lepidoptera > Sphingidae > Theretra > Theretra japonica. The sequence goes on along the minus strand of CM065939.1, from coordinate 13,050,668 downwards.
TGTGATAGGGGGCGAGCTTATCGCCATATCGGGCACAAATTCCTGACTCCGGGCTGATAATGAATAGAAAAATACAATATCACTTTGCCCGACCCGGGATTCGAACCTGAGACCTCAGTTTTGCAATCATACTTTAATACAACTACGCCACCGAGGCAGTAAAAAAAATGTCGGACCTACGCAATAAAAAAAAAAATTTTACACTACAAAAAAGTAAATTAATATCAGCACATAAACGCCCACTTGTTAAGTTATAATATCACACTTGTTAGTAGTGGGCTTCGTCAACGTCAAAAAGGAACTAGGCTAGCTAGTCACGTTTGCCTTGGACCGCAATGACTCACAAGAGGTCAGACGTATGAGCCCAACCCACAATCCGACATTTTGATGTTACGAGGGTATCAGCTCATATTTAGTCCCACTGTAGGGCATGAGCCTCTTCTACAATCGAGGCTACGATTTAAAGGGGTTAGGCCATAATATAATCCATCACCTTGGCCTAGTGCGGGTTGACGGATAAGTGACAACCACCAATGAAAGTTGAAAAAATTGGCTATTTTTGTCAACAATCAATTCATCCATACGTGTGTATCGATAGGTAATTATCGCTCAGTTTACCGACAACAATCACAGTGTTTGAAAACGCATACCTTGCCCAAAAATTGTTGCAACTATTTTTGTTTAAAACGTAGTCATCCAACCCGTACTAGATCAGTATCGCGAGAAATCAACTAATCTGATGCGACGTTTTGGACGCACTCGAATACCCAAAAATATGATGAATCTTTGAAATGTTGCCGACGTGAGGACAGAAGGATCTACCATAGACCTATTATTATCGGCACGATGCATAAAAATATCACCGACATCGCATGTAGAATGGATTGTCCAATTCGGACGCCCATCCCAGGTTTTCACAATTTACAGTTATACGCCGGCACTAATTTAATTCATAGAATACATAATTATATTCAAACAATCAAACACATTAGTGTTTTGAGAGCCGGTCCAAAATTACTAGCAGGTCATAAGAGATATCCATCTATTAATTAAACTTATTGAACAAACTGACAAATTCATTTCATTTGACGCTTTATAATGTTTATCTACATCGGATAGGGCCGCCATTGGCTCTCCCCATTTCGGGCGGTTTAAATCAGTGACAAAATTATATGCCCATTTAATTTGTTCCTTTGTTCGCATTTACCATGCATGGTGCGTTGGATTGGTGGGCGAAATAAAATTATACACTACGGATCATGCTGATTAAGAAAAAAAAGTGACAACGTATTTTAAATTTCCGAAATTACAGCGTTTCTGCACGGTCTTTTAAAGCAGAGGAATTTACTAAAATAAAATAATGGTGTTTAAAAACATTATATCGATTGTAAGCGAGGTTGTTTTCTAAAATGGCGGTTTAATTATGTACCCGGCACGTTTCTACGGGTATGTGAAATGTAGAAGCAGGTACTAGGCTAAGCAATAATGCCACAGATCAGTTCATTTTCCTGAAAGGATCGACGTCAAGCAAGCGCCTGGTATCAAAATCGTAGACCAAATAACAAATAAAGTCTTTATTATGCTAAATATACCCATAATATATTATATGTGTAGTTCAAAATTAGTATGAAGAATAGAATATATCATAAATTTTTAATAATATTTATGAACATTAAAACTTATATTCTGGTTAATGTACTCGTAATCCATTTGGAATATTCCAAGTCGAGAATTGTAAACAGAATGACAGTTGATGTCTGTCAAATTGCCGTCAAGCCTATTGAGAATTGGTGGAATTAATTTCCTTGTCGAAATATGTTGTGCCATTACAATGACTTCATAAATAATTTTACGTTTTATATTTTTGGTGGGAATATTAATAGGTTTATTTAATATGCCATCGCATTGAATGTTTTGTGATTTTATGTTTGGGATATAAATTACCAAGGTAAATAAATATATACACCCAACAGTCACATACATAGTCCTGACCCCACACTAAGATCGAGTCTTGTATCGTGGGTATCAGGAACTACGTGAAACTTTTCGGTCTCACAAACACTCAAACAATCAAATTTGTCTCGGTGCGGGGATCGAACCCGCGGCCTCACGTTTCGGGGTTTAAGCAACTGAGCCACGGAGGCTTTCAAATATTATTATTAAGTTTATTTTGTTTTGTAAATAAAACCGGTACTGATGGTAGGTCCTTAAAGCCTCCTATAGAAGAGCAATTATAGGTGATCAAACCCTTTGATAAAATCCGTTTTTGGGTTTTGGAGGGCCATATCAGCTTCTTCCCCAATGACACCACATTTTGGAAGGTGAATCATTTCTTATTATTTCACTAACCCTAAGCAATGAATTTCATTTTAACAATGTAATATCAAATACACCCGGAAAGGTTCTTTGATGCAATTTTACGACAAGAAGTATTGTAAAAGGAGTGTTTCGCTAAAGTACTCTACAAAGATAGAAAGAACTCAAATTCAACCACCAAACGTGACACCCAATCAAAACAGTATCATGATTCACGTCACAGCAATTGACCCCCCAGCCCTTATCAGAAACCCTTACTCACATGGCAAGCGAAACCGCCAAACTGCCAGCTAATTTCACGAAGACACTTCAAAAGGGATTATTTGTAATAAACAAGATCCCTTACTGTAACAACGGTGTCTGGAGAACGGATATCAACTTAAGTTTCATTAAGTTGAACTTAACACCGTCTCAAACAATCCGCCAAGGTACTGCGTAGTTGTTAATCACTGAATCGGACCCTAGTGGCTTAAATTTTATAAGGGTGTAAGCTGTGGAATAATCGGGAACCCTTCTGATTACCAGTTGCGATAGAGCCCTCGTACCTTCTTTGTAGGGTTGTTAAATAAAGTGTGTCTTTGATGTTTTAAAGGTGAGATAAAAATTCCAAAGCTGTAGTACGTCATACGTTTCATTTTTGCTTCAGGGCGAATTAGACAATTAAAATTTTTAGTTCAGAATATTTGATGATTATTTTGATATGCATGGTTGTTTAAATAAATATTATCTAATAATAAATAAAATGTGTGGGCACCTAATTGCTTTTTCATTTTTAAGTCAACTTCCTGCCGCGTAATAACTTGTAATCTAATTAATTGTTGATTAAAACGGGACAACATACATAAAAGTATAATAATAGCTTTATAATACTTTAAAAATAACCAACCCTACCACCACTGCATACACGGGACAAAGCAAAGGGCAGTATGTAGACGGAGGTCAACCCAAACTGGTCATTTAGGCAAACTTAATAATTCAATTTAAATTAATGACTGAACTATCGGCCTGGCCTGTCGTAATAGAGTCATAAATAATATTCACTATGCTCGTAACTTTAATAGAAACACCACCTATTGATGTAAATTCAAGCGCGGTCGAATTCACTTTGCATTCAATATTATTAGCCGATTGTTTATTGTTGTTTGATTTTATCGACAAATTAATTACATAGATATTTAATAAAATAAATACACTCAACAGTCGCATATATTATAGTCCTGACTCCACTCTAAGATCGTGTCTTATGTTCTGAGTATCAGGAGCTACGAGACTTTTCGGTCTCACAAACACCCAGACACGAAACAACTACTTGTGGTTCACACAAACATTTGTTTCGATGCGGGGATCGAACCCGCGGCCTTCCGTTTCACAGCCGGTGTCCAATTAACTACGCCATGGAGGCTGACAATTACTCTGTAACATATTATAACGCTTCCAACAGGTCTATGTGGTGGTAATCCACGGGGGAGGCCTATGTTTAGTAGTGGACTTCATGTGGCTGAAGAGATGTTGTAATGTGTTCGTAAGTTAAATGTTGTTTTATGGTTCTTTATTACTTTGTTTAAGTATATATATATTTATAGCATGGATGACGTAACCTTTCGTCTAAGCCTTCGCGACCCAAGACGCCTCGCGCCTCTATGTTTTAAGTAGCTCATGAAAAATATTACATTCAAACATGTCAAATTCAGGGCTATGACTTTTGATTGTGTTTATTTTGAAAAACCACCAACTTTAAAGAATGTGTCATTAGTCTTCACTAACCCAACATATTACAAAAAAAAAAAAACAAGGGGGCCTCACAAAAATAGTTATTTTTTTCTGAAAGCCAACGAAAATGTGTTAGTAAAATATAAAATGAATTTAAATATTTTCATTCTTTTATTTTTTCACAAATATAATCCAGTTGTGGGTAGTTTCTTTTCGTTTGCCTTCACTCTGGTCTATAGTTCCGTGTACGCTATCTATCGCGGAGTACGTGATTCGCGGCCGCGCTGATTTTTCAATTAATTTTGATAGTGATTTGTGATTAATTTGGTGCAAGTGGTGTTTAGTATTATAATATATCGCCATTCTCATCAAAGCCGATCCTTTTGCATCGGCAACGGGACTTCGGTAAGTTGGCTTAATTCTTAATATAAACCTATACAGTATTGTTTTTATTGATTTTTCGTTCTTGTTTTATTCATGCTTTTGTGCTGAAAGTGTCAAATAGTATATTGATTTAAGATATTTTCGGAGACCATGACTACATATTATTTGAATTTATCCTGACAGCGAGCAATGACATACTGGTCGACAACTCGACACAGTGGGTATAAAAAGTTTTTTAATATTTTTTTATTGCATAGGTCCGACTAACGAGCAAACAGGTCCCTGATGGTAAGTGATCAGTGCCGTCCATGACCATCTACAACCCTTGAATGATAGATGAGTTGCCGACCCTTGAAAACAGGAGGGGAGCGGGAAAGAAAAAGGGTGGGAAGAGGAAAAGGGTATTAGGCATCCAGCAATCTCACCTGCCGAACGAAACGCGAAAGCAAAGCGATTTCCTGTGAGACAGTGGTACTACCCCCGACGAGCCTGCCCATTCATGCTGAGTCATGGCTGACAACAGCGTGGCTCTTCCACATATATCTATCATAACCATATATCGCGAGTATAATATTCTACTCTATCGTTTTTAAGCTTTTGCTGCAAAGAGAATGTTTTACTTATAATTCCTGTCCATCCAAAGGCTGCCTGTTAGAAATCCCTATAAGTGATAAGGCCGCCCATTGTACAGAACTGTTATAATGTATATCCCTTAAAGTGTATGTCATCATGGTGTACAATAAAGCATATATTATTATTAATATGGTCAATACTTTGTGTAGCTATAAAACACAAAGTGCGTATATTTCAAAATCCTTGCTGTGATATTGGTAACGTAAAAATTTCGTAAATGTTGCGTGAGAAAAGGTCATAGTACTAAACGAGTCGAGAAGACCTCAATACCAAGAACAGGCCTCTCGTAGGAATGTACCACTTAGTGAAAATACGCAGAAAAAATTGACGTTTTAATAGTCTCTCGAACGCCTTTTAAGTCTAAGTCAGTACTTGAAAAATCCTTGACGTTCTGTTTATTTTGTGTGTAGTTTATTATACTGAAAATATTATTTCTAACCGATATTAAAGTGGAAGCTAAATATTGAACAGTGTCAAAGCTGTGAAGTTGGACTGAAACTGAGTGAAGTCAGCGTTGGGTTCAAATTATGAGGCTTAGCGATTATTGTGTTAAATTAATTGAATAATAAATATCGATAGTTAATTAAAGAATATTAAAAAAAACAAATAAATAAGAAAATAAAATGTATTACGTAATTTATATTCTTAAACAGCCAACTTTCAGCTAGTTTATTAATTAGGACTAAGTTAAGTGCCCAAAAATAACGCGACAAGTAAAATCTTGTTCATTGCGTATGAAAATTCAGTGCGAACCTTCTCCCATATTGCGAAAGGGTTAGGACTTTAATTTACGAAGATTATCAAATGCCGCATACTATAAATTACAGTCAGCGGCATATTGTTTTCTGCAACTACCCACTTCATTTTAATGTTACAACCGAACACCAATATCCTACCTCCCGGACTATTGAAACCATAAAGCCAATAGTTTATAAATCGACCCATAAGCTGTTACCGAACCGAAATCGTCAAGTCGTTCAAGACATTTTGAGCCACCGGCCTCCGGGCCAAATTGGCCCTTTATACAGAATTCCTCGCAGAAACTAACTTGCTAAAATTAATTTAGTGGGCTCCGTTATTGTGCTGAATACAAAGTTAAATTTCTTGACGATGCCAGTAAGTATTGCATGAACAAGCACTTTGTGGTGTTTTTGGATACGAGGCTATTTGAATTTCGGGTTGACAGCCTGGAAAATTATATCCAATTAAAATTAAGGTAATGATAATACTAATACAACAGGAATGATTATAGTAGATGATATTCTGTTCGAGACAAGTCGAGTGAATTCATTTCTCCTAAGATCTGACGAATCTTTGTAAATGTACTGCTTAAACCTAGAATATTTAGTCTCGTAGGTGTATAGAGTTTGATAGAAGGGAATTTATATGTAAAATAAATTTTGTGATAATTAACCTTAAGATTTCCCATTTAAAACCAAATCTTTTTTTTAGTGTACGTAATAACATTGTTCTTTACGATTCTGCGCTGTCCATATCAAATATTGTCGCAAAATCAATATACGAGTATATTTATAGCGTCTGCATCCTTCAAGATAAACGCCACGACAAACCTGAAAACATAGCATACCAACAGCTAGATGTATTATTATTAGATAATATACAGATTGAATTATTCAAGTAGGTGTGGGTGGCCAAATCCGAAACAAAGAGGAGTAGTGAAAAATCGTTTCAGCAGTTTAGAGCCTGATTTTGATGAAAACTAAAACTGCTCATTGGATGTAAAAAAATAATATTCCTAGCGAGGAATCGAAGCCAATATGATCAATCGATTTTGAAAAAACAAACACATGCAGTATAATGTTCGATTAAGCGTTACTAATTTGGATCCATGGTAAATTGAAGTAAAGAGAGTAGTAGGCGGAAGTGAGTGTAAATCTTGTTAATCCTTCAGAAATGTAGTAGCAAAAAGCTTTACAGAATACACACATAGAAAGAAAGAAAGAAATACATTTATTTAAGGCGCTAGTAAACATATAAAGTAAAAAACAAAATATTTAAATTATCGTCATTCACATCGTGATTCTATTAGACAAAAGTAACCCGGCCAAAATATTCATGTTTTAACAAGCCGCGGTCTGCATATACTTAGTATAAATTATACCCAACATTATGAACTCACTCATTTATTTAAACAGAAGTAATAGAGCCAGATCTTCATAAATAGATGAGCATTTAGTTCTAAACACACAATACAGCTTGTGAGAAGTGTAAACGTAATGTTGGGTCCAAGGATGTTTAATATTTACATAGGATTCTCTCCTAAGTGTTTGTAAATAGCAAATTTTCAGTTGAAACTGTTGGCTCAAATTGCTTTGCTCATTTGACTCAGGCAATAAGTTGTTTGCTCGTTATTAATATTACATTTTATGTATAAATCATTATTTAATACTCGTATTTTTTCGAGTCTGTATCGGTGGCGTAGTTGTACTACGGTACTATTACAGTACGGTCATGTGTGTATTGATAGTCAATCACCACGCACTATAACGGTGAAGGAAAACATCGTGAGGAAACCCGCATACCATAGCGATTTGTATAAATTTCTATGGTATGTAAAAGTCCGCCAACCCGCATTAGGCCAGCGTGGTGGACTATATGACCTAACCACTCTCAATCGTACTCTCGATTGTAGAGGAGGCCCGTGCCCTGCAGTGGGTCGTATATGGGCTGATACAATACAAAAAAAACAATACTATTACAGAGCTGAGGTCTAGAAGGCTGTGGTATTGGATTTTGCTACTCAATAACAGCCCGGAGTCAGAAATTTGTGTCCGATATGGCGATAGGATCGCTCCCTATTACAGCGTGAGACCGAACATACAAGGCGAAATGTGGGTGTCCTGGTTGCACCTCTGCCTACCCCTTCTGGGATAAAGGCGTGGTGTTTATGTATGTATGTATTTCTTCGAGTCACCTGTATCAAAAATTGTAATGGGGTAGCAAGCAAGTTTGACACCTATTGGAAAGGTAAAGCGTTGTCTTTGAACACCCGCGACATTAAGCGAAAAATAAGTGCCTTGACGACCAGCGAGAGCTAAACCGAAAATAGCGATACCGCACAAGTCAATTAAATCCAAAATCATCAGACCACCGCATAAGTTACGGTGGTCGCTATAAGTGAAAATATATCTCACTGGCCGAAATAAACGCCAAGTTATTCGCAAAATTATTACTTAACGTTAATTTTTTCTGAAATAAGTTTTAAAACACTTTGATGTACTGTATCAGCTTAGATATGTCGCACTGCAGGGCACGAGACTCCTCTACAATCGAGAGTGCGATTGAGATGGGTTAGGCCATATAGTCCACCACGCTGGCCTTATGCCGGTTGGCGGACTTTATATATCATAGAATTTCTTGCAAATCGCTATAGTATGCAGTATGGTGCGACGTATTCCTTCACTATAACGGTGAATGACTATCGATACCCCTCTGACTCCGAGAACTCAAAGGTGCCCGCGGATTTGAACCCGCGACCACCGTGAAGATGTTAGCAACCGCGTCTGTTTACCAACAGGTCACCACGCACTTCTTTACTACTCGTACTCCTAAATATAATGTAAACGTGTTAGACTTTTAAAATTAACCTGTAATTCAAGATATGTAAATTACAAAATATAAATCATTCTCACTAAAATCACGTTGCGCCAGCCCAAAAAACAAAGAAAATGTTGATTAAATAAACAAACGTGAAAATGCACGAAGGTTTGTTTTAAAACACGTTAAGAAATATCGCTGTACCGGATACGTTTCCATTAAAATGGCCGGATGTACAGACCTCAGAAATTAATTTGCTGTCACTGCATACATTAGTTACGGTTTGCGCCGCTGTTCGTACAAACTTAAGGAAATTCACCACGTCTGCAAGCCGTCTTAGGATATTTATTTTTATTGTGCACTCATTATGCATTCCTATGAAAGAAAGCTGAGTATTTTTATGTTGTTTGTGAGTGGAATGTTTTAAATAATAGACATTAGCAATTTTCATACATGTCGAAACGGGTAAACTATCACCAACCTAAAATGTTTGCCAAAGTTATCTGTGTCATAGCTAAAAAAAATAAAGGCTTACTTCTTGTTGTTTTGATTAAACTGGTCGGAGCACCTTGATTAAAAAGCAGTAAGCCATCATTTTTATGATTTTTTTATTCATTTATTAAGAGGAATCCTGTTACTTCTTATTAATATATTCTCTGTGATAATGGAGAAAAAAAAAGTCGAACTCAAACTGATGATTTCGCAACAGTACCCTAGACTTATCTGAGGTTATCGCACCTTATACAAAAATAACTTTTTTTCCATCAGATAAGCAATGAGATCTCAGTTATCGAGTAAATATTTTCGATCACGGACCTTAGAAATTGACATGGTAGACATAATTATGTGCGATCACGCGAAGCCTCTCTCGGATATAACATCGTAATGGAGGAAAATTTATTCTTTATCTTGTATCCCTAAAACATCCATTAAAACTGATCCCCTGCTTTAGGCTTTATGAAAATACGAATTTAGAATTTTTTGATGGATTTTTGTAGTTATATGATTTGGTTATTAAATTATTGAGGTCTTTCACTGCGAAGTTTATAACTAATAAATAAATAAACCCAACCAACCCAAGTCACATACATAGTTCTGACCTCACGCTATGATCGAGCCTTGTGTCGTGGGTACCAGTAACTACGAGAGACTTTTTAGTTTCACAAGCACCCAGAACCGAAACAAATGGTTCACACTAATATTTGTTTCGGTGCGGGGATCGAACCAACTGCGCCACGGAGGCTATAATTCATATACACATAGGCACACACGTAGGCAAAAGCCGCTAATACGCTGAGTTTATTTCCATTTCAATATGCCATAAAACTAATCCTATCAGTCACAAATCCCTTGGCCAACCCATTAAGATTTCTCAAACTGAAAAACTCATGTAACGTAGGGTCCTGTCTTTACGCGAAGATCCCATCATTTGCATTCTCTCTAGATTATTGCGGGTTTCATCAGTATATTAGAATGTTCCAAAAAGCTAATCACAGCTGACGATGATAATGTAATCACTTACCGTCAGGTGACCTGTTTCCTCGTTTGCTGGGCCTATGCAATAAAAAAACAGCTGGACAAGCTGAAAACAAGGAATATCCCAAGTAAGCCAGAACACTATAGTTACAGTACACGCAACAGGCTAACTATATGTCTTCGAATGCGGTGTTTTAATCACGTCGTAGACAAAATTAATTGCACTTTAATTGCAACGGTGAGCATTAATTTTATGAATGTTTTAAAAGGATTTGTTAACAACTGAATCGCTGTAATTTTGTAATGTCTTCGTTCTTTAACTTGCTGCGAAATTTCCGTTTTTGACTGGTTTTATTTTTATTTTTCGAGCAGCTTTTGTTGAAAATTATTTTTTATAACATAACACCGTCCATTTATTTCAAACTACGACTGCCCACTTCTGGGTGTACGTCTTAATCATTTGCATTTTTTTCGAATTCGAGCGAATCTATTGTGTTCCAGCAACGTTTACTAATATTCACACGAAATCATTCACGGGCAGCTCACATCATGTTTTCCAAAATAAAAACTATTCCGACCTGGGATTTTAAGCCAAGACCTCACGGTTCACGATCTACAACATCGCGCGAGTAGGTCAATGAGGCGATTCAAGAAATATGTGGTGATAAGTAAGCGGAATATCCATATGCCCGCATTATGATGGTGTGAGGTCCAAGACTCATGAAACGTGTGAGGCACTTCGTTCCGAGCTGCTGAAACTATGAAAGCAGTGAATGGATTATGTCACTACACTACATTTTCACGGCTATATCCGTTCCAAGGCTGTAATAAAATTAATAAATGGTTTCCACAGACAAGTCTCATTACGTTGAAACTATTATTATTTATTAGATTTCGCTTGTGCAAATTCTTTATTAAACACTATACACAAATATCTACTTTATTATAAAACATTACATAAACAAAGCATTTACTAGAATCCAGGAAATCTATAACCACACCGAACCGTCCCGACGCAAAACATTAAAATTTAAATTGAATTTTATCCAAAACCGCACGCGGCTCAAACGCCGGCAAATAGAAGCGACAGTGGGTTAATTACATAGTTTGTTGAACCAACAACGGCTGGATAAACAACTACTGTGAAGACTAGGAACATTTGTAATGTCTAGACAGTGTGAACGGAACGCGGCCGAGTGGATTTGAGGGAGAAACAATTCGCTCCGATGATGCCTTGTGTATCCTTGATTTGGTAGATGGCTTGGAAGATGAATGGAATTTGGTGCAATAACAGTCTTTGATGGATACGGCATCAATTGTTTTGAAAAACTTCGGTATTAACAAAAAAAATTGACTTGCTTCCTCTAGCTACTGCCATTTTCTTACCATTTTTTATAAAGCGCAGCGTTGGACCTCAAATCTAGAGATTAAGGGACAACCTAATTAAAGTTCGTAATTAAAATTAAGGCTTAATTTCAGAATCGAATTCTTGTGGCTAAATATATTGCTAATGATGGCCCGATCTGTTTTGCAATTCTCCTAAATACAAATGCTAACACGAAACATTCTTTACGTATTATCTCTTATAAAACCGTTAGATATATCAACTTGCAAATCAATATGCTAATTAAAAACTTTTTTATGAAAGCAATTTGCACTCGTTATTTGAAATTTCGAATATCAATAATCTTCTATCTAAAATTCGTCAGCTCTGTTTTCTGCTTAGACTTTAATTACATGCTTCACTATCTCAAAGCCCATTGATTTAACCTTAATAAAAGCCATTTCCCCCGTCTCCTCAGTTTCCGAAAGTCTATTACATAAATTTATTTCGAATCTCTTGTCCTTCACGCCTTCAGCATTACCATGACAATGCCCTTCAAAATTGAACTCTCACAATGACTATCGTTTATCGGCAAACGCTAAAATGGAACTGCCTTTTGTGGGGCTCTACTGGAGTACGCTTTTTGTATGAAAATTGATATTAAAGAAATATTTCCCTTGTGCACGTCATAACGTGTCTATTGAAGCAGAATTTGTTGGTGCTTCCTGGTGGAACGATAATCTTGGTACACACCAGTTGCTTTTATGAATTGTGATCTTTGGTAAATATGAAGTAAAACAGTGTATAAACTTCTTTGCGCTCAAATTGAAAAATTCTATGACTATTTTTAGACAAAGGTGGTTTTCTTTTACATCATTATGAAAATATTCACTAACTTTAAATTATTTTGAACATTTATTTTTATTCACTCTAGATGACACTGGCTCGATTCAAAAAAGTATCTACCTAAAGAATAAGTCATCAAATAACAAGTAAATAAATTATACTTCACCATCCAAAAGGCATAAAATATATAGTGAAAGCTTAAATATATTACAGCTTGAACAAACGAAATGCAAAATGTACTTATTCAGACGGCCGAAGATGTGCATACTCGTAGATTCGTAATAGTTGGCACGGAATCGTGAAAACTGGTGTCTTTAAACTATTTTAATTCTTGAGCAGACGGCGCAGAGCCGCGATTTGTGGACGTCGTTTATTCTTGAAGACGGAGTTTTTATATTGCTATTGTAGAATATTTTATGTAAGCTGGCGCAAAAAGTGATTACAAAGCATTTTGGTGTATGCAGTTCTGTCCGGGTAAAGTATTTAGGGATGGGACATGGTACTTATCTTAGAATTCTGTATTCAAATTCCTTCACGATATTTACCTTGTTACAATAACAGCTATAGATAAAAGTCTTGGAAATGCCAGCATTAGATTCAACATGATGTTTAGTTTGTCAGTTTGGTCTTCTATCAACCAGGCGATCACTCACTAAATTGTATATTTTTTATAAGATATGATAATTCCTAGTTCGGGCTATCTAATTTGTGTGATATTATATGCATGATTTATTTCTACTGCAATAAAAGGTCGCTAGACTTTTTCAAACAGAAGCGTTCCCTATGAGAATTAAAAAGAGGAAAAGTCGGCATAGTTCAGGCCACTATAACAGCTCTAACTTAATACTACGATGCATTAATAAAAGATATTTCATTATTTACAACTATCGGGATATAACTCTTTATACGAAAGGGTTATTTGTTCGTCGTCCTCATTTGGATATTGGCTACGGACCTAGTTTGAATTCGACTTTATCCTCATAGGAATTACTTTGGATATTACCAACCCATATTACAGTCCATCTTTGGCGCAAAAAATGACCTGGATTTTTCCACGCGAATATCAGTTGTCAATTTGGGATATATGAATTAAATTCGCCAGTGCGTAAGACCTTTTCACACTAAATGAATTTGTTACTAATAAATTTGAGTTAATAAAATATATATAGAAATATCGTTGTATTATTAGCTTTCTATTAATACCTTAGATATTGTACATACACACGTAAACTCATGCATTTTTTCCAGAAAGGGTAGGCAGAGGTGCTACCGACATTCCGGCTTGTATGACCCGTCCCACGATGTGCTAAGGCGCGAGTCTATCGCCATACCGGGCACAAATTCCTGACTCCGGGCTAATAATGAATAGAAAAATCCAATATCACTTCCCTGACCCGGGATTCGAACCCGAAAATATTAACTGTTGAATATTTTTATGTCAAAGAAAGTACATACTTAGGATATTTATATTTGCACGAATATTGTGCACAAGAGACGATGTGGACAAACTTTCTGTGTATGTCTAGTTAAAATAAATCAGTTTAACGTTAAAAAATGACTCTATTGCTGAGTGACGCGCTATGACCAGATTTCCGCCTCTCTATATGGTGGTCACAAGGTCTTTGTTTATAAAGGTTTGCTCTTGTTGCAACAAATCATTCTCATTCCCAAACCAAATTACAAAAAAAGGAGAAAAATAACCCGGACAACTCTTTAAACAAAATTGTATTATAAAAATGTTTGTCTTTAGTTCCAAACGTTTTGCCCTTCCTCTTTCGTTTCTTTTATATGGTCTGCAATTATCTTACAGAAATGATATAGGAAATCTCACATGCGAAAAAGCTATGTGACCTCTACCCAATGTTTGCGTAATATTACGTAAATTGGAACGATGTTTTATAATTCATTGCCTACTTTTGTAATTCCTTCTGTGTATTATAAATGCAAAAATATAATTTGGATTTTGTCATGCGTGAGATGAAGGTGGCCTGTAATATTTTTGGTTTCCCCCAAAACAGCCATAATTTTAATCTCATTGTCATTATTGTGTGTTTCCTTCTTTTTCCTTTTATTATTGCAATGAATGTCGAGACGAGCATGCTATTCGCGTGGTGGTAGGCGATACGACCGCTCATGAATAGTAGTAAAACCAAACAACACCATGAATTACAAAGCAATGCTAGGCATTCCACCACGCTTGCCCTCCTGAGACATAAGGTGTTAAGTCTCATTATATCGAGTAGCTACGCAGGCTGCGCTCCTTCAAACCGGAACACAACAATGCGTTTACACTGCTGTTTGGGGGAAGAAATAGACACTTCAGGGGTAACTACCCAGGGGGCCCCTTACTTATGAGAGACCTACCAATTTTCTGATTTCAGTATTACTGTTAATATTAATCATTGCGAGACGAAAGGTATAGTAAAATACTCATGAATATAATAAAACTGCAAGAATTGTCAGTTCATTTTCAGCCTTTGTAATCAAAGGAGAGGACGCAGATAGTGATAGTTTGGAAAATATCAATCTAACTGAATAAATAAACCATAAATATATGCTCCGAAGAAGTAATATAAGACCCAGTGTTTATAAATATGTCCTAGTAATACTGAAATCAGGGGGTTATTAAAGTTATATAATACATAAATACATACATAAACATCACGCCATTATCCCAGAAGGGGTAGGCAGCAGAGGTCCAACCAGGACACCCACGTTTCGCCTTGTCTGTTTCGTGCCACAGTGTGATGAAGGCGAACTTATCGCTATATTGGGCACAAAGTCATGACTCCGGGCTGATAATGAATAGAAAATTCCAATATTACTCTGCCCGACCCGGGATTAGAACCCGAAACCCCAGTTTTGTAATTATACTTTAGTGCAACTACTGAGGCAGTCGAGGTTATGGAAGCTATGCTAAACTATATTGCCAATAATTCCTTTACCAAGCACCACGAATCCAATATCACTAATAAACGTACCATTTCATATTAGCAGCGTTTCCAGTTCCATTACCTTCTGAACCTCCAAACGGCTCAATACGGAAAGGTCGCAAGTACAATAACACGGCAATATGTAACTGCCGTTTTCTATACTGTCGAGCGTGGCCGATTTAATTCGAGCGTAACATGTGGAAGCCACGTGTATAACGAGTTCACACCAGCTCTTGGCATACGGGCACAGCAGGTGCGGCGGGTCACCGGTCGAGGGCGCTCGCCGAAATTCAGTTAATAAATGTGAATTTATTTCTAGTGTATTCTAAAATTTTCAAGTTTTCGCTTGGGTTAATTCAGTTTTGAGGAAGAAGTGACTGCCTCGGTGGCGTAGTGGTGCTACGGTATGATTGCAATGCTGAGGTCTCGGGTTCGAATCCCGGGTCGGGCAAAGTGATATTGGATTTTTCTATTCATTATTAGCCCGGAGTCAGGAATTTGTGCCCGATATGGCGATAGGCTCGCCCCCTATTACATCGTGGGCCGGAATATACAAGGCGAAACGTGGGTGTTCTAGTAGCACCTCTGCCTACCCCTTCTGGGAAAAAGGCGTGTGGTTATGTATGTATGTATGAGGAAGAAGTGCTTTCTATCAGTTGAATGGTATAGGGTAGTTGATGAAATAGAGGTTGCGTATTTTTTACTAGGACTCTACACTGGCTGTGAACGATAGGCCGCGGGTTCGATCCCCGCACCGAAACAAATGTTTGTTAGGTCCACAAGTATTGGTTTCAGTAGGGTAATTCACGTAATTAAATAAGTTCAGTTGCAGCAGCAGTGCAGTTTCAGTTAAGTTTCGATCAAAACAGACCTTTTCGTATTCTCGTAATTTTGACAACCGCTGTCAGATACGCCCGCGTCACGCGAGCGGTTTAGCGTATTCTACTGCTGCGTGTTTTATGTGCGTGATTCAGATCGCAACTTGATCGGTATTCACGTGTAAGCTTCTTGCATACGACTGACGTGTAGTCGACGCGCAGCACCCGCGCAGTTTACGCATAGCTTAGGTGCAGTTCACGCGCAGCTAAACAATTACAAGAATATCAATTTGCACTAAGACGTAAACTTAATTGCAACTGCACCGCAACTTGATCGGCGCGTCAAAAAATTACGGGAATTAGCCCGCAGGTCTGGGTGTTTGTGGGATCAAAAAGTCTCTCGTAGTGTTTGATATCCACGAAACAAGACTTGATTGATCTTTATGTGTGGTCACGACTATGTATGTGACTGTTTCAGTTTCAGTTCCAGTTTCAAGAACATTGTAGCCAGAGTAGCTACTGGACTTAACATGTTATGTCTCAGGATGGCGAACGCAGTGGAATGTCAAGCATTTATTTGTTACTCATTGTGTTGTTTGGTTTTGCTACTGTCCATGAGCGGTTATATCGCTTACTATCAGGCGAATGGCATGCTCGTCTAGCCATTGATTGCAATAAAAAAACTAATTGTGAGTGCATTGTTGCACATATCGGTAGAAAGCCTCAGGAGGGAGGAAGGAAGAGAAAAGATGTTCAAAATAATAATCGATAAAATTTGGGTATCTCACTGATTGAACAGAACTGAATGGCTGGCTGAATACATTGTCCTGACCCTATAATAAGATCGAATCTTGTGTTGTGGGTATTAGAAGCTACGAGAGACTTTTCGGTCTCACAAACATCTAGAACCTACACAAATATTTGTGGGCCACACAAACATTTGTTTTGGTGCGGTGATGGAACCGGCGGCCTCTCGTTTCACAGTCAGCGTCTAACCAACTACGGCACGGAGGCTGTCGATTTCATGATTGTCTCTAAGACATGGCTATCCTATCAAGTTGAATCTTTCATACTATATTTTAAATAAAATGAAGGGTACTACCCAAACCAAATTTACCATACAAAATTTAATTTTTTATGTAAATAAATTACTATCAAAATTACAATACATTTACTTCTTGCTCATTTAATTGTAAATTAACCACGCACACCGAATGGTTATATCATTAAGGCACTTAAACTGTGTTTAAATCGGTTAATTTTGATATATCGCCGCGTAATAATGAATTTTTGTAATTCAAGAACATGCTACATGAAATATTTAAGCGTGCATAATAAATATTGAATAACGAGCTTTTATTCTCCGTGGCTTGGAGGATTTATACACTGGAACTTTAATATTTTACGTGTAAAAAATGACTTCACTTGTGCCAAACGTGATAATAGTAAGGCCTCATTTACATAAGAAGAGTTTCTCCCTTCGAAGATACGATTATCGTAAGGTTATAAAAATAGGGCATCATGTAAACGTTTGTCAGAACACGATTATCTATGGCGGAATTGTCATGCGATAATCGCATACGATTCTCGCCGCGAGAAACTCTCCCCGTGATAATACTTAGGGAAGTAGTGCCCTACTTACACAGAATTGTAAAATATGTAAATAAATAAATAATTGTTAATGAAACGACTGCCGCGGTGATGCAGTTGTACTACGGTATGATTGCAAAGCTGAGGCCTGGGTATGAATCCCGGGTCGGTCTATTCATTATTAGCCCGGAGTCAGGAATTTGTGTCCCATACGGCGATAGGCTCGCGCCCTATCACATCGCGGGACGGAACGTACAAGGCGAAACGTGGGGGTCCTGGTAGCACGTCTGCCTACCCCTTCTGGGAAAAGGCGTGTGTTCTTTTGCGACTTGCATAGAACGTCGAGCATTCGGAAGTCCAGCGTGCTATACAGGTATACGTCAGTTAACCTAAGACTATCGAAATTTTACACTCGTTACTGTAGCTCCTATACGACAGAAGCGACAGTAGCATGCGTTTTATTAACACCAAGTTGGCTATGACTCGATAAAATATGGATAAATCGCTTGTTTCTTTCTTACAGCAATAATGTAATGAGTCTTTATAAAGAAGAAATGTAGTTATTATAATTCATTCGACTCCAGGTTATAATCGGCTCCTCCTTGTTAGTAGGTAAAACTTAATCCATGCGGAGTACAGTACTCTATCTACTGTATCAGCCCATAATCGACCAACTGTAGGCCTCGTCTACAATAGAGTAAGATTGAGAGGGTTTAGGCCGTATTGTCCACCGCACTGGTCTAGCCACCAATATATTATAATCGAAGTCTGTACCTAGAAATTACATAGCACTTGCACATTAATTGCTGTTTTTTTCCTGTATGAAGACAATTTTTTTAATAAATCTAAAATTAATCTTACTGATCAACCCATATACGTCAAACTGCAGGGCATGGGCCTCCTCTACTATCGAGAGTACGATTGAGAGTGGTTAGGCCATATAGTCCACCACGCTGCCCTAGTGCGGTTTGGAGGACTTGTACATACCATAGAAATTTATACAAATCGCTATGGTTAAATTAATCTTACCAATAACTATAACAATCCTTTAACATGAAAAGAAATACTATACGGCGCAAGTTCTGACTCAGCCGTACATCCAACTCGGTCCGAACTCAGAAGTTCTCAAGTATGAAAGTGTCACAGATACATTTTGAACAGGAACGTGAGCGCGCTGAAATTTCATTCACGTTTTCCGCGAATTTGAAACTATCTAGCAGAACTTGAATGGAGTTGATAACTGAAATTGATTAGAAGTATTAGCGAAGTGCTAAGATGTCCGAAGGATTGATGAAGAGTTTTCGATGATTTAATTTGACAGCCTTCGTGGCGTGACGCCGGTCGTGAAACGAGAGGCCGCGGGTTCGATACCCACACCCTGACAAATATTTGTGAGGGTGTCTGGGTGTTGTGAGACCGAAGAGTCTCTCGTAGTTTCTGATACCCACGATACAAGACTTAATTGATCATGATGTGGGGTCAGGACTATGTATGTAACTGTTAGGTGTATTTATTTATAAAATTGCATGTACAATTATTTTGTATTATTCAACTGATTATATCTATCTCTAGAAGCCCTCAGACAGTTTATTTTTGGACTTAGACCTTCCTGATATTAAAGAAAATTTTTTGCTCATTCTGGTTTGGCAAAGAAAGATTTAGTGAAGAATGTTCATAGTAGTCACAAATCTAAAGTAATGCGAGGCTTTCGTGACCAAAGTCAAATAATCATTGTATGTTATACACAAAGAATAATAGACTTTGTAGATTCATAAAGTCAGTTTATATTGTTTAAATTTTTTTTATTTTATCTCCGGCGTTATTAATTTAGTGACATTTAATGAAATATAATTTCCGGAGCAATGAAATGGGTTTGGCTTAGTTATTAAAAAACGGTTAGTGGAAAGACCTGCGTTTGTTCCTCACACTAACATTAAAAATATTTATTATCAATTCTGGATGTTGTGTGCCTGGAAAGACCTGTGTAGTTTTTAATTTAAATAGACTAAACCTAATAGGCCTAATTAATAAACTCGGATAAGCGAAGGTTTAACTTTAGTTCAAGGCTTAAGAATCGACTTGATTATTTTAAAAAGTGAGGTATTCACGACTATTTAATAAACACGGAATTGCATAGAGGGCTAAGCAATCATCGTATTGTGGTTGCATTATTCAATATTATACATACATACATAAACTCACGCCTTTTTTCCTGAAGGGGTAGGCAGATGTGCTACCAGGCACCCACATTTCGCCTTTTGTGTTCCGTCCCACGATGTGATAGGGGGCGAGCCTATCGCCATATCGGGCACAAATTCCTGACTCCGGGCTGATAATGAATAGAAAAATCCAATATCACTTTGCCCGACCCGGGATTCGAACCCGAGGCCTCAGCTTTGCAATCATACCGTAGTACAACTACGCCATCGAGGCAGTCATTCAATATTATAGTCAAAATAATCGAGGCAATTCTAAAGCCTTGGACTAAAGTTAATCTTTCGCTCATCGTCGTTTATAAATAAGGCCCAATATGTTTAACTATGGGAGCTTACTTTTCAAGAGTTGAAGGTTGTAATACGTAATTATGAAAAGTCGTCAGTCCAGTCCCATTTAATTTAGTGACAGAGTAACAAAGGAGAATGCTTAGAGGATTACGAAAATGAACACAAGCGCTTATAGGATTTAATTTTATTTCGGAAAAAATATTTGATACAGCCGCGCAGACCGGAATTAAATTGTCCTTTCGCAAATAATGATTAACATCGTTTGAAAAGGATATTAAAGTATTCTATAGCAAATAATTAATTGAATTATTTTCTGGTAAGTGATAATTGTAGATGCATTACAGTTTCTTTCCTTCAGCAAGCGTTCGTCCGCTCGGTACCTATGTAATTTTGAAAAAGTCTATGGTTTTTGAAGATTAAGCCATTGAGTGTTAATTAAGAATGATTCATCCATACTGATTCATGCCGAGCAGGTGGGAAGCGTAGTATTTCCCGGTATACATACGTATATGAAACAAAATTTTAACAATTTTCAGACGACCTCATAGCTACCTTCGATTCCCAAAAAAGAACTGTAATTTATGACTTCATACTTAAAAATTCTAATTCAGTCTATCTCAGTACTTATTTTGCCTAAATCAAATCTCACCTTCCTCAAGTATATTATAGCTTGCAAAACGTAATAAATACATAAATATGTTGAAATATTAGTGGCCGGAGCCGCCGGTCTCTGGGTCTGATTTATTACCGCGGGTACATTTCCCAACAAAAAGGGATCTGTTACCTGCAAATAAAGCAAGTTTACTTGATAAACAAAATTAAATTAAGAATTTACGCTTCATTGCTCTGGAAATTTGTATACCCCGGATAAGGTTTCGAAGAATTTTTCGATACTTCGTATTGTTTCGTTTTGCATGAAATTTCCGGGATTTTTATGTCAGTGTTACTCAAATTTATTATCCCTGTTTACATTTTACTTGCGTGTTTTTGCCACCTATTAACACTAAATATGCTTGACAATAAAATTCATTACGACCTATAAATTATTGTAAAACGTAATGCGTTGATATTTTTATGGCTTATTTATAGATAAAAACGCTGCATTGTGTAATATAAATTATATGATTTAATTTATTGCTTCTGGTAATTTATCCAGTACATCATAAAAAACTAAAAGTCATTAACATTTAGTAACACACAAACTGTGGTTCTACCAGCATATTTTGCTAGTTACACTTGCTCTCTCTGTGACGTAAATTATCATATAGTCACTCAGTGACAATATTCATGAAACAAAAGTTGAGTGACTACAGCAGCTAGCCACGAGCCCGCAACTTTTTACATCACACGTTTAAAAGCCGCTACCGCTCCAGACTGACACTAACCTAGCGCGTAGCGTGTCCCTGGCTATTCTAACCATTCTAATATGAAATACGACGCCGGACCAAACTGCGCGGAAGTTTCGCATTTGTACGGGAAGTCGTAATTTTCTGTCCTACAGCGTACCATCGAATAAATAATGCCGACGCATACGAAGAATTTTTCACACTTTATGTGCATGAACAAATAACAGCATGCTAAGTTAGATGTTATTTATTTCCTCGTACGTTCAAGACACTTCTTTGAATATATTTTTGGCAAGGGATGCAGTCATTTAATGTTACAATTTCAGCAGTACTCGTACTACAAATATTTTCCTCTCGTATATAAACTCTTCCTCAAAGATTCCAAATCTTTATTTTATTAATCAGATTGTCAACACACTAACATAGTTAACAATTACATGGTACAAATAATCGTCTACAATAACAATTTAGCACCACGTATATTAAAATCACTCTCAATCGTACTCTCGATTGTAGAGTAGGTACATACCTACTCTACTCAGAGCACAGGCCCTGCAGTGGGACATATATGGGGTGATACAATACAAATAAATATCAAAGGATTGTAAAATAAAATTTCAGATTCAATAAAACACATAATGAACTAAAAGGTCAGTACAATGCAACCATTGTCACGACTAACTACCTGAAATTTAAAAACGAACCATACAATGTGACGACCATTGCTCTAAAAATAAATTGAAAAGTCAAGGTACGTTGAATAAATCAAAAATACTTCATAACCCAGATAAGCCTGAAACTACTTTTTCTGTAAAACTTCACGAACAAAAATTATAAAATGCAGTTAACATCATATTACAGCAACAGCCGAAATGTAAGACACGGTCAAACGCAAACCGATTAGTATTATAAAAATTTACTTTTTTTATTGCAGTGAATGGCGAGACGAGCATGCCATTTCGCCTGATGGTGAGCGATACGACTGCTCATGGACAGAAGCAAAACCAAACAACACCATTAATTACAAAGCAATGCTTGGCATTCCACTGCGCTCGCCATCCTGAGAAATAGGCTGTCGAGTCTCATTATGTCTAGTAGATACCCTGGCTACAACGTCCTTCAAACCGAAACACAACAGTGCATACACATTGCAATGGTACCTACCCAGGCGGCCTCTCACATATGAGAGACTTACCACCAGACTCATGGGAATGCACAAAACATACTCCTTAAACGCACAATTATAGAACTCAAATATCACACTACTACAAAACCCGAATTAACAGACCAATAAACAGAACTCAAGTATGAAATTACCCAAACATTTCCAATTTAAACTCAACCAGACCACCGTCTTAACACCTCAGTGGCCCTTTGTAAATTAGTCGGGTACGTCACAGTATCTCGGCTTACGAGCCTTGTTTGGTCGGCCAACACCAAGTCGACCAGCAACAACGCGCTGGAAGCCTTCCAACCACAAATCGCGGAATTTATTTGCCTTCAACCCAGTTGCTAGTGCATCCACGTGGCTTGTATACAAAATGCATTGTACAACGATGTAGAGTGCCTAGATGAGGAGTTATTGTGATGGAATGTTTATTGCTTTTCTCAATTTTTTTATGTTTAAATTTTTACATAAAATAACATTCAACAGTTTCAATAAGTTATAGTTTGAATTTTATTTATTTACTTGTACATACGCGATTAAAGAAATAAAAAATTAGACGTCAGTTTTTTAAACAACCCTATGATTATCTTTCATGCGGTAGCGATGTATAGGATTTCATAGATAACGTTCTTGACTACAAACGTAATAGTGAACACCCATGATACGGCTTCAAATTATTGAAGGACCCTAGAGTGGTATAAACCAGTTACTGTTTCCCGAAGAACTGACCTTCAAATTAACTCAATTTTTCAATATTTTTTCCTAGGGCGTATCTTTATAATTTGAAGTGAACGGATTATTTATTTAAAAGTTTACAAATTGGTGACTAATAAGTCACTTTTAATTTTACTATATCTGGTATGGCACAACTCTTCTATGATCCTCTCTTTGAATAAATATAAACAATACTATAATTCTTCTTTATTTACCCCTTCTAGTGTAAACACGTCCACGCCAAAGCCATGTAGCGGGGTTGTACTTTAGTCGGTTCAGTTATGGCGTTGCAACTCAAGTATCGAGCAATAAATATAGTTGAAGGGTAGTTGTATCGGGCGGACAGTTCCTAGTATGTACACAGAGCTGTAACTTTTTGATTAAACTTTCACTGTGTTACTGAGAGCAATTCTCATATGCTAGAGGTCCCGGCGGTCGAAATTCAGCCGGCTTTCAGTATTAAGTGTGGACTTTTCGAGTTTGTTTCGTCAGTGATCTGTGCGTATAATCATGGAATTTTTATTTTGTTCCATGATCATAGTTGATCAGTAAGCGATAATATTAATCTGGGTTTTACGATGGCACTTTGACAGTGTTTTATTTATTAATTTACGTGAATGTATTAGCCAGATCGTATTTATAGCTTATTTTAATGTTTGTCGTACATATCAACACTGCAGTAATTTCCATGTTTCTGTCGACTAAAAATTGTTATTGCCAATATCATAGATTCGAGTGTGCAAAAATAATGATAAAAATAAAATGTAAAAATTACCATGCAAGTCACATAAATTTTATAGATGTCAAGTTACAAACGCAATACACGTAAATAGAGGAAGACAGAAAAATATCAAGCATTTTGTATGAAGCATATTTTCCACTTTGTGTAAATAACCGACACAATAGAAGCGCATTATCATATTTCTAATAATAACTCGCGATGTGGAGTCTCGCACGTTGCGATGTTGCTCTCAGAATTACCGGCGAAATTATTTGTGTGTTGGTACCTGGCTTTTGTCTCATTGTCTACTTAGGGAAGTAAGTATATTTTAGGTTTAAATGAGGAAATGGCTAATTTGTTGACAAGTGAATGGCCTTGGCCATTGCTTGTAATTGAAATAAAACGAATCCTTACGGTTTTTATCTCGAATTTGATTTAATTTTTAATTTACTAATACTATCAGAAAATAATTAATTTTTATAATCTTTTCTTTCATAGTAAAGAAAGGATGATTAAAAATTAATTGTCTCGAGAATCGGTACACCCAAGAGCTTAAATATGAATATTTTCTAGGAATTTGTTCTTTTATAAAATTCAACTATGTATAAAGACATTTTTCAATGGATTCTGATATTGTACGATGCACACTCCTAGTAAAATACATACATAAACATCACGCTTTATTCCCAGAAGGTAGGCAGATGTGCAACCAAGACACCCACGTTTAGCCATATGTGTTCCCATGATGTAATAGGGGGCGAGCCTATCGCTATATCAGGCACTAATTCATGACTCCAGACTAATAATTAATAGAAAAATTCAATATCACTGCCTAACCCGGAATTCGAACTCGAGACCTCAGCTTAGTAATCATACCATAGCGCAACTACGCCACCAAGGCAGTCTATATACTCCTAGTAAAATATTTTATTAATCGAAAGGTAAGGAAAACATCGTGAGGAAACCTGCATACCGTAGCGATTTTAAAGAATTTCTACGGCATGTAAGTCCGCCAACCCGCACTAGGCCAACATGGTGGACTATATGGCCTAACCACTCTCAATCATACTCTCGATTGTAGAGGCCCGTGCCCTGCAGTGGGTCGTATATGGGCTGATACAATACAAAAGTGTAGGTAAGTGCTATTGAAATGTTACAAGAAGTAATTAATTGGAGCACTGCTGTTTCCGTACACGGGCGATTCTTGGGAAGCATGCCAGGGTGCCGTGTAGTGTTGTGTAACGTCCGGCGCCTTTGCATTTTGACTTTAGTGCATTGTTAGTAACTTTAGATAATATTGTGAAACTATTAACGATGTATGTAAATATCTATCTTAAGATAATACTCTAAAGGTATAAGTATTATATTGTCAATATCGAACAGGACTATGCTCGGTATTTCTTACGATATACAATCAGAAATCAGATCTGTAGATTATTAAAAACGTCTGTGACGTTACTTACCGGCCTTGCGGAAAACCAGCCTTGGTTTATTACCAGCCTATACTGAGCATGATCAGTTTTGTTGACAAGCACTATTATATTAGTACTTATTACTAAAAGCTGTAAACCATTGCTTGTAACAAATAAATGTTTCTTTCTTTCTTTCTAAAAGTTACTAATATAACCCATAGAGTTAGTACTTAGAAATGCCCGATAGTCCTGAAAATTGTTCAAGTGAAGAATAGATATTCTCTTACAAGGTAGACATACATTCTAATAAAGGTTTCAAGGAGTCAGTATGTACCTACAGATCTGTAATGAGTAGTGGACATCCTGATAGTAAATATGATGACCATAATAATATCAGCAGTAGAAGTCTTACATACATACATACACTCATCCCTTTTTCTCAGAAAGGGTAGGCAGAAGGGCTATCACGACACCCACGTTTCAGATCGGGCATAAATTCCTGACTCCAGGCTAATAATGAATAGACAAATCCAATAGCACTTTGCCTGAGCCGGGATTCGAACCCGAGACCTTTGCAATCATACCGTACTACAACTACGCCACCGAGGTAGACCGTAGAAGTCCTAATATTATTAACCTATGCAAGACGTATTCTGCCATAGAAATCCTTTCTTGGTATTAGGGTAAATGTTATTTTCTCCAGTAAAGCAAGGAGAGCACATTTTTTCATTTTCTAAAAACTGTTTTTCATGAAGATAATGAATTCTAGGTAGCGTCCGCTTGGGTAAGATATATTAAGGCAGGCCGGCGGCAATTCTATATGAATATGTATGATACACCTTTAGAGAGAGTTAGGAATAGAACAAAGTTGAAGGATCTATGCGAGATGAGGTGCAACACGATTTTTGTAAGTTCAAACAATTCTGATAGAAAATTTAAAAACAAATTGACCAGATATTATGATTTCAAAAATATGTAAGCCATTATTGTGTGCTTGTCTAAAATTATATTGTCTAATATTGACATAATTGATTCATAATCAATCATTTATGTCACGAAATACGACGTAAAATAGTCGTTAATACCGTCTTAAATAGCAGAAAGGAACTTTGGATCGCACCCTATGGTGTGATTAAATGAAATGTTAATAAATCATTTACTATCAATTTAGAATTAGATTTTAATGCAGCAAATAAATAAACAGAAGTCAAAACACCGTTGCGAATATCAACGTAAAACAATAGAGGGGACGCAGGTACGCTCGGCAACGCTTAAAAATATACTTTAGAGGTAACAACAGTTTAATTTACACGGGAAATGTTTATTATCTTTAGGGAAATTTGGGTGGATCGTGACTCGAATGTTGATTGTTGAAGCCCTGAAAAACTCGACGGCTGTGCCAACCCTGTACCTTTTATTGTAATCGTCATATAATGTTATGGTAATTTTTTAATTGTGTCACAGATTAAAAAGGTCTTTTGCTTTTTATTTAGGGCCGCGTCCTTGATGTTTTAGCTCGGGGTTAGGATAATGTAAATTTTTAATAATGTTCTGACTGTCTCAGTGGCGTAGTGGTACTACGGTACGATTGCAAAGCTGAGGTCTCGGGTTCGAATCCCGATTTTTCTATTCATTATCAGCACGGAGTCAGGAATTTGTGCCCGATATGGATATAGGCTCGCCCCCTATCACATCGTGGGACGGAATATACAAGGCGAAACGTGGGTGTTCTGGTAGCACCTCTGCCTACCCCTTATGTGAAAAAGGCGTGTGTTAATGTATGTATGTATGTTTAATAATGCTGAAGTCACATTTTACGTATTTCAGGTAAGTTTGATGTCGTTAGTAGTGAATAGTCAAATAAAAGTTTCAAGAAGACTCTTTATTTTTTTCAATTATGATTTGATTTTTCGATTCATTTTAAAGTCTCTGACTATATTATTTCGCCGTTATGTCGGTTTTTAACAACTCATTTTATTAGGATTTTAGTTTCCCAGAACATCAAAAAATGCTAGATCTAATATTTTCCAAACATGAATATGTAACGACAGTATACGAGTATCACAAAAATCGGTAATAATGGTATGTTAAATAAATGCGTTCAAACACAGTTAGCTTTGGAAAATAATAAATAAATAAATACACCCAACAGTCACATACATAGTCGTGACCACACATAAAGATCAATCAAGTCTTGTTTCGTGGATATCAGACACTACGAGAGACTTTTCCGTCTCACAAACACCCAGACCCGAGAAAAATAATTTGTGAACCTCACAAACATTTGTCTCGGTGCGGGGATCGAACCCGCGGCTTGTCGTTTCACAGCCGGCCCCTAACCAACTGCTCCACAGAGGCTGTCAAATATAGAGTACAATAACATTTTATGTACGTTCGTTATGATAAATGTATCTGGTAACTATTTCACCTACATTGACAAACTACAACTCAAGCTAAAAACACATTCCAAAAACAAAAACAAACAAATGTAACAACAAAAACAATGATCAAAAGAATGGAACGTATCATAAAATATAAATCAGTTACTTTGAATACAGTGACAGTAAACTGTATGGTCTAAAGAGCCCCGAATACATTTTCACGGGAGTTTTTGCGAGATGACGAGAGAAGAGATATACCGCCGTGTCTATGTTTGACGTGTGAATTATTCATAGAATATATTATCTGTTGTCTATACGGGAAGTTTGGGCGAAACAGATTCGTATGGGTCGAAAGTGCCGGTTGTTGGAAAGGTTTTCTGATAGAAGCGTGCGTGGCGATTCATTCATATTGATAGGGTTTATTGACAGGTTAAGGTTATGGAAGATTTATGGAATTATAAACCAAAATAATCTCAATGGCTAGTTGTCGAAAACATAAAAAATATCTGGAAACTCTACAGGAAGCTTTTTATTCTGTTAATAATAGTAGTTATCACTATGGATGAAATAAAGAATCGTAAAGCCAATAATTAGTGGCTAGACATATTTTAACAGACTATGGGATAAAACACACAAGGCGAAACGTGGGTGTCCTGGTAGTATCTCTACCTACTCCTTCTGGGAAAAAGGCGTGATGTTTATGTATGTATGTCCTTCACGCATTAGATTATCGCGATGCAGAACGAATAAAAATCTTAAAGAAGCTGATAAAGACATAATAAAACAAAATAAAAGTTTGAAAAATATAGTGATTCAGAAAACACAAGGAACAACTGAAAAAATTTAATCAATGAAATCTCAACAACGCCAAGATTTTTAGACTGTGCCAAGTCACGTGTCCCGTGTCCTGGTATGCAGGTGCCTACAGTACACAGTACACACTCACTCCGATTTTTGATGAGGTCTATTTGGAATTTAAGGCTAAAGGTTTTTAAAAGTATTGAGGTAGTCGAAGATTTAACTACTTATCAGGAAGGTAAACATGATAATTTCAAAATTTGTCTTAAAAATGTTCTTAGTTTCAAAACTTTTTAGTTTCTTAGCCACATTTAAATCATTTTATCTTTTTCCTGCGTGTCCTTTATATACTTGTATGTACATATCACCCAAAAGTCTTGTGAAACTTTCAAGAAATTTAGTTATTATGTTATCGTTTTTAATCACATAATATTTAACCTTTACTACCAGTAGATTTTCACGTACATACGCTGAAATACGCATACAATAAATAACAGAGGCAATGTCAATAAATTTCAAAATCAGACGTAAAATATTCACATCTCTTAAAATACGTTAAGCCCGAGTGAAAATAGCTTGATCTATTGACCTGAATAATATTTTAGATAGAAAAGTAAAATTCTTTTAAGCGTTAAATATTCGATCAACGTTCGGTTCGTAGCCGATGGAAATTCGCTTTTCCAATATTTTCCATGTTACCTTATATAGGTGATTTTTATGAAAAATATTAATATTACCTGTCTTCAATTTCTTAATGTAACATTTTAACTCAACGCCAACATTGTTTTGATCTAATAAATCTAAATAATTAATTCATGGGATTGGATTTGAAAATACATTAAACACAGAAATTATGAAATAAATCTAGATACTCATTATAAGATTTTGAATCTAAGAAGGATGATTATAGGTCTTCTCTGTTTGAACCTTTATTAAATACACTAGCTACTAAAATAATAGGACATCCATGTTATAGAAATTAAAACGCTGTGATGAAAATGCAACCGTACGTTTGCACATAAAACAGTTTGGCAAGGTTTTGAATCTAATACGCGGACACGTCTCCTGCGATGCGTGGCCAAGACTTCGAACTTACTCTAAATAGCGTGCTTTTTAGGTTTCCAATAGAATAAGGTATGATCAAATCTTTCACAAATGTGAATGTAGATTGGGTAAGGAGCTAGGCCGAAAAGCGCACTTAATCACCGTTTCAGCACTGGATAAAGATGTACTAAAACAAAAAAAATCATTCAAATTTATCACCTCCTCTTTTGAAGTCGGTGAATAATCCTTAACGTGTCATATATTTTTCAAGATTTTTATTGAAATGATAAAAAAATCTGTACTTAAAGCCCCATTTACATGGAGAGAGTTTCTCGCGGCGAGATTCTTATGCGATTATCGCATGACATAACCGCCATAGATTATTGTGTTGTGACAAATATTTACACAATGCGCCTTTTTTATATTCATAAGATAATCGTATCATCGAGGCGAGAAACTCTCCCTGTATAAATGAAGCTTAAGTTTTGGATTCGATTTTTAGTAAAAAATAAATTATGTTATAAATGTAGCGTTGCGTAATACAGCAACAATTTCTACGCTTATTTCCAGTAACCCTGGCCTCGTTTGTACTTTATGAAAACATACCAAGAGCTCAGATTTTTATACTGTTTATTATAGCATAGATAACCCGAATAAGGGTCGCGCGTTTCAGATACGAAATCGAACTCGTCGTCCCATATTCAGATCGAAGTTAAATAAGAAATAATCTTAAATATTTCATATTCCGTACACAAAATAAGATTCCCTACAACCTTCGAAATCAAAAGCTAGATTCGCACAGAAAGCGATGTGTTGGTAATAGGAAACATCAAACGCGTCGACCGCCGGCAACTGATCGAACCTTCTGGAAAACATTTTAACACATTACATGAAGTGTTTGCTACGTGGGCAAACTCACACTTTTGAAACTTCAAAGCGTTTCTTTGCAGGTGTTTCTTTGAAAATGTTTCGCCAACCTACACGCGCGCTCGTTCGATTATCAGCTTCATAAGGGAAAGCTAATTTGCCGGATTCTTGTTAGTTTTATTTCCAGATGAAGTTAAAATAGAAACAATATTTGTTTTCGTGTTATCGCTTTTAAAGCTACATGCCTTTTCGTTTGTATAAATGTTTGGATTTCTTGGCTATAATTATGATGATTTTTTTTTCATTTGAGCTACAGGCCAATAACGCTGCTATCATATTTTACTCTGAATGAATGCTAGGCTTCTATCCCAATGCCATGCGGAAGACTTAAAAGGGTATGCCAGTAACATCGTTTGAAGATGTTACACACAGATCCCTAACTAAAACCTACGCATTATTTGGATTGCACTTATTTACTATCATTTTATTTTTAGAAAATTTACAGTCCTACATTATTATGTACTAGTCGTCCTTCCAACTCAAAATAACTTATACCCTAAAATTAAGAGCTTTGTATTTAGATCTACGTAGTAATATCCTTACATCTCATATCACAGCTTCTTCATATTTTTTGTCCATTTCCAAACATTAGACACCCCAGAACACATCCATTAAGAGCAGCATGGCACATGCCTCTTCCAAAATACGTCGGCGCCATCTGCTCTGCGGTTCGCAACAACAGCCTATAAACCTTGTTCAAAAGATGAAAATATATGGCTTGCAGTAGGTATATCATGTCGATAGCTACAACCCTCTGGAAGCCTTCCAAACTGATCACTAATATCGTATTTGTGACGCCACATCATCGCTGCGCAAATTACTCTGATGAGATAGTTTGATTTCATGATTCAATGGGTTTTTTCATGCCAAATGCTGTAATTAGCTTTGGCTTTCAGTGTAATTTGTATTTATGTCTGTGTGTTTGAATATATTTTGTTAAGATATTCATTCGTTGGAGTTATTACTGGAGAAATTATTTATTCTTATTGTATGTTTTTATCATTGTATCCTCGTGGCCTTGTTGCATACAGACAAAAATAATTACAAACTGAAATCGAATCGGAGACAGTTAAACCAGTTTGTGCAAATGTTTCGATTCAAAAAACTTAAATGACGCAGGTTTAGACAATTTTCGAAAGAAATTATATTAATTCTCACAGATAGACGATCGTTTCATCATAAATTAAATCTTTCTTTTTACAACACACGGAAAATCACATTGCGCAAACCTAAATGTTTTAGAATTCCACATCAAAAAATTTAAAACGTTACTCCGTGTAATCTGAAATAATTCTTCATACAATCTTACTTTGCGATCGTTTGTTGCTCAAAACTGCAAAATAGAAACATAAGTTAAACAATTTCATTGCTAATATACAGTTGGAAGTTAGTGAAGAGTTATATTAAAAATGTTTTATTTATCCGGAGCTAAAGTTACATAAAGTGAATCATCCATTAGCCCAAAAAGAAGTAGGGGGTAAAGGAAATTCTCACAAAACAATAAGTAAGGAAACAACTGGTTCAAGAAACGCCTTTGATTGCTTCTGGCACTAGACGGAGAAACTTTTCGATTGTGGTGCAAGTTACAAGATGCACCGGTTCCTAGCTGTTACAACTTTTACACACAGACTTAATGTTTGGCAATATTTTATGTCACCGCCTTGGTGGCGTAGTTGTACTACGGTATAATGACAAAGCTGAGGTCACGTGTTCGAATCCCGGGTCGGGCAATGTTTTTTTTTTTTAATTTTCAGCTCAGATTCAGTAACTTGTGCCCGATATGGCGATAAGCTCGCCCTCTATCACACCGTGGGACGGAACCCACAAGACGAACCGACGGTCCATGTTGCACCTCTACCTACTACTTCTGGGATAAAGGCGTGATGTTTGTGTATTTATTTTATGTCACCTATTTCTTTTTTTCGTTTTTGGAGTTTTACACAAAGCTTAGTGGATCAATAAATTGAAATGGCAATAGGCAGGACATAGTGCGAAGAACGGATGGTCGGTGGGACAAAATACTCTCGAATTTAGTGTACACAGTAGCAAGTGGATTTCCACCTGCAAAGTGGACAGATAACTTAATAAAATTTGCAAGGAGACCCCGGATGAATGACGTTCCTAACAGATCAACGTTTTTTTAGGAATGGCATAAATTCAATAGTGGGCTGCCTGTAGTTAAAGTATACGATGTTTATTTTTTAATATTTGTACGTAAACGACCTGGTAAAGATCGCGAGACGTCGCTGGATGTAGGCTGCCTCCAACAGGTCACTGTGGAAATCATTGGGAGAGGCCTATGTTCAGCAGTTGACTTCCTTTGGCTGATGGATTGGATTGGATTGATTTTACAATATCTTCAACAGCCACTAAAATTAAACTGAATACCGCTCATGGCTCGCACCATATTTCTTTAGTTTCGCGAGCATCGTCCGACACAGCAGCTAAGTTGACAACATGCCATACAAATATATCGGGACAAAATACAAACTTTAGGAACATTCCTCACCACGGTTTGGTAAATAAAAACACTCGGATAACTTGCACCTTACTTTTGGCGTCTAACGCATCTATACACAACTTGCTGGGTTTTGAAGAGTTTGCTACGGTTTATCTTTGGTGATATTGCAAAAATGTTGTCACCATGGATTTGTCAAAAGGAAGGATACTCTTTTAGTATTTTGCTGAGTAATGTTTGCCGTGTAGGTACATAAATAAGAAAATGTGTGTTACAGTGAATCACTTTCAAAAATCTATTGTACTGCTTGCTGCTGCGTTATGCTTCGCGGCAACTAAAAAATATGATTTTAGACTCATTTCAAAGCTATAGTTATATTATTATTATCAACATTTCAAAAACCGATTCATTCGGGGTCAACGACGTACTTAAAGAATTTGAAGGTTCAAATGCGGTTAGACTATTTTCTTTTCTGTCATTGTGACATTGCTAAATGTATAGAGAGCTTTTAGAAAGGTGGGATTTATATTTTACACAAAATATTTCAATACTTCAGCTCCAGATTAGGCTGAACTAATGTTAATGTTTTATTTTATATGTTTAAAACCAGATTTATTTAGCATCGGCAGATATCAAAGAGCCGATTGTTGAATCAGAGACAAAGCAAAAAAAGAGGAAAAGCGTTTAGGATAATGTTTGTATGATCTAGAAATATATTTTTAGTGTCTGGGTGTGTAAATAATTTATTTCCAATTCATATTAACTTTACTGTTTGAATAATTTCGTTTTAGATTAAAGACAACTTAGACATATTCAGAATTTTGAAGAGCTTTAGTCCTCGATGTCAGTAAAACGCACGCTTCTGTGGATCCCCACTTACAGGCGTTGCAGTGGCGAGTGTGAAGTTGGCATAGTCTGAGTGTAATCTGCAAAGTCCTTAATAGTCATCCCATCCGTAACACAAAACAAATATTGTAGGGTCATAATTACAACATTATGCCATTAAAGTCTGCATAAAATATCCATGATTTAATTAAACAGAAATTCACAATGGAACAAAAAAATATGTGTATGAAAATGCATGTAAAAAAGCCAGCTGGCTGCAATCAAATTTGTCCGGAGCAAGTTATACGTATTTTTGGCAGAGCTCGCCGCTTCTAAATAAAAAGTTTTCTATTCAAGAACATTTTCCACTTACCGTGCAACTTAGAGTTTTTGTCGTACTTTCAAATGGTACCTGCCTCGCTGCGTTTATGCGCATACGTGTTTTCACTTTGCGCTATTGATTCTGTTGAGCTGCAGTTTTTGTTGAAGGGAATATTCGAATTCTGCATTTTATATGTAAAAAAATATGGAAATATAATATTCCATTTTTATTGATGCTACAATTTGCGTGTGAATTTTATTTATACCAAACTGAAAATATTATTAAATTCTGCGAATAGTTGCATGATTGAAAATGTGTTGTAGATACATACATACATAAACATCCCCCTTTTTTCCAGAAGAGATAGGCAGAGGTGCCACGTTTTGCCTTATGTGTCCTGTCCCATGATGTGACAGGGGGCGATCCTATCGTCATATCGGGCACAAATTTCTGACACCGAGCTGATAATGAATAGAAAAATCCATTATCACTACCCGACCCGGGATTCGAACCTGAGACCTCAGTTTTATAATCATACCGTAGTTCAACAACGCCACCGAGACAGTCAGGTGAAAATGTTTGTATAAATATTTTTATTCCATTTAATTATATTATTTCGTAGTAAGGTATTAATTATTGATTTGCTTTTCTGTTGTTGATCACTGTAGTGAATAATGTCAAGTTTACTAAGATTGTTTTGGATCTATCTCAGGTTGCGATCATTCGCTGTATATTACAGAACGGAATGTGTAGATTTTGAAATTTGTTCAACCTTTACCTTAACTATGTTCCAAGAAGATCCAGTTTCTATTACTTATACATAGGGTAAAAGGTATAAAGGTATATAAGGCAAGATATATAAGGTAGATAAAATTGAATGTCAACTATTATCCTATGAGGTACATTTTATTAATGGTTTCCGCGAATGTTACACATTGATAATGGTTTCTTGGATTTACGCGAATGTTCGTTTAATTTCAATGTTACTCATTGAAATAAAGCGGGTCGGGAAATCCGTAAGAATTCGTTTTATTTCAATGTATATTTTTTGGTTTTGTGTCTATCGCCATATCGGGCACAATTTCCTGACTCCGGGGTGATAATGAATAGAAAAATCCAATATCACTTTGCCCGACCCGGGTTTCGAACCATAACTAATATATGGATTCTTTCTTCTTTCTTTCTAGTTTAATCTAGTATTTTTCTTAATTCTTTATTCCATGTTTACTGCACCGTCAAGAACGCAACATTTTTTAATTTCCCCATGTTCCTAATTTGCAACAATTAGCATTTCTATTATGCTGTTAAAGTAAACAGCACATGTTCCCAACTTCACAAGTTGCATTTCTAAATGCGATATTTCTTGTCGACTCAGTGCAAAATACCCTTTAGTTCACATCCGCGGCGGCAGACAATGTTGTGCAAATACTGTTCCCGCAACTCTTGGTTCGTTAGCGAGCACGTTCCGAATCGCGAACGGCACAAACTTATTTCTGTAAAATAACCATTTATATTTTTTTAATGTTAAATTTTTTTGGTGTTGTTTCATCTTTGAGTTGGTTTATTGCGTTTTGTTGATAGATGTTTATTTGTGCGATAAAATTTTGATGGGATTTGTTTTTAATCGTGTGCAACTGAATTTCATGTTTGTTTCGTGTCGAAGGTTAATTAAACTGTAGTTTATTAATTACTTTTTGTATGTATATCATTAATATTTCGATACTGGCATTACAGTAGTATAGGACGCTCTCTAGCTAGGTGGAGTGACGATTTGCGAAAGGTCGCTGGCAGATGCTGGATGCGGTAAACTGATGACAGGGTGAAATGGCGCAATTTGGAAGAGGCCTATGTCCAGCAGTGGACGACAAAAGACTGATGATGATGATAATATTGACAGAGACATCCAATAAAATGGTTTGATGATGTTTTGTGCTTGTAAGAAAACAATTTAGCCAGGAAGGCAATCGCTGCAGCCTTAGCGTGAAATTTATAACAGTGGCTTACGTAATTGCATCTTTATTTAAAGACTTTAAAAAAGGAGGAGGTTCTCAATTTGACTGTATGTATTTTTATGTTTGTTACGTCATAACTCTGAACTGGATGGTCCAATTTTGATTATTCTTTCTTTGATTGAAAGCTGGTACTTGTCATTTGATCCCATAAAATTTGGTGAAGATCTGATGAATATCTTCGGACCTGTAGAGTAGAACTCTTCAAAACTGAATAGGATTCAAATGGTTCTTATGCATTATCTTATATCTTTAAATGAGCAATTCTTGTATATATATATGTATATATATAATTGGAATCTCGGAATCGGCTCCAACGATTTTCATGAAATTTTGTATATAGGGGGTTTCGGGGGCGATAAATCGATCTAGCTAGGAATCATTTTTAGAAAATTTCATTTTATTCGTGTTTTATCGATCGTTTTTAAACTGAAAAATATGACTCTTCCTGACATCTATTGGCGAATAATAATACTATTTTTTGTGAGCAATAAAGTCATTTTAGAAAATGTCATTTTATTCGTGTTTTATCGATCGTTTTTAAACTGAAAAATATGAGTCTTCCTGACATCTATTGGCGAATAATAATATTATTTTTTGTGAGCAATAAAGTTATTCCAGCAGATGGCGTTGTTAAGTAACACGAAGTCAATGAGTGTTTGCTTTGAGGTTAGACTAAGAAAATCAATTGTTTATTTACATTATTTGTGTCTTCTTAATGCACGTGTTCACTTAAAAATGCCTAAACGATCTTGGAAAAAAACGCTTATAAACAATTAACTTCACGAAGCCGCAACTCGTCTCAAGAACACCTAGAAGAGCATCGTCATCAAACTGATCAGGATTCTCAAACTTCTCACAGTGAAGACTCATTTCAAGGATACCGTCATGAAAATCAGGTTTCTGCTCGTCCCACACGTGCTGCTAAAGTTAAATGCTTGCAAAATTTGACTGACATTACACGAGCAGAAAGTATGATTTAGATGTTTCACGAGAGCGTGCGGCCCAACGTGTAGCTAATGAAAATAACGATAATTTACAAAAAACACAATTTGTAAAAAAAAAAAAATACTGAGCAAAGCTCGGTCATCCGGGTACTTATCTTATAATATTAATCAGGGTAAAATTTTTCTTTCACCCGTCTATAAATTATCTTAACAAAATTGTACTTAACAAAAAAATACAGACAATGCGCGCTGCCAGTAAAAGCACCAATCACTATTCCAACCAATATAATTGAGAATAATTGAATCTTCATCAATTCACTAACATATTTACGTTAAATATTACGTCATCAATATTTAGGTATTTCGTACTAAACAATTTAACCCGAACGGACCAAATTTGCACCACGCAATTAAAAGTTATAGAGCCGATTAGCAAAAACTGTGGTTGTGTACGCACCACATCGACGTTGGAGATAAATGGGACCAAGTTTTAATTACTTTCGATCGTTCGGACTCCACAAGTGTTGAGATCATCGACAATGGGAGAGCGGGAGCGGATTATGAAGATATGCCGGCAGTCAATTCGATTTGGGAAATTATTGACGTTTGACGAAGGTGTATATTCAGCGTTTTAGGTATCTGATTAAGTAAGGACATTGTTGACTACAGGTCCTTCGCAATGAACTCTATTGTGATCTGTTAGGTGTGTTTTTATTTTAAATCCAAGATTTTTTTTTCTTTATATAGTGCAACTTAACAAATTCCTCTTCGATTGATAATATTTTTGTTTATTGTATTGTATCAACTCATATACGTCCCACTGCAGGACGCGGGCTAACTCTACAATCGACAGTACGATTGAGAGTGGTTAGGTCATATAGTCCGCCACGCTAGCCTAGTGTAGGTCGGCGATCTTTACATACCATAGAAATTCTCACAAATCGCTATTGTATGCGGGTTTCCCTACGATGTTTTTCTATAAGGTTATAATGGTTTAGTTACTGGTTAAACAAGTTGAATAAGTGATGAGAAATACGGTAGTGGAAACTTTAACTTTTTAAAATCTCTTACGTATTAACTGAAGTTACTTGCTATTACTACAATACGGATAGTAACTATACTGAAAGTGACGATTAATTATGCATTAACTAACGAAGAGGTAAAAAAATATGTTCGCTTCCCTACTAAAGTAAAAACAAATGTACTTTACTGAACCGGGAACCATCTTTTTAACCATAAAATAAAACACATTGTGAGAAGCTGCTAATTTTTAATAATTAAATTTTATTCCAAAGATACATTAAAGTATTCAGAACAATATACTGTAATGAAAATGAAAATCCAACTAAAATAACATCAAAATACTTTGGAACTAAATTTTCCAACTGTGGAATTAAAATTCATTGCAAAGGAGCGAACGTTTTATAAAAGAGCATAAATCATACTTTTCGTAACGCAAGATTGCTTTCAAAACATGAAAAACAAAGATACCTTAATCAAGCAGCCTTTTCAAACGAAACGCGGTTATAAAAAACCCACCATGTTTGCATTCCAAGATATTAATTTACATATTCAGAAGCTGAAAGAAACTTTATTAATCACAAAACTCCGTCGACACATTAAAAATTCCTCGAATTGCTAAAAAGATTTACTTTGTGAACCGTATAAAATTCGTGTTCTAAAGGCTATGCCTTTCATTGTGGGCTACAATGATCTATGAAGCGAAGTTCACAAAGTCGTATGCCTGTGTGAACGAGCTAAGAACTCGGCAAATAACAGTGTTTGCAAGAGAATTCTCTTGAATAATTCTTGCCGACATTGAAACGTCTGTTGTCTCATGAGAGCGTGGATTTTCGTCTAGCCAAAAGCGGCTCCATTAGTGTCTCCAGCTGTTTTATTATACATGTTTTTTTACGATGAGATATAGATATATCGTTTCAGCAACCTCATTGGTATTGTGGTCGTATGCATAATTAATGACGTTCATGTCCGCTTGCCAGATCATGAAATTCAATTTGTATGAATTTTTGAATTAACAAAAATACTTTAACTTAGCGTTGGTAATTTTACTAATTAACCCCAGGCAGGATTTCAAAAAGTCATGAGCCGTTTCTAAATTTTTTTAAAAACACTTTTTATCCCAATCTTACCGTCAAAGAGAAAGACAAAGGTTGAAAAATATATTCCAATAATAATTATGATGTATTATGATTATTCATTTTCTCATATTTTTATGGTTAGATTTAAATATGTTGATTGTATGATTTGAAACAATTAATAAACACCGGTTCTCTTTGATTTTGCACCAAACCACAGCGTCCATTCTCCGCTGCGACACGGCGAAACAAAGAAATTGATCAGTATCGTGACCTCTTGTCGCTAATGGATAGTTACAATCGCTACTGAAGAAATTTCTTCACAATTTCCTTTTAATTAGAATGCTTTCAGAGGGGAATTAATTAAAAGTTTTTTATTCAAATTGTAATGTGATTTTTTCGAATACTCTAGTACTGTATCAAAAGAATTACGTGTAATGCCCCCATTCCCATCCTCCTTTGTCTTTCTCACCACATTTAATTGCAAAAATCGGTATTGTAACTATAAGTCTCCAATATTGTGGGTTTATGAACAGCGGTGATCACTTACCATCAAGTGATCGCCCTGCTTTTGAACTGATTAAAATAAAACAAACTGTTACTAAAGTTGGGATTCAGTAGTTATTACACAAAATATCCAAAAGCTCAGAACTTTACCTATGAAGGTATAGGCGAAGGTGGAAAATCTGCCATCTAC
Source organism: Theretra japonica (assembly GCA_033459515.1). NCBI lineage: Eukaryota > Metazoa > Arthropoda > Insecta > Lepidoptera > Sphingidae > Theretra > Theretra japonica. The sequence goes on along the minus strand of CM065939.1, from coordinate 13,010,711 downwards.
ATAGTTTACTACGTTAATTTCCATCGCTTTCCCTATGTAGGGCATTTTAATCTCGGGCAGTTAGTACGCGACTTGAGATAAAACGAATTCTTACAGATTTCATCGCGAATTTGATTTCATTTATATATTTTTTATCCGCTGGTAAAGGTAAAGATAAAAAGGTGGACCTGGTAAAGGTCGCGGGACGTCGCTGGATGCAGGCTGCCTCCAACAGGTCACTGTGGAAATCATTGAGAGAGGCCTATGTTCAGCAGTGGACTTCCTTTGGCTGATGGATGGATGATATATTTTTTAGAATTTCCCGACGTTTCAATCACTTTACAGATTTTGTGGTCACGGCGGCCGGCCTGTGTAAACATTATGTTAAATTCGCGATAAAATCCGTAAAGATTCGTTTTATTTCAATGTGTAACAATCGCGTAAATCTAAGAAACCATTATAGTACTACACTTTTCACTTCGGAAAACTCAAAAATTTAATCCTTACCTGGTAAAACGTTTCACAATTTCAATTCTATGAATAATGCTGCAATAAATATTATTTTCATCATATTGTATTGAGAAAATCATTTATTTTATGAAATAAAAAATGAAATCTCATGCTCTGGCTTTAATTTGACGGTGCTCTTATTCGTTTCTGCGAACTTTTCCAATCACCTTTTCAAAGAAAAAGTATTCTTATTTTATGTGAAAACACATTACGATTTCTATATATAGACGAATGTAATTCGATGTGTTTCTTAGAAACAGAGTCTAGATCATCATTGCTCCAATTTACTCTGGTCTAAAGCCCCATTTACACGGGGAGAGTTTCTCGCCTCAAAGATACGATTATCGTAAAGATATAAAAAAAATGCATCGTGTAAATATTTGTTAGAACTCAATAATCTATGGCGGTTATGTCATGCGATAATTGCATACGATTCTCGCCGCGAGAAACTCTCCCTGTGTAAAGAGCGTTTTACTGTCGCCTGCCTCGGTGGCGTAGTAACTGTTGTACTACGGTACGATCACAAAGCTGAGATCTCGTGTTCGAAACCCGGGTCGGGAAAAGTGATATTGAATTATTTATTTTTTTCATTTTTAACTGGCTGGGGTCAGGAATTTTTGCCCGATATAGCGATAAGCTCGCCTCCTATCACATCGTGGGACGGAACACACATGGTGAAACGCGGGTGTCCTGGTTGCACCTATGTATGCCTATGCTTTCTGGGAAATAGGAGTGAGTTTATGTATGTATATATATAGGTAGACTGGTGTTTAGCTTGCATACCGTTTCAGTAACATATTTTTATTTTCTCATTTATTTATACTTCATATGATATCCCATAATATGACGCCTGCTTGGTGTTACTCCTCTCGAGAAATGATCTAAAACACTACCATAATGTTTTTTCTAATCGTATATTTCACGTCTGAAATTATGTAACATTACCTACATATATATTGGACCTTTTATATACTAACACACACAAATCATACAAGTCATCATTATTACAGACTACGATTTCACTACAATTAATAACACTTCATCAAACAAAAGTGCTTTCGCAACACAAAAGTCAGCAGAACTTCCTCAACTACAATTTTAATTCCATCGTAAATTGGAAACGTCAGAACATTCACGAATAACGAATGAACTAACAATGTTACTGCTTCTGATGACAGAAAACCAAGGCGTGTTTGAGAAAACCGGATGCTTTAGAATGCTAAACAACGTGAAAGATTTAAGCGTACATCCGCAACCTATCTATTCAACATCGCAGTCTCAAAAGCGGGAGTTAGGTAATTAACTGCATCGCTCGCGACAGGCTTCGTATGTAGGGAGACTCAGTATGGCGAGTTTAAGTTATTTTGTTTTGTAGGTTATTTTTTTACTATTGCAATGAATGGCGAGACGAGCATGCCATTCGTCTGATGGTAAGCGATACGACCCCTCATGGACAGTAGCAAAACCAAACAACACCATGAATTACAAAGCAATGCTTGGCATTCCACTGCGCTCGCCATTCTGAGATATAAGATGTTAGGTCTTATTATGTCCAGTAGTTACTCTGGGTACAATGTTCTTCAAACTGGAACACAACAGTGCATTTACACTGCTGTTTGGCGGCAGAAATAGACATTGCGGTGGTAGCTACCCAGGCGGCCTCTTCCATATGAGGCCTACCACCAGTACCTTTTGTCGGTATTGGTACACTTTTTAGGAGTTCTTAATAAAAATGTATCAATTGTGTTGCAAAATTAACGTTGTTCGGTTCTTTTATAAAAGTAACGCCTGGTTATCAGGCATGCAATCATTAATCTTCAGGCATGTATAACCATAATTTTGCACCGGTCTCCCGTAGGTATTAATTATAGTTATAGTGTAGATAGATCAAGACAAACCTACACAGTCTAAGTGTTCATCTTGGCAGTTTAATCCATTCTCAACTAAACTCAATTAAACAAGCAAAACAGCGTTAACAAACAGCAAGACGTTAACGGTCTTAACTCTTCTTAATTTTGATTTTTAATTTATTTGGTTTTATAGTTATGACTCTACGAAAATCTGTTGTACTCACACTATCGTAATCTTCTATTCTCGATGGCCACTTGATAGGCATCGCCTAGTGTGGGCATCAAAGTTGTTCCCATTTCGTAACTAAGAAAGTATAATAAAGATTATTTTATTATTTATTTATTATTACTCCATATTATATGCTCTTGCGTTCTATCCGGCGTTATTCCGGCCGAAGGCAGGGTCTGTTGTTTAGCTCAATATTTAACTTTAGCACGTATATTATCTAGATTCTAGACCATGGCCCTTCTCATAATTTATTCTGAAAATTTTATTTGTACTGATTATGTAACTCATTAATTTAAAGTCGTGCTACTGTCCCTCTTTGCATACTGTCAAAGCCAACAGGTCCACAACTAGCGGGTAAAGTTTAAAATTCAATCAATTTTGTGCTCCGCAGCCTCTATTCTATGTTCAGGTGTTTTGTTCCTGTAATTTTGCGCGTTGGTTATTTTGTTTTTACCTTTCAACGTTGTTGATTCATGCAAATTAGTAATTTGCGAATTTCGCTGTTGATTTATTCGTTATGATTGAATAATTTTGTGTGTAATCACGTTTTGTGTTATAAATAACTGTTATTTTGGTATTGCAATATTTAAATATATATTTCTTTAATGAGTTGTGATTGTACTTCTAGTGTATTTGGTTTTAAAACTGTTATTTTTTGTATTATTTACGTGTTGAGTCTAAAGCCCAATTTACACGGGGAGAGTTTCTTACCTCGAAGGTACGATTATCGCTAGGATATAAAAAAGTTTCGTCGTGTAAAAATTGTCAGAACTAATGTAACTAATCTATGGTGGTTATGTTAAGCAATAATCGCATGCGATTCTCGCCGTGAGAAACTCTCCTCTTGTAAATGGGGCTAAGGCGAGGTAATCTGGTTTTGGTGAGAATATTTTAATTACAGTGTGATTTTGCTTGGTCCCTGTTATTTCCAGAAAGAACTTAGTGTTTTAGTGGTGCCTAGATGATTGCCAACATGACATAAAAAAGCAGTCATAAAGTAATTGTTTTAAAAATCGAGTTGCGTTGATCTCTGTGAATGGAATAATAATAGGTTTAACACCTTATAAAACTTACTATTTTTACTAGGACTGTTATGTCCTAAGGTGTCATGGAATACGGATATGCTCCTTCGTTTCACTGGTAACCAAGTGGTCAGCAATTCCATTAATATAATATTTAACTAATTTGATGTTTTCTTAGTTTATGGATTTCTATTTTGCACAAACACTATTTTCCTCTTCTACCTTCGCCGAAAAACATAAAAAGAACTCACGATTACATCCGAAATTGAAAGAAATACCTTCAACATTTATCTCGTAAGCATAACTACAGGGAAACGATCTACAAGCACACGTCGCGTATATCACAAGGGTGATAATAGCAACGCGCCTGTTATTATACCGCAAACGTGTTCCACCGTCGCGCTAATGGTTTCCTAACTCGCCTGTTTATTTCATAGGTTATTAACAAAAGCATCGTGCATTAATGTCAGTGGTAATGGAGGGATCGAACTGATAGGCGAGAGACGCGGTGAGTGAAAAGATGCCTGTGAATGGACAGCGAGATATCGCAATGAAACTAATGTTTTTGTGATTAACAAAGTATTTTCTATGGGAATCTCTGTGTTGCGAAAGATAAATTGCGGTGTAGTTAAGAAACTACGCACTGCTATGAGGTTGGCATAAGAATGCCAACCTCATAGCAGTGCGTATCGTTCAATAAGGGGTTAAGGTTGACCTGGTGGTAAGTTTGTTACATGTGAGAGGCCGCCTGGGTATCTACCACCGCAATGTCTATTTCTCCGGCCAAACAGCAGTATACATTTACTGTTGTGTTCCGGTTTGATGGACTTTGGAGCCAGAGTAACGACTGGACATAATTAGACTGAACAAAAATTTTGCGGAAATGTCTCTTTTTTTGTTTTTTACGATCTTTTATTCTTGTTTCTCCTTTCAAACATTTTTCCCAAAATATTCAATTCATGCAAAATGTATAGGTAAAACACCACTGGCGTAATATCCCCCCTCCCCCTTCTTATACTTCATCCTAGCATCGTCGACACCAACGTGGCTGTGTTTAAGGAACCTTTTAATCCATTAATGGCTTCCAAGAATTTATTGCTCTAGTATCCAGCTGGCACCGAATAGCGAAACATTTTTATCTTTAGGCTAGTTGCCACAATGTCCACGTGTATAGGATATAATGAATATGAAATATGCTTTTTTGATTGTAATATCCACTACGGCGAATTTTCGAAATTGTAGAGGACTTTTTTCATAGCATATCCAACCCAATCCATCAGCCAAAGGAAGTCCACTGCTGAACATAGGCCTCTTGCAATGATTTTCACAGCGACCTGTTGGAGGCAACCTGCATCCAGCGACGTCCCGCGACCTTCACCAGGTCGTCTGACCACCTAGTGGGTGGACGTCCCGCGCTGTGCTTTCATATCATAGCCTAATGCAAATTGACAGATTCACTTATAATTATAGCTGTAATGGCAAATTTAGTCTTAACCTTTTATTATATTGCATGCCGCCAATTGTGTTAATACGACAATAAAACATTTATCATTGTTAAATTCATCACATTTGTCAGTTCCGGTTCCGAGACTAACAAATTGGTTGAACAGTTTCGCATTACTTTTGTCAAATATATCGTCACTTTAAAACATCAACAAAATCAATTCATAAACAACTTGACTAACATTTTTTAACACTTTCATAAATCTCTATTTCATCAAATTTACTCGATTTATACTAAACCAGCTTATAAAGAAGCCACTTTATTTTACCAACACAGGTGCCTCACCATCAAAGGCATGTATCATGAACAGTCGGGGAAATAAAATCCGAGAGATGCGGAGACGCCATCGGTATGCGCCTCGCGCCACCCTTACAATGTATTGCACTTTTATCAAGCCGCTTCCACACTTGCCGCTTGATTGCGTTCCAACGCAAAGTTTATGTACAAAATAAGTTGAGAGGTTTTGTGGGATAAAATAAATCCTTTGGCAAAGCGAAGAAGGTTTCCGAATGTCTCAGTACTTAGACCTTATTGCTTCAGTATATTAGTAGTATGTAAGGCCTCGGTGGCGTAGTTGTACTAAGGTACGATTTCAAAGCTGAGGTCTTGGTTTCGAATCCCGGGTTGTTCATAGTGATAATAAATTTTGCAATTTATTATCAGCGCGGTGTCAGGAATTTGTACACGATATGGCGATAGGCTCGACCCCTATTACATCAGGGGACGGAACATACAAGGCGAAATATATGTTGGTTGCACCTCTGCCTACCCCTTCTGGAGAAAAGTCGTGACTTTATATATGTATGTAAGTATGTATGTATGTGTGTAGTGTGTAAGGAGTATATAATGAAATCCTAGTTTCTATTCTCAAATATTTTTAATTCTTATATGAGTTGCTCAGGAATGGAGTTAGTACCTGACATGGCGATAGGCTTGCTACACATCTTGAGGTAGAGTTAAGATTATGCAAGCTGTATGCGGCATCTTTGTCTACTACTGTGAGATAAATACGAGATAACGACAATTGTGTAATGTTTCATTAAGTAAGATAATTTAAGAACTAAGTTGCTATAATTTAAAGCAGCGAATTTACAGGTGCATTACTAAACAAAATAATGCAGTCCAAAAATATGTCGTACCCGAAACAGATATTCGTGTGATTTATAGTACCATCAATTGAAGGCGGGAGTCGAATCCAGACGCCCGTGCAGGCCTGTCTACAGTTACCGGGCCATTACTCATGCAATGACATCTCTAAAGCGCAGTTTGCAGGAATAATATGATCTGCCTCCAATACGCTCTATCAACATTTTGTGAAAGAAAAATTTACTGGAATTTTCTTTATTTATTTTTTACACTGCTGTAGTGACCACGTTGCAGAATAGACTGACTAAAGGAACGAATTTGAGAATGTACATATTAATTAATTTAAGTCTATGATGATATCCATCCAGCCATCCAATCAGCCAAAGGAAGTCAACTGCTGAACATTGGCCTCTCCTAATTATTTCCACAGTGACCTGTTGAAGGCACACTTGAGATACTTAACAGTAAGTTTATTGGTATCCAATTTAATGTCAGCTGGCGAAATATGGTTACTTTTTGCCGTGCGACGGAAGAATCGTGGAAATATTAAATAGTAGCGTATTTAAATTAATACTATAAATGTAACTTTAGTTTGGTTAGTTTGTTTTGCTTTCACGCTTTAGTTAGTTAATCGAAGTCAAGAAATTTGGCAGTCATGTCGTCAGAGTTATAGTGAAGGATATGCAGTAACATTTATCTAGAAAAATATATCGTTTCCAAGGGAGCGTAAAATAACTTAAGACTATTAAATTAATGCTGCCTTTGTCAACTTAAAGTGATTTAATTGACAAAACGCACAGTACAGCTACCGAAGCTGCGGCCAAATCTAGTTAATAATTTTAAGCACACACTTAATTGCCTACAAAATAGTAATCAAAACTTCTTGAACTTCAAATCGCATGGATGGTGTTCACAATGAAAATAATTTTTTTTTTTTTCACCTAATTTTAACGGTATTAAAAGAACCCACATTTTTCCTCATACAAATGCCATCAAACTGTTAAACTGTCTCCGATTACGCTTAAAAAAATAAAACTAATACTCCACTAAACGGTGCCAACAATACAGTAACCATATTACGCGTTCACTTAAAATTGAATTAAAAAGCCAACCGTTTTATACAATTACAAAACAATAATTGAACTAGAAAAATTAACGATGTTAGCTCGAATGCTACGGATGTGACTATTGGGAATGAAATAAAAATAACAATGGAATCTTTTGTTGCGCTATCGGTGTAGTAATGGAATGCGCTGTAAACTTTGAACTTTGAAGTAGAGTTTTGGGACTCTACTTGGTGGTAGGTCTCTCATATTTGAGATGCCGCCTGCATAGGTACCACCGCAATGTCTATTCCTTTCACCAATCCAATCCAATCCAATCCAATCCATCAGCCAACGGAGGTCCACTGCTGAACATAGGCCTCTCTTAATGATTTCCACAGTGACCTGTTGACCTTTCACCAAACAGCAGTGTAAATCCACTGTTGTGTTCCGGGTTGGAGTTCCGGTTGACATTGTAGCGAGAGTAACTACTGGACATATGGGACTTCATATATGTGTCAGGTTGGCGAAAGCAGTGGAATACCTGGGTTGCTTTGTTATTCATGGTGTTGTTTGGTTTCGCTATTATCCATGAGCAGTCGTATCGCATACCATCAGGCGAATGCCATGGTCGTCACGCCATTAATCGCAAAAAATATGTTTGTCGAGAAATGGATGTTGTACTGAAGGGTTATCCATGTTCTTCAAAAAGTTTTTTTTACAATAATTTGATTAGGTGGTGTACAATTTGATTGAGTATGCCACATAATTGTAATCATCTCTCGCCGATCGAACCATTTATGCCAGCCTGCTTAAAATCAGAAATTTACGCCAGGCCCGAAATGCGACTTATGTATTTACTGGAGGCCAGTCCAGATCGATAGGAATATTCCACGACTTGCCTAATTGCTTCATCATCACAAATATATTGCATATAAGAAAGACATTTATTAGAACAACATGACGACAAAACGCAGCTGTTCCAACTGCTTTTATGCCCACACCCTTACATTCTGAAAGCAATTTAAGTAGAACACGATACCATTGCATATATAAACGTCGACAAGCCTTTTATTTCCGTATGAGAATTTCAAATAATTGCTACTTTGTTGGTGAAAATCTTTTGTGAGACTTTTTGCGTGTCCATTAACTCGTTTGTTGCTCTCGCTTTTATTGTAAGAATGTCTTGTGAAATAAATTCAGAGTCGGGTTCGTGCTCGCATTTTTCTGACACGAGAAAAAATATTGTTTTGAAAAATGTAAGGTAAAATTTCGCCGTACGCTCATTCTAAAACGTTCAAATTGTAAGAATACCTTTGTTTAGTGGGAATTTTAAAATACTTAAAGCGGTTTGGAAATATCTTACTTAAGTTTTCTTGTAATAATTTAATAATAGTTATAATTAGTTCTTGTTAATCTTACCTAAATAATTAAAACTATTTTTTATTAAGCCCCACCAGTTATAATCGCGAGCCTCTTTGAAATCTTTAGAAACCATAAATACTAAATAAAGGGCATGCCAAAGAAAATAACCCAAGTAGAATAATTTCAAACTAAGAAGTACATCATATCCGATGTCTACGGTCGCCATTTTAATTTGAAGAACACTTCCATCATAACGGGAGTCTTATAATCAAAGACAATGAGCGGCCCCGGGGCGAAACTCGACAAGTTGAAGCCAAGAAGGTCGGAAAGCTGTTGAAGTTTCATCAAAATCAGTTCAGTGAACTGCTTCCATTACTTTCGGGGTTTCGTTTTGTTCACTGTAATGCGGAATTGTTACGAGGTTTATAGATTGTATAACAGATGTAAATCGGATCAATTTTACGCCGATTGTTCGTTCGAATGTTCACGTGTAAGTTTGGGAGTATTGGTTCGATTTTGACAATATACGAGTAGGATCAAAGTTATCCCAGTTGGTTGTATAACATGACGAATATATGAAAACTCGTGAAATGACTACGGGAATTGGTTTTTAGAAGCTGTATGAGACTACTGTGTATTTTTTAAGAATAAAAAACTGTATTGTACTGTATCAGCCCAGACTCGTCCCACTGCACGGCACGGGCCTCCTCTACAATCGAGAGTATGATTGATAGGGGTTTAGGCTATATAGTCCACCACGCTGGCCTAGTGGGGGCTGGCGGACTTACATACCATAGAAATTCTGCAAATCGCTATGGTATGCAGATTTCCTCACGACGTTTTCCTTTACCGTTATAGTGCGTGGTGTTTGACTATCAATACACATATGACTTCAGAGGTGTGCCCTGGGATTTGAACCCGCGACCACCGTGAACGTGTTGAGGGCCGCGTCTGGTCCGTTCACCAACAGGCCACCACGCACTTAGAATAACAAACAATGACAAAATATATAAGCAAAACCGAAACATACAGCATCATAGATATCAAGAGCAATATTACAAAAGTATTCAACACCAATATGTTGATGTAAATAAATATTAAACTCAAACAAGATATAAGCATTTCCAATGCAAAAATAATATTATCTAAACAAATGAATGCCACGTAAAGAAACAGATAAAACGAAGTTTAAACGGCGCAACAGAATGTTACATTCGTGCATGAATAGGAATGTGAGTTTAAGAGGAAATAAAATTTGCAATATCGAACGACTGACGATGAAGCTGAATTTTGATAAGGATATAAAACTGCGTAAGTCACTTTGCATTGTTTATGAGGATGTGATTTTCGAGAGGGCTCATTTAGTAGAAGATTGACACCATGATTATGATAATCGAAATGATAATTATGATATGATAATTGAAACTCGTTGAAGGTCTAGGACTGGACATAATATGGGTCAATGTGATGAAATATACGCCCCGATATGGCGATAGTCTCCCCTTATCACATTTTGGTACGAAACACAAAAGGCGCAACGTGAATGTCTTGGCTGCTACCAAGGGAAACTCTGCCTACCCCTTCCGAGAAAAAGGCGTCAGTTTATGTATGTATGTGATATTTATTTGAAATCTTTCGATTGTCAAGTAATCATAGGTGTGTTTGTTAATGAATAATATTGCCAGTGAAAAAAAAAATATAAAAATATTCTCATCTGGTTATCGGATGAGTGAAGCTAGATCTTCACCGGCTCTTAGACCATAAAGAGAGGTGCTAAAGAACTTTAGGATTCTAAAACACCAACTAATGTTTGTCTTTCACTTAGGCACCGGTCCAATAATACCACGCTCTTCGGAACAACAAAGGAGATTTTAAACGCTCCACTCAAATTACGAGTATAAAGGTCGAATACTGCGAAACTAATTCGTTCTCATGAAAATTGTAATAAATAAACAATAATAACTTTTATTGCCGCTATAAATTTTTAAATTTTGACTTGTTTTCTGTTGGACCACGCTCTGTTTCACCCCGATATAAAGTCAAAGGATTTTAATATTTCTGCAGATATTACGGGAATATATTTCATTTTATTATGAGTGTTTGCGTTTTGTTTCCTTACGTAATCATCATTATAAGCCATAGGAAATAGTTTGCTGAAAATCTGTCAACTACGGCGGTTAGAGTCATAGGTAAACTCACGCCTTTTCCCATAAGGGGAAGTCAGGGGAGCTTCCAAGACACCCACTTTTCGCCTTATGTATTCCGTCCCATGGTGTGCTAGGGGGTGAGCTTATCGCCATGTCGGACATAAATTTCTGACTCCGGACTTATAATGAATAGAAAAATCCAATATCACTTTCGCCGATACGGGATTCAAATTCGAGACAGCAGCGTTGTAATCATATCGTAGCAAAACTATGCCATCGAGGCAGTCATTAATTTAATTATTATACTTGACATTGCCAATATTATCATCATTATAATTATCATCAACCTCAGCAATTTCACTTTTAAACATAAGCCTTCTTGAAGTATGTATTTTATAAAAGTAACCAATCTTTTTTTTCAATTTAACTGTATCAGCCCATATACGTCCCAGTGTAGGGCACGGGTCTCCTCTACAATCGAGAGTCCGATTGAAAATGTTTAGGCCAAATAGTCTACCACGCTAGCTTAGTGCGGGTTGGCGGACTTTACATACTATAGAAATTCTTTCTATATTTAACATCAATGATTAATTACCTTTGACACGTCCCACACTTGAGTAATAAGAAAATCAACTCAATTTATAAATGAATATTCCATGAAAACTGCCTCTGTAGATACCGATCGCACTCGTTTAAATGTAGGTCGCTGTATAATTATGGTCGATAGTGGACGGTAACCACCTGTCGCCAACGGGAAGGAATTAGATCATAGTGAATTGATGGATCGACCATCAGCTGTTATGGAGGTGTATTTTGTTCATTTACTGACCTGGTTGTTGTACTTCGCTGAGGGATTTACATGTCAAAATTATATTCATAAAAAATATGGTGCCATCTGTGAATAAATAAATTAATTAATACACCCAAAATATACATAGTCCTTACCCCACACTATGATAGAGTCTTGTGTCATGGGTATCAGGAACTATGGCAGACTTGTTGGTCTCACAAACACCCAGACCTGAAATAAATACTTGTGGTTCACATAAAAAATTGTGTCCGTGCAGGAATCGAACCCGCGGCATCTCGTTGCACAGCCGGCGTCTAACCAACTACGCAATGAAGGCTGACTGAAATAACACATACTGTTTCAGTCTATAATGTCCCATGGTGATACTCCTTTACTATCTAGATTGAAACAATACGTACTTGCCCAAATTTATTCATAAATAAAATAACCAGTGCCATACTATATCCAAGCGAATTCGAGTACTCGAGCAATAGCTGAAAAATGCTTACTCAAGTTGGCAGTCGATTCACATATTGGATTCATCATTCATGCACCACTTACGAAGTCATAGCCCAAGAACTTTCCCACAAACTGATTTACAAGCCCCTTATTCACAGAACTTATAATGAGATTTCTTCAAATACTTAATATATAATAATAACGCCCTATTTCAAAAATAGGTGCTTAAAACTTTGCCGACGTCTATAATCCAATTGCTGCCAATATTACTAGAGAAAGAATCACTTTTCGGTATCTAACAGTTCTCGTTATTGGGAAACTTTGCACAATATATTATATCTTTTAGTTGAGAGCTGTTAAAATGCTGCTTGAATTGCAAATGAAAATGTATTTTCTTATATTTTTTTATCATGCGGCTCGACTGTTGGATAGCGATAGTTTAAAACATCGATAAAAATTAGTTTATCATAAATTAATTGATGGGCTTTTAGCTGAAGTAATTTTGTATCGAATTTCATAATACTTCGAAGACAATTTAGCAAATGCGGGAAAATAGATAAACAAAAATTTTTCTCCGATGTTATCTTGGGACTTACCAAGACAGCATCATTTTATCACTACAATAGAGGATAAACAATAATGATTTTGAACGAAACGTATCCAATAAAAAAAAAATGTCAGCAATAATAAAAACAGTCAATTACTTTCATGTAAACAAGTAGTTGCTCGAAATGATACTCTGAAGCAGGACTTTGCAGAGAGCGGTAACTTAATAAATACACGCAATAATCATCACATACATAGTGATGACCCTACACAAATTACCTCACTTACTCCCCCTCAAATCTTGACTCGTGGATATCAGAAGTACGAGAGACTTCTCGGTTTCAATATGTGTTGTGGGTGTTAGAAACTATGAGAAATTTAAGGTGGATTACTCATCATAAACTTTCGAAGCGAAATCATTTTTATTTCTGTTTTTAAAACCAAATCTTCGTCAATTGCGGTATGAAGCTTGACAATTTCATTTTCAGCATTACCATCTCTAGTGACGTGTATTCTAAGGATTTCCATAGCATGCTATACGAAACTATCTTTATCCATTGCCTTACTGTATGTTTTATTAGATCGTCTATCCGAGATATTGTACTGCATCAGCCCAAATACATCTCACTCTTGGGCACGAGCCTCCTTTATGTGAGTACGAGGAAGAGGGGTTAGGCCATATAGCCGACCACGCTGGCCTAGTGCATTTGGGGGGAGATTCCATTCCATAGAAATTCTGGTAAACCGCTACGGTATGCAGGTTTCCTCATGGTGTTTTCTTTCGCCATTATAGTGCGTGGTGATTGACTATCAATACACACATGACTTCATAAAGTCAGAGGTGTGCCCTGGGATTTGGACTTGGGACCCCCGTAAACATGTTGGCAGCCGCGTCTGGTCCGTTTACCAACAGACCACCACGCATGCCTTATTATATTTCCGCCTTATTGCTACACTTTCAACCTGCGTTTATTAGAATACGAGTACTTGATAATGATTTCAAAATTATGGCTATGGCTATTCTGGTAATAACAAAAGTAAAATTCAAATTCATATCTCATTAAGACATTCAAATGATCCATACCCAAGATGTAGCATACAATATATTACCAAATATAGTGGGATATTAGAACGTTAACTTAGTGAATTTGCCGCTAGAACGCTTTTATATAGGCTGTTACATACACTCGGCTTGCGGACTTAGGGCTTTTATGGGCAGCTCATAAAAATGATAGATCACTGCGCTGTATACTCTTAACCGAGGTTTCGAGAATTTTTTCCTGCTGCAAAATCCACACGTATTTGAAACGGTTCGATGCACGGAGTATCATTTACGCTTGTAGGTATTCCAGTGTTGAATTGATTTTTGATATTATTTTTTTTTGTATTGTAGCAGCCCATACACGACCCACTGCAGGGCACGAGCCTCCTCTACAATCGAGAGTACGTTTAGTGATTTTTGATATACTTGGTAAATATTAAATTATTTTTAATATTGACTGCCTTGGTGGCGTAGTTGTACTACGGTATGATTACAAAGCTGACGTCTCGGGTTCGAATCCCGGGTCGGGCAAAGTGACATTAGATTTTTCTGTTCATTATCAGCCCGCAGCTAGGAATTCGTGCCCTATATGGCGATAAGCTCGTCTCCTATCACATCATGGGATGGAACACATACGGCGAAACGTGGGTGTCCTGGTTGCACCTTTGCCTACCCCTTCTGGCAAAAAGGCGTGAAGTTTATGTATGTATGTATTTTTAATATTTTGTTGAGGAAATGTACTATTTTATTTTGTAGTTCGCGCCACAGCGCAATGTGCTGAATAGTTGCGTACATATGTCAGCCACGACGTGCTTCCTCATTAATTATACGTTTCAACTATTGTGTTAGCTGATGTGTGAAGATGCTTTGTAATACTATTTGTAAATTATTGCATTGGTTAAATATACATCCAACTTGGACAGCAAACAGCCAACCTAATAGAAAGCGATAATTGCCGTCTCCGAATGTCCACAATGCTTTGTAGTCTTACGGGATAAACGAGGTTCTGAAAATAAATAATACGTGTTAATGTAACACAAGCCATCTGTCATACAAAAACGCAATAACATATCTTTTTCTAAAAAAAATATATTTGAAAAATTCCACAAAGATTGGACCGACGCGAACGAAAAAGAACTAATGAAAAAATATATACACAAACCAGTTAGCCATCAAAACGTATGTATGAAAAAAGTAACCTAACCAACATGCGAGAGTCCAATCAATCAAAAGCAAAAGAACTCCAAACGTCAAACGAAGAAATCAAATTTCCGCCACGTCGACACTACAGCGCGCTCCTAACAGTTATTATTGGTCAAACGAATATACATATCGATTTTGTAGTGTCGTGCTAGTGGCATATCGATTTTACGATGTGTAGATAGAATGTTAAGTGGCAGAATTATTTGATGATTAATGCCAGTTCGATTTTTGATTGCATTAAATCTCTTTGCGGTCACGACGATGATGTCTATTGGAGTGAAATTAAAAGCTTATATTCAGCTTTCTGTGAGTTGATTATGGTTATGATTCTATTCGATTATTCTTAGTTTTATTACGAATAGTAACATGAATAGCTTGATGTAATCTGAAGGCAAGAAGGTACTGAAATTAAAATTCCTTGACTGCTTTTAAAGCTAGCTCTTTTAGATAACATAGAAGCTCAATATTCAACACAATATTCACAATCGCCATAATGCTTTAATTTACCATAGTGGAAGATTCTACCTCAGTGGCGTAGTTGTACTACGGTACGATTACAAATCTGAAGTCTCACGTTCGAATCCCAGGTCGGGCAAAGAGATATTCGATTTTTCTATTCATAATTATCAGCCCGGAGTTAGGAATTTGTGCCCGATATAGCGATACGCTTGCCTCCTATCACATCGTGGGATGGATTACACAAGGTGAAACGTGGGTGTACAGGTTGCACCTCTGCCTACCCCTTCTGGGAAAAGGCGCGATGTTTATGTATGTACATATGTGGAAAAGAATATTAACCATATACTTAGAATTTTGTTTATTTGAAATTTCAAAAACTCTCAAAACTATCTTTAATTTTTTTGTTGAAAAAAAAAGATAAATAATCACATCTTTCTATCCAACATCATGTTGATCGAGGAACGAAACAAAAATGTCGTTTTTTGTGTTTAAATAATATCGTGACCATAGTCACCACCACTACGACCAATATTCGTTATTTTAAAACGGTCCCCTTACTTGCTATACATTGTAAGTGCAACACTGTTGATTGAAGCACGAGACTATCTGTATGTTCTACTTTTATTACCTTTTATTATCCACGGAACATTGTAACGGAATTGGTTATTAAATAATTTCACATTCATATCTTTTTAATCTACAGTCGGATTTTTTAAAATTAGAACTTATTTCGTGTGTATAGTGATTCGACATACATAAACTCACGCCTTTTTCGCAGAAGGGGTAGACAAAAGTGCTACCAGGATACCGACGTTTCGCCTTGTGTGTTTTGTCTCACGATGTGACAGGGGGTGAGCTTATCGCCATATCGCGCCCAAATTCCTGACACCGGGCTGATCTCTCTCTCTCTGTAGTCGGTCCCTCATGACAGAGGAACATGGTCATCGTTGGATGTACCGCATTTAGAGTGGATTATTACCGGGCTGATAATGACTACAAAAATCCAATATCACTTTGCCCGACCCGGGATTCGAACCCGAGACCTAAGCGTTATAATCGTACGAAAATGCAACTGCGCCACCAAGGCAGTATGTGATTTTGTGCTTAGAAATGTATATGATCTTTAGTTTCAACAGATAACTAGTTATTATCTGACTAAAATAGATCTTGATAGATTAACCTTTTCCTTTTAAATATGTAGTAGAATCCTATTACAAAATTATGATACCTTATAAAAGTGGAGTACCAGCTAATTGCTCCACGGAGTCACTGTGAAAATGTCGAATTTATAGGAATTCATAAGGTTGCCCAAGTCACCGATGATAAAGGATGAAAGCAATGGAAAAAGATATTCTAAGAATTAAAAGGCTAGACTGGAGGAAATCGCCGACAGCGATACGACCGCCTTTTGTTACTCGTATTTAAGCGCTTTTTGTTTTTATTTCTGATAATTTATGTATTACACAGAAAGTATTTATAAATAAACATTATTGTTTAAGCTATTTTTTTATTTCCAAAGAGAGAAATAGAAATATTCTTATTTATTTGACATTCTTAAACAAAGCGACAACTACCACTGTCGCATTTCCACACTATCGATACTACAACCACTAAAATATGTAGTTAAACCAACTGCAGAATATATCAGAGCCATTCAAAATTTGCCTCCTAGCGCTAGCTAGCAACACGATCTCAAATTCTAACCAAAATGGAATAGCCGCTGCCAAATATTTTAAAACTGCGAGATTGTATGACATTCAGTTATTTTATTGCACCTGAAATACGGCTTCCGCGATAGTACTGGCTGTAAAAAGTGGCGTGACCCTTTTATTTATGACGCTGCAAAATATTTGTAGTGTATTCCGATACGGTTCTTCAATCCTTTCTTGAATGGTTTGTATCTTGGGTCTTAATAAAGGAATTTATTTTTTGTATTTATATGCATGGGATATACGACCTATTGCTTTCCAAGGACCTACATTTACCCTAGAAAGGGCCGGGAGAGGATGGTCTGAATCGGATTTAAAGTTTCATTCTGTGTTGATACATAGTTTTTTTTATTAATAGTAGTATGTGTGATCGTTGGGGGAGGCCTATGTTCAGCAGTGGACTTCCTGTGGTTGAAGAGAGAGAGAGAGAGCATTCAACTTCTATAATAATTAATACAACTTGTTGGACCGTCGTTTTGGACGCATCAAATTATGCACAGAAAGTCCCTAATATGATTTACGAGAAGGCTACGAATCAAGGCAGGATTTTTGAAAGGTTGTAAAATGGAGAGTGAAAGTTTGTACGGAAGTTAGCCATTTTGGAAGTTCATCAACTTCAATTATTTCCACGCCAACCGTAAACAAATAAATTCAAAATTCTTTCGAGTTCAGTGAGCCCGCACTTTGTAATTGAAAACTTCAAAGCTACTAGAAATGGGATATACTGGATTTAAATATTCTAAGTATTTAATTCCATCTTTTGTCGAGTATGACGTATTTAACATTCCCCTCGCTTTGACGAAACCGCTTTATCTTTGAGTACTATAAGTCAAAGTAGGGATTTTTGATCAAAGGCAGCTCATAATAACTTTTTTTTATATATATGAGAAAAAAATCCATTAATTTTAAATCCATCCGCAGCATGCGTAGAAGCTAATAATCAGGCTGCCAATATTTTATCGAAGGCAAAAAATATTCATTCACATTCACCATCAGCTTCGTCACTATCGAGACAGAATAAAAAAATCTACATGGCTTGGTTAGTATCACACAATACTATCATAATATTTCCGTCCTTCAACATGGAACCCTATGGAACATAATTTCAATGGTAGAACAAATAGGTGACTTTAAGTTGATAGATTGAAATAGGTATAATTGTCTTGTCTTAGAAAATAGATACTTCTATTATAGGTTAAAAAAACAAGACCCGTACCAAAAAAAATATTGGTACCTGTATCAACCCATATGCGTCCCCCTGCACGGCAAGGGCCTCCTCTACAATAGAGAGTACGATTGAGAGGGGTTAGGCCCTCAAAAAATATATAAAACAAAAAACCTAGTATCATTGTGGGGATGCGAACCCTTTCACTCCGCCTTTTTCACAGCCAGCTTCTGCCCTTCACACAGTCAAATTAACGTCTTACATAGTATCCATATTATCTTATTCATACAAGGGCAAACAAAAACAACACCAAAACCCGTAAAATGTAGATGAAGGCGCTTCAAAAACAAACTTAAAACGGCGCATAACGTTCGGGATGGAGACATCATGGCATTTTACGTGGGTAACACGACATTGCGGGTAATGTACCGGATAATCGTGATAAACAAGGAGATCGTGGCGGTGACGTGTCGGGTATGTGTCGGGTACGCGTCGGGTGCGTGTCGGATCGGGAATGTAAGTGTAAGTTATATTAGTAAAATTTTGTTTCTTTTTATTTTTTTCAGAGATATCTACACTCTGTTTACGCTTCAGGAGTATTTTAAGGTGAGTTTTGTATTCAATTACTACACATTTTTAGGCTACAAGTGATCGATAACAATTGGACAAGGTTCGGACTAAAAAGATTCATTTTTTTTTAACTACGTTATAAATAATATTATAATCAACAGTTCACACCATGACGTCAAGTCAAATTAACCAAGACTGCATTATTCATTAATAAAAAAAAGAATAGACACATTTGAAATCATTGGGATGTGATGTATACCCATTAATTAAATATTGAACGGACCTAGTATGTTAAGATATCTGTCTACCACGCCTCTACCGAGGCCTATAAAATATTTCACCCTGACCATAGACGCTGTTGTGATTTTTTACATGTTACAAAAGCCTGCAACAGAAACAGAACACGTCATACCTCTCGCAATAAAGCTTGTTACAAAGACAATTCCGCACGTCATAAGATTCATGTTAGCGTGAGGTGTAAAGTTATCAAAGAGGCTGCATTGTACGTGATGGGTGCGGTTGCCATGGCAACGGTCACACGCCCTTTGCATTCGACTCACGTGTGCACTTTCCGAATTTCTGTGCGATATTTAAATTCTGCTTTGGCTGTGACAATGTTTGGGGTTTGTCGAATGGTGTATTAATGTCGTTTTGGATACAAAAGTATTGTCTTATTTATTTTTATTTAAAATTGCTTTCATAGTAGTGAACATATACATTATAATATAATTATGACGTTTACTCAAAAGTTGTTTGCTGTTTACCACAAGGCAATGTATTAAAAAAGGAACGGCAAACCGAATTAAATTATTTATAAGAAGGCAACACGTTGAGTTGTTGGAAAAAAATTGTTATCAAAAGTTCACTGCAGAAATGTTTGTTGTAGCCTCACGTTCAGGAAATGATTTCTGGCTGAGGAGAATAAATTTATTAAATGAAAGATAATTGTTTACAAAATTCATTTAAATTCAATTGGCGTGTGGTGAAATTTGGAAGTGAAGATCTGCTTAACGCATTGCTTGAGATATGTTTTCATAATATAAACAACAAGCATTTATACTCGTAATCTCATAACATTAACATGTCCAATTTAATAAAATGTGAAGAGAGAAAAATTGTGTTTAATATTTTGACAACAGCATAAAAACAACGCATTCGGACGCCAAAAGACTGTAGACGATGAACACTAAAACATCCGACATACTGATTTACGTAACTGTGTCGCATTTTCGTTTCATCCTGCACATATTCATATACAATCAGACCGAAACTCCGGTGCCGATTGATAATGCTCTACGTACACTGCACATACCATTATGTTGTACCTTCTTTCCCCGACGAAAACAAGCGTAAACCACATTAAAACAAGGTAATAGCGTAAAAGTTTTAATAAAACATACCATGTATCGGGGTCTCCCGCGGGGCCACGTGACTTTAAGTTGAAAGCTGTGTACTAGCTTAGTGGTTGGTAAGTGCGTTCGGGTCGCGAGCCCCTCGCGGACTGGTATAACACTTTCTTTGTGCTAAATACCTGAGTGGGTTATGTACTTGAGTATTCGCGAGGTGGGTTTGGTACGACTGTTTTGTACTAGGTTACTGCTGATTGCACTTTTGAATCTTTTGATTTTAATTTATGTGCGTGGAATAGGCGTTTTTGGATTAATAATAATATATCCCCGCTTTGAAAGAAGTAATTGCATGACCTACTAATTAATAAAATATATTATACAGTCAAACAGTCTTGCCCCTACAGCAGTATAATATTATTATGTATGTCTTGTCTTGTGTCTTTAATGTGGGTATTACTCGTAATATTGCAATTGAGTTTTTGGATTTACAGCATCCACACCCGAAACAAATATTTCTCTCGATACAGACATTAAACTCGCAACGTGGTTTTACAGCCGGCTACCCAACTGCGCCAAGAAGGCTGTCAATATAAGAGTCTTTAAATTATAAGATACAGAGTTCAGAAGCAAGTGAAGACATAACCAGAAACAAATTCCTGTCTACACCGCGAAAAGATCGTAAATTACCGACTTGATGTTAACCGCAATTTATACCGGAGTACATTGGTACAGCATACCTTACGTGGCGTAATGCGAAAACTTTACCCATAGAACTGCCATAACGGAGCGACTGTGGCTGGCTGTACTATAGGTTATTAACCCCCCAACTTTACTAATTTCGTGTTAAACGTCTGCGTATATTTGTTTTGTAAATATTTTGCTGCCTCGTTGCATTGATTAAGTTGGAACGTATTGTTATGGGAGTCGAATTTGTTTGGTTATAAACACGTAGTTGGAGAATTGACGATTATTTTAATAGCATAAGTTCGGGAAACGAGTAAGCAGGTCACCTGATGGTAAGTGATCACTGCCGCCCATGAACATCCACAACGCTTGACTCATAGATGAGTTGCCGGCCCTTGAAATCAGGAGCGGACCGGGGAGGAAAAAGGACGGAAAGAGGAGAGGGGTATTAGGCATCCAGCAATCTCACTCACCGAATGAAACGTGACAGCAGAGCTGTCGCTTCACGTCAATCTCCTGTAAGATAGGGGTACCACCCCGGACAAGCCTGCCCATCCATGCTCAATCATGGCTGACAGCAGCGTGGCTCAACCACTTTCAATTTCAATTTATTGAGGCTAGGTTATAATTATCCCACATGTCAATAACCTCGTGTGCTAAATCTAAATATTTTTGACATAAATCGAAGTTTACATTATTATATATCCAAATCCCATACTTTAAACCAACCCGAGTATTCCCAATCAATCCGAGGGGAATTGCGCCCGAGCCTCAGCATTGGAAGATGTAGGCCGATGTAATGACATCGTTAAAAGTCCGAAGGCCTCGCAAGGTTCGTGTCAGCGGTATTTGAGTGCAATCCGCGATTATGCAGCGAACCGGGGTCAAATGTTTAGATAGGTAAAAAAAGTGTTCAAGGCCCTTTGGTTTAGCAGGGGTTTTAGATTGAAATTTGGATTTTTTGTGGTAATATTCTTATTGGTTGGTTGGTTAACCAACAACTAGGTACCAACCAAATAACCACCAATTGTATAACCACCGTGAAGTGAAGAGATACCATGGATTTTTTAAATTCTGGCACGGCACAGTGACTGTAATGAACCTGGTGGTAAGTATTAATGCCGTCGAGACAGAATATCGAATGGCATCAGACGGCAGTCTTATCGTATTCGATACAACCATGCAGGCCCGCTAAGATGCCTCTTCACGCTACGGCGGAAGGACCCGGAATTATAGGATGGAGGGAACACTTGTGGCACATAAAAGAATTGGAGATTCTTTTGGTTGAATTCGAACATCGATACAATTCGGTTTCGTTGATTCATGATTAATGTTTAAAATCGAAATTTTTACTGGACAAAATATTCTTGTAGTTTCTAATACTCCACAATGACCTGTGGAGTATAATCAATGTGGAAATCATTGGAAGAGGCTTATTTTCAGCAGTGGACTTCCTTTGGATTGGATTCTAATACTCAGTTTCAATCCTATGAATATGATAATGGCTATAGTTTACAATAAACAGAAAAAAGTAGTAACCATTAGAGTACCTATTTATTCTATATTTCTCTATATTTCATCTATATTTCTGCGATACCATTGTTCTAAAATTAAAACCGTCATATTAACAGCAAAAGTCTGGCCAATAATAAGCGTGCAATCACAAAAAAAAAGAAAATACAAGGCTACATAATACACACAAGATTATAAGAAGGATTTTAAGCTGCTGCATGCGAAATTCTTGTAAAGAACTCTCGGTATGCAGGTTGGCTCACAATGTTTACCTTCACTGTCGAGCGAGCAGTAATTACCTACGAATACATATATGTATGTATATTACTATGAACAAACTGCTCATGCAACTATGGGTGCAACCGATTTAATGTTAAGCCTGGATTTGCTATGTTTATTTTCTTGTCAGAGTGTGATTAATATTCATATGTAGTAGTAAATTAAGGCATTATTTCCGGACAAAATATTACGTATTATATTATGTAATCGGACAATTATGTACAGCAACCAAATAGTACATTCTCTTAACGGTAAATAGATACTAACATGGCAATAAAAATATATTTCTAAATTCATTCATTTACTAATGAGTTAATAACAGACATCTTAAGTGCCTATTGCCACGACGGGAACAGAATGTAGCCCCCACAATCCATATACAAATCTTCAAATTGGAATTCAAAATGTGAACGACATTTAGTAATATCAACTTGAAAATCATATCCAGAACTTCATATTTTGCACTTACGCTATGAGAACAATGAGGCGACCTTCCGAGCATAAATCTCCCAAACTGTTTTACTATAAACATATTGTATATTGTCAAATTTCACGCTCAAAGTCTATATTCGTGCAAACTTTCCAGTCACAAGTACGGCGGTATCACAGCAAACATCTGTGTTGCATACTCCGTACAATGCTTTAAATGTTCGCTGCGAACCACAATTTTGTCGCGCGGAGCAACTTTGGAATACTTCTGTAAATAACTTTTTGTTGATGAATGTGTGTGCCGGTGGGCAAAATGTAAGTTGTTTACCAATGGGCTCGTGTGTGAAGATTCTGGTTCTGCTATTGTGTTAATTACATCATTATAACATTATGATCTGGGGGTATTTATTTCTCTGCGGTTAGAATTTAAAAGGATTTGATTCATCATAATGAGTCACGTAGACTCAGGCCTTCTAAAACAATTTTCATAGATAGAGAATACTCCAAGCATCGGTAGGGTTTTCTTGACATCGAAAAGTACCACCACCTACCAATTCTGTTGATACATAACAGAATTATCATAAAATCATTAAAAAACCTACGTTTGATCACTAAATTGGGCGGTCTTTTGTGTGTCTCTCACATTTTTCTCTCATTAATATAATGGTAGTAGGTATAACTACAAACAAACAGGCTCTGAATTCAAATCTTAATTAAATTCTTTCGGCAATCCAGTTAACGTGAGTTTTGGTGACGATATTTGCGACGCCTGGCCGAGGAAAGGAGTTTAATATATTAATCAAAATTCAAGCATATCTAAACCTTCATATTTGGCTCACGTTCTATACAGAAACATCTAGATGGCTATGATCGGTCACCGACACCGCATCTAGTCTCTCGTGTGTCGTTTGTGTTGGATCTTGTGAATCCCTCACTCGTTAAGTCGTGACGTCAATTCGCGGTGAATTGTACAGGCAATATGACTTTTCTTTTGTATATTTTTTCCTTATCGGTTGAGTATTGGTTAGCGTATGTAATCTTATTTCGGGTAATATTACAGTTGGTGACTTATCTTTGGAAGGTCAATGAAGTTATGTTTGGTTTTACGCTTTCTAATGTATGATGCATTGAAAATATTTCAGATAAACTTAGGCTTCAATGTTGCAATATTGTCAATTTAGTACATGGTTAGACATGAAGACCGATGAATTAAATATATATCCTTTAACATCTGGTTAAATTAATTCAGGTTATGCATGCCTTTAAATAGGAAATAGGGGATGCCTAGGTTCAGTAGTAGACTTAATTTGGCTGATGGATGGATAATACCTTAAAATATTATATTTATTAATGTGTAGGTTGTGACATGTTTTTTTACAAAATTAAGCTTAATAGATCTCCTTAGCATGTCGATTCAAAATTCTCTCAAGTTCTATACGTGTATTCATATATATATATACATTTGTATGTATCCTCAGAAGCTACCAGGAGCGTTGTAAAATGCCACTATGAATATGTTTATAGCATGCTTTCAATAGAAGATCACACTTGGGACACCAGTTCACAGTACACGCGATAGCATTGTGGTTCCCTCCACGGTGCAAAAGGGGTCAAGATTTTAGCTGATGCTGTATAATATTTCTTTGACCCAAAGCACATAGAATGTATTTTACATGTTACTTACATTTCTAAGCTATATTTATTTCTATCTTTCCTTTTCAATAGCTTGTATACTATTTTAAGGTTACGATTGATAGCTTCAACTTGGCTATCCACAAAAAATAGAGATATGTACTGAGAAAACATTATATTGCATAACTATGTTATAACCAATCCTAACATTTATTTAATCCAATGGTCCTTAATGATACTACTTTATCTTTGAAATCTACCTTGTGAAATCTACCAGCATGAATTGGTGGGCTCGTCCAGGGCGGTACCACTGTCTCACAGGAGATCGACGTGAAGCAACGGTTTTGGTGTCGCGTTTTGCTCTGTGAGTACGATTGCCCGATGCCCAATACACCTTTCCTCTTCCCATCCTTTTTCCTTACCGCTCCCCATCCGATCTGATAGGCCGGCAACGTATCTATGATCCAAGCGTTGTGCAGTGATCACTTACCATCAGGTGATCTGCTTGCTCGTTTGGCGGACCTATGTTATAAAAAAAATTGGCCGCTTAAATGCTTGTCACGATTCATGACATTTCTAAATGCTAATGGATTCGATGCTGTTCTGGCATTTGAAAATCCAATGTATGTAAACAACAAGACATCAGGAAAACAAGCTATTAAGTCAAATGTTTCCCTTGCATGTCAAGTGATTGCAAAGAAAGTGTAAGGAGCGGCTCGGAAGTAAGTACTATACGACAATTTTTATTTTGTTTGTTTGAATTCGAAGACCTATGCTTCTAGGTTGTTTGGAAGCACGCAATAACTGTTACTAGTGAAGTAAATGTACTTACATTCGCAGTTTGATAATAGTAGACATACTTATCCGGAACAAATATCAGCTTCGAAAACAATTATAATTAATTTAGAAACCGTAGAATTTTAATAATCATTTGCAAAACGTAGTTTCACATTGAATTTTCTATCACGCGTAGAAGTTGATCTAGTCTACGTAGCTTCATGACAAAAGATGAAAGAAAGCTGGGGAAGATTGCTAATCTTCCTGGATAAAAAAATGAACTTTCAGCTATCTCACTGATCAATAGAAACGGGATAGCCAAGCTGTTATCAAGACATAGTTTTTGAGACACCAATGCTATACTGAAAGGGCATTGCTGTCCCATAAAAAAAATTCTACAATCTAAAATGTAAATCTTCAAGTAAGCTCATAGCTACTCTACAAATTATAAACTTCCAATATAGCACACACTACGAACAACCAGTAGCTAAGGTACACAACAAACAGATACAAAAATCGCATCTACCTGCACGATTGTTACAGCAAATAACTGCAGTCAAAGTGTAAATAACGGTAACAATTTGTACTTGCGTAGTTCTCTACCTTGTTTGTTAATTGAATGTAAACCTCCCGTTAGTTGGGTTTTTATCTGCTGTATTTTATTTGCAAACAATCGTTAATCGAGTTATCTCGATATTGGGTGTATGGTGAGCGTAAATAATTGTTATTGTGTGATTCTTCTGTTTGGCGTTTTTTTTTGTGGCGTGAATGATTTATGGTGTGCAATATGGATGGTAGATATTGCAATGTTTTCGTTTATATTAGTGTGATTTTATTATGGTGAATTTGATATTAATTAGCTTCGACGAATTGCATCAAATACCGTACTAGATTATGTGAACGTATCAGCTTAAAAATATTCAATTTATATATTACCAATATAGCAGATTCTACTAAACGTGTTTCAATGTTTTAAATGTAAAATACTTCCCAATTATAGTAACTCTCTCTCTATCTCTCTCTTCAGCCAGAGGAAGTCCACTGCTGAACATAGGCCTCCCATAAGGATCTCCACACTGACTTGTTGGAAGTGGCATGCATCCAGCGAGTACTTATATTTAACTACACATTCCTATATTTTTAACGAGGCTATAATCTAAATTCCCTTAAGAAAACAAAACAGCACAAGCACAACACACATCACGTATTCACATACCCAGCTTAAAACCTCTAACCATCAAATTTTTCATCAGCATCCCGCCAGTAAATCAGGACTCGCGGAGCATGAGAAAAATATAGCGTCTCCGCGGTGATGAAGCTTGCATTTTAACTTAACCACAAACAATGTTAAGCGCGTAACCTAAACAAATTCGCGGAGAACACCCGACGAGACCGCCGTTCATATTTCAGCTGAGAACGTAAGAAATACGCGCCAGCTTGCGGGTTGGGGCTAGGAAGTACGCGGAAATGCAAAATTGCTGTACTGTTTTGAAATAGCTTTTTTGCTGGTTGGGAATGTCGTACACTCAGTAAATATGGTAGAGTAAAATGGTTAGTAAGACAACATAAATAAATAAATACATCGAACCGTCACATCCATAGTCCTGACCCCACACTGAGATCTAATCTTGTATCGTGAGTATCAGAAACTACGAGAGCCTTTTCGATCTCACAAACACTCAGACCCGAAACAAATACCTGTGAATCACACAAACATTAAATTGTTTCGGGGCGGGGACCCGCGGCCTCTCGTTTCACAGTCAGCGTCTAATCAGCTGCGCCACGGAGACTGTCAAAACTAATAGACATTAAAATATTTACAAATATATTGTAAGCATGATACCGCCTTGTTTGAAACGGAAGTTTACAGATGTAAGCAGAATGTAAGCACTTGACACACTTGTGTGGGATAGATACAAATCTATATTTCTACAAGAATCAATATAAAATTCAACCTGTTTTCC
Organism: Theretra japonica; assembly: GCA_033459515.1. Taxonomy (NCBI): domain Eukaryota; kingdom Metazoa; phylum Arthropoda; class Insecta; order Lepidoptera; family Sphingidae; genus Theretra; species Theretra japonica. The sequence continues at coordinate 12,983,407 of CM065939.1, read as the reverse complement.
AAATTAAAATACGGAGTTTTTTATCTTTCGCTACTTCGTTTTTGGTTGGTAGAAATTACATTCTAACTGTGAAATTAGCCCATGACGATAACATCAATACCCTCAAAAACTTCCAGTACAACTTATCAAACCGTTGCCTCGACACAAAACAACATTCCATTGAGTTCGAACGAAAAAATAAGTAGGAACATTACATTGTTATATACGAACAACTCTTGAGAACTCAAATAGTCATATTGGAACAGAAACAATGCCATGATTTCAGGTAACTCTTAAACATTACGTTTAGGCCATTGAGCCAAGTTCGGTACATAAAGGAGAAAAGCTTTTTTACTGTATTCTCCTATTTATATTGCGGTGAGTAATAAAATTTTATTTTTATGCGTCCATTATTTCGAGCCGAGAGACATTGGAGCTCAGTGACAAAAGTAACAGGAAATTAAAGTGTGTTTTTACTAAACATTTCGCGGATCTAAACGGTTTGTTTTCTTCCAATATTGTTTTTGCGTTAGGTTAAACAGTTTGTCTGTTTATTTACACAGAGTCACATGCGATATAATTACATACATACATAACCACACGCCTTTTTCCCAGAAGGGGTAGGCAGAGGTGCTACTAGAACACCCACGTTTCGCCTTGTTTATTCCGTCCCACGATGTGATAGGGGGCGAGCCTATCGCCATATCGGGCACAAATTCCTGACTCCGGGCTAATAATGAATAGAAAAATCCAATATCACTTTGCCCGACCCGGGATTCGAACCCGAGACCTCAGCTTTGCAATCATACCGTAGTACCACTACGCCACCGAGGCAGTCATATAATTAATTGCAAGAGTATTATATTATTTCGTTTTGTACATATCATTTTGGTAGAGAATGCCTCGTGCATTAAATTTACTTATACATCATTTGTATAAAGTGTAAATATTTATCAGATCAATAAAATAATAATAGACTACCTAATACTTTATTTTACTAGCAATAGTGACGAGATGAGCAAAACACCCGTCTTGTAGATTATATGAGCACCTATAGTATACTTGCCGATATACAGGAGCCAATACCACAGAATACAAATAGTGTCATTCATCATCATCATCAGCCCGTTGCAGTCCGCTGCTGGACATAAGCCTCACTCAAGGTATTTCACAGAGCCCGGTCTGCTGCTTTATGAATCCAGTCGCTGCCGGCCCTCTTGTACAAGTCGTCCCGCCATCTCGCCAGAGGACGTCCCATGCTAGGTCAATTATGTCATTAAACACAGCACATTCGATTTCACTCGATTCCATCTTCACTTTACGCGTCATTCAATCCGCTGACTTCATAGCCTCATCCGAAATCGCAGTATTAAACGAGGCCCGTCGGGATAAACCTTTGACAAGTAATATCCAGGACAACATAATCTCGTCACTGCCGTTCTGTCTGGCAGGCCTCTCGGTGACTAACTCGCCTTATTAGATAGCGTGTCAAGAAAGTATTTTGCTAAGAGAGTTTGAGAGGAATGAATTGGCATAGTTGGTAGAGGCATGTTCTGCGTAAGTTTGAATTGAGGGTTTGGTAAGTCTGAAGTTTATCAGCGATGAATCATATTTGGATTTTCTGTTGAAGTTTAGTTTATATGTCATGGTTGCGTCGTCTGTGAAGAATGATTTTTTGTTTAAAATAAATTGTATAGAACTTTAGATTAAGTGCGTTAATTTCTTCTTCGGAAGGTGTTTCTGATGCTCCATAAATTGTAAATAACTTTTTGCTGCTATGCTATGCAAGAACATAAAAATATTCAAATTATTATATTATCGGAAATCAATGTTTATTGCTAAAGATTACCTGATTTGCTTTTACTGGAAAATCGAACCTTGAACTTCGCGGTTCATAGCTTTTGCGCATTACCATTAGACTAACATTAAACACGAAATCCTAGTTAGATTTTCGCCATTTATGATAAATGGCCCAATTTAAATTACCCTATAAAATCCACCTTCGAGCAAAGTTACTTCACACCGAAATTATCCCGAAACTAAATTATTTTAGTTTCCATTTAAGCAAAGCCTGTAAATCTTTCACTAAAGGCAACGAAACGAAATGGACCTGAAAATCCGATACACGAAATTACAAAGAATAGCTCCCAGTATCTTGTTGTGGTGAAACCCAATAAATCAGGTATCATTAGGTCCGTTGGTTAATCGCGCCAGAAAAGAGTGCAAGAACTACTCCGTAATTTATTACTTAATCTTTTAAAGAAATCTCGACAAATGGAGTTTTCTCTCGGTTTTATCTATAAATTAATTGCGCTTTAATATTTAATGGGCTTACGGGATTTTAGAGTTGGAATATTTGTATTATATAACACAATGAGAGGGTATATAAGCAGATCCAAATGCCCCCGAGCCACAACCTATCTTCATCTGCTTCTGGTTCCTCTTGCTAGCTTACTAATAAGGATCTGAAGATTAACAGATGGCAGATAACCATCACAGGGATTATGTAGCCAACCTACAAACTGATAAAAACATGTTTCAAGTTCCAAACCTGTTGTTGGTACGTTCTCTAATTTGATTGTATTCCTGTATGAATATACTACAATTCCACTCTAACTATTTAAAAAGAACCATAACAATTATATTTTACTTTGATGTAGAAAGAATTGCATGATTAAAAAGAATTCGTTAATTGGAACACGCTCGCATAATGAGGTGTCCTTGCAGGGGAATACGTACCAAATAAAAACCTCATTTAAATATAATTACTTTTGTAAGTAAGTCTTGTAATAGGTGTCGACGGATTTTTTACTTGATTTACTGACTAGTGCATCCACTAGGAATGCATGCAGGAAAGGGGGTTTTACGTAAAATAATAGGGTTCACTTACGATCGCCAGCTTAACATCAAACCTTCCAAGAATCAAAAAGGACTGCACTGCTCTATCAACGTCGGTTAAGTTAGTTACTTCGAATTTTATGCGGTTAATATAATTATAAGCGATTATTATTCCAATCCAACCCATCAGCCAAAGGAAGTCCACTGCTGAACATAGGCTTTTCCCAATGATTTCCACAGTGACCTGTTGGAGGCAGCCTGCAACCAGCGACGTCTCGCAACCTTTACCAGGTCGTCTGACCTGAGATTATTATTAAATGCTGATAATGCCTGAATGATTATTTCGGTATTTAAAGGGACAAGTATGTAAATTCAATCAAATTGGTTAAGATCTGTATTTTTACACTGATACATTGAAGTGACTTCAAAGCATATATTGATAAGTGCTGCACAACCAACGTGAAGGACGATTATCATTCGACAGTCGGCGCAGTTAGTTCGATTTATCCCTCTTTTCCCATTAAAGCCTCATTTACACGAGGAGAGTACCTCGTCTCGAAGATACGATTATTGTAAGGATATAAAAAACATTTCATTGTCAGAACACGATAATCTATGGCAGTTATGTCATGAGATCATCGCATACGATTCTCGCCGCGAGGAATTCCCCGTGTAAATGGCGCTAAAAAATTTACAGACCGAGTTACAAAAGTAAAAACTTAAGTTCTCAAGCACAGAACTCAAGACGCACTCGGCAGTGACACCACTACCCAAGACTATCCTAATATATTTACGTAATAAAGGCCTATTCCGTGAAGGCACATTCATGACAGGAACGTGACTCGAATGACTGTAACGAAGTGGAAAACAACTTTTCACAAACATACTTGACTATAGTTAACTTTACTTATTCCGTGGAAGTTGCTGCGTTTGTTTGTAAGTTAATGTGATTTCATACTGTTTAATGTACAATTGTGTTTGCTGAGCTGGAACGCTGTTTGTGTTCCTTCTTAGGCGAGCGGTGGAAATGGAAAAAAAATGTGGCTTTATTTCCTTCATATTCTGCTGGACGTGTGCGTCAGTTGTCTAACATACATTTACTCAGACAGTACTGATTGGTAGGAGCGAACATCTCACGTTCAGAACAGTGTTTTTAAACGTCTTAAAATATTTGAATTATTTGTATTAGTATCCGTACTTTTTTATTTTTTTATTGCAATATATAAAAATCACATTGCGCCGATCCAAATACATATTAAATGTTAATATTGAAGGACCAAGTAGGAAAACTATACTAAAAAACTAACTAACTATAACAATATAAGTATACAAAAGTATACACACATCACAGTGTGCACTATAACGGTAAAGGGAAACGTCGTGAGGAAACCTGCATACCGTAGTGCATACAAAAAAATTCTACGGCGTGTAAAGTCCGCCAACCCACACTATGTCAGCGTTGTGGACTATATGGCCTAACCACTCTCAATCGTACTTTCGTTTGTAGAGTAGGCCCATGCCTTGCAGTGGGACGTATGTATATGGTCTGATACAATACTATCACAGTGAGCATGACGTTTAAAAAATTAAATAAAAAATTAAGTGCCCTGCTCAATGTCATACGATGTTACCTTGTAATGTGGTTTTCAACGTACACTCCATCTAATATGCCCTCGCACTACACTTTTATTAAAGTTCTCATTATACTCGTAGATATCCAAAAATATAACAACGATCGGTTTTCAAAAATATTTTTCTTTCCTTTCTAACCTGATCTTTAATGTTAAAGAGGAACTCTCGACGCGGCAATTGACCACCGACACGAGGCATTTAAGTATAAATTCCTTAATGAATCATAAACCTATTGCGTAAATACGAAGTAAATATTGGCCGGCCATTTAAATTGAACAGTAATGTATATCCCCATGTCCCATTAGCGGAATATTTAAAAGGTAGCTGAATAATGAATAATTAACGTATTGTGCATTTTGCGAGAAACCAATGCATATCGATTGTACAACGCGCCAGTGGCTGGGCGGTTGGATTTGACTGATATGACGAATATTATGTTGAATTGTGTTGTTTTTATGGGATATATTGTGAAGGCAGGTAATCAATATTGTCAATGAATACATACAGAATTGGTAATCGTAAGTACCTATATGCATCGTCTTTGAAGAAGTGAAGAGGATAGAGGTTATTAAATCTTTGCCAACCTCAACCGATTGTAATCGATCTAGAGGTAGTAGTAAAACTATAATATCTTTTTTAAGGAGACATTAGTATTTTCATTGAATTTTGTTGTGTTGCCGGCCTAATTGGGAGAGGAGCGGGTAGGAGAAAGGATGTGAAGAGGAAATCGGTATTGGGCATCCGGCAATCTCACTCACTGAACGAAACGTGACAACAAAGCTGTCGCTTTACGTCGATTTCCAGTGAGACAGTGGGGCCGCCCGAATGAGCTTTCCCATTCACGCTGAGTCATGATTGTCAACAGCGTGGCTCTACCACTTTTAAAAAATTATGCGGTAGTCATAATTTAATTACACCTTTGCTACATCACAAAATGTACGCGTGAAGTATGTATTCGCGAGATATAATTATAATGTGGAGCTGGTAGACACAAGTATGCCGATTTACTTGAAGCAAGATTTAGGCTGCTTTACCTTGAAATGTCTAGTGCTAGTGTACCTATTTTACACTTTAAATGGTACGTGCTATTAAAATAAATACTTATACAAAAAAATAAGAAATTCTATTTCTGTATATTCATCAAATATATAAAGAATAATAGCTACGTTGTCACCTAATCAAATGTCACAACAGCAAATCAAATAACGAAGGAAAATATTCCGACATCAATAAAATCACCTCAGGAACCTATATCATATCTGCGAGCGCTTCTGTCAAACATACCAACACACCCGAAGCGACGTCACTCTAATATTAAAAGTCCCAACTCAAGCGGGATCTTATTTGGTCCTGCGGTTACGTCAGCCGTTCCTTTCACCCTTGTTACTTGGACCCATTCGAATTCCGCACTTTCACATGGTGGCTCATGAATAAACCTGACTAAATCAACAAGTGGTGCGTTGATATTATAACGTTGAGGTGTTATGTAGAGCGGACAGCGTGAACAAAATCTGTGCGCGCTAACATGTACTAAGCAACACCCAATGAAACGAGCGGTAAGATAGTATGACTGACTAAGAGTAACATGGAGGTGCTGTAGAGGGAAGCAGACAATTGTATTATTTTCAACTTCTAATCAATTTTGACTGCTTCGGTGGCGTAGTTATACTACGGTACGATTACAAAACTGAGATCTCGGGTTCGAATCCCGGGTCGGGTAAAGTAATATTGGATATTTCTATTCATTATCAGTCTAGAGTTAGAAATTTGTGTCCAATATGGCGATAAGCTTACCCCTATCACAGCGTGGGATGGAACACAAGGCGAAACGTGGGTGTCCTGGTTGCATGTCTGCCTACCCCTTCTGGGATAAAGGCGTGATGTTTTTGTGTAACCGATTTACCCACTCCCTCTTCAGCCACAGGAAAACTACTGTTGAACAAAGGTCTCGATTTACTGGAAAACATCTTGGCCATTCCCAGAGACTTACAAAGCTTGAGCTCGATGAAAATTAAATGCACGCTTCTGTCGATCCTGGGTTACGGGAGTAGCAGTCCCGGTTGTGACAGTGTCTTTTGCTTAAGAGTGACAGAGAAAGAAACAGTACCGCTCTTTTTGATACACAGTCTGTCCGCTCTGGTACAATATCTGAAATTCTTGATGATTCAACAAGAACCGCTCCTTTATGACGTGTTTTATGAGTTACATTCACCGCCCGTTTTGATGGTGGCAATCGTTTTGTTAATTGATGGTTGGATTTGAATTTATTATGCGGCGGAGTCTTGATTTATTGTAATTGAGGTGTAATTTGTTTTCGTGTCTTCTGCGAATGAAGTAAGGCGAAAGGACGACTTAATTAGCTATTTGTAGGCCCTTTTACTCTGTAATAATGAATATTGATAAAGCTTAAACAGGTTGGAGATAAATAGACGAAGCGGTGGCTATCTTTTATTTTTTGCGTGGCCTTATTTATTTTTTGCGAGTTTGTTCATCGCCCTGATTTATTTATTACAAAAAATGGTATTTTATTATTTACATTTTATTACGGTCATTGTAACATTTTTTTAGAATCAAGGGGACAATAAGCAGAGATTTAATTCATAATATTTGAATAGTAGTAAATTGAGGCTCCATTTAAAATTATCACAATTTACATTTGCAAGATAATAATCACAGGATTATTAGTACAGACTAATCGCCTTAATCTGTGGGGTTGAGTAAATTTAATTTCTTACAGGTTCGTCTCAAATGTTAAGTTATAAAAGTTATAATATTCCATGTTATAGGAAATATTAAAAAAAAACCTGATTAAACAATGTAAATGATACCTACCCCGTAGACATCTATCAAATCAGTATTATCATCGGTGTATATCTATCTAATATATAATATAAATGCCACTAACAAGATATTATTGAGGTAGAAACACCCCCATAACATGCAGAAGTTCGTACACGTAAAGATAAACTTAACGCATCAGGAAATTTCTATCAACAGAAAAAAGTACATTTTCCCACTTAATACAGTTACATCCCAGATTTAATCACTAAAACTTCACAGCAAAATAACCCAACATAAATCAACACAAAGTGCAGAAATTATTCACACAAACCCGGTAATAGAGCAACACGTACTACAAAACGTCGAGCGAGCACCTATGAGCAAAATTTTACACCGGGTAAATATTCAAAAGGCTGTATTATAAGAAATTTTAAAAGCCAAACGACAGAACCGTTTAGCTATGAGGATTATACGACACACGACACTGAAAGCTCTTTGACACTCAACGTACGAGTAATTGAATGTATGTCCAAAGTAAGTCCGATGGGGCACACACGGCGACGGATTGCGTCGAGCGAAATTAATATTTCGTTAATTTGTTACTTTTTTTGAGTTATTTTTTTTTTATTTTGAAGATTTTTGTGTATACTGGGATTAAAGTGGGTAAAGTGATTGTATTTTTAATGCGGTGAATGGCGAGACGAGCATGCCATTCGCCTGATGGTAAGCGATACGACCGCTCATGGGGATTAGCAACCAAACAACACCATGAATTACAAAACAATGCTTGGCATTCCACTGCGCTCGCCATCCTGAGACATAAATGTTAGCTCTCATTTTGTCCAGTAGTTACCTTGGCTACAATGTCCTTCAAACTGGAACACAACAGTGCATTTACACAGCTGACGGGAGAAATAGACACGGTGTTAACTGTCGGTAGGCAGTTTTTTATGACTACTGTGAGAGTTGTATGCACTAGCACGACGACTACAAATCAACTGATTTGCAGTATTATCCATCGAGGAATGTTTACGTCTCCGTCGCTACCAATATGTCAGCTTAGTCGAAACGAAATATATACAAGTTGAACCAGAGCTGCGGCAAACTAATTTCGTGAGTCAATTTAAAGGATTTGCCACCGAAGTATACAGTCGTCTCTATTAGTACGGATACGAAAACGGATATTCTAGCGGCAACTTGAGGATCATGGAATCTTACTTATCGAAAAACAGAAAAGCCTTAACCTTGCTTCGATTATACAGTGCTAGTTTTCATGGTCCGACCATATTTTTTTTTATTGAACTGTAGAGAATAATACTAATTGCTATATCAGCCCATATACGTTCCACTGCAGGGCACGGGCCTCCTTTACTATCGAGAGTACGATTGAGAGTGGTCAGGCCATATAGTCCATAGGACATGGTGCCAAATATTCAAATTTCCACGTATTTTCTACTATCAGATCCGTATTATACCAACCTATACTTAAACTTAACCAAAAATTGCAACAACATACTCAAGTCGCATTTAAATTTAAAAACAATATAATTTAAATATTAATTAATTTAGCCACGTCAAATGTATGCCCATATATTACAAGAATGAGTTAAAGGGAAAGCCAGGCGGCGGAGAACCGTTTTGTCAAAGCTAAAATGGAAGGGGGTTTTTTACGTCGAGCATTTTAAATCGCATCCAACGACATTTTAAAGAGACTTTGTTAATACCCTACGGTATGTTTAATTTTCTCTTTTTATGAATATTGAATTGTTCAATGATGTTTTAAAGGGTTTCAACGCGGCCACTTTGTTTAATGTTTAAGTAATTATGCTGTATCTAACTTCTCTGGATTTTATTCTTGGGTGCTTTGTATTTTTACTTTGTGATTTTAATGATCGCTCTGCACGTGATAGTAAAAATACGATCCAATGGACGGAAAGGAATTTGTGGAATAAAATATGTTTTGTGTTCATAAAGCATTACAGAAATAACTTTTGTACTTCTTGTTAAGATGTAAAGCTTCACAATGCCGGGTAGTGTTGCATCGAGCACGGGTACTTTATGCTTAAAACTGATTGGAATAAATACTTGCAATTAATGTTCATATCCCAGAACTAAATAAACCAGTAACGGAAGATAGACCAAATTATGACGGCACAGCAACAAAAAAAACACAACTTTCGGGGAGGTAATTTTTGAAAAACAGTAATTCTAATACTAGTAACATTAAAAAAAAATTCTTTGAGCGACACTTTGTAGTATTGTAACAAGTTAATTCCACATTTTATTACTTTTAATGACGTTTTGCAATGTTTAAAACAGAGATTATTAAAATACATATTTTTTATCCTACTACTTTCAAATATTTGTTTATGTCACACATTCATATCAGTACAAAAATCACGCTCTCATTTCACATCCACCTTTCCACTATAATGCTATGAAAACTAAATTACAGAATTCAATATTATCTCTAAACTTTATACTTAGCCTCCTGCCATCTAGTACATACTAGAGTATTTACGCAATTTACGTGATAAATTCACGAGCAACGTAAACTATTTAAAACCGTTACAAGTATTAGCTGAGCGGGGTCTACCGTCGCCTCAACTATTTATAGGAGATTAACTATTCCGTTCGCATCCACCAGATATATTGAACACCTCACTCGTAAACCCGATGCGGAAATGTTCCACTTCCACGGAATTATTCAGCTAAGTAACCAATTCATTTACAAATGCAGAAGGTGACTGAGACGGAATGTGACATCTTGGTTGATGGGGAATTTCTTCGGTTTATATCGTATTCATTGGGTGTGTACAATTAATGTCAGGTTACCGAAGACGGCATTAGGGACAGAGCGAAGTGGAGAAGAAAAACGGAGGAAGCTGACCCCATGTGGGATTCATAGCTTGGAAAAGGGAGAAAGAGAGAGATTGGGTGTGTAAAATGTGTAGATGCTAGTAATAAAGGTTTATACTTTATAGCAATAAGGATTTTAGGTGAATTGTACTATTGTTTCTTTTTCAGTTTTTAGTCTCGACTAAATAAATAATAAATATAAATACACCCAACAGTCACATACATAGTCCTAACCCCACATTAAGATCAATTAAGTCTTGTGTCGTGGGTATCAGAAACTACGAAAGACTTTGCGATCTCACAAACACCCAGACCCGACACAAATATTTGTGGGCCACACAAATATTTGCCTCGTTGCGTCAATGACTGACTACATCATAAATAGGCCAAAGAGAAATTATATGCTCAAATAAACATACAGATTTTTAAAAAATGCGACTTAAGTGAATCTTATTTTTAATAATTATATTATTTATTTATTTATTTATTTATTTAATTTATTTTCATGGAAGACTAACAGCTTTAAAATGATAATGTAACAGTTGTATAGCAATTTGAAAGCCAATTACAAGTCTTCACGTATAGATACTGGTTACAAAATTAATAAACTATTATATTACAACTGTTCGCACGAGCAGCAACAGTATAACACCCATACAGGGCTGGGTACAAATCTGTGAAATATTATATAGAAGTAGAAAAAGAAGAAAAAAAAAATAATACTAAAAAATAATAATAATACTAATTAAAGAGTCTTTTGAAAAAATGTAAGGCTCAAACATCTCCTTGCCGAATGCACTGTGGTAGAAAACAGATCAAAGTTGTGTTGCTTACAGATGCTATTGAAATTATTGCTCGTTCGTATAATAAAACTATTTTGTCTATAGTTAGTTGACGCATGTGGTACATATATGGGTGGACTAAATCGATATAATTTAGAAGGGACATTGAAGTTTATTTTGGATAAGAGATCAGGGGAGTCGATATCACTATTGATTATTTTTAAAAATAGTAGGATATCTGCTATATTTCTGCGATTTGCAAGTGGTAGTAAATGAAATTTTTGACATAACTTTAGATAATTTTTCGAATCGTATGGAATTCTTTGATGGTAGCAAAGGTACTTAATGAAGCGTTTTTGAACATTTTCAATGCGATCTATATACTTTAAATATTGCGGATTCCATATTGGACATGCATATTCTAGATGACTTCTTACATACGTACAATAAAGTATTTTAAGAGTTTTAGCTTCAGAAAAACATTTTGAGATCCGCATTATGAAACCAAGTGATTTACAAGCTTTTTTAACAATACTATCAATATGTTTATCATAAAGTAATTTACTGTCCTGGATTACACCTAAGTCCCTTATATCGTTACATCTTGGCAGAGATTGACCTCTCAATGTATAGTTCGTGGACAAAGTCGCACGCTTTCTTGTGAATGTCATGACAGAGCACTTTAAAGGATTAAGTTCGAGTTTATTACGAATACAGTAATCTTCTAGGTGATTTAAATCAGTCTGAAGTGCAGAGATATCATCAAAAGAAGATATAGAGGAAAATATTTTCATGTCATCGGCAAAACATAATAGTTTAGAAGATTTCAGGCAGGTGCCGATGTCGTTTATATAGACTACAAATAATAGCGGACCTAATAGCGAACCCTGTGGAACACCGCTGGGCACAGGGGCCCAACTAGAAATGTAATTGTTGATTGCTACCGCTTGTGATCTATTTTGGATATAGGAGGAAAACCACCTTAGCAGATCTCCTCTTACACCAATGTCGAAAAGTTTTTGTAGAAGAATCACATGGTCGATTCTATCAAATGCCTTACTGTAGTCTGTATAAACAACATCGACCTGCTTGCCAAGGTCCAAGGCTTCAGTGACGTAATCGTTAAACAGGACAAGGTTAGTGACAGTTGAACGTCCTCTTAGAAAGCCGTGTTGAAACGGGCTAAGAGATAAAGCTATTGCAGAATACACCTGATCATAAACTATTCTTTCGAATAATTTAGCAATGACACACAGCTTTGAAATGGGCCTATAGTTTTTTATTTCAGTTTTTGGACCTTTCTTATGAACGGGTGTTATATATGCAGATTTCCAAACACGTGGAACTACTCCCGTTGTTAGCGACATTTTAAAAAGGAGTGAAATTGGCCATGATATAGATGATGAACATCGAACAAGGACATTCGCTGAGATGTTATCAGGCCCTGTTCCCTTAGAAGTATCAAGCTTACGAAGAAGATTGGCTATTTCACTAACTTTAATTTCGATACGACAGATATCAGAAGCACATGGTGTTGATATGTAGTTTGATGTTTGGTTAGAAATACTAGTATTAGACGAGTTGAGAAACGTTGAATTATTATAACGGTGAAAGAAAACATCGTGAGGAAACCTGCATACCATAGCGATTTGTATAAATTTCTATGGTATGTGAAAGTCCGCCAACCCGCACTAGGCCAGCGTGGTGGACTATATGGCCTAACCACTCTCAATCGTACTCTCGATTGTAGAGGAGGCCCGTGCCCTACAGTGGGTCGTATATGGGCTGATACAATACAATACAATACAAAATGATTATAATAAGTTATGAATTTAATTGTACGACCAGTATTGAACTTTTGATAGGTACATATTATGCACTACTTATAGGAACATAGAATTGATGGTTGAAGTCATGAGGCATTTACTTGAAAATGTCGATTAATTTATTAATGTGTTAATAATTAATAATACCTATTTAAAAGTGAATATCATTCGTATCATTCAGTCTCGTGCAAATTACGAATGTAATCAACAAAACGGGTTTACAATCCTGTATGAAGTCGCTAGACAAAACAGGCGATAAAAAGTAGACATTCTTAACCAAAGTGACTTTACATTCATCGCATTGTGTCGTAGAAACCGTCGGCTTAATGTGAACCTCGCATAGAATGCACCTGTATGTGAATATATTTCACTTCTAATGCTATATTTATTTTAAGTTTAAACATTGTTCGTGACGTCAAAATTTGATCCTGAGTCACAGTGGATTTATAAAGGGCTACATTGTTACTCGCCTAAGTCCTGTAGGGTAATTCACGTAATTAAATGAGTTCAGTTGCAGTGCAGTTGCAGTTAAGTTTCGATCAAAACAGACCTTTTCGTATTCTCGTAATTTTGACATCCGCTGTCAGATACGCTCGCGTCAAGTCCGCGTCACGCGAGCGATTTAGCATATTCTACTGCTGCGTGTTTTATGTGCGTGATTCAGATCGCAACTTGATCGGTATTCACGTGTACGCTTCTTGCATACGACTGACGTATAGTTGACGCGCAACACCCGCGCAGTTTACGCATAGCTTAGGTGCAGTTCACGCGCAGCTTAACAATTACAAGAATACCATTTTGCACTAAGACGTAAACTTAATTGCAACTGCACCGCAACTTGATCGGCGCGTCAAAAAATTACGTGAATTGCCCTACTGAAATAAATTGTTTTTTACCAGTAAAGTTTTTCAATCGTACATCCAATTGAAGTGGAGGATCGTGTCCTGCAGTGGGACGTATATGCTGATACAGTAGATTAAAAAAAAATCAAATATAAAATATTGTATTTTAATTATATTTTTTTGGCCCATTGTCAATCAGTGGAATGGTTTGCAGTCACACGTATTAGCTTCTTCCGATAATTATGGGTTCTTCTGTCGTACCGTGAAGAAGCAGCGGAGTTGGCCGGCATTATTATATAGAATGGCATAACACCATAATTGGACGGCATTATGCTGACCATCAGGTGCAATGCAAATTGCAGCGCCAGAATTAAAAAAAGTACATTTGTCACATATCTTCAGTATTGAAATTGAAACATGTAAGACCGAATGCGACGTGCTTGGTGAACTCCAATCTTTTCCTTTACACTCAATAAAACCAGAAAGGCTTGTCGTATCGCCCTTTTTACATACCTTGAGAGAGCGCGAGTGCGTTTCTCCGCCCTTAACACGGATCCTCGAATTCTTTATGGAAATTTTACATCTCTCTGCCGGGGCAATATTATATATTGAATTATTTTAGATGATATTATGAGCTAAATTTGATTATTTTTTAGGATAATTAAGCATTTCGTAACAAAAAAACAACTGATTTTTTTTTGTAATTGCGTTGCACCTGATAATAATCGCAGATTTTATCGCTGGTCGACACAATTGTTTCGACTACTCGAAACAAATACAGGCTAAACTTGAATCTAGACACTTATATGAGTAACGATGTCTAGTTTTTAAAAGAAATCAGAATGTCCTACCGCCAGAATGATTTATTTTCATAGTTTTTACTGTCAGTTGCATATTTACTAAAAGCTATAGTCACTGGTGGTAGGTCTCTTATACGAGAGAGGCCGCCTGCGTAGCTACCACCGCAGTGTTTATTTCTCCCGCCATATAACAATGTAAATGCACTGTTGCGTTCCGGTTTGGAGGACATTGTAGCCAAAGTAACATATTCTGACTCAACACCTTAATATGTTTTATTATTTTATCAGGATAGCGAGCGCAATGGAATGCCGAGCATTGCTTGGTAATGCGTTGTTTGGTTTTGCTGCTGTCCATAAGCGGTCGTACGAGTTACCATCAGGCGAATGGCATGCTCGTCTCGCCATTCATTGCAATAAAAAACTCAGTAGTACCCGGAGTAAAAGGTGGGACAGTCGCTTGTCACAGCTAGTATCCTAAAGATGGTGGTATCGGGTAAAACTACAAAAGATGAGTTTGATTCAATTTAATTAGTTTTATAATTTTTAGAGAATCAAAATAAAATCTTTTTGTCAATTAAATTTATGATCATTGTTTTTTGTTAATATTTTTAAGATAATTCAAATTTTAAACTGCCTCGAATGCCTCGGCTGCGCAGTTGTACTACGGTATGATTGCAAAACTGAAGTCTTGGGTTCGAATCCCGGGTAGGGCAAAGTGATATTGGATTTTTCTATTCATTACCAGACTGGTGTCAGGAATTTGTGCCCGAAATGGCGATAGCCTCGCCTCCTATCACATCGTGGGACGGAACATACAAGGCGAAACGTGCGTGTCTTGGTTGCACCTCCGCCTACCCCGTCTGGGAAAAAGGCGTGAGTTTATGTATGTGTGAATTTTTACATCTATTTTCTGAGAGACAGTGGTACTGCCTTCGTCGAGACGGCCATTCTTACTACAGCCGATTACAGAGTCCCTCTGCCACTTACAGTAACAGTCGGTTCCTAACAGTCGAAGCTCTTGATAAGGACGAGTAATTTAAAATATTTACTGCAGTTGGTTAAGCAGAAGTTTGTATGTAGGTGGATCAAAAATTTTTGGTAGTTGAAACTTTGTACTAGCTGAGATAAGTGTCTTTCTGTCCGATGACAGAAGCCTAATTTAGATAAATTTGACTTAGTTACATGTATGGTTCTATCTATCTGTTCAGCCATAGTATAAGTCCACTGCTGAACATAAGCCTTCTCCAAGGATCTCCACATCGACCTGTATGGTTCGCCTCATTAATTAACCACTAAGCAAAATTAACTATAATTAAAATAAAACTAATATTTGCCTTCTTCATTCTATAAATATGATTATTTTAAATAATTTCAATTTTTAAAATACGTTAAGTATAATGCCATGATTTTTAAATCTTTTAATTTAGATATATATTTTTGTAAAATCATGTACTAATACTTTTTTTGTCCTGTTAGTCGTCGGTATTTTTTTATATTCCAGCAACAATAAATATGGCGCGATAGAAAACAACTTCTGCAGGACTGATAGTTGTTTCAACAAAAAACTTACCGATATTAATACGAAAAATATAAATCAGAGAATTTTCCGTAAAACCTTTATAAGTCACGTAAACTTTAGCAGCGAAAATACAGAATTAATATTCCCGTCGCCGCTAACTAATGAACAATTCAATACACTCCTTTTCAAAGAGTCAAATTTGTACTCGTCGTCGCGAAAGCAATTAATTTGTATCCATTACGGCGCCCTGGAAACTTATCCAGCTGTTTTATCCCCTGATAGCGGATACAAGCTGTGAACCTTCCTGGTTCGAATTTTATGTCAGGAAATCTGTTCTGCATGAATTTTCATAATATTTTCTTACACATAGTGAGATCATTATATTATTATTAGATCAGGAGGCCTATGTGCAAGCATTGGAATTTCAGTGGCTAAAGAGAGGGTGTGTGTGTGTGAGAGAGAGAGGGAAAGAGATCATTTTGTTTTATGGGTATATACACTTCTATTTGTAGAAACATTTATAATTAAAAAAAATGCTTTAATAATCATCATTATTGTTATCGTCATATTAACAGTTGCTTGAGATGCCGCGTGTTAGATACTTGTACCAATAGTATTGTGGGATCAAAAAATATGTTTCAGCAGTGTTGAGATCAAAATGTATTTTTCAGTATCTGATGACAACATCTAGGTAGTACCATTTTATTCTACCTCTCTGCCCACCCTGGACACGAGCGGGTTTCTGTCAACTACATCAGATGGAAACTCAGCTCTGTTTATGTAATTGACTTGTCTGTAACTATAACAACAGAACCGCTTGATTCCGTTGTCGGCAAATTGATTCTGATTTTCAATTCTGTTCTATAGTTTGTACAGTTTAAAGGATTCTGTTGATGTAAGGTATTTGATGGGTTGATGTTTGCTGTCTTAAACGGACTGTCTTGGGAAATTTCCTTAAAACTTAAATGGATTTGTAAATTTCCTGTTGCTAACTTTCTTGCTTTTCAGCTATTCTGATTTGTGAAATGATAATATTATGTTTAGAGTAATATTGAATCTACGTTAGATGATTTGGACTTTAGTTTAATCGACACAGACACGTGTAGTTTATAATATTATACACAATATTGATGTACTTCACGAGTTTAATTTTATGAATAGTGTCTTGATATTTGATAAAAATCTTTTGTGGTGGAGTTAGTAGAACGTATTATCAGAATACAAATGTATGTAGGTTCGAATCTGCCACTATTTGGTTTAAATCTATCATAAACAGTGATTATGTTAGGTAACTTCGCCGAGCCTATTGCATCATCATCATCATAGCATAGCATAGCAGCAACAATTACGACATCGGAAAGTAATGTCTGAAAAATTATATAAACAAATAAATGAATTTCCATTCCATAAATAGTTAATAACTTACTGGCAATTAATTTCAAATTTGAATAAATAATACTTAATCACTGTGGAAAATATATTGTATCATTATATTTTAGAAAACAGAATTAATCGTTAGTAATATTAATATTTTACAACACAAACAATATGTGCAAACATTGCATTTTAATTATACGCGTTATTTGAATGAATAAATCTGTTAGATTCACCTGTATTTATAACCAATCGATAATTGACTACACAAAATATGTTGAGTTTTTTAAACATTTATTTTAAATTGAGAAACATTATTGACAAGATAATATATTACAAGAATGATATCAGATAAGCAACTGGTTGTAGAATTGTGCACTAAAACTTTTCAACAGCACTCGTATTCAAAATACATTTTGTGTCGACTTGGTTACAGGTGTGGGTATAAAGAAGGCTTAGATATTTAGATTCTGGTTATTAGAGCAATAAATCAATACGCTATAGAGTCTACGCATAAACAATAAAGTCCCGTAGGTACCTAGAAAATATGAAAGACTCTGTCAAGATTTTCACAATCCAATCCAATCCAGCAGCGAAAGGAAGTCCACTGCTGAACATAGGCCTCTCCCAATGATTTCCACAGTGACCTGTTGGAGGCAGCCTGCATCTATTCTCACAATACCTAGGGCCAAAAAGAAGTAATTGGGGATGATGTAAATAGTTATCTCGGTGCAAAGATCGTCTCTGTAGCTACACAATTCATAGTCTTTCAATGAAAGTCTGCAATATAATGTCGTAAGCCGAAAGAAAAAAAAATCGTAAAGCGCCATTTACACGGGGAGAGTTTCTCGCCTTGAAGATACAAATATATAAAAAAGTTGCATCGTGTTAACGTTTGTTAGAACACGATAATCTATGGCGGTTATGACATGCGATAATAGCACATAATTCGCTGTAAATGTGTAAATGGCGCTTAAGAGGATGAGAAAGTGGCACTACATTATTTAAAATATTTAATGTTATACTCAAGAATGGATTTAACTTGACTCAACATACGAAAATATAAATACATTCAAATAACTATTCATTATAATAAGCCCGAAGTCAGGAATTTGTGCCGACATGACTTTAGCCTCGGTCCCTCTCACATCGTAGGACGGAACACATGATACGAAACGTGGGTGTCCTGGTAGCTCCTCTGCCCACCTCTTCTGGGTAAAAGGCGAGAGTTTACGTATGTATGTAAGTATGTATTTAAAAATTGTGTAAGTACATTTATCATCGGCAATTTGGAGATGTGAGGATTCGAGTAAAGTTCCGACGGCGGACAATCCATCACTCCATAAGTTCCATTTACATGATAAATGATGGCGAAAGGCTTCATGTAACTTTGTTACGTTGACTTTTGAACACGCCTTTTTTGCGAACATCACAGATTAGAAATAAAGAATGAAAATAAATGCCCATCTATGCTTCGTTTTTGCATTAGTTTATACAATATCGATTAAGTTTCATTTATTGATTGGTTATAAGTGTCGTCAATTAGTCATTATTATTTTAAATAATAAAAAAATTATGTCTTGCATATTTAGCAATATATCTTACCTTACCTATAATATATACCCTTTGTAAATTAGTTAATACTGCAAGCTAAATTCTGTGTTTGTATAAATTTTAATGTAAACCTTTTTTATATACCGCTCGTTAATGTATTCATTATAATGCTATTTTTTATTACTGTTTAATTTTTAAGTATCATATTTTGTATTTTTTCAATAAAAAAAGAAGCATTTGCCTTACTGGAAAATTAACGGCTGATGTACGTACTTTTTATGTATGTATGTAATTGTTTTGTATTCCTATTAATCAAATAAATAAACTGGCATTATCGTCTTGAAATATTAATATCGAATAATAGGTCCAGCAAAGTGCAACACTCAGAAATAAATATGAAAGTGTTAATAAAAATCACACGAATCAAAACCACAAAGGAAAAGCCGCCAAGAAAATCCACAAGACACTAAGAAATCAATTGCACAGTAAATATTCCAGGGATTTCATTACCGTCGCGTACACGAACGCTTACTTGTTTATGTACAAACAAAACAAGTAATTTAATAGAATGGGCTCGTAAAGGTTCGGTCATGCTGAAATCGTGAATGACTTGGGCGGTATTAATTTTATCAGCTTTAACGGTGAAGGAAAATATCGTGAGGAAGCCTCCATATCATAGCCATTTGTAAGAATTTCTATAGTATGTAATGTCCGCTAACACACGCTAGGCCAGCATGGTGGACTATATGGCCTAACCCGACTCAATCGTACTCTCGATTGTAGAGGAGGCCCGTGCCCTGCGCTGGGACGTATATGGGCTGATACAATTAATAGGATCGGGTGCAGTTTATTATGCCGGCGCGGTGGCTGCGGTCCGCATGCGGCGCGAGACGAATAATTTAATTAGGTGTCGCATTTTGGTTGTTGTTTCATTTGTAATGTTTAATTTCTGACTTTTATTTGCATTATAGCTATAATTTGATTTCTTTTTATTTACGTAACATAAACACACGTCTTTGATCCCAGAAAGAGTAGGCAGAGGTGTCACCAGGTCACTCACGTTTCGTATGTATGTTCCGTCCTACGATGTGATAATGGGTGAACTTATCACTATATAAGCCACAAATTCCTGAATCCGGGCTGATAATAAATAGAAGATTTCAATATCACTTTGACCATCTCGGGATTCCAACCAGAGAGCTCAGCTTTGCAATTGTACTAAAGTACAACTACGCCACCAAGCCAATTTAGTTCTTCTAAACTTTATTTGGCAAAAATGGCGATTGCCTCACTCCGGAATTGAACCTAAAACCTAATAGCTCACAGTTTATTATAAAAACACAAATGTAGATCTGCATCTTATTAAGTTTTTTTTCATTAGTGACAGTGACAATTTATATATTTTTTAATTACTTTCAATTTTTTTTTTTACATAGCCTAGGTCCGGCAAGCGAGCAAACAGGTCACCTGATGGTAAATGATCACTGCTGTCCTTGAACATCCACAACGCTTGGATCATGGATGTATTGCCGGCAAATTTTGGGAGGGGAGCGGGAAGGAAAAAGGATGGGAAGAGAAAAGGGGCATTGACATCCGGCAGTCTCACTCGGTACGAAACGCGACAGCAATATTTTAACCAACACGTAGTATAACGCGTCCTTAACTTCAAAACAACCCCGACAACTATAAACGCACGTGTTTATCAAACACGCGTACTAGAATGAAACAAAAATAAATACGACTGCTTATATCGTGCGAGGCCTGAACTCACAAGAGATAATTAAACGAAAATATCGTAACATTTTTAACATTCACACAACCGCAAAGTTTAATGTTTTTATTTTTGAAATGTGCATTGGATTTCTAGGGCAGATATTTAGCGATATTATTCAAGGATCAAGTAATTTGGGTAACATCGAATGAAGCTTAGAGAAACAATAGAGCATACTTACTTACTTAACTTTATATTCTGTAAAAATATATAAATTGTTAACATATTTTAATGAATTATCGCTAAAGTAATTGTGTTTACGAATAGAAATAATAATTAATATCTATAAAGAATTACTAAAATATCGTACATCTTCATATTTAAAGATATTTAATAGAAGAATTAAATATAAATATTAAATAACCGTTTCCAATATCCACTATCATAATGATCTTACAATTACAAAAGTGCTACGGCTGTCTACGAAGAAAGATACGAACGTCCGCTACATACGCTACGAGCAATGTCTACAAAGAGTGTCTACGGAATCACGTTGAGACTGTCGTCAATGACAAGTAACCACAATAAATGATATAACTTCTTAAAAATCTGTATGTAGCTTCCATACCTGAATTGTTTCTGAAAGGAAAACAAAATAAAAGTAACAATACCGCTGCTTTAAAATTTGAAATACAGCATAGTTTCGGTAAGTTACGTGTCATAAATGCTAAGCCCCTGACATATTAACTGACTTAATCATTTTGGAATATATATATCATGGAGGGTTAATTGCGCATTTGGCTTATTACGGCGAAATTGCTTTTCTCTAATTAAATTACGTGTTTATACTTACTGCATTTATTATGACTCGTTTTGACCTACTGCCGCGCTTTTAGGTTAGGTTGAGTGCTCGAACTTTGTTAATTAAACCAGGTGCCGAAACGACTTTGTTTTTATAATATTAATATATTTTATTTTAATTCAAATAGTTGTAATATTATGTGGAAAATTATGTGTTTATAATATCAATAAAACACTCAACTATTTTACTGTATAATGTACACAAGTGTCTTAATGTTATGCTATGACTATGTATGTATGTATGTACAGACTAAACTGTATGTGTGACGTTTGGGTGTATTTGGATACATCAATACACTATAAAGAAAACGCCAAATCTTGAGTTGAATCGGAAAACTGTATACGAGTATAGCAAGACTAAAGTACCACTCCACCATCCATCCATCCATCAGCCAAAGGATGATGATGAACATAGGTCTCCCCCAACGATTTCCACAGTGACCTGTTGGAGGCAGCCTGCATCCAGCGTCGTCCCGCGACCTTTACCAGGTGGTCTGACCACCTTGTGGGTGGACGTTCTACGCTGCGCTTTCCGCTACGTGGCCTCCATTCGTGAACTTTTTGGCACCATTGGCTATCAGTTCTCCGCGCTATGTGCCCCGCCCATTGCCACTTCAACTTACTACGAGTAATCAGCATAACCCAAATTATATTATTCTTAAAATTAACCTCAGTACATGCCAACAGTCATCCAGCAAAACCATAATCTCCAACCATTACATCATCACTTAATTCGACGCTTATTGTAAGAGAGTAAGAAAAAAATCCTAAAGACATTACATTGTCCCCGTCAATCCGATTATCGTTAAGCTTTCAATTCCTCGGATCCATCGGAATATTCTCAAATCCGAAGCGCAGGCACTTAATCTTGCGAACGATACCAAGCGAATTACTCTAAAACCTGACGCATATCGACGAAACGTGATTAGAAAAAATTCCCGACTTTCCTCCTCGGCCCAATAAGCCCCCTATTCTTTAACCTTTTTAAATATTCAACACCTGTAACTCTCCGGCTTAATTTAAAGGCGAGTATAATCAAGAGTTCGCAGTCTGTTTTAATGCCTTTTTAACTCGGTCGGGTTTTTGCCTTCTCTGATTGCCGGACGTTCAAGATTGTGTTGCGATTAATTGATTATTAATGAGTGGTTTTTTTTATGACTTCATTGATGTAAGACTGAATAGATTGATTTGGTTTTTAAATTGAAAGGGTTTGAAACAGTTTGTAGATATATTTGGATGTTAATCTATTATATACGACTGTCTGAAAATATTATCTCTTTTTTTTTTAGTTATGAAGTTACTTTTGTTGTTATGTTCGATTTTTTGAGTATAATTGTATAAATAAATAAATTTTAATTATCATAGTTAATTGTATACTTAATTGTTCTAATACAAAAAAAGAAATCCAAACACACCATTTTTTAAATATTTTTTCCTTTATCCCATCACTAATCATATACTCATCCGCCATCCATTAAATGCAGAATATCGTAAGGCACGGAACACTTGGCATCAACTGCCAAATCCAGTTGCAAGTTGTAAACCACTTATGAGTGGTGGAACCACGTGTGAGTTTTCACAAACCCAGCGTCGTATAAAACTGAAACTGTGTTTGAACAGGGCCCCGTCCAACTACTCCAGTTGGAAATTCAATCTATCCCTACCAACGATATTATGTAAAATAATTTAAATCCAGATTGGTTCTGTTGAATACATTACTCCTGGCTTCTGCCGGCTTCTGAGATGCATGAATATTGCGCCAAGATTGTTTCAATCAGACCTTGGGTATCTTTAGACTGTCGCGAATGAGGGTTGACAGCTAATTAAGTTTAAATTGACTAGCGGCATAAACTGTAGTCAGGCTGGCAATATTAGCTTTACAAGTTATGAAATACATAGAGTACATGTAGCGCTGCGGAAGTCCAACAGTAATAATAACATAAAGGGAAATCTATGTTCATTTCGCGTTATGCTTACGGTTTTATAGATTTGATGTTTAGTAAACCAGCAATGTATAACGAACTAAATTGGTAGGCAGAACGCGGGTCAATGACCGCTATCACAGCTGTTTAATTAGCATTACATTGCGTAGTTTTAAAATAAGTTCGAATTATTTTTTATTAAATCCATCATATTTTAAAAACTTTAGGTCCAATATAAACATAATAATCAACTAAGATTTAAAATATTCCCCCTTTGTGATGTGTAAAGCTACCTAACATTGTGCTTCAAACTAAAATTCACACGAGAATATAGAAGCAGACAGAGGTAGCTGACGTCAGAATCCTTTCAATAGCGTCTGTGTTAGGGCGATGGACTGACAATACCAAACGCTATTACATATTCTAGGAATCGTAAGATTTGACTGAGAAATTTTGAGCTTACTGCTTATAGCAATGTTTAAGCTTCATATACTTAATTTGACTCAAAGTTAATTTTAGAACAGAGAATTTTATGCTCACACATGATTTTGTTTACTTTCACGGTTAATTTAGATCAAAAGTTTTCGGTCTTTTGAAACTGGATATACACAGGCTAAACTCGAATAGATGTACTTTCGTGAGATACTGTGGTGCTCGTCCCGTGGTTACAGGGAAAAAAATTCTGTATAAAGCCGTAATTTGCGTTTTTATTCATAATATGTTGTTTTTGATTTTTCATAATTTTTTTTCTTAATAGTGCGAAAAATATTAATAAAGAAATAATTTAAAATGATGTATTTCCCATTTTACTGTACAATGGCCGCTATCCAGGCGGATTCAAATATCGAACCAGCAGCAAAAATAATGTATCCGCAAAACTTCCTCAGAGACTCACTGTTACCTGTTAAGTACCTACTTCAAAACATCTGCCGCAACAAAACGTAAACAAACATCACTAAAAAAATGCAGCTAACACAACACAGCAAAATCCCCAGAAGACCAATGACATTCATAACAGAGCGCGGTAACAAATAACAATAAGGCTGGCGACGCACCGCTTCCGCACTGCGCGCTAAGCGTTGTGGACAGTGGCGGCGCGAGACCAAATTGATGGGGGAAATATTTTTTACATAAATACATAATAATTAAGCTCGTTGAAATAAAACGGATTACACGGGGCGGACCACGAAAACTGTAAAGTGATCGAAACGTCGGAAATTTAAAAAAACGTAAAAGTTAAATCACATACGCGATGAAATCCGTAAGAAATCGTTTTATTTCAATGTGTAACATTCGCGTTAATCTAATAAACCATTATACATAAGATTGGTGTTAATTCTTTGCGCGTCACTGTTAGTCCTAGCTGACAAGAGTTGCAGCGGAAAATTATCTAAAAAGATACGTATCTAAAAAGTTATATTAGCTCTCTGGAATATTCCTCAAGGAATTGATATATGTAGGTTTCATTAGTATCGCCTACAGTTCTAATCTAAACATAATTGCAATCCCGGGCAATTGATATGCCAAATTTTACGAGGGTTTTTAGATAGGATTAAAAAAGATAAATGATTTGTATATGGGTAGGATTTTAAACAATCCAGTTGCAATCTCGTAGGATTATTATATTTAATTAAATAACTTGTATCTACCGTCAATCGAACTCTCGTTTGTAGTCTCGAGCTCAGCAATCGGCGATTCTGGGCTGATAAAATACGCATATCCATTGTTCCATGTGCAAAATTTCCAAAATTCCAAAAAAAATCAAGTTACCTTTTAAATCTTTTGAAGTGCTCCCTCAGTTTTATCGTGGGCTGTTGCCCCTGTTGTCGATCTCGCTACGGGTCTGGTTATGATTAATTCATAGCACGGTAAACACGTTTATTTAGCGTGGCGGTGACAAAGCTCGCCCACGGCACGTGACAAAATCCGCATCACGCTCTACGGCCAGGCTTTGAGTAAATCTGCGTGCTGGAAGCAATGGCTTACGATCCTGGATAGAAATGTTTATGAGCTCAGGTGTATTGGAAGATTTATTGTTCACGTATTGATTGTTTTAATCGCGGCGGTGTAGCTAAAAAATCTATGGCTTCGTGTTATGTCAAGTAAGACATTTAATTGACGGATAAGTGTAGACAGTGATTCGTAACTATTTCCATAGCCAAAAAACTTATATTATGTACTAGTTCCGGCTACGGGCCTCTTTTCAGAATATGGGTATATAATTAAGCTTTTCAAGAAATAAAATCTCACAGCCTTATACATTTATTCACATACAAAAGTTCTTGATATTGTTACAAACAATATGGCACCTTACACCGATTACATCATTCAATCCCATTGGTATCATAAATAATAATTAGACAAACTTAACAACAAACTGTTTAACTTCAAAACATAAAATAAATTGAAAATCCCGCGATAAAATTGTTAACACAATATCAAATTTCCGTCCAAAAAGATCAGCGAGCTAAATTGAAATTGCAAAAATTGAGAACTCTGTCCATAACCGGCGGTATTAAGGGCAAATCCGATATTGCCTCGAATAACCCTCTAAGTGTCCTTGCACCAGTATGACCGACAAAATGTCCGTGTTGTTCCATCAAAAACGACGCAAGTTTCAAATTCAATTTCCCGTACGGCAGGCAGGTCAGTCGCAACGCTGTGATGGAATCTTTTCTTATTATATCCTTATTATTAGATACCAATTTAGTCAGTTTCCTGTTTCCTTATTCGTGCCGGGAAATGTCTTGGAAACAGTCAAACTTGATTTTGTTATGACAGTGCTTGTAAGTGGCTGTCGTTGTTTTGATGTTATTGTATTGGCGAATTGACGTACATACGATTATAAGTACAATAATACAAAGCAAGTTGACATTATTGTAGACCTCATAATAATATCTCGTAATATCTTACCTAAGACCGTGAATCGGACCCAGATATTCAATTTCTAATCCTTTTACCAGAATCTATTATATTACTACTTTAATAAAATAATACTACAATTCTTTACCATAAAACTCTCCTCAATAACGTATCAAAATTCACTGAACACTGTGATATGTACTATACATATAAATTTGACTCAATAACTTCAACAATTTAAAATCTAACGCTCATTTCCTTACCGACTTAACGTTCATTCACGTCTTAAGAGCATGAGAGCGTAAACAATGCGAGATTGTGCCTTCCACCCAAACGGCAGCTTCTACTCAGTGGACTTTTCAATTTTGCCGAGTGCCAAGAATTTATACTGGGAAGCATCGTAGTGTTTTCTTTTCATTTCGAAAAGAGCATTCGTACGTCGGAGGCAAGGAGCTATCAATGAGCGTGACTACTCAATGTGTTTATGGGTGTTAAGGAGCCAGATTGGTAGCAAAAAAATAATATAAATATTTGTAAACTTGCTAAACTTCTGTAACTTAACTTACTTGTGTGTAACTTCTTGTTGCTTAGTCAAAGTCCGCATCTAACTTTAATACAAGAATAACCAACAGGTCCTGTATGTGTTTACGCATTACTAGATACTTTCTAACTAAAAAGTATATCGTAATACGGTAACTTTAGTGATATAACACAATTCCAGTGAATTGCAATCAAATTTAGGAATCTAAGACGAAAGGTATGAAAATCGGCTTACTCAAACATATCGATGTATAAAGAACAGAACCAAAGCATGAGAAGAGAGAAGCAGTTACCATCTCATACTTACTTGGTATTAATTAAGCAACAATTTTTTGGTAATTTTCCAGAAATTAGAATTTGAAACGCGAAAAATGAAACCTGTTGAAAACATCTTCAAGATGACATCACCCCAGACGTTTTCAGCTCCTAAGCAGCTTCTCTGTAGAGTTGCGCCATTTAAAAAAAAAGGTCTTTGCTATCGCCGTTTGAGATGCAACTTCAAACATGAAATGATTGGAAAGGCTCTGTTTGACGCTGAAGATTTTAACTGCAAAGGAGCTTTGAAATTTTCATGGATAAAATTACTTACGGCTGTGTTGTGCAAATGTTAGTCGAAGGAATATCGCTGAGATATCGCTCCTTTTATTGTTTTCGCTATTGAATCTATTTAACCGGATTTTTGTAAGCTTTTCTCTTTGAAGCGATAGTTTAAATATTTCGGAGGCAGCTTAAGTATGTTCTCTCTTATGTTAAGGTACTGGATATCATGAAGTAGGATATGGTGCGGAGGTATTTTTGGTTAAGTACACTTTCCGCGGTTGAAGGGCTCACTGCTCTGAATTTATGCACTATGTAATATACGGTAACTATGAGTCAATACTTATAGCTTAGTCAAAATAATTCTCAATTATGAAAAATAAACTAATAGAATAATAGCTAGCTGTATAACTTTATCTAATAGAAAATAAAATATATTGTAAATTTTTTTTTACATATTATCCCACCTCAACCATATTTTCGTATGTAAAGAAGGACGTATATGGGCTTACACAGATACAGATAGTGAGAACTGTAAATTCTTTTTTTGGCCACCGTTTTCAACTTAACATCGTAATAATTTAGTCGTATTAGTTTTTTATAATAAAACTTTGTCGTATAGATTTTTTATTCAATTTATTACTAACTAAAAATAAAATCCCATATCTCAAACCATCCTTTTTAATTTAATATTCATTCTTTTGCCTTTTTTTCGCCATTTAATAACGCGTTGTACTTTCTGTATATTGCCTGAGGCACGCTGTTCGGCCAACAATTCATTACTCCTATCACAATAGCATGAATCAAATTATAGAATAGTACTAACTAACCAATTCGTACTAGATTAAGCGTAAGCTGCGTTCTAATCAGGTCGATTCTGAATTATCAATTGCTTCAATTATTAATTAGGCGATGAAAGACCTGAAATTTTGATTATTAGAATTTGATCGTACAGCGAACACAGTATTAAGCCATAATTTAAAAAAAATTAAATAGAAATTTCGGCAACTCTTGTTTTTTTGTCGCTTTAATAAGTCGTGGAATAGTTAGCTCATGCTCAAGGAAGGGAAAACCCTTTCTGCAGGTCCGAATCCTTCAACTCATTGTGAAGAAGCATTTCACTAGGCGTAACAGTGTAAACTATCTAGAAGTGGCGGCCAATGGACACTAATTTTGTTATTTTTTTTATTACCAGGTATGGAGCGATGACTTTTATACTATGATTGTGTAAGTTCTTTTTCTTTCTTGCTTATATGCCAAGTGAAAAAAACACAGATCCTTTTGAAATGAATAAGCAGTTAAGTACACTGGTCTAATTGATTTATTGGTAGGAGATGATGGTTTCTTCCTAATCCGCATTTTTTCTAGCAAGCCATTTGCCACCAGGTGCAGTGCTGTCACTGCGTCATACCAGGATAAAAAACGCAGTACATAAATCGAGAAGCGCTTTATCTGCGCATCTCGCCGGGATCCGTTGAAATCCACGGCCGGGTTCATGAGCAAAGCTAGATTGCCTCCGATTACCCCAGCGTAGTAAGAAAGAGGACGACTAAGTGGAGTGTACAATTTGTATGAGTGCGTCTTGCGGTGTTTGCAGTGACGTTGCGTTTATGCACACTCTATTTCGAGTTGATATGAAACGTTTTCTTAGCTCTTGAATGACCCTTTTCGAATCTGCAGACTTTTTTTTCATGAAAGCAGTTGGATTGAATAACAAAGTGTGCTCTTTGATTGGCCTTTCAGTTGGAGTTGTTTTGATTTCCGTTTTCAGCTTCCACGGATGAATGGTTTTATGAATGTTGTGAGATGTTTAATGCTGAACGTTTGCGATTGGCGTTATTGGGCCGTGTGTATTGAGTAGGTTTTAATTTTTATGCTTGAGTGTAAATTTCATAATTGTTTTGAATCTTGATTACCTACTTAACATTATACATTATTAATTCATTTCATATATCATGCATTGCCGCAAAAACTTCTTCTGGTTCAAATGTTTTTACAAATATAATGTGTCAACGAATCCATATTTGTGCTGCACTAAAAAACCGAAACAATTCGCTGGACTAATTATTATTTTTCTTTCATGGAATTTTGGGTCTTGTTACAATAGCGTGGAAAACAAAGTAAGCAACAAAGCGTGCTAGAATAAGTGCGACGTCAAATTGTTTGGGAACACACGATACCCAATTTGTACAGCCCCACTTTTCGTCAAAATATCATTCATCACTTATATTCACAATATTCACACCAATAAAGAATTTAATCAGAAATATATCTTGTCGCAATGACGTCACATTTCTCTTGTACCTTACAAATAACGGTAATTTATACCGCAATAGCTTTTGCAAGTTGCAAGCGGCAATTGTTTTATTTTCCACCCCGCGGGATAGCTGGCCTGGTTGCAGCTGACCTAGATTCTATACTGATTTCTATCGTCGAACATCGAGACTCCCATGACGTCTACTAATCACCGTTACAGATGAATAAACAAACTAAAGAGAAGAAATCCAACAGACGGCATACGAGGGAATTGTTAGATTGGAAAATGCACTCGATGTGTCACTTCGATCTGTTATTGTCTGCCATAAAATTCTTTTTAGAAATATATGGCTTATTATTGCCAGTTGCTTGATTGCAAATCGAAAAAATATATAGTCTAGGAAAAAATAATTTCTAATAATGCTGCATTAAATAGATTTCTCGTCTGTTATCCTGTGACGTAACAAAGTTCAATGTAAAGTAGTCAAGAATTTAAGAATGACAAAGGTCAAACATTCCAACCAAATTATTCCAAGGGTAAAAGGTTTAAACACCGTTCTTCTAGGAACCGTAACAAAATACGAACTGGTGCGCCGAGTCCCGCTGAAAGGCTTGTAAAACGGAATACAGCGCTGAAAGCTGCTGAAATATCGTCAGCAAGTGAAATGTTACGCAGCCACGCAATCAGACGACAATTTAACTGGTGCGTCGTCGTGTTGAGCTTTGGTATTTGGGAACATGTTTTAGAATTCCTTGTTCATTTTGGAAGATTTTGAAGGGAGCATACATTAATTAGGAATATAAAAAGCACTTAAATAGGGGTGTTCCAAATTTTTTTTAATTGTTGATGGTAAAATTTTACGCCAATTATAGAAAAAAGAAGAAAGAATGTGTTGCGCCGATCCATTTTATTATGGTTGTGCGAATATTATAATCAATCAGTTAATTGACACAAAATATCCAAATCTTATTTAAACACAATATATTTCCATCTACATTAATGACGACTAAAATATTTTTATTCCTCCAATGACATCGAACATACGATATTTACGTAAATACAAAAGAGTATAACAATCGCGATAATAAAAAACAATCGAATCTGTTAACGAGATACAATGCGATATATCCGCAAGGCACACATCGCACTCATTTCAACGGATCGAATAAACACTGTTGACACACGAAATCTGTACGAACGTTCCCGTGTATGATTGTTGCGGAGATAGCGATTACACGTGCACCGTCATTACGATTTTATTTCATTGTTGTTTTATTCACTAAACGTGAAGAAATATATCGTGAGGAAATTAACATATTATGGGAATCATAGTAGATTTTCTATGATTTATGGAGTGTGAACGATAATAAAAACAGCCGAATCTGTTAACGAGATACAATGCGATATATCCGCAAGGCACACATCGCACTCATTTCAGCGGATCGAATAAACACTGTTGACATACGAAATCTGTACGAACGTTCCCGTGTATGATTGTTGCGGAGATAGTGATTACGCGCGCAGCGTCATTAGGAATTTATTTCATTAAATTTAACATCATTGCATAAATCGAATACATTGAAGTCCGTGGTAGCCTATTGGTAATTAGCCTGATTCGGATGCCGTCATGGTTGCCTCGGGTTCAAATCCCACGGCACACCTTTGACTTGTCGGGTTGATGTGTTTAATGGTAGTCAATTATCACGCACTTTAATGGTGAAGGAAAATATATTGAGAAAACCTGTATAACATAGAGATTTTCAAGAATTTCTGTGGTGTGTGGATTTTGGTTTAACCCCTCTTATTATCGATATCCCGTTTGTTATAAATAAATAATTAATAAATAAATATACCCAACAGTCACATACACAGTCCTGATCCCACATTAAGATCTAGTCTTGTGTCGTGGGTATCAGGAACAATGAGACTTTTCGGTCTCACAAACACCCAGACCCGAAACAAATACTTGTGGTCCACACAAACATTTGTATAGATAGAAGGATCGAATCCGCGGTCTCTGGTTTCACAGCCAGCGTCTAACAAACTGCGCCACTAGGATGTCTAAATTAAAAAAAACACGCGTTTAATAAATTAAATCCATAAACAAATTGATATTTTTCACTCAGAAGCAGCAATCATTGCTGGCTCCCGTACAAAACACATCTACGTCGGGTATACGCGCATTTTATCGCTGGCGATGTGATTCGATTTGAATAAAAGGTATCGAGATCGACGCTCGCTATGTAAATTCGGCAAGTAACGAGTGCGCGACGTGTAGGCACATCTTTCGCCGCGTTTTTGGGGTTTAGACGCGATCACCGAGTGCTTTTACTGCGGTCCTAACAAAAAGTTGAAATAACACACCGCTTGCACGGTTTTTGTACTAGATCCTCTGGTTATAGTTGAACAGAACAAATATTTAACTATACCTAAAGACGATTTATATTTTCAGATACAATAGAGTTGTATTTCTGCTTGAAAGACGACGTAGCTCGTAATTACTCAGTATTAATAAACTTTACACTTAAGATTTTAAAATGATTAATTTAAGGTAAGCAGCGACTTTGTTGTGCTGGACCTCTGGCACTGTAAAGGTCTATGGGCAGCGGTAGCCGCTTTCCATCAGGCGGGCCGGTAGCTCGTCTGCCTATAGCGGCAATAAAAAAATAATAAAAAAAAGATCAGCAGCGGGCAATGCCATGCAGTGTTTCATAATAAGCTCTGAGTTGTATTGCGTATTAACTATCAGACAAACGTCGTGTTTGTCTCGTTATTTCCTTTTAAAAATATTTTTAAAATATAATGAAACTTTTATACTTAATACAATTTGCAGTTACAAAATACATATCGGAATAAATCATCGTTGAACACGTTGTACTGAACAATTTAATTGCCAATAATCCGGATGTCGATTGGTATTCAACGTGAGCTCATTACGAGCATTTCATTTTTACATGCGGCAACTTTATTAATAGAGCCGAACATCAGGCGCGTTGTAACCGATTGTGTAATGAAGATAATTGCGTCGCTCTGGGTCAGTGTGGATCTGTGATGTAGTATTTTGTTATGCTTTTACTTATTATGGTTTATCTGGTTTATAAATATGGTTACTGAATGTTTGATGGGTTTTGCAATTCATGACAAAAAGGGCGATTAAATTCCAAACTTTCTCATGCTATATGGAAGATTGTCGCGGACCGTATTTAAATTTCATAGCACACTTAAAAAAGATGAAAGTATTGAAATGTTTTAGATTAAATGTCATTGTCTTTCTGGGTTATTTCTTTTAGTTTTTCTTTAATTATTAAATTATGTTAAAATCTGGGGATCATTAGAGAATGGCAATGTTATTTATTGACGTAAAAAAATCAACCTTATAAATACCGTACAAATAAGCGTGTACCCATGAATGAAATTTCCTCGTATCTACCAGGATGATTATACAAAACATTTCTTGAAACGTTCCATCCAATTTAAAAGAGCAACAAATACCTCCTAAAACCTTAATCCATTAATTACATAAAATTGTCCCCTAATCTTCAAAAATGAAACTTAAATTTACACGCTCTAATGCGACAACTTAATTACAACAATAAACACAAGCGGTACTCCCGAAAAATAACATTTATCCAACAAAGGAATCGTCCTTACGAACGCAAAAATGGCAGTAATAAAAACGCTGTAAAACGGGAAATCCGCAAGATAATTTACCCATCGCGTCTTGAAAAAAACCGTTTTCTAAAGATGAGACAATGAATGACGGTTTATTGTTGCTTGTAATCTGCGTAAAATGTGTTGTCCGGTGGGAACAATTAAAATATTTCTTTTGAGTTTAGTATATTTTCATTTATAAATATTTTGAGGAATTTTTACATGATTCTATTATTTATTCGTGTTTCATTGGAGACGCTCTGTTTATTACTTATTATAATGATATTTTTCGTCATGATTTCGTGTATTAGTGTTGGGATTTGAGTAACTTTTAGTCTTAGAATATCAATGTTTGAATCGTTGGCAAGTATGAAGGAAGTAAGAAAATGTAATATTGGGACTTCTACTAATAAACTTTAAGACTTTCGCTTCAGACAATATTATTTTCACAGTCAAAGATCATTATTATATTATATTATATATACTTGAGTACATACTCAAGTTATGAATTACAAAGAAACACGAGAAAACCAACATTCTATATAATGATGACAATCCAGGATGCAATTTACCAAACACTTCCCCCAACCAAGTCATTTAATCACCAACAAAATGTATCCCACTCACACAAAGATAATCTACAGCACCTTAAGAAATAATACAGCAAAACGAAAATTCCGTAAATATTTCACAGTTTATTGCCGCCCTTATTTGACACGGGAGGGCGCCTCGGGCTAATGACCAATTTAACGCTTATGAAGTGCAAATTTACTGTCATATCGCGAAATGAGACATAATACGCAATTTCATTGTAAAAAGAATATAAATTCAACACGCACCTGCGGGAGTGTTTGCGTCTCTCTTTTAATTTTCCTCGAGTTTCTTGAGGGGTTTGCAGCGGGTGGCAGTTTTTATTACATTGTTGTTGGTTTAAGGGTTGTTGGTTTGAGGACTGGGGTATACATTGCTAATCCACCTTTGGTAGGGTTAAGAAATCGTTCGCGTACATTGTTAGCTGTTTTTTTACTTAACTTCGTCAAAAGTGAATATAGACAGCTTCCATGGCGCAGTTGGTTAGTCGCCGGCTGTGAAACGAAAGGTGGGTTGGATTCCCGTGACGAAACAAGTATATGTCTCAACCGCTGGTATTTATTGGTCTGGGTGTTGTGAGACCGAAAAGTGTCTCGTAACTCCTGATGCCCACGATACAAGACTCGATCTTAGTGTGGGGTCAGAACCACATATGTGACTATTGGGTATATTTATTTTATTTTATTATAACAAAATTTTTATTTACTAACTTCGAAAAATATGGAAATCGTTGAGAGGAACTAAACATAATGGTAGACTTCCTGATTTAAGGGTAAGTTATGATGAGGATATTATAGTATTATCACAATTTTATTTTTTTTATTTTACCAAATGACAGTTTAGAGTAACTTGTAGGTATAATAGATTTATACCGTTACAATTATTTTAGTTCATAATTGAGCAATTTAAAAAAAATACATTATTTGAAAATTGAAGTAGAACTCGGCTGGTACGTTCTTGTTTGTGAATATCATTGTCAATAATGAGAGCATTGTTACAAACGCAACTGAGATAAACAGATTTATTTATCAGACTATTCAAAACATTTTATACTCAAATACACCTATAAAAAGCACATAAAAAGATATTAGAGCCGCAAATAGCTCAGTTCAAAGAACTTTATTTCCTAATAAGGCATCCTGAAACCTGCTTTCTACAAAAAAATATTCGTTTTCATAACCGTCTTTATACTTACGCTTTGACCTTAGCCGTCTTGTTCACACAAATTACGTTATGTGTATACCTTTCCCTTTCCAGCATTAGCTTTAACGATGTAAATACGTAGGAAATCTTTCGCAGCAACGGACCATGTTCTATCACGATTACCCGGCGATAAAAGGGTGGAGGGAACACTCATTTCCGTCGAGCCGGACTCATCGGTCTCGCAGGAAATAACGTTATGTTGCCGAGAGTTTATTTCTTTGAATTTATAAAAGACCCGTTTAAAAATAATTAAAAAAGTAACCTTGGCGTCCGATGTCGGAAGATTAGATGTTAATTGTTTCTGAAGGGCCGTTCTTTTGCGCTAATAAGCTTTGAAATTAAAAGAAGTGACGTTAAAATATCTTGACAAAGTTTGAATGGCAGTGTTCGCGCTGGGCTTCGGTTTTCAAATTGAAAAGAGTAGGAGTCATTGTGAATTATGAAATTATATTTACCAGCTAAATTAAAATGGAATTTTTATTTTTATTTGAGATCTATTAATACGATTTTATTTTTAAAGTTAAAATAATATATTTTGCTGGAGATAAATCGGATTTAGTGCCTTTTCAGTTTAAGCCGACAGTTTGCGCTCGGCAACAAGCGGCGCTGATTCGGCAGCGAAGACCGGATCGTTCCCGCCTCGGTTCTTGCACTTGTATCCTATATTTATGTACATATATTTACAACGGTTTGAACTTTGTATTGTGGAGACCATATTTTTCGCAAGTTGATTTTAAAATACAAAATATATTTATTTACGGTAATTTATCACTCTATAGGTTTTTGTGATAAATAGCGTCCAATTTGCATTTTACAGTCTCGTATATATAAATTTCGTGTATAATAGCTTGTCAAGTCTCGTAAAACCAACACTATCATTTTGAACAGCCAAATTCCTAACATTGTAGAAGTACAAACTTTACAAGCCGTAACTTTTAAACCCTACAATTTTGTCAAATAAACTGATGACAGTATATTGTTATAAGATTATCACAAACATCTATAAAAACCTTAAAGTATTAAGGGATCTTAGTACATTATATATTTTTGCAAATACATATAAAGAGGGGAGGGGGATAGGGAAGTTAAAGACTCTTAGCCTCCCTACAGTCTCATTAATCAAACGATTAGAGATAATCAAAATTAAACTTATATCGGTTTTCTGTAATTTGGTGATGACAACCATAATATTCCAGAACATACTTGGCAATAAATATTCACTACTTATAACCATAAAGAAAAATCCAAAGAAGCAAACTACGCAAGTCAGCAAATCAATGTAAAATCACGCGCTAAGCCTCAAGTTAAATTCTATTTTGGAGTGCGAACCGTAGATTCTCGTGATCGTAAAACTGTTGGCCACTAAGCGGATTACGTCACGTAATGTGGCCGAGAGGAGCGGTGTTCCTACACCAATTAGCTTCAGCCGCAGCGAGAAGTAACATGTGACAAATCAAAATGTAATCACGAGTTATGTGGGAATGGGTTTAAAGTTTAGCACGGTATGAGTTTTCACGGAATTGGTAGAGGTATATAAGTTAAATTTATACATTAGTTCCTTGTATACTTCTAAAAATTTTAAACGTGGCCCCCTACTGGGCATGCCTGGATGACAGAAGCAATTTATTCAATTGAAATAAAACGCCAGTCCACCACGTGACCACGAAAGCGGTAAAGTGATCAAAACGTCAAGAATTTAAAATATGTTAAAATTATTTAAAACGCGATTAAATCTGTAAGAATTCGTTTTATTTCAATGTAACATTTGCGTAAATCTAAGAAACCAATTTATTCAATTTAAACCATGTTACACCGACAGAGCGTTGTCCACAATAGTGGAAATTATCGAGAATTCTGTCTCCCGCTTAAAGGTAAGGCAGTCATTCTTTATTCATTTGCGAGCATGTTCGCAGTGGAGACGCCGAACAACCCTTGTCAATCAACATTCCCATGTCCTCTTAACAGCGTGGATTCAATTCTATTTCGATTTTCACTTTGAATATTGGATTTTCTGTTTATTAAGAGCTGAGTTTAGCGGTTTGCGGTGAATTCTCAAGCTGTGTGGAATGTACGTTCAGTATATGTTTTTGTGCTGTATATTCCGTGTTTTTATCTTGTTTCTTTTAATCTTCATTGTTATTAGATTTAGTGGCATTGTCGAGCGTTTAGTGCTTATAAAATTATTTGC
Source organism: Theretra japonica (assembly GCA_033459515.1). NCBI lineage: Eukaryota > Metazoa > Arthropoda > Insecta > Lepidoptera > Sphingidae > Theretra > Theretra japonica. The sequence goes on along the minus strand of CM065939.1, from coordinate 12,946,298 downwards.
ATATTATGAAAATATGAATTTGGTAAAGGAAACTTCACATCCACGGTGACACCAAAAAAATCTGATTTAAACCAAAATCATGATATAAAATTATTTAAACTGGCTTTTAGACCAAGTCCAAACTCTCATTGTTCCACATCATACAATTTAATAACAATATGTTTGAAGCAAAAGTTTTAACTTCACGCGGAGTAAGCAACGATTTATCGTTCAATAAACCTTCATGTAAGGTAACCGAGACAGCATAAAGATATAACACGAGCGTACGTTACTGGAATTTCAAATATTATATTTTATATTACTCCAAAATGTATTTGCATGGTTTTTTCGCGAAATTTCTGCGTAAAATAATGTTGTATCAAAAATTCATGTGGAGCGTTATGAAAGGCTTGTAATGTACAGCTGTGATAACAAAGCATAATGTTTTAAAATGTTCAAGAACATTAGAGGCGATGCGTTGCTATTATAAACGTAACATCATCCTCGTATTCCCAGAGGCGTAGACAGAGATGCACTTAGGATTAGCAAGTTGAAGTGGCAGTGGGCCGGGCGCATAGCACGTAGAACAGGTGACCGCTGGGACAGAATGGTTTTATAGGGGAGGCAACGTACAAGCAAGCCAAGTGTCGGACGCCCACCCACAAGGTGACCAAACGGATGACCTGGTTAAGGTCGCAGGTAGTCGCCGGATGCAAGCCGCTTCCAAAAGGTCTATGTGGCGATCCATGGGGGAGGCCTATGTTCAGCAGTGGACTTACTGTGGCTAAACAGAGAGAGAGAGAGAGAGAGAGAGAGAGAGAGAGATGCAACTTGTGCTCCGATAGTGAAAAGATCTAGTTGCAATTTTTGTGAAGTCATGTTTTCGAATTATAAAAAAATGTTTGAAAGCTATGGAGCCTTACGTTCATTCAACAATATTATTACCACGAAACATTTACATAAGTAATGAATTAAATTACGATTGTTCTATCTCACGAATGCCGTTTGAAGTACGCCATTTTTCGATTTCAGTTTACTTAATAATATATTTTCGAATAAAATAGATCATTTTTATATACAGTTGGGAGTTCTAAAATAATATTGCCTTCTACAATTATTTTCGTAACTGGGTCACAGTAAAACAGAAACAAAAGCCTAATTGACAAAATGAAATCGCTACAATATAAGAAGAAATATGTTATCTCTGCATAGAATTAATGAAAGTGAACAATAAAATCAACGCCTTTGAGCGTAAAGAGTTAGTGTCCATTAAGAGATTATATCAAATACGCAGTTGTCTTCATAATAAGTGGACCTTTTAAGAGCAGTTTAATTAAAACAGAGAAACGGCTGCAAACAGCCTTCTGAGTCGACGAAGCTTCGAGTGAAAAGAAAGTAATTTAAAATTTTGTTTTATTTAAGTGTTTTTGTTGCGAGTTTGTAGCTAAGTGTATTGGGTATAAGAGTGCTGCGATTGATATTATTTTTAATATAGTTGAAATAGTATTAATTGGCTATTAGGACAATTGGCTGTTAGAAAAGAAAAGAGAAGGAAAGAAAGAGGAAGCTGATGATGTTTTTTAAAGATTAGGTTTTAAGGAAAGGTTTTTTAAGATTAATATTACGCAAAAATCTCTTTTAGCATGGTCAATGTATTTCACTTCAGTGACCTTAATGGAATTAAAATCCAATTTTGGAGTGTAATCTTTGGTACCAAACATAATATAGAAACACAAAACAATTTAAATACCTCTTAAAACTACCCCTAAATTTAACCCAAACTGTAGTAATGTAACTGTAGCCTCCATTTAAAGCTCCGTTACCTGCATTGATTATGCTGACTTACCAATATGAAAGCTTAAAGCTTCGATACACGTCTGAAATTGTCGCGTATCATCCCGTAGGATACGTCAGGAACCCGCAATTTCTGTGAGCTTAATGCACTTTAGTAAGCCCACGGTACAGAGCACATAGATCGCATCTGCGGGAGAATTTATTGAGCTTCGCGATATTACCCCACGCTGGCAGGACCGGAATGCGGGCTGGACTTGGGCGTTGATAGTGAAGGTAATCTGATGAAAAGTTTTGGTGAAAATGAAACTGATGCAGAGTTTGAGAACAGGATATGCACTTGTGCTAATGACATTGGTGTAAAGCTTGATGATAATGATATTTGGGGCTGTGCTGAATAATCAGATCATCGTAAGATCGATGAAGTCATCAAAGTTGAAGTGCACAACATTTACACTTTAAGTTATGTTACATTTAACTTTTTTTTAATATATAAATATGTAATAAGTATATATGTAAAGTAAATAAAATATATGTGCAGTACGCCACAGAGTAAATGCAATAAAAAAAAATTAATACACCTAACCGTCACATACATAGTCCCGACCCCAAACTTAGATCGAGTCTGGTTTCGTGGGTATCAAGAACTACGAGACACTTTTCGGTCTTACAAACATCCAGACTCGAAACTAATACTTGTGGTTCACACAAACATTTGTTTCGATACGGGTATTGAACCCGCGGTCTCTTGTTTCACAGCCGCCGTCCAGCCAACTGCACACGGACGCTGTCGATAATTATCTCGACAAAAATACTAATATGCACAGATACTAAAATCTGGCAAAACTTACATTGGTGCTAAGCCTATTAAGAATAATACCTTAAAAGATAATATTTTATTATGATATATCTCGCTATGAAGATACATTTCTAAATATTAATCTTTTTATGCAAAGTAATAAAACAACCGACCCCCATATCAACTAATGCGGCTGCAATCCATCCCTGATTTACATCCTACAGCCTTTACCTCGCCGGAAAGTAAACGTCTACACGTATTTCAGAGTGAAGGACCAAAGAAAACAACGTAAACAGTTTAGGTGAATTTTTAGTTTGAAGAAAACTGCGAGCGCTGTTCCAATGTTTCATTGTTTAACGTGGCGACATTGTAGCTGTCTATTAAGCTAAGGGTAAATAAGAAAATAGCTCGAGACAAACATTATTTGACTTGAAGACGAATGCGGACTTGTTAAGGTTTTTATTTATTTATTTTTTCTTGCAATGAATGACGAGACGAGCATGCCATTCGCCTGGTGGTAAGCGATACGACCGCTCATGAACAGTAGCAAAACCAAACGACACCATGCATTACAAGGCAATGCTTGGCATTCCTCTGCGCTCGCCATCCTGAGACATAAGGTGTCTCATTATGTCCAGTTGTCACGCTGGCTACAATCTCCTTAAACCGGAAGACAACAATGCGTTTATACTGCTGTTTGGCGGAAAATAAATAAATTGCGGTGGTACTTACCCAGGCGGGCTCTGACATATCAGAGACCTACCACCAGTATTTTTTTGGAGGTAGAATCTTCAGAGTTTAATAAAGAAGGTATGTTGAGAATGACACTCTCGAAAAATACTCAAAGTTTTCAGTCAGAATTTGACAAATATTTTATGTTATAACAACGAAATATGTTTAATCAACTTCGGGTTAAATATTGACTTACGTCTAGACTTAGATGCTTTATTGGAACAACTCTCCAAGGTTTAAACATAATTACAATTAACATTAAAAATATGGACAAATAAACTGCTATAAAGTTATTCATACTGCTATATCTTTAACAAAATATCGCTGAAAGACTGACTAATAGCCATTTGAGTAATACTATTTAATGTATCAATATACTCTCGGGATAAAATAATTATGATTTTTTCCGCACTTTGTAATAAATTAATTATATTCAAGGAGTGAGTATATATCTGTATCTGTGTCTGTATCAGCTCATAAACGTCTCACTGCAGAGCACGAGTTCTCCACAAATGAGAATACGATTGAGAGGAGTTAGGCCATGTAATCCGCCACGCTGGCCTAGTGCGGGTAAGCGGACTTTACATATCGTAGAAATTCTTTAAAATCTCTTCGGTCTGCAGATTTCCTCACAATGTTTTCCTTCACCATTATAGTACGTGATGATACGCCTATTAGTACACACATAACTCCGAACAGTCAGAGGTGTGCCCTGGGATTTGAATCCGCGGCCACCGTGAACATGTTGGCAGTCGCGTCTGGTCCCTTGCCAACAGGCCATCAGGCACTTAATAATTAAGGATGACTGAAATTAATTACCGTCTCAACATTATTTTACCGTTGATAAAAAGTGACATCGTCCGGGAAACATTGGAATTACTTTACAGACGTCACAAACATTGTTTAACAAGCATAATAAAAACTAGCACAATTAAAATATCTTTCTTATAGTTATAAGAAGCGAAGACAATTTATTATTCACAACGTAACACTTTCGCTGTGTCGCAGAAAATTTCCGTGTTCTTTTAATTTAGTAAATTGAATTTAGCCATTTTACTAACTCTTGAAGGGTGAGGCAGGTCCCGTCGTGTTTTTAGAATACTTTACTGGGTGGCTCGGAAATAAAAAAGTAGTTTTAATATGAACGCTGAATGTAGAAAATTCTGGACCATTTTGATAAGTCTTGGGTAGTTTGTTGCTGTGTCGATTTCGTTGGATAATTTTCTAAGTTTACGCAAATGACGTTCAAATTACTGCAAAATTAAATACAATTCATTTGTAACAAACTGAATGTGCAAGTTTTCTAGTCTTAATTGTAAAACTATTTCAATTATAATTTTTAATTTAATGTATTGTATTTTTAATAAATTAGAAGGCATGCTTACAAAAAATCCGAACGAGAATATAATATAAGTACATTCCTAATGTTAGAATTATCTCATACAAATTGAAGCAACCGCACGAGAAATGGTTCCATCGCAATAACCAAAGGCAATTAGCATGACATAATTCGATCATTGTCGTGTATTCAATCGCACACGGCATCCGTCGTCTGATTCGCGTCATCGTAGCGGAATGCCGTGTCCTAAATTTGGAGAATGTGACGTCACCGATCGGCATCTCTGCACAGCCTGCGGACGCTCTCCAGCCTCTTTTATTCCACAAGCTGAAACATTTTTTCGCCCCTCCGCTAAAGGCATAAAAATATTTCGAATGACACACGCGGGTTTGATTTTTTGCCGGGTGTGTTTGTGGAGGACTTGTTTTGTCGGCCGTTATGCCTTTTTTCAAATGGCCGATAGATAGCGTAAACATTTTCCTGCTACGGTTTGGCCTGATAGCAAATGTTGCTGTATTGTATTCCTTTGTGGCGAGGTGCAGTTATTTATTAATATTGATTTGAATTTGTTTCTTTTAGAAAGTGTTTTTCCGCACATTTCCCGAATATACATAACTAAATGAGCATGAAATGAAATTTAATAAAAAATATAAAGTAGATTTACTAGAATCCAAATCATTTTTTATTAACGAAGAACAGGTCAATGACATTTCAATGTTAAAAAAAAGTATAATGATTATCTGAGATTTCCAACCTAATTTCGTTTGTAGGTAAAGTCCCCAATCAAATAAATTAGAAGTATGTACAAACTCTGTTACCAAAAGCATTATATGTACAAAGGCCTGGTTTTAAAATTACACCTCAAATCATTTTACAAAATGGAAAAATATGAATCGCTCTTTATATTTTAAACACATATGGCGAGCACGTGTATTGAAAAGCAAGGGTTTCATAACAGCACTTTATACGGAGGTCGGTAATGGAGTTACTATGTACTCTCAGAGGGACAGTGGGGGCCGCTATTATTCTGATGGTAAATGCTATAAGGGATTTATGCAGATTGAAAGAGTATTTGAGTATGGTTCCTTTTAAACCTTAATCATTAGTCTTAATAGAATGAGCTCAATGGACTATGTCATCTAAGGCGCCAGTTAAGTTAGAAAAGGTCTTGATATCGCACCATCATTAACAAAATCATCATTGTCAACGTAGTAAAACAAGAAGTCGGATGCTAAACATAGTCTTCCCAAGCAATTCTACCGCAACCTGTCATTTTTTTATCTATGATTCTGATTTTAAATGATCATCGTCCCCAATTAGAGATCAACTTCTGGTGAACATAAACAGATGGAAAAAAGGAGAAAAAATATAGGTACCTAAATATCGATTGGCTTCCAGCAATAAAATAAAAAATAGATATTATTTTAATTTTCATACCGCTGGATAAACAAACCACATAAAATATTAAAGCACAAATTGGAGAATTCTATATTCATACAACACGACTTTCGCTTTCCACGTCACATTGGGCCTTGACCTCCGGTCGACGTTCTCATAAACAATTAACATTATCACCTATGAAGCTCTCGCGTTAACGTAATGAAGTCATAGAAACACTTTCAACAGAACAGTTTGCAGCGTATATTACAGCGCACACAACTGCAGATAATACGCACAGTGGTGTAGAAACTTGCGACCGGAGTTGTCCGCACGAGTCATTTAATTACAAGCGTGACGTATACTCTACGGAGTAGTGAATGTAGGGAGAATGGAAGTGATACCAGGATGTTGAAGGATTGTCAAAATAAATCGGAATAATTTGATTCTCGTTTTTATCAAAAGACGGAAATATTGTATCGGTATTTATAGTTGTATTACGAAAATATTGACAACCTCCGTGATGCACTTGGTTAGACGCCGGCTGTGAAGCAGGAGGTTGTGGGTTTGATCCCCACACGGGTATTTGTTTGGGGTCTGGATATAATATGTGAGACCAAAAAGTATCTCGTAGTTCCTAATATCCACGACACAAGACTAGATCTTAGTGTGGGATCAGGGCTATGTATATGACTGTAGGGTGTATTTATTTAATTTGTGTTAAATTCTAAACTAGTTAAGTAAAAAAGGTAAAAAGCGATTTTTTTTGCAAAAATCAATCGGAGCAATTTTAGGGTCTAGCTGTGATTGCAAATACTAGTCCAATAATAGGATCTTTAGAATTGTCACAAAATTATCAGAATTATTCTTAATAATCATACATGTAATAAATAATTCCTCGAATTAAACAAAAAGAAAACCACAAAATATATTTAAATCAACAAACGAATACCAAAATTATTCCAACGCCCAGAAATCGATACCAGGGTAACATAACTCACACACGGTTTCAGTAGAAGCACGTCAAATGCAATCAAGTGCAAACGACCGCATCCAGCGCTGACGCTAATTCCTCACGAGCAACAGTTAAGCGCTTTGCAGCGCTGTGGACCCGGCATCAGCGACAACTTTTGACCTCATTTGCACTTCCATTGTCACTAAATGTTGCACCTGCCGGAATGAACGTAATATCGCTTATTCAATTTCATTTTAGATTTTATGTTCCGAGCCGAATGGCTGTTTGTTTTCTGTTGTTTTGTTTGTTTTTGTATGATACATTAATTTGTAAGTTTGTTTTTTAATGTTTTGTTTTGATTTATCCATAGTCGTAGGCATGATACTGGTTATAAAAAGTGTCAATGAGTTAATTTCTTGCGTGCACACCCCTGAATTTTTGAAGCTACATATTTGGCTGTGTAATTTATTATAGCTTGCTTAAATTTTGAAATGTAACCGTTGCAGAAAATTATTGTAGAAAAACCAGCATACCTGAGAGTTCCAGCTCTAGAATATACTTATCTGATCAACGTAATGTAGTAATAGATATGGTCCCGATCGTTAACGAGGTCTGTACCCGTCAATTTTTCAATTTGACTTCTTAACTAATACTTACAAAACCGAATAAGTTTTGTTTCTAAATAAGAAAAATAATACATTCTTGTTTAAACTAAATATTAAAAACAAACTCTCATATAAAATTTACAAGGTCTTCAATATTATAAAATATAATAACAAGTGCTAAAGATAAGGGCAAATATTTGATCTCAATGAATTGAGTTTCAAATGCAATAGGGACCATAATTGCGTAAGATTAAGCTAAACTAACTTTAAAAACAATTTAGCTTTCTATAATATTTACAAAATAAATATCGCATAAAAAATTCATAAGAACAACAGACGTTGTTTAGTTTCATTTTTATCTTGGTAAGACAAAGTGACTGCAGTCAACCGACATAGTGAACCTAATGGCGCCACACACGTTCAAGTGCGTTTGCGTAAACGCGAGTTTGCACCAGGGGGGTTACTCTGTGATCTGAAACGAAACTCAAAACTTCGGACGTCGCACGTAAAACTGTACGAACGTGTCTAGGTACTCCACAAAATGTTCGAATTCTCTAATGTACGTCCTAACCATAGTTCGGAGTGAATGATGAGTATCATACAGAATAGTGTTGATTTTTAGCAGTAGAAAATTAAAAATGTATTGCAGACGTCAACGTCCGAACATTCGAGTTTCGTTTCTGATCATAGAGTAACCCCTCAGTCCCGATTCGATAATTTGAACGAAGTTTGCGCAATTATTTGCCCACACACGTAGAATACTGGCGCAATCTCAGACATGCACAGTTATATCGTTAAGAGTATGGCGGCCATAAGCGACAGTGGAAAACTCGTCATATATCTACTGTTGAAGACGCAAATTTACAACAGCACTCCTATATTACATAGGTATATACTCAAGTCTGTAGGTAATATTGCGGTGCCTATAGAACGGCACCTGCTAACAGCTGCAGTCGATGTTTGTAGTGTGTGGAAAATTTCGTGAGTCACTTCATTGAGTTGAATATTCACTTCGACGCTGACTATAGAGATGTCGATTTCAATAATTTGTTCTGTTCTAAATGTTTTTGTGTTTCACAAATATTTGTTTCGGGTATGGGTGTTGGTGAAACCAAAAAGTCTCTCATAGTTTTTCACACGATATAAGACTTATATTTTATTGTGGGTTCAGGACTATTATGTGACTGTTTGAAGTATTATTTTTTAAATTATTAATAAGGCAACGTTTTCTTGAGAGCAGAGGAGGCAAAATGAAAAAAATATTCCAGAACACATTTGTCATTACACATATTTGATCGAGTTTGTTAACAATACGGGAGTTCTCAAACAATACAGTAGATGGCATTACTATATTTTTATATAATACTGACATAAATAATAATCTATCAAACGGGAGTTCGTATCATTTGCTTCTTCCTGAGTCTAGAATCGTGTCGTTTCTGAATGCGTGGCGCTTGCTCACAGCTGCACTCGATGTTAGCCTTGCGTCGTGGACAATTTCGTGAGTGTTGTGTAGTACTTAAATACTCACTTCGACGCTGGCTATAGGGATGTGGGACTTTGGTGAGTAGTTTTTTTTATATACAGGCACTGACTACAATGCATATGAAGAAAGAGCAGTGCTGCTCAATAGAGTTCAATTTATATAGTGTTAAGGGATGAATTATATGACTAAATTTCGTATACATTTCGATGGTTTGTTCTCTTTAAAGTAAATATTTAATATTGAACTACTGTACGATTTTATGGAAATGCAAATAAATTATGCAGTAATGTAGGAAGTATAAGGCGTACGCGTCATACAGAATCGTAGGGCGAAAATTGTTGTCGCATTATTTTTAATACACAATTACAACTTGAAACTTAAAATTAATTTTCAACTTAAATAAGTATAAATTCAACTTTAGTCATATCTTAAAAAATTAAAAGGTTTTTTACCAATCTATTAATTATATCACTCGTGACAATTACAAATACTACTCAGTATAATAAGCCCATCGCTATTTAAGAACGTTCTCACAATAATCCCACGCGTACATTGCAAGTGGCACTCGCGAAGGCGTAATCAAAATTACCGCTGTAATATCGCTGTAATAACGCTGATGTTCAAAGGTTACGCCAGACTATTAAATAAACTTCTATTAGTGTGTTTAGGGGCGGGGAAGTGGTTCGCCGGCGTCTAATCACACATACAGAGATCAAATTGTTTGGGAGGCCGTGGAATCACACACGAAATTGTGTAATAGTGAGGTAGAAGTAAAATTTTCTTTATGTTCGAAAAAATGTGTAAAGTAAAGAAAGTTTTGATAAAATTGAGGAAATGAGTAAAGGAAACTTTATTGTAAACTAGTGTTAAAAAATGTACTGTAATAGATTTCGTATGAAATCGAAATTCATTGAAAATCACAGATCACTTTTGCAGCTATAAAAATAAAATAGATTTCATAGCTCATCTAGTTTATGGTAACATTTGGAAAAAAAGCAATCTTACGAGTATGTCAGCCTAATACCGACATCGGTATCGTTTTAATCCAATAGTATCCAATAGTAGCCAATAATCGATTTTTAGGTTAAATTAGAATTAGAATTATCTACCTGTATAGCCTCTACCTTATAATACAATGAGAAAAAAAAATAGGAACATTTTCTTTGTGTCAAATGCCTCTCATGATAGCCAGTCACCTTTCTGTATATTCGTAAAGAAATTACATTTTAATTCTAACACCTACAGCACCAAAACTTCAACAAAACCACCCTCACTCGTCAAAGGAAATTAACTCCCAAAGCCGCATTCTTAAATAATAGCAGTGAAAGAGAAAATGAACTCGGAGCAATAGCTTGACAATCCCGCATGCACATCGTATTAGCATTCACCAGGACGGCCAGCAATGTAATCAAAATCGTCGCGCGTCGCACTGTTGCATTATGATAATTAGGCCCGCTGGCTAAATAGAGCTGTGAAATGTTAGACGTGCTCATTGGAGCTGGAAATTTGGTGAATTCCACCGCCAAATTCAGTTTCGGCTTGTATTTTGCCGGGTGACATTTTTGGTGTCTGTCGGGAGTGGTGGAGTTGTTACCTTTTGGGTTTGATGTTTTGATGGATGGGCCCATACATAGCTGGAGCTATTAATTCGATTTATTAGCTCGATTGTCCTCAATTTGGTTGGTGTGTGTATAGATTCCTTTACCTCCCATTATTTTTTTCATCGTTTATAAAACTCCTTTTAATACTATTGCGTTTAAGTGCCATGGCTTCTGATCCAGATATAAATGAAGGTCGTTTGCTTGGTCGTGAATGAAGGTCGTGATGCTTAAAAATATATACTCCTTCGTACCTATAGCCGAGTTACATTTTTAAAGCGCAAATATTTATTCTTACGTTAAATCAGCGGCTTTGTCTCAAGAAATATACGCTGAAAATAAAAACAAATAACCATACAATTTATTAAATATTTAACCAAGAATATGAGCCAGAAGGAGCTATAAATCCGGCGAAGCTAATACAGCCCCACATTTTATAACACAAAGTTACATAAGACCAAATCAAGGCAAACGCGAACCAGGCCATTAACGTCAGAACGGATAAAACTTTCATACAAGCTTGTAACTTATGGTATCAGGATATGAATTAATCCCATAGGAGCAGATATTGGAAAAGTTAGAAGCGGATTTATTTACTTCGTTTATTGGTTTTTCATTCGCCATATGGATGTCTTTTAATGAATTATTATGTATATTGTTCATTGTGGCCGCCTTGGACGATCAAAAATCAGGATATATGTGAAAGAAATCGGTGATGTAACAAAAAACACCAATGATTGATATAACGAAAATTCATCTGGTCCTGTTCCAACGTGAACATTACCGCAAATATTTGTTGCAAATGGTGTGACATATTTTTATCCACAATTTTTTTTATTTGTTGGAAATTGCCCCAAATTTTGTATTTTTATCGCTTGGCTAAATCCTATGGAATTTTCATCCTTTGTCCCATTTTAGTTTATTACTTTAAGAGGTAGACGGTTCCGGTTTTTGAAACCCAAATGTACCCTACATTAGTATCGCCGGCCTTCCAGACCAAAATCATACTGTTTAGGTAATCGATCTCTCTCTGTTTTCAAGCACAGGAAGTTAACTACAGTATAAGCCTTCCCTAAAGAATCATTTTTGTATTGTATCAGCCCATATACGACCCACTGCTAGGCACGGGCCTCCTCTACAATCGAGAGTACGATTGAGAGTGGTTAGGCCATATAGTCCACCACGCTGGTCTAGTGCGGGTTGGCGGACTTACATACCGTAGAAATTCTTTAAAATCGCTACGATATGCAGGTTTCCTCACGATGTTTTCCTTTACCGTTAAAGTGTGTGGTGATTGACTATCAATACACACATAACTCCGAAAAGTCAGAGGTGTGCCCTGGGATTTGAACCCGCGACCACCGTGAACATGTAGGCAGCCGAGTCTGGTCCGATACCACGAGGCCACCACGCACTTCAGGCCACCACGCACTTCAAAGAATCCAAAGAATCATTAATATAAAAAATATATCAGTTCCATCCGTTTAATTATAATCGTCGCCAAAATCTGTTGAATGCATATTACAACTTCACTTAATACAAACACCAACGCGTGTAATAAACAAACTTCTTGAAATTACATCGTAGTTACTAATATGTGTCACCGAATTCCCGAGCTAAGACCGGGAGCGTCGTGGTATTCCTGACACATCCCGTGATTACGCCCAACAACTTCCTTCAAACTTTGGCGCGCTCGAATAAAGACTTATTGATTACTTGTCGAAGTCTGCTTGCTTCAAAAGTTGATGGTTAAAAATTAATTGGATTTCTTTAGAGTGCATGCTGGGCAACATGCTTACGGTGGTCGTGGGTTCAAATCCCAGGGCGCACCTCTGATTTTTCAGTCATGAGTGTGTTGATAGTAAATCACCACGCACTATAATAATGTGATTGCTACTAAGTGATGTATACAAAAGCGTACCATCGGTTATAGATGGATATCTCTCATCGGCAAACACGATTAAGTCACACTGGTTCAAACTGGATATACATAGGCTAAACTTGCAAGGCCATACATTTGTGCCTCCGTGGAACAGTTGGTTAAACGCCGGCTGCGAAACGAGAGGCCGCTGGTTCGATCCCGATACAGATATTTATTTAGGTCTGGGGGTTTGTGAGACCAAAAAGTCTCTTGTAGTTCCTGATACCCACGCCACAAGACTTAATTGATGTGGTGTCAGGACTATGTATATGACTGTTGGGTGTATTTACTTATTATTTGTTTATTTGTGTGAGACATTACGGTGGGTTCTCTACCATGGTGTATGGTGGTCGCTATCCGAGCGGATACCATATCACCAGCAACAATTGAGTGTGACAAAGGAAAACATAAAGTTTAATGTTTATTCTTATCAATTTCTTTGATTAAAATTGCATTATTTCAAAACTTATCAAATGTTAGTTATTTGTAACAATAAAGTCGCGACAGAATGTTAGCTTTTATTGCTAGAAATAAACCATATAAAATCACATTCAGGATTCCGTAAATAGAAAATAGAATCTAGACTTTAAGACTTCGATATCTTTACTTGTGAGTTTGTTAAATCTAGTTATTCTTTATTCACAAGATCTTTTGAACCGTAAAGTAATACTGTCTTTATAAGTTTGCTTTAAGAAATGATTTTGCTAAATGTATCAGACTTGAATTTAGTTGTTTTTATCCTACTAGTAATATTATAAAGGCGAAAATTTGTGTGTTTGTTACTTATTCACGCTCTAACGGCTGGACAAATTTTGACGAAATTTGTTATGAAGGCAGCTGATACCCTGGATTAACGTATAGGCTACTTTTTATTGATCGTTATAAAAAAATAATTTAACAAATTAAGTCATCTCACACCCGAGTCCCTGAAATGGAAAAGAGATCAATCTCATATGCCATTTTTGGATTGTCACCATTTTCAGTGCAGAAATGTAATAGGTGATGAATCCTTTATGAAGGACATAATTCCAGCCTGCGCAATTCACATAAGATTTATCAGATCAAAATACAAAGTGATATGTCCGACCTGCAAATCGAACTAATAATTTACAACCCACGACGCCAGAAACTCAATGAGACGCGTTGTTGTACCACCATATTCATCTGTTCTGTGCCTCTACCATTTGTAAAATATTTCTATAGGAAACCCTTCAAGGAACTTCGACTCACAGCTACCCAGTTTTTTAACATTCACTAAAGTACGTTTAAAAATTAAACCTTGAAGAATGAGAAAATGGCGGGGCAATAAAATTTAGCATAGGTAATTATTGTCGTCGGTACTCGGTAATAAGGCGACGACATGCGACATACTTCGTAATTACATAAATTGCGTCAATATTGTTAGCATACTGGCTAATACTGCGAATAGCTTAATCGTTAATTTGTTTTTGTCACGAGTAATAAAATGCATAAATTAGCCAATTTAAATATGCAAGTATTTTACGTATCCAATTTTATTTTCCTATAATTCCTTTAATCGTTTTAGCAACTTTTATGTATTAGGTTGTCCATAAGTGTGGGATACCGAGGCTATACTTCGCAAGATTGCTATAGAAGTTGTTGTGGAAGCGCTGTTTTAACAGCGAGGTTCTTGTGGTGTAAGATGACGAATATTCTGATTTTTCACTGCAAAATATTACCGGAATTTTTTTTCGATCTATGACTAGCCGCCAGTGATCATGCTAGTAAGAAATTATAGTGAAATCTTGCACATTATTATTAAGGCGACGTACTTTGCTGATGAATAGTTTGTTGGGAGCAATATCAAGCGTGGAAAAAGTTATGTTACATTTAAAAATACTGAATATAACCGTCCACTTATTTAAATAATATATTAAAAAATGAAAACACTAATCGTTGAACTAAAGTTCCTAAAAACCGAGCATCTATTTAGACAGAAATACGGTCGAGGCGTACGGGACAGCGAAACTGCGCGTCCGGTAATGCAGTATTATGCTAATGAAGCCTGCCTAAATAAAGCCAGGCGGGAAATATGAGAGCCAGCTCCCGTACAAATTACGCAGACTCCCGACTAATAAAGATGGTAATACTGCCATGTACAATTGTTTGTATTTGTTAGTTCCATTCATGCATGTATCCCGGTAATGGGACGTCGGAGTTGTACGATTCAGCACGTACCAGTGTCTGTTAATTTTAGCCGGGTTATCGTCCTCGATACTGATCAGGTGGTTTATGCAAGATTGTTTGGATTGGTTAGTCGGATGTGATTCGGAATTTGAATAGTACAATGTTGGCGGCGGACGCAATTCCATTTGAATTTAGTTTATTTTTGGAGTAATTTCCTGGAACGCTCAATATTATTTTAATGCGTTTCAAGAGCCGCATACTTAATGGCACCGTTAATTTGTATTTATTTTGTGTCGAAAGTATCAAGAACTATATAAGAAGCCAGGTTGTTGTTAAGTAAGCAATTTCGTTAGTTTAAGTTCGGTGAACACAAAAGTAACTGTAAATAGAGTAATAAATTACTTATTTTTCTTTCATAATAATTTAATTTAAATTTAAAAATGAACTTGTTTTTTTATAAAATCTCTCACGAATTGACTTAACCCTTCAATGATTCAGGAGTGCGATAAAGAAAAACCCATTTCCCTAAGGCATTCCTCCCGACATAAAATCACAGTCATTTGCTACAACACAATTTCCCTGTATCGGGGCCTTATTGTAAATATTTCACCAGAACTCATAACATCAACCCTTTAACCCTACCATATGTTACAAAAGGCCCCCGGCGTTGTTTTGCAGATGTAAAACTTCAGTGCATGCCCATTTCATTTGCCACAAATGATCTGTCAAAGAGGGAACCTTCTCGAAGCATTGTCAGTATAAATAAACCTGCGACTCTAAAAGTACGCAACGAAAATGTTTCTCGACCGTAAACTATTTGATTATCCTTTGAATTGAACCCAAAGTCTTTTGTCCTGTTTCCACGTCACTACACCCGTTGGAAAAAAGCCGGCCGAATATTTACCGAGGTCGGAATCCGAGTAAACATAGGGATTCTTGTGTACTCTCTAGGACTTGTCTGGAATCATAATTGTTTATTTCTGAGCTGGTCGAGAATTTGATGAAATATTTCTTTTGTATTGGCTACTTGATCGAATATAAAAAGTTATACTGTTTTTTTCGCTCTTGTCACATGTTAGTAAAGAAATAAGCTTGGAATATGTGAGTGGCATAAGCGACATCAGAATACATTCTCCTTCTTCTTTTGTGTCAATAACTCAAATGATACACTGTTATTTAAACTTTTACACTTTCCGGGCCCAGTAGGTCGCTACATTTATGGCAGCGTGTGTTACCTTGATGATGTCTCTTCTTGTGCAGATTGTAGGGCACAATGGGCATGTCAGTAGGTATGACGTGCTCTGTTCTGGCGCCACAGTCACAGTCGGACTTAGAATGCAGAATACATTAAAAAAATACATAAGCTTAAGTGGGACCAGAGCCGTTAGCTGCCAGTCTTTCTTTCCGACATAAATCTCCGTAACTTTTGCAAACGAAACTGATTTTCTCATATAATAAAATCTATAGTTCAGCAGATAACGTAAGGCTTTATTGTAACTAGCCTCTGGAAAACAATTGATCCAAAAAACTTGCATATATCAGAGGTTCGCGTCCGCTCTTTTCATGTAAAAAGGGTGTTTACACAGAACCTTTCTTTATTGATATCGTGATCAGCACATTTTCTAAAGTATCAAGGGCTATGAATACGTAAAAACCCACCTCCTATATAATGAATGTTTGCTACCTTACAAGTAGACGGAACAAAATAATGAATATTAATATTGCGAAAACAAACAACAAGAACCTTTTCCAAACAGTTTAATTTTATCGACATTGACTACTTCGTTAATAATTAATTTCCAACACATTTTAAATCCATCTAATAACATTTCTAATTAGTGACATATTAAAATAAAATGCACGTGATGCGAAAATTGTTTAATTACATCTTTCACAAGTCACGTCTTCGTATGAGCGGGACGCAGTGAAAGCAAACGGAAAATTCCCCGACTAGGGCCTTTGATAAAACCATCTCATTTAGTTAATGTAACAGCCGTATCAAGTTTATAAGTTTAATTAAGGAATCCTGTCTGAACTTCGGCTTCCGCATAAAAAACTTTGTCCCGATCGAGTCTTACGTGTTTTGTTAATGTGATTTGCGATAGTGGTAGTCTGTGTGATTATAAGGGTTTGGTTGGAGTGAGCATTATTTAAATGGAATGCTACTAACAAATTTCTGTTGGTAGGTCACTAATATGCAAGAGGCCACCTGGGTAGGTACCACCGCAATGTCTTTTTCTTCTGCCAAACAGCAGTGTAAACGCATTATTGTGTTCCGGCTTAAAGGAATACAATGTCCTTTAAGCCGGAACACAGAGCAACTGGACATAATGAAATTTAACATCTTATGTCTCAAGATCTCAGTGGAGTGGAATGCCAAGAATTGCTTTGTAATTCATGGTGTTGTTGCATTTTGCTACTATCCATTGGTAGTCCATCAGACGAATGGCTTGCTCGTCTCGTCATTCATTGCAATAAAAAAAGTGTTGTTGATAGTATATTCACATTTGCCAGGGTAAAGACAGTCGTACATGTGTGATAGGATCCGGCGTTGTGGTAAGAGGTTACCAATTCTCCGACGATAATACTCTATTGGATTATAATGCCCTAGCACTTTTGTTTTCAAAGTCTTTTCATTTATCAATTTCCATTGTACTATATACTATCCTCTGGTTTGAAAATAACCAAAGATGTTAGTCAAATTAATTAAAAAAACACACAGCATGAGGACGTGATCTAGTCAACACATTTACTCTTACGTTCTATAATCGCTAAATTCTAAATAATTTCCAGAGAACGCTTTTAAAATCAAAACAAATCACAGAAATTTCCAAATCAAGAACAACAAACTCAAAGTAACCAAAACCGAAAGGACTGATTAAAATTCAATCAATTAATCAAACGCCATCCAAAAGGCCGAATTAAGAATAAAATAAATTAACTAGCAAATCGTTCCCGATCAACGGCAGATTAAGAGGTAATTAGGGAACTTTCGTCGAAATGATCGCAACTTGGCAGTGCAGATTATTTATTAATTACCGGGGCGGAAACTTGACTGTTTCGTTTTTGCTGACTCGCCTTATGAAGCGGGGCTGAGTAAACTGGGAACAAGTTTGAGGGTGCATAATACGGTACGATTATTTGCGCTTATTGTTTGAAGTTGCAGTGCTGATGGTGATAATTTTAAGACTTGTTAACGGACTTGGCGTATAGACTAATGGCCTTATTCATAGATAGTTGTAAACCCTATTTTAGTTATCAAATGTTTGGTCCCTTTCGAACTACTTTTGAATTCAGTTTGAGCGAAGGAGACAAAACATTCGATAACTAAAATAGGCTGTAAAACTATCTATGAATAACACCGTAAGCATCTACTGGTTAATTTTTAAAGGATTTAGCTAGTTCTGATTGAAATCGGTAGTTAAAGAGAGAACTAGTATCGGTATAGTTCTAGTCGCAGGATCCAAAATCTGATGGTTTTTTTTATTGCATAGGCCTGGCAAACGAGCAAACAGGTCACCTGATGTTAAGTGATCACTGACGCCCATAAACATCCACAACACTGGATCATGGATGTGTTGCCAACCCAATTGGGAGGGGAGCGGGAAGGAAAAAGGATGGGGAGAGGAAAGGGGTATTGGGCATCCGGCAATCTCTATCAATGGATCTTAAACTATGGACGTAAACTAAAATCGTTTGTATTCTATAGCCTTAGGATTGTGTTTTATACAGAAGCCACTATGTTGGTCTTCAGGTATAGTGTAGTCACTTCTTTTGCCAGTATAATTAATAATTCACGATCCAACAAAAATGTATTTCCGAGTACTCTCTCTCTCTCTCACTCTCTTCAGCCACAGGAAGTCCACTGCTGAACATAGGCCTCCTCCAAGTATCACCACATTGACCTGTTGGAAGTGACCTGCTTCCAGCGACTTCCCGAGTACTATTATTACATTATGTAAACTACATAATATTTCTCCACGCATATTTCCTTCAAACTATATTAAATAACCTGTAATTAGTTTTTATAACGTACGGGACTGGAAGAGCAGTACGGCGTCCCGTGTACAGGATTACAAATTTTAATCAGAATCTGCAGGTAACCGCTAATGAGGTTAATTATCCGGCATCGGAGTAATAAACAAGCTCTACTGAACTCTACGTAGTATGTATAGATATTTAGTACATATATACATAAACATCACGCCTTTCTTCCAGAAGCGGTAGGCAGAAGTGCAACCAGGATACCCCCCTTTCGTCTTGTGTTCTATCCCATGATCTGATAGGGGGTGAGCCTATCGCCGTATCGGGCACAAATTCCTGACTCCGGGCTGATAATGAATAGAAAACACCAATATCACTTTGCCCGACCCGGGATTCAAATCCGAGACCTCAGTTTTGTAATCATACCGTAGTACAACTACGCCACCAAGGCAGTAGATATTTAGTAGGTGGCAGGGTATTGGTATCCGCTCGGATACAGACAACCGTATAGATGGTCGAAAACCAGTAATTAAATTGTCGACAGCCAAGAGATAACCCTCTTTGGTTATTGAATCTTCTGTCTCGTACTCATCAATAATCAAGGCGTTGTAGTCATGTTGTCGAGTCAAAGCGATGGTCCCTTCAAAACGGACCATTACATACGAGACACCACTTTATAGCAATTAAATAAAAATAAACGCGCATACTCGAAAAGCCTGTGGCCCAAATCCTCTTCTAACTGGGTCATCACTTCTAAATTTTTCGACTTTAATGAAATAATAAAAATAAACCGTTCTGCCTTTTTTGGCTGACAGGTCAATAAACAGGCATGTTTGTTACCTTTTCATGATTCAGTCTCTGGACCGATCTTAATGAAATTTAGGAAACAGCCTGAATCGCGGAGAAGGATACAGGCAATTTTTTATTACTAAATTGAATCGTTAACGGAAGAAGCATGGTGATAAGACTTGGGTGGGAAATAGTCTTTATTTTCGCATGTATCGAAATGTTGACATTTAAATTCTTACGCTCGACTATCAATATAATATAGCGGTGTGAATGTTATGTTTTTCAAGAGAAACATATGAAGTTCGTCATATTAATAAACACGATATAACACGAGCTCCGTCGTCACATACGGTACTAGTGGAGCAGAGTATTGCAAATCATTATTTATATGACATGTGGAATTTTCTCTGGGATTTTAATTTGCGGCAAGCCTTTGATTTGTGGTATATTCACTGTATATGAAATAGATTTATTTATACTTTCAAGGGAAAGTCATTAAGCTTATGCTCCCTGCACTTAAATCTGAATATACTATATCTCATGATAGGATGGTGTGCTATCCACATAGAACATCAAATGAGTTGTTCAGTTGCCAGTCAACAAAATTATTCCAGCTGTTTTCAAACATGGATGCACACTGAGTGTTCCAAGAATGTGACAAACCTATGTAGTTTCTTCTTCCTCGTAGTCGTACAATCTTGATAGAGTAGTCGTGGTCATGTTTAGATCGATTGTTGAGCAGCCGTTCTCGCGATGCGTCTCCACGTGTCCCCATGTCTGGCGGAGCGGGAGCATTTTTCCATTCTATATGTATTATACATCACTAAATGAATGGTGGTTGTTGTCAATGCCAACAACAATATTCGACGATCATCATCAACATTACCTTCAGCTTTAGGAAGCACATCGCTGAACGTAGCCTATTAAAAAAAATTGCACCAAGACAAAATCATTTTCAAACAATCCTGCCATTACATAACGTCAAAAACTAGAGCATAATTCCAAGACACAACCCACCTGCATCCGAAATAATCCACTCCGGCACCATTACGCGGGCTTATTGCGATGAAACTCAATTTGTGCCGAAATCACGCGATAATATCTGAAGCCATTATAGTGTTACCATCATCGATGATAGGTGACGTCCAGACACAAATGGCGAGAGCAGTCAATGTCTTACTCGTCAACAAAATTATGTCGGCTTCTCCGTAAACAGAAATATCCAGGATTGTGAAACACATATGCGGGGCATTGGAAATATTTTTCCACCAGGTACAAGGTCAGTATCTCAGCGAATAGGAATTTTAAACGATTTAAAAGACTTTGTGTTTCTTCTACACCATGATTATGACAATATGGAGCAACAAAGAATGGATTCTCGAACACACCTACCATTACATACATACATACATACATAACCACACGCCTTTTTCCCAGAAGGGGTAGGCAGAGGTGCTACTAGAACACCCACCATTACATAACGTCAAAAACTAAACCATTATTCTTAGACACAACCCACCTGCATCCGAAATAATCCACTCCGGGACCATTACGCGGGCTAATTGCGAGGATGCTCAATTTGTGCCGACATTACGCGATAACATCTGAAGCCATTATACCGTTGCCGTCACACGCTCGTGCCTCGACCACTATCCTGTTAGCTTTGACGCTGGACATGCCTTTTCTGGTAATCTGGTGGAGCTCTTAATTTTCTTTATCTATTCTGGTCCTAAAATAATTTGGGATGGTTTTTTTATATTGGTCTATAATGACTTTTGGGTATTGGTAGTTTGTACCGGGTATATCCAGTCTGCAAACGAAAACGAAACCATGTGGTAGTTATTAGTGACTTCAGACACAATGCAACTAAAGATTTCGCAAAAAAGCGTCAATTTTTTGTTGTAATTTTTTTACTTATCGTATGAGGGCCGTGATTTTCCTAAAATAATATTGTATACCTTTTTATTTTTAAATACAATAGTACATAAGGACTTAAATTATAATTTTAGTAAAAAATATATTTTGTTTCCTTCAATTTAATAGAGTCTAGTCTTGGGCATGGTACAAGTACATGTAATTAATTATTGTCATATTGCGGGCGCTGATGCACAACTAATCAATTGTCAATTGTGATAGTAGATTATTGAATATTATTATATTACGTATACTGGAGGCATTCCGCGTGTAATTAATTGTATGAATGAGGCAATAATCTTCCAGCCAAATTAATTTATTCGTGTCTAAATCTTTGAATGATTTACTAATACTACCACGCCATGATTTTATTGCATGTAATAAAAATATTTATATTAATCTGCCGCTATAAAAAATAACTTCTTTCAATAATACATTATTAGGGTCTTCGACATTTCATATACAGATTCCATTTTTCGACACATCATCAATTCTTAAATCAAAATTTCCATTTATAATTGCTCTCATAATTTTTTTCATTGCATTCTTCAATTCGATATTCCAATTGCTATTCAATTCTACCCCGTATAAAAGAAATCGTTGGATAGTAATCTGCATTTCATTGGAATTGTGTCGGACAGGCCGATAATTGCATCCATTACGTGTCTAACCGACATCCACAATCCGTGATCGTCATTTGTCCTGAACTCATTCCCTCATATCCATCTGTTTGTTTCAAATGCCGTCAAATTGGATCAGGCTTCAAACATGATAGCGGGTATTAATCAATCTATACGTGCACGTGGCAGTGAGTTTCAGGGCTTTTTTAAATAAAAGGCAGGATTTAGTAATTCAGTTAGAAGTGGAATCAATTACTAAAATAACCCTCCTTCTTTCGCAGTCTGGTAATGACGAGCACGGAAGAACATAGAGTGAACAATTTGCCTCCTTAAGTATGTAAGTATCTTTAGTTTAGGGTTTGTGATAACGGAAAATGATATGAGAAACCTTATTCACCTGTTAGTTTTACTCAAGAATTTTGTAGGTATGAGACGACGGTATAAGGAAATCTACTAGGTAAGTTAAGATGGCAATTTTATGTGTAACTATATCGAATACGCGTAGCATAATGATACTTGAAGAAGAGAGCAGGAAAAGTAGTCTGTAGAAGTCTTCATATTGACAGACATGTCAACGATCGGGCAATCAGTAGCTGTAATGAGAGTCTCTGTACAAATATACAATCATAAATATGTCCATACGTATCCAGGCCTGTCCAAGTGACCACATTTGTTCAAGAAACCAAACCGCAATCTGTTTAAACCTGCATACGCAGTTTATCAAATACAAATACAATACAATACAAATAAATCTTCAAAAAAGATTTCTAAACCAAAAATATTTAAGATGCTAAAATATTTGTAAATCAAAAGCGATCTGACGCTTCGGCGTTCCATCTTTTAAACTGGCAACACAATATCGCATATATTTTATTTAGAAGAGAACTCGTAAAAGGAAACAGTATTTCCGAGAGCCCGGCCAGAGGTAATTACTTTAAGTATTTTCCCCGCTATTATACAAATAACTTTTATAAGGTAAACGATGTTTTTTGTGAGGGAACTGCTAACTTGAGAATGTTTGCCAAATCAATTAGATTAAAGATTCTTTAAAGTATCGGCGAAGTAAATAATTTTGTGAAAAGTTCGGCAAAGAAAAAAGTTTTGGGAAGTTTAAACGCAGTTATGACGTATTATTATATGGAATACGTTTATTTAGATGTTTATTGAAAGTGTTGTAATCACGTCTTACGCTGTTCATTGTAAACATATACGACTTTATTCATAGACAGTTTTAAAACCTATTTAGTTATCAAATCTTTTGTCTTTCCTCAAACTGAATCTAAAAGTCGTTCGAAAGGGACAAAACATTCAATTACTAAAATAGGTTTTAAAACTGTCTATGAATACGGCATTTAGTGCATTATAATACATTTATTTTGATCTATTATAACATGACACTCGTAAATAACTCATACCGTAACAAAAAAAATCCTAAGATATTCTTCAAGACTAAGTCTATCTTAAATACCTATCTTAAATAACTGAGATCTTCAAGCATTACCTGATACGGTTCACACGTAGGTGTTGCTGCGCTAGAAATGGCTTGCGTGGGTTGTCACCGTTCAAATGAAGTACGAAACGTAGATGTGTGTCATTAATTGTAACAGCTTCCCATCCAGTACAATCTGTATCCGACGACAGGCTATCCATGAGTTATTTTTAAGGTGTGTGTCTATGCCTCGTTTTTATTTTTAACCGACTTCAAAAAAGGAGGAGGTTCTCAATTCGACTTTATGTTTTTTTATTCGAATTTCTTAATTGCGTGGGGGCCTGTCGGCAACGGACTAGACGCGATTGCCAATATTTTCACGGTGATCGCGGGCTCAAATCCCAGGCAAAAATCTTTTTCGAGCCATCTGTGTATTGGTAGTCAATCACCACGCACTATAACGGTGAAGAAAAATATAGTGAGGAAATCTGCATATCGTAGCGATTTCAAAGAATTTTTACGGTATGTAAAGTTCGGCAATCCGCACTAGGCCAGCGTGGTGGACCCTCAAGCGTACTCTCGATTGTAGAGGAGGCACGTGCCCTGCAGTGGGACATATATAGGCTGATACAAATACGGATTTATAAATATGCGAATTTTTCCTTGTATTGCTACTATAAGACAATCAGAAACTATTCGTAACTAGCACACAACAAAAATTATAACATGCATGAATAAGTAGATATTGTTTTGCACTAGGAGATTTCTTAAAAATAAATTATATTTAGAACATTTTTATCCAACAACAAATCATTATAACTATGGTGGCTGAAGTGTACTGGATAGAATTATTTTAAAGTTCCTTAAATCCCGTTGGTTGATGAATACCGTGGAGAAAAGCTGACTACGAATCTCAACCACCGCAACAGCTGAGAATAATGCTATTTCTCATAAATTCAACACTTAAAAGATATATCATCTAGAAATAACGCTCAATTCCATTCCGATGGTATAAAATATCCGCAGCCAGTTGTTAGCAGATGGTACGACTCGGAAAAATGATTTAATTTTCAAAGTTTCTTGTGTTTATCTACGTCAGATTTTGTAAATAAAGGCGAGCGGAAAAGTTAGCGAATGAATTTTACTAGTTTCCGATCGTGCAGCGGAGCATTTTTATATGAAAGTTTAATTCTTCGATACCGGAACTGTGTTATGATTGAATAAGCTGATCCTGAATGAAGATTCCCGATAAGTTTTTAGAAACACTTCGAACATTAGTTTTCCCTTATATGTGTAGGGTTTGTGTGATTTCTTACCGTCTTGTTTTTCTATAGGAGTGAAGTCTTGAGGTAAGGCCTTTCTCTAGATCATGAGAGATGCTTTGGCTTGATTTAGTAGACTGCTGGTAGTAGCGTCAGAATTTTGAAGTCACTGACAGAATTTGCGTTTTGATTAAGCTGCGTTAGTTATATCAAGAGTCGTGTTCGACTAACTGCCGATCTAGATTAATTAATGAATACCATGAGGCCACGGATATTATTGGGTTATCGACCTTTGATTATAGCAGAGTAATAGAAGAGAAAAGAACATAATATCAGAAAGAAAGGAAACTTCAAATCTTCCCGATCACATCAAATTTCTAAGATAAAAATCAGTCTTCCAATTTTAAAGTATGTACGAGTATGCTGTTGTCAAAACTAACCCAAAATAAAACCGTACCACAAGTTTACCATCAACATAAAAATCACTAACACGCCCGGAGCCGTGCGAAAATTAATTTGAAATTTATTAAACCGTCTGACGGAACAACTCGGGCATCTCATGTGACGCATAAAAAATTTCGAAGTCATTACTATATCACAAGCAGAGCGGTCGACGGTACAGAGAGCACTCATCAATAATTCAGAAGGGCGCTCTCAATCTGTATCTCGCCTAGCGCGTCGCTAACGAGATTACGTGGACATTGTGTTGCTTCACGTTTTTACTCTGTGGATTTATGTGGCCCTGGTACTGTTAACTGTTTTAATATTATTACTTACGTGCGGCCTGCTGGTGAATTGTGTTCCGCGGATTCTCCACGCTTAATTGCTGGCGGTTTGCTCGTTTAGTTTTGAGGATGTTTTGTATTTTGTTGCTGAATTTTGTGATTAAATTAGTGTTTGTTGCATATGTAGCTTTTCATGATTGCTAGAAAGTAGAACGACCTTTGTAGACTAAAGTATATAAGTATCCTTGCCTTGCTGTTAGCGTTGTATTATACCACTGAACGCAGTGAGAACATATTATACGCCATGTTTACTTCGAGTGATCTTATCACCAGTGTCACCATCCACCATCATATCACCATTAGCTGCCATTCTGAAGCATAAAAAATACGCGAGAATTCAAGTAACTCTTTCATTGGTTCATATTTTCTACATAATAATTAAACCACCTTTGATGGATCAACTACTACGTTATTTAAAAAAGCAGGTCTGACCCAAAAGTACAATAAGCTGATCTCATAAGCCCCTGTTCTCATTCATTCATTCCGCTTAGGCGTTATCCCAACCGGGGCCAGGCTCTGCCCGCCTTCCGGCTGAGTCTCCTCCATTTCGCCCGGTCTTCGGCATCCTCAATAGTCAGGCCATTGACTCTCATATTTCCTTGACGACATCAAGCCAGCGCTCCTTTGGTCTACCCCTCGGTCGAGGCTTTACCGAGCCTCAGTACGGAGGAGTACTCAGTAGGAGTACGTCGGCAGTGTGTGCCGGAGCACAGCTCCTGCGGCTTTCTTAGGATATTAACATACCATCTTAAGCGACACGCCTAGAGTTTATCTGTCACATTGAGGTCACCACATTATAAGCCCCTCTACTGTTTCAACTGTATAAAATATTGTATAACCATTTAAACCTGAGTAAAATTTTACTAAGCATACTGTAATGGCCAACCCGCACTAGGCCAGCGTGGTGGACTATTTGGCCTAACCACTCTCAATCGTACTCTCGATTGTAGAGGAGGCCCGTGCCCTGCAGTGGGTCGTATATGGGCTGATACAATACAATACAATACAATACTATAATGCGGTTTGTGTATTATTCGTACTTGATTAGCCTTAAAAAAAACAAACTTAAAGTGGTCAAATAAAATTTAAGTACGTCGTAAAGATTACTTAATTACAATTTTAATATGTAGCCACGTCACGTATCTCTTTAGTCATAATAAAAAAACTGCCTATAAAGCCGGTTTATATTTTGAAATTGCTCTTCAGTATGTAATATTTAAATACGCTTTTATGACTCAATAGCAAAAAAGAGTTGATCTTCATCATTTGAGTGCCAAATTTTAGTACCGACTTAATGAAGCCTCGAAGGAGTTATGACTGAGTCCTGTCAAATGATGACATAGCCTTGAATTATATAATTAGGTAAAGGAAATAAACTTTAATGATATTTATTTGACAGTCTTCGTGGCATAGTTTGTTAAACGCTGACTGTGAAACGAGAGGCCGCGGGTTCGATCCCCGCACCAACACAAATGTTTATTTGGCCCAGAAGTATTTGTGTCACGTCTGGGTGTTTGTGAGACCGAAAAGTCCCTCGTAGTTTCTAATACCCACGACACATGACTTAATTGATCTATATGTTGGGTCAAAACTATGTATGTGACTGTTGCGTGTATTTATTTATTTATTTATATTCTAATTTTATTTAAAACAAAACAGTATGAAGAATGACCATAATATTGGCCATATTTAGTCCTACATCATAATCCGACTAAAACCTTATATTCGAATTGATTCCTGTAACACATTTCCATCTCCGACTTCGTGATCTCTACACATCCTCGCCGTTCGCAAACGCAGCTAAACAGCATTACCGAATTCAAAAAACGTACCAACAACACGTTTTTGCATACCGTTCCAAACATATGAACGCCATAAAATATTTTTTATCGGAAATCGGCTTGTAACGACCACGGGCTCTGTTTATTGATGGGTTGAAACGGAAAATTCAAAACTATTTTTATTTTGGCTAATTCTGTATTCCGTCAGTGGTGCTGCGATGTATTCGATTTTAAATCAGTGGAACAAGATCGCGGCTAACTGGTTGAATTATTGATGGCATTTGTTGGACCTGTGATATTGTTGCGAGGACTGTAAATTCGTCGCTTGCGTGTTTTTGTCGTGTACGAGTTGTTCGGCTTAATTGCTTTATATTCTTTGTAAGCTATTTTTTAAATTTGTTTATTATACATAAATAAATAAATACACCCAACAGTGACATACATAGGCCTGACCCCACACTAAGATCGGGTCTTGTGTCGTGGATATCAGGAACTTTTCGACTTTTCGGTCTCACAAACACCCAGACCCGAGACAAAAAACCTGTGGATAACAGAAATATTTGTCTCGGTGCGGGGATCGAACCCGTTTCACAGCCGGCGTCTAGTAAACTGCGCCACGGAGGCGGTCTGTATTGTATCCATATTTTCTCAGATGTTTTTTTTCATCTCACACGGTGTGGTATTTGTAAAGTTAATCAAGGTTTTATTAATATTATCTATAATGTTAATAAAGATTTTACAATTAAACTTAGGGAATGATGTTAGTTGATAGTTATTTTATTAAATCAAATTTTAGGATATATTTTGGCCACCAATATTGCAAAAAAAAATTACGATCATGATTTTCCAGCGCAATAGTCCCACAAACTGCGTACTAATAACAATACCATTTTTTGTTTTATCATTTTAATATACGCAATTTATCTGTTGGAGATTTTTTTTCAGGTTCAGGGATATTAAAATAGTTTTCTTTTCATAAAGAATAAAAGACAACGGACCACTGGTTAAGGTTGCAGGATGTAGCTTGATGCAGGCTGCTTCCAACAGGTCAATGTGGAGATCCTTGGGGGAGGCTCCCAGTGGCTAAAGAGAGACACAGAGAGAGAGAGAAGACCACGCACCACGCACTATGATAGTGAAAGAAAATATCGTGAGGAAACCTGCGTACCGTAATGATTTGAAAGAATTTATATGGTATGTGAAGTCCACCAACCTGCATTCTCAATTCGTCTCAATCATACCGCCGATTGTAGAGGAGGCTCGTGCCCGTGCGTAACCACATACAACACCGGTATTGGTATCGGAACCATCGCAGAAGAAAGCTGTTTACACAGTTGTATTCCACGGAGAAGAATCTGGAACCAATCAAGCATGTCAAAAATAGAATTCCGACCAGGAATTATAACTTTTGAATCGTTATACGGTGATGGCTCTTTGGTTAAATATCATACAATTACTACAGTGGAGTGAGGCGTTTGGGATAAATACCACGCAGTTGCTAAACTGGAGTGAGCAATATTACCAGGTATCAATTATTCAAGATTCCATCGGCTGTAAGGCTTTATAAAATAAGATATATAAACGTTAAAAATTATAAATCCACTACCTTTACTATCTCTATTCAACATGATAATAGAGATTTTCAGCTAAACAATTCTTTTAAATCGTTCGAACTCACCATTCGATTTCCCGAATCACGTAAACACAAACGTAGCTTCAACATGCCCACTACAAAGCACGCAAACATTGCCAATAAATTTGATCCAACTTTTTGTCCCGAAACACAAGCACCGCACTATGTGTCAAAGCAAACTGTCCAAAAAAGCAACAATAGGAGCCTGCAGAAAGAAAATAGAATCGACTAGATGCAATAACAATCACGGCAGCAGATAGACCGAACGGGCGGCCGATCCGATTGTACCATGCAAAGGTATCGTCGAACCTTTGGGGCAGTGAATTCAGATTGAATTGGCTGAGTTTGTTTCATCACTAAAAATCCGGGCGGACGTGGCGCGTTTTTTAACTAACCTTTTGGGAATGTTGCAGACGTACAAGATTTTGTGAAGGTTACAACGCAAATCTCTTTCTGTTTTCGGAACAGGTTCAATTTAAAGATAACGTTAATGGAAATATAAAACTGTCTCAACTATTTTAGGTTTACTGCTGGAGTCAAGCGGGCTTTTGTTTCGAATTGTTTTAACTTGTTTAGAGTTTAGGTGGACCGTTTTTATTGTTGTTGTTTTAATTCCGGTTGTGCGATGAGTTGCAGCGATCAAATGTTTTAGGATTGACGTTCCTAAAGTATTTAGTTAGACGAAAAGAACTCTAAGTACAGTATGTTCTGATTAGTTTATTTTCATTGCTTTTATACCTAAAACATTAACCACCTAAAAATATTTGAAATCGATACATAAAACAACATCGCCTACAAATTTAGAAGGCGTGTCAATAATTTGTAATTCATATTTTTTTAACCTATAATATTACAACACAATGGTTTTATCAAGGATTTTGTTACAATACAATGCGTTTGAAACCACCTTTTTTGTAAAAAAAAATACTCAATTCACTATGTTTTTAAATGTATTTTAAAGTTACCTTGCAAACATTTTAAAAGTGGGAGAGCCACATTGTTATCAGCCTGATTGGGCAGGCTCGTCCGGGGTGGTACCACTGTCTCACAGGAGATCGACGTGAAGCGACAGCTTAGCAACCGCGTTTCGCTCGGTGAGTGCGACTGCCGGATGCCCAATAGCCCTTTCCTGTTCCCATCTTTTTCCTTCCCGCTCGCCTCCCAATCTGATAGCCTTACAACACAACCGTGATCCAAGCGTTGTGGATGTTCGTGGGCATTAGTGATCACATACCATCAGGTGACCAGTTTGCTCGTTTGCCGAACCTGTGCTATAAAAAAAAATCAACATGATGATATACGAGTAGTACGAGTATACCCAATCCTTCTACGCCTAATTTTTTTTTTCCCTAACCCAGCAACTAAATCAAAACAATCTAGACGTACAATACACATCGACACTCATGCAAAAAGGGTAAGGTTTTGTAAGAAAAACTTCCATCCGTAACAAAGTGTACTTCTTTGTTCGACGGAGTGGTTCTAACGTGCTTGTGTTGTAGCATTCCTGTATGTCCTTATGGAGATTTTTAGCTGCCATATTTCTGGGTATAATTAAAATAAGCTGAAATTAGCGGATGTCTATTGAGAGATATTTTTATTATCAGCACTATCATCATCTTCATGATTTATAAACTCAGGAAACCTCCAAGAAATTTTTATCGAGCGTACGTTTCATAAACCAACCACATACACTCCGTTTTTGCTTATATGTTATCCATACATACATAAACTCACGGTTTTTTTCCAAGAAAGGGTAGGCAGAGCGCCACCAGGGCACCCGCATTTCGCCTTGTGTGGTCCGTCCCACGATGTGATAGGGGGCGAGCCCATCGTCACATCGGCCACTAATTTCTGACTCCAGGCTGATAATGTATAGAAAAATCCAATATCATTTTGCCCAACCCGGGATTCGAACCGAACACCTCAGCTTTACAATCATACCGTACAACTGCGCCACTGAGGCAGTCACACTGATAAAAATAAACAAGAAACCACAATACCAAATAAGATAAATTATTGAAACACATTTTAATCCTACCGAAATAATAAATTGAAGTAGATATTATTTTATCCGTATCAAGTTAATGTGGGCTCAAAATAGCAACGTCAATTTCACGTCTTTGTTACCTTATACCGCCCTACTCCTGCATTAAGAATTTACACATCGCCCGCTACTAAGGAAAAGTCCTATCAAAAGCCATAAAACATTTCTCTCATCAAAATAAAATTCTTATATAAACCGACACCTTTTTATGCCGTCGTCTCCATTACATTAATTAAGGAAACTCTGAGGGAAACTGCACAAAGGTTTATTCATTGGATGTTTCTGTTGAATCGTCAATGTCCTATATCAGCCCATACACGACGCACTTTTAAGCAGTTTTCTTTGATTGAGATCAAAGTGTTTTCTAAAATGTCAACTCACAAAACTTTTCAGTCTGTAGCGTGGCTTGAAAAAACATAAAGTTTACATTTATAAATACTCATCTCTTAACATATTATGTTTAAAAAGCAACAGAAAGATTTGTCCATGTCGATATGTATAAAATTACGTCATCGAAATTTAATAATAACAAATAAATACATCCAAAATTCAAATAGTCACATAAATACATAGTCTTGACCCTACAATAAGATCAAGTCTTGTGTCGTGGGTATCAGGACGAGTGGGTATAACAACGAGAGACTTTTCGGTCTCACACCCAGACCCGAAACAAATACCTATGGATCACACAAAAAATTGTCTCAGAGCGGGGATCCCGCCCGCGGCCTTTCATCTCACACCCGGCGTCTTACTGCGCCTCGGAGGCTGTCAGTAAATAATATAAAAAAAAAAATGACGTGCACATTTTTAATTCTAACTACAAATTTGGTTTTCTTATTTTAGTTTTCAAAGCAATTCGATAAACCTCAAATTGCGAACTCCATTCGACTACGAATTTGAATTACTACATACATAAACACACGCCTTTTTCCCAGAAGGGGTAGGCAGAGGTGCTACCAGAACACCCACGTTTCGCCTTGTATATTCCGTCCCACGATGTGATATCGAGCGAGCCTATCGCCATATCGGGCACAAATTCCTGAGTCCGGGCTGATAATGAATAGAAAAATCCAATATCACTTTGCCCGACCCGGGATTCAAACCCGAGACCTCAGCTTTGCAATCATACCGTAGTATCACTACGCCACCGAGGCAGTCAGTAATTTGAATTACTGTAGCTTCAAAAACGAATTTGAGTTATTTCACCTTCCTTTAATGAACAGACGCGTCAGTTCGAAAAGTCTTATGTTCAGTTGCCCTTTACAGCACCATAGAGAAGACAGGCCAGTGATTAAAGTGTAAGAACCATTATATTGTATCGAAGCAGAATCACACTCCATTTGGGAAGCTCGCCGGTCTCTGTGGGCACCTGCTCAATTATTTACACTGCAAGTGTGACTCAGACTCGATTGTCTTGGAGCTGTAAGGTGTTGAGTTTACCGGAATCTGAATCATTTTAGACATTGTTTTTGTCTTCTTTAATTGAAGGAAGTTTATTTTAACAAGATGTCATACGGTTTATATTCAAAATATGTTACAGTTAATGTTACTTATAGTATTTTAAATTGATAAAAAGGAACCAAGCGATGGTCGCTTTTTGATAGAACCGAAAATTTGATCAATCAAAGAAGGAAGAATTGTGAAATATTGTCTTGTCTGATGACACATTAAGCCTGTGCGTAGTGGAAACTGAAAGTTCTTGGATAACCAACAACATTAATTCGATTCTAATTAAATACACCCAACAGTCACATACATTGTCCTGACCCCACACTAAAATCAATTAGGCGTTGTGCCGTGGATATCAGGAACTACGAGACTTTTTTGTCTCACAATCCAGACCCGAGATATATACTTGTGTAGATCTCGCAAACATTTGTCTCAGTGCGGGGATCGAACTCACGCCCTCTCATTTCACAGCTGGCGTCTAACCAACTATCCCACAGAGGCTGTTAAAATTGTATGTAAGTGTCTGTAGAACTGGTAAGTCTATTTATCCATACATTTCAGCGTAAACACAGGAAACATACGAATCTTAACAATGTCATCATTACAACCAACAATCCAGCTAAGCTTGCAATCCGAAACATTAATTCATTGGGCTGTTTCGCGTGTCAATGTAAATAAATAATGTGAAACAACTAATCAAGCTGACGCGACATAATTACTCTATGTACAAACAATTGCGATTGGCTGATTAACGCAGTTATCGTTGATGGTTTGAGGGATTTGAACATAAGCGGTCACGGGTCCAATAATAGAACTGAATGTAGTTCGACCGCACCACCGCAAATGATTTGCGGAGATAACTCAGTTGCGTGCCCACCGTGACTTATCAAATTGAATTAAAATCATATTTATTTGTTAACGCTGTTTCGTATTGCAAATTTTGGAGCGTGCGAAATTATGATTGTCACACCGCAAATCCAAAATGTTGAATGTATTTCGATAGGAATTTGTCGCGTGGATGTTTGTAAATCACAAAAATGGGGCGATGGAAAATGTTTTGGCTGACCAGATTGATTAAGCTGGTCTTGATGATATGCTTTTGAAGAAGGACAATTCATTAGCCTATCAAGAAGTAAATAATAAATTACATCTGCGTCATAAATTGGCCACCGCAATTGCCATCTTTCTCCCAGAATAATCTTTCTTCATAAGGTATTTTGAATCTTATGGATACATTTATTTCTTTTACAGATATAACTTGCCATTACGCAGTCAACACTTCAACGAGATATTCCAAGTAAGTGTATATTTTTGAGCCGTATTCTAATATTGAGAACAGAACTTAAGCTTGTATGTTTTTATGAACGTTTTAATCATGAATGCTGAACCAAAGATGATAGGTTTTTATAACCGTTATCACTGCGAACAGGTTTTTTAAAATAAGTATAAATAAGGCGCTTAATACTTAGCATCAAATACTTTATAACGAAGAAAATAACAAAACACAATAAAAATAAGGAAAAATATGTATTTTTTCTTAGGAAGATGAGCTGGATAAAAATCTGGCTATCAAAAACTGAATCGCAATTTTGGTGTAGGTTGTTAATTGCTTCCTGGGAACATTTCCGGCTAGATACAGCCCCGATTTCATTAGCCGTGGATGAGTAAAAATTCAGAGTATCACTACATAATATACGCTTAATTGTGTATAATGAATAATCAACATTTTATCGCATAAACTATCTAAAATAAAGAAAAAGAAACCCTTTTTGGTAATGATGATGATAGAATACTGGCTGATTTACAAACTACATTTTTTTTTATATTAAGTAATTACCAGATTATTGTAGAATCTATGTTCAGCAATAGGCTTCATATGCCTAAAGAAACACAGTTTAAAGAGCGAACAACAAAAAAACAAGTCAAATAATATCGTATGTAATATCAATAGACAATTCACAAAAACTCATGGCATTATCATAAATAACAAGGCGTATAAATAAATATACTACGAGAAGGACTCGTATAACTAGCTCTTAGCCTAATGGCTAAGTTATCTGTCTTGTCGTATAGTTAGACAAGATGACTGGCGCTACAAGGTATAAAGGAATATGTTGTTGAGCCATAATCGATGTGGGATGGAAATGTGTTTTGTTCTACTCCTTGCTGAATATTTGAACTCATAGTTGGAAATGGAATCAGTTATAATCACGGTTCTGTCGTTGGAGACAGCCACAGAGGCATCATCACATTTAACGAGTGTTTCCTCCCGAATATTTTTACATTCAAGCCTTCATCATCGTAATTGTAGAATAGCCAGGTTGAATAAAGACCAAACTTGTAGTGTGCTCTCTTCCTCGATTATTAGAGGCATCACAAAAACCTCCGTTTGAAGTTCTCTCTCTCTCTTCAGCTGTAGAAAATCCACTGCTGAACATAGGCTTCCCCCAGATATCGTCACATAGAGCTGTTAGAAGCGGCCTGCATCCTGCGACCTTAATGACGACGTCCGTCGTCCTTGTGGGTGAGTGTCCGACACTTCGCTTGTTTATATGTTAGAAGCTCTATATGTAATATAAAAATTTTAACTCCAGATTGGACATCCATCTACTAAGATCCTAACAATCCGTACTTTCTCTTCTCCATTCCATTTTACGTTATCTGACTGGCAGAGTCCGCCTACCTATTCAATCTTTTGAATTACGACTTAACCACGCCACTATCGTACCTTCTCTATAAAAAATGTCTCACTGACTGAATTTGATGCAATAATATCATCATAATATCTCCTAATACAATGTAGAATGTTAATCCAGCATCATCTATCTAGGCCACGTAGATACAGATCGAAAACGCATATCATAAATATGCTCAGAAAATAAATACGTCGATTTAATCAATGAGGAGTGCACCGCGTATCCTCCGGGAACCTCGCGATTGATTGGCATATAAAATAGACTGCGACGTGTTTTAGGTCACATCACGGGCTAAATGCGCTGTTTCAACCGGATTTATACGAGGATGCAGACTCATGTTTTAGAAAACGTATTTCAAATTTTACGATGCTATTTTGTTGGATGTAAA
Source organism: Theretra japonica (assembly GCA_033459515.1). Lineage (NCBI taxonomy): Eukaryota > Metazoa > Arthropoda > Insecta > Lepidoptera > Sphingidae > Theretra > Theretra japonica. Next base: position 12,910,794 of record CM065939.1, on the reverse strand, counting down.
AATAGAATGAATTTTTGTAAGATTCGCCATGTACTTTGATGTTTCACAATATAATTCTGGGTGCTTTTCAGTCTCGAATTTACTTTCTGGTTTTGTTGTTATTCTGTGCTGTGAACGCAATGATTGCAGTACTTACCGTGATAGGAGAGTTTTGCAAATTATGATTTGAATTTTGGAGATGTTTGTAGTTATAAAAATGTTAGGTTACGTAGTGGTGTGCTGTGGTATAATATTCATGTTATTGTATGTCAGTTATTGTATAAGATACGCAACGCCCTTATTTTACGCAAGAATTCAGGTTTGACAAACGAACTGCGAAGATAGAGATTTCAGATTATATTTTGAAGGAAGCCTCTCAATTTTCAAAGTTGTTTAGTATTCATGACGATAAAGTAAAACATCGCATGGAAACCTGAAAGTTTGAGTTCTCCGTAAGAAGTTTTGAGGTGTGTACTGCCTATTAGACTATGCTAGCCCTGCTTCAATGCAGTATGAAATAAAGTATTTCTACTTTAGAAGGGTCACTAGACCAGTGCTGGGAAAGTCTATTTAAAAGAAAAAAATTAGCATTAATTTTGCATATATGAACATCAATTTAAGAAGAGTAGGTATAGTAAATTAGTTAATTCGTGTACACTTAGAAATCCCTCTGAAATAATAATATAAAATTATATCCAAATGTGTCGAAAATTTTCCATAATATTATAATGCTTAGTAAAGTGTTAAGTCTCTAAATCCATTTAAGCTAATATGCTATGAAGTTGAGCAGTTTATTTTTCGCGCTTAGAGCCCTTTCATGTTTCCAAAAAACGTAATGTACAACCCCTTTGTCGGAATATCGGCTTTCATGGCACTAAAAGTGTCGCCCGAGGCTTCCTCTCGCAACGTGCTGGCATCTGCTTAGGTGGAGCACACACAGGCATTGAGAATTGACAACAAAAGAGCGGAAATATTAGATTGTATTAAAAATCTGATGAAAGTAACAAGTTACTAAATAATTTAAGCTACATATTTGTTATGTTTAATAATTGTGTACACTAAATTACAGAAGAAAATATTAAAATGTATTTAAACTAATAGTAGAACTTTGCAGTAATTAATTTGTGTTATCGTATCGTAGCGTGGGACGTCTGACCAGACGGCGGGACGACTTGCACAATAGGGCCGGCAGCGACTGGATGCATAATTCAACAGAACGGCCTCGGGGACGTATTTTGGGAGCAGCCTATGTATGTCCAGCAGTGGACTGCAACGGGCTGATGATGATGATGATCGTATGAATAAGTCTATTTGTCAGTATTGGTGCATATATCTCACAGGTAACTAACATGTTGTTAGACGGGTGAAATTATAAAATACTTGAAAATCATACCACCCATATTTTTTCCCTTTCTGTTTCCCTACAGCGCCATTTACACGGGGAAAGTTTCTCGCGGTGAAAATCGTATGCGATTATCGCAAGACAACCGCCATAGATTATCGTGTTCTGACAAATGTTTACACGATGCAACTTGTTTTATCCTCACGATAATCGTATCTTCGAAAGGAGAAACTTTCCCGTGTAAATGGGGCTTTATCGTTTTAAAATACAGCTTAAATATTGCGCGTGGTGGCGATCACTTCACATTAGGTGACAGTTTGCTCGTTTGTCTCTCTGTCACAAATTGAAATAGTTACAATTTTGGAGCATGGCGTGTAATCTATCAATTTATTTGATCGAAGTGTTTTTAAACCAATCAAAATATTGAAAAACATAAAGTGCATTTTAAAACGCAATTACATTGATGCAGGTAACAGGCCTCCTCTATAATCGATAGTACGATTTAGTGGATTTAGGCCGTATAGACCATAAATACAATTTTTAAAAAGTCAATAAAAATAATCTAATTTCAAGCTCCTCCTGCGTCTTCGGCTGAAACCGAAAGTAGTAAATCAGGATCGGGCAAAGTGGAGATCTACCTGCCTACCCTTATGGCCTACAGGCGTGATGTTTATGTATGTATGTAATAAAAATAATTATCAGTCCCCCAAGGCAGTGTGTCACCGGTATCCCACAGGCAGCGCAGCGCCATGATTGCACCTACGTTTTAATTACTGATTGTAATCTGCTTTTAGCTGGAACCGTGCGCCCAACCCGGCCCCATGTTTAGGACGCCGTCAAAGAGCGCGTCACGCCTTTGAAATTGTGAAAAGACGCGAAACGGTTTCCAGTTGGCGTTTTGGGGCAATTAATGCAATGCCAAAGGGATGCTCATTCGGAATTTTCACGCCTTGGCAGTTACTTGTTGCGGTGGAGTTATTATAATAGTTTTATTTTGCTGTTTCGAATATCAATTAATTCTAAGTAAGTGCTGAAAAAAAAAATTAATGAAAACGAAGTGAGACTTATGAGTTTTGGTGAAATAACTAATTCTGACTATTGTAATTATCATATTAATAATTCCTTCAAAATCCAGTGGCATAAAAATTATCGTGAAGTTGTGAATTCTTTAGTTAGTTAAAGCCACAGACGAGTTGTTCGAGTCGACCTCATGGAAAACGGCATTAAAAAAGCAAATTCGCGAATACGCTACTTACCACACGCGAACACGAAAGCTCAATTAAAAAGCGAACGCGAAGAACGCTAGTGCGAACACACAGGGTTTAACGAAGCGAAACGCGCAAAAACACAACTGTTTGTCATTCCAGTGTGATGTATCGGCCGCGGCGCGGACCAACAGATTCGTGGCCAGTGAGCCGTGACTTTCAGTTTGCTGTATGATTTAAAATACAATTTTACGGTGCACGATTCTTGTTTAGCTTTTTTCCTCATTGATGTATTGTGCGCTGGAAATATTTGCCAAGATTTGTAGTTGGTTTGAATGTTGGAATTTTATCTCGATTTTTAAAGAATGATGATTCAAGAGATTATAACTTTATACCTATGTTGGCTATTTCAATTGTAATTTAGTTTTTTATCTTGTTTAATTTTATTTTGTGTTGAGCGTTCGTTGAGCTTGTGATTCTATAAGTGAGGAAACACGCTGATTGTTTAATTTACGATACATTATTGTTATATTAATGTTACGTGCATTCCTTGTGGGAAATCCTTAATAAATAAATCATATTATACTATTTAGATATGTAATATAAACACAGCATTGCGAAAGATATTTTTTAATCTAACCTTTATTTTTCATCTATTCTGACCATTAAGTGCATCGCATACAGTGTGCCAGTTAAAAAAAAAACATTTATTGCTAAATTAATATTATGATATCAATAGTATAAAATTACATTTAAAATGAAAAATAAAAAGGTTTTAAAAACCATTCTTTTGTCATTTATCCCGTCACTCCATCTTTTCTCAAAAATACTATCATCTTGTTTTATGCTCTTTCAGCCTATCCATTCAAATTAATTTGAATCATACTTCAAACATAATTATATTTTAGCATATTGATAAATTTGAAGTAAATCGCATAATGGAAATTGACAGCATTCAAATTAAGCACATCTTTGATGTTAAACCATATTATTAACAGCTTCATATCACTTTGATCGCAGATGTTAGATGCCTTCATTACTTTAATGGATTATGGTTTAAAGTGGCTTTTTGCATTAGATATTTTTTTATCTTTCACAACATTTTTTTTACAATATTTGATAAAATCTACTAGTTATTATTGAATAGGTAAATAAGTATACGAGTCACTTGATGGTATGGATAGTCTGATTGATGATTAACGATCCAATTGATAGTTGATTTGTCACTAGTACATGACTTGGACCTTTACTATATTGTATTGTATTGTATCAGCCCATATACGACCCACTGCAGGGCACGGGCCTCCTCTACAATCGAGAGTACGATTGAGAGTGGTTAGGCCATATAGTCCACCACGCTGGCCGAGTGCGGGTTGGCGGACTTACATACCGTAGAAATTCTTTAAAATCGCTACGGTATGCAGGTTTCCTCACGATGTTTTCCTTCACCGTTAAAGTGCGTGGTGATTGATTATCAATACACACATAACTCCGAAAAGTCAGAGGTGTGCCCTGGGATTTGAACCCGTGACCACCGTGAACATGTAGGCAGCCGAGTCTGGTCCGATACCACGAGGCCACCACGCACTTCCCTTTACTATAATAGGGTAATAATGGCATTTAAATTTATAATAATGTAGGAAAATGGAGAGTGGTCAGAATCTGCTTTTGACTTAAATATTATGTTTTATATCTTATTTTATAAATTCATAGAACTTTTTAGCAACATAGCAACTAGATCAATGACGTTTTACGGAATATCTTAGGTGGCAACTGTTTTTGTAATATAAGGGAGCCCTAACACTATTTATTAAGTCCTAGTAAAAATCTTTAGTACAGTATAATTATTATAGTATTTTATTTGTAGTAAAATGAATACAAATTTCATTTAACACGAATTTCATTTTAATGAAAACATTTTCTTGCTCCAACAGACCTACATCATGACAAATTAAATGACACAAAACAAACACACGAAACAATTATTCAAAACAGCGAGACACATTGCATATATCAAATCACACTCGCAAACGATCAATCACAATTTGTTTCACAAGACTTGCCGGCAACTGCAGCCCAGGCCCGCCATTTTAAGATTTACGACCGCTGCGGCATCCATTTTGTTAAAACCCTACTAACGTGCAACATGCAAAAGCACTCGACCCACAAAACTCAACGAAATGTGCTGAAACTACTCAAGCCGCGACATTCGAAACGCGAGCCGCACGGGCCTGCGTAATTAAATAATTCCCATTTATTCACACTTCAGCTCACGTAAAGTAATTATGAGTCGCACACTGTTCACGTTTAATGGACTTTCGGTTGTTATTCTGTTTGTTTAAATGGTTTTAGTCGGAATCTATGTTTGCACAGCGATCGCTGCGGAAACAGGAGTGGCAACGCTGTACGGCAAATGCATTCGAAGCAATATCTGTAAAATTGAAAAAGAAAGGTTTGTAGACAGTGTTCACGGAGGCAGAAATACCTAGCTTGCGATGGTTTTATATCCATCCAATATACCAATCTGATAAATAATGTAGCCTATTAATAAACAGTACCACCTAAGATTCAGAAGATTCCGGTAATGTACTCATAAACCTGCCTGATGAATATATTAAAATATTTCCTGATTACTGCTCAATGGCACAATCTTGAAAAATACTTTCTTTCTAATCATGCTGTAATCTACTGAAGTAGTAGTGGATTACTACCCAGTTCAGTTCAACACATGACAAAACCTACATTGGTTGGATTTTACAAAATGTTGATTCCGTATAATTTATTGTAATGAATTAACAGCCTAACAAATAAAACAGTATCCGTATAATTGTAGCTAGAAATAATTGGATCATCTAATACGAATCATACTGAGAAACCGCCTAAGTTTTACTGCGGCGAAGGAAATCTTTGGTGGCTGTTCTCTAAATCTTACCAGAGATTTCTTTGAAAATTAACATTATACGATAAAATAAGAACAATATCTTCTTCTTCAGCCTATGTATATACCCGTTGCTGAGTGAAGACCTCTTGTAATGCACGCCAGGTTGTTCTCTCCTGAGCAGTCCTCATCCAGTTCCTTACCGCTACGTGGACCAGGTCGTCAGTCCACCTCTTCAAAGTTTTCTAACAACAATATGCTTGGTAACATTGACCATAAAAACAATCATCAAAAATACTAACCCAAATTTACAACAACCTTCAAACCTGACCAATTTCAAACCGCCAAAAAGATTCAGCAACAAAGACGTATTGACCTATTTTAAGCTAATACCAATTACTGGGCCCATGTGTGGATCCCACTCGATCCATCAGTTCGTTCGGTGCTGCACCAATTAGTATCCAGATATCGCTGGCAATTTATAGCAGCACCCGATATGCAGTCGCGATTTTTTCCCCGACGTGTGCCATGTACGCATAATTTTTGAACGGACAGTTTTTTCATTGTTTTACATAGTTGTTTGTGGTCTTGTAAATGTTTGTAGCTGTTAATTGGAGTTGCTTGATTTTTGGTGATTCGTGCAGAAATGTAGAGTCCTTGCTCGGTTTGTTAAATTTCTTTTTTGACACGTTCAACCATTGGCTTTCAAAATGGTGTAATAAGAGAAGTTATAACAGGTTCTTTTGTTTGTTGATGTCTGGAAAATTGATACTCACTTCACATAATATTTGTTTTTACTGTGATTTTTAATTTTTGATTTTAATCCACAAACAAAAATACACGTACATACACAGATAAACCTTTCTCCTAAAAAGGTGCATGCAGAGGTGCTATCAGGGCAACCACGACACAAAACAATCATACTAAAAGTGTATTAATTTCGCAATAAAATATTTAGAGTTAAACTTATGATGTTAGAATGTTGTGACCAAATTACTTCGTATTTGGTTTGGGTGTGACACTGGTTATGTTTTAGCAACTCATAGTTGGGTCTTGTTTCTCGTCATGATAGTTCAAAATTCAAATGCAAAATTTCGTTTTGAATGTCATAAAATTTAATTAATGTTGACATTTTAAGAAGTAAAATAAATATTATCTGATTAATGTCAATATTGAAAAATTCAATCACTGACTAAATTAATTTATTTAACAAAATTAAGGAGATTTAAAAAAGTAGTATCACATAGGATTGCTAAATTCAATTTAACGTTTTTTCAATTTAAATTCTTATTTTAGCTTTTACTTTAATGTCCATCTCTAAAAGCAGGTCTTTCATAATCTTACAACCCTTTAATGGATTGGATTTGCCTAAAGTAATTTCTCTACGGATGCCTACTGGAAGGAATCTCTTTGCCAAATTTTAGTCTTTAGACTCTATAGTTTTCGACATTTATTGTTAAGTAAATTGTTAAGCGTTATTTCAGCATTGTTTGTTTTTGTAATAAAATAAATGTAATAGGAACAATATCTTAAACGTTTAGCTTCAAGATATAATTTATTTGACGGTTAAAAAAATAACCCTACGATACAAAGACTAAAAAAGTATGCCTTTGAGTGCTACAAAAAAAATTAAGAAAGTGTTTAGAAAACACCACAAAAGAATGTATAACTAAACCTTTAATTTATTTCAAAACGTAATACCTTATAAATTTCACATAATTGTTGTCACTTTAATAAATTTACAACGGCGGCTGTTACCAGCGTCGGATTTCACTTTGCGTCTACAAAATAATAGCTTTACGTCTGCGAGCTCGCAAAATAATTAATAGCGAGTATAAATCTTAAACTTTTGTCGAGTTTGGTTGCTTAACGTATTTATAATACTGGGAAAAAACGGATTTTTCCCCATCTCGTCACCGTTGTCCTGGGGACTTGGCGGGGAACTTTAATGAACGACCGAGCTCAAAGTATTTAGTGGGTGTTTGTTAGAAATTGCGTCTGCGAAGTTGAACCATATTAAGTGCTGAATTACCTAAGAGGACGCGTGTCATAAAAATTATATTAAGTATCCATGTGTGCTTGGTTTTAGTCGATGTTCGGTGTTCGTGGATATTCCCTAGGGATGTAAGTGACCCGCCTTTCACGAGTAACTTTGGGTATAGGAGAAATTAACTTCAATAGATATAGTATCAATTTTGTTGTCAATGCTCCTCTGTTCTTGATAGGTAAAACTCAAGTTGCTAGTTAAAATCAGATAGGTTCTTTAAGACGTCAATTAAGCATTAAATGATGTCCTTTATGCACAAAAAAGCTGGAAGGACAACCAATGAAGTTGAATCAGATCACGTCTAGTTAAGGTATAGCATGAATGGGCTGGCTTGACCGTAGTGCTAACAACGTTTCACCGAAAACCGACACAATCTAACAATTTTGATGTCGGCTTCTGCAGGCGAATACGATTGTCGAAGCCTTAACCGATTTCTCTGCACCCTACACTTCCCAAGACCTGTTACGTACGTATGCTTCTCTTGTACTGTTGAATACTACTGGATATTGTCTTCTTTTCCGGATGCTATTAATAAAACTTCACTAATGTTTTTATGCTTTTATTAAGATAAAGGCGTAAGAATTAATTATTAAAGTTTTATTAATTGCATCCGGAAAAAAGCTTATATAATAAATTTTATAACCTACATTACTGTCACAGTTTCATTTAAATATGTTCACTAGGTTTATTGTGAACAAGTAACAAAGAACCATAGAAACTTGAATGATCTTATTCATAGACAGTTTTAAAACCTTTTTTAGCTATCGAATGTTTGTCCCTTTCGAAAGACTTTAGAATTCAGTTTGAGCGAAGAAGACGCAACATTCGATAACTAAAATAGGTTTTAAAACTGTCTATGAATAAGGCCGTAAAACATAAAGTAGTAATCATGTACAAATGAGTCGCAATTATTACTCAACATCATAAATCCACTGATCGCATTTTGCACATCCCATATAAAAAATGACATGACTTGGAAAAACGAGTTCACAAACTACACAGATGTTGACCAGAAATAAATTATCAATCGGAAACATATTTTTATAGGCCATAAAAAACGTATCACTTAACGTTTCGCATGTGATAGTTGAAAGTTTAAGTCGGGATCAAGTGTCGAACTCTTTCTGTGACGTACTTAAGACGAAACTCAAACAGAATCTGTAATGCGAACGTGACAGAACTACATATTATGTGAAACTTACCTGTGTTCTGGTTAAAATATGCTTCGAATAAGAATTAAAAGTAGTTTTGATAGAGATTTTGATTGTCGTGAGTCAATTTCTGGGTTGTTAAAGTACTTTGATCTCTATCGTAATGAATTTATAAAAAAATATGCCGTTATTATGAATTATAAAGCTTTATTTGGTTTGATTTTAGCTAAGCAGACTCTAATTTTAAAGTTATTTTGTTATTTTGACAGCCTCCGTGGCGCAGTTGGTTAGACGCCGGCTGTGAAACATAAGGCTGCGGGTTCGATCCCCGCACAGAACAAATATTTGTGTGAACCACAGGTATTTGTTTCGGGTTTGGGCGTTTCTGAGACCGAAAAGTCTCTCGTAGTTCCTGATACCCACGACACAAGACTAGATCTTAGTGTGGGGTCAGGACTATGTATGTGGCTGTTGGGTGTATTTATTTATTTATCAATAATCACATATTCCATAAAATTAAATAAAACTCACCCATCAACAATATTCAAATTTACCATACGCCAACAAAAAAACCTTCTTTCAAAGACCAAATTTAATATCCAAGGCCCTATTCCGAAGTTCAGACAGATTAATGGAAATATACCTATGACCTTATTAAATAACTCGGTTCAGTCAATAAGCCATATTACGAAGGGTCACGCTGTGCCAGCGGACTAGTCTGTCGACGTTTGATTTACATCTGTACTTTGATTTCTATTTGCGTAGGATGTCTTGTTACTGTGAATATTTCGGGCTCTATTACTAGACATGGGATTTCAAAAGATGTACTGGCATTGGCTGTTTTTCTTAAGTAGCCGTTGCTTATGTAGTTTCTACATTAGATTGATCAGAACAAGGTAAAATCATAGTCTTTACAGCAAGATATACGATATATTATGACCTTCTAGAAGGGGACAAGAAATTTCTCGCGAGTTACTAAAGGTTTTGGACGAAATTTCTCAAGTCCAAACTGCTTGTCCACTCGACAAGCTACCGATGATAAAAGATCGGTCTCTAGCATGCAGTCACACACGATCACCTTACAATTGCATGATCTCAATCTTAATTTTAGTACATCCATCCATCTATCACCCAAAGTAAGTCCACTGCTGAAGATAGGCCTCCTTCAATGATTTCCACAGTGACCTGTTGGAGGCAGCCTGCATCCTTACTTTTAGTATCAATCCCAAAATCTCCTTTTTTATCACCTTGCTTTCAACCAACCAAACATAAACACCATTTCATAATCTCCAACTTCCGTAAACTGTGAATCCATCCGATAGAATTACTTCGAATATCTTAGGTTTAAGTGCCTGTAAAACACATAAACACCCGCGAGATTACAATGTCAATAACGGGGAACAGAGCGTATCAAAGAAGGGTAAAGGATTCCTATTCGTCATTTATTACCCGGATGAATGTTTATAGAGGGGAAAAAATGTGATTATGTCAATAAAATACCCCATGGTTTATAAAACGTTTATGTCCTTTTAATGGAGTGCGGCGAACCACTCGATTCATTGTTTTTCGTTTCTAAAAGGTTATTCTAATTTTAGATCACAGTCGACGCATATTTTTTGGTAAATCTTTAAATGTACTAATTGTTCAGAGTGTTGGCATTAACCTTAAAATCCGAACTCTTCAAAATCGACAAAATTGTCAGAAAATACGTGGCAGTATGAATGATAAATTTAAATGATGATATGCAATAAATTTGGCAATTATAGAGGGAAAGTAGATGTTAATCTTTAGATCTTTGCCAAAGATGAGAAACAGCATCCAAAAAAAACAAACAAAACACTATCCCTAATGTATAGAGAACTATAATAAAAATAAATTATGTAAAACCACATATTCCTTCCTAATACAGTAAAATCTAAAACACTTACAAATCAATAGACTGAGTATAACAGAAAGCTCAGCGATACTTACGTCACGCGGAACCGAACAGCGCGAGCTAAAAATGTCGGTTCTCGAACGCTTCCGATTGCCACACGAGAGCCCATGACTTCAATCTCAGCAAGTGCCCTCGCTCATATTAGCTCCCAATGACTGGCTCTTTCTCGAATAGTTTCAATTCGGAATTATTTTTTTAGTAGATATATTCTGCTTGTTGCTTGGGTATAGATTCCTTTTAGTTGGTTTAAGTAAGAAAGCGTTCTATGATGTATTGAGTATCATCACATTGCTATATCCAAACAGGTGTGCTTATTGGGTAATTTTATAATTTTTTGGATAAATAAGATCACGGATGTATAACTCCGAATGGGTAGACAGAGATGACATAAGTTCGCAAAACTTATTTTCTTTTGTCGGATAGCAAGCCTATCGCCACGCCGGACTAAATTTTGATCCCAGACATACTAATACAGAGAACTAAAAAATAACTTAAGCATATTACTCGGTTCATTATTCCTGCATCTTAGGTAATATAGTTTCTTGTTTATGCGACTAAGTGAAATAGATGAACATAAAGTATCATATTCTTTAAATATTATGTGGAAATATTGTATTAGTGGGTTAAAATATCTTTAAATGAGGCCAACGATTTTATTGTTTTTAAATCGTTACCTTAGATAATATCAAGATGTTTTTTTTATCAAAACACTTTATAACGATTTTTGTTTTGTTGAAGTATGTCACTTCTGGGCGTAGCATTCTTAATATAAAACTGGTATTTTAGTCACCTGACCAAGATATTTGTGCAAATTTGCTTCATGATTTTATATCAGTGGTAGATTTATTAATAATTACATCAGTGACTCGAAATATCCAGCGATTGTATTAAGAAAATTATTGTCTACTAGAAAGCACCTGTTTTAGCATGGAATGAGAAACGTACTGCTATTCAGTACGAATATCGCTTTGCTGCAGTAATTCCTTTCGTAATTTCTACTTCAAAGCTTTACGTTCCATAGGTAATATAACAGTGTTATTTGACGATACGAACAAAAAAATATTTTATTATTCTGACTTCGAATCACGCCCAGCCGGGGTTTGCAAATTTCTTTCTTTTTAACCGTGTACACATTTCATGAATTCGTACTAACGATGTGCCGAAGTTGTGGAACGAAATTAAAATAACATGAACATGGTTCACTTGACTTTATAAAACTGACCCATACTACGTGAAAACAAATTTACCGACGTTATTAAAATCCCATTTGAGTAAAGTGATATTTTTTATACTTAAAATCAAAAGGCGAAAATAATTGTTTTCAGAGCACTTCAGACTGCTATGAATTTGTATAACGTTCAACTAATGTTTTTGGAAGCTTCTGGCTGTTTTTCTTCGAAATGCTACATATGAATGTAGTTTTATATCAGCAATTATATGCGTGATATTGTGATGCCTTTTAGAGATCCCTTACGTAGTGGTTGAGAAGTCAATGTTGATACTAGAGGCCACAGATTTGAGATCCAAGCACCAATGTTATCTTGCGATTCGTCTTATGTGTTTATTTCCTTAAAATTGAGTTAAATATTGTTTACTAATCACACATACATACATAAACTTGCGATTTTTTTTCTCAGAAAGGGTACGCATAGGTACTACCAAGACACCCATGGGGAGCGAGCCTATCGCCATATCGGGCACAATTTCCTGACCCCAGGCTGATCTGATGAAAAATCCAATATCACTTTGCCCGACCCGGTATTCCAAACCGAGACCTCAGCTTTGTAATCGTACTATAGTACAACTACAATTAATTAATTAATTAATCAATTCTTTAATTAATTCACGGCAACAATAGACAGAAAGCAAATAACGCCAACACGCTGCCTAACTACAACAGAAACAGAAATAAAACCCACATAAAATATATTAGAAACGCGAGCATGATAATTTATTAAAAATAGATAATTAAACAGATTGATTCCCACACGGCGGCGCATCCGATCCGATGGCTCAACAAACTGAAATAAGCGAAATGGGAAGTCCCAACAGTGATTACTTTGCAATCGAACCATGTCGCCCCAAACGAGGCTATTTTATTATTCACTTACAAACTTTTAACGAGATAAGTTAACGTTTAAGTTTCCTGACGTTTTATTAAGGCCCGCCTTATCGAATCAAAAATTTGATGTACTATCGTTAAGGATTCTGAATATTAGTTTCCAACGAGTCAGGTAAAGGTTTGAAGGTTGGGTAAAAAATTTTACATTACTGTTATGTTGCAATTTTAGTATGTTACTTGTATAATAACATTATTATCACATATACACTTTAAAAGTAAGCTAATGAAAATCAATTATTGTTTCAATATCGCTAGCAAGATTAATTGTAGTCTGTTACGGTTTTAATCACCTTTTACCACTTTCGCAACGTCATTTTAAAGGTGATCAAATCTGAGTTCATTGTAAAGAGCAAATTTACAGATAGACATTTCTTCTTAGACTTCTTCAAGGGCAATGTAACCTACGTTTGCTTTTTCATTTCAGTATCACTAACATTAAAATATGACGCGTTTTTTTAAAGTTGATGTAGTATCAAATTTCATTTAACCGAAGCCGTTGATCCAATACAAAAAACTGCTTTTTCATATTTATATAATTTTATAAGCACATTTTACTTTCTTAAACAAATTTGTCATGCCTTATTGGTCTTGCGACTTTGTAATTCTATTATAAAGTTCAGTATTGTAATAAATTTTAAACAGAATTTTTGTAAGTCGCAAATTGTGTCATAATGCAAACACAGTGCTCATAAGAAGTTACTATTTTAATTTCGAAAGTAGTGACTCATTTACAATTCATAACAAATCTGAAATTGTTTCATGTCGTTGCTCTGAAGTCTGATTGTAATTTCAAAGTATTAAATTGAAGAAAGAACTTAGCCAAGTCTCTGAGTTTATCGCCGTGGGGTATTTTAAAAATTCTAACAAAAAATTGTATTGATTCAATGTAGCTGATTAAAATTTTATTTCGCCTTACCTATGCAATTATAAATTCATAGTCCACAAAATTGAACTTTGTAGAAAATAATAATAAAGCATTATTTTACAGTCGTTAAAAAATTTGACGGTCGAACGATCGTGGCTTGCGAAAGAAAATCTTATGGCTAGGGGTTAAAGGTTATAATGCTAGGTATAAAAGAAAAAGTTCAATATCAGTTTGTGTTCGTGGTTTTATTGGGTCACGTTACGTGTTGCGGTGGCCAGAATTTAATAATTTTATAGGATAGATTATATTCTGAAATATAATTTTAAATATAATGTTATTTTAAGATGTTTATCTCACGTCGAATAAAAATAGAATGGTCGAATATTGAAAAGGTTTAGTTAAATCAGGAATTTGAGCCCGATCTGGCGATAGGCTCGCCCCTTATCCATCATGGGACGCTACACATAAGGCGAAACGTGGGTGTCCTGGATGTACCTTTGCCTACCCCTTCTAGGCAAAAGGCGTGATGTTCATGTATGTATGTTTGTTAAATAAATCCTACAGTATGACACTTTGTATTGTTCTTGTAGTGCACCTTTTAATCCTTTTTTGTCTGCTCTTATCTCGAGCTAAATTTTAACATTACCAACCACTTAATGTCGAGGTATATAAAGACTTCTATTTAAATTAATTCAATTTACCAAAATCGAAATTATAATACCTACGATTCAACAGAGTAATCCCACAATTTCCTTAAAAATAACTTGTTTAAAAGCAGCTTCTGCATTAAAATGAAAATCGCCTTCCTTCCAAAACAGAACTTCAAGAACAAGAAAATAACCTTAAACTTTGATAATAGCAAGCATGTACCAATATCCATTTCAAAATAATAGTTTTAAGAGACCGACTTGAATAATGGTAACGCAGCGGTCATTACAGGGCGGCCCGACACGGAATGGGCGTGAACTCCAGAAGTTAAATGCAAGTAATGTAAGTGATATAAGTGGTCGAATAACATTGGGGAAGAATTAATGGCTCCTAACGTCGGCGCATATTTGGCAGGTTTTGCTAGTTCATTGAACGTTTACTTGTTATCGTGATTGTTGATTTCTTGTTTAACTAGCAATGGATTAAAAATGTTTATCGGTTTTGACTCAATTTTGTGACGTAATTTATAGTGCTTTTCTTTTCATGTCTACCCCTTCACTGAAATTACAGTGAGTATTGTATCAGCACATATAAATCCCACGCAGGCACGGCCCTACTCTACAATCGAGAGTACGATTGAGAGTAATTACGTATAGTCCACCACGCTGGTTCTAGTGCAGACTTTACACCCAGTAAAGTGAGTGCAACATGATATTAATTTTCCCTTAAATATAAGATTATTTCGTATCCAAATACAGACGCAAAATGGATTTTTTATCCTAGAAACTGATCCCAACGATGTTTATTTGTATTTACTGATAAATACCTTCCGTCGTGATATTGGATTTCTCCAGTCAAAGGCTATTCGTCCGAGTTATATGCCTGTTGTCCTAACCTGTTTACATTATGCTTTATTAACTATTCCACCATCATTGTATATGCATTGCTAATGAATATACTATTTCATTGGTCTTTATGCATGGCCATTGAGGAGAAGAGTTCGTCAAATATATTTCTCTTTGAAATGTAATTGGAATACTTTATGATATCTTACTGATATACATTACCGGGTACTATAACTATTGTAAAATTGTATTACTCGTACATTACACAGTTACAGCTATACAGTATTGTGAGCATGTCAACTCATTGACGATGAAAAATATCTTTATCTATACTAATACATAACATACATACATAAACACACGCCTTTTTCCCAGAAAGGGTAAGCAGAGGTGCTACCAGAACACCCACGTTTCGCCTTGTCTATACTAATATCCAATCCAATCTAATCCATCAGCCAAAGTATGTCCACTGCTGAACACAGGCCTCTCCTAATTATTTCCACAGTGGCCTGTTGGAGGCAGCCTGCATCCAGCGACGTCCCGCGACCTTTACCAGGTCGTCTGACCACCTAGTAGGTGGACGTCCCACGCTGCGCTTTCCGCTTCGTGGAGTCCATTCGAGAACTTTTTGACCCCATCGGCCATCAGTTCTCCGTGCTATGTGCCCCGTCTTTTGCTACTTCAACTTGCTAATACTAATATAATATGTATAAAACAGAAAAGTTTGTTTCTTTGTAAGCGATTATCCCAGGAACGAATGGTTCAATATTTTTTTTTATCAGCCCATATACGTCCCAAGCTGGGCACGGGCCTACTCTACAATCGAGAGAATCAAAAAAAAAATGTGTTGGATTTATCCCATTTATCGAAGAAGGCTATAGGCTATATAACATAACATGGCCAATAGGAGCGGAGCACTAATGCAATATGTTGCAAAAACGGCTTCGCCTCAAAAAGTATCTGCACCCGGGCCGCTAGCATAGAACATTCTGATATACAAACAAAACCGCAAGCAAGTTCTTGTATAATAATTATAAGAGGAAATATATTGTATACAGGATTATGTTTCGGACAGAAACTTAACGCCGAGCCCTAAATTAAACAAGATATAAGCTTTGTGCCCTTTGTGTTAATAATACGTTTAACGCATTCAATATTAAAATACTTAAATTATTGGATATCAAAGAAAAGTATCGGGTATTTTTTAAACTAATACGATGCTTACCTTTTAGATGCTTTAAACATTATTGTCCATTTATTTTCATATATTTTTCTGAATTAATATTTATTTTTGAGATATTCATCATCTACATATCTTTCATCCCAGTTCATTGTGACGTCACTCATCTCCCAAATGACTAAAGAATGTGCTCGTTATTTTCAATCCTTTTAAACACTTTGTTGTCCACAATAACCTTTTTGTCGTCTAAAATCTACTATTGAATAAGGATCCTTAGGTTCGATAATTAAGTAAACATCTTGAGAAGTTCCTGATGTGAAAGTATAAACATAATTTATTTTCTGTCTTAGCATACCACATGACGTCTACTGATGATTTTTGAACTTCCCCTAAGCTTTTCAAAGGCTTTTTGAAACGGTTTGATTCCAACGGCTTCCTGTTTCCTTTATTAGGCAGCCTGTCAACGTTAGTACTAAATAATACAAGAAAAAAATCGAAAATGTGAGATTATTAGAATTGAAATATCTATTTAGTCACTAGACTAATTTGTTTTTCTATATCCAAAAGACCAAATAGTAATAAAAGACTATAATAAAACCCCTCCGCAGCAGAACCCAAATAAAATATTATAAAGTTTAAAAAATCACGTTCAGGTATAATATCTTTCAGGATTAATAATTTTTAACATTAAAAGCTCTTAACCGGCGCTGCAGCCGTTATTAATAAATTAGCATTATGCTTTGGTTTTTTCTTTTACTCCCTCCTCGCAATATGTTAATTCAGTCCAGTCGAGTTAAATGGATATTTCTCTATTTAATTCTTTCTTTATGTGAGATCTACCTTCATTAAAATTTTGATTTAGCCTCGTCTTTTAATGGGAATGAAAATAAAGGACCATTTATGGAAATATAATAAATCGTATATGGCTTAACCCCTCTAAATCGTAGTCTCGACTGTAGATGGGGCCCGTGCCTTGCTGTGGGACGTATATAGGCTGATAAAGAAACAGATGTACAGTAATAAAATGTAGAACAACGTAAACGGCTTTGTAGTTGTGTTTCGTTCGGTGAGTGCGATTGTCGCAGACTCAACACCGCTTTCTTCCTTTTTCCCTCATTGTCCTCTCCCGTTTTGAGCGGTTGGCATAGCGCCTATAGTCCACGTGTAATAGATCTAGATAGCCGGAGAAAGCATTTATTTATCGGCGAGCCGTTTATTTGTTTATTTGTAAAAAAAATGTTGCTGTTTAGTATATATTGCAAACCACATTTTGACTAGAGCGTTTAAAGTGTTCATATAACTACATACATAAACATCACGCCCTCATCCCAGAAGGTAGGCAAAGGTGCAGCCAGGACACCCACGTTCCGCTTTGTGTGTTCCGTCCCACGATGTGATAGGGGCGAGCCTATCGCCATATCAGCCACAAATTCCTGACTCCGGGTTGATAATAAATAGAAAAATCCGATATCACTTTGCCCGACCCGGGATTTGAACTCGAGAACACCCAGCCCCAAAACAAATACTTGTGGGTCGCACTAATATTTGTTTCGGTGCGGAAATCGAACCCGCAGCCTCTCGTTTCACAGCCGGCTTTAACCAAATGCGCCATGGAGTCAGTCGAAAACGATATACCATTCCAACATAGTCGTACCACGAAAATTTATTCAACCATAGACCCACGGCTGCCTAGAAGGCTGCCTACAAAATCACCCAAAAGGAATGAAAAAAGTTGCACCCACACATGATTGATGACGTCACACTAGAAAATATTTAAAACACGTATAATTAAATATGAATACTGATTAATATGGTCACGCAATATGTACATTGTTGTGTTTACATTCATGCGTTTTGTTAATTATTCAGTGTTTATAGTCGCGTTGGTTGTTGTCGTAAATTAATTACCTTCTTATTACGCGGCAAGCCGGCTAATTTGTGTTTATTTTTGTTGTGGCTATTTGATAGTCAATATAGCAGGAAAAATTTCGAGTACAAAACCACATTCAGAATAAAATTTAATGGCGAGACAAGCATGCTATTCTCCTAATGGTAAGCGATACGACTGCTCTTGGACAGTAGCAAAACCAAACAACCCCATGAATTTCAAAGCAATGTCCGGCATTCCACTCGCCATCCTGAGACATAAGATGTTAAGTCTCATTATGTCCAGTAGTTACTCTGGCTACAATGGCCTTCAACCTAAAATCACAATACTTAATTTTTATGGCAGTCTAAATTATTTTTTGTAAATAGCCACAAAGTTTCCTATTTCAAAGTGAATTCAATGTGAAAAACTATCTCAATAAAATATTTACAAAATGTATCTAATCTAAATACTTTCCCACACAATGGTGACCGATATCAAATCAAAGTCACATTCAGTTTTCCTTCATCAAAATGGAATATAAAGAAATAATTTTGCGAACAAATTAAAAATTTTCTAACAGAAAATAATTTGATACCAACAATTAAAAATTGTAAACAACTTTTCGTGTAGTTGTAAGCCCATTTTTGTTTGAAACTTTTACACATCGGCCCATTCTCATTAACTACACCGAACTCGGTAAGTATTTTCATTTCGACTCGCAAAATATGAACTCTTAAAGTGGCTTAAGTACATTATTGGCGTAACTTTTGTAAATGTAGCCAAGTTTTGCATCCGAAATGAGACGCTGTTGATTTAGCTTATCGCCTCCTTACACTCGAATACAAAATTACGTAACAATACGTTATTAAAATAGGATTAAATGGAAGTGGGATGCCTTGGGGGGCTCCCTGTCCGGATTACTGTAGAGAATTATATCTGTATTAATGGGTATATTTATAAACGTATCCTTGATGCGGATTAACCTATTTTCACGAGTTTGGAACTATTTAGGGCTGTCGGTAGTGCGGTTGTTTGGCATGCAGAAGTTACCGAATTTTGGTGCTTGGTAATTAATAAATTAAGAGTAGGAATTTTCTAATATTTTAATAAGAAATATTATGCAAAAACTTCCATTCATATATTCATAACTCATAAGCTTATTTTATGTCATACAAAGTTAGCAAACCTCATTTCTGTCCATATATAAATCATACTTTATAGATTAATTGGCAAAAATTAAATCGTGTACACCTTATTTAATTATTTTAAAACGTCAATTTCGTGCACGATGCATTACCTAGTTTGAGATTCGAACTCAAGACATCACAGTTTACATGGCACTATACCTTGCTAAAATACAGATAGTGCTATTTGAAAAGGAGATTATAAAAACATTGCCATTGCGAAAAGGTTTCATTTCTTATTTAAAACCACTTGAACGAACCATTTTGAATTTAATTTTGAAAGAGTGTCGAGTATCAAAAAACTTATCTTCACAGATGTTTTTACAAAGCCCTGTTTATACAAAGACTCGTCTTTTCTATGTCTTTCTATTTAATGATAGAGCCTTGACCCACTTTCGTTTTATTCCCGAACGTAACAAAAATATTTTACTATGTATTCTTTATATCGACAAACGAGCAGGGCTAACCTTTTGTTGAATGACCATCTATAATCATCGTCAGTATTTTAAAATCTACATTCTGCCCTTTTTAGTACTGGCACAACAAAAAAACTATAATTTTTCATCTAAATTCTATTGGTGTGTGGTGAAATTTGGAACTACAAATAAAAATATTTATATATATTTAACTTATTGTTTGAAGTATGTTTTTTAACATAAACAACAAGCATTTATACTCATAATATAATTAGTATTAACATGTCCAATACAGTAAAAGTCAAAGGAATAAAACTGTTCCTAATATTTTGTTTATAGCATGACAACAACGCAGTCGCACGCCAACAGATCGTAGACGATCTATACACTGTCCCTAATTGTAAGTGCAGTGCCCTCAAGATAAAATACCATCTGGTCATAGATGATTTTCTCCTACATTTCGACACAATTCTACTAATCTGCTAGTACGTTGTTGGCTATTTAAAATGGATCAGGCACAGAAGGTTGGAGGAGGGAAATGTAAGTTTTGTGCGGCCCCTAACATTCAACAAACGAAACGCAACGGCAAAGCTATAACTTCACTTTATTCCTAAACATAACAAAAACATCTAGCAAATCTTCTCTCAAAAAGCAATAAACTCTTCAGTGCGGCTCGACGTTGTACATCCATTAACGCAGTAATAACTTTTGTCCGAAGTTTTTCACACAAGTCAACTGTTTTTAATGGAGACTTGTCAAAAATTCATGTAATGCAAATTAATTTGGGCGGTCCCGATAAAGTTCTACGGAGGTCCATCGTAGTTTACATTTATTGAAGCCCAATTCTAATTAACTTTAATGGATGCCAATTTTGAATAAATCTGGATTTTCTTGCATTTCGTAATTAATTTATGAGTGATTTTTTAACAGCGCTGAGTCTTTGTCCGTTGTTGAATAAATACGTTTACCGTTATTACTTTTAACTATTAGGTGTCCATATTTGAAAATAATATGCATTTTATAGTAAAAACGGTTTGCATCAAGTAATTTCCTTCGACTTTCAAATCTTCATAAAGTAAACGTACCTTTATACATGGTTTCAACTAGATAATTTTTCGACCCTAGTATCGTTTTATATACTCAGCTTATCGCCGTCCACTGCTGGATGCAGGCCTCTCCTAGGAAGCGCCAACTATCCCGGTCTCGAGCAGCCCTCATCCACATCCTCATCCCTCACGAGTCGCTTTATCACCACAATATTTCAAACCTGGGCCACTATTTACAGATCACAAATACTTGAACCTACGTATTCTGACATGGTTCTCGATCGAAATCCGGTTTCGACGAAACTTTCATTTATCTTTATTTTTCTTGTTTAATTGAAATATGATTTTTATTATCCATTAATTTTCTTCTCTGAACACTTAGATACTTAGACACTTAGATACTTAGATGTTTCCATTGCTTTTTTCAGATCGCTTAATTTTTACTGTGATGCATCTTTTTACATTTATTGAATTTTCAAATCTTTATAATATTAGGACTCATTTCTGCATCAGCTACTAATATTTCAAAAATAATTGCTCCAAACTTTTCGTCAGCTTTCCATATTGCGCGGTCCATTCACGCCGAAACTTTGAAACAATGGTGCTTCTTCGAATCCAGTCTTTTACTCGAGCCCGTATTTTCTTTCAATCGATTGGCGGAGACTTTATTACGTCGCTGGGGCACCATTTTTCATTCGCTTAGCGCCAACGCAACCCTCTCTGAAATATCTTAAACAAATTTATTCAAGCTTAGGCAAGATGTTTTGTTTGCACGGGGTAAATAGGCACGTTTATATTAACGCCCTTGCCTCTGTCACAGTTCAGTGTCGAACAATGGAATAATGTCATTAGTTTCTTTTCTGTATTCTTTCAGTTGAAAAGAGTCCGCACCTCGGTGCTCCAGACACACTTTGTGCTGCAGAATTGTATTTTTATTTATTGCTGGTATTTTGTTTTCATTTGTTATTGAAGCGTATATGTTTGAGAGCTGGGGAAACTTGGAGCTATTCTTAGATGGGAATACCATTTGTGTTGAGTTTTCTCTTCTCCTTTTTTTCTGGATTAATTAATTACTCATTCACGACTTATTACTGATAAATACTAGAATGAAATATGACCCAAATTCTGTCTATAAAATACACCAAAATATATTACCCGTAGTTAAAGTAGATGAAAACGCTACGTGTTTAAACTTCACAAGAGTTGACCTACTGCTCCGGCATTGTCTTACACGCGAACGTTTTGAATTTCGACGGCATTTAGTGGAGTTGTACAGGATTGCGTTGGCTGGGATAGAATTTCAAATGTTTGGTTTTCGAGCACCGTGCCTGTCTTAGCTTGTCGGCTGTAAAGCAAACATGCCTTGAGGAGACACCCTTCTCAAATTGTGACGTAATATCATTTTGCGAGCAGGAGCAACGTTCAATCGTACTGTTGAACTAATTATCAATCGTGGTGATAAAAATGTTTACGTTTATATACGAGGACTGTGCAAAGAGTTTTTAATAGATAAACACGTACATAAAAACGGAGACTAGAATCATAAAGCAGATAGATGATCATAATTCATTATTAATTATCGTGCAAAGTAAAATCAGCTCTATATACAAGACGAAAGAGATTCAGTTTATTTAGCAATGCTAAAAGTATAAACCGTTTTCCCAATCAAACCAGTAATGCTTCCAAGCGCAAAGATTATTAATAAAAATATTCCCACTCAAACAGCAACGCCACGCGAGTTTAAAAAAAATATTAAGCATTTCCAGCAAATACTGGGAAATAATCAATCTTCTATACAGTAGCTAAGTGCATTTGATAGTTTGACTGCATCGAGTTTGTGTGATGGATGGAGTGGTTGCACGCCCACCCACCATGCTGGTATGAGAAGAATTGTTGGCTACTTCAAATGAGCGAAACAGAAATTTTAACGATAACTAGGTTTAAAATTAGAGATAATTGATAAATTTTACATTATAAAATTTTTTGTAATATGTTTTCTGTAATATGTAAATAAAATACGGTTGCTGAGCTAAAAGTATGATTGAATGATGTGTGACGGAATCTGAATGGAACCATCTAAATTGTTCTCGATTTATTTATGTCCCGGATGATGTGACAAATAAATATGAAATCTATTCAGAATATACGAGTCTTTATACACCAGCAAGTGTTCTTCCTACAACATTATCATCTGCAACACATAATGATCACCAATACAAAAGGCTTTACAGCCCTTTATTGACTAATGATCTGTAGCCATCATCGTTATTTCAATACAATCCTATCAGCTGGCCCCTCGATATACACGTCATATTTCTTTTTGGGAATCTGTTATTTTGCGGTTTTATTCAGCACAATAAAATATGAGATGATAAATCAGTTTGTTCCTTTACTACAAAAGCCACTGTGAATGTAAAAAACGGTGAGCGTCAATACAAAGCGGCTCTCCATCAAACCACGCTCGTGCGTCTGCATAACCAGCTCGCTGGATCAGATTTATCGTAATTATATTTTTGATTGTAATATTTGCAACATTTATTGTAATGTCGGATCTTGTTTTACATAATATGTGATTATTGGATTCTGGAATGAAATTTGTTTCGCCATTAAATAATAAACTAGCATTATCTAGTACACATTATCCACACTATGCAACAATATCAAATTTGAGCGGTCTTTGTCCTATTGTAAAATGTAAATGTCTTGATATAGCACGTAAGTTACGGAATTAAATATAACCCTTTTTCTAATCCTTTTCACTTTCACATACTCTCGTTCCAGTCTCTCCAAAGTTTGTCTGAAAGAAATTTCTGACAGGCATACGACTGTCTTTTTAACTGTGCATTATATTTAAAGGCATAACTTTTTTTTTTTGTATTGTATCAGCCCATATACAACCCACTGCAGGGCACGGGCCTCTTCTACAATCGAGAATACGATTGAGAGTGGTTAGGCCATATAATCCACCACGCTGGCCTAGTGCGGGTTGGCGGACTTTCACATACCATAGAAATTTATACAAATCGCTATGGTATGCAGGTTTCCTCACGATGTTTTCCTTCACCGTTAAAGGGATAACTTATTCCTTAATAATTACTACTTCCTTCAGGTTTGTGTACGAAAGATAAGACACCAGCAAAGACTAAAGGTTACCTTCTACAAGCATCAACGAAATATTCACCGAATTAAGCTGATATAACCTCAAAACATTAATACATCGTAAAGCAAATTGCAAAACGACAAATAATACGAGTCCCAGCGCACGACCGCGAAAACTTGCTAAATATTAATGGCGTAAACATTATGGGCTTGTTGCAAACTTTCTTATCACAATTTGCGTTCACATTAATCATCTTTGCGAGGGAACTTGAGCCGATCTCGTGTGGATACGCGTGTTGCGCCTCGGTTTCACTTGCGATGCTGTAAGTAAACGATTTGTTTGATTGATGATCGGATTATGCGATGCAAATTCAATTTAATTTTTTGATAAGTGTTTTTGGGGAAATGCTGGGATTGAATTCTTTGAGGTGACTTTAACTGTGGAATCATTTTTGGTAAAGGACATTATTTGAATTTTTGAATGTATTTAGTGGTAGTATTATTTAAATGCGTTACAAATAGCTTCTGCCTGCAAACTTCGTCTGCGTGATTGACTACATTTGAAATTTACCAACCAGCCCCGTTACATCCCATCCCTTTGGGTATAAAAAAGTAACAAATATATCTGACATCCTGCCTTATTCCAAGGGATCACTGTATTTTTGGGGATAAAAAGAAGCTTAAGTGTTAATCCAGGGTGTCAACTACCTCCATACCTTTCATCGAAATCCGTTAAGCCGTTTCTGAGTTCATCGCGCACAACCGCACAGACAAACAGACAAAGATTCTAAAAATCTTTGTCTTTGTTCTATTACGTGAACACAGACCCCCCATATTAGTTTTTCTCATTTATCTTCCATGTACAGACATCGATCGGTTGCAAATTTAATATATTTATAGATCTAGTAAAATTATATGCTTCTTATTGACAAATATTTTAAATTCAAACGTTAGCATTAATTGAGTTTATAATAATATTAAGAAACGAAGTTCATCTACTGACTTAAAAATAACGTATTAAAATTATTCGAATTACCTTGGACTGGATCCAACGTAGCACTTTTTTGTTGCACTAATATTATTAGCACGAATATTCAAGTTAACATACTCGTAAGTATACTCAAGCTTCTGTCTCCCAGACTAAGTAAACAAACCCTTATCTGAAGTCAGAGATATTCTCTAATTTTAAATTGCACTTAATATAGCAACTTAATGTATGTGGGAAATTAAACTTGCATTAACTAATATGTGGGTGTATGCAGGTGTATAGAGTGGGTGTAGTTTAGAGTGTGTGGGTGTTTAATGGAAGAAAGAAATTTATGAAATGAAAGTTTTAATTTATTTGTTTTCTTGTGGGGAACGTTAATGTTATTGCCGACTTGTAAATGGGCTGTCTCTACGGTTTAACTTGTTTTCTTATATAATGGTTTCTTGGATTTACGCGAATGTTGCACATTGAAATCAATCAAATTCTTACGGATTTAATAGTGATCATAACGTCGGGAAGTAAAAAGTGTAAAAAAATAAAATTAATTACGCGTAAAAATCCGTAAGAATTCATTTTACGACTGCCTCGGTGGCGTAGTGATGCTACGGTATGATTGCAAAATTGAGGTCTCGGGTTCGAATCCCGGGTCGGGCAAAGTGATATTGGATTTTTCTATTCATTATCAGCCCGGAGTCAGGAATTTGTGCCCGATATGGCGATAGGCTCGCCCCCTATCACATCGTGGGACGGAATATACAAGGCGAAACGTGGGTGTTCTGGTAGCACCTCTGCCTACCCGTTCTGGAAAAAAGGCGCGTGTTTATGTATGTATATAGAATTAATTTGATTTAAATTGTTTTCTTGACGTTGCTTCACTGTTGTTATGGTAAGTACAGTATAAGATAGAGTTTGAATCAATTAGAGATATTTGTTGCTGGTCGACAATATGGATAATGCCTGCTTACATACATATGCACGTAAACTCACGCCCTTTTCTTAAAAGAGGTACGTGGAGGTGCAACCAGGACATCTACACTTCGCCTTATATTCTCCGTCCCACGATGTGATAGGAGGCGAGCCTATCACCATAGTGAGCCTAAATTCCTAACAACTGGCTAGTAATGAATAGAAAAATCCAATCTCGGTATTCAAACTCGAACTTTACCTTTGTAATTGTACCTTAAGGCAGTCCTGCATACTATGTAGAACATTTTGATAGTCGCGCAAATATTTTCAGAAATCCGGAAATATTTTTTTTGCTGAGTATTAAAAAAAAAAAAATATCGAAGCAAGTGATACCCATGATATTAGAATGGTGTTTGGAGTATTGATTAATTGGATTTCCTCTAAATTCATTAGATAAATAAAGATTTATTATTATTATTTGACAGCCTCCGTGGCGCAGTTGGCTTGACACTGGCTGAAACAAGAGGCCGCTGGTTCGATTCCCGCACCGAGACAATTGGGTGAACCACAATTATTTGTTTCGGGTCTGGGTGTTTATGAGCCAAAAAGACTCTCGTAGTTTCGGATATCCACGACACAAGACTTGATCTTATTGTGGGGTCAGAACTATGTATGTGACTGTTGGGTGTATTTATTTATTATTTATTATACGTCCCACTGCAAGGTGTGGGCCTAAATCATCATTATGTTAATTAAATATATTTCATTTTTATTTAAGTTTTAAAAATCGTCGCTGACAACAGATCTAGTTACAATTGTCATAAAACTAAAAAAAAAATAAAAATATGTTTAGTTGAAGCGATTGTTGAATTGATATTTGACAACTATGACTAAGTGTCGTGAACAAATGAATGGACACAAGCGACATTGAAAAAAAAATAGATAAAAATCTATGCGTGTATTTATTGGTTTTTATATGATACGTTCAGTTACTGGCTGGTTCAAATCGGTGACGTTTGACAGCCACTTTGGCGCAGTTGGCTAGATACCGCCTGTGAAACGAGAGGCCGTTGGTTTGATTCCCGCACCGAGACAATTAATGTTTGTGTGAACCACAATTATTTGTTTTGCTCTCTAGGTGTTTGTGAGACCGTAAATTCTCTCTTTGTTTCTGATACCCACGACACAAGACTCGATGTTAGAGTGGGGTCAGGACTAGGGGTGTATTTCTTTATTACATTCTAAAATAGCCCTATAGTACTTGCCTACGTACAAAGCACAAGTATATAAGATACGTACTATGTATTTTTATACATAAATACTGGATCATATTTATTTATAATTTCTATTATACACAGTAAGCCCATTATCGTAACGCATCATCTATCCACACAATTACATGCAAAGCACTTTTTGTAGTCTACTTAACGAATGTCTCGTATGTGTCAAATTTAGCAGTCTTCGAGGCGGGGTAAGTAAATTCAAATCCAATTTCATTGTGACAAGTGGCAATGGAAAGTTTAAGGATTATTCAGTCATCTCCTTCTTGACAAGGGTTCTTAGACGTTATGTGCCCCATGTTTTCAGAATTCGTGTCGTGTATTTAATCAAGATGCGAAATTGGGTAAAAAGATATCAGCGCGAATTCTGATATTTGGATCACATTTTTAAATAAATTCAGAAAAATATTATTAAATAATTATATCGGGCTCTTTAATTAATATCTATATCTATACATATAATAAATAATTGTAACCGATCCATGCCTGTACATGGAAGATAAATGAGAAAAACTGTGTAATATGGGTCTGTTGGTTTCTGTGTCCGTTTTTCTGTTTTTCTGCTTGTCTGTTTGTCTGTGCGCGACGAACTCAGAAACGGATTTCGATATTTGGTATGGAGGTACCTGACATCCTGGATTAACACTCAGGCTACTTTTTATCCCAAAAAAATAGTGTTCTCGAGGGATGAGGGTATTACCTAAGATACCGTGCTTGTGTTATGTGAGTTTGCAAGACTTCATTTGCATTACAAATTCTTGTGGAGGTGTCTTCTTTACGCGGTAGCCGAGGTCCTTAAAATGTTTTCTTAAGCCGTTAAAGAATTTTATCATTTATTTATTAAAGGATTTTTACTTAACATTATTATTATAACTACAGGTCACAAATTTATAAATTCGCGGTTTTTTGTTACAGGAATCAAAATTTCGAAAAATCCCGTTAATCGCCAAAGAACTTTCTATGTGCGCCCAGATTTTGTACGTAATATACTCTCTGCTGTCACACCTAATAATTAAACTAACATCCGCAAAGGTCACACCACGTACATCAACCCAAAAAAGCCTGATATCATAATTAAGGATCCGCGAACTCATAATAAAGCAGTTAATCAGAAGTTTAAAGTTGTGAGTGGAACAAGTTTGTTAGACGTAGCTAACTACCTTTGGCAATTAACGCTTTGCCAGTAAGCCACTAAGTTCTGGGTTCCAAACTGCAATTAAGGGGTGCCTATGTGCCGAAAACTATTCGGTTTCATTTGTGATAATGCATTCGTTTTTATCCATTCGAGAATTGGGATGTCTGCACGTATTCAATTTTACTAGATAGTTACTTCAGATTCATGTGGTATTCATTCTCTCATTGCTAGATGTAGTTTATGTGGTAACTTTCTTGATTTTTGGCCCCAAGCAGTACGTAGGCACTGTAGTATTTCAGATTGGAGACCATATTTGTTGAATATTAAAAGATTTAACACTTATTGCCAGAATAAGTGGTGATATTACTGTTAATGAAAAGTCGTGACTTTTGCCATCAGATAAACTATCTGCTCGTCTCGAAGTTCGGTCTTTATGAATAAAAAAACATGATATTAAATTTTACCATTAGTTTTGGTTTCAAAATCAATAAATATCATTGACAGTACTGAAACTGTACGATCTGAGAAATAACACACAAAACTATCCAGTGAATAAAAATATTTTGATGGCAGAAAAGGAAACGTTCCAAATGTAAGAATATATTGGTACTGCTTTCCATTCTGGCGGCGTGTTCACGTTACAAATTCGGAAACGTGCAACGAAGCAACGTACACCAGTTTGTTTCGGTTTTTTCTGTTTATTCACAAAAGGTGTGCAGGCAGACGCTGTGCTGTCCGTATACAGCTGGGCTTGCACACCTGGACTTTATTTTATTTTATACAGAACAAAGCTATTCACCAGATGGAAAGTGATAACTGTCGCCTTTGTCATAGTCTAATGTATTTTTTTCTTAATTTACCCAACAACGGGTTCGGATAGATGACACAAAACTCATGAGGATTTAAGGTCTTGTGTATCAAACATGGGCGTTTCCGAATATGGATTCTTGTTAAAGTTATTTCAACCCAGTAATATCACGGAAACAGCGTTACTGACACGGTTAGTTAAGAAGAAGGACATGGAATAAAAGGCCACAAATTTTATCCCAGTGACGAAATAGTTGTTTGTGGGACAGAAAAACCACCATACTTACGACAAGAGACTTGTACACTACTGATCAGTCAGGAATCTAGGTGTGTATTTCTTAAATATTCTTTTATATCATAGGGGGAAGACGAGCCTACGGTTCACCTGATGGTAAGTGATCAGTATGTTGGGTTTATTCTGATGATTTCGCATCGACTGTACCACGCGCCCAAAGATGTAGCATAGGTTCTATCAAATAGAAATTAAATTACTCATATTATATACAAAAATACTAGCAG
The DNA here is from genome assembly GCA_033459515.1 of Theretra japonica. NCBI lineage: Eukaryota > Metazoa > Arthropoda > Insecta > Lepidoptera > Sphingidae > Theretra > Theretra japonica. The sequence goes on along the minus strand of CM065939.1, from coordinate 12,881,346 downwards.
CCAAAAAAACGCAATTTTAAGTTAATTTACACAAACAAGAGCACTAAATCAGACCGCGTCCATTCCGAGATTACCCAACAGATTCAGTCTAAATAACCCTCGCAATCCACTTGATTTAACCAAATCCTCACGTTCCGGCAATAGCAGCAAGCTCCGTTGGACACAGCAACAAAAGTCCATCAATATCAATACAACTGCAGTACGTTCCACACAAGACCATGGTTAATGAATAGCTATTAGTTCAACGGTGCCCGTCCGTTTGATCGATCACACAGAATCAGCTCAAGTCGGTTAGCATCGACGTATCTTGCAAGGATTACATGGGAATATACAGTTATGTGGTGTTTATTTGAAGGATTAAAATGCGGTCTATGAGAATTCTGAGATCACAACTGTGAAGGAAAATATAGTAAGGAAACCTGCATACCATAGCGATTTGTATAAATTTCTATGGTATGTAAAAGTCCGCCAACCCACACTAGGCCAGCGTGTTAGACTATGTGGCCTAACCACTCTCAATCGTACACTCGATTGTACAGGAGGCCCGTGCCCTACAGTGGGACGTATATGGGCTGATACAGTATAGTTTGTAGATCCAATCTTGTTGAACAGAATGGTCAAACTAATATATAGGGAATGGGGATACATCGGCAGTAATTGTTGAGGATTTTTTTAACTATAAGCAAGGACCGAATACAATTTTAGAAACTGGTTTTGAAAAGCAGGTAAGACTTCAATACATAGTATATATAAAATAAAATAAAAAAATATAATTAACTCGATCGCAAAAAAATTATAAGACTTTTCAAAGATGTTTTATGTAGTGGAACGACAAAGTTACCGCGCTAACATCCAATCGCAAGTGCAGTGCGATCCAACTAGCTGTCCCTAATCGGCACAATTATGCTGGCCTATTCGAAACCACATTGCCAGATTCCGTATCATGAAATCCGCGTGGGGCTCTATGCCAGGCTTTACAACCCTTTACGGCGGATAACACTAGATCTCCTAGAATTCAAGTTTTATTCATAGGAAAGTTCAGTTCACAAGTACATTAAGTTGAAAAGCTCATATCCTGGTTTAACTCTTTTAGGACTATACCACGTTGAATTTTCCATATCAAAACATCTACTTTTTTTGAAGATATTTTTGTTAATAAAAAGAATTTTATTTCAATTCTTGTATAAAATGGACTGGTTCAGCCCAACTGCATGACTCTAGACTGATACGGAATACTGATGACGATAACTTCCGCTCACGAATACTGAATAAATTTACCTTTGGAAAATACACGGAAACGCAAACAAAACAAATTATGCTCCATTGTGAAATTATGATAAACGATACACATTTAAAATTAAAACAAAATTGAACTGCGTTATCATTGGTAGAATTAACTGCATCGATACCAGAAAATAAGCACAAATTTATATTTGTCGATGGATTAATGTGTAATATGAGTGGAATTTAAAAATTAATCAAATTTACTATATTCATTACGCTTTTCCCGATGAGAATACGCGTACACTTCGCCAGAATATTATGCACATTTTCATGACGTGCAATTTTTCTCTTTCAATATTTCGGGCACAAAATTGTAATCCTTAGCGACTTTCTGCGGTATTTCCCAAAATTATAATGACGGAAATGTGAGAATACATTTGGTATATTTTAAAGGTCAAAGTTAAGAGTATTGTTCTCATTGATACTTAGAATTTTATCGCTTGAGGAAGGTTGACTGGGAGAAAATTCCCGTAGGCATTAAGTCCGCCTGTACTATTTATATTTCTACAAAGTGTTAAATAAATAAAAACATAACAAATGGTATAAATATTTACATGTTTTAGGCAAATATTTTACTGTTTAAAATAGTTAATGTAAGCGTTAACTATTTTGTCAGCATTAACTGTTTTACACAATAACAGTTTTATCAAAGCACCTACGCAGCGAGCCTTTAAATGATTGTGAACTAAAAAATAGAACGAGAAAATAGCGTTGGCAGACATTTTTCATTAGTTAAAAGTCTTTAGAAGCTTTTAAACTTTTTTATTATGTTTTTATTACGACGTGCAACAAAGAAATATAAATAATGTTAGCTACTTGGCGTAGAGTTTCATTTCATTAAAAGATTTTGAGAAGTTTGGATAAAGTTAATTTATGAACTTTTAATGATGTCGTGCGTCGAAAATTTGGTTAAAAAAAATGCTCAATGTATTATGATTATTGCACATTTTTTTATATTTATATTTGATCGGATGGATTATTAAATTGTGACCTTTAAGGAGTCATTGTAATTATTAGGGAGGACATTCAAAAGGAATAAAGTTATTTTATTACAAAAGAATAGTTTCTTAACGGCTAAATATGGATTTAATATATACTCACTATCTATATCATTTATTAGAAATAGAGTAAGTTGTAAATTATTTTACTAGTTTTGTATAGTACTGAGATAAACTGCATGTAATGCGCGTGTCGGTAACCGGGAAGCTTAAGAATCGGCTAAAACGATTACGATACCGACATCTCCTTGTCGGTATCGTTTTGATATGAATCCAATCTGTTATTACATCAGCAGCCGCGCCACCTCGAAAGGCGGCAGAGACTGTCATACTCTTTCGAGTCTTACCCGGGACACCAAAAAGTGACCTTAAATTTTATCTAGTTAAGAAAATACCCGTATGTCAACAAAAAATCCGGAAACCTTCACCCAATTCAACAAACTGCCAAGACTATATTCAAAATTTAAATTTCCAGCGTAATATTACAAGCACTTCAATAAAGGCTATCACCACGAGGATTTAATAAACCGGATAACGTCTAGATCTTGGTAGTTGACGTGACCGGCCGCACTGAAGTTAGAAACCGGGCGGACTTTAAGTGGCCGCCATTTGATATAATAAGCCTTGGCAGACACTTGGAAATGATAGATTCGAGTCTAATTAGATGGGGTGAACCGCACTGCCCACGGAAGCGGCGCTGCCACCATCCATCACACATTACTTAGTTCTGTAAATGTAGGCGTTATGTATTGCATCGGGGTTGAACTCCTCGTTAAATTGGCTTGGAGTAAAAAAATATATTTTGCAGCTGTGGTGCATCTTTATATTTCGATATAAAGTTATATATATACTAAGCGATGCATTTGCATGCCCCATGTTAAATATTATTTAGTTTTGTAGTTCCTGTTTTTAGAAGTATTTGCTTTGCAACGGGATTTGTACTTTCCAACCCAATAGAAATCAGTCCCATAGTTGGTCGAATGATTATAATCTTAAAACAAAAGGACGTTCTGAAAGTCCATCACGTCATTCCAGCTTCATTCACGTATTTACGGTCTCTGCTTTCCGTAGCCAGATTAAAAAACCCGTATCCTTTCATCGCAGCAGCTTTCATCACACTTTTAACTATCTTTTAGTTGGTTAACAAGATTGCCGTTTGAAAGGCCCCAAGTATTTTGCACTCACGGAACCTCAAAGGAAGTTTGTCTTCGGCATCCGCAAACCGCCTGCAGTGTTTGTGTATTTTACCATTTCAAGTTAAAGTTAAGAAACGAGTAAATTTAACTTTGTTGAGTATCTTTATCGCTGGAAGATTGATGAGCGCGAAACAGTATTGTAAAGTGCTCGACGTTTATCTTCTTTTGTGCAGATAGTTGCAGATTAAAATTCAATGAAGCTATGATTAACGGGTGGTGCTGGTTTCTTTGCATCATCGTTAGCATAATTTCAAGGCAATCTAACAATGCGCTCAGGCTATAGGAATGAGGTTGTATTTTAGCAAAAATCATGACATAGATTGTTCTCCTAAGCTTGACACCTATCGACTAATATGAACACCACTGTTTCAACCTTCAAACCCTAATACAACTGTGCTTGCACACCACAGCTTGACTTAAATAGACCAAGCGGTGGTACCTAAGGAGACGAAGCATCTCCAATGGTTCGCCAATTTCTATTCTAAAATTTTTGGGTTCCTTTAATCTTTTTAGTCACTCTAAGAACGAAGACTTTGCTCCAATCAGTCTAAAGACATCCTACACGACGTTTGCCAAGTCAAGGTTTCCGCTTTTAAAAACGTCTGCTCCCACAGTTGCCCAATCATGTGGTACACCCACACCCATCCTAAATAGCTATTCAATACTCTACACATTTCATGTGAACATCCACGCATTTTCACATCCGAAACACGTTCATTGAAATTAAAATATGAAATTCTTATTCCCTTGCAGCTCTGCCTTTAAAATCGCAATCTTGGTACAACAGCCTCGTCACATGTATTCATTAAAGTTGGATTATTCCTCTCCCTGCTTGTCACGGCGAATTGTGAAAAAATTCCGACTAAGTCTGTGAGGCAGACAAAAATCAGCGCGCCGAGTCAAGCCGTAGCCTAAAAGGCGGTTTTTGGCGACCTAATTATTATTCATAGTGTTTGCGCCGAACTAAAATTTCCTACATAGCTCTGCCACCTATTTCGTTTGGCACAAAATTGACTGGAATGGAATGAATGAATATTTTGATACAATTTACGTTTGAAATACTGTTTAGTAAAGAAAAAGCAGGCTATACTCTAGTTTTCAAGAGGAACGCACTATTGACGCATTTATAAACATATTCGAAACTTTTTGAACTTTTCCATGTGTCTTATTATCACTGACTGCAAAGCAAATGGCGGTCGTCATATTCTGATAATGCTTAGATATGTGAACTCTACTACATCACATTAGATCCTTCTCTTTCCGCGCATAAAAAATTGCGCAGTAAGAAAATATTAGTTTTATTATAACAATACAACATTATATATAATAGTACAAAGTACCGCTCAATCATTTAAAAAATAAATATTTGTCCATTACAAGCATCATTATTTCGATTGCACAAAACTTTTATTGCCATAATTTTAAGTTGAAAGTCGTTTAAATGATATTCCCATTTGAACAAGTTCTCCCATTTCGGCGTGCAACTTTCCGGCTCGGTTATATAACGTTACGTAATATTTATGATTTACATTACACGGTAACCGTATGTTCTGGTCTAGACCTGAAAATAGTTCAAACTCAACGAGTCTTCGGAGTGTAATAAAATCTGCAATGAATTATTCATTCCGTACAATTAAGGTTTAAAATCGTTCAGTAAGCGTTGCAAAGGCGAGTGCGTTGTTTACAAGTTCGTTTGTAGCCCGCCGAAGCGTGACGCTAACACGCTCTAATAGGGTGTAGCGTGAACACGTTACACGCTGAAACGGCACGTCGCGAGCCAGATTGAATTTTCCTCTTGTTTAGCGGAGGCGGGATGACTGATGCCGCGCATTATCCTGCACTGTCATAAACGAGTTGTGGTACTTTAATATCCCTTTATTGCTTTTCTGCTTACGTTGTATGTTTGCGGCGAAAACTCTACGAGTAACGCGGCTCTGTTTATCTTTCCTAGAAATGTTTTATTTTGTTTATGTAGTTTTTGTATGAGATAATTAAATAAGTTTCAGACGTTTTAACGTATGTCTGAAAAGTTTTCGACGCCCTCATAAACTTTATACATAGAAAACTGTGGAGGCATTGTAGTCATTGAATAATGAAAGAAGGATCAGATAAAATGAAAAAAGACAAATGAATGGCGAGGAGAGCATGTCATTCGTCTGATGGTAAGCTATACCGCTCATGGACAGTAGCAAAACCAAACAACACCATGTGTTACAAACCAAGGCTTTAATATACTGTCGATATTAAATTCAATAAAAAAACTCTTCTATTCGGATTTCAACCTTTACAAATCATCTATCGAAGGTACTTACCAACGATGCGAAACGTTTGGCTTCACACGATTTCGACAATGCGCTTACAGGAAGGGATTACAAGCCCTCGGCATTCTCACTGACTGCATGGCATGCGACATCAAAGCGTAACGACGGTTTTCTGTACAACTATTGTCGTACAGAATAAAATGTACTTTTGTACATCCCTGGTTGAGCATGAAATAATTAGGGCAGTATCCAAGGATGGAGATACAATTGCTTTCCCATAAAAGTTTATACTTATGGGAAGAAAATATTAAACTCAGTAAATGGCATAAGTAACTGCAAGCGTATTAAATTATTTTAAAGATTTAGAAACTCTGGCAGTTGTTCTTGACTGAATAATTGTTGTCTGCCACAGCAATTAAAGGGTCTCCCCAATTTAATTTAACATTTATCATCATTTATATACTAGTTTTACTTCTTAGTTATCTAAGTTGTAATTTTTTAAATGCTTTTGTACCTAACTCAAATAAAATAAAAATTAAAAATATCAACTGTAGGAAATAAGTAATAGAAAAATGCAGATGGCGCTAGTCACCTCACCTACCCGGTCTAGGGTATAAGAGTATTATGTATGAGACGCAAAAATACTTACGCCACTCTAAGATACAAATCTTAATTCAAAGAATCTAAGAAATAGTTCGTCCTTACGTAACCCAGACTTGCTACGGGACACTGTAGGGACTGTATATATAATACAAAATTAGTCGGCAGAAATTGAATAAATTTCGAAATACTTGAAAATGAAATAAATAAATTTTAATTACCAGTTAAAGCTCGTATTTTCAATTTATCGATATAAACAAATTCATTGAAGGCCTCTTAAAAAGTTTTTTATTTTAATTTAAGCTTTCAATAAAGCAGATAATGGTTTCAGTGATAACATTTATTTTACGAACAATTTGACGATTAAATCTGGGCAGGTTATGAGACGGCTGTTTACGATGATGAAGTTTTAAACCAAAAGATATTGTGACACAAAAAAACGACGCACAGAAGGCCTACGAAAAAAATATATTTTCCCCATCAAATTACAGTTTAAACTAATTCTCCGATTTATTTGTAGTGAAGAGTGCGGTGAAGTTTTGTTAGTTCCTTAAATATTTGCGACGGAGAGTTTGGTGAAATATTTTACTACCCTTAATTAAATGGTATCTTTGAATAATTACGTTTTTCAGGGTGCACATTTTATTTCCCAATTAGAATGAAATAAAGTATGATTTTGTTATTTGGTTCGAAGTGATGATATAAATTTTTAACTTATACTGTGATATTGGCTTTATATTTATTTTTCAGAGCGTCCGTGGCGCAGTTGGTTGAACGTCGACTGTGAAACGCAAGGCCGCGAGTTCGATACCCGCACCGACACAAATGTTTGTTTAAATCCACAACGATTTGTTTCGGGTCTGGGTGTTTGTTAGAGCAAAAAGTCACTCGTAGTTCCAGGTACCAACGACACAAGACTCCATTTTAGTGTGGGGTCAGGACTTTGTATGTGACTGTTGGGTGTATTGATTTATCAACTAATAAGTCGCTGATAAAAGAATCGGTGAAGGTAATAGCCATCGTCTGTGAAAGTCAAGTGTTATTGAGATAGTCGCCGACTATGCGACTCCCAATCTATAACTAAAATTGTAATCCAATATTATTTCAACATACATCTAGAAAACAATAATTGGTCCCAAAAGTGTGTTATAAAAATGGTTTTCAGTATGCCATCTGTAATATATTTTTATTTTCCCCAACAGATCTTCGAGTTTCGGATTCGAATAAGATTTCCAGCAATAAACATAATTTACCGGGACCCCTCTTTGATTCTTTACGTTTTTCATACTGAAGAAATTATGTTGCCGAGATCCTTTGAGATTTAAACGAAGTATCATTTTCTTTTATTGCGAACAAAAATGTTGCGGCCGTAATGTAATTAGCATGGAAGATTTACTATTATTGTATTTGAAAATATATTTTTATTCAAAACATTTAATATATTTTATTTTTGCTTATAATTATCCACAAATATTAATGTGGATTTCTTAGAATATCTTATGAAATAATTCTTGGTGTTTCATTGCTGAGGGAGACTTATTGAAATTATTGTGGACAAGTTCATCGTTACTCTGAACTACTTACATAATATATTAATATAGAAAACTTGAAGGTAAATTTCAGGGCACAAATTAATACCTCCCACGCTCGACCTTTTTAGAAAACAAAGTAATCACCTGGATGGATGGAATCGGCTAGAGCCTCTGTAGATATAATTTATGTACTGTAAAATAATAGGGAACATTTCTGAAATATAATAAAATTTTGGCGTGGGTTAAGAGCATGTTTTGTAATAAACCTAAAGAGCGAAGTACTACCTAAATGACCTTCAGTTAGACGGAGCCTCTTCGGGCTTTACGGGAGAATTTTAGCTTTCGACCACCATGTGTGTTGGTTAATGATTTTTAAAAAATTTGCGTCCAGGGTTGTGTATCTGGTATCACCTTGTGATTGCGTGTTCTTTTGACTAGTTTGACGGTGTAGATCGTACTGTGTAATATTTAAATGAACCTAGAACAAATCCTATTAAAAGGAGATTAAAAGGTTTTTGTCTGCAAAATAATATTCTCCGAAAAAATGTACAACTTAAGGGAAACCAGAAGCAAAATCTTCTAGAAACATCCACAAAAATCTCGCTGTACCTTGAGTCTAAGATTAGGACAGGAAATAAAGATGGCCAGTGGCTATAAAAACTTCCAAGGCACCTTTGTTACTTTCTAACCTAGTGTGACAACTGCTACTACGCTTAAAGGACTTGACGGAAAAACATAATGACTGCAACTTATAAGTCATTAACCTAATGAGGCCAGTTACTCAACTTTCATGGAGAAAATTTACTACGAAACTTCTTTAAACAAGTAATAACCCACAACTCCGTCCCGCTATCAATGAAAAAAGTCGTAAAAACCGCACGTTTAAAAACCACAGTAAAATCTGGAACCCTTTTGAAACACTAAAATGCCTTCATTATTTCACTACGCAACATCTATGGTCACTGTATCAGTTTTAATATTTAAGGATTTATGGTCCCAGAGGCGACATTCATTTTGCCATCTAGTTACAATGGCGGCCACAAAATTGTATACTATTAATATAAATTGAGTTTAATTGCATTCAAAATTAATTACTGCTGAAGAGTAATGGAATAAGTTTAATAACACGGTGTGTGAATTGAGTATAGTGGTTTGTTTTTGTGGTGTATTGGATTGTATCAGCCCATATGCGTCCCACTGTAGGGTACGAGCCTCCTCTACAACCGAGAATACGATTGAGAGTGGTTAGACCGTATAGTCCATCAGTGCGGGTTGGCGGACTTTTCATACTATAGAATTCACGAAAACAATGTTTCTTTCTCCTTGCTTTATTCCATACTCAAGTGGAGTAGGTGTGATATATTTGCATGATTCAGAAGGAATACAATTTTGATATATGTATTGAAACTGGTGTTGTTCCTGTCTTTGGCAATATGATGATTATACATACATACATACATACATAAACACAGGTCTTTTTCCCAGAAGGGGTAGGCAGAGGTGCTACCAGAACACCCACGTTTCGCCTTGTATATTCCGTCCCACGATGTGATAGGGGGCGAGCCTATCGCCATATCGGGCACAAATTCCTGACTCCGGGATGATAATGAATAGAAAAATCCAATATCACTTTGCCCGACCCGGGATTCGAACCCGAGACCTCAGCTTTGCAATCGTACCGTAGTACCACTACGCCACCGAGGCAGTCAGTGATGATTATAATCAGGCGAATGCTAATTTGCACGAATAAAAAGTGAATTAACTAGCGCTTCTAGTCAACTGACAGATTAGCACCCGGAAAATAATCTGAAAAAAAAATAGCCACATTTAAAAAACCTTTGACAGCCTTCGTGGCACAGCTGGTTGGACGCCGGCTGTAAAACGAGAGACCGCGGATCGATCCTCGCACCGAAATAAATGTTTGTGTGAACAACAAGTATTTTTTTCGGGTCTGGTTGTTTGTAATATCGAAAAGCCTCTCGTAGTTCTTAATACATACGACACAAAACTTGATCTTAGTGTGGGGTCAGGACTATCTATGTGACTGTTGGGTGTATTTATTCATTTATCTACGCACAATATGATTAAGCCAGACGTCCGCTCTATCAATAAATTACACAGAATCTGTTTTGCTTTGACAATAAAATTCACAATTTCTCTGTCGCTAAGATATCAGTATAATTTATAATAGACAAACCATGAATGATTCCAATCCACTTAAATAATGCCCACAGAATAGAAACCTCGTTGCATTATTACTCAAGGGAAATAGCAATAAAACTCATAACAGTTTGCATAACCTTGCTTCATACATTTTTCAGTTCGAGCTTAACCCAAGCTGAGTAAGGCAGAAGCAAATTAATTCTTCTGAAATTAGACTAGCGTAAATATTCATCGCTAATATTTGTATGAAACTCCTTTGCTGTTGGGATTTCTTTTAATATTGTCAATGTCACTTTTAAATTTTTCGATTTATCTTATAATGGCCTTATTCATAGACAGTTTTAACACCTATTTTAATTATCGAATGTTTTGTCTTCTACGCTCAAACTGATTGCAAAAGTCGTTCGAAAGGGACAAAACATTCGACAACTTTAATAGGTTTTAAAACTGTCTATGAATAAGGCCGTAAGTGTTTACTGATGAAGATAAGATTGTTTTACAATCCACATTAAGATAAAGAAACAGATAACCTCTCGGCAGTCGCAACAATTTTGCCGGCCAGCGCCATTGCTCCATACTCCGCTATAACATGTCAATGTAACAGAATGGAGTATGCACGTAGACCAGCAAACTAACACTAATTTGTTCGCCTAACTGCCATAATTGCCTTGGTGTCACTACTTCTAACCAGCAACGCATAATAAAATTTAACTCTAACTTCACTGTAATCACGTTTATACGTTAATAAATATTAACGGTACATTTTCGTGTCCCCGAGTGTAAAATAATATAGTAGAAATAGTTACCAGGTAGAGCAAGCGTCCTCTGAGAGTGATACAACATTTTGGCGAGTGTATTAAGCGTGACCTTAGGTGACCTCCGCCATTGTGCCTCAGATTCCCCTTATGTGCCATCCCTACATCTGTCTAGGGCTGTTACTTTTTTATTACAATACATTTTATGGGTTTCGACGAAGGGTTCCTTTGATTAATTCACTTGTCGTTGACATTTCGGACGTACTTGTAAAGGTGGATTTCTGACCATTTTCCTTTGAGAAATAAGGAAAGAATTACAATTTAATTAAATTTGTGAGTGGATTTTTTAAGCCTGTCTGTTAAAGAGTTATTTGAATGATTTTCTGGTGCGGATTTTTCAATGGCGGTTTATTATCACTTTGAGAGGGTTTTTTATTTTAAACTGCAGAAATAATATTTCATTTTTTATTAACAATTTATATGAATATAATTATCAGCATCTTATCTAGGAATACTTCAAAGGTATTTCTGTTTTTTAATAATGTTGAACGATGTAAAGCGATGTTACTATTCCGAAATCTTTGTTTGTCGTTCACGCTAATCCTGAAGACCTCAATCTTCTATCAAAAGGTATACCTACTATCCGGAATACAGTATCCCACAATTTCATATCTCTTGTCATCGTGTTTACGATTCGATTTATCCACGCTGAATGAGGTCATACTTCATTCGTGATTCAGTCACATACAAACGCAGTGATCACGAGTACTGTTTATCGTTGAGTTTGAAGCCGTCATCTGCTTATTTCAGAGCAATTCTCAAACGTTTCCATCAATATTGTGGATAGTAACTGGATAGTACCGGGATTTTAAAGTGGTTGAATCTGCGTATACCAATTTAAGTACTTTAAGGTTGAAAATTCCAGTATGGAAGGAACGAAACCGTGCAACAAAGTCTTTTAAAGGATAACCATAAACCAACAAAATAGTATTCTAAATTTTATCTACTAAAACTGTTTGAAAATAATTTATATTTTCCTAAATTGGCGGGTATTCGTTCAATAATATGCATTCTTACACATGGGATCGTTAAACAAAGGTTTGTACCTAAGATCAACAAAATTCATATGATAAACGTTGTTTATTCTGTCTGTTATGCTGAAAAAAATGAGTAATTCTGAACTGCATTAGAACTAAAACAAGAAAACCCATACAACTCTACGCTTACGGATATTCCAACTTCCGCAGATTTCTCTGTAGTAACAAACTCTCAGCGATGACCTTGAATTCCCAACATTTCACAGACACACAACACAAAGCTAAGTATATGTTATACTATAGATGTTGAACAAAATAACTCGACTTCAAATTGCTTCATTTATCTTCCACTTGCTCAATTGAGATCACCCATTTGCGAGTACTGATATGTGTTTTGTTTTCAAACATTCGACGCAAACTCTTTATTGCAGTGTTGTATTAAATTCGGTATATGAGTGTATTTATGTGTATACTTTAGTGATGTAATAAGTGTTCAAGCAATTTTATATTTTGTGAGGATGTGATTACGTGTCAGTGTGCTGTGAAGTGTTCTGCTAATTGATACTTGTTCATCGATTGGATAGTAAGTTTTGTAACTGTATGGTAAAATATTGCAATTGTTTTTACAGCTTGTTGGTTCAATAGATTTTACATCACTGAAACGCGTTATTTTAGATAAAATTACCTTTCAGAAACACACTCAAATCCCTGAAGCGTTACTATTTAAAATCGGTATAGTAAAAAAGTCTTTATTATACACAGCAGCTATTTTGAATCTATAATATAGTCCACTATGGTATGTTCACCATTTATATTACGAGAAAAAAAAGCAAATTTCAGTTTCCATACAGGGAGTTCGCGACTTACATAATACCACAAAGCCCCTATTCCCTTATATTTCAAAATATTTTTTAAACATTTTTCAGCGGTCGGCACTGCTGAGGCACGATAAAGTTGCCAGCTTGCTTTATTCAGCCACAAAAAATGTTGTTCCCATTTTAAAAACCATTCGCCGCTTTATTGACGGCCAGTTATAATCTGTTGCTAAAAACATTTAAACGCTCATAAAAATGGTTGTACTTTTACATTTTATTTTTCACTCGACATTGTAGATGACTTAGGCCCAGTTGCATAAACTAACTTTGACGATTACTTTATTTTTGACAATGTCATCGCGCATTTTGTAACTTATTTGACGTTGCTAATGTATGGGATTGACATTTTGGCAATTACTGTACTGTATCAGCCCATAAACAACCCACTGCAGGGCACGAGCCTCCTCTACAATCGAGAGTACGATTGAGAGTGGTTAGGCCATATAGTCCACCACGCTGGCCCAGTGCGGGTTGGCGGACTTTGACATACCATAGAAATTTATACAAATCGCTATGGTATGCAGGTTTCCTCACGATGTTTTCCTTCACCGTTATAGTGCGTGGTGATTGACTATCAATACACACATAACTCCGAAAAGTCAGAGGTGTGCCCTGGGATTTGAACCCGCGACCACCGTGAACATCTAGGCAGCCGCGTCTGGTCCGTTACCGACAGGCCAGCACGCACTTACTTTGGCAATTGGCCCTTAAGAATTCGAAGTCAATATATTTTTCTTTACAGTTACCGTAAAAGAAGGATAACACAATTAAAAAAGGACCCAAATCACTGACCCGCTCCCTAAATCTGCAATTCAACTAAATATCCTCTAAAAGCCGTATCAATGATCATTGGGTCCACACGATGCCCAATCGTGTGTAACTGTTAACTCAGAAAGGACAATGGGTTGCAACATACAGCCCTTAAGGGCACTAAATACGCAACGATGGCCCGACTACCCTTTCTATTAATCTTTTTAACAGCCATTTAAGAGATTAGGTCGGTGGAGGAACGGGCAGGCCATGGTGCTAATTAAAATCGTTTCATTTGTCAGCTGTCTTATTAGGTTTATTGCCTGTTCTTTTGTTCTATTGCGGTGTCGCATGAAGGAGACTTCAATTATAAAATGCATACTGTGTTTAATACGTCACTGCACTAATTGGCAAAGGCCACGTTTCGAAAAGAATGCGTTATTTTGATAGCTATTTAATATGTGTATCCAAGTCCTTAATGTTCAACTTCGTACAGCTGTCAATATTTTTGACGCTAACATTTTTCAAAGAGAAAACATAATAAATACTTGATGAATTATAACATATAATTTTGGATGAAGGATTAGACAAAAAATCACTTAAAACACATTTACTTGTCTCCAGTGATTGTGGTTCCAATTTTATATTTTACATCACTTGCTTCAGAAAACACAAAGATTATTCCATAAAACCTTAAAAGTTGATTCATTTCTCAAAATAATCTTCACGCGCATATAAAGTCTTCAAGGCAATCTCCTTACAAGATCCCAAAACATCAGTCTAGAACCAAAAAATATAAGTTGAAACAATTTACAGTGCAGTCGCGATGTGGAACTCAGATTTGTCGATAAGCCGACTTAACGTAAGTGACTTTTTATGTAAAATCGTTCTAGACGTCTGCTCCAAAGGAAACTGCGGTTGTCTCCCAATAATACGATCTTCAGTTCTGTTTGTACGTTGTTCTCTTATTTTGCTTTTTGATTGGTATACGTCGGAAGTGAGTTTGATCTGTTAATGAATTGCGGTTTGGGTTTTATTTGTTTATTGCAATTAATGGGGAGACGAGCATGCCATTCGCCTGATCGTAAGTGAAACAACATAATGAACTACAAAGCAATGCTTGGCATTCCACTGCGCTCGCTGTCCTGTGACATAAGGTGTCACGTCTCATTATGTCCAATAGTAGTCCAATAGACTCTGGCTGCAATGTCCTTCAAACGGGAACACAAGAATGCGTTTACACCGCTGTTTGGCGAAAGAAATAGACATTGCGATGGTACCAGTCAAAGAGGTTTATGGGATTATAGATCCCATATAGATATATTTGTAATGATGAATTTGAAATGTTCACGAGTATCAGTGTTTAGTAATATCAAGACCAACGATGTTAAAATATACGTAAAGATTTTGGATTTAAGATAACGTGTAGTAAAGTAAATAATAAAAAAAAACATACATATAAAGTTAAAAGATATAACATATTAATTGGGTATTAACATTATTTATATTAGACAAATATTTCAAGAACACACGAATAATCCAATGCGGAAAACAACGCAGAAAAATACAAATATGTGTATACAAAATAAATTATATTATATGATAAATTTAACCTGATTATAAATTATGGTTACAAATTAAATTCTTCCGTCAAGTACTATAAATATTTTTTTTTCCATTCAAAAAGTTCGAAATGTATAATCCTAATATTCATAATTTCCGACATCTGCAACACTCCGAATTGATAAATCCGATTTTTTCCAAGTCTTTAAGAAATAATTTGCGCTAGTTCCGATATTGCGATATCCGAGTAACACCACGGGATGTTGCGTAAGTACGTAATAAATTTCCACTCGCAGATGTTTCCCGTGGGCCGTTATTGGATCCCTACAATATAATATGCGGGATTTCATTTTCACATATTGTCAGACTAATGTTTGTGGCCGGTGGTTCTTGCGCTTTCTAATTTTTGGGTTTAAAATGAATTTGGTATAGTGGCCTTGATAGATTTTAAGGTGGAAACATACTACTGAAATGCGACGCCTCGTCTTCGGTGAGATCATATAATTGCTAGGCAAAGGCCTCCGCTAAGAAATTATATTGCATATTGCCAGCACTTGACACGGCTAGCAGGGTTTAGCAAACGTTGCTGTCCGTCATTAGCCAGTCAATTGTTTTATTAATTACCACCCTATAATATAGGAATAGACACTTTACAATACCTAAATCAATAATGTTATAGTTACGTTGATGTATACTAAACTTAGTCAAAATTCTAATGTTGTTTTTGAATAAATAGTGGTAATAGTGTATTATTTATCTGTTTTATTTTTTATTCTGTTTATAATATATCGACCCACAAGTATCCTTACTAATATTATAATGGCGAAGTTTGTAAGTATGGATCGATGGATGGAATGTTTGTTACTCTTTCAAGCAAAAACGGCTGGACCGATTTTCATAAAATTGGGTATAGGGGTAGCCGACGACCTGGATGAACACATAGGCTATTTTTTATACAGAAAAAATACAGTGGTCCCGAGGGATGAGTAAGGAATTCAAGTAAACATATTTACTACTCTTTTAAACTTGAATGGATGGCACAGGACATCAGAGGATAAGATTGCATGCCTTTCGTCATGGGACAGAATGAGTTGAAATAGAACGGGATATATACGGGACGTAATGGGACAAGCAATGTAGTCGAAGGCGGTCACATTGAGTTTAAATGTAAAACAGTACCAGCGAAATAATACGTTGTTGATGTGCACTGGACTCAAAACATATATACAGTCGGGTGAAGCCGGGCCTGACCGCTAGTCAAATATAAATCGATTAGAGTTTAGAATACTTCAAAAACTAAACCCGTAACGAATAGGATCATGTAATAAAACTTCAAAATTAATGCTTTGGTTCACAAAATCTCGCGAAAGCCACTTGTCTCCGAGGTATCGGTTTCTTTAGATTAATGAAACGGGACTTAGCTCAAACTTCGCGCGAAGCCTAACAAACTTGTATCACTTTTAGACGGTGATTTACATTTAAAGAGGCCGTAATTGTTGTAGAATTCTTCGGGAATTCGCCTGATCGATTTCACAAACTGGTTGCGTTTGTTGCGGTTGACGTTGTTTTTATAACCGGATTTATGTGTCATTTTTACTGATTAATAGTTATATATAGCCGTATATCTATTTTCATTTTTCTATTTTTATCTAATTGTGTGTGATTGTCGAAAATAAATAAAGCAAGTAACTTTTAGGCTAGGTACAATTATTAGCTGTCAAAGTAGTTCGATTTTAAACGGAAAGTTTTCATCTAACTTTTCCATACCATAATATCTAAGATACGAAAACGTATAATGTAAACAAGAGAATAAAAAATGCGTTCACTTCGAAAAGTCTTTAATATTAATTTGGTAAATAAATGCACCACATGGAATAAAGTTGCTACAAAATTAGGCAATTCTCGCATTATAACTTTTCGTATCTTCGACATCGATAGCATTTTCATCGCGAAGCCGTCGAGTCAATCTGCATTTACCTTCAAAACAAATCCGGGCCTATCACGTAAGTATACAAACACAAAAACCAATCGACCACCAATGGGAGCGATTGAAACAACACGCAGTATTTTCAGAATCCATTACATCAAACGCGCAAAGTGACAGACAGATTGACGTACGGAATGTTTACGTATAAGCTTTTAATATAGAGTTTATGTACTGTTGTTTTATTGAAGCATCCGGTAATTATTGAGCGACGTTCATCGATATTGGATCGTGAGGAAAAATCTCTTGCTTAATGGGGCTGTTAATGGTTCTGTATATTTTACGGTTGTTGATTGTGTTTTTTGTTGGGATGTTTTGGTGATTGATGCTTTGCTAAAATAACACCCATAAATTGACAGTTTAATAACTTTATTGATCTTTAATTTTTAAGTTTTACTGCACCAGCTCAGATACGTCCCACTGCAGGGCACCAGTCTCCTCTACAATCGAGGGTATGATTGAGAGGAGTTAGGCCATATAGTCCACCACGCCGGTCTAGTGCGGGTTGGCGGACTGTACATACAATTGAAATTTTTGCAAATCGCTATGGTATGCAGGTTTCCTCACGATGTTTTCTTTCACCTATATAGTGCGTGATAATTGACAATCAATACACAAATGACTCCGAAAAGTCAGAAGTGTGCCCTGGGATTTGAACCCGCGACCACCGTGAATATGTTGGCAACCGCGTCTGGTCCGTTTACCAACAGGCCACCATGCGCTTTTAAGTCTTATTGTAATGTAACATGTAACATTATCCGAGGCTAGACAATTCTACTCATGGTCTCGTTTCTATTGCATACAAAAAGCAAAGTAACGCGTTGCCGTTTTCCCTCCTGTTACATACGTTTTTTCCCAGAAGGGGAAGGCAGAGGTGCAGCCAGGACACCCACTTTGCGCTTAGTGTTTTCCGTCCCACGATGTCATAAGGATCGATCTTATCGTCATATAGGGTACAAATTCCTGACTCTGTGCTGATAATGAATAGTAAAATCCAATATCACTGCCCGACCCGGGATTTGAACCCGAGATCTCAGTTTCGCAATCGTACCGTAGTACAATTACGCCACCGAGGCGGAGTTATTTTATAAAAATACTAAAACGATTACAAACCGGATTTTCGAATTTAATACCGTCTATAACAACATAATCGCTTTACAAAAGGAAAATGTAACAGTACTCATTTTACTATTAAACCAAAGCGGCAAAATTTTTACGATGTTTTCCAACATATTAAAGACAGATGTCTTCCAAATCTAAATAATTCCCGCAAGGGTTGCTACCCTCTGTGCATTTGTCATGTTAATAGCCGGGCGGAAGTCTCGACCGCAATAAAATTATACCACCGACAAACATAGGCGAATTAAATCTTAAATACAGGCTTTCGTCGGTAATAGCAGGCGGTAAACAAAATACGCTGAACTGTACTGAATGAAGACTCCGTCAGGGCGCCAAGTTAGTAATTTTATTTTATATAGAAGTCTCCTCCGCGCCTACTTTCAAAGGCGTGCGTGTTTAACGCTTTAAAAATTTAAATGGCCTTTTAGTGAACAAAATTTTGTTTATATTAAAATTTGTGTAAATTAAATTATTTATTTCGGTCTTGCTGGGAGTCTTTTATGAAACTTCTGTTTTATAGCAATGATTTTGTGGAATTTGTTGGCCTTTACATTAGTGTCTATTAAGACCTATAATATTTTACGTGTGTGGTGATAATGATGATTATTTTGGTACGGGTTACGAGTGTAATACAAAATATTTAAAACATTCATAAATAAATACATTTAATTTCATTTAATGTAGAATATATTTCAACATCAATTTTTCGAAAGTCTCCGTATCGTAGTCGGTGATTAACTGATCATGAAAGAATCGACTACATGTTCGATATTTACGCAGAGACAAATATTTGTGTACTTGCTAAATAATTGTTCCACGTGTTGTTCTCGTAGGATTGGAAATCCCTCGCTTATTGAAACTTCATTCACTCTTATATTGGTATGTACCTATAGTTTAAGATAATGTAGTCCCTACACAGTCCTCTAACTTTTCGGAGTCATGTATGTATTGATAGTCAAACACCACACACTATAACGGTGAAGGAAAGGAAAACACCGCGATTTGCAAGAATTTACATGGTATGTATCACCGCCAATCCACTTTAGGAGAGCGTAGTCGACTATATGGGCTAACCCCTCTCAAACGTACTCTCGATTGTAGAGGCTCATGCCCAGCAGTGAGACGTACATATATATGGGCTGATACAGTATAGTATAGTACAGTCCCTACACAAAAATAAAACCTTAAGCACAAAGCAAATACTAAATAATAAAGATTTTTTAAAATATATTCCTATTCGAAGTTTTTTAGCCCCTTAATGCCACTTGGCAGAAGTTAGCTGAATTTATTCCGGTTTAACGCGACGCGCCAGTCGGAATTGACCGAAGGTTTAGAGGCGATCTTTAGACCAATATTGCTCGGGCGTCGGTTGTACTGACGATTTGTTTTGTTAGCAGAAGTTTTTTGAATTTCTTTTAATTTTGAAACCAATAAAATGGTATTACTATCTCGATTTTTTCGTGACTTATAAGCCAGTTAAGTAATCTATATTTGTTTTTATAGTATACATAATTACTGTCGATTAAAGTTATAAAAAGATTACTTCATAAAAACTATTGACAGTGTAGATTGAAAAAAAAAACTTTCTAATAAGATACGTTGAATCATCAGCGATAAGAAAACATATTATGCAAATTATCCACAGCCTTCTGCTATTAAATGTTACTTGAGGGACACTAAGAAGTGAAGAAAAGCCTTATTCATAAACAGTTTTAAAACCTAGTGATCGTATGTTTTATCTTCTTCGCTCAAACTGAATTCAAACGTCGTTCGAAAGGGACAAAACATTTGATAACTAAAATAGATTTTAAAATTGTCTATGTATAAGGCCTTAAGGGTAAATAGCGTGATAATAAGATCAAGTGTATAAAAGTAAAGATCAAAATATATTTTGTATAGAAAAATGCATGCATAATTATTTAAATCCAATTTATTATCTCCAAATACACAACTCTTAATATAATCACATTAAAACAAAACATTTTCTTTTAATTTCACACGAAAATAAAAGTTAACCGTGTTGAGGAAAATTTTCAATTTCACCGGATGTTTGTTAAACGTTTCTGAATTATTTATTGCGAAATCCTTCTCGTGAATGTAATTTATTTCATACTCTTTGGTTATCTTCAATTTAACGTCTTTGTAAGACTCATACTTAATTCATGCATATATTTTCAAAGGCTGCACTAAAACTTATAAAATCTAAGATAGAAATGTTATCTTAAGTGTTATTAATATCACTTTCGCGGGATTCGAACCTAAGACCTCAGACCTTTGCAATCATATCGTAGTACCACTGCGCCACCGAGGCATTCTAGTGACCTATAGATAACTTAATAAAAGTAATCCTACATATGTATGTAGGTCCTATCATTATTGAATGCAATAAAAACGAATAATCGTTGTTCCAGATGTACAGGAAATTGGATAAGCATGAAAGATTCTTATGAAGGTAGATTATTCACATGCAGGTTCGATGATTTCTTTCGCGGTTAAGATGATCATGAATATTGCCCCGGTCCGCCGCCAAGTAGTATATTCGTCAATTAACCCCCTAAATATAAATATTTAGGGGAACATGGATTTTAAATAAATTTAAAATCCATGTTCGTTGGCTCCATAAAAACAAAAACCACTTATACATAAATCTCACGTTATTCACATAAAACAATTTTTATATCGCACCCAGCGTCCCTCATAACATACAAAAGTAATATAAAAACAAAAACAAATCATTGAATTTTTGATCTAAAATTTATCCTATCACAATCCGACTGAGAGGAAAGTTTTGATTTCCAATAAAAGGGGTTTTGCAGATATTACGAGTCCCCTCGTATATTAGATGACAAAATATCGGTCCGTTTGTTCGTATCCATAACTGCCGGTTGGCGTAATCAAAAGTTTTCGCGTAAACAACATGCTATCCGCTGAAACCGTGTATCGAAATTCAGTCGGGACCCGATAAAACAAGTTTCTCCCGTTCATATTAAACAAACACGAGATTGATTTTAATTTTATGGGTATTACGTTGAATATCGCAGCCGGGGAGGATAAATCCTCGGTAATTTGAAAAACGTTGTGCAATTATTACTTCTCTTTTAATTTATGTATTGTCACATGACAATGGTTTGTGTAAAAGCATTCTCGTATGTTGCCACGGCATCACATTTCGTATAGAATATTTTTTCTGTATAATTAATTATGGTGATTCTTCTGCCATGAAAATAATCAATTTTATATTTACTACTAAGTATATGATAGACATGATGTTCATACTTCTATTATTGATAATGAAAATATTACTTAATCAAACACCTTTTTAATGAATAATGGACCAAATGTGGTATACAGTAATCTCATTGATGTTAAAGCCATTGTAATAAGCATCATCAAAGACATCATCATCCTCGACAAAAATATCATGACCATCGGCTTTCGCAACTCTACTGACCGTTAACCATCACCTATAAATTTTACAGCGACCTGCCACAACATTCTGTATCCAGGGCCTTCACATATTACGTCTATTAACTTTTCGTATCATTATATACCCATATCAAGTAGTAAGTTATTATAAAATGCTGTATTTTTTTTTATAGTATAGTTTCGGCAAACGAGCAAGCAGGTCACCTGATGCGAAGTGCTCACTGCCACCCATGAAAATACACAATGTTTGAATCATAGATGTGTTGCCGTGCCATCGGGAGGGAAGCGGGAGGGAAAAAAGATGGAAAGAGGAAAAGGGTATTGGGCATCCGGCAATATCACTCACCGAACGAAACGCGACAGCAATGTGTCGCTTACGTTGATCTCCTGTGAGACAATGGTACCGTCCCGGACGAGCCTGCCCATTCATGCTATGTCATGACTGACAACAGCGTGGCTGTACCAATGATATTAAAAACAATATTACAAGCAGGACTTAATAAGATCATAGAAGACCCCAATGGAATTCCGTATACACTCTCTCTTCTCTCTTCAGCTACAGAAAGTCCACTGCTAAACATAGGCCTCCACATTGACCTATTAGAAGCGGCTTGCATCCAGCGACTTTCTGCAACCTTAACCAGGTCGTCCGTCCACCTTGTAAGCGTGCGTCCGACACACGACACGACAGGCAAGCGGCCTGTACGTGGCCTCTACTCCAGAACCTTTCAGTGTACACACGAAAATTAAAAGCATAATACATTGACCCTTGTCGATCAAAACTGTGCTTTAGACTGCGCTATTAAAATTTCGAAGCTAAGCAAGTTATAATATAAATGGCCACACATTAACCAGGCGTGTAGTTTGCATAACATCAAAATATTTATCACGTAAAAGCGTTTCACCACAAAATAAATTTATAGTTTCAATATGGGACTAATATGAATAATATTAGGTTTTGTAACTAAAGTGCCTACTTTTATTTACTCTTTTGATTTGGAATATTGTTTTGTAACTATCGATGTTTTAATGCTTTGTTCTTCTAATTTGATTTAATTTACTCATCAAATTCTGAGAAAAATCGTTACTCGGTTAATGTTACAGATGTTTTCAGAGATGCTATTTTAGATTGTGGACAACAATTTATATATTTCATATTATGTGATAATGGACTGGCCATATATGTCGCAGAATGGATAACCGCTGTAGTAAACGTGTTCTGGAGTGGAGACCACACCTTGGCAAGCGTAGCGTGGGACGCCCTGTGCCCAGATGGCAGTCCGACTTGAACAAGAGGGCAGGCAGCGACTGGATGCAAGCATCCAAACTTAGGAACTAGAGTCTATATCCACATAAAATAACTCTCATATAAACATATCAATAAAGTGGAAATCAACCAAAACGAACAATCGCTAACACAAAAACGATTACACGAGTAATTCCAATAAAAAACACGCAAAACGCTACCGATTTTTCCCTTGAATAATTTAAATAACAGGACAAACCGTATGGTCTTTCCCACGCGACGCAAAGGTCGCCACATACGATAATAGACCTATGCGCATGTCTCGCGTATTACTTTGATATTTGGGCTTTGGTTCATTTTCATACTTATGTGCTAGGCTTTGTAAATTTAGGAATTGATGTTTATTTTGCCATGGTATTATTTGGAGTTGGATATTTTTACACGGAAGGATGATTTTAGCGTAGTAACATGACAGATATCATGTCATTGATGTAAACTGCCATATCAGTCTAGATAAAAACTCTAGACTAAGAAAAAGTAAAGGCATTTATGATTTACTACATCGCCTCCGGGACTTTATGTATTAAAATATGATGTTTCTAACCATTCATTACACATGATAAAATTATCCATTTTAGCTTTCAAAATATTTCAACGCTTTCTGAAAATAATAACAAAAGCTGACGGTGCTTCTAGTCTAAAGTCTCGATGTAACGGAAACACGGCTTTTATATTAAATATTTTTTGTTTTAAATATTCAATATCAACACATAATCAAACTATACAAACAGTTCAGTTACCAGACGGTACAGCTTTAGTTCCAATTCTGTACAATACTACTCCACTATCGCATTTTTTGTCACCGTTGAATCTCAAAGTTTGGCACGCGGACCACGAAACAAATGTCTAAATGGCGCCATACATTACCTTTTGCGGAGCTATTATCTTCTTCATGTACAACGGTAAATTTTACAAATGACGGTTGTTAGAACCGCCGTGGCTTAGTTAAGTCAATTGCTTTCTTGATAAAGGATTGTATTGTTGAGGTCTTCCAAACTAGGATTTACACACAAGAAATTTTGCTCACATCTCGCTTCGTTAGAGCTTCGTATTTTTGTGGTGGAAATTGTGTGGATTTTTGCTTCCAAATGCTTTGCTGAAATTTTTGAAACTGCAGTTTTGTAATGATTATTTTGATGCAACGCGAGACAGCTTAGTTGGAGACTTTCAAATGGGATTTAGGTTTAGATCAAATGGGACATATGTGTCATTTTTGCACAAGATAGAGAAAAAATATTATAGAGGTAGTAGGTTGGTCTCATGCCACCTGACCCAAAAAATATATTCGTTATATAGTGCAGTGTAGTCGTTCTAGATATGCTGTAGCAGAAGATAATGATATAACCACGCTAATGGCAACATCCAACAAAATACCACATTTCGAGATAAAATAGGCAATAAGAACGCAGCTAAATACCCCACTGAAAGCAAGTGTACATAAAAATGCAGACGAGGCGGCATTCGTAAATATCGTAGGCATTGTCCATACGCGGACACATTAAGCCGCGACGTATCACAATGCGAGCGAAGTGGGGCTGGATGCGGCACGTCTTTGTTTTCTATTTGCGCTATTTTGTATTGTACATCTTTCATAATGCGTCTGTCGTAACCGCGATGTGGCTGGGCCCGCGCTTTGTGCACTCGCGACCAAGAGTAATGGGCGATAAGGTTCGGGTTTTTGTTGCTGGTTGCATTTGCAGATGTGTATACGTGATGGAAAGTGTTTTTGATGGTAGTTTATGTGATTATAGATTTTTTGTGTTAAAATGACGCTTGAAGTAATTGTTTTTTTAGCTAAGTGATTATCAGACCTTCGTTGGAAATGTTTATGATATGTAGGCATTTGCGTATAGTTTATAGCAGTGTGCCTGTGTTTACGGTATTTAAAGAATTTTATAATAATGATCTGAAACTAATGATGTCAATTTTAAATTTGTATTCAGTACAAAATTTTCACTTTTAAGAAAACAACATTATACAACTACTATTTTTATTATGGACTGGAACCAGCTGGGAACAATGCGCAATCTTATTTTTTTGGAATCTACTAAATAATATAATATATATTTAATTTAAATTACACCGACTTTCATTCTCAGAAAAGTACTTTGGTCACCAAGTAAGCAAAATACGGCACTGAAAAACCATTCCCGAGATACAAACTGCCTTTTTATGACTGTAATATTGAATAGTGCATAATCGCGCACGTAGATTTGGCACAACGTGTAATACTCGACCTACTTCCACAAGTGTCTGCTCAGAACCGGTCCGAGTATACTTTTCGTATTGTAAGTTTTGATTAAAAAGTATGGGAAATGTCCTTTCGTTTTTTGAAATTGTAAAATTCAGGGCATCGAGTCATTAGTTACTAATTTAAACATAATTAGTCGATTAACAATTTACTCGAAACTTTAAATTTAAATGGATCCTATTAATTTGTCCGCACGTGCTTTTCCCCACGTAAGGTTGAATAATGCGTGTTTTGTTTTTAATTACCTGTAATGATGAAACATTGTATGCTAATTAATATTCGTTATTATAAAAAGATACACAGTGGGTTTTTATAACATGTGCGTTAATACATTTTAAAATTCGTAAGTGATGATACCATTTTACCGTACTTTTCTATGTCAGAACTATGCTTGTCTTCTTTATTTTTTCTTTTTTTTCTATTACCTTCTCTTCTATCCATCCTATGGTTGTCTGGAAGAAATCGCTTAGAGCAATAAGACCGCCACTTATACTATTGATTTTCTATTATTTCTGTATATTGTTGTTTCTTTGTTTGTGTACATTAAATAATAAATAGATAAACTATAAAAAACTAATGTTAATTCTCCTAGTAATATTTATCATTAAACCATGTTATATTTTCATTTTAATTGAAGTAGTCCTAGTCTGCTTCTGAATTTAGGCTTGTTCTGAAAGTTATTTCTTATATTGTGTGAAGAACTGTAAATGAAAAGCTCATACAAAGTAATATTACTATGGTTTGTATATGCATGCTTTAGGAATTCAAAACTTTAGGCTTTTACGTTACAAAAACCTTAAACTGATATTGGGTTTTTCTATTAATTATCAACCCGTCAGAAATCTGTGCCCGATTTGGCAATAGGCTCGCCCCCTTTCACATTGTGGGACGGAACACGAAACACACAAAGCGAAACGTGAGTGTCCTGTGACAGTGACCAATCAATAGTTTCTTGAGGCACCATTGAGCCTTTTAGACTTTATTAGATACCGGCAATTATAATTATTGCTATCTTTAAAATACTTTTATACTAATCCCTTGGATTCCAGCTCACGCTTTGCCTCAGTCGTTCCGATATAAGCCTTTTAGCTGATAATTGTGTACATGAAACGTTCATCGGGTAATAAAAAATAAACGTTTTCATATTTATAAATTCCTCGTTATTACTGCTTGTTGACGAGGTAATACGTAAACCGTTGTTTCGGACGTCCACACCGATTTATTGGTTACAGCGCGCGTTGCCAATTACAAATTTAAAATTCCATTTTGGTTTATTTTGTAGGGCTCTAATTTGGGCGGTTGAAGGTATTTTGTTGATAATAGTACATGGGAGTGACTTGGTCTAGCATCTAGATTGAAAGTGACCACGTTGAGTGCGAAAAAGTTGAGATCAGAAGCAAAAACCCCGAGAAATGATATTGGCTGGGATTTCATCTAGTGTGGTTCAGGAGTGGGTTGTTTTTTTTTTGTAAATATTCATAGCATTATCCTCATTTTTTCTAAGGTTCTCATTAATTGTATGCAGCTAAAACATCGTGGAAAAAATAGCAGCTATTCTTATGTAAGCAGTAGAAGTCTTCTATATTCTATAAATCACCCAATGCTGTGTAGAAATAAACCAAATTGTCATAGGGCCACCATTCTGGTCAAAGATTATGTCAGGTCTTCAAAACTAGGCGTATTTGAGATTTTATTTTTAACAAATTTGGCATCATAAATGTGATTGGACGACCACTTTTCTATTATAAAGTTATGTTTTTTTATACATTATCTTAGTATAAATTAATTTAGAAACCCAATTGTCGTGGCCAAATAAAATTATAACAATCAAATATTTTATAACAAAACAAATAAAAAGCTTACGGTTTTTGTAACGCGTTTTTTTACTAGAGTTGTAAATATTTATGTCAATTATTATTAACACTTATTTTTATACAAGCCAGACTAAACATAATAAGCTAAAGGTCATGATGCTCTCCTCGAAGTTTATAATCAGCATTGTTGATTTTTTTGCTGCAACAATATGATAATAACTTCATCTGATTCTTTAACATACGCTTTGGCCTATGAAGTATGCCAAGAATTCACTAGTTCTACAAACTCAAAGATCATACTTTTAGTCGAGGTAATGAGAATGATTCCGATTTAAGAACAAAAAGTGGATCAAAAACACTCTTCTAAGAAATTGTGAATTTTTGATCTGTTTAACGAGGTCATTGAGCTGGAGACTCGAGTCTTTTTTCCATAGTTTTCTAAGAAGATAAGTTAAAGAGCTTAAGACATTTTTGTGTTTGGAAAATACATCAAAGACAGCTAAAAATCTCTTTACTCAAACTGTAGCATTATCCTAAGCTGGCTTAATTTTGTTTATAGGTTTTATCAATATTATCAACCTTTTGAGAGCCAACTACTTGTATGTGTATTGTGGGTCAAAGGGTTGCCCAACACCCCTTTCCTCATCCCATCCTATTTCCTTCCCGCTATCCTCCCAATTTAATGGGCCGGCAACACATCCATGATCCAGCGTTGTGGACATTCATGGGCGGCAGTGATCACTTACCATTAGGTGAACTGGTCTCCCATTTGCCGGACCTCTGCATTAAAAAATATGCTCACAGTCACTAATTATATCTGTCTCGAAATATATCAATCCATTAATTACAAAGTATTTATGAAGACTTGGCTGAATCGATAAATTTGCAAACGTCTCCACAGCTGATTTCCTCAGCCCAACCTCAATCGATGTATTGGCCTAGATATCACCATCCCGATCACCACACCAAGAAAACAATTCAAATGAAACGATGATTTACATGAAGGTGCAGAATACAACAACAATTGGGTATCTGCCATACGTGCCCGGTATTCCAGCCGACATTGTAAGTATAACGTGGTGCGAATATAATGAATATTCAAGAGGTAATACTGTGACGTGGCATAAATTTAGCTGAGCATAAACCCCACTGTAGCAACGGAGCGGTACACGTTTTAAATTGCAAGACGGTTTTATTGTTTCGTGTAGTTTTTTCTTGCTTGTTAGACTGGCGCTGAGGAATTAAGCGTTTGCAAGAATGATATTCGCGGTTGGGAAGCTTGAGGTTCTTATGGTGGGAAGAGTAGCATTTGCTGCATAAGTATTTGTACTGCCAATTTCACTAGTATTGAAGGAAGCAAAAGCATTGTTCGTTGATTTAGTACATCTTTCTCTCTCGGCGAAAGAGAAGACAATGAATACTGTTAATGATTTTATTCGAATTAATGACAGATGTTTAGAGAACAGCTTAGTTCCTTTTGAAATGCTACTTCTGAAGCTTGCTTGTTCAATATTGTCGAGCATAACTAACACCCACGTGGTAAACGATACATCAATGATTAAAAGATATTTTTTTTTGTGTTCTCTTTAACATATTTTCTGCAATTATGCAAACTCTGTACTATACTGTATCAGTCCATATACGTCCCAAGGGTACAAGCCTCCTCTACAGTCGAGAGTACGATTGAAAGGGGTTAGGCCATATAGTCCACCATGATGGCCAAGTGCGGGTTGGCGGACTTTATATATCATAGAAATGTACAAATCGCTATGGTTATGCAGGTTTCCTAACGATGTTTTACTTCACCGTTATAGTGGTGGTGATTGACTATCAATACACATATTATGACTACGAAAAATCAGACATGGGCTCTGGGATTTGAACCCGCGACCACCGTGAGCATGTAGGCAGCCGCGTGTGGTCCGTTTACCAACAGGCCACCACACACTTTGTGCAAACTGGTGGAACCTAAACTACCGTAGTTGCAACACCAGTCTTTTAGAATAGAATATGAGTTGAGAGAGCACAGAAAATATTCTTGTTGATAAGTATTGTCAGATCTGCTCAATTGTAGCAGTTTTATGCGTAATTTTATAATCATGATCACTTTACTTCTGACTATGACATTAGTAACTGGTTCAACGAACTTAATATTATATGCAAAATGAACCGAAGTACCAAGTATCGAAACTAGAATATTTCATATGATCGTAAACGAAACAGTCTGTCTCCTGTACGGCTCAGCGTTGAGCTCGGGATATCGTTTTGTTTACACGTGTCATACATTTCTAACCTTTGAAAAAAATACTGTCGTGTTTTTATTAAGTTGACAAACGGTTTGAAATTTTTGTTTTGGACAAAATTTTAGTAAATTAAATTTCATTAATATTCATATTTGTATATATTGTAATACAAAGTGGAAAGCTGTTTCTGACTTATTTCACATTGTTACACATGTTGCTAGTATTATTTCTCATTTTATCATATTTATGTAGTAAACTTCATAAACAAACGAAAATATTAACTCTATGATGATTTAATTGTAAAACATCACAGCTATACATTATACTGGTTTAATAGTTTCAAAACACAGTTCAAGGATTTTTAAACACGCGAGGTTGGTCTCAAACATTTATTA
This sequence comes from Theretra japonica, assembly GCA_033459515.1. NCBI lineage: Eukaryota > Metazoa > Arthropoda > Insecta > Lepidoptera > Sphingidae > Theretra > Theretra japonica. Next base: position 12,851,794 of record CM065939.1, on the reverse strand, counting down.
TTTGGTATTTATGTAACTATTTGTACAGCCATAAATTAACAGTCAGTTAAAAAGACCTTTCCTATGCCATTACTGCCAAGAAATAGCTTATTTAATTGGCCAAGTCGCGTTGTAAAATTATCGTCTATTTAATAGCTAACCTTAATTACGTAAAGAAATCTTAGTGGAAAGATTTGATTATGTTTTTATTGCGATCATTAAATTTTGAATGAAATATTGTGACTTTAAAGTCTTAATTCCATGTAGCCATGAAATAATTCATATTTAAGTCGAAACTTCAAGAGAGAATTCGTACTATGAAGATCGCACGGAGGCATAACAAGGTATTACATAAAATGCTGCAACTGCAATTACCATTATTTCAGCTTAGAGTTTTGACTGTTGTTAAGTGGTACGAAAACTGTTAAGTCTAATTCATATATTATAACCTCTAACATTTGGCCAACTATGTTTAAAGTTTATTACAGAGAGTTTATAAGCTTATAAATGCATTGGTTATCCAGTGCAACATTCGTCTAATTAGTCTTCATCATAATCGTCATCAGCCCTTCCGCGTCCCCTGCTGGACATAGGTCTCGTCTATTAAATAATTAGTCTTACAACATTAAATCAAACCAGTTATATTACTATATTTAGAATCGATATTAAATAAATTTAGAGCCTTTTGTATTTTTTCCTTTGAGACACCGTTATCTCACTCTACAGGTCTATTTCATTTATTTCATACATCATATTATTATAATAATTCCAATTGTCATTAGCTAGGCCTTCTTAACTTACTTCATCATATCCACTACTGTCGCTACTTTTAATATTTCTTACCTTAAAACGTAACTAAATACCCATCATCAAAACCGTCGCTTTCCAAGAAATCAAGCATCAAAACTTCCCCGGCATAAAGAAATGTAAATTTAATACGAGCTCCGTCCAAACGCACAAACTTTTTAATTAAATAAAAACTAAGCTCATATACAGGTGAGGGAAATGAAAACAATGGAGTTAAGCGTAGGTTTAATGAAGTTGATTAATTACTCGCTTTACAGCCGCAGCCGAGGTCCTTGCTAGCCGATTCATCATAATTATGTTACACACGTCACGCTGTTTGTACAGAGCTATTGACATCGAATTTTGGGTGCTGATCGATTATTCATAAGAAAACATATAGACCATCAGTTTGTCTGAAGGTTGATTTGTCCTTCGTGGTCAGCGTGGAGGTTAGGTTTCAGGCCTCTGCTGCAATGAATAATAATTGATAAGTTCTGAGCGATCAATATTGATCTATTTGTAATAATAGTCTTGGCATTCTATAAATAATTAAAATATAACCTAGTGATTTTTATAATAGTATACGGAACTTATTCACAGAAAATTATACATACATGACTTGTAACACTGATTCTGTATTTTATCCAGCATTCTCTAATTTGGTCGGAAGGCGTCTAGGATATATTGTGCAGTCAGCCATTTGTTGGGATTCAGATTGCACTTACTTTATTGGAAAGCTAATATTTAATTGACAGCCTCCGTGGTGTAGTTGGTTGGACGCCGGCTGTGAAACGGGAGGCCGCGGGTTCGATCTCCGTATCAAAACAAATGTTTGTGTGAAACACTAGTATTTGTTTCGAGTCTGGGTGTTTGTGAGACCGAAAAGTCTCTCGTAGCTCTTGATACGTACGACACAAGACTCGATCTTAGTGTAGGGTCAGAACTATGTATGTGACTGTTGGGTGTATTTATTTAATAATTCTAACCTTTTAAACCGTGACAATTTTTGCCTTGCAGTTCTCGGTAAGCACAATCAGCAGTTGTTAATATCGCCACCAATCTATTTTTTTATTTAATTACCTACGCTTTCATCACTATACCGATTTACGTCAATTTGAGGCAGTGTCATAACGCATAGCCTTCCAATTATCAAGGTTCTCAACAGACAATGAAAATAAGACCTTTCTATCCATAACTAATACACTAGAAATATCTATTCAAAGTTAGGACATTAGGGCTAGCATGTACAAATTTTACTGGTGCCTCGACACCCAGCAATTACTGTTATTGACAACCCTTTCCAGACGAAAAATACTGAATTAGTAAGTAGACATTACTTTTAAAAAATGATGGCTTTGTGTTTGACAACTACATTTTAGGCCATTTCAATGTCTCGTTCATGTGTTTGAGTTAATTTAAGTTGTTACACTTGCCAGGGTATTTTTGGCGATCTGTACTTTTAAGTGGCATCTATTCATAAATATTTTGAATAATGTTTTGTATTTAAATTTTGGGTACACAATATTATGTGGTTGAAACGGTGAAAGACCATTCCTTAGTAAGTATAGGGAAAAAGAATTTGACGTGTTGTAGTAATACCAACAAGATGGGCAACACTGAAGAGGTACATACAGAAGGAGACGAAGTAATACTAATGTCACCTCTGCCTATCCATGCGAGATATAAGCGTACTTTTTATCGCCGTAAATAACCCTGTTTTATGATATTTATCAATAACCGCAAATTGTAACGAAAACATTTTCCATTTCACGAATAAGAACGACGTGTCTTAAGTTTTAAAACCGTTTTTCTTTGTCTCGAGACGGAGATTTCTGCCAAGGATTCAAGGCAAGGATTAAAATAAAACACACGCGAGATAAATAAAAGAAAATATTTTGTTATATTGTTTTCTAGCTGCGGTAACTTAAGCTCTTGTATAAATGTTTCTGGGGCGCAAACCGCTTTCAGTAAATTAAGTTAGGTTTGTGCCGAGATGATTCTTGGTTCGAGAATACGATTCATATTTTCACGCAAAATTTGTTAGTCTGGGGAAAGTAGTGCTTGGGGAACTATTTTCGTGTTTTTATCAGATTTGATCATTTTATTGTTCATATTGATATCACATTTTAATTTAAGTTCAGGCACGGTGGATATTTTACAGCCAACATTCTAATGTGGATCTGATATTTATTTTGATTGATTATTTAATTTTAATAGCTATTAATGTTAATATCATAATATTTCAGTTCTCTATAATTGGTATTGGAATATTTTTGATCCTTTTCATTTATTGATGTATTTTGTACTATTTCATTATTTTAATCGTTGTTCGACCCTATCAATATCTTTATAGGTTTATAATTAACTTTATTTTTGCTTTGTATTAAAGTCATTCATTTTACTGACAATGTATGAAAAAGGTTTTTTCTACTGGCTATAATAAAAAAATAAACAATACTGCAGGATTAATGTGATTCCCGAAGCTATGGAGCGTATCACTGTCCTCAATTTCTCAAGCATCATGTTTAAAATTTGCTTTTGTAGGCGCAAACAGCACGCGTCCACACTTCAGCTTACACCGACTTCACACATTGGCCGCAATGTTGGCTTCCACATTACTCCAACGTACTTGTCCAACGCCATTTTCTAGACTCATATGTTGGCAGAATTGTTGGGGCTAATATTCGAGCCAACGTGTGGAGCGAATGCTACACTAAACCTCAATGTATAGAAGCTTAGACAGTAAGATAAGTTGCTTCCTTAAAGCCTACAGCTTAATGAGGAACTTGGCTATTAAAAATGACAACTAGCTAGATACCAAGTGGATGTCCGCTAGAATTTCTTTACATTCTACTTTATATAAATACTCCTTGTTAAGATATGAAAATTTTAAATAGCCTATGCATTGATTCAGGGTATCAGCTATCTCTATACTTTCCATTAAAATTGGTCTAGCCGTTTGAGCGGATACAATCCTTGGTCATTCCATGGGAACACTTTTTTTTTTCACAATAAAAAGCCTTCATACCAAACTTCATTGAAATCGGTTCAGCCGTTTGAGCGCGAAGAAGAAACAACCGTAAAAACTTTCACCTTTGTAATATAAGTAGGATTTTAGGATTTTATTTTATATATTTTCTTTAAGGCTTTCGAATGAAAATCATACAGAAAAAGTAAATCTGGCTAACCATCATATTATTATTAGAATTTATAAGGAATATTAAATCTTAAAATCGTACTTAACAAACCTATAAACCAAACGCATAGCTTTTAAAACAAAAACCTCTTTAAAACTACATCAACCAGAATTGCAACCCTTCCATCCCAACTAAAATTACGCCCATAAATCATCTTTAAACACATTCGTTTCATATCAATCATCCGTCCTTCACTTAACACTTATCTTGAAAAAACTTGCAATTTACATACAGGGCCGAGGAGGCCTATTATGTAAATCCGAGCACGTCGGGACCTTTAAGATATGGTATCCCCAACAGAGATTCCGTCTCGTTGATCCCGAGTAACGTTGTTGTAAACACCGCTTATGGAAATTCATTGATAGGTCTCCCGTACCCCCGACGTATCGTTTTGTGCCATCTAGCCGACGCAAATATGTCGAGTGCATACTGATCAGACCCCTTGAGGATTCCTGTTTTGTGTATTTCCCGGAGGTGTAGTTGCCTTTTTGATGGCTTTGACCATGTGGAGTTGAGTTGAGTGGGATTTTGTTCTGACTGTCTCTGACAACTATATTAAATATACACACGTATATACATTAAAAAAACAATAATCATACACATGTAAGTACATACACCTAACATAAATTACCAATATAGGTATTGATACATAATTTTGTGTATCTATTGGTGGTATTTTAGTTAATCTTTATTTAAAGTCTTTTTGATTAAAGTTTATTTCAGAGTACTTGCGGGCAATGTCCTTTCACAATATAGATCACTTTCGTTTTGGACCGCAGCCTTTGAGTTTTTCTAATATCGTGTAAATATAAAAGAAAAAGGATTAAAGATTTCATTCATGTCTGTACCAATGCAATATATCACGATATACTATTATGCTGACATAAAAAAAGCTTTTAACAGTAGAGCAATACAAAGCAAATTCTTTTAAATAAAAACCCACTTCGAAATAACGTGAAAATACTTAATATCGAATCGAATGGAATCGAAAAAACCGTGTACATTGCACGTGGGTTAAGATTTATTTGTTAAGTAAATTATTTTCAATTATTGATAACTTTTTTAAATATTTTTTCCCTTTCTTCGTGTTTTATTGTATAGCATGGATCCGGATAACGTGCAAGCAGGTCACCTGATGGTAAATGATCACTGCCGGCCATGAACATTCACAATGCGATCATGGATGTTTTGCCAGCTCATCAGATCGGGAGAGAAGCATAGTACTTTCCCTCGCATTTATAAAATTATAAATTAATGAAGTAAAAATCTGAGGTGCATCGAATTTTCCTTACCAACTTGAGCGCCTGACTTTTTCCGTCCAAACAAAAACTGACTGAGCCGTAATAAAACGTTTTCACGAAATCCAACTTTTGTTAGTTAAGGCGTAAAGTCGACTAATTTGTTTGAAGAGTCGAGCCTTAGTCCGGATTTAAGCGCCTTTAGATACAATCACGACTCTTAATTTCACGTCAATTAATTTTATTTTTCATTAAACATTCAAAATGGAAGATTCTGACCTTAACAGCGTCGTAATTTTGTTTACTATAAAAAGCAAATTGTTTGTATTGTACACAGTAAATTGTTTTTTAATGTTATTAAGAAGGTTATTAGACTTTTATTGCTTTCGTATTTGAATGTTTTCGTAAATTACAATAGAATTATTTTTGGAGATGTTCCATTTATTTTGTTAGTTTGTATATTGTTCATTCAAGTGTATTTTTACTAGGAATTTTTAATTTTTCTTGTATTCATAATTTGAAATGAATTTAAATTAACAAAAATTTAAACGGGAATGATGTTCTAAACCATTATTATCATAAAATTATCAGGCATATTATCAAATACAATTCTTACACTAAAAATTTAGTGAATCAAAACTTTTTAGGCCATAGAATTCCATTCGAAAAATCTAACTTAATAAAAAAATACGCAGGTTTAATTCCTAGTGTATGTGATCCGTGTTTTTGATTTATACTCGAAGCAAACACTTTATACACATAAATATCACGGCCATTCGAGCCGGTTTATCAAAACTATCAATTTCATATTCTACACAAGGATTTTCACCCATTCCAGCCAAAAATCAAATGGCGGATACATTCGCTTTTCCGGAAAATTTGACAGTACGCATTCCCTTTACCGTAATTCATTTAACTTGCAGTATTTTGTACCGAAAAGGTTGCTAAAACTATTCGCAATTAACGATAGTTACAGCCTTCACTCAATTAATGAGTAGGACACAAGCTGAGAAACAAGATGACGCTGATTTGATCCCTACACCGAGACAAATGATTTTGGGATCGTCAAGTATTTGTGTCTTGTCTGAGTGTGAAACCAAAAATAACAAGATATTTTATCTTAGTGGAATCAGAACAACATATATAAACAAATTAAATAATTAAATACACCCAATAGTCACATACATAGTCCTGATCCTACACTAAGATCGAATCTTGTGTCGTGGGTATCAGAAACTACGAGAGACTTTTTGGTCTCACAAACACCCATACCCGCAACAAATGCCTGCGGATCACACAAAGATTTATTTTGGTGCGGTAATCGAAATCGCATCTTCGAGGCTTAAAGAGGGTACTCTCCTTAAGGTAAGCTGCGACTTTGTTGTGCTGGACCCCTGGCACTGCGATGGTCTATGGGCAGCGGTAGCCGCTTTCCACCAGGCCGCAAGCTCGTCTGCCTATAACGGCAATAAAAAAAACCTCACGTTTCACAGCCGGCGTCTATCTAACTGCGCCACGGAGGTTGTCGAGTATATAAAATAAATTCTACTTGTATTTTTTAATAACTTTTTAATCAAATTCAATTAACGTTGTTATAAACTCGCTGGATGTGTCTTGTCGCCGCGAGCGCTGTTAATCGTCATTGGAGCGCACTGTTCAAACGTCAAACACAGCGCCTTTCTGAAGCGAGGTGCATTCGAAAAGAGTTAGAAATGGGGATACGCCGGCTTTTCTATACATCTACGATGTGCGGGTGCGTGGAAGCGGCATTTTGCTTGTTTTTTATATTGAAATATTTATTAAAAGAATTAGATGCGAGCTCTAGAATTTATATAGACTCAGCGTAATTAGTTGAGTCTACCGTACATGCTGTTCAAATATGTTACCACTGCGTCCTCGAAAACTAATGTAATTAAAGTTATTAATACCAGTTTTAGTTTGGTGTGTGGCATTGCTAAATACAAAACGGCAACAAAACTTATTTTTCGTCTTTTTTTGCAAATACATTTTAATTTCTCGTTTTTCCTTACCTTTACAATCCTACATTCTACAGATTGGCATCAAACGCAGTTCTAATAGTATTTTCATAAGTAAAATCTCTAATCTTTTACCATCAGACGAATTGCTAGCTTTTATTCCTGTATTAGTATTTGTATCAGCCTATATACGTTCCACTGTAAGGCACGACCTCGTACAATCGAGAGTAACTAGTATAGAGATTATTACGATTAATTTCATCCATGCTATAAAAAATGAATGAATGGAATGGAGGCCACGAAGCACAAAACGCAGCGTGGGACGTCCACCCACTAGGTGGTCAGACGACCTGGTAAAGGTCGCGGGACGTCGTTGGATGCAAGCTACCTCCAACAGGTCACAGTGGAAATCATTGGGAGAGGCCTATTTTCAGCAGTGGACATCGTTTGGCTCATGGATTGGATTGGATTGGATATGAAACATGCACCTTAAACTCTTCGTGCCTCTTGTAGCTCAACTCACAGACACGTTTATTTTAAGTCCCATCTATCCAATTTATATTCCTGTTCAGTCCATATTGCGGTTGCAGCAGGGAAATGCAAAATGAGTTGCAAGTGACAGGCGAAGCCACAGCGAAGTATTCCTAAAAAGATATGTTCCTATAGAGCTTCTGGTTGAATGCATTTTACACTTCAGTATTGATTTGGGATGTAAAATGAGGTGAAGTGGGAAATTAATTGGGTGTAAAGTTGATGAGCGATGGTTTTTAGTGTGAAGGTTGGGAATTGAACTAGAGGTGAAAGATCGTGTCAGGTAACCTGGATTTCGAAAGATATATGTTCATAAATGGATTGCTGAAGAAATTGACAACCTCCGTTGCATAGTTGGTTATACGCTGAAAATGAAAATGAAAATGAAAATAATTTATTGAATCCATTAAAATGTTCAACATTATTTAGATTCAGTCATTTTTTTTCTACCACCCGGTTCGGAAAGCGGTTTTCACTAGAGAAGAACGGGCAAGAAACTCTAGTGTTGCTCTTTTCAAAACCAGTTTACAATATCGTGATTATTACAAAAATTACAAGTTGGTCCAAATCAGAGCAGTTCATTAATAATTTGTTATAATTTGCAAGTGAAATATATTTTTAATACAATATTGTTTATATTCTGTTTAATATGGCTGAGTGAAGTGAAGTAGCCCAGAACGAAGAATCAGTGTGCCCTGTTTCACCAACGCAGTGAATACTCGTGAAAACCTTATGTAATCTATAAATCAGTTACAATGTAAGCAAATCGGACAGACCAGTCCACACAAGCAGCACCCGTTCACGAGTATGACGCATGTGCCAGCCATCGGCCTCCTCAACCATGCTACAGGGAAGTGACCGACCCGGCACACGACGCCGCCGCAAGCACAGACTTTTAAGCGAGCATGACATACCCAATCGCTTACAAAGTAAAATAATCGCCCAATCGCTGGTCCGCGGGTTCGATCCCTGCACCGAGACAAATGTTTGTGGCACCCACAAATATTTGTTTCAGATCTGGGAGTGGGACGGAAAAGACCTCGTAGTTTCTGATACCCACGACACAAGACTTAAGTGATCTTAATGCGGGGTCAGTACTATGTATGTGACTGTTTTTTTTTTATTTTAGGAACGCTTACAGGCTAATACAAATACAAATGTATGTAAAAACTTAAATATAAAATAAACATGTAACTAATAACAAGTCTCCACACATCATTAACAATTTAGAGCACCGTTAACAATGAAATAATGTAAAAAGTAAAATGAAAACAAGCAACAAAATGAGAATATTAATTATAAAAAAGGTATAAAAAAGAAAAAAAAAACACGAAAGCTACAACATGTATCATGCAACAAGACAATTCCAATATAATAAAAAGGAAAAAAAAACGTAAAAAAAAAAATATTACAACACTTATAACACCATAACCACAAACTGTAATGTGTCTACAATAATAATTTATGATAGATAGTCCCTTTAGGTAGTTTCATCGAGGTCTGACACAAAGTAGTTTTTACCTAATTTACGCCTCACTGCTTTAGGTTTAGTGCAAAACAAGTCTATGTCCAGATTTTGCGGAAATTGTTAAATATATTTGCACTGCGAAATAAAAATGAATTTATAGACAGTACACAATGACAATGCATAACCTGAACATTGACATACATCTATACATAAACATCACGACTTTTCCCAGAAGGGGTAGGCAGATGTGCAAACAGGACACCCACGTTTCGCCTTATGTGTTTCGTCCCATTATGTGATAGGAGGCGAGCCTATCACAATATCGGGCACAAATTTCTGACTCCAGGCTGATAATGAATAGAAAAATCCAATATCACCTTGCCCGACCCGAAACTTCAGCTTTGTAATCATACCGTAGTACAACAACGCCACCGACGCAATCCTGAACATTGAAACTCGTAAAAATATAATGAAAATAGACATATCTTTAATTAGACCAAAGTTTTTTTGCAAGCTGCTCATAATATCATTGTACAAACTATAAAGTTGTAATGACTCGTGTAATTTCTTTTATAAAAGATTTTATTTTTTGTTCGCTTTAGTTCTGAGAATTTGTATACCCCTGTTTACACGTTGTTTGTAGCCCTAATGATTTCTTATAAATATACAACAACCTCTTTGATCCTCAGATCTTTTTAATGAGACAAAAATATTTAACATTTTTTTTTATGTTCCCTACTTCGTTTACAGGAAAATGTACCACGTGCTAGGCTGGTATTTAATTTCAATGACATGGATTTTAACCTTGAATTTTGAATAATCTTTGGTGTTTAAATCTGATTTACTAAATACTTTGAGCGTCACATAAACCGAATTTGATGGTATAATCATAAAGAAATTACATCTAGTCGTTGAATTGTTGTATTTTATTAAATTAATAAGTTTCCTAGAGGTCCAAAAATCTACAACTTGTTACAATTGCACTAAGATTATGAATAAGACTAGGTAACATCTAGTTCAAAATACGTTTATCGTGAATATCTTTCATTCTTTCTTATTTCGCCCGTGCTGTAACAGGGTCCGTTTTTTTACTTCATGCCATTTCGCTCGGTCTTTAGCCAACTACTTTCAAAGAAAGGTTTTCATTTTTATGTTAATGCTTCCTACAGCAAGAATTTAAATTGATTGATAAACTACTTAAGGCGAGCAAAAAACACTTCACAATCAACTTAAAATGCATTTCACATACTCTAAGAAAACCATTAGCCGATAGCGCGACAATTCGAATCCATAATGAAATTCGTACATTTCATATATCAAGCTTATTTAGGAAATAGCCCGAAAATATTTTGCCAACAATCCGGACACATTGAAATCCTTTTGTTTCGCTGCATCGCGAGTCTGCGAGACTGCGGTACCGCCAGGCGAGCGGAAAACAATTTAAATGGTCTTATTTTAAACTTGTCCGTAGTAGACACACAAATTTATGGTTAACTGTCTTGGAATTTAAGAAATGCGTTCTCATATAGCCACTTTATGGTTCGCCTCGGGTTTTGATAAATGTAGATGTAGTTGTATTGGGTTTTCTTAACTCAATTTATAAGTCAGATGGATGGATTTCCGTTGTTTAAATTCAATTTTATGGAGCTCTTGTCTATGTTGACAGGGTCTATCATCTGGAGTAGCATCGTATGTTGTTTATGTTAATATCTTACTCGTATGTTTGATTAACTTTGATCTATGTTGGGTGGTGACGGCATCTACAGCTAATGCAATCAGAGGGCCTAAGTTTGATTAGTTTGCATAATTAGTGAACGAAAAGCTGCCTGTAAAACAAGAGGTCAAACGCTCGATGCATTAATTAATGTTATTGCAAAAACGTCACCACAACTCACTGTGGAAATCATTGGGGAAAGCCTATGGGCTGATGGATGGAATGCCAAAAGACATACTATAATATGGACCGCGAAGTCATATCGGACATATTAATATACCAGCTATCATATCTCTGGTATATAAGACCGCAAAGTATCTTATCAAATCGGACATATTAACACAAATCTATAAATATTATTATATTTATTTAATAATACCTACATCATACCCATCCCAACAAAAACACCACATCGCCCGCAAAGTTATAACATAAAATCGGAATTAAACGGCAACCTGCACCCTGCGAGATTTTTTCTGGATAAAAAGGGGTTTTATTTGAGACAGCTATCCACGCGGGGCCTCTTCGTCACGTAGGTGTCGCGGTACGTGCCGAGCTCGCGTGTCCGACCCTTACGCGTAGCTCATTATCACGCAGCAACACAACTGAGCACACACTTTCTGGTATTTTTAAAAAAGTAGTGCAGGTTTTGCCTTTAAAAAAATGTTTTGGGCAAATACAACTGACTAGTTGTACGAAGACGCCATTACACGCAGTATAGTCATTTATTTATGTCATTTAGTCATTTGCTAGTAAAAATACAAACAAAAAAATCTGAAGCTGGATAAAATAATTTTCCGAGCAGTGGTATGATAATACTCAGATTGGAAATTTAACGTTGTCGAAATCAGTGACATTCAAACAGATTTAAGACAAGCTGTAACTGATAACTATGCACGACTTCAGGACTCCTGATAATTCTTACTATAACGATATGAACTTATCTAATATCAAAAAATCTCTTACCTATATCACAAACCAACGAGACCGAAACAAGACGAATTCTATGCACGATGCAGAAAAAATATGGCTACAATTTTACGATTGGCCGCCACCACGATGTCAACCCTTTCGGAAAATTAGCAATTCCGCGGGGAATCACGTCTTTCGAATCGAAAAATCTCAGACAGATTACCCCACCTGGGCATTGAGCTTAAGACTTCAAGATACGTAGACTAATCATTGAACACCAAAATCCATTGAGATTCGTTTCTTGACATTCACTGTAATAAAGTATTGTACTATTAATTGAAGATTTTATTTTGAACATTAAATGTATAAAATTATTTTTTTCTTGTTAATCGACTGTATTATCATCTTTACCATCCTCCTCCTCGCGACACCTAATTCTTAGAAACAACCTAGTTCAAAGGAGTTCTATCAGCTCATCAGTTCTTGTGAAATAATATTAATCGTTTGACTCCTTGCTCCACTTTTTAATAAAATGATGTCAATATCTTTTGCTCGTAGATAAACCAATTTTATAATATTATGGCTTGTATTTGCCCTACTGCTTCGCATATACTGTGTCAACGCGTGCGTAGTCATTCAAACGCACTGAGTATTTGAGTGATAGGAATGCGAGCCCCAGTCTCGAAATAGATTTAGTGTTCCATTGTGAACAGTGGCGGATACTTCACTCCTGGCTTTACTTATTGGATTCTCGCCCTTTTACATCGGGGCTCAATGTGTCATTTTTGTCATTGGAAAATTACCTTTGATGTTGGGGCTGGGAATTGAGTCGGATGACGATGCGGATGTTGTGTAAGAAGGGTTTTGTTTGAGAATTTTTTTACGCTCGTGTTATTATTATTTAAAAATTAGATAATAATAACACGAGCGTACGATTACTTACATGATTTGTAAATATTTACACATAATTTATACACATGACTTAAAGATATATGTTTTCAAAAACAAGGTTTACTACGAAATAAACAATTACTAGGAAAAGTAAATTCAATACTGTCTCGTGCTGTTTCGAAAACTACTTTTTAATTTATATTATTAACCTTTGTTTCTTAAAAAAAAGAAATTCCGACGAATTGAGAACCTCCTTCTTTTTTTTCGTCTATACTCTAGCATGTATTCAGTAAAATAAATGAATTAATCGAAAATGAAATAATGTTGAAAAAAACTAACTCTATCTCCTTATAACAATTGCTCCTTCAAAAAACATATTACACTCCTCCAAACCTAATTCCTTGATCACACTGCAAACAATTTATAAGAAAGGTCAGACTATATTGGATTTTTGAGTGATGTGAAAAAATAAGGAACCCTTTCGGCTCTCGACGTCGGATGTTCTCTGGTGGATAGTTCAGCAATATTTCACAACCCCTGTGTCCACAACGTTCTGAAACCTAAAATTGGATATCGGAAATAAAAATGGACGTTTTTAATATTGACTGGGCATGGAGATGAATATTGGAAGAGTGTACTGCATCTTTGTGCGTGTTTGGTTTCAAATGTTTTTGTATCATATTGATAAGATGTCCACTTAATAGTAACAGTGGCGACTGTTAATGTATATACGAAATGTTGTGTACGCCTATTAGGGCACGTTATGTTGAACGAGAATTTCATTTCTTATTTGAAATATAATTTTTACTGTGCTGTTAATGTTGATGTTGATTTTGCAATTATATTAATTACTTCAATAATAAATACTTGAGAATGAGAGGTGCGTTCCTGATTTTTTTAAATTGGACATAAAATATATTTTTATATGAACATGACCAAGTTATTGTTTTTCATTAGTGAGATATTCTTTTTTTTTTTTATTCTGGCACGGCATGATGACTGCACTGCACCTGATGTTAAGCGCAAATGCCGTCCAGACAGAGTATCGAATGGCATCAGACGGCGGTCCCATGCCATTCGACACAATTATGCCGGCCTGCTGAGATGCTTCTTCACACTACGGCGGAAGGACCCAGGATTATAGGAAGGAGGGAACACGTGTGACGGCAAACAATTATATAGATATGTGGCATATGTGGCATATGTGGCATGTGTATAATTAGATATGTGGCATTTATCATTTATATAGAAAGAATACTTAAGATCCAATAATCCATCAATATGTTGTACGTTCACCTTGCCACCACTTTCATTATCCATCGTCAAAATAGTATTGAGACTATGCCGTTTTATATCATCCATCATATTTATCATCCATCCATCAGCCAAAGGAAGTCCACTGCTGAACATAGGCCTCTCCCAATGATTTCCACAGTGACCTGTTGGAGGCAGCCTGCATCTAGCGACGTCCCGCGACCTTTACCAGGTCGTCTGACAACCTAGTGGGTGGACGTCCCACGCTGCGCTTTCCGCTTCGTGGTCTCCATTCGAGAACTTTTTGGCCCCATCGGCCATCAGTTCTCCGTGCTATGTGCCCCGCCGTTTTATACAGCCAGCGCTAAAAGCAAAATATATATAAAAGCTATACAAAAGCGTAAAATCTCATAACAAAAATCAAATATAATCATATACCACAGCGTCGGACGTCTGTCGAGTACCATAAACATCGTGCATCTGCGAAATAAAGGCAAACAAAGGAACATTATTACTCCGTGGAAAAATAACGTGAAAAGTGGCCGGGACAATTTGCATCGCGGACAACAACCGTTACGTTCGACTATTCCTTTGACCTATTTCTGTGGAGTGTGCGAAAGGAAATTCGATTGGAAACTTTATCCAAGATCCGTGATCAAGCAAAGCGTGGATATTCCGCGACGGTTGCTGGAAAAATGGAAACAAGCGTTTGTTTTCGTTTTATGACGTGCTGCGGGTAGGAAATTGATTGATTAAAGTTTACTGTGAATATATACGTTGATGTAATTTAAATAGAGAAATATTACCGGATACCCAATACACCTTTCCTCTTTCGATCGTTTTTCATTACCGCTCCCCTCCCGATTTGATGACCGGCAACATATGATCCAAGGGTTGTAGGTTCATGGACGGCAGTGATCACTTACCATCAGCGAATCTGTGTACTCATTTTCGGATTTATTGTGTAAAAAATATATATTAATTTAATACTTAAATTATTCGGTAGATATGTATATTACACAATATTAATAGCAGCATGTGTCATAATTAAATATGTTTGTCCATCGCAACATATCTTTAATAATGTTCAATCATCATCATCAAATTGCAAAGCCTTTCAGAAAAAAACATTTAATAGTAGGGAAATCATGAAACCTGAAAATACAATTACCCGGCTTAAAGCTTAAATACATTTCACATATCATCCCTTTATTTGGAGAGAAGAACCAGAACAAAAATATTATATCAAAAATAGCCCAACAGTTTCAAAATAATTTCTCGTGTAAACACAGTATATTTAAACGTATCCACCCTTTCAGAATAATGACGTCACGCCACGCTATTTCATTTCCTAATCCAGTTACGGAGTAATCTACACGTCGATTACGTAATCGTCTGTAATTGGCCATCAGTATTTACGTGATGAAGTTCTACTATAGAGTGGCAACTCGTCTTCGTATCGCGTGTCCTTCAGCTGGCAATAAGATGTAACGGCACATTTACAACGGGTGTTCGTGTTTGATAAAAATAATGACGTAATAAGGGTTTTGTGATGAGGGTAGCAGTGCTAACAACTTTTCTGATGTTTACACTGTAAATGGTCTTAGTTTATTTTTGTTAATGTAGGAGCAAAGGCTGTGGTTGGCCAGCGATATAAAGATATTTTTAATATTTTTTTTATTGATATGTATGTACCTACATAATATAAATGATTCATAATAAGACTTCCAAAACAAAATATGCGTTTGAGCGGCAGTTGAATTAGTAGACATACGTTCCGTTGAATACGAATCCAAATCCAATGCACAATTACATTATAGCAATAAAATATTTTTCATCGGAAAAAATATGGTTTAATATTATGAAAGTTATTATGATAACAAAACTGTTGAAATAAACTATGATACTATGTCCTCATTTATAACACTAGGTCACATTAATTCTACGAGAGAATTTCGACGAATTGAGTTTAGGGTCTATACTCTATACACATCAAATTATGACGTATATTTTAATGCTTGCTACGGACAGGAGTAACTAAAGTAATTTATCTTTTGAAGATAAAAGTAGACATTTAATACAGGTATGTACTAATACGAAGAAATATTTACACCTGTTAATGAATTGATAGTGACCTAGATTATACTATGTAGTAACAGAAAAAATATAGGATACAAGGAGCCTTGGGCTTAATTAATATTAAACACGACGCAACGTTTTATATTGGCACGACAGAATCTGATATCTGCCAACGCTACATGATCGTCACTCATAGGTGTGCATATTTCTGCCAGTCTCGTTAAAACTGGATGTATACAAGCTAAACCCGAAATGCGACACTTAGTTTGGTTGATATGATAGGTTTTCCACCATCGTTAGTGATGGTCGGTATCTTGGCGGCCGCAAATATCCTTCCACAAACTGGATGTCACGAAATCCAAATGATATATTTTTTTACTTTATAATACATCTCAACTAGTATAGTTCATAACGTTACAATATGTTATATAATTAAATTAGGTATACAACAGTTCACAGTCAACAGTTTTCTCATTAAAGGATCTGACTTTGGTCAAACACCATATTTGTAAAACTGTTCCTGCCTATAGGCTGTCACTACTAAAAATACACTCTAGCAAATTGACTATGAAACGAAAACAAATAGGCAAATAGACGAAGGCAGATACCACTCACACATTCGATTTTACCTGCAATAAAGACACTGAACCCACAACCCTTTTCTTCACCATTACACCACATTGAGTGTAACTCGCAGAGAAATGACGATAAACACTAGATTTTATAACATCAACACCTCCCTTGAGGGGCGAAAAAGGTAACCTCAACGTAATCCACGTGAAATTATTTTCTCCAGCAATGTAAAGTCAGAAAATGTGGAAAGTGTGGGAGCAGCTTTATTCCTATACCGTCCTAGCGGTCCTAAATGGGTGTGCTAGACAAATTATACTTTCAGACCTCGTTAGGTGCCCCAGTAGGGTCGTAAGCTGGTAGTGAGAGGAGTCAGCGCAGCTTAGTTATACTGTGGAATAAAAATGGAACGTAACTTTTATGAGCGAGACTTATGTTTGATGTTGTTTTGGTTTTCACGTGGAACGGTTGCGACGTTTTGGGGATATTGTTTCGTGTTTTATGGAGCGGTAGTAACTTGATAGATTGGCGGAGCACTTTCGCTAATTGAGTGGATAGTAAACTGTAAATTTTCTTAGTTTTATTTAATTAAATTTTGTAGCGACAATATGGATCAACTTACTAAAAATTACACGTTTAACATAAAAAAATACTGTTTCGAAATACCAGCGATATTCATTATTTTCAGCATCATTAAATAGTTCGAAGTAATGATGCAAATGCCTTATCTAATTCGTAAGCTTAAGCTTGGTCTTCAGCTCTGTATATTTGATTGTAATTGTGTGCTTATCGCAGCTCATCGGTCCTGTCGTCTATAACACGTTGGACACAAATTAAACTTCCTTTTTCTACCAAGTGGTAATACTGGCGTGTGCCAACTTCGCCATCCTATTCATCTTCTTCATTTCGCCCAGTCATTAGTATACTGGATTGTAGGACTATTGGCACTTATAATATATTCCTTGATGACGTCTAACCTACTTTTGTTAAATCTTGAGACATTGATCCAACTATGTTATGGCGGCAAGTAACATCCGACAAACAAATGGAAGGAAGGAAGGGAGGCCTTTTCCCAGCAGTGGGACTTAAAGGGCTTATAAAAAAAACGTTGCCAACGTCGCCACATCACATTCACCGATGTAATTGTTAGTAATACACCACAATTAATAAAACTGTTTCATGAAAGCGAAGTCGGAAGATAAAACTTCCCAACACGTCTTTTACTGATTGAATTTGCGTTGTTGAATTATACCGTCCATTATACCCTGTTGCCTAACAACCCTTTTTCATTTCACAGCAAGCGAAGCCTAATAAGATTTCTTTTGTAAGCCTTTATAATTAACGTTTACTGAGTAAAATTCTTGTTTGGCATTGACCGAGTACTGGTTTCTTCCTTTAAATTATTGCCTTGAACCTACTTTTCTACATTGAATAGGGCACAGATTTCTGCTGTGATTGAGAGCGGTAAGTCTTCGGTCTAATTTGCTGGTCTAGTGCAGTTTGCTACATAGGACACTGACCTGACCAGACCTTGTCCCATGTATTAAACGAATGTCCACATCGCTATTTTCCCGGCGGAAGGTCGGAACTACATAAGTACACTCCTGCTGCAGCAATCTGGCTAAAAAACCTGGACATAAAAGTTCGATCCACGCAGGATGAATGCCATATGCAATGATGATGACAGGACTCTAACATTAGAAGATACTGTAAAAAAAATGGTAGCACGGGAGTCATTAAGTCCTGAAAATAACTTTTTTTTTAATTCAATTTTTATTCACCGCGGTAGTTGTATTTCATAGTGACACAATGGCTGCACCGAATTTCATACAAAAATATACATATCTTTTGAATGTCGTTACTATTGAAAAATAAAAACTGGCTGACATTAGCAGTGGTACATCTGGGTTAGTCTCAAGACTTAATAAGCCACTTAGTATGTATTTTTTTGTATTAAATTAATTTATAAAAAAATCTTGATAGTTTTGTTTTATATATTTTTGTGGTTTAGCTTACACAAATAATACTGATGTTATTTAAATTCTGTGCATGCTGTGATGCGCATTTAAATTTATTACCATACTTTTACTCTATTTTAAGGTAAGCAATAATGCAGCAACTACTGGTTGTCCAATAAAAAAATAAATAGTTCTTTTGATACAGCTGCTTAATTTACGCCAGCTGGAGAATGACCGACCGCATCAAAACAAATATTTGTGGGATTTAGAAGCTTTTTTTCGGGTCTGCGTGTGCAAGAGTACAAAAAGTCTCTCGGAAATACTGACATCGATAACAACATATTTGTATTACGTTCGATCAGAACTTTGTAGGGATTTAATGTATGTCTTTTAAATGAAAGATGTATAGAATAGTTGTCTGAAAACAGACCTGACTATTCTTTATCAAGCTCTATTTTATATATTTACTATACAGGGTGATATTGACGTATGGTATTTAATTAAAACCACAGGTTCCACCAGGTAACAATGTACCAAGTTTGAAAAAAAAAACTGCCTGGCAGTTTTGTCAAAAATTTTCGCGATTTTAGTTTTCAAGGCCTTTGATCAACCCGTAAAGGTACGATTTTTATTGTTCAGGTAAGTTCCCGAACCAAACTAAAGTTCAGATGTGATAAAAATATCTGTACGGGGTGGGCAAAAACCTTGAAAACTGAACTCACGATTTTTGAGAAAAAATCATCTCCGATTTTTTTTTTCAAATTTTGTACAATGTCATTCGGGGTTATGAGAAACCTGTCGGTTAAATTGAGTAACATATGTCAATATCTGCCTGTATATCTTCACTTAATACTCCCGACCTGGATCTTAGTTATGAGCTGCACCATACTCAAATACCCTATATTAATGCGATCTAAAGACAACATTGCAAATCCCCGATAATACCTCTGCCTGCACCACGAGATGTTATTCTCAGAAACGATCGACAAAGTGTTGTCGTGCATACATTCATGAGGGCAGGCAGTGTAATGCTCTTACAAGCTAGAATATATTATATCTACGGGTTGCAGGTCTCTATTTCTCGTGAAGACGATGTTCATTTGAGATTAATGAATATTATTAAACGTTTGAGCTGTCACCGCTTCAATAGATTCAAATAGTTTCAATTCCACGTCGAGGAATCTGCTCTGCGCTAGATATTCAGTTTGAAGATTCTTATATGAGGCTCCTAGCTTTACGGCTCTTAAACGCTTGTATTTCTTGTATAGTGATAAGCTCTCTGTATGACCATCTATCACATCTCTCTCTCTCTTCTGTCACAGGAAGTCCACTGCTGAACATAAACCTCCTGGAAGGTTCCACATGGACCTGTTGGAAGTGTCCCACATCCAGCGACTTCCTGCAACTTTAACCAGGTCGTCCGTCCACCTTGTAGGCGGGCATCATCATCAATCACATGTTAGCATAGTAATACATTTTGTGTATCGCGTATGGCCCTTAGCCTATCCTATCGGACGAACAGACGTAAGGTACCTTATTCAAAGATTACCTAATTTCAACTGGCACCTTCTCTTATATGTTAGGTAGATTTATCAAGGCATTAATTACCTTCTCTATAAAATCGTCGTCTTTATTGTGGTTTGACTATGGTTAAAACGCGAAATGTATACGAGAAGTTGGATCGCAAACTTCACAATTACGAATAACCCAAGAACAAATTACGTATTATCTGCCATGATTAATAAAATGAAGGTTCATAACACAACACGACCTTGTGTTTGGAAAAAAGATTGGCGATATAAATAGAAAATCAAGTTATCAATGAATTATAAATAACAAAAAGCCAGAACACGTACTCTTCGAGTAAAACTTTCACGAAAACCGGTACATTCGCGTTGACATTTGAAACCCGATAAATTCCAATTTATGATAATGGAGGCGACAGTATCACCGACCGCTCAGCTTCTTACCCATGTAAACACTGCGGGAAATGTGTGAACTGTACTGGAATGTTTTATTTTGGAAGGAATAAAAGTGTACCTAAAAGGATCTTAGAGCTTAGATTTGCTCGCGCGGCTCCGAACGCTTGGATGGGTAGCTTCGGGCGGTTAAAACCTTAACGGCATTCTGTTCGTCGAAAATATTTAAGCTGTCGATTCGGGTTGTTTAGAATCGTAAGTCGTATATCTAGAACCGAAAACTAGAATTAATACAATGGCAACGATGTTTTATATGATTTGTATTTGTGCTTGTTTTTAAAGGATAGATCTAAAACGTTGTTAAGCAGATAAGTTCAACTTAGTTGGGAATTTTATTATTTACCACAAGAAACACTGCAAAAGAAAAATTATGTAACGTCACCTCAATATTATTTAAGCGGTTAAGCTAGCTCAATTATTTTTACATACATACATAAATAAACATCACGCCTTTTTCCCAGATGGGGTAGGCAAAGATGCTACCAGGACACCCACGTTTCATCTTGCGTGTTCCGTCATACGATGTGATAGAAGGCAAGCCTATCGCCATATCGAACACAAATTCCGGACTCTTGGCTGATTGAATGAATAGATAAATCCAATGTCACTTTGCCCGACTCGGAATTCAAACACAAGACCTCAGCTTTGTAATCGTACCGTAATACAACTACGCCACCGAGGCAATGTTCATTTCAAAATGTTTTCAATTAATTAATGTAAAGATGTTTAAAAAGTACTTGAAATAAACATTAAATAGCGAACTATTTTATTAATACTATAGATTACTTATCATTGCTAATTTTGTTATAAAATTTGGAATGATTTAAGACACTCCATGATTTTGGTACGCAAAAGCAACAAGTTAAACAAAATATTTTCGGCAAGCCAAAACTTTGAAAATTGTAGTAAACAAAAATTCTCAAACACTAGACTTGCTTGTCTTTTTCATTTTCTTAAATAAATGTAGATTGCTTATTTTAAAAAATACAATTCAAAAAGGGTTTGATATTTTTTGGACAAATTTGTTTACAAATTCCTTTACCTTTATTTTAGGACAACAAGAGTATACTTGCGAGAATTAGGTTTCGTGGAATTTCGTAGGAGTTGTCTACCACTGAGAAATATGTGAACCACGTGCTTTCTTATCAGATCTATGATAAATTACATTCTTAACTATATAAACCTTGATCCAATACATATTATGCGTACACGTCGGTTTAAATACTATTAACCAGTTTCTTGTTTTAATTGACCTAATTTGAATTGACATTCGCTTCATAACCTCCTATCTACTCTGCCACTTTAATTTTTACTTCATTTTACATCTATTTATCCCTAATAATCCTCATGATGCTAATTAAAGCACTACGGGAAAAACAAAAATATCACAGGAAGTACAAAAAGTACGGCAATCTTAATGACCTACATTCTTTTGAAATCTTAAGGGTTAGCACTAAGACGATGGAAGCGGACATGTTCACAGAATATATAAGTACTATCGAGGCAAATATAGCTAAAAACCCAAAAGCTTTTTGGTCTTATGTTAAGAGCAAAAAACAATCCAATGCCTATCCTTCCGTATTTTATTATGGAGACAGGTCGTCTAATCAAGGAGATGAAATATGTTCCTTTTTTAGCGAATACTTTCATTCTACATTTCTAAGTGGAAATAATATTTCAATTTCAACTGAACATAATTGTTTCAGTTCGCTTGCGGATATAAGCCATATCCAGGTCCTGGAATCAGAAGTTTTAAAATTATTCCAAACCCTAGACCTTAATAAATCCGCTGGGCCAGATGATATTACACCTATGTTTATAGTTGGATGCGCCAAAAGTCTAGTAACCCCCATGACCCTTCTTTATAGACATTCCCTAAATGAAGGGCTTATGCGTACTATATGGAAGTCGGTATATATAACTCCAATACATAAAAAAGGCCCAAAAAATCGCGTTGAGAATTATAGGCCCATTTCGAAATTGTGCATTTTTGCAAAGGTATTAGAGAAAATTATTTACAACCAACTGTATTCTACTTTAAAGCAAACATTAAATGAATATCAGCATGGGTTTTTAAGAGGCAGATCGACTACTACCAATTAACTTCTTTGTCATAATTTTCTGACTCGCGCAATGTCGACGCCTTCACAAATTGATGTTGTATATACTGATTTTAGTAAGGCATTCGACCGGATTGACCACAGCTTACTATTAGTAAAACTGCAAAACGTAGGCATTAGAGGAAACCTGTATCGATGATTACGTCATATGTACAGAACAGATGTCAGACCGTTGTATTAAACGGATATACATCCTCCCCGATGGTTATTCCATCAGGAGTACCGCAAGGGTCCTTACTGGGACCTCTTCTTTTTATTATATTTATTAATGATATTTTTTCTTGCTTTCACTATTCTAAAATTCTCTTGTATGCAGATGATCTAAAAATTCTTTGTGAAATTCAAAATCATGAGGACGCCTCTCATCTTCAAGAAGATCTAGAAAGATTTCAAAATTATTGCTTAAATAATAAACTAGACCTTAATGTATCGAAATGTTTCTTATGTTCATACACCCGCAAACCTCAACCTTTATATGCTAATTATTTTCTTAAGCAAACTATTGTAACTAGAGTTAGTACAATTACGGATCTAGGAGTCACCTTTGATTCCAAGCTATTATTTGATCAACATATTAATAATATAATCAATAAAGCATCAAAGGTACTGGGTTTTATAATGAGGATTTCCTCAGAGTTGCGTTCAATTAAATCAATTAAAATTCTATTCTGTGCATATGTTCGTAGCCATCTTGAATACGCCGCCCAAGTTTGGAATCCTACTTACAATATTTATGTAAACCGTATTGAGAGCATTCAAAAGCGTTTTCTTAGATTCTTACAATATCGTAGTCAAAAATTCTTTGACGGATATTTACCGCGTTGCAAACACTTTCACACGCTTCCTCTATATGAAAGGAGGAATATTGCGGATCTAGTCTATCTTTTTAATAGCAAATGCATCGATCGCTTACAGCTCTGGACAGTCACCAGAGCTGTAAGCGAACTTGGACTACGCACCTATTCTAGATCACTCAGAAACTATGATCTTCTGTATGTCCCAAAAACCAAGTGTAAGTACAGAAGGAACGCGTTTGTTATCAGGACAAGCAGCTGCTATAACAAAAAGACTAGTGAATTTCCAATTACCAACATATTTAATACCTCCACAAATAGTTTGAAGAGATGTCTAAATAACGCATTCTTTTGTAACTAATCTATAATATAACTGGTAATTGTGTGTAACAAAGTCAACCGACCGTAATGTTTAATGCATTCTGTTTATGTATATATGTGAAAACTTGTAATTGGCATGTAACTACCATAATACCTAATATTTGTTATTAGTTTAATTTAGCTGTAAGTTTCCCTAAGAGAATAAAATAAAATAAAATGATCATCCTCAACCTCATCCTCTATTAAAACTTTCATTAGTTACATAATTGTTTTATATAACAATATGTGGGAGGGTTATGAAGTATTTTGATGAACATCACCGTAGGAGTTGCGTGGGTCGAAGGTATTTCTTCCCGGTATAATTAATTGAAGATACTTTATCAAATAGTTATGACACAACTTGGCGTAGTACTTGATTAGCCATTTATTGTATCATAGAAACTTAAAAGTTTCTCTTTTTTGATAAATCAGGTGGTTTGAAAAGGTACGTTGGTGAAGTTAATAGTGTCGATTCAGAATTCACCACAGCGTCTTTCTTTCTTTTTATCGATTCGCTTATATTTACATCTGAATCTGATCATGGTAGTATTTTCTAGAATTAAAGAGTATGAAAGTATATGTCCTGTTAGGTGAAAAACACTTTTTAAATTAGGAAATATAAAAGCAGATCCATTAACCATTAACAGATACAAAATAACGAAATATTCGTAAATGATTAGGCAAATGAAAAACCAACAACACAGCCAAAAATGAAAATAAAAACAATTGCAAAAAGAGAACTTTTTTAAAAACTTCGCCTGTCTGGTACCGCTGCACGCAAAAACTACTTCAAACTTGTACTGCCTACTCTTAACTTAAAAACTGCTACATGACAGCGCAACATCCTAGAACATCGAGTTATGAAATCAACACGAGTGAAGTGATATTTTATTACCTACTTAATTTAGCATACGGATGTACACAAGCGTAAGAATAAGCGTGTTCTGGAGTGTAGACTGCGTCTTGGCAAACGTAGCGTGGAACGTCCTCTGGCCAGATAGCTGGACGACTTGCACAAGACGGCCGGCTGCGTCTGCATGCATAAAGCAGTAGACCGGGCTCTTTGGCGTACCTTGGGAGAGGCCTAAGTTCAGTAAGGACTGCCTCGGTGGCGTAGTGGTACTACGGTACGATTGCAAAGCTGAGGTCTCGGGTTCGAATCCCGGGTCGGGCAAAGTGGTATTGAATGTTTCTATTCATTATCACCCCGGAGTCAGGAATTTGTGCCCGATATGGCGATAGGCTCGCCCCCTATCACATCGTGGGACGGAATATATAAGGCGAAACGTGGGTGTTCTGGTAGCACCTCCGCCTACCCCTTGTAGGAAAAAGGCGTGTGTTTATGTATGTATGTATGGACTGCAACGGGCTGATGATGATGATGTACACAAAACGAACCAGAATTGCGATGTAGATATTAATAATATTTTTTTGTGTGTTTTAGATTTATGAGCTTGGCTAACGTGATATGCCATAAGGCCTCATGTACGTATACGGTTTTTCGGCCTCAAATCGACGGTCAATTCACCGAATACGGCGGCGGCGCCGTGACGTAGCGCCGCCGCATATCAACAAGCTCTCATAGTGATCTATAGAACACTGACAACCGTGCCTACTCACGGCGACATAATCGTAGATTTTCACGGCAAAAAAACCGTGCGTGCATAAGGGGCCTCAGGATCATATTGGGCGGCCAGAAATAAACCAAAGTTATCGAGGATTGTGATTCGTAATGAGTGACGTCCAATTAAAGGAGTCTGTGTGTAGCAATTAATTTGCAAAGGCTGGTGACCATGATGTGTTTTAATTGAATGTAGTTATATGATAACTTATGAACTTATCACATGCTAGACTTTCCTGCCCACATACCCACGTCTGCAACTCCTGTCAGCCAGGATCAACAGGGGTTCGCAAAGAATTGACACCGAGCCCGGATCGCGGCGAGTTCTAAGGATTCTAGCTTGTCTTTAACCCGCACCGAAATTAATCAGAAAGAAAAAAAAAAACAAATAGGAGGCGTTGGACACAAATAATTGTCTAAAAATCACATGTTAATAAATATTCAGTAATTTTGAAGAACTTTGCAGAGCTGAAAGCTGGTTCACTAGGTAAAACGTTGCACTGTTAGACTAAATCATCAGATCAAATGCTCTCTACACTTCGAATTTTCCCAGCATTCCTCGGAATATCTGTCATGACGGCTTCGATATAAGGATGACTGGCTCGAAAATTGTTTAGCCATAGGATTGCGTCTGTACGCGTATGTCAGGTAATCTAATTGTATTCAGAGTGATCTATCGGCTACCACTGTATCTCCGCGCACTAGAATGTTTTGAAGGAATGTACTTTGAATTTGTGAATACTGGGCTGATGAACTCCCCAATTCACCATCTGTTGATATATAGCCGTTTGTTTAATCCGTAAACAAACAGCTGTTATAGAATAAATGAACATAGGTGAGTATTCCGAGGTAAATATATTTTTTTGCCTCAACGGAAAATAAATATTTATGATGGGAAAGTTTAAATAAATTACATAGTGGAAGAAACAGGTGAGGCTATCCGTCTGACGTCAAAACTTTCTGGAGTATACCATTGTGGAGTAATGCAGTGGGATATATTGGTGATATAATGATGCGGTTGAAATTATCTTGAAAATTTTTGTGGACTTTCGTGTATGTAATATTTAGTATGCAGTGTATTTAATATTTATACGTATAATAATAATGAAAATGCGCACGTTGTCTAGGTTGGAAGCCATGCATGTCTGAATACGATTGTAAATTTTTCAAGAGCTGAACTAATTCTCTGGCTATTTGCTAACCCGGTGACCGTAGGAAATAACACCGCTAATTGGCCAATTACTTAATGTCCATCGGCACACATGATTATATCATTATTAGGTTAATTATTCCCACAATTGGCTGACTAAGTAAACCTCAACCTGAATTGGCTTCACTTTAATATTAGTGACATTAGGAGATTGTTATTAGGTCATGTAATGAAGAGCAATGAATAGAATAAATACATCCAATAATTATGTCAAACAGTAATACACACTACCGATCCTTTAATTGATTACGAGTATGTCTTTTATCGTGGTTACAAGAAAATAAAAACGACTATATTAGTCGCACGGTACCTTAACTTGAATTTTTTCGCTGTATTTTTTCATGAATTGTTTTATAATATTCATTCCTGTGTGTTCTGAGAACCCATTTTTTTCCAGTATTAATTTAAAGTAAATGTTATTTGTGGGTCAACCAAATATTGGTTTCAGTGCAGGGACTGAACTACGATCATTCTGTCCACAGTTGCGTTCTCATCCATTGCACGAGATTGCACTGAGATTTACAGCACGCAAATCGAAAAATGTAATTGTTAAAATACAATGTAATACTTTATTCAAATATTGTTTGTCTTTAAGTTGGCAATATTTGTAGTATGTCAAATTAGTCTAGAACCTTTGAATAATGTCTTAGTTACGTCTTGTCGTGTGTTTTATAGTAAAAGTGTTTTATCTTAAAAGGCCTTCATTTATTTCTTTATATAGTCCACAACAATAGTAATGTACGAAAATACTACGATGACTAAAAGAATAAATTAAAGATTTCGTGTATTTTCGGAGACTCATCACCAACAAGTATTGGTAAAACCAAATTCAATACCGAAAATGTATAATATTAAATTAACTGCCTCGGTGGCGTAGTGGTACTCCGGTATGATTGCAAAACTGAGGTCTCGGGTTCGAATCCCGGGTCGGGCAAAGTGATATTGGATTTTTCTATTCATTATTAGCCCGGAGTCAGGAATTTGTGCCCGATATGGCGATAGGCTCGCCCCCTATCACATCGTGGGACGGAATATACAAGGCGAAACGTGGGTGTTCTAGTAGCACCTCTGCCTACCCCTTCTGGGAAAAAGGCGTGTGGTTATGTATGTAAATTATTTTTGATTTAAATCTGAAAAAAAATCTTTTATCATGTCATTACTTATACTCAGACTTTAGCCTGCTTTCCTACAATTATCATCCAGCATTCCATGATTCACTCCACCACGACGATCACAATATAATTAGCAGCAGTAGTCCAACGGTTTGATTGCCACACAATGATCGTCTGGTTGGTGGCACCGAGCACGTCCGCCGTACACATATTTACCGTTCTCTTCATTTGCTTGCTCTAATTACGTCGTGTTTGGTTTTAGGTTGGCATGCTATAAGGAAGTTCGGTTTAAGGTGCTGCGTTGATTGTGTTGTTTATTGTAGTTTGTCAGCCCATATTCGTCTAATGATGAGCACAGGACTCTTTTACAATCGAGAGGGTTGGGAGATACTCCTCTACGCTAGCCGATTTGTGCTGTTTACTCTCTTTCTGTTCACCAAAGGAAGTCCACTGCTGAACTTAGGTCTTTTGCAAGGATCTCCATATCGATCTAATATGAAATTATTTTACTGCAAGAGATCAATAGTCCAACTAATTACTGAACTACTGAATTATAAGTCTTGGGGCCAAATCTAAGGAACACATCATATTTTTTAACTTACTTTCGCCTTCCTCACTTTAATTCTTTTGCAATTTCTAATTACGAGCAAGTTATGTTTTTGAATAATATTACATAAATCGTATACAGTACCTTATGTTTTATAAGTTTATACACACAGCCAGAACATTGATGAAGCGACAGAATTATATTCGCTTTTTATCAACGCCATCAACGCGTTTGTAAAGAATTTCTGTATTAAATATTGTTCTCCATATAAGTACGTAGATGAAGCAGTGAAGGACTTGACTAAAGAGAAACCTGGTACCGGGCGGGATAACAACGAAAATGAATGAATTAGAGCTGCTGCCGTGGTCGACCAAGCCATTCATACTGTAACCAAGACTAGTCCCGTCTTTACCACTTACAAACGTAGATTGTGTTTACATAACAGATGGAATGCATTGTCTTTGGCTTTGACTCAAATATTTCCCATGTGAAATTGCACGCGGCTCGCATTTGACAGTTAACAATGAGAGCGGTATATGTACCTCTATTTTTGTTTCTATCTCTATAACTATACAGTAATACTATCTCTCCTCTTGCTCTAGAAGTCCCCCGCGGTATTGGTTGGTATATGCGCACTGCGCACAGATTTTGTTCACAATGTCCGCTCTGCTGTAATACTTCAATGCTCACAACATTCAGATTTACATTCACATATTTTAGTCTCTTAATTCACTCACGCGACGTGACCAACAATTCCAACCAACGAAGCACACATTCCACTGTTTACTTTATGTAAATAAATTTTCCATTTGTTAGACATTCCGCATAAACTTACCGAATTGTATGAGCGCCTCTATCTCGCTGCGCAGTTTATCAACTTGACAGTGTTTGTGCAAGCAATTACCACCCTTGGTGCATTTAATTAAAGTTCAGTTTTATTTGTTTTGAATGCACGTGTAATAGTAACTTGACGTAACGAATGTTAAGCCTAATCCAAGATGAAATAAAGCGCAGTGTGGCTGCGTGTAGCGGAAATTGAATTTATTAAAGTAAAGTACGTTTCTAATAAGGTTGTGCAGAATCGTAAGCCTGTCTTGCGCTGTAAACGGGGATAGTCAATTGAGTAATGTATGGGGCTTGTTTACGCGACATCACTCGCTTTGGATTAGGTTGTAAGGAATTAAATTAACTCAACACAACTCAATCTATTTAACGGAAACACCGTAAAAAATACACGACTGATTAAATGACGTTGAAACGTACGACTAATAACTAGATAATTGAAATCGTGTGTGCAATTTAAGCCGCAACTAGGAGAAATACAATAGCTTAAGGTTTTAAAATGTCGCTAAAATATTAATTATTACCATAGTCTTAAGACTTACAGCCAGTCCATTCCGTGATGAAAGTTGTCAAACTAGCCCATAACTGGCAATTCAACTCCTTGTTCATGATGTAGGAATTAAAAACATTAGTAAAACATTCCTTCGTAAGATAATTCAATTTTGCATTCTTAATTCCGCCAAGATATTCTCAAAGAAATAACCTCCATTGCGCGGTGCATTACAGTCATACGCCAGGGGTACAGTCATACGTATTTAATTCGTCGATTACATGTCTCGAGAACCATTTGACACCACAAATTGGTGTTAACTTACCAAGCCAGAGGTCGCAGTTCGCACTAATTGCGTCCACGGCGGATGTTTAATCTCGTGTAATGAAAAGCCACCTTTCGGCTTTAACTATTTAACTCAAGAATTTTACCGTGTTTGTGTTGTTTGTCGCATTTAATTTGGTGCTAAATTTGTGGACTTTTTAAAGGTTTTTTTAACTGGGTCGGCAAGGTGGCGGGTAGTGGAGAAACGTTGCCTGTAAAGCCGCAATGGTTACTGTAATATGGTAAGGACACATGTCCAGCTATGAACTGTTAGTCTGAGTATATTGTGTCCGTTTAGCACATTACCGAGAATAAGACTCCTCTAGAACCAAGAGTTTGTATGAGAGGGCTTTGTATGCAGCTCAACGTGTTGGCCTATCGCGGTTTGGCGAACTTTACCCACCGTAGAAAATTAGTAAAGTTATCTTTCTTTCTCTCTCTCTTCAGCCACTGGAAGTCCACTGCTGAACATAGGCCTCCCCCATAGATCGCCACATAGACCTGTTGGAAGCGGCCTGCATCAAATATATCTAACTAACCATAATTAGATACTAACTACTTTACTTGCGTTCCGCAGATATCCTCACAAAGTTATATCAGAGATGACCTGAGATTCGAACCAATAAATACAATGTACTAGATCACGTAATTTATGTTAATAATAGACCATCACGCATTTTAACATTGGTTAACAAAAAACAGTACATAAAAATTAAAGTGAATTTGGTTAAAGGCCTACCGTCATCGGTCAATACCGTATTTCCCATCCAGCCTTTGTGAAAAATTGACCGTGCACCTAATAAAACACTGATAAAAAAGCAAGTCTTTTTAATATATTCCGTTTATTTATGACCCAAGTTAACGTATTCACACTATCTATTTATCAAAACGGCGTATCGCTGCGAAGATGCTTCCACGTTTACTGGGAGTTAATTTTAATTAGAAAAGTTGAGCAATTAACCCTCCGCCTCACCTCGCTAACCGGTCGGTTAAATTGGAATTGTTTAATTTGGCCTCTCTGCATTGTGCGGCAGGCGTCGTTAATCTATGTCATTCGTACACTTTTAATGAAATAGCAAAAAATAGAGGCGGAGCGCTATGAAAAAAAATTCAATCAATTTGAATTGGTGAAAGAAAAATGACCAAATAACTGCTCGTGGATAATTTATTAAGGATTAAATTTATTGGGTGGACCTGACCTGGTTTCACCTGCGTGGTTTTTTTTTTATATCTATAACCCTTTTTCGTCCTTGCTCTTTGCTCTCTCTTGTGTGAACTGTCTTGCATATTCTTTAAATATCATTTTCTCCATCACATATAATTTTTGGCATAGCAAAAATACAGCTGATATCTTTTCGAAATGAAAATTTCTTAAGTTTTAGAAATTAAAAATTTACACAAAATATTCGTTACAGATTTCTCATTTCCATATCAACTGCAAAAATAACTAATGAGATCTGACGAGTGCCGTAGTTCTATAATTATAAAACAAGTGATCAGACAGTAAAAAACACTTTACAGGGACAGATACTACATGTATACTCGATTGCCAATTCAGAATAGGGGTCAATTAGCGGTTAAAATCTCGTGTCTCGGAGAGAACGTTACGTCATATGGCCTGCTAGCATTTGCCAATGACAGCAATCATCAAGCCACGTCAAAGCGCAGGCCGGTATAATTGTGTCCTAGGACGTAATATAACCGGACCCAGCCACAGGATACTCTATCATGGACTGTACCTGGTTCTCGTGCTATATGTGCACTTTATCGTACTAATATACAAAATTGGTATGAACTACTAATACGAGATCTCACTCTACACATAGCTGAAAGCGGAACTTCTTTGCGTCTGAGAGAGGTTCTAACTTGGATCAACCACGCTGACCTAGCACGGGTTGTTACAATTCACAAATATTTAAACTTCTTGTGGACTTTTCTCGGGTACGCAGGTTCCCTTAAAATGTTTCCCCTATCCTTAAAGTATCGGTATATCGTGGTATCGGACCAGACTCGGCTGCCTACATGTTCACGGTGGTCGCGGGTTCAAATCCCAGGGCACACCTCTGACTTTTCGGAGTTATGTGTGTATTGATAATCAATCACCACGCACTTTAACGGTGAAGGAAAACATCGTTAGGAAACCTGCATACCGTAGCGATTTTAAAGAATTTCTACGGTATGTAAGTCCGCTAACCCGCACTAGGCCAGCGTGGTGGACTATATGGCCTAACCACTCTCAATCGTACTCTCGATTGTAGAGGAGGCCCGTGCCCTGCAGTGGGTCGTATATGGGCTGATACAATACAAAAAAAAATCCTTAAAGTATGATTTTTTTTTAAATACACTCATAAGAAAAAATTAAAGTATTAGGCTTCCTAACGCTTAATGTTTTGAAAATCTAATCGAACGAAATCTACCCTTCACCTTCATAAATAAAAATAAAACAATACACAAAGGTAGAATGTTGCGTAATTTCTCCGTCGATTAACAATTCACTTTGTAAGACAAATACTGAACCAGTGTCCACAGAACTGACATAAATAACAGTAGATTACCCCTGGGGAGCTGCGATAACGTAATTCTAACAATCGGAACTATTATTTTGGACTGAATACAGAAGCCATCGAAATAATGGTATCGTCAGGGTAACAAATGGCTTTACAAATTATCGGTCCGCTGTTCTCAGAGTATTAACAGAAGATTGCCGAGGTTCAAGGTTGGACGTATAAAATTTAATAGAAGGTAATGTTTGTAATTGTTGTTGGGATTCAATTTCTTAGAAAATATTTATGGGGAATTTTGAATTTGTATTTGAGCGAAACTTTAGGATACAAAATAATTTAAGGAGCAGCATATTCTTTTTGATGAATTTACACTGCTCTTTAATTATATATTGAGGTAGATTGGAAAACTAATAATTACCTGCTCAGTTTCCGTATGTTCTTG
Source organism: Theretra japonica (assembly GCA_033459515.1). Taxonomy (NCBI): domain Eukaryota; kingdom Metazoa; phylum Arthropoda; class Insecta; order Lepidoptera; family Sphingidae; genus Theretra; species Theretra japonica. Next base: position 12,818,895 of record CM065939.1, on the reverse strand, counting down.
GTATCATTAAAACCTCTTTCTTTAAAGGTGGACATCATAAAACTACGATCCCTCAAGCATAGTGAGTAGGCATGGTTGACCTTGGTCTCAACAAGTATTTTTATGCGGTAATGCAGTTGCTAGTTTGCTGTTCTTCTGCTAAAAAAATCAATAAAATCTTGTTGCATTTCTCCAACTTCTAATGTGTAGATTTTTTGACATGTATGAAAATGAACGACAAAAGAACGCTATTGTATAAAAATTTTCTCGAAACATTAGATGCTATTAACTTTTTATTCAATAACCACCTAATTAAACTAAACCCTTAGAAAATTTATCAGTGCGTACATGACCTAAAATAGTTTTAACCCACCGGCCATCAGTTTCCCAGACACTTAATATTGCAACTCCTTGCTAATTAATCTGACGAGGCTAATTATCTTCACGCCACATATTTTCACCGAGGGCAGTGTAAATTAAACTTACTAATTTATCACAAGCAGTTCTCGCCAACAATTTGCTAGTTGCGTGATAGTGAAGTACTAGGATCTATTAAAGTTGGCGTTGGAGTCATTAGTCGGTGTAATTGCTTCTACGTTTCGGCTATTTACTATCTGCCAATTAGAATTATTTTGATAGGCTATTGATATATTGCTCACTGGATTCCCTTTTATTCCACTTAGTGACGTAATATTGCTTACTTCCAGCATTAAGATTCTTAATGCAGACAATTTTTTTTAAATGACAAATCTCGCAGCAAAATATAGCCTTAAACGGAACACACAATATTGTATTGTATCAGCCCATATACGACCCACTGCAGGGCACGGGCATCCTCTACAATCGAGAGTACGATTGAGAGTGGTTAGGCCATATAGTCCACCACGCTGGCCTAATGCGGGTTGGCGGACTTTTACACACCATAGAAATTTATACAAATCGCTATGGTATGCAGGTTTCCTCACGATGTTTTCCTTCACCGTTATAGTGCGTGGTGATTGACTATCAATACACACATGACTCCGAAAAGTCAGAGGTGTGCCCAACACACAATATACAATATTATTTTATTACATACATACATAACCACACGCCTTTTTCCCAGAAGGGGTAGGCAGAGGTGCTACTAGAACACCCACGTTTCGCCTTGTATATTCCGTCCCACGATGTGATAGGGGGCGAGCCTATCGCCATATCGGGCACAAATTCCTGACTCCGGGCTAATAATGAATAGAAAAATCCAATATCACTTTGCCCGACCCGGGATTCGAACCCGAGACCTCAGCTTTGCAATCATACCGTAGTACCACTACGCCACCGAGGCAGTCCAATAGAATATTATTTTATTTTTATTTTAAATATAGTAATAACACAACAGCATAAAACAAACTATGCAACAAGCTAAAAAAAATAAAACAGAGAAGCAAATAAAAATTGTAGCGCTAAAATATCTCTTGTTTTTCCTACATGCGAATAATTACAGTCGTTGAATATAAAAACTAGATGTTTTGAATTTACACAATACTTTTCAGCCTGCCAGATTATCGTCAGAGCCATCAGAGATAAGTTAGTCGTTGTTTATTATGGATTCACTGAAGTCAAGGTTGCCAACAGAAAATAAGCCTATGGTGTCACAGTTGAATTTAGGCACAGTGTAACAACTTGAAATAACTACATTTTAAAGGTAATAAAGTACATCTATTATATTGCAGTCGAGAAGTGCGTGCTTGTGTGTTCCTTAGGTTGAATATGGATATTGGGTTCATAAGTCTTTTTAGCCATTTTTTCTACCTGGAACGCCTAGCACATTTTTTACTTTCATGAAATACTTTTTGCTACATGTACAGTACTATCTTATGTCTGTATGAGTGAATTTATATTTCAGAATACAATAATTCAGCATATACAAAATAATTTAAGTTTATGATTTAGTCAAATACACTCAATTGCTCACGTCTCATATTCGAAGGTATAGGTACCAGTAGTATATCAGAAACAGTTCTCCTAAACTTGTTATTCTTTCAGCAATTGCATAAGATATATATATATATATATATATATATATATATATATATATATATATATATATATATATATATTTACAAACTAACAAATAAAATATACAGTTCTTAACACATTGCCTCACAAAACTGCTGTCGCAATTTTCCTGTGAGATACCGGTGAATCTTTTATACATTATAAAATAAGTGTTAAAGTGCAATTTAGAAGATTATCAATTATAATATATAGGCGATGATCCCAGAAGCTACTCAATCCCTGACTGGGCGGATAGGGACGAGAGAGGCTGGGACGGGACGAAAGGGACTGGAAGTGGCAGGAAGAGACATAAAGAGACGGTTAGGGATGAGAAGGGGCGGGAAGGGACGGAAATATTGACATCAAGTTTCCATTTCTATGTTTTAATTAAACTTTCTTATACCATACTAATAATAAAATAAAACATCACGCTCAGTCGTCGACACCGGTTGTTGTCATTTGCCAATGACAGCCTTAATTAATCCGCGTCAGGCATTATTCGGTGGTTTGAAAATTTCTGGCACTAGTGACCCTTAGTAAAACCTCTCCAATAAGCCGCATTGCGCCAGCGAACTAAATCCTTAAACTTTTCATACAATACATTCCAGTAATGACACATTCATATGATAGAATTAATTAGAAGTTATTATATAGTATAATAGATAATCACCACGCACTATAACGGTGAAGGACAACATAGTGAGGAAAACCTCCATACCATAGCGATTTATAAAAAATCTATGGTATGTAAAAGTCCGCCAACACGCACTGGGTCAGCGTGGTGGGCTATGTGGCCTAACCCCTCCCAATCGTACTCTCGATTGTAGAGGAGACTCGTGTCCTGCAGTGCGGCGTATATGGGCTGATGCAGACAGACTTTGTTATATAGTGTATAGTAGGTACTACAAATATTAGCTTGATATTGATGACATTTAGTAATGACGGACCAAAACATTTAACGAAGTAAGACTGTCTACATCGCGACACTTGCCACACTAATTTTGTTCCACTAGGACCACTTTATGCAAATAAGCTCAGCCGTTAAATTAATTTATCTTCATTTGAAGTGCGTAATACGGTGTTAGCTTTAGCTCCAAGTTTAGTTTAAGGAAGTTTGCATTTGCAATATTTCGTCAAGATTGCAAATAGGATTTGGAACTTATGTACTAGGTCGACATCGAATTATGGAAGCTAATTAGCTACTTCATTGAATCGTATATATGGTTTGTTCTAATTACGCTTTTACGTTAGTGTTATAGGTGCTATACCAGTCTTTGCAAAAAGACAAAAAAGGGAAGGCAATGTTTTTTTTTTGTAATAAAAAATGTGTGATCCACAAGTATTTTTTTCGGTTCTGGGTGCGTGTGAGACCGAAAAGTCTCTCGTAGTTTCTAATACCTGCGACGCAAGACTCGATCTTAATGTGGAGTCAGGACTATGTATGACTGTTGGGTGAATTTATTATTTATTCATTATTTCTCTTCCTTCAGCCACAGGAAGTTCACTGCTGAACATAGGCCTCCCCATAGGATCTCCACATCGACCTGTTGGAAGCAGCCTGCATCCAGGGACATCCAGCAACCTTAACTAGGTTGTCCGTCTACCTTATGGGCGGATGTCCGACGCTTCGTTTGCCTAGACGTGGCTCCTACTCTAGAGTCTTTCGGCCCTGACGGCCATCAGTTCTTCGTGCTATGTACCTGTTTCACTGCCACTTCAACTTGCTAATCCTAAACAGGCTTGTGTCAAACTATTTTATACAACGATATTAAGTAAATACCAAGAAAAAAGTACTACAATATATCAAATCACTAAAAAAACTAGCAGGAAGCGAATCTTAACTTTTATAAAATCTCCCACCATTCTTATTTCAATGCACAATAATACTTTTCAATATCATCTGCAGCAGCGAGCCGTAATGTTTACAATGCCATAAACTTAGTGTTTACCCTCACAGGAGCGCGGGCGTGAAGAAAAACACCACCAAGACCAACGTAATCCGCAACATCTTGCAACCAGCTACATTGTATTTATAAGGGCGGTTTATTTTAGACGAACTACCGAGTGCTGTTTTCTTTGGCATATTGAGGCTTGCATGGCTTGTTTTCCGTGAAATTGGAGAAGCATTTCCCACTAAATAACTTTAGCTTTGTTGCCTCGTATATTAATTTCCTTCAGTTACTTCACAGCACGACACGTTAACTTTGATGGTTTGCCGCATTTAGTTTTGTATTTTTAATACAAAAAGGTTTTCAATTTTTGTGTGGAGAAATTGGAAACTATAAGAAATATTATAAGAGGTTGGGCTTAGCATATTGAATTTGCAACATGTAGGTTTTAACTCATGTAAGTTTTTGTGACTAAAGGCGTCCTTCTCGCCAAAGTATGTATTTTTTTTTCAAAACGCAACAACCGAGTTACTCTACTATTTTTGTTTTTATTGGTTTATTTAGTAAGTCAAAGGCACTTTGACTTACTAACACACTTGATTTTTAAACCCTTCTACATAGAGTTCTTGATAAAAAGGCCTCTGGAAGGCATTAAGCCCTTCTGCTCAAGATATCCTGGTCTGTTGTATATTCCCTTCGTGCTGGACTACATTTAAGACAATTTTTTTCCAAAATTAATTAAATATGCAACAGTAGTGACAATTCAGTCTCGCTTTAATTATGCAGCTCCCAGAGCGCCATTGGCAAGTTTGTATTTGAAACGCAGGACGGTGCTATAATTGCGATCAAATAATGTAGAACAGGTTAGTATATTACGCTTCATTGCACTTCAACAAAGACCATAAATATAATTTACACATTTAGAAGGTTATTTTATACATTTTATAATAAAACAAACCTTGTCTGCAAACTAGCTATCAATTAAACATAATGATATGGTGACATCTAGCGGCATTTACTCGAACTACGTTTATTAAAAATGGAAGTTAAATCGACTCAGTAAATGTCCCAAGAATAAACAAAAGTGTATCTGTAGGAAATCTATTACACAAAAAATAATTTCTTGTTAGATTACATTATCAGTCAAAATGTTCGTGTCAGTATTTAATTAGCGGCATAATACTGTAAATTATTGGTGATTTTCGTGTGTTTATAAATTGTCGTTCAACACGCCATTTTATAGGCGATAACGACCCAAAAACTCTTGAACTTTTGTTGGCGTTTAAAATAACAGCGAATGTAATTATTTTTAGATTAGTGGACCTTGTTCAGTTGGTACATTTCCGTATTATTATGGCGCGATACGTGGGTACAAACCTTACAGAAATGTCACTATATTTTTGTCATTACATTTACTTTTGTGATAAATGTTGTATTCCGGTTTGAAGGACATTGTAGCCAGAGTAACTACTGGACATAATGAGACTTAGCATCTTATGCTTCTGGATGGCGAACGCAGTAGACGTATTGCTTTATAATTCATGGTGTTGTTTGGTATTGCTACAGTTCATCAGCGGGCGTATCGCTTACCATCAGGCGAATGGCAAGTTTGGTCTCGCCATTCATCGCAATAAAAAATTACTGTATAAGAGCTAAAATTGAGATTTAAAATATTGAATAAAGTTCATGTTCAGCTGTAAATATAAACGTATATGATCTAAAACATTAAATTGTAGGTCCTTTCCCGTACGATTTTACAGAAAAAAAATAAAAAATAGATTTAAAAACCATGGCTGCCTCGATGGCGTAGTTGTACTACTCATTTGTGCCCGATATGGCGATAGGCTTGCCCCCTATCACATCATGAACGTGGGTGCTCTGGTTGCACCTCTGCCTACTCCTTCTGAGAAAAAGGCGTGATGTTTATGTAGGTTTGTAAAAATAGGTAGAAAATCCTCGTGGTATGCCAGGCCATATTTATATCCTTTATTTTGTATTCTTCTTATAAATATTTTTACACCTATAATAAAAAAAATACATGTATAAGTACTTATATAAAACAGAGAATATTATTATTATCCAGGCCACATTATTGTTAAAAGAAAATCCTCGTGGTATGCCAGGCCATATTTATTCCCTTTATTTTGTATTCTTCTTATAAATATTTTAAACCTCTAAGAAAAAAAATCAAAATACGTATAAGTACATAAAAAAGGGATTATAATTATCTAGGCCATTATTATTGCGAATACGAATTAGACAGTTCAGCCACATGAGACCACAGTATACACATAAAACAATACAGACATGCCATAATAGAAGCATTATTCTGAAAGAGACCAGTTCAACATTGAATTCCAACGGCCACAGTCAAAGATCTTTTCAGCTAAAGGGAAACGGATAAATGAAGTCTGCGAGAATCATAACTAGGTCACCTATTGTTTAAAACTAACAAACAGACTTGCACAGGGCACCATTAAGCTCGAAATATGAAAGTTAAATGCAGTTCTGTTCCTTCTTCAATATCGACTTTTTGCAAAGATATTTTGGATTGCTGAATTTTTTTATAGTGTGACGCGCGTTTTGCACGTGGGATGGAAAGTTTTACGTAAGCATTTTCTAGACATACTTTCCCTTATTACATTTGCTATAGTAATTTTATTAGCTGTTTATGTTTATGGTGGGAGAATCGTACCAGTCGGATAGCAACCACCCTACACGGTTAAAGACTTGTAATAGCGACCCACCTTACTCAGCGGTTAAGGACTTATAGTGACCTACGTGCGTAGAGTCTCTGGTTTATTCTGTATATTAAAATCAGACTTAATTGTATCAAAAGACATACTGCTTCGGTGGGTAATCTATCTAGACTCCCAATATTCCTCAACATTTCCTAGTTCATATTCTGGCTACAATGTCCCTCAACAGGAACACAACAGTTACACTGTTAAGCAATCCCAAAACACAATGATTAAGTTAGAAATTATTTAATTATGAAACCTAGAATTTCAATTGAAAGAAATGCAAAATGACTGCCTCGGTGGCGTAATTGTGCTGCGGTGGGATTACAAAGCTGAAGTTTTGAGCTGGGGTTCGAGTCCCGGGTCGGGCAAAGTGATATTGGATTTTTCACATTGTGGGACGGAACAAACAAGGCGAAAAGTGCGTGTCTTCATAGCACCTCTGCCTACACCTTCTGGGAGGAAGGCGTAAGTTTATGTATGTATATATGCAAAATGAACCCAGCGTTGTACTGTTTACTAAATTATAGGTTGAATTATGCATCTATCTTTAGTTTGTTAATATCAGATTTTGTAATAAAAATCTGATATTAACAAACTGGAAATAGACAATATCTAAGCAGCACAGAAATCCATTAGAAGTTTTTCCTCTGATATAAAAAGTAGGTTACTGGATAATAGGATTATATTAAGCTTCTTGCGCACTATCGACTATACCCTTTCAACTTATCGTCTCATTAAAAATATTATATACATTCACTCCTTTATCTCGGGAAAGGTAGCCAGAGAGCCAATGTATGAGAGATCCAATAAAGACCTCACGAATCATATTCTATAAACAAATTTATTAATTTAAAAATAAGGTTTAAATTTACCATCCATTATAAAAACGCTAGGTGTATAATACCTGCGTATTAATTTTACGAAGTGCGTTTTATCTCAGACTCGCTTTATTTCTATGTAAATTTCTTAAGTACATTTTATTGCCTTGTTAACGCTATCAGGAGAGATCAGAGGCATTTTCATGACAGCTTTGACTTACGAAAACAAAGGGTTAATTAAAAAATATAATTCAGCAAATATGGACATTGTTAACAAACTCAAACGACCTTATTCATAGACAGATTCAAAACTAATTATAGTTATTTAATGTTTTGTCCCTTTTGAACGACTTTTAAATTCATTTTTAGCAATAAAGACAAAACATCATTCATTTATTTTACCGTGTAACAGATATGGTCTTGAACTTATTTTAAAATATTACATCGAAAGTTTTAAACGTTTTATAAATTTTTCGTGACTGCAAAATAATACTCCGCTCTGCTAGAACATTTGACTAAATATTCTCATAGCGCTTTGATACTAAACAGGAAAATTTATAATTTCGTACGGAAAACTAACAAAGCGAATTTCGTCGTTCCCTCGTTTCCCCCACTTTCGCTGAAGGCCCCAAATACTCCATCGAGCGTACGATATTTCACAGAACTTGCTTCATTCAAAAATTGTTCCAGAAAAGCGGTTGCCTTTGTACATTTGTCATTTTAATCACCATTGCCACCTTCTGCGGTAATAAAATTATTTGACAGTAAACATTCTGAAAATTAAATTTTAAAGACTCACTCCAAGTAATGGCCTGTCGCAGGGACGTGATGAAATAAAGATGGAAACTTGATAATAAATTTCGGTTAATTTCCTCTTTAATGTGAAAATGGGCTTAATTCTAGATTAGCGGTGTCTTGGGCGATGTTTTATCGTTAATCTCAGGTTGGGTATAATCACTTTGATGTTTTGCGGGATTTCGTGTAATTTTATGTAGCCTTTTGTAGGTGCATCTGTTAGGATGAGCTATTAAACAATTCTTCTTCTTCTCTTTAGCCATAGGAAGTCTACTGCTGAACATAGAATTAACCGCCACATAGACCTGTTGGAAGCGGCCTGCATCCAGCGACTTCTTGCGACCTTAACGAAGTCGTCCGTCCACCTTGTGGGTGGGCGTCCGTCGATTATTAAACACTACGTCAAAGATATTCGTCTTTTGTTAATATCTTGATTAGTTATTACTTGAATTTACGAACACATACATAAATTATAACTACATAACATAATATGTGGGCCAAACACACACGCAAACGCGAATTTTAGTATTACAGAAATTCATATTATTCTTAAACAGTACAATAAAAATATTTTTCCATTGTAAGAGATAACATATTGTACCAATATTATCTATCAAAAATAAAATGTTGAGACACTGAACCCAAACTTTATTACAACTATTTCATTCTGAAGTATTAATTTATTTATTGCCGCCGCGGTGGCGTAGTTCTACTATGGTATGATTACAAAGCTGAGGTCTTGAGTTCGGAACCCGGTCAGGCAACCCAATATGGCATTTTTCTATTCATTATCAGCCCGGAGTCAAGAATTTGTGCGCGATATGGCGATAGGCTCGCCCCCTATCACATCGTGGGACGGAACACATAAGGCGAAACGTGAGTGTCCTGGTTGCACCTCTGCCTACCCCTTCTAGGAAAAAGGCGTGATGTTTATGTATGTACTTTATTTGTTTAGTTTGTAGGACGGGATTTGGTCGTGATTATTAAAATGAAAGTGAATTTTCATAACGTCTTCTTTCCCCAAACTCAAAGCAAACAGCTTATGAAATATTAAACAATGTTTTTACAACCTTTGAATTATGAAAGTTCTAATTAATGTATTGGCGAAAATGTTATTTAAGTACACATTTATTACTAAAAAAAACTATTCGCTGACAAACTTGCCATGCAGTGAGACATAGATGGGCTGATACAGAAACAGGTACAGTTTTTTTTATGTCCAAGAGGAAAAGCTATTAAGCTCAGATACCGTGTTGCCAAAACACCTAAACCTATTGTCGATTCAAAAAAGGGAAGCATGGCTCTTTTCAGTTACCTCACTGTGGGAGCCATTACGTGGTCAAGAGAGATTAATGGGCTCTTATTCACTTAGCGAAGGCGCAGTGTGGTTGTTACAAAATGAAAATTCATGAGTTTGTGTGTATAAATCAAGTGGACTTCGATTTTACTTGCGTTTGGTAGTTTTTGTGCTGTGTGGAACAGTTTAAATCCTGTTTTTATCTATTTTATTTAATTTTTATTTTTATTTAATTCGAGACGCACATGCCCTCCACTTGCTGTTACGTGGCCTCGACTTCAACATTTTCCACTTTATCAATTAATATATAGGGGACCTAGAAATAGACGATAAACCAGTACAGGGAGATATACTAAACTATGGCGGCACAGCTGGAAAAAATAGCCCTATACCCTATAGTTTTCGAGAAACAGCCATTCTAGTAAACATTCAATAAAATCTTCTTTGCTCAATATTTTGTAGCATTGTGACGAGGGATTTCCATAATTTATTATTTTAATTGACGTTTCGAAATGTTTGATAGGTAAACTCTTGAGTTTATTCTTAAACAACATACCAAAAAAATATATACAAGTTCAATTTTTCAACAAAATATGATCAAATTCCTCTAAGATTGTTTATTAATTATTTATTAATCAACTTTGACGTGACGTTATAAAAAATATATGTACCATAGTGCCCGTAGCAAGTTTTATTCAAAATTGGCGCATTTTATCAAAGTTCTAAAATGTTACTACACTTGGTACTTTTTGCCTAGTTTTGCTTTTAATAAACGTTTTAGTAGCCAATGACCTAATTTTTAAAGTCTTCATAGTAACTAAATAAAGTAAATTTTCATTTTTCTACACAATCTTCGGTTTTTTTCAGGCATATCGTATCTTGTGAGATCGCTATGGTAAGCAGGTTTCCTTACGATATAACCATTTACCGGTATAGTGCGTAGTGATTGAATATTAATACACACAAGACTCCGAACAGTAAGAGGCGTGACTTGGGAATTGAACCCGCGACCACCCTGAACATGTTGGCAGTCGCGTCTGGTCCGTTACCAACAGGCAACCACGCACTTCACAATACTAGTCAATATATATTTTTTCTGAAAATAAACTAAAAAAATCTAAGTGCTTTTGTTAGGAAGCAGAGACGCGTGAGGATGGCAATCCGTTTCCTCCAGTCTATGAGCTTACAAGCCAATAAAAAGTGTCATTGACTGTGTGCAAGGGTGACACATTGTTTTGAATATCTAAAGGGGGTGGATAATTGTAGGGGTGGCACTGACAAAATAGCAAGGCACTCAACTCCGTGCTAAGGGCTGCATACAATTAGCAGAATATCATTCATCATTCTATAAAAGTGGTATTTCAAATTACATTTAATATTTAGAATTCGTTTTGCATTTAGTAGCAAAAATTATTTTGAAGGTATTTTTCACATTTTCATTTAATTTGAGATTTTGTGAAATGTTTGTTGCACCAGTAAAATATCATCTATATCTTTGGTATATCTATCATAAAGGTTGATGCCGCGTTCTTATAGAAAATATTAAGAATAAAGCGATACAATATATATTAGATCTTGCGCATATCGACTTGTCAGTGCGATTCGAAAAAGTATGAACGATTTCCTCCTGTTTTCTCCACAAAAAGGTAGAATACAACACATAGGCTTACAACACACCTATATTAGGTATTTCTTAATCGATGGTAACCAGTTCCTTTCGATGTATCGATTGGTTTATTTAATACACAAACACCTACTATTTCCCAAGTAAAATCTTCAGTTACATCGATCTCCGCCAACAAAGCACAGTCTTTCAAGTCCCCTCACAACGTTTCAAACATCAAATTGACATTGGCGGTAGTTAATGAAGAGGCCTTCCTTCGAAGCTAATTAACAAATCCCCAATAGAGTCAGAGACGAAACAGAAGAAAGGACTTTGTTGGGTCGAGTGATATAAACATTAATTAAATTAAGATTGGGTAGGTTTTCATTGGCTGATATCGTTTTCTTTTGACTTATCTGATTTAATTGCATCGGGTATTTATGTGATTATTTACAATGTGTTTTGTTTGGCGATCGTATCTCTTGATATTGAGATAAGAAATAATTAACTAACAGGGCTAATTCATTTTTAAAATGTGTTCAGTCATTTGTAGCACATTAAAGTTATTTTTTCCATTCACATTTAGAATTGTATCTAGTCTAGTATGAAACATGTTTGAAATTGACATGTTGGAGTTGAATTAAATGATAAGCGCAGGGCCACTCAAATAAAGAATCAGCAATAAAAGCACATGCCAGTATAATCATGTCGAAGGTACGAGACAGGAAATCGTTCGGCGACCAATAAGCAGTTGGTCTTTGGCATTAAGTGCTTCGAAGTCACTTTACTGCGTCAATATAAAAATTATAAATGACCTTAGACGAAATATACATTATTATTGTAATTAAAATATTATCAAACATTGTCTTATTAAACAATGAAGGTCACTCCAACTATTTCTATTAAAGCAAAAGAATTCCCAAGGTCGTACGCGAGGAAAACAAAATATAATTAATTAACAAACGACCCAAATACGTATCGTATGTTTATTAATGTTTGTGCGTTCGTTCACCCAATTCAATCGTAAACGTAGGTTCTTTGATTACAACTTGTGACTTATTTTTGCTGTTTATTTTGGAATCCCTGTCCTTACAAAATAAGACACGCGGATGCAATATGGTCGTCAATTTTATATCCATAATAACTCTATATATATAAATAAAGTAAACTACTGACAAAACATAAACGTCTGAACGAATAACTGAAGAAGTACTAAGCTACCCTACGCGATCTAACAATGCATTCTACTCGGGCGAAGTCAAAACCAACCTTTAGTTCACAAAACACAGTCCACAAGAAATTTTAAACGTCGAATAATTCCGTCGAACGATACGGTCCAATTAAAAATATTTACAGGCCAGAAAAAGGTTTTTTTTCTTGTAATTTTCACTAAAGGAAACGCCGGCTAGGTTTTAATTAACAGCACTGCGTGATCTTGTTATTTCTCCCAACATTTTACTATTGAAAGCGTTTTTAAATATATTTTATTAACAATACTGTGTGTGCTTTTCGGTGAAAAATGTGGAATGGCCGACTGTAAGCTCAGTGATGTGTGCGCTCTAAAAATACTGCTTTTTAATTAGTTTTTCATGCTTTAGACAACTTTCATATTTTTTTACAGTAATTAGCATATTGGGTTAACATTCATCGTGGTTGTTAGCCTTTGTTTTTTGTCTAACTTTATTGTTCGAGCAATTAGGATTAGCAGCGGCGTGGTTGGATTGTGAATTGTGAGGCTAGTTTGATTCTTAGGCAAGGCAAAAATATACAAACATTATTAGATTTTGTACAAAATTATTTGCTTCTGATTGCATATCTTGTTGAGAAGGATATCTATATTTAGCATTTATATTCTTTTCTGCAGTATGCGAAAAAAATTGTGTTGACCTTACCTAAAGGCTGTATGCAGACCGATAGTAGAAGTTAGTTACTTTTTTATGGAAGAAAAAAGTATAGTAAAGGGACATCTCTAACGCAATTTCTTAATGAATCTGATTATCAGCTAGTTTTTAACTGACTTCAAAAAAGGAGGAGGTTCTCAATTCGTCGAAATATTTATTTATGGAATTGATATGAATATGTTACCCTTGTGTTATTTCAGAACTGTAATTTATTGTTTATTTTTATTCATCGTCTACTTTACCGATTTCTCAAAACACATAATTAGAATATAAAACAGCGCCAAATTTTTACTTTGTTAGTTTAATTTCCATAAAAGATTCAATAACAATAAACAACTGGCTGTAAAAGCGCTCATAAACTCACCTCAACAACTGTACACAGACTGAAAATCTGATTAACTACTTTTCCCTACATAAAAGACCGTACCTTTTAACATGGCCGTGAATTTTTTTGCCGTAACGTAAGGCTGCGTCATAAAATTTTCCGGACGACTTGCCAAAATTCACACGCCATTCTCAACCTTACGGCTCACATAATAAGCTCGGAACATATGGTTTTAATCATAGCATACTTAATTATTTATTAATGAACTTTCCGACACGTTTCAGGGCATGCTTGCGAAGGTATAATAGATTTTATGCCACTCAAAGTACGTAATATTCAGATTTTATCGTAGCGCGCCCATTATATGAATAACAAAGCCTAGAATTTAAGAGGACCTGAAAATTTATGAATAGCTAATTAAGGCTGGTTGTATTCAGGTTCGCGTTTTTGTCACATCACGGCTTGACGCCGCGCGATAACCTTGTACTGCATTGTACGCAGTGAATGGAAGTTTAAATCGTTAGATTTTGGCTGGCTTATCGCTACGTCATCAGAAGGGGAGGCGGGAACGGTTGAACGCGTTTTTTTATGTAGTACAACTTTCAATGGTAGTTAAATTGTAACAGTCACTAAGCGGATGACTAATACCTCAGTCCGCCCCGCGGAAATTGTAAAGTGATCGAATAGAGGCGAAATTAAAAAATGTAAAAATTAAATCAAATTGGCGATAAAATCCGTAAGAATTCGTTTTATTTCAATAGTACAACTTTATTTTTATTACAATGGATGGCGAGGCCAGCATGCCATTCGCCTGTTGGTAAGCGATACCACCGCTCATGGACAGTAGCAAAACCAAACAACACCATGAACAAAGCAATGCTTGACAAACCACTGCGTTCGCCACCCCGAGACTTACGATGTTCAGTCTCATTATGTCCAGTGGTTACTCTGGTTACAATGTCCTTTAAAGCGGAACACAACAGTCCACTTACACTGCTGTTTGACGGGAGAAATAGACATTTCGGTGGTACCTACCCAGGAGGCCTCTCACATATGAAACCCCTACCACTAGTAACTTTGTGATTGCATGTATTAATATAACGCTAAAAGACAATACCAGCTCTAAAAAATATGTCTTTTGTGTCGTTAATTTCATGGCTACCTATAAAGTTGGGAAAATTAATCTTAGTCAAATTATGCCTACCACGAAGACTATAATAGTATGTGTATTTATGTTAATAAATTAAGAGAAACATTTTATATAAGGTGAAACGTGGGTGTCCTGGTTGCACCTCTGCCAACCCCTTCTGATAAAAATTAAAAAGGCGTGAGTTTATGTTTGTATAAAGTAACGTCCTACATGAGGACTTGATAAAGTTTCGTATTACAAACGCTAAGTTAACAATAATCAAACCCATAGCAATACGTCCGGGGCAGCACAGGGAAAATATTTGCCGAAAATCTCTGAATATGAATAACCTCGTATGAAATGCCATACATTTGTTCCGAAAGATATATGCGTAAATGAACAAAGAGAAACGTTACGGCCATATTAATTCAAGTCATACATCAAAACAATATGTAAAAGCCGGCCCACGCTGACTTTGAGGGCATTTATTATCCTGTTTGGCTTTTAAAGCCTTGTCAAGGATTTTTGACCAAACAAAAAAATATAAATTCAGAGCCTGGGGTAATGGATAGGGACTTTTAGTACCCGGTAACAGGTGACCTGTGCCAATTTATTTGATGTTTGTTGTCCTTTTTTATCTACTTAATAAAATGTTAAGTGACAATAAAGAACGTATCTGAAAATTGCTGAAGAAGCATTTCAGTTTGCACAAGAGTTCCTTTAAGGCTTAAGTTAGTAAACTTATTTGCTTTCAAAACAGCCTCTAAAATAGACGAGAATTATTTACACGGGAAGAGTTTTTCACCCCGAAGATACGATTATCGTAAGGATATAAAAAAGTTGCAGTATTCGTCGTTGTATGTAAACATTTGTCAGAACACGATAATCTATGGCAGTTATGTCATGCGATAATCGCACACGACTCTCACCGCGAGAAACTCTCCTCATGTAAATGGCGCTTAAGAGTAAGTAAGAAAGTTCTAAAATAAAATATATTTTTCAAACTGCATATGACGATCTTGATGAAAAGCAGGTCGGGGCTTACTGATTATTCTTCACAACTAATCTTTTGCGTGAGACCACTGGCGCTTGCATAATTTCTGATATCTAAGCAATGCCTATAATGCTAAAAAGTCCATGGTCACGCAATGTTAACATTCACGCTGCAAAATATAAATCATTCCATTACAAACCAACAATTTCATCTGCCAAAACCGATACAAAATTCCAACCAATTCCATTCCGGTCAGTTCAACACAAATGACAATTAACAGCAGTCATATTGAAGAGAACTAGTGTGGATTACAAAGCGCTTCAGTATAATGCGGTCTGCCTTGCCGGTGCTAAGTAATTATTAAGTCAAACGGCTGAGCCACAGAGTAGATGAAACGGGTCTATTTTGAACATCAGTCCGTTCTTGTGCTGCCTTGTACGGATCAACTGAATATGTTTGTATTATTTAATGGTTTGATTGGAATGGTGTATGGAATTTTGATGAAGTTTCACGTGATTTTATTAATACTACGATATGTAGACAAGATTTATTAATGTCCAGCGCTGAAGTATTGATACCGAAACCATACAAAACTAAAATAAAAGCAAGATTGAAAACATTTGTGCAGCAGTTAATTTTTAGCGTTAAGACACAGAGAAAAGAAAGAAAATTAGAATAATTAATTAGAAATAGAATATAATCTTGATATTTATTGCAGCTTAACATTAAACACCATACAATTTCATAATATAATTTATTTTGTTTAGATACAAAGATCTTGCCAAACCAATGATTTGTTAGGCATGGTCTTTGAGATTGCATAAATCATGTTATCTGCAATTAACGTAACAATTGCTTTACCTATAACCGAATTAAAAAAAATATAATTTATTAACTGTTTTATCTGTTGTACCTATAATATTAATGTACATTATTTATCCCAACATTTTTTATAGCATAGGTACGGCAATCGAGGAAGCAGGTCACCTGATGGTAAGTGATTACTGCCGCCCATGAACATCCACAACGCTTGGATCATGGATGTGTTGCCGGCCCATCAGATTGGGAGGGGAGCGGGAAGGAAAAAGGATGGAAAAAGGAAAGTGGTATTGGACATCCGGCATTCTCACTCACCCAACGAAATGCGACAGCAAAGCTTTCTTTTTTATAACTATACGATTTCCTCATAATTGTGAAGAAGGAACCTACCAAAACCACCTTTTTCCTACTCTGTGGCTTCATGGATGCCACATTATTTACAGTGAAGGGTAATTTATTATTTAAGTGGGGCTTATTCCTGGATGAACATCGATTGAGACGTAGCTACTGACAGCCCTGCACCACAAGTAATGGACGAAATGCATCAAATGCCCGCTAAACTTGTTGTGGCGTGGGAACCTTGCCCTATTTGGGTCGAGGATTCGATCTCGTTTATCAGTTTGGATGTACAATGTTGGGTAGAAAGAATTTGATTGATTGATTAGTTACTTTTTTTAAGGAGTTTTATTTTTATTTTTATTATGGCTGTCAGGTCAATAGAAAAGAGATACTCACTGTGATATTATTTAAGTAGATCAAAATCTATTATCAAGTCTCGGTAGAACTTGTTAGATTTCTTTACCGGCACCACAAATAATCTCCGTAGCCGATAAGACGAACATCGCTGTCTTGTGAAAATATTCTCCTTTTCCACTTGCCCTTAAGTCATCATTTATCTCAAGGATATACTTTAAAAATTTTATACTGGCCTGTGTGATACCAACCCTTTCAAATATACTATTTTTATACCACAACACTGACTAAATCTTAGTTAGTAGACCATACACACCATACATATTTTTATTCACTTTATTAACTCAAAAAAATATAACACTAATAATATCTCTAAAAATGATATGGCCTCGATAATTGGTTCCAATACAAATATTTACTTTCAAACTCAGCTGCAGGGATAAAAGTGTGCAAACAGCTAATATTTCTCATGTGTATTTACGGATTTTTCTTTAACCAATCCTCGATCGACCGTGGCACACATAGATACCCTATAAAGCCCGTAAGTGTGTAAGGTAGGTAGGGGCTCACAGCACTGCGATACCGGCCGATTGAAATTAATGAAGGGTGAAATCTGTTGGAATTTTATCAGAAAAAAACCGCTCGCTTTTATGAATTAGGTTTGGATTTTTTGACGAAAAGAGAAGAGCACGTTGATTTACATCTTTTTAAGGCAGTTTTATAAAAAGATTTTAATGTTCAAGAATTTTTTCAAATATTCTTATAATAAAAAGGGCTGTCAAAATTATTACAAAAGATATTTTTTTGACATTAAAGGCTAAATAGAGACTGAAAAGCCACTGTCTAACAGAAAATTTGACGTGAAGCGACAGCTTAGCTGTCGCGTTTCGTGTGGTGAGTGAGATTGCCGGATGTTCATTATCCCTTTCCTCTTCCCACCCTCTTTCCTCCCCGCTACAAATTGGTCCGGTTACACTACCATGATCCAGCGTTGTGGATGTTCATGGGCGGTAGTGATCACTTATCAACAGGTGACCTGTTTGCTCGTTGCCGGACTTATGCAATAAAAAAATCTTATTAACCCAAAAAATGTACGTTCAAATAATCAAAGTTGGTTTTGTGTCTTCATTTTTCATTCTACGTTAGTATTTTGGCGATACTGTTCATGTCTCAATTAAAATTTATATTTCTCTACATTCAGCTTTAAAAATAAAACACAACACTTCGGTCTCGATGAAATCATCTCAAAATCCCGTGCGATGTATGCAAATTAGTTGTCCAACTTTCCCCCGCCTCCCCCGGGGCTGTCCGGTCCGCTGAATTTATCAGTATTTTGTATTAGGTCCTTTGCATATTTGCAATTCTGTCGCAGTTGTATTTGAGCGCTTCGTTTTTTAAATCCTTATCGAATTCAGGTCAACTTTATTCGTTTTTATAGTAGTTTAATTTTAAAACTTTTCAATAGTTACACGTTCATTATTATAACCTTTAAAAATTTTATATTATGAATTCGTCTATTTGTTGATTTATTAAACAAACACATACTTTAAATAACTACTTCAATCTCAAAGGGCCTACGCATACCAGGACGGATTGGCAAGGTATTTAATTATTTACCAAAGGATATTCAAACTTATCTGGTAGGAATACGCCATAAATTCCAATGTTTTAAATTGATGCCTTGGCATTGAAAGGGATTTCTCAAAGTTTGAAGATCCTTGGGTAAAAATTAAATCCCTTACTAATCCGTTCCGGTCTGCTTAGACGTTAAGGCAGCTAAAGAGCTATTTAGGATGATAAATCTTCACAGATAGGCACATAATCTTAGGTACAAATTGAGCATAATTGTATAAAGTTTACTATAGTGTTCGAAATACGATAGGGCTGACATGGACAATGAACGTCAAAAGCCTGAAATAAATAAAGAGAAAAATCTACAATACAAGTGACATAAAATAAAAACACAATACAATACAATACCTTAATTAAATAATTCTTCCTTTTCTTTAAGCCATTCAGTCCTGACGAAGGCTACTTTAAAAAAACTGGAGATTTTTGGAGAAAACCTACGCTTTAGTTCAAATGAATAGGCACATAATATACCGATTTTTCTGAGCTCTCCATATATACACAACTCATTATAAATAAATAATAAATATATACACCCAACAGTCATATACATAGTCCTGAACCCACATTAAGATCAATTAAGTCTTGTGTCGTGGGTATCAGAAGCTACGAGAGACTTTTCGGTCTCACAAACACCCAGACCCGAGACAAATACTTGTGCGCCTCACAAACATTTGTTTCGGTGCGGGGATCGAACCCGCGGCCTCTCGTTTCACAGGCGGCGTCTAACCAACTACGCCACGGAGGGTGTCAATTATAAGTCGTTACAATTTTCAAAAGATTGTTGGCATAAAAATTTTACCAACAGTTTTATCCGTGGTTTTTCTCATGTAATTTCTGTATTTAAAACAACCTTCGTGGCGCAGTTCACTAGACGCCGGCTTTTAAACAAGAGGCCGCGGTTTCGGTTCCCGTACCGAGACAAATGTTTGTGTGATCCACAGATATTTGTGAGACCGGAAAGTCTCGTAGTTTCTGATCACACAAGACTCTATCTTAATATGGCATCAGAACTATGTATGTGACCGTGTATTTTATTAAAAGGATAATAGCTTTTAAGAAATATTATGTTTGTCGGTTGATTTTGCTGTAAACAGAAATGTTCATAAGACAGACGCACCTTCAAATTGCAAGTATGAATACGGACTATATTCACCAACTTGGCGGCGTGTTACAAACTTAGTCGTGAAATTTTACACGAATATAAACTGTATCATAACGGGGTAAGATATGACAGATTCAATTTAATTTTCACTTGACACCAATATTTCGGGAGCTGAATTTATAATCATTTGATTTTCATCATCAATTTATTGCCAATCGCAACTTTAACAACTAACAAATAAGTGTATAACCTAACTTAATAATACGGTTTTTTTTTTTAAGTCAATGATTTTTTCATTTTCTATGACTTAAACTTATTGGAATTGATCAAATAAGGTATTTTTCACGTATTTCTTCCATTTCATTAATAAAAGCTAAAACAAGAAATCCAATGACCCGAATAGAAAATAAAACATAAATATATTTTACTACAAGCAATTTAATACGCAGTAAATTTACACATTGCAATTCAGTTCATCACTACCGATAATAAATATGACTCATCAAAATATGGAGTGCGTGGTGGCCTCGTGGTATCGGACCAGACTCGGCTGCCTACATGTTCACGGTGGTCGCGGGTTCAAATCCCAGGGCACACCTCTGACTTTTCGGAGTTATGTGTGTATTGATAATCAATCACCACGCACTTTAACGGTGAAGGAAAACATCGTGAGGAAACCTGCATACCGTAGCGGTTTTTAAAGAATTTCTACGGTATGTAAGTCCGCCAACCCGCACTAGGCCAGCGTGGTGGACTATATGGCCTAACCACTCTCAATCGTACTCTCGATTGTAGAGGAGGCCCGTGCCCTGCAGTGGGTTGTATATGGGCTGATACAATACAATACAATACATCAAAATATATTTCATCAATTTACATATTCTGGGAGCTCCATTGCGGTTATATAATAAAATGACTATTTATATTTAACATTTTCATTGAAACGACTTTAATTGTAGCTAAACAGCAGTGCCTGACAAGATTTTCATTCTTGTTGGAAGGTCATTGTAACCAGTGTAGATACTTGGCATTAAGAGACTTAACACCTAATTTCTCCTTATTATGAATAAAAAAATGTTTCAAAATTGTGACGTTTACCATCTTGCGTGGAGACGGTGGGCTGAAGATCGAGCCCAGTGGCAGGCCATAGAAGAGGCCTATGTCCAACAGTAGACGCGAAAGGGCTGGTGATGATGACAATCTTGCGTGCGAAGCACTTGTCTCGTCATTTTCATAAAATAAGAAAGTATTATAAAAATATAATTTATTATATATAAGAATTGACTTACACCTACTTCACATAACTCTCTCTCTCTCTATCTCTCTCTTCAGCCACAGGAAGTCCACTACTGAACACAGGGTCCCCCATGGATCGCCACATAGACATGTTGGAAGCAGCCTGCATCCAGAGACTTCCTGCGACCTTAACTAGGTCTAAAACAACACATAACTTAAACAGTTTAAAAAGTATGAATGTTTAACGTACTCTCAAAGGACAAAATAAGTCACACAGCGAAAAAATACATTGGTGGGATATATCACGAAATCTTTTATGTATATACCCAGGGATCGAACCGTGTACATCAGATTCATCAGTTTCCCCACTAAACTAAGCTATCATTCATCTACCGATGATTGCTCACGAGCAATAAAAAGTGTTTTGATTCATAACAGTGCGCTTGAACGTTGTAGTTTCAAATCTCGATAGGGGAACGAAATTACACACGGTCGGGCCTTTATGAACCGTTCTTTATCGATAGTTATATTTCGAGTTCCTGTGCAATCAGGCAGAGCTATTGCAGCCATGAAGGGTGTTCAAGGCGTGAACACCCTTACCGGGTATTTTTGTCCCAAGCTAAAAACTTCAATTGATATTACGTATTCGGTCAAAGCTACCTTTTACACATTTTTTACCTATGGATATATCTGTCTTCACGGAATAAATGCAATCCAGATTCAAACTCGAATCTTCGAATCAAGCGACATTTCCTACACAATAATTATTATAGGATAGTGTACTCGTAATCCATTATCTTTTCCTCGTTGAAGATATTAGGATTGTGGTGCCTCCATAGTAGAATCAAGCATCATCTCTACTTCGGTACTTTTGGAATGATTAAGATTATTAAATAAAAAAAACTATTTGAATCTGATTTATATACAAACACTTCCATGACGCGTAATTCATAGCCCTGTAACAAAATATGTCCACATATTGTCATACAAATATTACAGCGAAAAAATACTCTAAAGGAACCCAACTACTAAACCCCAATTCCAATACGTCGTGATTATATAAAAACAAAAAAATGCGTCCTCATAAATATTTACGGCCCAACAGAAAGTTTTAATGGGCGCCGTCCGTTGTCCCCTCTTTAAAACAGTTAAAAATGTTTGCGTAGATAAATTCGCAAAATAGAATACACTTAGGAGTTTGGACGGCATAACAAAGTTTTAGTTGGACTAACTGAGTTTCCTACGGACGGATCCCCGGACTCGTCATTTACGCGCCCGTCTTGCTTTCAATAAACCAATCTGGACTAGGAAGTGCTATTTCACTACGAACGTCTATAATTGTTTTGGTTTCATTTCATAACTGAGTTAGAGGGAGTGACGACATTTAGCTTAAGGGCAACGAATGAATGACATTGGCGTTTGATAGAGCATATTGCTGTGATAAAGAAGAGGCCTGTGTCTAGCAATAGATAACTGTAGATTTGATGATAACAATGACTGTACAGACTGACTGATTGTATCAGCCCATATACTACAGGGCACGGGCCTCCTCTGCAATCGATGCAATACGATTGAGAGTGGTTGGACCGTACTCCACCACGCTGGCCTAGTGCGGTTTGGCGAACCTTTCCATACCAAACATACCACACAACAAATTGCTATGGTATGCAGGTTTCCTCACCATGTTTTCCTTTACCGTTATAGTGCGTGGTGATTGATTATCAATATACACATGACTCCGAAAAGTCAGAGGTGTGCCCGGGGATTTGAGCCCGCGACCACCGTGAACATGTAGACAGCCGCGTCTGGTCCGTTACCAACAGGCGAACACGGACTGATGATAACAATGAAGAAGGTTAATAATAGTTGCAGAAATTAGATGGATGCAGTTCCCTTTCAATACATCACATTCCGCTTAATCGAGAGGGAGAGGTTGAACTCTCCCCTATACACTATTCGGTTACAGCTTTTGTTCATCAATCATTCGACCCTCACCAAGTGATCCTTTTTTTTTAACCTGGGAAACACGCTCACCAATATCACCAATATCTTGCATTCAACGAATTTCAATACTGGACACTTGCCTTTAAGCGTGGTATCTAATATGGTTTATTATATTGTTTGTCAAGTCGCCTTTAGTACATCATCATCAGTAACAAATAACATCTACGTGAGATCATTAAAAAGCGTTTCTTGGAGATGTTAGGATTGGAAAGTATATTAATACACATACAATAATATAACAAACTTAATTATATATTCCACATTATATAATATGTGTACTATATACATACATAAACTCACGCCTTTTTCCCAGAAGGGTTATGCAGGGGTGTAACCAGGACACCCACGTTTCCCCCTTTTGTTACCGTGCCACGATGTGATAGGGGGCGAGCCTATCGCCATATCGGGCACAAATTCCTGACTCCGGGCTGATAGTGAATTGAAAAATCCAATATCACTTTGCCCGTCCTGGGATTCGAAACCGAGATCTCAGCTTTGCAATCATACCGTAATACAACTGCGCCAACGAGGCAGTGTGTAATATATAAGATTAACATATTGTAAAATAAGAAGAAATGGAATGACACGACAGTGTACGTTAAAAATATCATTACGAATGACGTGTTTCATTTCCTCTCTCGAAATGCGGGTATAGTTATCGCACAATCTTCTTATTAATGACACGAATGTGAGCAATGAATATAAATATTGTAATTTTATACGTTTTTTATACTTTAATTTCGTCGATTAAAGTAATTAAAAAAAAAAGACTTCGTATACGATGCATATGTATTTACAAGTGTTGATTTTATTTACATGTCAAATTGTCCTTAGACTAGAATTGTTATCCAATAATTCTAGTTTAAGGCACTTTTATATCATAAACGCCTTTACTTGATTCAAAAACATCCACTGCTTTTCTTTCTGCCGCATCACCAATTAGCGAAACATTTTTCCGAACGATGTATAAAGCTTTATGGTTGTTCAAGCGGAGCGTGAAACAATTGTAGCCAATACCGAGAGACTAGCCTTTGGCCAGTCAATACTTCATCTGAATGGCTTTTTATTTACCATCAGTTGCGATCTCGTCAACTTTGTATTAAAAATCATTAAGGAATTTTCACCATTATATGCATACTCAATACATCCGTAATTCCTACGACAATAGCATTTTATGTCAATAGTATACCTAAACAGCATTGTACTTACAGTCATTCTCAATTTCCAGTCAATATAACACTAGTACCAAAGACACCAAGACATATCCGTCTCTTTCTCTCTCTCTTCAGCCACAGGAAGTCCACTGCTGAACATAAGCCTCCTCCAAGGATCTGCACATTGACCTGTTGGAAGTAACCTGCATCCAGCGACTTTCTGCAACTCTAACCATTTCGTCCATCCACCTTGTAGGCGGGCGTCCGACACTGCGCTTGCCTGTACGCGTATATATACGCATAATTACCACATCCTTAATTCTCGCATATTCCTTAAAAACGACGTCATCATTACATTCCTTTCTTCACACCACGCGTCCCGGATGACGGCATCACAGCTGCTATTAAACATGTCGGGGCATGACTAACCACAATAATTGTACACACGCGCCGACATGAGTCAAAAGATTTGGCTCTTGTTGAATGAGAGTTAGAAACTCCTATTCGGCTGTTCCGACTTTTTAGTCATTTTAGGATCAGCTAGTGGTAATCAGTTTGATCAAGTTGGTATAGTCAAAGTTGTGTGTACTCGTCCCTTTCACTTCATACTACTTGCCTGTCTCCCTCACTCCAGCCACAGGAAGTCCTCTGCTGAACGTAGACCTCCCTTTATCTTCACTGTGACTTGTGAGAGTGAAGGTTGCAGCAAATTGCATGCAATCTTTCAAAATGTCGCTGTGGAGATCATATCAATCGGCAGTGATAAAATCGCAAGAAAAATATTTTTGCAATATCCAAAAACATCGCGCGTGCATACCTGATTTACAAACTTCTAACAGCTTTAATACTATTCATCTCGAATAATATAAACCCAAAGGTATGACTCAAAAATCAAAACACAAATCATTATAAATTGACAAACACAATTAAATGAGTAGCGGAGACAGCAATTTTTCAAAATCAAAACTTCCACACGCCCCTATGACACCGTGGCACCCGCAAACAATTATCACCCCTCCAATTTAAGACCCTCGCCTACGTTGACGCACCCCAAAGTAGGGGTGACCAAGGTGTGTTCCAAATCAATTACTTCCAACCCTAATTTTTGACGTCCGTTTTACGTACACTTAAATTTATCTTCGGTATAGTATTAAAATGATTGGGGTATTCTGTATGGACTTTAATTTGTTGAATAAATATACATCCATATCCACTACATGACTATCAAAACTATTCCTGATATAAAATTCAGATTCGTATCTAGATTACGTAATTACTTTTATTTAATTAAATCACATAAAAAGTACAAAAAAAAAACAAAGTACAAATGGCGGTCTTATCATAGCAATGTCTTACAGAGAACCATGGAATGTATTTAAAAAAAAGAGAGGGCAGTGTAAAAAATAAAGAATTATGTATGGGGTTATCGGAAAATATTATTTGAGCCCACAAAACTAATATGTACTTATATAAGTATGTCAAAATTAAGTTATTTTAAATTTTACATACTACTAGCTGCTATCCGTACTTATACTGATATTCCACATTCTAATCATTTTAACAAATTAAATTTGCAATTTCTGTGGGCTATTGTTAAATAAAATTAACGTGTCTTAATATTTTAAGGTGAACGCTCAATAATTATTTTTAAAAAATTGTATTCAATAAAAAGATTTCCATTTATTCAAGACAGAACAAGCCAAAAATAATACTCCAAAATCAACACCATTTGCACTATTTACCAATAAACAAAGAAGTAATGACAAACGACACAGTAAGTCACTGCATAAGCCACCGAATTAGATCAGCCGGGTGAGCTTAGGTCAATACAATTAACTGTAATTGGTGGGACCAAGGGTTGTTATTAAACTCATACTTTTACCATGTGACTAATTCATTCGTGTGTGTTACGCACGGTTGCGTCGACTCTTCCTCAACGTTGTGTAATAAAATAGAAATCAATTTATAAATGAATAAATTATTCGTTAAATTAATTTAATAAACAATCGTGAAGAGAATAAAAAAAATTGTATAAATTATTCGTTAAACGAAATTAAACTGTTGTGAAATTGTGATGTTTTAAATTTTTAAAATGTTTTTGTATGAAAAATCTCAGTGTTCAGTGTTGTAAGTCATATTTACTGTGTCAGCAAGTGAAAGGTAAGCAAGAGTTATATGGCTTTTATGTCTGTAACTTTTATTTATATTTTGCTGGGTCGTTTTTTTAAGTTGATTTTTTGCCTCTATTTTTGAAGATGACGAGTGTTTTAAATGATTTTATTCACGCCCTTAACTTTTCGGAGTCATGTGTGTATTGATAGTCAATGACCACGCACTATAGCGGTTAAGGAAAAATCATTTCTAAAATATTAGATAACTTTGATTTTGTGATGCTTATTACTTTGCTCCTATTAGGATTAAATAAATAATAATGCCACAGCAATGTTCGTATGTTATCATTGAATAATATTAGGTAATTCATTTTTGTCATCAGACTTGAAATGATAAAAAAATATTAACTACCATATTTTACATAGTATTGAATAATACGAGTAGATTATTATCACGATACTGACAAACAATTACGTATAATATTTAAAGAGCATAAATATTTTTAACATTAAAAGCATAATTATCAAAGGTCATGATAATGTTATCTATATTTTTTAAACGTTACTTCTTAAGATTTTCCTTTATTTTTAGATAATTAGAAAACTTAGGTATATCCAGTGTAGCAATTAATACCCTAAAACACACAATAATTCAGTATTCATTCACCAACTTTCCTAAATCCAATCAAACAATTTCACCCGTAAACAAACACCACACCAAAACATTTTTTAATATTTCTCCCACGTAAAAGTAAGGCAAACATCGTAGACAGCCACACTTTGAATCTCAGATAAAACTTGGCGCGGAGTTTCGTTTCGGAATCGCTCGGAACAGATTACGAACTGCGCACGCATCAATCAATGTAAGTAATCGCAAAAATTAAATACATTGTGCGGGCGAAGTTTTAACCGTGTTGTCTTTACCTTAGAAATGGAATTGGTAATCTTTTAATCCCAGAAGTTTGCACGATCTTTTATATTTAGAAGCTCGCAATTTATGTCGCATGTATTTACTTGTGTGCGGTGGTTTGCATATGGTTTCCTAGTCTTCAGTTTTTATATCTGAAGATATCTAATGAAAAACTAGTATTGCAATACCAATAGAGATTCGTGGGTTTCCAGACGACTGGACATTTAAGACGCTAAAAATTGTTCCAACAACTAAGCATATATTAGAACAGGCACCAGTTTAGAACGTGTCAAAAACTCAGGCATTTATTGCATTCAAGTTTAATATTTTGAAAAGAAGTATAAAACTCCGACTTCGCTTGAGCTTGTTTAGTGTAGTTTTAAAACAACTATACTGGAACTCACTACGCTACAGTAGGTGTTTTAAAACATAGGAATTTATTAGATTTATTCTGGTAGTTCTATGGCCTGAGTAAATCGTCATACTCAAGGTTGCAGTAAAGCGAGAATGAAATGGTGAATGATAAAATAATGAAAACGGCTTAACTGACGATCCATGAGGGAGGCATATGTTCAGCAGTGGACTTTCTGCGGATGAAGAGAGAGAGAGAGAGGGAGAGAGATAATTAATTAGAGTGAATCTCAATCACGAGACTAGCGATGATATCGCAATACCAGCGCATTATGGGCCGCATGCAATGTGAAAGGGCGTGAGTTGCCCAATATACTGCCGTCAAGTGACTCTTTGTGATAGGGAGGCCATTGATGCCCCCCACTTTACTTCGGACGCTCATGGTGGGATGAGCGTCAACGACAAACACGACGGCATGCGTTCTGCCGTTTATCTCAGTGTCGGTCATAACACGGGCGAACCTTACGATAATCAGGAGATACCGTAATGGAACTTATGTCCACCTAACCCATGGTTGATAGGTAGATGCCTACTAATGGGACATAATATATGAAATAATACGAGTATAATATATGAAAAAATATATTTACCATCATAACAATAAATGTGAAGATATACCCATAGTAATTCCATTGGAATGCATTTACATCATTAATATAAATCGAATAAAGTATCTTATTTGTCAACTTCAGCGATATATTCCGATAATGATATTACCTTTAAAAATTACGTGCACTGGAAGATCGTAAATTAATTCAACTCTTGTCCGAATACAGCTGGTATATTATTTTAAAATTATGCAAATCCACTTAACGGCGCGAAATTTATTCGTACATAAAAAATTATATTTGTCCAAATTTAAATTGTTGAACATGAAATAGGTGATGCGGATTTAAATTTTATAAGTTAATAAATTAAGTTTACTTGATTGCGTGGGAATCGATAGGCTGGATAATTAAAAGGTTCCCACCACTCGGTTATGTGTAATGTGTAATGCGCTTTTTGTGCATAATGTGATCTTGCTGATAAACGATAATATTTTTTTCGCCCTTTGTTAAAAAATACTTATGCTGATTTCGCCAGCGTATAACACAAATACATACATAGGTACATAAACATCGCGCTTTTATCCCAGAAGAAGTAGGCAGAGGTGCAAAAAGGACACCCACGTTTCCCCCTTTTTTTACCGTCCCACGAAGTGATAGGGGGCGAGCCTTACGCCATATCGGGCACAATTTTTTCACTCCGGGCTGATAAAAAATTCAAAAATCCAATATCAGTTTGCCCGACCCAGGTTTCGAACCCGAGACCTCAGCTTTGTAATTGTACCGTTATAGTACAACTACGCCACCGAGGCAATCTTGCAACATAAATGCAACCAAGATTTTACCATCACTAGGTTAGAGTGGTTGTAGCAAATGGACTACGAGGAGACTTATGCCTGTAGTCTAGTAGTAGAATTACACTCGTAGTATCTTATTACAGATGTCTGAGCACTTCACTACTGTCTATGGTAGTAATAATGGTATGTTTCAGCCAAATTTTCGATCGAAACGTATTTTGCTAGTGTTAGCTAAGAATGTATAATACAAAATTGGTTTCTATTGAAAATTTGATTGTAACAGACCATACACTACCACAGTACCCAATGGTGAAAAACCTTTCCTTTGTGTCGCGTTTCGTGTCCTGCCTGTCTATATCGAGTTTTAAGCAAACTGGTCTAAATGTGTCAACCGATACTTTATTTTATTAAATTAAAAAAAAACTTGCTCTATAAAATTGATACAGAGATAGGGATTTTTCTATTAATTATCAGCCCGAAGTAAGGAATTTGTGCTCGACATGGCGATAGGTTCGCCCCCTTTCACATCATGGGACATAACACATAAGGCGAAACGTGGGTGTCCTGGTCTGTCTAGCCCTTCTGGGAAAAAGGGTTGAAGTTTATGTATGTATGTATACTTTATGAAAACGTCGGACTATTAAACAAAATTCTGTACGTAAACAAACGTTTAAAATAAACTTTGACACGCCACGGTTCAGATTTCAGATCGTTATCGATGACATAATGGGCGATGTGCATTTAGTGCAAAAATCTTTCCCACGACCGTTGATACGCATCGTATGGGAAGTTTGCTAATGGTTCCGTTCTGAATTGTCAGCGATCGCGAATCGCGATAGCTTGGCGCTGAATTAATAAGTGCTATTTATAAACCACTCGGCTGAATGATTGTCTCTTTTAGATATAGAATTAAGGATTTCCGGGTGACGTCACTTATACTCAGTGAGTTTCCAGATATTAATTCGTCAGACGGAATTGGAATTAGCGATGTTAAAATAACTGTGTGATATTGGGGACCGCTAAATGCTTTGATGTGTGACTTATTTTAGGCTTTAAATATTAATTTAAAATTTATCTTTATCGATTATACAAGCACGATAATTTAATAAATAAATAAAATAATAAATTAGATTTAGACTTTTTTAGCCTTCAGTAAGTTTTCTCTTCCACTCATAAATTACTGTTCAACCTATTTTTTTTTAAAACGATATGCCCTAAGATTTTTCTTAGTTTTGATACCTCGTTCTGATGTCACCAAAATACCATCAACTGTTTGAACTCCAAATTAGTTGTTGTTAGTGTTTCGTTAAATATTCCTGTAACTGAAACTAAATTGGCAACATTCTCTAGCTCGTATTTCAACTAGCTAATAGTTCAGCAGACGTCGACGTTACCAGTAACACATCCAGCGCCGTACTTTTAACTCGAGCTCGAAACATTTTGCTAAATGGTTATCTTAAACTTTATACCGTGTAATCACCATAGAATGAGAGCATTGGGAACTTCTTGGAATTTATTTCTCGTGCGTTGGTGGAGCTGCTTACTCTTGGTGAATTCCATTTGTGACCTGTTAATTATTTTTATAATTTTTCGTTTTCAGCCTTTGTGTTGCTAAGAGTTATGACATTATTCAATTGTTTAATGGTGAAGGAAAAGCTGTTCTACATCAAGCTGATCAAAATAGGTACATATTTCAAAAACCAAAAAAAAGCGTTTCTATCTGCCTAGCCTAACTTCTCTTATAGTATTGAATGTAAAGAATTTAATGATATTTTAAGCACCCATGATAAATAAATAATAAACCCAACAGTCACATACATAGTTCTAACTCCACACTAAATCGAGTCTTGTGTCGTGGGTATCAGCAACTACGAGAGACTTTTCGCTTTTATAATCACCCAGACCCTATCATATATGATAATATTATTACTGAGAAATTATCTGATCTGATTATCGTCCCACAGTATCTGATATTCTTATAATAAGACTGAAAATCAAATACTGATCAAAGCAAAAGAAAAATGTTTTTTCGGAATCCTTTTCCAAAGCATTTCAACACAATTCATTACAATACAATGAATAAAATTTATTCAGGGCCTGAGAATATGTGTGTTTAAATAAAAATTAAATTAATATTTATACTAGAAATTTATTTGTGACTAAAATTAATTTGAATAACTCTAAACAAATTTTGCGTTGCAAGTCCTTAGGGTGTGTATTTAACCTTCCTATACCCGCGTCAAATACAATAACACGTATACCCGCGTCGGTCTCTCGGACCCGATAGTTCTAACGTTTACTAAATAAATATCTATCATTATAACTACATTAAAATTTAATTTACGATTAAAAGGGACTTTTGCACAATCAATATAAACAAAATTTATCGCAATATTAATGTTTATTACTGACTAACAGTCTTTTTATTACAGCCTTTGAAATACAGCACTTATTCTTATGTACTACATAAATTTAAACAAAAAATATATCTTCTGAAATCAAACCAATAAAAAAACTCTTAAATCTTGAAAACAACTAAATAAACAATAATAGACTATATATTAAATTTCTTCTGATGGTCCACCATAGCAGTCAGAGCACACCATAATTGCATGTTCCATACAAAAATATTTCTTGCAAGTAGTGCAGTTATATCGCGTCTTGCGATTTTTTTTGGAGCTGCAATAATAACAACGACCCGTTTTATTATTATTTGTTGTAGCTGTGGACTCTGGACCATCTAATTTACAAATTTCAGCAAGTCTTTGCCTTATGAGTCTTGGTAAATGTGTGTTTGTACTACGTCGTCTCAGATGTGGATTTATGAGATCATATGATAGAGCTTCCAAAAATGATCTGCGAATGATTTTTTTGTTGGGATTATTGTGGACATATATGACGTACGAATTTATTCCTGCCACATTCATCAAACTATAAAATATTACCATGGGCCATCTGTTCGTGCCCCTTGCAACATTGTAAGTTTCGCCCATTTTGTCTACGGTATCGACGCCTCCTTTGCTTGCATTGTAGTCCATGATTATTTCAGGTTTTTGAGTACTCTCATCAATGATTCCGTTATCATGCATACTAGACACAAGCAATACATTTTTATTTTTTTTGGGCACGTACGAAACCAGAGTACAATTGCCTCGATAGCCAAATAAGCTGGATTTCTCTATCCGGCCTCGGATTTCAGTAAATTCTTTGGGCAACTCTTTTTTATTTTTTCGA
Organism: Theretra japonica; assembly: GCA_033459515.1. Taxonomy (NCBI): domain Eukaryota; kingdom Metazoa; phylum Arthropoda; class Insecta; order Lepidoptera; family Sphingidae; genus Theretra; species Theretra japonica. The sequence goes on along the minus strand of CM065939.1, from coordinate 12,786,736 downwards.
ATAGTGCCGATTATTGTTAACTTATACTCTTTCTCCAGTTTATCAATCAAGGGCAAACTTGTAAAAAAATTATCACAGGTTATGTTACGGCCAGTATTGTGAATAATATCACTAAGGCGTAAAACCAAAGCTAACGATGAGTTATCCTGCGAATATGGTCCTTCAGGCTGTTTTCCAACGTAAACTTCCAAGTTCAATGTATAAAACATTTTAGCATCTGTGAGTGCATAAATTTTTATACCGTATTTGTTCGGTTTAGACGGAATATATTGTCTAAAGCCGCAGCGACCTCTGAATGCTTCTAGTTTCTCATCGATTGTGACAAACTGCGATGCACTGTAATATTTTTTGAATGATGCTACAATCTCATCAAACAAGTCTCTAATAGGAGCTAATTTGTCTACAGCGATTCGCGCATCTCGTGTATCTTTATCGTCGAATCTAAGACACCTCAAAAGCGAATAGAAACGGTTCCAACTCATAGTAAGACGAAAGATTTCTGGTGATGAGCCATCAGTCTTGAATAAATCTTTGGCATTCAATCTATTATTTCGTCTAACACCAGCAAAGAGCAAAAGGCCTAGAAAAGCTTGAATTTCAATCTCATCAGTCGGAGAACAATCTCTTTCTCTATGAAACTGAGATAATATGCGTTGTAATTGTTGATTGGTGTATTTTGTAATCTGGCTAATAATATTTTGTGAAAAAAACAAATTCCATATCTCACCCGGCTCCTTCAAATTTTTCGCCTCGCCTTTTACACCTGGTAATTGAGTAACAATGTTTCTAGCACGTCTTCTTACTGTCATTGACGGCGCAGTTTTATTCCATTTTGTTTGATTATCTTTGCCGAGAAAGTAGTCACTAAAAGTTCTTCGATCCTCTACTTCGCTGTCAGAATCTCCCTCTTGTTCAGTATCGCTTTTTTCATCTTCTATTGCCACATGATCCTCGAAATCACTATCGTTTTCGTCATCGTAGTTAGAATCTGAATCATTCTCCTCTAAAATCAGTCTTATTCGCTCATCGTCCATTTTGAGATGATAATTTAACCTAAAAGTAGTTTAAAAGTATATTATAAAATAGTGATCCAATAATAATATAAGAAATCATTAAAATTATAGGACTAATGAAATACAGCACTTACCTAAAATTGTAACAGTTATATCCGCATCGGTCTCCTGGACCAACCGGTGTCGTGTACTGTCACACGTTTTACCCGCGCAAGCGCTCGCGGCACACTAAATAGACGCCGGCGACGATTCACGCAGCTAGCAGTGAGCCCAATGTCCTAACATTTTCCGTTCATAAGAAAAAGACGCAAACCGAAACTGTCGGTCTGACAGACCAATACGCGGGTATAGGAAGGTTAAATTAAGTTGAAATTGATTTGTCAAAGCTGCTATGATATACTTTTTCGATTTAATTAATTTACGTTTCAATTATTATATACCCGACGGCAAAATGATATATATTTAATGATAAATAAATAAAATGTATGCTTTGGCGAAGTTTTAGGACGAAAGCAAATATTGTAAGGAAACCTGCAAAGCAGAGAGAAAAATTATAAAGATTTCTACAATATGTGAATTATACATTGATGTACATTAGGTCGACGTGGCGATGTGTGGCCTAAACAATCTCAATCTAATTCTAAATTGTAGAATACTTTCGACTTTATCTATTCCTATATTATAGGTTCATATAGTTAAATCTTTATTAATTCATGTCTCTTTTATATCTAATCCCTTTCCCGTTGGCGATCCGATTAAATTTATTACATCAGCTAAGAGCATTTTTTTTCAGTTACCCAAAGGGTAAGGAACCAAGCCTGACAGCTATAGGTAATCTCAAATAACTTGCATTTAAATGGCTGATTATAATAAATGATGATTGCTCTATACAGCAAAATTTAACTGTTCTGTGCCAAAAATAACTGGACGTTATTAACACCGAATATAGACTGTCGATTCGTAAATCAATAAATTACATTGTATTCTACCTTCGTAGATAGCCTCGTGGCTATAGTTACCTCAGAAGTAAAATTATATTTAAATGAAAATATTTCAGTAATAATTTAAATTATATTTTTAATAAAGGGGTAAATTCAGAAATCACAAGCGGAACAGACCTTTAAACCCAACTTTCTTAAGAAGCCAAGGTAATGTATGCAAATGAGTGTAACTTTATTCCCTTAGAGCTATTAGGACGACTTTGACCGTTTGATAAGTAAGGGGAGTGAACCCAACTTTTCATTGGGTTAGAGCACGCCCAGAGCATATTTCGTGCCCGTTAGCATAAACATAGCCTTTAAAATTCTGGTAATGGTGGAATTTTTGCTTTTCATTATACTAGCTTGAAAGTGAATACAGTGCCAAATGGATTGTAATAAATCAGTGTAATATAAATTGAGCATCCATGATGAAAGTCGGTTATCACTCATCGATGGATATAGACGATAAATCATTGGGGGCAACTGGGCCAGTATCACTAGCTTGCAAAGTTTGGGAAGTCCTTAGTCAAGCGTTTATCTCTCATATATAATTATATTCTTCTTAATTTACTCTTTCGCACCAGCCATCGCTGGAAGTGCATTTACTCTTATTTCGGTTTCCCTTATACTTTTGAACTTTAAAGATACTCAACGCATATCCGATTTCTTTATCGGGTGACATTTATTGTTTTTCACCCAACTACGCTCATCCGGCAATTCTATTTAAATATTTTATACCCGTTTCAGTGCTAATTTCACCCACAGCGTAGAGATAATAAGGCATATGCTCTCTGTTTTACATTCAGCACACGTTGTAGTGGAAAATTTAATAGAATAATGCTTGTTTCTGGCAACAATGAGGATTACGTATGGTGTTATCCTGGATATTATGCAACAACGCTTAGGGAGAAATGAACGCAGCGAATTAACGCAGTTCTATGTACTAACTTAGTAATATGATGATTATTAAAATTAATGTAGTATTTACAAGATTAGATCTTTATCAGCTCTGCATTAGTTTTATCTATGGAAGATGAAAATTTATTTACGAATGGGTGAGAAGGATTAGGACTTAGTACACCAATCTGCCCTAGGCTAGCGTGGTGGCCTAACCACTTTCAATCGTGCTCCCGATTGTAGAGGAGGCCCGTGCCCTGCAGTGGGACGTATATGGGCTGACACATTATAGTACACTACACAGGCCTAGCGTGGATGGATTGATTGCACATTATTTTGAATTAATAAATATTAGCAGTAATTTTCATCAAGACAGTTTTAGATGTCTGAGGTTTTCCAAAGACTTTGACCATGTTTACAATTTGGTAAACGAAGTCGAATTTAAACCGCACCAGGAATACAAATTATTAGCACTATAATTCAAAAGAAGGGCTGTATATGCTGCTGACCAATAAAGCGAATATCTTATGAAGATAGATTTCACATCCCATACACCTCGTTATAAGTAGCCCTTCTATTCTCTTTCATGCATTGCTTCTTATCCCCCGTCCTTATAAAGGAGCCGTTAGCCATAATTCCTTTGACGCTATCTTCCTGGATGCACCGACCATTATTGAGACCCATTGACTAACTGAACCCCTTTTAATGGGTGGGGAGACTTGTGTCCTCTTGTGTTACGCATGCCTTAGATGTTATTTATGACCTAATAGCTTTGCACGCAGTTTCCTTCTCACGTAGTTGCGATGAAGATGTGTGTGTATCATCTTCCCAATATCAGCGTCTTTTTAAGATGTTTTAATGTTGATTAGATCGTCTACTCGCTTCACGATATTGAAATCGAGAGCTATTCATATTGTTATTTGCATAATTGACTATAGAAGTCTCAAACCTTATTGATAGTCAGAAATTTCAACTGTAGCTAAATAAGTTTTCTGATAAGTTATCCGTCTCCCAATCCTTATTAGGGAAGCGTATATGTTCAGCAGTGGACTTCCTTTGGCTGATGGATAATGATGATGATGATGATATGTTGTATGTAGAGCGTCGACCCTAGTCATAGAACTTGAATAAACTAATTCTGAAATCACGATAAATAGATAAAAATATCGCGACGATACAACAGTCGATGCTTGTCCACGCATTGAAGTCGGTAATTAAAATCCATTTAGTTTGAACCATGTTTTTTTATTTGAATCGTTTGCTCGATCGTCAATTTCATTGGAAGAGGCCTTTTCCGAGTAATGAGTCATTCCACCTGATGTTTTAATGGCGCTGGTTTATTGATGGAGAGTACTTACCGGCATAATAGTTTTGCCTATTGTTTTCTCTCGTTTCAGTTGTTTAATGTATTGTTGTGATGATAAATGTACGGTTGGGTGGATGTATATGTCAAGGTTTTTTGCGAAGGTTCGCTATTGATGTAGGTCACTTATTTTTATTCGCGTCTGTGTTGTATAAAGAACAAACAGAGTTGCAATGGAGCATGTTTTATTTCTGCAGCACGTTCCAGACTATACCAAGTATCACAAACTCTTAACTTATGTTTCGCGAGAAGAGCTTCAGTTACTTTACTACTGCACAGAGTATTCCCACAAGAATATCGATAGCATACCAGCATGTACAGAAAATCGTTCCACAATAATTTAATTTTCAACGATTGATTTCTCAAATAAATAATTAATCACGCATAGTAGACAGCTTACATTAGTAAAACCCATAATAAAATGTAAATCATGAAACTAGAATACTATAGCCGCTAGACAATTTACAAGTTAAATAGAATCGTTTTTGTGGATGCCCACTACTCAAGGACTTTTTTGATTTGGAAATGGTAATAACAAAAAATATATAACATGTTAATTAAACAGCAATACAAACATGTACTTAGTCATTTGTTCTAAGTAAACTACAATAAGCTATAATCGAAACGACGTCCACACATCAATTGGTAATGAAAGTTTCGTGAAAACTTTTCCAGATATTGCAAGAATAGAAATAGAGTGACCGCTCAGAGGAGGATAATGGGAATGGTATAAAATAAACCTGTATATTTAGTTTACCGCTTACACAGACATTTTATACTAAAGCACCATTTTTAAAGATAAAAACTCTGAGTCTATTTTCGATAATATCTAGCTTTATTTAAGCAACAAACTGCTAAATTAAAATGGGACTGGGCAGGTCACGTCTGTCTGACTGCTACCGTATGAACTCCACAAAACTTGAAAAGACCTCGTGGTAGGCCGCGCAGAAGGTGGAGAGATGACTTGGACAATTTTGATACCAACTGGTGGAAGAAACCCTTGGATCGAGAAGGGTGGAAGAAGGAAAGGGAGGCCTTTGCATCACAAGTGAAATCAATGTGCAAGTGGCTCACCTTATGCTGAAGAATTATCATCAGTCAGAAACATTTACAAATTTGAAGGTGGCAATTCGTTGACGGCCGTCAAATATGTATGTGAGGGCAACAAGTAAAAAGTCCAATATATTTATTATTTGATAAAATCTACAGAAACATTTAATAACTTTCGTTAATAACTGAATATTTTTGATGCTTGCTCCGGGTAGATTTATGATCTAGATCATTGTTATAGGAAGCATACGTTTTTCCAATACAGAAATAGCCTTTGTCACTCAATGAATACCATGTTCTTAAGAAATCGTGAAGACCTGCTGCTGAAGAAATACGATATTGCATTAATAAGCAGAATGATCAAATTATGTCATATAATTTTATACACGCATGTATATTTCTAGTCGAATTTCACCACATATACGCTTCATAAACCAATTTATTCCCCTCGCAACAATAATACGCTTACAATTAATAGACCAATGTAATTGTTTGTTAATACTAAAACTCGGGGTATAAATAATCCCAAATCCAGTAATCACGACCTAATAGACGAATCTGTTAACGTTTGTGATAAACAAACACACGAAATAACCAACACTAACATTATCGTGGACAAAACCGCTAACGGGCCGCATTATTTAACACAAAAGTGACATAAGCCACTTAGCATAAATTAATTTATTCATAATTTATTACCCATACGGGTGTGTTCTATCAAGAGCCCATAGGCGCCCCGCGGGAGTTGCCCTGCTCCGTATTAGCTCCTTGGTTATTTATTGCTGTTAATGTTTCAATGTTACATAAAAATAACATTTCATGCTCTGCTTTTTGTGGCTCTTCCTTTGCGTTGCTTTTTTGTTTTGCGGTTTGTTGAAGTTCGTTGACTGTAATCGTCATGACACTTAGTTTGTAATTGCGATTTGATTTTTAGAATATGTTTGCTTTGGTATTTATCTATTCTGCTTATACTCTCTCTACTGTTTCTGTTTCATCATCATCATCCTTAACTTTAACAAATTGCGCACTAGTGAACTTAGGTTTTCCTTAAATATTTCCACATCGACCTGTTGGAAGTGAATAGTCATTTATATTTCTGTTATTCCAAGATGCTTAATAGGAAACAAAAACCAATCCTAATTAAATTATCACCTACTAACATTACTGTAAAACATTGAAACCAATATATTCAACAGAACAACGAATACCAAACTATAACACACCACAATACATCAATAATAATTGAAATTGTCTAAATGTACCAAAATCCAAACGGAATCTATTATACATTCGAAGGGCAACATAGTTAATTGAATTAAAGACTGGCTGGGTTCCTTCGTACCTGTATCGGTAATAAAATTAGCATTTAATATTCATTCAATAACGGATGTTCCAAATATTTGGTTGTATCGGAATTCGGAACGCGGGAGTGCGTATATCACGGGATGAGCAAAGAATTAGCGATTCCAGAACCGGCAGTTCTGGAATATTTCATTGTGGATAATAGTTTACGTGGGTTATTTATTGGTGGCCTGGATTTACATTTACCTAACGTTGGGCTGGTAAAACTTTGTCACAAAAGATTCTTACTTTCTCACAGCTTTATTATGATGTACATACACTCCATGGTTGTTGTTGAGAAACCTGATATTTTTATCTGTCTACTACCTTGTTGTCTTGTTGCTACCGCTGTTGTCTATCATCAAATACTGAGAATTTACCTATCACTCTTCAGGTCGACCTTACCATTCTTGTGGATGTTGATGGGCAATAGACACTTTCCTTCAGGTTAAGTTAAACAGTTTCTAAAAAATATCATCACAACAATATTTTACTTTGGCTGTAAGAAAACCAGTGAAAAAGCTTCCTTTAAAGGTATTTCAGCGATATTCTCTAATATATAGTAAAAGTAAAAGCAAAGAGAAAATTAAGTCACCCTAAAAAAATAAGTTGGTAGTTTAACATAATTGTTATAATTTTAGTAAATTTAGTAAATTTTAGTAAATTCACTTTACCACCATCAATTTATTTCTAAATTTAAAGTAATAGTTAATGTCAATATACGATGGTATATTTTGATAAGAACATGACCGTCATAAATTTGTAGTACAAATATTTTATTACTAACATACCAGACTACTTCGATATGAATTTACTTGATTAGGTTAATACAAATTTCCAAGTAAATTGTAATTGATGAGTTCTAGAATTTACGATTTTCCAATCAACAGAGGAGTATTCTTATACAATTTAATAAGCATAAAAATCCCGGCACCTAAGTAAAAAATAGAGGAAGAAATCTGACTATCAAACTTGACGACAATGGAATACATGTTGACAATATAATATTTAGAAAGTTGTGGAAATAGAGATAGTTCGGAGAAGGACTTAGAACATTGAGTTTCCTACAACCTTGAACCCGAAAGAAAAAAACACCGTTACTTGACTTTGTAATTATTTTCTATGAAGTAGAATCAATATACAAAATCATCGTAACCGGTTACATCGAGGCTTTTGTTGTTATAAATATTATTCTGTCGGTAAAAACCCATCTGTTTCATTTATATAATCTTTGCCCACATTGTATATTGTGCCGTGTGTGTGCGTGCATGAGCAACGGCGCCAATTAATATTTACTTTCGTAATTAACTTTTAGTAAATAATACGCTTGTCAAATAAAACATTTGTTTAGCTACGTCACACAGGCCGGATTTAATTTCGATCTAGAATTTTATGTCCTGCACTAATTAGTTTCAGGGTAATTAAAACTTTATGCAAATGAATTGATCCAGCTAAGTCACTTATATTGCATCATGTTTGGAATAACATTATTTATTCGCTATATGCTTGGTGGTTTAACATAATGGTGGAAATACACATAATGGTGGTACCTACCCAGGCGGCCTCTCACATATGAGAGACCTACTACCAGTATTTTTTTTATTTCGGGGTTTTATTTCGTTTCATCTTCAATTACATTTTTAGCAACAAAAACACGGATTCTCAGTAAGTTCACAGTTGGACAACCAATAGTAGATGTACTGGCTTTTCAAAGTAAAGGAAATCTCATCTAAACGGCTAAAACGCTTGGCAGTACGTTTTGTCTCTGCAAAAATTATAACCAACACATTAACATACATACGTATATCTATTATATTCTATTTTTGTTCACATCTTTAGCTTTATGTTAATAATTCAATCTTTAAAGTCTCTCCAGTTTTAATATCACCTAGTCTGCAACTTTCTATTAAGTAAAAAATATGTAATTCACTTTATTAATAGATGAATATTAAATCTATTTTCGACTACGATTTCTCTAGATCACAGACGTGATAGCCAAGACTAAAACTGGCGACATTGAGTTCTCCTATCAAGATTTCGAATGACCTTTGCATGGCAACCTGGACGAACTCAAGTTTTACATGTAATATACAAAAGTGACCTTATAATCGACTATCGATTGTCGCAATGAATAATATTCTGCAGTAAACTGTTGCTTGACATGGGCAGACGAACGAAAAATTTTGCTAATAATCTAAATAATTTTGTAATTTTTAATCTGGCATATGAAATTTTAAAAGAAATAGATTTCCTTGCCTTGGAAATGAACCTACTACACCTCTATTCCCATCCTAAGCACGCTGCCAATATGCCTATGAAAATAGTTCAACGGTATAAATAATGAATACATCGACTAAATCCGAACGGATGCAAACAGAGCGTTTTCAATTAATTTTTAAAAACAAATATCGTGTTATATTAACACGTACATACATGAATATTTGTTAAAGGTAGACTGTTGGTAGGTCTGTCATATGTGAGAGGCCGCCTGGGTAGGTACCAATGTGTATTTCTCACGCCAAACAGCAGTGTAAATGCACTGTTGTGTTCCGGTTTAAGGGATGTTGTAGCCAGAGTAACTACTGGATATAATGAGATTTAACTTTTTATTTCTTAGGATGGGGAGCGCAGTGGAAGCCCAAGCATTGCTTTGTAATTTATGGTATTGTTTCGATTTGTAACTGTCCATAAGCGGTCGTATCGCTTACTATCAAGCGAATGGCATCCTCATCTCGCCATTCATTGCAATAAAAAAAAATTGGCATAAATATTACTAAATAGAAGTTGTAACTGTAATTACACATGAGTGTATTTTTAGTTAGAAACTTCATTTAAAATGGAATATTCCATGAATTGCGTTTAAAACATGATATGACAAAATATTTGCATATACACATATTTTGCACAAAACAGTTCATAACTAAAGGACGAACAACTTTTCTACAGTATCGTGAAACACTAAATTTAGTTTACTAAATTACCAGTAGTTCTATTTCACACTTGTTCGCCAATTCTGGTCTTTTTATGGGATAAAATGAAGCCGATTGAACTAAACAAAGGATCTGAAAAGCACATCATATTATATAATATATTGTACATTTAATATGCTTTGAGGGTGCTTTTTGTTTAGCAGTGAACATCCCATGGCTGAAGACCATGAGTATATTCTGGGGTCACACGATTTCCCTTTAAAGTCGGTTTTCTATATTTGACCGTTCGTATATTATTGAACTTCGTATCGTATCGTATCAGCCCATATACGTCCCACTGCTGGGCACGGGCCTATTCTACAATCGAGAGATTCGATTAAGGGGTTAGGCCATATAGTCCACCACGCTGGCCTAGTGCGGGTTGGCGGACTTACATACCGTAGAAATTCTTTAAAATCGCTACGGTATGCAGGTTTCCTCACGATGTTTTCCTTCACCGTTACAGTGCGTGGTGATTGACTATTGTTATATCGGAAATAAGGTGTGAAGTGAAAGACGCTTATAAACACACTGTCTTTATTTGGCGCGCTGTTTTACAAACGTCAAAATGACATGTACGACGTACCCACGTCACAGATTATACAACATCTCCCCCCTTTTAGCAACATAACTAATTTAAGTTGACAAATTCTATTTGCACATTTTAGTTCTATAGTTAAGTAGTACATACAACAGTAATGATTAGACTTACAACTGACAATTGTACATAGTAATCTTAAAGGTAAGTAGTAAATATATACAATAATAACGTCTTAAATATGCATCATGGAATAAATGGGTTTATAATTCACCCTCGAAATAGGTCGCAGTGTCGAACCAGCCTGTCGCGAATACCTTTCTTGCACTGGCGACTTCCCAGCCCCCTCGACCTGGTCATTACTGCTTGACGTTGGTTCAAGGGTAGCGCCCTCGATCTCAGACTGAATAGACCGGTCCAAGGTCCTGCTATTTATATCCGTACTGGACGAGTCTGATGATGTTGAAGTTCCTCTAGGTGCGGCCTGTGTATTGGATGGACAGTTTACACAGAAATCTTCAATAGGACTCTCCCAAGGACTCTCTTTGCAACCCTTGTAAGCTAAAAGTTGGTTCTTATGTTTCTTAAGTGTTAAATTGTTTACAATGTCTTTAATTAAATAAATCACTCTGCCAATTTTATTTAACACGATGCCTTTTCCCCAACTATATTTTTTGTGCCCATTATTTTTCTTAAATAATATTTCCTGCCCTAATGTAAAATCTTGTTTGTTATGTCCACCATATGCCTTACTCTGTAAATACTGTTTATGGCGCACGTAATTAGTCAGAGGAATCGGCGATGACTGAGGTAATGAGTTATTCAATATATTAAGGCGTGAACGAAGTTTACGACCAAAAACCAATTCGGCTGGTGAAACTCCAGTCGTAGTGTTTACAGAATTTCTATAATCAAATAAATATTTGAATAAGGTTGCTTCACTCTGCTTATTGGTTTCCTTATTAAGTAAACTCGACATAATTGCTTTTTTAATGATTTTTACAAAACTTTCCGCCTGGCCATTACTCGCCGGATGATAAGCGGGTGAAGTTACGTGATCAATATGATTTGCCCGACAAAAACATTTAAATTCCTCGGATGTGAACGATGTACCGTTATCACTAACTAAGGTATGTGGTAAGCCATACCTTGCAATAAATTCTTGTAATTTAATTATGACTAATGAGGACGACACCGAATTCATTTTATACAATTCGACCCATTTCGAATACGCGTCTACTATAACAAGATAAGTGCAATTATTTATCGGCCCGAGAAAATCTATATGGATTCTGTAAAAGCTATGTGGGGGATATGGCCATACAGCCAGCGGTGTGCGAGTAGGCGACGCTCGGAGCTGTAAGCAAATATTACAAGAAGCGATTTTATTTTCTATCGCTTGGTCCATACTTGGAAACCAAAATCTCCCCCTGGCTTCAGCTTTAGTCTTAACTATTCCAAGGTGAGACTTATGTAATTCTGAAATAATACTATCCCTCAGTGTTATGGGAATCACGAGTTTGTGGCCGCGCATTACACACCCGTTTTCATATGACAATTCTAATCTACAATAGAAATAAGGTTTTAATTCCATATCCGCCGTTTTCGGAGGCCATCCGTTTAAAATGTAGCCGATTACTTTTTGTAATACCTTATCCTTTTGTGTTTCTGCGCAAAACATTGAACGCGTGATCGGTAAACAATTGTCGACGACAAAATTAACGTATGATGCTCGATCTTCCAATGCGTCACTCTCAGCGCTTCCGTCTACCTCTATGCAATGTTTATCGCTCCACGCTTTGAACTTTTCTGGTGATTCGCATTCCATCACACTGGCGCGTGACAAATAGTCGGCACTATTATTTGCACTACGTACGTATTCTATTTTATAATTATAGGCACTTAAAAACATTGCGTATCGTTGAAGACGATTTGCAGAAACTTCCGGGATGCCGCGGTATGGACCAAATATTGATAAGAGAGGCTTATGGTCCGTGCGAAGTATGAACGGCGTTGATCTGCCGTATAAATATTGGTGAAATCGGCGTATCCCGAATATGATCGCCGTGGCCTCCTTCTGAATTTGGGCGTACCTCTTTTCTGCCTTATTTAAAGTACGCGAAGCAAATGATACCGGCCGCTCGTTACCATTTTCATCAATTTGTGATAATATGGCTCCAAGCCCCGTGGGTGACGCGTCTACCGTTAAAATAACAGGTGCCGCCGCACTAAAATGCGCTAGTGTTTGGTCTGAAGTTAGGCATTTTTTTATACTAACAAAGGCATCCATATGTTCGTCAGTCCATTCCCATTTATTGCCTTTTTGTAATAAGTTATATAATGGGCTGAGGATGGATGATGCTTTTGGAACAAAATTCCTATAATAATTAACTAAGCCTAGGAATGATTGTAATGTACTAACATTTCTAGGAACCGGCGCGTTTGCGATTGCCTCGATCTTTTTTACAGACTTCTTTAATCCGTGTCTATCAATTACATAGCCGAGATATTCGACCTCATCCTTAAAAAAGTCACATTTTTCCCTTTGTAACGTTAACCCCACATTCTGCAATCGTTCCAATACCGCATTGAGTCTTTGCAGGTGCTGTGATGTATTTGCGCCAGTCACTAAAATATCATCTAACATACAAAGCACTCCATCCATTCCTGATAATATACATTCCATTGCACGCTGAAAAATAGCTGGTGCGCTAGCTAGGCCAAATGCTAAGCGAGTATATTTAAATAAGCCGCGGTGAGTATTAATGCAAGTGTACTGCTGTGATATCTCATCCAGTTCAAATTGAGCGTAAGCTTGTGACAAATCCAACTTACTAAATTGTTTACCCCCATGTAATTTGGTAAACAATTCGTGCGCTGTCGGTAATGGATACTTGTCGACCTTAAGATTTTTATTTAATGTAACCGAATAGTCCGCACATAATCTAATACTACCATTACGTTTTAATACGGGCACAATTGGCGAAGCGTATTCCGAATAGTCGACGGGCATAAGAATACCTTCACTTAACAAACGGTTGATCTCGACGTCAACTTTATCTTTCAACGCGTAGGCTATGGGTCGCGCTTTATAAAAAACCGGTTTTGCGTCCTCTTTTAAGTGTAACGAAACCTTGTATAAATTAAATTTGCCTAATTTGCTAGAAAACACTAACGGAAAACGAAGTTGCATATTCTTAATAATTCCGTCGAGCTTATCACAATAGTTTAATGATATCAGTTTTAAGTTAAATAAAGATATGAAATCGCGACCCAGGAGCGGTGGCCCACCATTGTACACTACACAAACGTCTAGCCGGCGCGTACATTGCTTATACGTAAATTGTAGTCGTACAATTCCCGCGCAATTAATCCTGTCACCGGTATACGTCAACAACCGCTTATCAGTAGACAATAATGGCACATTAGAAAAGTGGGTTTTGTATGTTTCAAAAGAAATCACTGTTACGGCTGACCCACTGTCAATTTGAAACTTCATTCTTACGCCTTGCACTAAAACTATTTCAATCATCGGTTGACCTTGTACGGAGCGAATATTGAATAACTCACCGTCATCGCTGTTAACCTCTGAACCACCGTTTTCTATGTAATTTATTTTAGTACACATGCGACGCAAATGTCCCTTAGTTTGACACTTTTTGCACTTATAATTTACATAACGACATTCTGCCGTGCTATGATTTTTAAGCCCGCACACTTTGCACTGCACTTTAACACTAGCACCTTTGGAATAAGTCGCTATCTTGTACAGCTGCTCGTGATGAACCGGCTCCGGCGCCGACGCAGCCGCTGTCACCGCGCGCGCGTTGCTCATGCTGTTCGCCAGTTCGACTACCCGCGCCAAACATAATTCTTCCAAGTCCTGCGCGAACAACTTTTCCCGCTCGGGTCCTGGTAACATTCCCATTAGAAAGCGATCTCGTAGGACTTCTTCGATGTTCTGGAAACGACAGTTTGCCGTTAATCCGCGCAGTCTCGCTGCCCATTGCATGTATGATTCATCCACTCTCTGCGTAGCGGCATAAAACATGAAGCGGTCGCCAAATCCCTTCTTTTTTGGTGTAAAGTGGTCATCTAACAGCTTTATAACGTCTTCATATGGTACTGATTGGATATCCTTTGGTAACGCCAAATCCGCTGCCAACTTGAACGTACCGTCATTGAGTGCACTCAATAATAGGGCCCTTTTTTTCACTTCGTTTCCAATGTCGTTTGCAATAAACCACTGAGATAGTCGGCCTTTATAAGTTTGCCACGACTGCGTGGTATGATCGAAGTTTGACAAAATCCCAAATTGCGCCATTTTTTCGTCTTGCCAATGGTTACTCGTCGCCACTGTTATATCGGAAATAAGGTGTGAAGTGAAAGACGCTTATAAACACACTGTCTTTATTTGGCGCGCTGTTTTACAAACGTCAAAATGACATGTACGACGTACCCACGTCACAGATTATACAACAACTATCAACTTAATTTGACTTACTATTGAACTTAATTTTACCAATTAATGTGAGAGAATTAGAACTTTACTTCGCCTAGAAGCATGGCATATTGTTTTTATTGCGATGAATGGCGATACGAGCATGCCATTCGCTTGATGGTAAGCGATACGACAGCTCATGGACAGTACAAAACCAAACAGCACCATGAATTAAAAAGAAATGCTTGGCATTCCACTGCGTGCGCCGTCCTGAGACATAGGATGTTAAGTCTCATCCTGTCAAGCTGTTACTCTGACTACAATATTCATCACACCGGAACACAACAGTGCATTTACACTGCTTTTTAGCAGGAAAATAGACATAGTAGCAATAGTCATAGCAGTTGCATAGAATCGCTGCTGGTTGGAAGAAAGAAGGATTTCGAACCAAAATTAATTGCAAAAATAGATCTTTAGTCACAAAGCTTTTTACAACAATCAATTGATTAAGCGGGATACTTGTGGCGGATGAATCGTCACTCTTCCGGTAAATGCCGTTCAAAAATAGATGGAAGTACTTGAATAGATGACTGCGGTTGGTGGAGACATCTAGAAATTCATCTTTCTAAGCGACACTCTTGAAAGGTTTAGCCTGATTTCCGCTAGTCAAATGACTGCAATAGGAATGGCTGGACATATAAATTGACGTTTCCAGTTTAGTATTACTTTGTAAAGTTAATTTCTGTTCAATTATAAATCTTATTTTCTGTTTAGGTATTAGTTAGTCATTTTGAGGAGGAGGATTTTTTTATCCATTATTTTTGTTAAAATAAATTTAATCGCTAATTATCAAGATTGAAGTAATAATTAATACAGAGAATATTTTAGTCAAACAACGGAGTTATTTAAAAAGGATATGTAGTATATTTGATTGAATTATTTAATAAAATAAATTTATGAACACTGAGGGCACCGTTAGTTGTCACGTGGCAAAACGGCTGACAGTCCGTGAAATCAACCTTGCTTATATGTATGTCTCCCCCTTGATTTGTATTCTTTGGACTGCAGCCAACTGCGAGATGCGCGGGAGTTCCGCGTTCAAGAAAATCATAGACTCGCGCAGTGACGTGACACAAGGCTAAGTAGCTGGTGCTAAGTTATCCACATGTCAAGAGAATTTCAGCGGAAATATATTAAGATTTCTTGTATTATTTATGTCTGTATTGTTATGGGTATATTGTTATTAATTATATACAAACACTAGCGGCCTGTCCCAGCTTCGCCTGGGTGCAAATATTTTTTTACTCTATGTTCATCAGGGTTAATGTAGGATTCTAATGGTGAAAAAAAAATTCAAATTGGTTTAGTCGTTTCAGGTCCTATTCAATTCAAACAAATAATCAAATCTTTCCTTTTTGTAATATTAGTTTAGATGACTTATTGCATTTTAAAATAAGTCCTTGTTTAAATTAATCCTTGTATTGTATTATATTGTATTGTATCAGCCCATATACGACCCACTGTAGGGCACGGGCCTCCTCTACAATCGATAGTACGATTGAGATTGGTTAGGCCATATAGTCCACCACGCTGGCCTAATGCGGGTTAGCGAACTTTTTACATACCATAGAAATTTATCCTTGAATCCTTGTATACTGTGTCGAAATTTATTTCTATAATCGCAATGATAAACCTACATAAGAATACAAACTCGATGATTTTTCTAAACAGTCCGTCATTATTTATTTTTGATTAAAATAATATATCGTTAACATCAAAACTCCACAATAACCAAACTATGCTCCCAATATCAGCAAATGCTAACCCTGTCTGATCTCAAAACTTAGTCAGATATCGTTCAATTTACACCTTCAATATTAGAGCATTTAGTTATTAACTGAAATACTCAATGCCGGCACGGATGGTTATTTCCTTTGACTAAGCTCGTCCACTTGTCATGTTTGAAGTGATTCCCGCCGAGTTTAATATCGGACGCATTGTTCAAATTCCATTAATAATCTAGACAGATCACTGGATATGAATCGAAATCGACCGATTTATAACTTCAAATACGAATTTGAGAATTTTTGCTTTTGTTCTGTTTTATCTTGTCCAACTACTGGGTTCAATTTGATACGATTCGATGCCAATTTCTTTGTTCATTTGTAATTGATTTGTTTCGTTTTCATTATCATCTTAAGCCGCAGAAAATAGAATAATTCCGTTTCTCCATAGCAACCTTTTTGATATGCTCTGCACCCTGTGACATCGATGCATTGGTAAAAGTAGTTTTTTTCGTTGTTGCTTGTCTTTAAAATGTTTCTCTAATTTTTACTGCCTTAGATAGATCCATTCCCGTAGATACGATTCATTCTGCCGGCAGTCTTATTTCATTACGATATGATTCTGCCTTTTAGATGCTGTGGAAAACGTCAAATAACAGAACTGTTGACATCATACAAGTCCAATACAAATTACAATCAAGATACGGAACTGACGTGGTAATAATAAATTGATCCGTCAAAGTTTCCGGACTCAAATTTAATTTACAAAGTAATTAGCAATGCCGCTGTCCAAGATAGTCATTAGCGAATAGCACTCAGTCTTTGAACTCTTTAAATTAATTTATGAACATGAATAAGTTTGAGCGAAAAATGTTTGCCGATGGTGATTCCGAAATCGTTTATTGATTAATGACGATGGAAGAGTCAAAGGTAGGATTTTGTCACATTAGAAAACGATGTTGTTTTTCAAGGAATTATAAAGTGTTTTATTTGAAGAGGTTCGTTAATATTAGAGAGATATTTGAAATACTGTGATACTGCCATGTCGGTGAACTGCTCGTGTAAAATATAGGAATTAAATAAAAAAAAATGGACATGGATAGTTTCTTGAAAATGGTTTGTACTGATTTGTCGAATTTTCTTGAAAAATCAAAATCCAAATAATTTATTGAATCCATTAAAATGTTCAACATTATTTAGACTCAGTCATTTTTTGATCTACCACCTCGTTCGGAAAGCAGTTTTCGCTAGAGAAGAACAGACAAGAATCTCTAGTGTTGCTCTTTACAAAACCAGTTTACAATAAAGTGATTATTACAAAAGTCGCTTTAAATCAGGGCAGTTCATTAACCATTTGTTATATTTTAAATATGTTTTTAATACAATTATGTTTACGTTATACTTATATTCAATATGGCTGAGTGACGCGAAGTAGCTCAGAACGAAGAATCAGTATATCTATAAGGAATTATCCCCTCCGGTAATTGCAATAGAAAGCATCACGAAACCCTATCTATTTAAGTGTTCTCAACAAGAATACCGACGGAGTGTGAAGTCCTCCAACCCGCAGTAGGTCGGCGTGGTTGACAAAATCTAACCCCTCTCAATCGTAAAAGAGGCCCGTAAACATAAGTAGGACAGTTTAATTAAATTCTTCACTTAAAACATATTTTTTAAAAATTTCATAGAGATAAAGTCAACGACTCCTATCATAGCAACGCAAAATGTATTAATAATTTCCGCCAAGCCGTATCACTCAGGATCGCGAACTTAACTAGCGCGGTAATTGCTAAGTTCGCCGGTTGAGCGCTAAAATTCAGGGTTAGGGTCGCTCAGACCGTAAAGACACCAAGCCAAATATTTTATAAGGGGGTGACGGTTAATACGGAGGGACTGAGAAAAGTTGATATATTAATTAACTCTTGAATAAGTCCGCCAGGGCGAAGAGTCACTCGGCTTTACGCAGGCGCAATGAGGATCTATCAAGATACGCCCTCACGTAGTGTGCTCGCGACTCCGGCACCGCGCGCACGAAACATCCAACTGCGAAATCCACGATGTTTTCATTAACGAACTAGCGAATAATGCACGTGAATTAGAGAAAAAAAGTTGTGTGAATTTATAATGAGATATGTTTGAAAACATCGCGTGTGCTGATGAAAAGGGTTTTTTAAGGGTTTTCCGCCCTGCGTTACTGTGTTTACAGCCCTTTGGTGTTTGTGAACGATGTGCCTAAGTAAGGTGGGATGTTTATTTCAATTTGCGGTAAGTGCTTATTTTTTGTGTTTATCAATGGTTTGCGGGATTTGTGAATGGGTTCGTGGTTTTTTTATTGAATTGTGGCGTTCTGCTGGGGTCTCGGTACTCTTGGTATGAATTTTGTGTAACTTTTGAACGTGTTTAGTGAATTCGAAACACTTGCGGCAAGTTGAGAGCGTCTTGTTAAAAACTCGAGGTTATTTTATTATGGCACAAAAATGTTGTCTGATTGTTTAGTGACTAAATAACATTTTTAAGTGGATAATAATTATAATAAGTGTGAATAGGTACGATCTTTTTATAATATTTTATTATGGCGGAGAAATTATTATTAATATTGAATACGGCTTACAGAGATAATAATATGCAACATTTAATTATAAATTAATTAATAATAATATTTGGAATTTACCGAGAAGATATCCTTGTTATTTTTTATATTATTTCTAGATTATTTTTTATTAAAGAATAAATCCATTTTTATCAAAAAATATGATTTAATTTATTTTTTGTGTTAATGTTTTAATTAATTTGGTTAATAATTTTCTATATTAAATTAATAATTATAATTTATACATACAAATTAATTACTACAAAAAAAACAAAAAAAAAGTATTAAAATTAATTAACTTTCTACGCAATTTACAATTAAAATAAATAATTTCATAAAAAAATATTTATAATTTCTTGAAATTTAAAAAACGAAGAAGACAAAAATAAAGTTGTGGGAATATTGTGCTAGACTTCTCGGAATTATAATTTCAATTTATTCTTTCATTGCGTTATGTAATTGTGAAACATTTTTACTCATAGCAATATGTTATGAGTAGTGTAATTTCTTTAATTTATTAATTTATTTTTTAATTTGTGTTTATATTTTTATGTAATATGTACTGTTTGTTTTATGGTGTCAAGATCTATTTTTTTTATAATATTTTGTGTTTGTTATGATCTATTAATTTTCGACACTTTCTCAATAATTTCATAAGCCAAATAATCAAGTGTTTGTAAGCCGTGTAAATGTAAAATAAATGAGTAGTGTGATTTAGAATGATATAATTATTAGCTCTCATTGAGGGCAGTGACATGGTGTTTTGTACACTCAAGACATTTTAATACGTGGATGTAATTTATACGCGGTTGGTATTTTGTTTTGTGTGGAATTTATATTTGAATTTTAGTTTAACAGGACTTTTAGGCGTTTATTTTGCGCGGGCATAAATAATAATAAAAAATAACGCCAGGATTTGGTCGATAAATTTAAGTAATAGTAAAAAACAAACGTGGAAAATAAACTCTTTTGGAAACTTGTGTATCTTAGTGTTATTTATATGAATTTCAAATATGATGATTCTAAACCCACAATAGGCCGGTTTATGTTTTAACTCATCTCAATCGTAAAGAGGATTATGTATAGCAGTGAGATTTATTTAAGATACTAGTATTAATAAACACGTCGGTATAATAAAATATAGTTATACATATTTGGCCTCATATATATTTTAAATCATATTTTAGCTGTCGAATGTTTTGTCTTCCTCACTTAAACTGAATTCCAAAAGTCTTTCGAAAGGGACAAAACATTCTAAAACTAACATAGGTTTTAAAACTGTCTATGAATAAGGCTGATTAAATATAAATGAGATATTTAATCTTTTGCACAAATTACACTGGAAAAATACGTAAGTAATTTTAATTAAAATTAATTATTTATACAATTATATAAATGGAACGAAAGCAAACTAATTAAAATAATCAGTTTATTAAAACATAAAATATTATAATCACAAGATAAGGTCAGTTCAGAGGCTTTAGGTCAAACCTTGTTTGTATTACGAGTATACCGTTTTTATCTTTCATTTAATAAAATAATGTTTTATTAGCACTGCAATTTTATTACACCTACCATGAGTTTATAATAAATTAAAGACGAATTTAATTCAAACAAATATTTTTTTTAAATTTTAAATTATATCTTTATGCTAAAGAATTTTTCGTTTGTACGCGCTAATCTCAAGAACTACTATTTTGAAGTGATAATTTATTTTTATGTTGGATAGCCCATTTATCAAGGATGGCTGTAGGCATTATAACATTACGCTATGGCTAATAGGAGCGGAGCATTATTTAAAAATGTTGCAGAAACAGTGTCCGCGTCAAAATGTATCTGCTCCCTTGCAAAGCCGGGCATGGCCACTAGTTCAGCATAACATACATCTAACGGAATCATTTTTTTTATCAGCCCATATACGTCCCATGGCTGGGCACGGGCCTACTCTACAATGGAGAGAATCGATTGAGAGTGGTTAGGCCATATGGTCCACCACGCTGGCCTAGTACGGGTTGGCGAACTTACATACCGTAGAAATTCTTTAAAATCGCTACGGTATGCAGGTTTCCTCACGATGTTTTCCTTCACCGTTAAAATGCGTGGTGATTGACTATCAATACACACTTAACTCCGAAAAGTCAGAGGTGTGCCCTGGGATTTGAACCCGCGACCACCGTGAACATGTAGGCAGCCGAGTCTGGTCCGTTACCAACAGGCCACCACGCACTATTACCGTCCGTTACCAACGGAATCATAACCGACATAATTTCATTTCAGACTAATGTTCGGTCATTGACCAAATTTTACAGAATCCTTGACTTGTAATTGACGCAATATGAATCGTTGGCGGTCTGTCTGTACGTTTAATTGGCTGTTTCATTAATAACAATCTGTAATATTACACAATCTCTTAAATATTTTATTGCCATTTCTTTAATTTAACGCGATGGTAATTAAGTAATTAAACCCAATTTTATTACTTTTAGATAAACAGGATTTTCGTAAATCGTTTTAGTGATAATAAAAAACTCTAATGAAGGTTCACTTAAAGCTCATTGACCTGGGAATCAAATCTAGGGTTTTACTGTCCATTTGACCTGTTAACTGCTAACTACAATAGGTACTCCAGGTTTCTAAGAAAAGTTTAATCCTTTCAAGTCGCATAGCCAGTGGAATTTATTAGCCATGTGACACATGTTGCGTTATGGTATCACCCTATATACAGAGTGACAAAAATAAATCAGTGTGATGGATAAAGGTGTCATCAGGCATGATTAATGTGTTCTGTTTAAAAAAACACGATAAGAAATATCCCTTATAAAATAAATTAAAAAAAAGGGAAAGTCACATTACGCTGCCAGCAACCACATTCGTAACAAGCAACGTGCCGTGCGACGTGTTAAAATTGTCAGAATGTGTGTTGTAATTGTCAGAAATATAAATTTTACTAGATTTTTGGGTTATATTGATACTAATATGTTTATTATAGTGCGTGGTGGCCTGTTGGTAAACGGACCAGACGCGGACAAAACATGTA
Organism: Theretra japonica; assembly: GCA_033459515.1. NCBI lineage: Eukaryota > Metazoa > Arthropoda > Insecta > Lepidoptera > Sphingidae > Theretra > Theretra japonica. The sequence goes on along the minus strand of CM065939.1, from coordinate 12,764,733 downwards.
GGCATGTTCACGGTGGTCGCGGGTTCAAATCCCAGGGCACACCTCTGACTTTTCGGAGTCATGTGTGTATTGATAGTCAATCACCACGCACTATAACGGTGAAGGAAAACATTGTGAGGAAACCTGCATACCATAGCGATTTGTATAAATTTCTATGGCATGTAAAAGTCCGCCAACCCGCATTAGGCCAGCGTGGTGGACTATATGGCCTAATCACTCTCAATCGTACTCTCGATTGTAGAGGAGGCCCGTGCCCTGCAGTGGGTCGTATATGGGCTGATACCATACCATACCATGTTTATTATAACTTAGTTACGCTAATTATGTTATCCTTTATTATATTTTTTTCGTAAGTTTTTGATACTACTTTGATTGAAAGGGGTTTGGCCGTATAGACCACAACGCTCGCCTAGTGCGGGTTAGCAGACTTTTACATACCATGTGTGCAGGTTTCCTCACAATGTTATCCTTCACCGTTATAGTGCATGGTGATTGACTATCAATACACACTTGACTCCGCAGAGGTGTGCCCTTTGATTTGAACCTGTGACCAACATAAACATCTTGGCGGCCGCGTCTGCCTGACTAACAGCCCACCACGCACTTTGCCGTACTATAGTAAAAACTCAGATATTTTAATACATTCACGTTCATTCTCCATTCTATGATAATGAAACGGTTCCCCAAATAGAATATCTAAATTCCAATCATTTCAATGTTACCCAACAACCAAAAAGTCTATCTAGAAAAACAAATCTAAAATCTAGACCCGAACTATTTGCTTTAAAATCACAGCGAAAGGTGCCCTCGGTCTGGTTCCATTTTAGTCTCAAGCGTCGTAAAAACACGCCCAGTCCAAGCAAGGCCAGGCGAGGCCAGACAAGGCCAAGCGAAAATTTTGCCGGCACAAAAAATAGACTTTATAGAACTAGTTTTATTCATACGAGTCTGACGGGTATTGCATGTGCTGTCTCAGTTTTGTTGCTGTTGACTACGTGTAAGGAATTCGTGGAGTTTATTAACGGGGTTGTCGTGTCAGTGCTATATAAGGGTTATTATTAGGAAAAATCATAGAGATTACTTAAAAGGCTTGCGTACGAGAATTATTGTACTACTTTAATTAATGGTCATTGACGAAGTACCTCTAGGTACAATATAGCGGGTAGATAGAAAACAAAATTTCAGTGTGTGGTTTAGTAATAAATATAACATTTTTGTCTCTGTTATCCGTATCCCTTTTAACGAGGCATAATCCTATAGTTTTATTAATTGGATATAACTGGATAATTCGAATTATTTGTTAGCGTTTTCTTTCTAGATTTGAACTTATGATTTAGCGCAACTAAGCTCCGAGACCTTAATTAAGTATTTGAAACTCTTCCTTGTGTCATTTAGTTTAAAAGTTTTGACACTTTCATACAAAAACATCCAAGGCAAGGTGAAATTGATCCTTAATTTTACCACGATTTTATATCGCCCACGGCCTAAAGAACGCTGACCATTATCTATAAATTATTTCTATGATAGGTTTCCCCTTCTGTTTAACTTCGGTGACGTGTGATGTGGTTAGAATGACTCATTGTAATGCCCCGGGAAGTGAACTCTGGTTTCTTGTGGAATCGGTGGGGTTGGACATAATTTGTGGTTTTGTATTTTTAAGGACTTTAATTCCTTTCTTGTTAGCCTATACTTATAAGGTGCTAAAAAAATAAGAAACGAGTTAAGTTTAATAAAACTTTATATTTACTCGTGATCATTGACCGAGTAAATAAAAAAATAAGACGTGGGACGTCCACGCACTAGGTGGTCAGACGACCTGGTAAAAGTCGCGGAAGGTCGCTGGATGCAGGCTGCCTCCAACAGGTCACTGTGAAAATCATTAGGAGAGGCCTATGTTCAGCAGTCGACTGCCTTTGGCTGATGGATTGGATTGAAATAAAAAAATTGTTGCTACTAAACTGACAACATGAAATAAAAAATGATTGATAAATCGGCCATCTGTACATATCTAATAACCCACTTTGAGTCAGAGGTTACTGTGAAAAGGTAAGTGAACGAATATTTAATGGTGTTTTAGCAATGCTAAATAAACTAAAGGTGAAAAATATTTTATGTATGGTCGTAAATGGAGCTTAAAATCCTGTTTGTAAACACCGATTAGTACGCTGGACGTTTTTACACACAATATTTTCTCGTGGCCCATAAAACACATTTGTATTACAAGATAATCCTTTTAATACAGCCCAGTTCGCCACGCTAACTCATTAAAAACTTTTTGGAGTTTTCATTTGTGTTTATTGAATCATTTCAAATAAAACCTTTACGGCTTCCCCTTGAGTAGCGCAATGTATCTCGTTTTACTTTTCGTGTCTGCTTATTACTGAATTTTATGATGTCTATGTTCAGCTACAGAAATTCTAGTGCTAAACACTGACCTCTCCCTGGAATTTTTATATTTGGGTTTTAATTTGGTCATTTGCTAGTTCTTTTAATTTTATCTACCTGTATGCTGCTGCTATTTTGAATTAGCTTGAAAAGTCAATGTTGCCTTCGGATTATTAATTACAGCTCTTGTAGATATCATAGGTTAATATAAACATTGTACGAATATTATCGCTGTGTTTTAAACTTCCTAGAAGTTCAGAGTTACTGTTACGGATAACTTACAAGTGACTTCCTCGGTGGCGCAGTTGTACTCAGTGTGATTGTAGCTCTCAGGTCTCAAGTTCGAATCCCGGTGCGGGCAGTGATATTGCATTTTTCTATTCATTATTAGCCCGGAGTCAGGATTGTGCCCGATAAGGCGATAGGCTCGCCCCCTATCACATCTTGGGATGGGACATACAAAGCGAAATGTCCTGGTAGCACTTCTGCCTTCCCCTTCTGGGAAAAGGCATGAGTTTATGTATGTACGTAAGTTTCAAGTTATTCATAGTAAGGTAGCTTAAGAATTTGGTTTAAATCAATAAGAGTATAAATCAATATCATGCACAGGAGCTTAGTTGTTCCGTTCTCAGTTGGAGTGGACTGACGTCTCGATACGTTATTGTCCATATCGAGCCATTTCTCTATTTCGCTCGAGTGTCCCGGGTTCGAAATTGGAATGGAGAGAACACGTTTAGTGGTTGAAATGTCGAGTGGCCTACCCCGTTGGCATGTTGAGATGTGGCTAGGGCTGCCGATGTTTTTAATTCATTGTAATATTTTTTTGAACAAACTTTTAAAGCACATGTATCCCTACTTCTGTCATCTCAGCACCATCTCAAGGTAGACTGGCAGAGAATGCCTATGGCATTAAGTCCGCCTTACATTTGTCTGTATATGAAGATAAATAAAAGTAAAAAAAAAGTATAACAGATTAAGATATCATATAGTGCTTCCTTTAAGTTTAAGTTTTATAGTTTTTTTTTACAAACATAGTTTTTTACAGGTTGAATGCTCCTAAGCAATTTTTCAATACATGAACTCTATTTGAAAAAAAATATTTAGAATACGTCTAATTATTTTTCGCCCGGACCTCGAAGTCGCATCTTTCTCTGCCTTAAATGTCACCCTCTTATCTGCTGAGTCAATCAATCATCATGAAAATGATGGATTTAGACTGTGTTACGTAATGAGTTTCCGTGTTATTTCTATGAAAAAGTGATACTTCTTGATTAGTTAACGTTAAGGTAACTATGTTAACATAGCTACTTATATTTTGACAAAGTAGTAGTTGTTCTACGTTACGTTTACAAAGCTGAAGTCTCCGGTTCAAAACCCGGGTCTGGCAAAGTGATTCTGGATTTTTCTATTCAATATCCGCCCAGAGTCAGGACTTTGTGAAACTTGCCCCCTAACACATCCTGGGACGGAACAGACAAGTCGAAACGTGGGTCATCCTGAACCAGGAGAACCTCTGCCTACCCCTTCTGGGAAAAAGCCGTGAGTTTATTATGTATGAATACGAATATTCTACAACCAGCTTAATATTATTATTATTTTATTTTTTACCCATTACCCCAGTATCGCGAATTAATATTCCATCAGCCGTAGTACTCACATCAAGTGGTTATCGTAGTAAAACGCTTGTATAGTTGAAGTAGTAAATTCGAACGGTAGTGAGTAATCGTACGAGCATTGCTGCGTCACGCTCCATTCATAACCTTCGGTAGTATTTTATTGAATAAAACCTTCTTTTGTTATTTAATACGGAAAATTTAGAATAATTATTCATTTTCATTGGCATATTTTTTGTTTGACGCTGGCTGTTTTGGAGAAAATCTTCATAAAAAGTAGGTTAGAATTTATGTTCAGCTGATAGATAGCTTAAAAGAAGGAGAGGCGTAAAGAGTATCTGAAAATTGTTCAACACTTGTAAAATAGGCTTTAAAGCAGTAAAATTTCGCATGAAATAAAATTCGCCATTAATTCACCATAGAGAAAACTATAGACAGTGAAAAGGCGAATTATATGCAAAATAGTAGACTCTGTTGGATACCGACGCGATTAACGCTGTAAAACAGTCGGTTGAGAGCCATCTGTAAAACGAACGACGGCGAGTTTGATCCCAGCACGGGCACAGATATTTGTGTGGGTTATAGTTTGATTCGAGTCTTTGTGGCTACACCGAAGAGTTTGTTACTTTTTTTATATTCACGGCTATCGGATATTTTATTTATTTATGAACATATATACACATCACGACTTTATCCCAGAAGGAATAGGCAGTCATGCAACCAAGACACCTACGTTTTGTCTTGTGTGTTGCCCACGATGTGATAAGGCGAGCCTATCGTCGTATCGGGAACAAATTCCTGACTCCGGGCAGATAAATTATTTACGCTTTTTGTATAAAGTTTATAGGCGGACTTAATGCCTGGGGCATTCTCTCCCAGTCAACCTTTGGTTGGTGCAGAGAAATCAAAGTAGACGCATATAAACATTATAATGAATAGAAAAATCCAATAAAACTTCATTATATTTTATTTACCTATATAGGTACCTATAAAAAATGCATCATCGGTATGTGTCTCATTATATTGCCGACCCCTGCATAGTTAGACGTGACGACATGTGAAGCAAACTGCATTTGATCTCAATACCGCTAGGATGATATAAAGTAAACGGGGTCACTTGTGTAGTGGGGACGGAGGGGCATCGACGCATCGCTATTTACTTTTATGATTGTATCGAATAAATTCTCAGTTATGTTATTTTTTTAAGGTCAGATTAATTAGAAAAAACCATTGATATATGTGATTCTCACTGCTACAAACCGTTATACTCGTATATATATAGGTAGTTAGGATTTTAAAATCTCCAACTTCTGACTCGTTCGAGACTGGTTTTGTCGATTGTAAAATGCCAAGATTTCAAGTAAATACTGGTAGAAAACATAAAAAAAATAATGGAATATAAAAACAACATATAGCTTAGTAAACTCAAAAATAAATCTCCTAAGCCCTTTCCTGTACTGTGAAACTTCAATAAGTAAACAAACCCCACAGTAAATAAGGCTCAGTAAGGCAAATAAACTCGGACAGTAGGAATCAATACCCATAACGCTGGATAAATTAACACTCCCGGAACATTAATCACACATAATCAAACTGTTTTCCTTACCGCTGGCTCTCGCCAATAAGCGGTTCTGATAGGAATATCTTCCTTTGTATATCTTTTTCTCTATTAGTCGTGACCCATTTCCGTAATGGTATTATCAGATCGTTATTAAATTCTGCGGATTTTCCTATGAGTCACTTGGGTTGAATTTGATTGGCACTGCTTGGTGTTATAAATAAGTGACACACATGGTTTAGTATGCGTGGGGGAATTGCGTAGGACTAGTTGTGAAACGAAATGTAGACGACGCCATTCTCAAATTATTTTTTTATTTATTTTATCAGCCCATATACGTCCCACTGCTGGGCACGGGCCTACTCTACAATCGAGAGAATCGATTGAGAGTGGTTAAGCCATATAGTCCACCACGCTGGCCTAGTGCGGGTTGGCGGACTTACATACCGTAGAAATTCTTTAAAATCGCTACGGTATGCAGGTTTCCTCACGATGTTTTCCTTCACTGTTAAAGTGCGTGGTGATTGACTATCAATACACACATAACTCCGAAAAGACAGAGGTGTTGCCCAGGGATTTGAACCCGCGACCACCGTGAACATACATTCTCAAATAATAAACAGATAAAAAAGCATTTTTGTTTTCCTAACGACATAATCGAGGTTTTATTTTTCAAATGCAAGTAAGTAATCAACCTCAAAAGTTTCCCCATTAACTCCCAACTATAGACATACAGCAGACAATAGTCCATTTCAATATATCAACACACTCGTGTGTATAAACACAGGATCAATTGGAGCGTATCACACTTAATTATATTACACGGAACAATCACACGCGCTTACATGTAATCTAATAGATATAATAGGAATCGACATGATTCACGCCTCCGACCGGTCACTAATTAAGCTTTTTGGACTAATCAAATTCGCATCACTGACCTACTGGCTTTGCACATGGGCTGTGACCTGTAGTTTCGATTTGGAGTCTGGTAACCCGTTTTGTACAATATGTTATTAAATGTGGTTCGTTGTAGGCCAGGACATGGTGTGAATATGACGGCTAGACCAAGGACCAAAGCGTTCGTTGTTTAGCTGAAGAAGGATAGCGCCTAACGCACATGGTTAACCGTACTTGGCAATTCTTTCATATTGACCCACGCATCGTTTTAGTATACCTCCAAGGGGGCTTCTCTATGATCCGAAACGAAGTTCGAATATTCGAACGTCGGACGTAAAACTGGACGAATGTGTTTAGGTACTCCACAAAATGTTCGGACTCCTCCATCGTACGTCGTAACCATAGACTAGGTTGTGTGTGAATGATAAGTGTCATAGAGCATGGTATTTATTTTTAGGAGTGGAAAAGTTATAAGTTGCTTTGGACGTCGAACGTTAGAACATTCGAACTTCGTTTCAGATCATAGAGTAACCGCCCAGTTTCGAGTAGGTCGACATAATTGTTTCAACAGTGTTTAGAACCACTTTACGTCAGGTGCATTGTATAGATTGTCTACAATCTTTTGGCGTCCACATGCGCTGTTGTCATGCTGTTGTCAAAATATTTATGTTTTCTTTCTTCACATTTTATTAAATTGAACATGTCAATACTATTCGATTACGAGTATAAATGCATGTTGTGTATAATATGAAAACATACATACATACATACATAACTACACGCCTTTTTCCCAGAAGGGGTAGGCAGAAGTGCTACTAGAACACCCACGTTTCGCCTTATATATTCCGTCCCACGATGTGATAGGGGGCGAGCCTATCGCCATATCGGGCACATATGCCTGACTCCGGGCTAATAATGAATAGAAAAATCCAATATCACTTTGCCCGACCCGGGATTCGAACCCGAGACATCAGCTTTGCAATCATACCGTAGTACCACTACGCCACCGAGACAGTCAATATGAAAACATATCTCAAACAATGGGTTAAATAGATCTTAATTTTTAATTGTAGTTCCAAGTTTCGCCACACGCCAATAGAATTTAGATGAATTTGGTCGCGCCAATATAATTTAAAAGATAGACTCAACGATCTGCTCGTCTACTGAAATATTATTATAAATCCGGAACTCCTCGAAATAGTTAATTTTTCATTTTTTTTTTCCAATACACATCCTCTGCTATGAAAAGCTCTGGACAAGTTATTAAATAAGGCATCATAACCTAGACGACTGCGGTCGTCAAATAAAATAAATGTACAGAAAATTTCTAGTCCACACGAGGTTGCTGGCAGAAAAGTATTGTCAGAAAATAAGTGGCTCCCTCGAGACGACCGCTAACCGCACTCCTTCCGGCTTACTAATCAGTGTAGCGTTTCTGAATCTTTTGTCTGTTGTGATTTTTTTATCCCTTGTATTACTTAGAAGGAATCTTTCTTCTAGCTTATTTTAAATCATTTTGTTTGAGTTTTTCCTCGAAAAGTGGACGTAGAGTAATCTAACCTAAAAAAGTTCGCAATATTTTTAGTTAATTAATTTTATCAGATGGTGATAGAGATACAATGGGATTTGATTTCAATTGTAGTCATAGACAAAAATATATATTTATGTACTGTACTGTAATGTATTTATCAGCCCATACACGTCCCACAGTAGGGCAAGGGCCTCCTCTACAATCGAGAATGAGATTGAGAAGAGGATTATAGATTAGATTTTTGTGACAAAAATATTATTAATCTCATTCTGTTGGACATCTTTTGAGTAATTTATACCTATACTACTAAGTATTATAGCTATATGATATTAGAGTCTATTGGCGATGGAATTTACTTTCTGAACAATCTGTTTTAAAAACTGCTTCGATCGTATAAAGACAGAAAATTATAATATAATTTTCTATAGACTTAAAGAATATCTAAGTATTTGACGATTTATTATCCGTAATCCATGTAACCAATACTAGCACACATACTCATATAGACACATCAGTAAGTCCGCTAAACTCACCGTCCGTAAATCTCTTCCAACACATGTAATCTATAGATTGGCGCAATAATTACATGATATGACTTGTACGTGCCACGGTTATATTACGTGGGGATAATCCGGCCATCTCTATAGATTCAGCGGTGGCGCTAATCGGATTGTCGTTATTGTGGCGACTCAGTTGGCGAGAAATGAGCGCTAGAATTTATTGTTCTTTGTTTATTGTTCAATTCTTTGGACACTGGTTTGGGGAAAAATTGTCTTTGTCGCATTAGATGTGTTATTTGGACTGCTTTGGTCTGTTTCAGTGTTTTGTGTTGCTTTTTTTCTGTTATTGTCTGTTTTTAATAGACATTTTTAATTTAATGTTAAATAAGTAGCCAAAGTGTGAAAATATTCTCTAAATAAATGGGATTAGAAGATTATTATTTTGTTGTCCATGTATTATTGATCCGTAAAATATAAACCAAATATATTTTCCACATATAAGCTCACGCTTCTACCCTCCAAGAGGTAAGCAGAAGTAACATTCGTGTAACGCAATCCGCCGACCGTCATATTTGCATACCATTCGACAATTTCTGTAAAATTTACGAATAAAAATTGCTCCGATTGTATCAAGTGAAACAGAAGAATTGTTCAAAGACAGCATATTGTTTCAATGACACACCAATCTTTATATCACTTAGGGCTAAAACTACACCGAGCGAGTCAAGCAACAGAGCACCATATTGAAGTAACGAGTGTGTGCTTTGAACAGAACATGAATGCAAATATATTTTCCTTTAGCTTAACACGAGTTCCCAACCGAGTGTATTTCACGAGACATGTTTGTAAAGTAAAACGTAATTGGAACGTGGTCCTTTTTAATCTTAATGCTTATTAGCAAGTCTTCATGTTCTTAGAATATATAATACATACTTTAAAATTAAATGTCGTTGCTACATTTCTATGAAACTCTGCGTGGTATTTAAAATTACCGTCAAAATAAAATGAAATAATATTTTTTAATGCGATAGGTTTATCCCGTTATCACATTTAGGACGGAAAATAAATAAATAAATACGCCCAACAGTCACATAAATAGTCCTGACCCCGTTAAGATCAATTAAGTCTTGTGTCGTAGGTATCAGGAAATACGAGAGACTTTTCGGTCTCACAAACACCCAAACCCGAAACAAATACTTGTGGTTCACACAAACATTTTTTTCGGTGCGGGGATCGAACCAGCGGCCTCTTGTTTCACAAACGGCGTCCATCGAACTGCGTCAAGGAGGCTGTCAAAATATATTATATATATAGTAGTAGACATTTGTCAATAGGTTAGCCTCAGTCAAGAATATGCACATGTCAACTCTTCCTGTATTTCCCTACAAAATTCATACGTCACTACAAAATACGTCAGCATACTGAATGTAATCTTCGTATTGCTTGTACAATTTGTACGAATGCGAACAGCGCATATCATCTGCGTTGGGGCACCAGCAATTCTTTTCAAGATTGGCGCTACTCCGTTTTGTAGCTACGAGTGGTGCATACTAATTCATGCCCTCCTTTCAACTGCCTGACACAAACTTACTAGTAAAGTGATGGCTGGAAACTTGATTTCATATTTTGGAATCATGGGGTTACTATTACTAGGTTTTATGAAGACTTGAAGTAGTGGCGTAGGTCTCGGGTTCGAATCCCGGGTCGGACAAAGTGATTTTTCTATTCATTATTAGCCCGGAGTCAGGAATTTGTGCCCGATATGGCGATAGGCTCGCCCCCTATCACATCGTAGGACGGAATATACAAGGCGAGACGTGGGTGTTCTAGCAGCACCTCTGCCTACCCCTTCTGGGAAAAAGGCGTGTGGTTATGTATGTATGAAGGCTTGAAGATGGTTGTGGAAATAATACGTGGTAATTCTTCAAATCAGTTGAAGAAATATTAAAATTCAACTAGTAGACCTGAAAGCATTTTTAAAATTTTCTAAATCAACATGAAATCGATGAATTGTATAGATATTTATCCTAGCATATTTTATAACCTAACTATCACAAATCGACAGGAACCTGTATACTATGAAAGTATGAAAAGTAGATGATATCAAGTCATACTTAGAAATCGAGACACAGCTACCTTGGTACGTATAATATTTATCACTACCTGAAAATCTTCATGAATTATTTCGAGATTATCAGCTTCACGGGAGCTGAGAGGTAATCTTAATAAACATCTTAGCATTTAAATCTAATTAATGACCTACTTAGCTCAGAGGTGGGGCCTAAGAATACTGAAAGGTATTCAGTATGCTATTTATGCCGTGGGAATCTTAAGATGTACGCTGCTGAATTTCGTCTATGATGTAATTGGGTTGTGTATTAGATTTCGCCTTTGAGAATTTTGATTTTAATAAAGTTTCAAAAGAAAATATAGAAAATACGAGTCGGTTATAATTTTTGCGCTGTTAAAACTGCGACGTAGAGAAAACCATGCATTTTTATTGGATAAGAATTACGAATATAACCGGGAATTCCTTTGACGTTAGGGGAATCATAGATACATAGCTAGCTTTTGAAAACTAAGGAAGCGTTGGGAAAAGTAAAGGAACGCAATAAGACCCCAGGTGTTTTTCGCTGACCGAGAAAAACGCACTACACAAACACAAAAACGCAATACTCAATAACGTAGTTACTTCCACTCACGATGTTGTCAAGGTCATCTCTTAAAATTGTACGTTATCGCATCATCCACTTTTGCTTACCTGGCTCTTACACATAAAACCCCGCGAGCTGCCGAACAACATGGGCACGTAACAACGCGTTAAAATTCAATAATTCATACTGGCTGAATGTAGACGCCGGGGCGTTTCGGCGAAAAATGAAATAGCTAGTGGAAAAAATCCGGAACGCGGTCCCCAGTCAAACACATTATGCCCTTGTTTCTATTTGAAAAGGGAATGTTGAAATTGTTGAAGTGTCATACAGAGTAAATGGGGGTCCCGGAAATCCGGGTCATTGGGTGCTTGAAACTTTACGGGCCGTGTCTGAGAAAATAGCGCGTCACGACCAACCAGAGTTGGCCGTTGCGAACTAAATCTTTGTGCAATGTTTTGTGTTGTAAGATTTTATCATTAACGGGTAGATTTATAATGAACAGTAAAGTAGTATTTTTCTCAATATACATTGGTACTTCATACCGATTTAATTTTGACTTCAGTCTTATTGATGTTATCAATCATCCATCTTTCCGTAACCATCATCTTTCCGTTTTTTCGATTCATGAGATTTCCGGAGACTGAAATTTTTACCTTCCATCACCCATCTTATAAGGTTACTAACGTTCTTACAACTTGCAGAAGTAAGTGTCAACGCACTTACTTACTTGGTACTTGGTATGAATTACCGGATTTTTACTCTAACGCTACTCTACCGCTCTCGTATCATGTATGTTACTCACATAATGTTACTCATTTTAGTGGTCCACAAATGTTTGTATATGATCTGGGATTAGAGATCGATAGTGTGGTTTCTGATATACTCAAAAAAAAGCAATTGTATCCAAATTGGACATTATTATCCATACTTGGAGTAATAGTCTCAAATATATGTAAAGAATTCATACTATTATTTTCCAACAGTAGCAAACCTTAGTTCATTACTTAAGCAGTCCAAATATACATACATACATAAACATCACGCCTTTATCCCAGAAGGGTCCAACCAGGACACCCACATTTCGCCCAAGTATGTTCCTCCCCACGAAGTGATAGGGGGCGAGCCTATCGCCATATCGGGCACAAATTCCTGACTCTGGGCTGATAACGAATAGAAAAATTTGGTCACTTTGCTTGACCTGGGATTCGAATCCAAGACATCAGCTTTGTATTCGTACCGTACTACAACTGTGCCATCGAGGCAGTCCAAATATAAACACGGATATTACATATTTCAAACTCAACCGTCACTCATAAATAATTTAGCGTTCAACAAAGTCCAATATACGTTTAGTTAACGCAAATAGGTTCGGATATAATGCTAAGTTTAGTCCTCCCGGTGACAACGCTTTAATAAACTGGATTAAGTCTAGGTCCATCTGACGTGACTTGAAGTTAGAGCGGCTAAGTGGCCGATCTGCCATCAACTTGCAATGTATTGTGACATACAAAATATTTTAAAGGATACGAAAGAAATTTTAATTTTATTTTTACAGCTTTCGATTTCAATTTGTGAGAATGTAAAATTGCGGTGTTATTAGTATTGCCTGAAGTTACTAAATATAGGTAGAATTCGTTGGATTTATTCATTTTTAATATCTTGCTGCTTCATATTTTAAGTTGCGTTATGAACAACTTAACATTATTGATAGTGCTTCCTTTCTTTTTTATCACAATAGAGTTCCGTCTTGTCATATTAATTCTCAACTTAGGTCCGAGGTCATCATCGTTCATATTTACGATGAATACTGCATTGACAATGAATTAATTAATATTTATTCACATACGGCATTTCTTTAGAATAAAAAGATATTATGCGCCAACTACCGATACAAGAGATCTATCTGTATTTTGCTCGATGTATACAATTAAAATTTTAACTATTTGAATTAATCCATTCATAGTAATAGGATTATAAATTTCAATATATTGAATAATAAACCCATGTGTGGAAAACGCGCGTGAAACTAGAAAAATATTAAAATTCATTCTGAATTTTTTATCAACATACTCCCTGTGAAAACAGAATTTTTAATCGCTGTTCTAATAAAACTGGCAATATTCGGTTATGTTTTGTATTTCTGGCACGAATTGTTGAAATAACAATTTATAAATATTTTATTTTTTATCTGAATTCTCTCTTCCGCCACAGGAAATCCACTGTTGAACATAGGCCTCCCCCATGGATCGCCAAATAGACCTTGGCCGGCATCCAGCGACATCTGGCGACCTTAACCAGGTTGTCCGTCCACCTTGCGGGTGCACGAGCGACACTTGGCTTGCTTGTACGTGGCCTCCCCTCCTCCTGTCGGATCAGGATTATAGAACACAATCTAAAAGTAATTCTGCCTAAATATTAGAAATTTGAGGAGAGCCTAAAACAAGTTTACTAATCAATTTTATAGTCATGCGTGTACAATAGTCAATCTCGGTGAAATATATAATTGTGGGAAAACTTGCATACTATAGCGATTTGTATGAATTTCTATGATATGTAAAGTCCGCCAACCCGCACTAGTCCAGCGTGGTGGACTATAATATGGCCGAACCCCTCTCGACAGTACTCTCGATTGTAAATGAGGGTGCCCAGCAGTGAGACGTACGGGCTGATACAATATTAAATTTTAGTCAGTTTATCGAGCCAAAATAAAACCATAATATTAAAGTAAAATATAAAACTTTGTTTTTGTTTGTGATATTTTGTGTGGCGTACAATAAAGTACTTATAAATAAATAAATAAAACTTCGCAATATTACGTAGACTCGACAAATTACCTCCAAATTAGAGCATTGATAAAAACGGCAACCGCTAACTACCTACCTAGTATCCCTGTGCTGAGCGTAAAAAAATTTATTACACCGTAATGTATTTTTAACTACAAACGTAATTGCCATTTGCCAACAATTCCGCATTATTTGACTATTATGCATTTTTTCGTCGACCGCTGAAATTACGTCATCAATTTCGCTGGCTATTGGCGAAATATACATTGGGAAATGAAAAAACATACATCCACATTTGGGATCAAAAGTGTCGTCGGAAGATGGATAAAGGCGGTCTCATCGACCGGCGTGAGCGATGGCGGAATTATGGAAGCGAGTGCCGTCCAACGCTCAAATTACAACCGTGTTGGGTTCCCGTGATGTGATCGAGTAATCAACTGGAAAAATGTGCGGTAGTGCTGACGAATAGGCGGAAATGAACGCCTAGGAATACTTTTTTCGGGGTGCAATTTCAAATTAGAGGACGATACGGAATGATCTACCTCTGTGAGGGTCAAAACAAAAGTACCGTCACCAGGTTTTGTTGGCAAAAATTGGTCAAGAGCGTGAAGTAGCCAGTCTAGGCTAAGCTATGTTATTTAACAATGGCATTATTATTTAAATTGGGACAAAATCTTTTTAGAACGAGTTTAGAAAATTTGTACGTACATAGTATACATCAATTCACGCCTGTTTCCCAGAAGGATAGGCAGAGTTTCTCCTGGTAACAACCAGGACATCCACGTTTCGACTTGAGTGTTCCGTACCACGATGTAGTAGGCAGCGAGCCTATCGCCATATCGGGCGCAAATTCTTGACTCTGGGCTGGTAATTAATAGAAAAATTCAATATCACTTTGCCCAAACCGGGATTCGAATTCGGGACCTCAGCGTTGTAACCGTACCGTAGTACAACTACACCACCAAGGCAGTAAATATTTGTAACCCTCTCATAATGTTACAAAATGCAGATCTCCTAAAGATCACAGGATCTGCATTGCGCCTGTACTTAATATTGAGTTACGCTTTTGTATGCATATTTGTTACAATTAAAAACTTTATCACTATTCCACTAACCTTATTCCCCTACATAGTAGCGCAATAAAAATCGATTTTATAGCGCCTTGTGCACACCGAGTTTGACATTACTTTAATGCAGTAAAGCTGCGGTAACCAAGATCTGAGGATTTTTAGTCTTTTTCCGTAGCGTATTAAATCTATAATGTGATGATGAATTTTAAGTCCCCTGATGGAACTGTGCTGTACCGTATCAGCCCAGATACATCATACTGCAGGGCATAAGCCTTCTCTACAATCCAGCGTACGATTGAGAGTGGATGGAACAATTAATGTTATTTAATATTTTTATTTTCTTTCACAACGTAATGTGTGTACAACACCGATACAGCTAATCCACTTACGTTTGGTTTTGTGTGTTCCGTACCACGATGTGATAGAGGGCGAGCCTATCGCCATATCGGGCACAAATTCCTAACTCCAGGCCGATAATGAATAGAAAAATTCAATATCACTTTGCCCGACCTTGGATTCGGACCTGGGACCTCAGCTTTGCTATCATACCGTAGTACAATTGCGCAACCGAGGCAGTTAAAACAGTTTATAAAATATAAAATTCAATAATGATACCATGCCATTTTAAAACGAAGGAACAAAAAAGGGTAGTGTTATTCAATAGCGTCAAAGTCAATATACTGAAAGTCAATCACCGCGACGGTCTCCGTAAACATTTTGAAAAATCAAATGCCATCATAATAATTGAATTTCGCGTAAAAGGTAACAGGCTATTTCTCACCGGTAATGTAACATTTCAATACGTTCCCCAAATGGCGTACTAAACCTTTTTTACTCCGACATTTAAAACGCTCCCTTTCAATGATAACGGGTTTCCACCAAAGGAACAGTAAATCTTGATCAATACTGGCCATATTTTTATTAGCAAAATAACGCCTTGTTATGCATTGGGCGGCGGGAATTCGCAATCTCGATTAGCATAAATAACTGTGAACAAAGCTTTAGGCTTTAAAAGTACTGTGGTTGCTTGAAAAATAGCAAATTAGATTTTGAGATTTCTTTGTTAAATCGCGTCGTATTTCCCGTTGTTCGAGAAAGTTCCGTATTTACTGGCACGTTCATAATAATTAAGTATTCTAAAATATTTTTTTGTTCGCTCATTATGAAGGCGAGTTACGAAGGAAAATGGAAGGCCGCGCATAGCTTTGTTTACGGGTATTGTTGGTTCGATTTTTTAAATGAGATTTTCGTGTAATTATTAAAAGTTCTATGTCTAAGGCTCTAAAGCCTCCTGAGAGTTCTTTTGATCCTATTTTATTCTGGCTATCATATTAGTGTAAGTGAATTGGGATGAGAGAATTAGACTTACGGCCGTCTCGTGGGTGGCTTAATAATTCTTGTCTAAGAATACAACATCAATCAATAGTTTGACCTCTCAAGTGAGTCACATTTCGAACTCGGCAGTATTTTAGGTTTTAGACTAGTATCATTGTGTCATGCGGCTTGATATAGCAAACTTATACTATATTTGAATCACATTTCACTTATAACCAGGTGAATTTTTGTAGTTAAAGCTGCAGAAATATTTGATGTTAAATCGCCAAATCAAGAATTCCTTCTTTTGCAACAGAAAGTTCATTGTTGAACACGAGTCTCCTAATAATCTCCAATGAGACTTGTTGAAATCGACCTGGAAATAACAATTCCCCGTAGCCTTTATTAGGTCACCTTTAACCTTTATTATAAAAAATATAGAGAGAGCAAAACATTACTCCCCCAGTAAAGTCTACATTACCTAACAAGTAACGAAGGCCTCATTATTTCTACATAATTATAATTAACGCTACGGCAACATTAATAAGTACTAAACAAATTTAGTTTTATTTTACGCCGAATTTTAATCACCAGTTAACACTTTGAGGGCTTACTAAAATATAATCTATATTACAATGTCTCGTTTCATTTTTCTCTGTCCCTCTTTCACATCTTCGTGAGTTCAGTAGCGTGGTTTTCATATATGTGCTCGTATGTGGTGTAGTGGTTAGTTTGTTACGGTGGTTTGAAGAACATTTTGGCCAGAGTAACTATAGAACATACTGATACTTAACATCTTATGTCTCAGGATGGCGAGCGCTGTGGAATGCGCAGTGTAATATATGGTGTTTTTTGCGTTTGCTATTGTCCATGAGCGGTCGTATCGCTTGCCATCAAGCGAATGGCATGCTCGTCGTGCCATTTATCGCAATAAAAAAGAAAATAAAAACACAATAAAAAAATAAAAAAAAAACACAATCTATTTGTCAATCTATCCGTGGAATTAGAAAAAAGTAAAGACATATAAGTCCGGAATAAATTAGGTTTCTTAATCCAAAACGCACATAGAGATGATTGCACGACATAAAAACGAACATACTGAGGTGAGTATATGCGATTTTTAGTACTTAAAATTGCACAAGTGAACAATTTTTAATATCACCAACTTACTGTTAACATATTATAAGCATATGCTTCCTTGTGCCTCCATCACGTTCGAACTGTAGCATGGCCTACTAAGCTATCGTTGGCGACACGGGCTTCCCGTAAAAAGGCTAAAGCGGTACTGATCGGGTATCACGATACGCAAGGGCATCGCTCACTCCAGAACAGAATGATTAAATATATTTTATTTTTCGCTTATACTGAAATCTGGGTTATCAACATTTTATTCCTGTATTCTTAGCTAAAAACGGCGGCGTGATGGTTTAAACTACTTTTCGAAATACTAAAATATGTAATTGAATACATATTATATCATTTCTGAATCCATCGCGCATAGCCGCACAGACAAACCGATAAAATTTCTAAAAAACATTGTATTGAGTTCTATTACGTTAATACAGACCCGCCATATTCGTTTTCTTATTTATCTACCATGTGCAGACATCTAAAAGTTACAAATTTATTATATATATATAAATAATGATAATTGCAATAAAATAAAAAAGACCTTTAGCCAATAGTATGTAATATACAAAAATACAACAACATTACAACACAGGCAGAACCAATACCTCCATAATATTCATTTTCACGCCAAAACAAAACAAAAACGGTACTGCTTCCGCAACTGAAACCATTACTTCCCCCATCAAGGCTAGAGTTACAACGGAGCCTCACGAAATAAATATAATCGGTATAGCCATGGCAATCACAAATTTCGTGACTGAAAATTACTTTGTATAGGAGTTGTGAATAAATTTACATTACGATGAATGGGTACAAATACGTAGATGCGTAATACTTTTTGAATAATTTGATATGAATTCCGATCGGGAAATATCTAACGTAGCCCAGATGCTTGTAATTCACATGAGCAATAGATGTATTTATGAAATTGGAGTACTGGGTAAGGCTTGAAGGAACTTCTAGATTACTGACGTAAATTAATTGATTTGCTTCGTTCCCTAATTATTATATTATAATAATTAAACGGAGTTTTATAGACATATATATATAACTATGAATTTTCTTGCGTGGCTTTGATCATTTGTCCTTTAGTTATAGAATACGTCTTCATTATTCTTTGAATTGAATAAATCAAAAACCAACAATACGTTTATTTAGAAATGAGTTGCGTGCTCTCTAGGCAATTATGCAATTTTATTATGAGCTAATCCTTACCTAAACCTCTTTAAAAATAATTGTAGCTTTATTTTATACACTGAAAATCAGCGCTAAAATTCAAATGACCTACTTCCATTGTTAATAGTTGATTGTTCTATCAGAAATAAACTTCAAAACACATTTTTAAATGAAACTCGATTAACCACACGCGCTTCTACACGGCTTTCGCTTTTGGTAAATGCAGGCTGGTGCGCCACCTTTTATTCATGGTGCTTGTTATTGATGGGATGAATATTTCATCGGGCCTCGGTGTTTGTTGACAGGGCGCGACTTTGTCTCAGCAAGCAGATGTATATACCAAGTTTTGTAAGGCGTATTATATATTTATTGTTTCATCCTGCGGTTGCGATGCTCCGATGTTTCCCTTTGAAGAGTTCAATTAGGTTTGTTGCTTCTTTAATCAGGTCAAGTTGGAATGATTCGAGGGTTTTTCTTTGATCTATTGTTTAGGGGATAATTTAATTATGTTTTTTTTTGGAAATTGACATGTAGGTCTCATATTAATATACACCTACTCTCTCTCAATCTTCAGTCGCAGGAAGTCCACTGCTGTACAATAATATGTATAATACAAAATCATTATTAAATACGCTATGAAAACAGGCAATCTTTTTTCTACCTTCTTATATCTTAAACAAAAATGACATCGATTTCTGTTTAATTCTTATTTTGTGGCCTTTGGCTTATTATAAACCCGCAATTCTGCTAATATAAAGTAATTAAATAATATGAAATAGTATCAATAGTAACAAATATTTTTCAGATGACAAAGTACGCGTGTGTGTCCTGTGTCGTGGGCATCACACGAGTTTCAGTACCAAGATGACTACACTTGAAACATTTATTGTTATTTTAATGAGTTCTACTGTGCTGCATAGGCAGTCTTAATAAATTCTAAAATATCAAAAAATATTTTTTTAATTCGTCCTAAGAACAGAAATAATTCTTGAGAATTTTGCTGTGTGCGAAATTATGTAAGATAAAAATGCTTTTATTTTTGATAAGAAACGAAGATCTATTATTTTAAAATATATATAATTCATACTGTTATTTTGCTTCGTTGTCAAAACATTATCCACATTATTGAAATAATATAATATAAATTTTAACGATTTATATACCAAAACCAAGAATCGTAATAGAAAAATTATATTTGTGAGACCATTATTTGAGAAAATATAATGAATATTATTTTTAATATTGAATGAGTGAGACTATCACAGCCTTTAGCTAGTAGCACAATATTTGTACCGACAGATAGCTACTCCCGACCAAATGGTAAAAAAACTTTCATAGCGACATAATATGAAAGATGATCGCAATAGTCAATTTCGAGCAGGCAGGCTAATTAAGCAGAGGCGAGTTAAGCAGTGCCAATCGGTAAGAGATATCATGTTATTGCACTACACTTAACATATTTTTTTTTTTAATAGATAATTTTACTAAAGTCAAAATAGGGATAATCGATTTCCATTCGATCGATCACATACCATTCGCCTGATAATAAGCGATACGCCCGCTCATAGACAGTAGCAAAACCAAACAACGCCATGAATTACAAAACAATGCTTGACATATGTACGTCACAACATGTCCAGTGTTTACTCTGGCTGCAATGTCCTTCAAACCGGAACACAACAGTGCACTTACACTGCCATTTGGCGAGAGAAATAGACATTGCAGT
Organism: Theretra japonica; assembly: GCA_033459515.1. Taxonomy (NCBI): domain Eukaryota; kingdom Metazoa; phylum Arthropoda; class Insecta; order Lepidoptera; family Sphingidae; genus Theretra; species Theretra japonica. Next base: position 12,744,392 of record CM065939.1, on the reverse strand, counting down.
GGTACCTACCGAGGCGGCGTCTCGCATAATTATGAGGGACCTACCACCAGTCACATTGAAGTGACTTTGTCATAGTGGTATAAAATAATAATTAATAAGCCATTCTTTCTTGGTGTGACGTGATATTTATGTTTGTATATAGTAGGTATTCTTTCCAATACTCCCACCGAAGGCGACTTTGAAAAGTCACGTGACAGACTTACCAACAACCTAGAACACAACAGACACCCAATACAATGAACATTTCAACCGAAATTTCGAGTTGTATGCGTAATCTACTGTAATTTCCACTTCTGATTGTGTTGACTCAAACTTCGGAGACAGTAAATGAATAATTTTGACCGCTTTCACTAATTTAGACTTGGATTGGGTCGAGATAATCAGAGTCGGGGTGGCGTACAACCCGTGGCAATCTAGAACAAGGATTAACATACAAGGAATTCGGATACAAGTGCCGAGCGATGCAAATTGGAGTGGAAATTACCTTGTCCAATTCTCGGTTGCAGTCTACATTCCAATGGTTTTTGTAACTTTTTCTAAGCTGTTAATTGCTTGCTTCTTAAGATTGATAGCATCACCAAAATCCAAGATTTTTACACATTTTATTTCACAAATGTAAACCTTACTGTATGTAACTTTTGATTTTAATATGCTTTTACACACTTTTATTATTCCACCAGATTGTTCCATTTATTTATTTAATACTTATTTTACATAGTTGTATAAAGGCGGGGCTTAATGCCCAAGGTGTTAAGGCTATATCAAGATTTTATTGACAAAAAAGTTCAAATTATACAAGACACAGATACTCGGTCAAGGCTCGTTTTAAGTCCGTATTTCTGTTAGAGACGCGTACACCTCAAGGCCCCTTCTGTGTGTGGTTTTCTGCGAGAACGCAGAGTGGAAAAAATAGATAAATGCCTCTCGACACGTCATGTCCCGGAAGAGGAAGTGAGATTCCGCCGACTGATTTGCGCAGCGACAATGGAATTTAATGCGACGAACGTTCAGGGTTTGATAAATATTTGAGCTACATTGTGTCTCGGATGTTTATGATTCCTTGTTTATGTTTACAAACGGACTTAGAAATTTTTTTTTAAGTTCACGAAATAATTACTTTTGCACGGCACATGGCAAAATGAACTGGAACTATATATTTTTAATATTATTTAACACCTTGTGACTATACCTACATTTTGTGCAAATTAATGATTTTGGATTTTGATTCTGAACACTAAAAACAGTGTGTGAAAAAAATCTGAAAAAGAAAATATTTGTTAAACTACCGCAATAATATCAAACTTGTATGGTTTCTAACGCCTCTATACAGTGCTCTTAATATTTAATTTCTAGGCTCCTGTCTAAGACACATATGTACTAGATCTAAATTCCTAGAAGTCTCTTCAATACTTGCTTAATACATTGATATAATAACATGAAGCTTAGTTGTTTATTACCTATAATATAGTTTTATTCAAATCCACAAAAATTATGTATGTTTCCGACAATGCTTTTTGAAAACTGCAGGAATTTGAACTAAGTGCATTACATTATTACTAATGTGTGTTAGCGAATGACTTTTTTGGTGTCTAAATTTCCAAACTACGCAATTTATTTCTACGCGGTCTACATACTGAAACTGTCAACAAAGACTGACATACTGCGATGCACAAAAGGAATTCCAAATTTTTGCTTGCAACTTAAAAATGTTGTAAGTCAAGGCAAATGGTATCATGAAATTTAATCCACAAACATGGCAAAATTCCATAGCAAAAGAGTAACATCAAAAAGTAAATTATGAAACAAATGAAATTAAAAGGTAGAAAATGTTACACGCCACTAAATTATGGAAGCAATATTTGTATTAGGTATCAATCGTATTAACAGCAAACAAAAATATCATGTGGATCATCACATGCCTGAGAGATTTCTTCGACAATGTGAAAGGAACATATGTATGTAAACTGTAATACCCCCTAAGATGATGATGGCCAGTGTGATGGATTAAAACCTCCTCTCAATCTTAGAGCCTGCTCCCGTCTTCAGTGGGAAATACTAGTTATATATTTGTACTTATATTTGTATTATTTATGAAACCTCCAAACAAAATACCCAAACAATTAAAACTAGTTTCATCAAGCTATAGACAACGAAATTAAAGAGCTTTTGTAATAACTACCTAAACAATGATAGGTTATATCCCAAAGGTCCACTCAATTAAGAATTTAACAATCCAATTATGAAGTCTATCATTATTTTGTAAAATAAACCTATTAATTTCCTTCTTCCTATGAGAACTGGAGAATTAATCGTCCTAATTTGAAAAGATATGAATTAAAAATGATCACGGACCGGAGGAGCGATTATTAATTAATGAGGTTCTGATTGTATTACTGGTAGGTAATATTTGCGTAATTAAATAGTATTTGTATATATTAATAGATTCAAATATAGTGTAATGTAAAGGTTTTGAGTTTTAGTTTCAGTAACTCAATTTTGAGTGGAACAGATCATCTTATTATAGGAGAAATCTTGTGTCACCCAGTCAAAAATTCGATTTATAATCCCAGTTATTCTCTAAAATATTTTGGGAACTTGGAACTTGAAATAAACAGACGCGTAGACATAATCATAGATAATGAATGATAAGCCATATATAAAACACGAGAACGGACGTTCAAACTGCCTCAAATGATTGATTATTTCAAGGGGCGGCAACTCACCTATGATCCAAGCGCTGTTGATGGTCATAGGCGGCAGTGATCACTTACCATAAGGTGACTTGTTTGCTCGTTTACCAGACCTATGCATGACCTATACTACTACATCAGCCATAGGAAGAACTGAACATAGGCCTCTCCCACGGATTTCCACCACGTTCTGTTTAGAGCAGTCCACATCCTTCGAAATTGTGGAGACATTAAGTATTGTCGCATCATAATGTTGTAGGCCCGCAATAGGCCAGCGTGGTGGACTATATGGCCTAACCCCTCTCTTTCGTACTCTCTATTGTAGAGGAGGCTTTTGTTCTGCAGTGGGACGTATATGAGCTGATGCAGTGCAGTATTTATTTCTTAACCTTTATCATCCCACTGCTGGGCAAAGGTCTCCCTCCTTTTAAAAAGAGGAAAAATATAATATTTTAGGATTAAAATCCTTGTAGTTTCGATACAACATTATAATCACTGTATGCTGCGTGTGTTTTAATTATTTAACGATTTCAATTATTTAACCTGTTTACTCATTATAGAACCCAACATTGTTAGCATAACATTCAAAAGAATATCATATTTAAGCTACAATATTGTAGCATTAACTAAAACGTCGGTCTGTTTTAATACAAGCGAACATTGAAAAAGGTTGAAAGTCAGCCTTGAACTACGCAGACATCCTAGAAATTTCTGCGTAATTACAATAATTAATAAAAAATGTTTAGAAGTTATTAGATATTTAATGAGGCCGCCCTTGTGAATATTTTTTCAAATGCCAGAGTTTTCTTAGCTTAGATTAAGTTGTAATAAATAATAAATAGAGGTCATTTAAATAACTAATATTTCTATTAGTAACTCGTAAATGGATATTGGATATAAGGATTTTAGAAGGGAACCACTGTTTGTGTCAATATTCTGTCAATTTGTGTTTATTAGGTTTGGAACAAGCCAGCATATCTGTGGTGACTTTGTTGTCATCTATGCTTTGAAATCATATCAATATTAGGGAGAGGCCTATCTTCAGTAGTGGATTTCTTATTTTTTTGAATATGTTTGGCAAACGAGCGAATAGGTCACCTGGTGCGAAGTAATCACTGCCGACCATGAACGTCCACAAATCTTGGATCATAGTTGTGTTGCTGGTCCATCAGATTGAGAGGGGAGTGAGAAGGAAAAAGTATAGGAAGAGGAAAGGGTATCATATACATCATCGGCAAGCTCACTCACCGAATAACACGCGACAGCAAAGCTGTCACTTCACGCCGATCTCCTGTGGGACTGTGGTGCCGCCCCGGATGAGCCTAACCATTCACGCTAATACATGACTGACAACAGCGTGGCTCTTCCACTTCCAATGTGTAGCTGACGATAATTATGATGAATCTATGCTTTATAAAAAGTATATATTATACGAGTAGAAAAATATGTTTTACATCTAAGGGCAAATTATAATTTTTGGTTTATAATATTTCACGTTCTTAGGAAAGAACGACCGCAACGAAAAAAAATTTTGAAATTCGTCGACTCGTAACATTAGCATGAGCATTGCTCTAAAGTATGCAACATGGTCGTTTTAAAATGTTACTGTAAAATAAGAAAATCATTTCTCTTTGTTACAGGACCGGACGGCGTCGCGTGGAATAAACAAAATACAAGTCAAAATCAAGTGTCAAAGTGCACGTGTAACTATATGTTAGTCTCGTAACGTTAGTTAGTTAAATAAATATATATGTCGCAATGCATATAGCCGGGTGTGGACACAAAACTCTTATAGCGTTTGTGCTGTTGACTGTCGCTTGTTCACCGACGGCAATGCAGAATAATATCATAACAGGTTAGTATTTGTGTATTTATTATATACCTAGTTATACAGAGTGAGTCAGAAAGGGTATATAACGAAAAGGGAATGATATGGTCATATAAAAATAATCTTTTGACTCTGCAAAATGTATGGAACGGTTTTTTTTTCGCGGTTTTAGGTTTGGTACCTAGTAAAAGTTGTTCATTATGTCATCATAATATGGATGGACATAATTGCCGGATATAAAGAAGAATACTATACTCATGCATAGCATCCCCCTTTTCGCTTAGTATACCCTTTCTGGCTAACTCTGTAATATATTGTGTTAAAGCAACAAAGATTTTCTAAGATAAAATATTTAGTAGGTGTATGGCACTCTCTTAAACCTACCCTAAAATTGGTACTAAGTCCTTTCTTGCTGTTCTAGTTCTGTTAGAACGAATGACAAACTAAGAATTAACATTTTTTTTTAAGCTTTATAGGCAGACGAGCTAACTAAACCTAACTAACCTATTATTTTTATAATATTAGTATGATCCTACTTTATACCTGTCCCTAATTCAAACTTTCATTCTGTCAACAATTTTCTTTTGACTACTGGGTTTTAACCTAATATTAATCCTTTTGGGAAAATATGTAGTGTTGATGTACGAGTATTACCATAGTTTGGTGTTACCACGGAATTATCCGGCAATAAGCTTCGTCTTGTTCCTTTCGAATGTTCTTGCTATATATAATTTAGTGTTTTTGTAAGAATAACGGATTTCAATTTAAATAAATTCAGTCTCCAAGAAGTTTTGTTCACAAAAAAACGCACAAAAGTAAATGTTGTGTTTATGTTAAAATTTAGATTCTTCCTTATGTTTTCATTCGTGGTACTGTCCCACAGTAAGTCGACGTGAAGTAATAGCTTTATTGTGGCGTTTCCTTTAGTGTGATTGCCGGAAGCCGAGGAATTCTTATCCCTCCCTCTATTCCCTTCCTTGAAAGCCAGCTACTCATCTAGGACCCCTTGGGTTTTAGTAAACAGTGTTGAACACATACTTAGTTAAACTGGTCGTTAATTGGACGGTGTTACGTCAAATGCTAAAAAATATAAATAAATAATACACCCAACAGTCACATAGTCCTAACTCCACACTAAGATCGAGTCTTGTGTCGGGGGTATCAGGAACTACGAGAGACTTTTCGGTTTCACAAACACCCAGATCCGAAACAAATATTTGTGGTTCACACAAACATTTCTCTCGGTGCTGGGATCGAACCCGCGGCCTCACGATTTACAGCCGGCGTCTAACCAACTGCGCCCCGGCAATATCAAATGAAGTTATGTTTTCCATCATTGGAAATACTGTCTATATTTTTGGAATACCTTTACAAGCTTGCGGGCTGGAATGCCAGTGACATCGGCATGCCTCAATCGCCTATCCTCAGAGTACCAGAAAGAGAATTTAAATAATTTTATTCCTTTTAAAATCAAAGTGGCATGTCCCCTGTATTCGAACCAGCGTCCTCCAGATTATCAATCATATGTTCACCATACTGCGCTATTGCTTATTCTATATCTCATTGTATTTATATCCATATCATTTGTATTAAAAACCCTATCAAAACACAATTTCACTTCTGATTTCTACAATTCCAATTAATATTTAAATGGTTTCCACCCGTTAGGAACACAACTCATTTGTCTAAAACATTGTATGTTTAGGCAACTAATGTAATAGTTTCGGTTATTAATGTGTTTCCGTTTGCATAAAACATTTATCTATTGGAATTTGTGACATTGGAACAGAATATAGGTCACTTTTTATAGGTTTACAGGGTTTTCTAGCGTCATTGGCGTGTATTTACGCTCATAATTCTTGGTTAACCTAAACCTTTCATCACTTTTTAAGAATGGAGGATAGAAGACAAGATCAAAAAGGTCTGGAAATCTAACTGGCCAAACCAAACAAAGAAGGTTTTTTTTTTTTTATGAGATGCTTATACCATTTCTTTAGAGACCATACCATAGACACCCAATATGATGCCATATTGAAAAATATCTTGATAAATAAATTTATTATCAAATGAAAAAAAAAACACCTTCCTAATAGATTTAAATTCTAAGATTTTTCTTGCTTAAATCGCCAAAGTCGGCGTTCTCTCTACCCTGAAATTCCATAATGATTCTCAATAGCTTCTCTGGAAGAATTATGTTCTCGCTTTTTCCCAATGTTTTCCATCCAGGGATTAATAGGTGTAAGTGGCAACCCTTTCGGATGGGTAATCGGTTGAAAAGGGGAAGCATTTTTTATTTCGAATTGATAATAGCTGTTAGCTGAGGATGGCCTTTGCAGTGTCAGCGAACAAAGGAAAAGCAATTAGCTTATGGGCATTTTTTTTTATTGTAAAAATTCTTTGGTATTTTTATTTACTCTAGGGCTGTGAATAACTTACAAAAGTTCTTGATTTAATCGACTTCAAAAAAGGAGATTATCAATTCGATATGTATGTACGTAATTTTGTCAGAATTGCACGATTTTTAGATATGTTGGTCTGTTTAAATTTTTAAATTATTATTTATTGTTGTATTTGCATACTATCAAATTCATAGTGTTTGGCTTTGTAAAAGTTGCACGATTTAAAGTTATAAGTATAACATTTTATTCGATATATTCGTCAGTGAGATTTTATTCGAGTAAAGTGATGGTGATTCGAGTGCAACTCAAAGAGAGTTTCATCAATGAGAAATGGTCATCTTTCACTGGTGGACACGATTTTGCTGGCCTACCCAAATCGAACATACACAAGCTGAATCCAAAACTTGACAGACTTGATTAATTAACTAAATTAATATTTGTCTTGACTATAAAGTCAAGGCACTTCTAAAGTCCTTTTTACGCATCAATCATTAACAACTTTTTTAGCATTACTACCATGAGACAATTCTGTAATCCTTTTTTACGATATCCAGCAACAACCTTGAAATTCAGCCTTTCATACCTAATATTTGAGTATCGAGATATTACTTCGCAAAAACTTTCCTCGAGGGCTCGAATACCCATCCGTACACAAAGAAGGAAAAGTTACATACACGGGACAGACCGACGCATGTTCTGAATCGTAATTATATATACACATTTGAAATTCGCCAGCGGGCAGCCTCGGAAACTTTTATTAATGGCCTTGTCAGTCTTTTATGTACAAAAAACGTTGGCTTAATGTTTAGGGACCCGTTGAAAATTTCCAGAGACATGTGTTTTACTTTGTCGAAGTTTTTTATTTTTTTGTCTGGTCTGTTGGGAACTGGATTGTTATCGTGATAATTACACATACGAGGTTTTGAACTAACACAAATGTTTAAATGAACGTGTTCTGAAATATAATGTTATTTTTATTTAATAAAATCAGGCTATATGCGTGTCATTGCAGAGGACTTTACCAATAAAAGAGCTTAGGCAAGAGTTCATTTTAATGTTATCTGTACATTTATATGTATTGAAATATGTTTTATAATATAAACAACGAGTATTTATACTCGTAATCTAATAGTATTAACATGTCCAAGATAATAAATTGTAAAGAGAGAAAAATTGATCCTAATATTTTGACAACAGCATGACAACAACGAATTGGTACGCTAAAAGATCCTAGATAATCTATACCTGGGTCAAAATGACGAATTAAAAAAAAAAATGAATATACACAAAAGGTAAAACAAAATAATACCAGAACTCACATCATTACGAAACGTAATAATCGCCCTCGATAAAGAATTCAAATGCGGAACCCGGGGCATTCAGTAAGCGTGCACTTGACAGATTTTGCACCGGTTATCGAACACATGCGATGCTTATTATTTATTGCGCGCTCACAGCGCGGACGCTCCCGATATTACAATGCGGGGTTGGTTACGTGAGAAATATAGCGGCAACACGTTTTCAAGAGATTTTCAATCACTACGCTTTTTTTGGTTAGATGCAGGCTTAACATATTGCTTTTATTGGGCGTGATGCATGGGTTTGGTTTGGGAATGTGTCGTGTCGTGCTTTTTAATCGTCGCTGATGTGATTGAGGAATTTAGTTAAGGCCTGATTTCTTGAGTTGTATGGCATTAGGTTTTTTAAAGACATCAAACAAGGTCAACTTTACAGTCTAAGCCAATTTTCTTGGCTCAACACGCATGTGCAACATGCAGAGATGCAAGAGTATAAAATAGATTTAAAATTCGTAAGATTTTATTTTTTAATTTCAATAAATTGGTAGACGGGAGGTGTTAACAATATTTTAACTAACTACTTAAATAAATCTAACAGTTTTTCAAAAGCTTAGTGAAATTAATCTGTCTTAAAGCCATTTAGGCGAGAGGGGATTAAAACCTGTTGCTATGTCCTACATTAAATTATGAAAATCGAACATCAACACTTGAAAGTCACCATACCTAGATTATCTTTAACACCCCACTGAATTTCTTGCGAACCTCCGGAAAATATTTTTTTCAAAACAGGAGATTAGCGAAAAGATTCAAATGCCTACCAATTGAACAGAATTCGCCTCGCAAAAACCCGATGTTGTAAAATTCGGAGGGCGGCTCGACGAAATAAATCTCTTAGCGACAGATAAGGTCGGACTTGGCAAGATCTTAATGTCCAATAAAATGTGAAAGAAATAACAGAAGGGAATTACGATGAGTTTCGGCACTGACATTCTGATTTTATGTCTTCCAAAGATATTTTACAATAAATTATTTGTTCATTTGCGTTTTATTCCGTTTGGTTTTAAAGAATTTGCTAATGTAAGAGCTTTGGGTTCGTAAAATTGGTGATGGATTAAGTAATTGAAATGAAATGAGTGTAGTAAATTCACATAAGGCCAGCGTGGTAAACTATATTATGGCCAAATCCTTCTCAATCGTACTCTCGATTGTGGAAAAGGGCCGTGATGAAGTGGGACGTATGGACTAATACAGTGTGTAGTCTAGTAAGCGCGGAAAGGACTTTCAATACAGACGTAGCGTGTTTTAACCCACGTAGTTAACTATCTATTTGAAGATATAAGAAGATATTTGAAGATAGTTTATTGAAGATTCGTAATTTAAAAAAATGAATACACCCAACAGTCACATACATAGTCCTGATCCCACATTAATATCAATTAAGTCTTGCGTCGTGGGTATCAGAAGCTACAAGAGACTTTTCGACCAAACACCCAGACCCGAGACAAATACTTGTAGACCTTACAAACATTTGTCTCGGTGCGGGGATCGAACCCACGGCTTCTCGTTTCACAGGCGGCGTCTAACCAACTGCGCCATGAAGGCTGTCAAATGTAATGCTGTCAAATGGCAGTCAAAGGCTATAATTATTCATAGCCACATGTCCATACACGCTTGTGGATACATACAGTGCTTAATAACAATCAGTACCAATAGAAGTTGCTCTTGTAGGACGTTTACAAACCTTACGATCAGGTGAGCGACCTCCTTTTCTCACTTAGATAAAGTTACAGTAATAAATACAAACTTTAGTATCATTTTTCAAAAAGAGAATAATAGCCTCAGCGACATTGAATTAAAGTAAACAAAAACGAGTCCGCGCCTACCGACCCTTCCTTCTACAATAAATCTCAGTGAAATAGATAAGGCTGCCTCGGGCTATCAAAATTTAGGCATTCGTCGATCTGAGGCACAAACAGATACTAGTTTTAGTTTTTCTTTGTTGGTTCTTGAATTAAAATTCTTGTGCATACTATAACAAAAATTTAAAGGCGGCAATATAAAAGATTCTCGTCGTCACACCAACACCTTGTTAACAAGAAGCGGTTTGCTTGACAAAGCTACAGTACCAATGTTTAGGCTCGACCGAGGTGGAAATTCTATTTCATTCTCTCATAGAAATCCGATGTCAAATAACAGTTTGACTATTCCGTTTCGCTCGAGGATTTGGATTACCGGTGACCCAAAAGTCAGTTTTAGAGGATTCGTAGCCAGTTCGACGTAAAACACCTTTCACGATAGTGGAAAACATATCAGATATCCTTGTAAATGTGATTTAAGACTAAAACATATTTAGTTTTTACAACACTAAATTGAATTTTAGAAAATTATATGTCTGGATCTCCAAAGAGGTTTAGTAACATCGCATGCTCACCTTACCAACGATATTTCCGCTCCGTAGTGCGATAGCCGAGGATCCTAATGGGGGCCAATATAGGACGGGCACGAATCCATTTCCTACTCTGTAATGATTCTCGAATGAATCGAAAATATTGCACAAAGACTGCCTCGCCTGGGAATCGAACGTATCATGTTTATTTAGTCACATATATTGTGAATTGACTATAGGGGTGATAATACAACAATTCTGTTATTTTTTTCTGCTTCCCTTTATGGTCCTATTTTCTCAAGTTGCAAGGAGTGTAACAATTTGTCAATGACGTCATTCTCTATCTAGTCTGAATCGCACTTACCATCTTGCGTTATAATTATTTTTTTAATAGAAAAACAACCAGTATATTTCTGACGTTACATAATACCTCTGTGGCGTAGTTGTACTGCAGTATAGTTACAACGCTAAGATCTCGGGTTCCAATCCAGGGTCGGACAAAGTGATATTGGACTTTTCTATTCATTATCAGCCCGGAGTCAGGAATTTGTGGTGATAGGCTCGTTCCTTATCATGGGACGGAACACACAAGGCGGAATGTGGGTGTCTTGGCAGCACCTCTGCTTACCCCTTCTGGAAAAAAGGCGTGAGTTTATGTATGTCTGTACTTCACATATAGACCTCTGTCTCATATTATAATTTTCAATATGACTTGGACTTGTAACACTGAACAATAATATTAATCATTTTAAATTAAAAGTGATTATGGAAAATGGACAGGTACACGACTTGTTCGTATACACGCGATAGAATCAAGATTAATTTAACACCGGTGACTGGTAACAAAATCTTTCTCACGAGTTAAATGTATGTGCTAATGAGTTTTCAAAGTAACCTTGTAACTTTAAAGGCGAGAAAGTATCTTCTGAAGATTTGTTACGCTCGTTCGCCAGAAACAAAAGAAAGTGTTTTTGAATTGTCAAGGTATAGGTGTCAGAGCACCTAAATTGTGTTTAAGTTATTTTAATGATGCTATTTAAAGAAATATTATTTATTCTTTATAAACAAAAATAAAGTGAAATTAAAAATATAACATTCAACGAGTTTCAGGAAAATATAGAGGTTTGATTGAAAAACAGAGTTCGCCGAAACTTTCAATGTTGTAGGAATAATTTCCCTATATTATTATTGTTTTCAACCCGAATTGAATAAATTTGGTTATCGTCGCACCCAATACAAAATAAAACAAAGGCTATTCAAGATTAAATATACTGTCAGAGAAGTCTATTCACACAACAACACTGATTTCCTTTTATTAGTTCATCAATTTGTTGTTATGTATCATACATTTACTGCGAACCTTTCCAATCAGTTAGCTCTCATCAAGCTATCCTAGAATGTCCTAACCAAGCAAAGGATGCCAATTTAGTCCAATACACACGAATCGAAACTCGAAACTCAATCCGAAATATATTCTGTGAAATCGTATTGTATAACTTTATTGAAATCCAAATCAGGGCCACTTAATTCTATTGTATATCTTTAAATTACAGTTCCATTTCGCTCGACATTGTTACGTTTCCACTCGGCATCTAACAATGATGGTTTACGTCACGACCTTTTATACGAATGTCACCTTTGGGTTAATTTTAGCATTTGCATGTATTTGGCGTTATTTCCAAGACGTCACCCACATTGCTGAGTATCGTGAGTACGTTGTACGCAAATAAACTCCAGTAACATAAATTCTGATTGGAAAAATACTTTGTACGCGATAAAAATATAACCCATAATTTAATTGAAGTGGATGATAACCTGGTAAAGGTTGCGGGACGTCGCTAGACGCAGGCTGCCCAACAGGTCACTGTGGAAATCATTGGGTGAGGCCTATGTTCAGCAGTGGACTTCCTTTAGCTGATAGATGGATAGATGGATGATAACCTAGTTAAGAGCGAACTGGCAAACAAAAATCTTGAGTATATCTTGCGACCTAAATCTCTGATATTGTGATATTAAATATCAAAATAATTTGCGTCATTACCGTGCATGGTTCAACAAAACATAGAGTGAAAACCTGTGTCCTTGAGAGGAAGGTTCTCTCCGTATTGTTTGAAGAAGAGGTCCAATAAGCCAGTTAAGTTGCAACAGGAATGTAAGACGTATTCCACCATACAAACGGGCGTAATTCCTACTAAACAAACACAGCACGAGACTCGGGCAGAAGTCTATAAGCATCCATAAGCAGTAACGTCCCGACTGTATTTTTCGCCTCACAATGAATACGGCAACTCGTTTACCTGACGCAAATCGTCCCACTCACTTACAGCAAAGCCAGCAAGTCCCAGATAAAGTTCGGAGTGGTCTGATTTCCGTTGCCAGTCCTATTATAGTAGTTACAAATGAGATATCGAAAGTTCCAGTTGTTTATTGACTGCCGCGGGTTGAGATGATAATGTTTTCCAGTTACAACGTTTTGGGGTGAATTTGTTTGTGTTTATTGTTTACCGCCGGGTTGATTAGACTTGTGTTGCTTTGATTACGCGGAACTTTACGTTTTTGGGTATTCAATGGTTTTGATTGGCCAATCCTTGTGTATATTCGGTTTGGGAACGTGTTTATTTATAATTATACTTATATTGGTTGTAGGAATAGGCGATAACAAAATATAGATAATTAACTTAGCACCAGTGTTATGTTCCATAATTAAAACGATCTCTGAATGTTTTCAACTCATACTTTCCTTTCTTCCACACTTCATTACTATTATCATATCTAACCAAACGCAGTCTTCTACATATAAGTCTCACTGACAAATTCGTAGGCAGGCGTCAGCAACCTGCACCCAGCGTCATTCTGCAACCTGTATTAGGTCGTCGATTTATCTTAAGGAGAAAAATAATCTGTTACTTGCGTCATATTATTAACATAAAATAAATCAATACCTCTAACAGTCACATACATAATCCTAACCCCTAACTAAAAGACAATTCTGCGTTGCGGGTATCAGAAACTACGAGAGTCTTTTCGGTCGCACAGACCCCAAACAAATAATTGGCTCGGTACGGATATCGAACCCGCGTCTCTTCTCAGCTGAGATATAACTGTGACACGCTGGCTGTCAGTAAATATTCGCCGTATTGTGTGATTCCCGAATCCAGGGTCACCCAATCTCAGGAGAAAAATATTTTACGATCAGAAAAACTTACGAAGTTATCAAACCTACATTAGTGTTTACACGCTGATAATACCCAATACTCGATTTCCTAATGGATCTTTATATCATATTTTTTATTAAAAATGTCAGTATATTTAAATGTAATTTTTATGTAAATAGGGCGCGTTAACAGTCCACATCGACGTGTGAAACATTAGTTTTGAGTTATATTAGTCGGAGCCCGCAGAATAAGCTATTTGCTCGTTTGACCTACCCGTATGAACTCCAGGGATCAATTGAGTAGTTTCACGTGAAACTAAATGTTAATAGCATTTATAACTGCTGCCTTTTATTGGTACATGTGTTTTGTTTTTATTGCCTATCATTGTCAGTTTATGAATATTAGTTAAATTTTTTGTACTCGTAGTTCTAGACTGCCTCGGCGGCGTAGTTGTACTATTACAAAGATTTATATTACAAATATTACAAAGCTAAAGTCTTAGGTCCGAATCCCGGGTCGGGCAAGGTGATATTAGATTTTTCTATTCATTATCAGCTTGGAATCTAAAATTTGTGGTGCTGGCCCATGGCGATAGGCTGGCCTATCACATTGTGGGACGGAAAATACAAGGCGAAACGTGTGGGTGGTTACACCTCTGCCTACCCCTTCTGGGAAAAAGGCGTGAGTTTATATATGTATGTAGGTATGTTGTATCTAAAATCTATATTATCCAATATAGGTTCACCCCGCATCACATCTTGTTATGTAAATGAACTTTATGCATTTTGAATATCACTAGTGGCATGTCTGACCACGTCATTTATGATTCTGGCCTAAGCTATATATATGTATATATAATGTTCCAACAACCATTAATTAATTGTGGTAACAATAAGGTTTTCTACATTCATATTATCCACACTCAAAGATCAGCAAAACTTCCGCGAGTTCTTAAATGTTTATAAATGTTCATTTTATATTTAACACAATTCGTCTTGAATTCATTTGAATGTACAATTCTTCTCATGCTACTCTCTAATTACTCTCTTTCAACCCTCTATATTTAAAGGCCATATGAAAGATTTGTCAAAAAAGGTGGTGATCATCCTCTATCAGCTGGTGATCCACTTACTAGTTTCAGAATCCTACGCTATAAAAATAAAACATGACTAAGCGACAGTTACTGTTTAGTACCACTAACAGTTACCGAGGAGTTTGAGTACTCTCGCATGATTGGAATGACTCGCAATTTTATCTCTCACATCTATGTTGGTTTTTAGATCGAATGTTGCTTCCCATTTCGTTGCGATTTCTCGTTGATCATTGAATTTTTATCACCTGTATTCCACGCGATGTTTCCAAAACTAGAGGTCACAAGTAGTCAGTTGTAGTGAGCATATTAAAACATTTATATTTTCTTAATATCCAAATAATATGTCACGTGTAGTAGCTGTGGAATAAGGATATAATGATAAGTGGTAGGGGTGAAAGTATTTTCTCCTTTATATGTTTTACCGGAATAGCCAGCAAGACGGTAGGCTCGTTCTCTACCTCATCTTGGAATAAAAATAAGACTACATATATGACCGAAGAGATCAGTAGTACGTCTATCAACTCGCTCGGTCACACAAACGTGAGCTAACATTTGTCGGACAGCAATTCATATTTTAGAATAGCCTAAATACAATTTTAGGATTGATTTTTTAATCAGTGTTTAAATTCTACACCAAATATGAAATAAACTGGGTATAAAGTGACAAAATCACCCAATTTTATTTATATCACTACGACTTAAAAAAATACATTTTATTCAACGAATGTTTATCCGACGGTTTAAAAAGCAGCCTTTAATTACGCGTACATTGCCGGACATGAAAACTGCTTATCGATTATGTCTTAAGCTCGTGGTATTAATGCGGTAATGTAAGACGCTTATTGTCTGTAAGCCGCGGAGTGGAACGGATTATGTGTTTTATTACTTAGCATTTGCCTATATGCGATTCACGTATATGGCAAACAGTGTAATCGCTTTGTACTGCACTTAAGGATGTCGGTTAATACGAATATTGTAAAATTAGATCATCAAGTGGAATGCCTAAATTCCTACGTCGTATAGTACAAAGAAGACACTTTAATAGTACGATGTTAGTGTCATTTTGTAAGTAACAATACCAGCTTTGACTATGGTTCATATAAAAATAATCTACAATAACGTTCTCGACATATTTTGTATCGTTCTACAATTGATTCACTAGACTCACTAGACTTGTTTAACACGTCATCAGCTTGCTTTTGTTTTGCAGTTTAGTTTAGTTTCAAACGAATTACAAATAGTAAAATCGCTTCAGCAGTTTTTGCGTAATATAAATACCATACAATGTACTAACTTTTATACACACACATACATACATACATAAACACACGCCTTTTCCCCAGAAGGGGTAGGCAGAGGTGCTACCAGAACACCCACGTTTCGCCTTGTATATTCCTCGTCCCACGATGTGATAGGGGGCGAGCCTATCGCCATATCGGGCACAAATTCCTGACTCCGGGCTGATAATGAATAGAAAAATCCAATATCACTTTGCCCGACCCGGGATTCGAACCCGAGACCTCAGATTTGCAATCATACCGTAGTACCACTACGCCACCTAGGCAGTCTTTCATACACATCATTTTCGTCACTTTTATAAACATCATTGCTAAAACGCTTAACGCGAATTCACAAATCATAAACTGGGCCAGAAACTTTACGCAAATGCTAATCTGATATTCCGAGAAACAGTTACTCTGTTCGTTAGAAAATTAGATGGAATGATTCACAGAAAATAATATAAACAGTATTCAGTTTTCCCATCTAGATATGTAAATCGTTCTGAGAATCTGCAAAAGTTAGTAATTAGCAGTTGACATAATAGGGCTATATAGAAATGAGCATTAATTTAAATATCAATATATTTTTTTCACTGGTCTACCAAAGTTATATGTAAATCCTTTTAGTTTTAAAAATCCAATGGTATGCAAGAAATAAAATTATTATTTTACCGTAAACTATGTATTAACCATACACACACACGATACTTAGAAAATTACAAAATAAATCGAAGCTATTTTGTGTGTTTTTTTATTTTAATTATGTCTGAAGTCACTAAAACTACAACCTGGCTTCGTTTTTGGTCACAGTATAGATACACCCGGTATATTATCGTTATAACTATACGCAACCAATTTCCATCGCATGGCAACCCTAACTACATATGAAAACGACCGCAGTGATGCTTTTGCGAGTTTTACTGACGTTCGGGCAAAAGCACAGAGTTAACATAACGCGAAAGCTAATAGGAATATGAAATGTATGAATAAAATGAATGGATATCTTCACTCTGATGGTGTGAGCAAACGGCTATTTGTATTTCCATAGAATAGCAATAGGATCTGGAGTGGAGGCCACGTATAGGCAAGCCAAGTGTCAGGCACCCGCATACAAGCCTGTCGACCTGATTCCATCAGGTCGATGTGTAGTTCTTTGGGTGAGGCCTACGTACGTGGACTTCCAGTGGCTGAATAGAAAGAGAAAGGGAGAGAGAATAGCAATTCATATATCTGTAAACGACCGAATGTCATCGAGTACCAAAAGGGATTACTAATTTGAAGCACTGAATTATATAGCGCGAACTGTTAACAATTGAAAACTATTAATGATCGGGATCCAAAACAATTCGAGTGGAGGTCAACTAAAGGCTATAAATTTTGTTCTCATTGTGTTCTTGGGCAGTAGTGATCGCTTTTCATGCTATGAACAATTTGCTTAAGTGAAAATTACCTCGCGAAGAAATTTATACTGTCGTGATCGGAGGCAGGCCTACAATATAAATCAAAAACCATAATAAGCTTTTGGAATTTAAGATACTAAGCGTCAATACTGAGCAATAAATTCTTAACAGCAAATTAAAGTCATAAATCGGCCAATTCCCAGGCGTGTTCACACTCGGCCACTTTATAAACTACAGTTGAGAAAACAGCTACAATTATTGCTCCAGACATTTTATTATAACCACTTTGAGATTTTGCTAACTTAAATGTTACCTTACATTAATCGTTTCGATTTCTTGGAACTGGCTCGCAAATATTAAATTAACGTTCATTTTCGCCGCTGAATTGAAGCGAAAATACATTTGTCTCATTTATTTACGGTCCTAAAATATTACATAAATTTTTTGGGTGCTTGGTTTAACGTTTTGATAATATTATATTGCTATTTTTATTTAATGTCTATTGCTAATTGTTTTCAATTATAGATCTAATCCAGATGCTATACTAACAGACAATGATTGGATTGAATCAGTAAGAGTTATTTCAAATTCATTTCTAGTAATCGAAAGACCTGGACTAAAATCTATGCATGAATTAACTGGCAGAGGGCCCGAGGGACAAGCCGCCGCCGCAACCCATGCAAAACAATGTAGCCACTCACACAGTACGTGACTAATCTCTACCACAAAATCAATATTACAAAATTATTCCGTAATCCGGAATAATAATTACGAACTGGAATAAAGACGAAACAAAACTGTATAATATATCCGGGTTCTCATTCTTTTCTCAATAAAATACAGACACCGTTCGCCGATTAATATCATTAGCATAGAAATATCATATTTCTTTGGCAGAAGGCAATAAAAGCGAGCGAAAGTATCGGCCTGAAGTCAAGTGTCTAAGGACAATGACCTAATGAGTAATGAAATGCTGCTGTAAATTATTAACGATAAAGTTCGTGGAAGTGAAATGTATTATGGAATTATTGTGTAGCGGAATTGCCGGTTTGGTTGGACAAACGTCACGCGGTTTATTGATTTGAATATTTTTCTGTAGGAATTAATAGGTCATAGCATTGTTCGAAGAACGGTACGGTAATTGTCGGTTTTGATTCAAGAAATAAAATTATTTTTATTATTTATTTTTATGGTTTTCATAAATCCACGACACGACTATGTTTGATAATAAAAATGATGACATTTTTGTCGGTACTGTTAAGAGGACGTTAAATAGGCCGTTCCAATTGCTGCCTCTAGGTAACTTATCAGCAGTCTTTAAGTAAATTTTATGACGGGATTAATTTTATATTTATATGGTCGCTAAAACATTTAGCTATTGTTTTTTGAACAGTGTGATGAATTAAACATGTTACCAAAACTCGCGTGTGTTTCCACGAAACTGCGGGACGTTTGTAGCGTCATTAATCATTTAATGCGAATAATTAAAATGCTAGAAAATTAATTAATTAATACACCTAACAGGCACATACATAGACCTGACCCCACACTGAGGTCGAGTCTTGTGGTGAGGGTATCAGGAACTACAAGAAACTTTTAGGTCTCACAAACTATTATTATTATTATTTTTTGGTTTTAGTTTAAGTTTTTGTTTTAAATAAGATGTAAACATACGCCTAACGCCTCCTGTACATATGTAATCCTTACTTATCTATCCGTGGAAAATGTTGTTGATTGTATATTTGCCTATTCATTGTTAATATAACTTTATCCTGTGTACAACTCTGTAATATACAATTGTTTGTTTTCCCTAATAAATAAAAATAAAAAATAAAACACCATGACTCGAAACAAATAACCGTCATTCACACAAACATTTGTCTTGGTGCGAGAATCGAACCCGTGGCCTCTCATTTGGCAGACGGCGTCTGACCAAATGCGTCACGGAGGCTGTCAATAAAAACTAAAAACCGCTTTTTAAGGCGACTGGCACGACAAAATGACCAACCCAGTCCAAATAGAGTGTTCATCGATGAGAAATGCGTTTCTCAAGGCATATTTGCCGCTTTGTCGA
Organism: Theretra japonica; assembly: GCA_033459515.1. NCBI lineage: Eukaryota > Metazoa > Arthropoda > Insecta > Lepidoptera > Sphingidae > Theretra > Theretra japonica. Next base: position 12,724,789 of record CM065939.1, on the reverse strand, counting down.
TACCCTTTATGCATACCCTGAGCCCGTAGTGTTGCTCTTGTTTGTGAGCAACTATGACGGGATTTTCTTATCGTGGACGACAGTCGCAGTACTTCCGAATACCAATATACCACACGACAAAAATCAGCTATTTACTGTATTGTAACCACAGATTGTACCAGCCTATATACCTCCCACAGCTAGGGACGGGCCTCCCATGTAATCGAGAGTACGATTTAAAGGGGTTAGGCCATATAGACCAGCTGTTGATCTATTTAAAAAGAAAAATATGACAATAACTCCTTAAATTTTCATACAAAACACTTAAAGCAGTTCCGTGAAAAAATATTACCACCATTTTAATTAAAACAGAAGGATTAAACTCTTGAACGTGGGTACCAAGTTAATTGTTTTTTTTTTTGTTGATAATCACGATGCCCCGAGCGGAGCCGTGAAGAATTTCCTCGCTAATTCAAAAGAGAGTTTTGCAGATAAAAAGGCCATTGAAACGATAAGATTCCTTAAGGGACGCCATTTCTGAATTGCGTTTAGAATAATAGGATGGACGTTGGAGATGCTGTTATTAATGAGGTACACGAGTGTACTGCTACTAAAGAGACTAATCTAATCGATTTAATTGTTCCCAAATTGATTGGGATCTTGTTAATATAGGCTTAGCCTAAAAAAAACAATTCGTTTTTATCTCAGTTTACTGAACTATTTAATCAGTCAATAGTTAAAAGATAAATTAAGAGTACAATCAAGTAAAAGTTATTTTGATTCTGGGTGAATCAAGTGTTTAATATTATAGAATACGTTGTCGAGAACGGAAAACAAGATTCGCCTATTGTGTTGAGTAACAGAAACTGCGAAGGAATTTTTAGCTTCCACAGATCCGTAATAAAAATATCTTGATCAAACAACATTTAATATAATTCTATTGTGATAGTACACAAATTTTCCGTAGTTAGAGTTTGTTTAAGTTATTTATTCAAAATACAATTTACTCATCTTATAAATTATTCGCAATTTTTGTGGGTTATAAAACCCGAAATCGTATGAAAGAATTAGCCCATATCAATATTATTTTATCGTAAACATAATTTCGGTTAAATAAACTAGCAGATATGCAAAATATCGAATTTATTTAACCGAAATGAGCCGAAAACTGAGGTATTGCGGTTTAATTTGATATTAAATCTCGACAAAAGGGGCAGAACTATTATATATAAGCTCACATTACATTGGCGTACTAGCAGTGACGAATATAAATAGAAATATTATGTAACTCTTCTTTGTAAGAGGTACTTTAACAGTCATTGAAACGCAAAGTACATGGGTATTTTTGTTTCAGCTGCTATCTGCACATAAATCTAAATAGAAGGAGGAACTATTCACTGCCTAATTTATAGACAGTTTTAAAACGTGTTTTAGTTATCTCATGTTTTGTCCTTTTCGAATAACTTTTATATTCAGTTTGAGCGAAGAAGACAAACATATAATAGGTAAATAGGTTCAAAACTCTATGTGAATAAGCTCTATATAGACTTTATGTGTGCAAATGCATCTTCGTTTACTTAGTTTAAATATGTTTCATTTAATTTATGTTGTATTTCATTTATCGATTGCGATATGATTTTAAAGTTCTTCAAAACATGGACTATAAATTGGTTTCGCGCAGAGAATTTCATAATTAAACCAATGTGGTGGTGTCACAGCAAATAATTGACAGGCTTAGTTTTTATATATTTTAAGTAACTTGCATCAGTTTTGAAATTTATGTCTGTGGACTTCTGCATTTGCAACACTCAGGTACGCGAATACCTTTGTTGGTACTGCCGAAGTCTCAAAGTCAAAGCTTAGTCGTCCCTAACTAACGAGGCTTAGTAATTTCATCTCCTCTTATTTAGGTTGCATGCATGTCGGATAGATCGGATCACAGTAGATACTTGAATAGTCTATGCTGCTAAGTAACTAGAAACTTTGGAGTTCTGGTGAATTTTCATTTGTTACTATATCCGCACTAGCGGAATTACTAAATTGCATATCGAATTTGGAGGATGTTTCTTTTACACAGTTGGTTTGTAAATAAGTAAAGTAAGTAAATACACCCAACAGTCACATACATAGTTCTAACCCCACACTAAGATCGAGTCTTGTGTCGTGGGTTTCAGAAGCTACGAGAGACTTTTCGGTCTCACAAACACCCAGACACGACACAAATGTTTGTGGGCCTCACAAATATTTGTGTTGGTGCGGGGATCGAACCCGCGGCCTCTCGTTTCAGTCGGCGTCTAACCAACTACGCCACGGAGGCTGTCAGGTTTGACTGAAAATATGACGAATTACTTAATAGGTAGCCACTATGTTTGATGGCGATACCCTTTTCATATAGTAATTTAAAGGCTATTCATTGTAATTTTTTTTATTTGGTTTGTGTCGGACGCCCGCCTACAATGTGGATGACCTGGTTAACGTTGCAGGAAGGCGCTGGATGCAGACTGATTCCAACAGGTCGATGTGCAGATGCTAGGGACGGCCTATGTTCAGCAGTGGACTTCCTGTGGCTGTAGAGAGAGAGGGAGAGATTATGTAAATGATGATATGCACCATGCACTGGCTAAAATGTCAAATCTTGTACTGACCTTTATCTCGTAATATTATCCATACATCGATCTGCATAGACTAACTAAGACAAAACTCAAGTTTTCTAGAGCTCAATCTGCGGTACATTAGTTATCGTACAAATATTCAATATTTCTTATATTTGCTTTCGATGTGGTAGGATATTCCTCTAATATTTCCTTACG